>OY728142.1:1982269356-1983584356 GCA_963277665.1 Viscum album
TGGGTCTGTTGATAATTTAGGAGAAAACATTCCCAATGTTTTAAAAACCCCATTTCGAAAGGTAATATTTACGAAAGTTATGAAAACCCGTTGGGATAGCCTTCCTAAAACTCACATATCCCAATAGTCGGGTAATAACCTTTGGTAAAAGTCATCTAAAACTCACATATCCCAACAGTTTAATAAAACCCTTGGGTAAAACTCATCTAAAATTATCTATTCCAATGGTTTAGTGAAGCCATTAGGTAAGGAACTCTTAACATTCCTACTCCAATGGTTTATCAAAATTGTTGGAAAATTTCTATTGGTATGTCTTCCATTTACAATAGTGTACACCTCTGGGAATTAGGATGTGATCTCTCTTTTCTTTTCGCTAGTTTTTATAGTAAATACCACCTCACCCATATTTATTCAACAAAAGGATCAATTAAATGAAAGTAATCACACTATAATAAAAAAATTTAAAACATCTTATTGGATATTGATCTTTGGATTCCTTTCACATAGATTTGTTTCAAGTTCATGTTTATCCTAAGTATAAGAAATTGGATTAATTTTAAAACCCATTATTTATTGAAGAGGTTCCATAAAAATACTTTAATTTTACATGATTAATTTTACATGTCAATTAATAATTCTTATTGAATTATCACTTTTTTATCATGACCATAACATATCATGATTTTTACTTCTATGGTAAATTGTCTTGTGTATCTAGGAATCTAGCAGGGTAATCCTTATGAATTCCATAGTGCCGACCACTATTTTTATGTATTCCTCTAGAAACATTTGTATATAAGGTTCAATATATGGTATAATGTAATACATGAGGGTCACTTCACAATATAAAGTGATACATAAGAGATAGTCTAATAGATATGGGTTACACTGTGATATATAATAATATCTTGGGGGAACACTTTAATCCATTGTGATACATAATGTTTTTAAAGATATGTTAAGATTAAAATGAAATATATTGTGATACAAAAGGGTTAATAGATATTTAATGGTTAATATATAAATTTCCAGAAATATTGTGTGAGGATGTAACAACCAAGATAACACAATTCAACCCACGTGGACTTGATTTGGATAGAAATAAGCTATTTGTGACACACTGAACCGACCATTAATAGGTGTGGTGTTGATGACTACGACAATGTATGATTACCACATAATATGAAATTCATAAAGTACATAAGCCTATAGTATAAATGTCTCCAATTTAAAATATAAGTAAATGTACCATCAAAATATAAACATATAACTTCATAACATACAACACATTCATGAAACACAAAATACAATTATATTTCCCTGAAGGTCAATAACAAGGGATCCTTATAACTGAAATATATCAAAATATAGGAGATATAACACCATCATAATTTATTCCTAACTAAATATACCCCTAGATCGATATCTATCTATAGTAGTCACTACCTTAATCATGATCCACCATTCTTCACCAAGCTTCACTATATTTCACCAAGCATAGTCAGACATAATCTTTGAATAAGAATTTTTAGCCCATATCCACCAACACCATCTCTAATACCTTCATCATATTCACACACACAACATGTTTTGGAACAAATCCCACACCGTGGTGAGTAAAAATGTACTCAGTAGGATTCCCCAAAACTAGAATAAAAATAATTTATTTATATAATTCATTAAACTAAGAAGAGAGGTTTAATTATCCTTAACTTTGTTAATTATTTAAATTTATTAATGTCCATTTTTAATCAATTTTTAAGATATATAAACCTCAAGGACTCTGACTAGAACAATTTTTATTCCAGCAATGTGGTTGAACCCCTATTCTAAACTCAACCTTGGTATTGGATTTCTAATCTGATACTATTTTTATGGAAAATCATGATACCCATTTGATCACACACACACTATAAATAATATATTATGGTCAAGTATTTTATATAATATAAATTATCTTTTTTATCTTCTTTGTGGTAAACAAAACACCCCAAATACAATTGAGCCAGTTCAAAATTATACGATTTTCTACTATATAAAATTTAAAATTTTACCTATGTAGAGGTTTTGAGGCTCTTACCACTAGAATTTGAAATAGTTATTGGTTGAGAAAAACCCAGCTCACTACAACATTACCTCCTTCAAAAAAAAATTCAATTAAAAGGGAAATAAATCGGGCAGTTAAACAAGGAAACAAATGTAATAATACCATGATTAAAACAATCATGTTTTTATAAACATTCATCATCTATAAATGTCCTGCATCAAAATAATATAGGTACAACACCACTCCAAAAGGGATCATATTTCTGCATCACTGATATCATAGGCTCCACCTAATCTTAAACCATATTTTTATTCACTTTCTGTGAGTCTTTATAATGATATTTAACAAACACCACTCACACAAACATATATATATATATATATATATATATATATTCTAACCACATGGGATGATAGAAAACTAAAAATAATAAAAACCCATCTCAAAATGATAATTTGGTAATGTTATCACCAGTGGAATCCCATATCTCCCCACATCAATAGGTTTTCTGTGATGGTTGTCATATTATAGAATCTCATCAAAGTTAACCTCAGCCACTGGTTGCATCAGAAGTATTAATACTAACACCAGAATTGTTGTAAGGCAGTTTGATTCCCTAAACGGACACTCATTTTTACAATAAATTTGACATGTAATGCATTGAGAAATATGTGTCTAGCACATGGAAAAATAGTGACAGACACTATCTTTCCCATACACTATGAAAACATTTTTTGGACTCCTTACTATAAATCCTCATCTCAAATAGTCATCCACCCACTATGGAAAAAGATAAGGTATTGTTATCAGCTATCTTTCATGAAATCTAATTATGGAGACAATTTGAAAAAATACAAACACATAAATTTCAGAGTATCTCACTACATGAAAATGGTCTCCCCAATTGTCCACAATTGAAATCGAATGGTCTTGAACATTCAAATGGACCTACTCTATTAGATCGGGAACCCATGATAACCCCTACATGAGTAACTAAAATCTACAACCATTGTAGGAAACATCCTTCTACACTATAGAATAAACGTTTACATGTTATGGGAATACCTTCCAAGATCCACATCACATAACACACTGAGGGTTTTGATATACTAGGTATGTCTCCATAATATGTGCTTATAAAAATATTTAATATGAAGACTAAGTGAAGTCCATTATCCCATTAGTAAAGTGGTATATTTTCTCCCTAAAAAAATAATCCATTAATTCCTCTAATGAGTGAATGTCCTATCACCACGAATTAGTAAGTGCATACCACCATCATGGGCCTCTCTCACACAATGGAACAATATGATTCCACTTCCATAAAATAAATATGAGAAACATCACCCTCCCCCCCCAATCTATCTTCTCTAAATAGAAATACTAATGCACCCACACAAACATTTGGATATAGAGTATTCCACTATAAGAATTTTTTACAATTCCACCACCACACCACTAAGATCTCACAAACTTCAATTTCATTATCTTCATGAAGGCCAACTATAACACCTTGAATTTTAGACTCATGCTCTGAGAGGTTACTAAATATCCAATAATCAAATGGTGGGACTACATAACTTAATAATATTCTTTTAAGGATCCTCATTCAACCAAAAAATATTTGATTCTTTCCCTATTCCCTATAGACAGTATGGCATATTAATCATTTCACTTAGTCATCACATTAAATATCATCTAAGAAATGTTTTATAATGTTTTCCTTGGTAAATATTTAGAGATATTAATGGGTCACCCGTTTATAAAATTCATTTATTACTCCACACTCATAGGAAAAAAATTCATTCATTCATATGGAAACTAAATCCATGATTTTGACAATATTTGTAGTTGACATTAAATCAATGACGGTGGTTTTACTCATCACTCATGATGAGATCCAACAAAGTACATGGTTTTTACCTCAACATACATGGTAAACTATAAATTATCACACATTACTCACATGGGTACACAATTCATATCAACATACATACCTTTGGGGATCATCTCATTAAAAAAGAATGAATGTCTTGAATGTCAATTTCCCCTAGTATAAGAAAACACACATTAGAATAAGGGGGAGTTAGAGACAGTCTCCACCAGTAGAAACACTATAGATGAATAGTGATATACTATAGGTTCCTCGGGAATCTATAAATTCTAAACATTTATTTTAGAAAGAATAAATCACATATATTCTATCTTTCATGAGGATCCCTAAAAAGGGACAAAATCGTATGCTAGTCTACAACTATTTACATGTGTCCACAGTAATCCCTCACTTTAATCATCCCCCATTTTGATTTTCATCACTCTCTTCCTAAAATTTACTAACATGGAACGGTTATTATGGGAGTGAATCCCATAATTGTTTTTGAAAACCATCCAGCTACTAGTTTTCCATAGTTGTGAATTTATTCACCCACAACATCATTCTTTGAGTAACATTGTGTTGGGGGTCAACAGTATTCTTTTGGAGGAAAAAAGGCCCTAGTGTGTGATAGGTGGATAGAATATATAATCATGTCTCAAAACATATTAGGTTCTTGTTTCGGTGATTGTTCCATTTTTCATAGCTTGAGAACTATTTTTAAAACCATGTGAGCCCCATTACAAATTATGTACCTTGGTTACTGGGGAGATAGTAGCTCCCACATCGTTGTGTAATTGATTTATTAAACATCTATCCAAGAAATGATACTTTTCTAGGTCCTTGAGAATTTATGAATTTAACATTTTTCTTTTCAATTTTATCTCTTTTTAGACCATTATTTCTCCCTCATAAAGTTGATCCCTATCCTTTTTCTTGGGAGCTCCACCTCTAGTATCCGTAGTATCTTTTGTCTTGATTCAAGTTTTTGTTTTGATTGAGATAAGACTTTTATTAAATATTTCCCTCTACCTTCCCCTATTATAACATTTTTCTTTAGATTCCTTGAAATAAATGAAATCTAGTTTAAATGTTCTCTAAACCATTTGTTGATGATTCAGGATTTGGTTCGTTTGTTTTTGGTTTAGGTGGGTAACAACCTTTCATTCTCCAATATAGTGTTTTTAATTCTTGGAAACAATTTTTAAAATTATTCCAATGTATTTGTTTATATTTAATTGATTTTACCATTGTATAACCCATTATTATTAGTATAAGTTTTTTTTATATTAATAAATTTATTTTAAATTGAGTTATAAATTTTGTTTTTTCAATGATGGATATGATTGCAGATTTTTTGTTAGAAATGTGATTCATTAAAGAGTGTTTTAAAATTGATTTGGATAAAATTCACTCTATGTGTTTACAAAAAGCGAACTAATTTATTTGGTGTTGTTAAATGGGGTTTTGAAAGTATTTTAATTGTTTTATTGAATATTGTTAAATGGTTGAAATGTTTTTTGTTCAATTGGTTTTCAAAAAAAACATGTGATGAGAACTTTTTATGGATTTTAATGGATTTTAATGTGATTTTAGAAAGGTATTTTTCCACAATAATACATTATAAATAAAATGGGATTTATAATATTGTGTAATGTATTATTTTAAAATTGTAAAGCTTATTAATAAAATTGTCATTTGTAATGGATTTTGTGTTTTTGGAATTACCTGGAACATGAGAGATCATGGGTGTTTGAATGATAACCGATGAATTGAATCCTTAACATATTTAATTGAAAAGATAGGTTATTTTTTCTCAAGGGAATAAGAGAGACTTTGGGGAGGATGATTGTGTGATCTTCTAATGTGTTTTTCAAGGGATCGAGAGGGAATTTCAAAATGATTATTGAGAAATATTAAAAATAATTTACCAAGGGACTGGTTAATATCTTGGATGTTTTGGTATGGTGATGTTGGAGAAATAATCCAACATTTTATTCATTCACATTTTTCATGATATTTGTGTTTTTTTTATTAAGTCGCACTAGACCTTTATGATTAGAGTCCATGTTTTATAATACATTTTCCCAGTTGATTCTATATTTATTATCCATGATGTTTTTTTCATGTTTGGTTATGTTATGGTTTTTTATTATTCCCTATTTATTTTTTTGTATTTATATAAAGATGTTATAATAATGAATTTAGGTTTAAAAATCTATTTTATGGCATGTTTCTTATGTGTATTCTTGTTTTCCATTACATGATCCTGTAATGATTTTTTCATTTATTATAATGTTTTTTACGTGTTTAGGCTTATTGGGAACCTTCATATATGGTGGATATATTTTTTGACTTGATTTATTCTTATTATGATTTTGAAAAAGTTTTTTTTAGAAAAACTAAATTCATTTATAATTTTTTTCCAAGTGAACTTTTTGTAAAAGTGAATAAGGATTTAAAAAATGAGTTTAAAAAAAGATTTATTGGTTTCCAATCAGAAATTTACTATATATATTTAATGTGTTATCCTACTGGTATTTATTCTTCACACACTATATATGTCTTTTGGCATATGTATAATTTATTTTTCAGGACAAGGGTAAGGGAAAGGGAATCTTGCATTCAATTGATCTTATTGATTAAAACCATCAAAGGATATTATATTAGAAGAAACATGGTATTATGAGGATAATATCATGAAGAGTTTATTATTATTTCATGTGGATGTATATGTTTTTACTTTTATTTAGCGTTGATGTTTTTGATGAATTTATGTTTATTCATTTATGATCAGCATCCTACTTATGTATGTGATGTTAACAAAATTATTTTGTCACATATTTCTCTATTCTATTTATATATATTACTCTGATTTATTTATGGTGTCATAGTTCCTATATTTTATTGAAGGCTGAAATCATTCAAAATGATTATGCTCTGAGGCATTGTTACTAGTTTCCAGAATAAGGTGGTTGACAATGTTCCTTAGGTATGTTCTATATTGGTTCAGTTGACAGATGGATGAGTATCATGGGTTTTTTTTTCAAGAAAATTTTATTAGATAATTCTCTATTTCTATATAGGGTGTTTCTAGGTTGTTTGGACACTTGTTTCGTCATCATGAATAAGTTATAATTTTCGTTCAAGTGCCTAACAATCTTTTCATCACACTAAACCTTTAGTTATCATGGGTGTATTGATCTGGAGTCTTGATATTTCGTTTTTATTTTTTTTATGTATTATTATATTTTTTATGGTTTTTTGAACTCCATTTACTGTATAAGTTATTTTTAAGGACAGTTTTAATATCAATGATGAAAATAGATAAAAGACCATTGTTTTAGGGTTTGAACACACGGTTATGAAAACCATGCAGTAACCATGATAAATGGATATATAACAATTATAGTGAATGAAAAATTGGTTTTCTCATGATGTGTGAATTTTCTCTTGGTCTTTTTCTTGGGAACTAAGAATATTGAAATGAAAAATTATTTTCCAAATTGAATATAGGAATTCCATGAAGTTTTTGCTTTCCTAAAATCTGTTTTGTGCTGGTTTAGAAAATATGTTTGGATTTTTAAAAAAACATTCAAATAGTTTGTTATAACTTTACCTAAAGAAAATTTTGTGGGTTAAAATGAATTTCAGATTATAAGGTGAAATTTTGTAAATATTTTCAATTCTTATCAGGTATTCTTTAAGAATTGTTTTATAAATGTGTTTTCTATGAGGTGTATTATATGAAAAATGATTTTAAAAATTATATTTGGAAACGGAAAGGGGGAATAATACTCAATGGAAATTGTGATCAACATTAATGGCCACATAATGTATTAAAAATTTAAAATTTTAAAATAGATTATATGTTCATTTGAAAAGGAGTGAAATAGTTCCTTGTTGTGAAATTTAAAATATTTATTTTGGAAAATAAAGTTGTTTCCATTGGATAAAATTATATTTGGGACCAATGGGTCATGGTATTGGGTTGATATAAAATTATTGGGTTTCCAAATGATATTTTCAAAGTTTTTATAAATTTTATTTTCGAAGAATGTTTTAAATGGGAACCTTATTTAGTTCTCACTGGTTAGAAGACATCTTTTTTGTATGAAGACCATAGAATGTTGGGATCATGTATTTTTTTAGTTTCTTCCTTAATCCCAAATTATTCTTGAAAAAGTTTACTAAATGTTTTATTGGTTATACCTCCGTCGTTTCATCCATTTAACAGATTTGAAATTCTCCATTTTTACATCTTTCAGGACGTCAAATAGATTCAAATGATCCCTTGAGACTTGTTGGGAATTCATCATTATGGACGAAGAGTTATAACTAGAGAATTAGTGAATTATAAATTGATGTTATGATTTAATTTTATTTTTTTTCATTACATTTAATTCATTATGGTTTAAAATTACCCAAATGTTATGTTCAATCCATGTGTGATGGTTTGTATTCTTTTTTAATGTTCTCAAAGTATATTGAAAATTGTTTAAAATAGAGGTTTTCAATTGGAGGATTAATTGTGTCTTCAAATGAAACGTTGTTATAGTTTTTAATGGTTGAGTTAAGGTTTATTATGAAATATTTAGAGGTTTTTTAACCCATTTGAGTAATGAAATGAAGTGGGAAGTGTGGATTTTAAATTATGAAAGTTTTTAATTCAAGAAATCATTTTAATGTCTTGTATATTATTTTTTTTAAATACATTTAAAATTTGTGTATTGTTTTAAAATTATTCCACCATGACCGAGTCATTTTCAGATTTAATCCTCATTATTTTAATCCCCTTGATATTTTTAAATAAAAAAGTTTTCGTTCATGAAATTTTTCATTCGATATTTTTGTGAAAATTTATTTATGATATGTTTTAAAAATAAATTTTCTGTGATTTATTTTATAATAATGTTTTGAGGGGTTCTTTGAACCATGTATAAGTTAGATGGTATTCTAAGTCTTCTTTAAAAGACATATTTTGATCTTCGGGTTATTTATGAAATTGATTTGGTGACTATTAGACCAACTTGAGTCGTTGGATGGTTCTTAGGCCCCATTGGTATCTTTAATTTGAGATTTTAGAATATTCTAGTGGTTTTAATTATTTATGTCTCATGTCATTATTTTTATGGAACCTTTCATTGGCCTGTCCATTTCCTTATTCATGTTTTAGGGTTAATTTTGGTTACACTTGTGTAAGAGGTATTTTAATTCACTATTAAATTCATTTTTTGATATAATTTAAAGAGTTGTTTTGAAAATCAAACTGTTATTATATAATGGGAGTTTTCATGGAAAAAAATTAAAAGAGGAAAAAATGGGGTTTACATTATAAAGTGGTTTAAAAAAGATCATATTTTATCGTTTAAAGAGTTCAAAAAAATAAAATAGAGTTTATCTTTCATTCCCAAAATAAAGGTATGATGTCTTTTATAAAAGGGGATATGGAAAATTAAAAGTGTTTTTCAATGTGATTTTTTATTTAAGCCAAATGGAATTATTATTATTTTGAAATTCTTGAGTGTGTTTTGAATGTTTAATTCTTATCAAATGAATCCTAAAATTCAATATTATCTAAAGACTTTTTGATTTTAATATTGATTATGTGCCTCTTGGTTTAATTTTTATTTAATTATGTGTTTTTTTTCTTACGTCATGGAAAATTTAAGGACAATTTAGTTTAAGAATGAGAGGGATTTTGGTTGTTTCTTTGATAATAGGGATATATTTTTACATCGAGATATTTAGCACCCAGTAGTTTTATATTTTTGGGTTTCACCATGGGATGGTGTCCTAATATAGGTTCCTAGTTTACCCATATAGTATAGTGACCTAGAATGAGTGTCCATAAATTTTTTTTGTGGGCTACTAGAATGTTATCCAATGTATATGTGATTCTTAAGACTATTGATTTCTCGATCATGTGTATTATGATTTACTAAAAGATGAAATTATTTTAAAGATGTTGGAATAGATTCCTTACTATTTCCAAAGTATTCCTTTAGAATTTTTAGATATTCATTCTTATAATGTAGGAATTCATTCATGGTGTTCTCATATGTTTCATTATTTATAGATTGTCTAAATAGTGGGGAACATGTTCTTTATCTCCATTCCCATTTTGGATCTTCTATCGGTGAGTGTTGTTTCATTTTTCTTGGATATATCTGGCAATTGTGTTGTCTTTATGGTTTAGTATACATCAAATGTTGGTGTTTTAGAATTTATTCCAAGGTTCATCTCATTTTTTTGTCATCCAGCTCACCGCTTTACATAAATAATGGGTTATGACTTGTTTTTGTTTATACATGGATTGTGACTTCCTAGCGGTTGAATATGATGTGGTGGGGAGGTTTGTGACCCCCAACGTGTCACTATTTGTACCTTAGATTGGTTTTTATTCACCCATATTTTTTTCATTGAGTTCCTAGGTGTTGGTGGGAAAAATTATTTTTTTATAAATACCATAGTGCACCATTTTAGAATGATTTTTATAAGTATGTGGCTAAAAAAATGGGGGGGGGGTTGTTTGGGAAATGCTTCATTTTTCATATGTTGAGAATGATTTTTTAAACCATGTGATCCTGAGAAGTAACCATGAATCTTGTAATTTTGTAGAAGTATTATCTCTCATGCAGTTTTCATAGGATTTTCCATGTGGTGATTACAAACCGGGAATTATTTCTAGAATTATACAAATTTGGGAATTTTCCATTTTTCCCTAGATGGTTTTGACTCTTCTTATCCGATTATTTTTCCCTTATCACATGAATTCCCCGCCTATGTTGAGTTAGCTCCTTCTTGTGGATCCATATAGGTTTTTTTATTATTTCTTGCTGGTTTGGAGTGAGGTAATCCTATTATTCATGATTTCTCTTCTTGTTCCCCTATTCTACCATTGTTCTTCAATATCTATTGAAAGTGAGAAACCTAGTTTTAATTTTGGGTGAACCTAGTGATAATCATGGGGTATTTTTCTATTTCATTATGTTTTATGTGTTTGAGTATTCATCCTTCTCAGATATAGTGGTTTTTATCAAAGACGTCAATTATTAAAAATATTCCAAGGTAGGTGCCTCTATTAATGTTACTTTTTTCTTGGACAATACTTGACCCTTAGTTACCTTTTGTAATTGATTATCAATTTTTTTTATTTTTTTTAAATTATTATTTATTAACATTTTATGTGAAACAATACTTATGTTGAAAAATTTATTCATTAATGGGTTTTTTTCAAAGGGAGTTTTCCTTAAAGACATTATGTGTTTTCTAAAATTGTTTAAATATATTTATTGACATAAATAGGGGTTTTATGGCTTTTAAATGATCTATACAAAGTGTTAATTTATTATCATGTTTTAGTGATAAATAGTTTAATAATTTTTTTTCAAATGTATCTTATGATGTTCATTTTTTAAGGATTTCAACGGATTTTAAAGTGCAATTTTGAAAAAATATTCCTATAAGAATTAATTTATAATTAAAAGGGAATATTTTTGTTTATTAATGTTATATTTTAAAAAATTTCATGTTGGTATATTTAATAGGATTTGTAGATGTATTTTCTGTGTTCTGTAGTTAGTTTCACGATGGAAACATTTGGTGTATTTAGTGTGACTTAAGCATCAGAGCCTTATCGTATATTACGGATTAGCTAGGGAATTTTTTCTTTGTAAATGATAGAAGAATTATTTTTTAATACCAAGAGATATTATAATGTGTTTTTAAGGGGTCTGAGAGTTAATCTTAGGATGAAGGAAGAGGGAGAATCCAAAACACTAACCATGGGATCAAGAGAGAACTTCGATGTTTTGGCCGAGACAAGCCCGATAGAGCTTCTGACTGGATATAATATCATACATTCCATGAAATTTGTGTTTTATTCTAATTAAAACTAGACCCATTTGGGTATATATCTTGGTGAACATTGCTTATTTCTAATTTATTTATATTCTTTAGGTGTGTTGTTAGTGTCTTGTCTAGTTTTGTTAGGCCTTGTGCTTATTCCCTCTTGGTAAATATTTGGTAAAATAATGATATTGGGTCTTGAAATATGGAAATTGTAGTTCCTTGATCCTATATAAAGTCTAATATAAGATCCTATTATCCCCATATAATTTTAATTTTTACGAATTATGGGGGTGCCTTAGTGGTGGATTCTAGGATTTGGCTGGAGCTCTGGAATCATGTTACTTTGGTGGTATCGAAATCTGATGAGGTGGAATTCGGTGATGGAAATAGATTGGTTTATTAGATTAATGTATGTTGTGGTTGAGATTAATCAATTATGATGGAACTAGCTTCCAGTTATTTGGAATTTGGTCAATGTGGAAGATCGATAAAGAATCCTCCACATTGATAGTTCTACAGAGTCATAGTTGGGTAGCTTAGTGGAGGTTGTGGGTTGATGTTAGGGGCCATTAAGATATAGATGGAGTATAGTGGGAGATATTTTTACATTCATGGTAGGAAATATAATATTTTTTCATTTTCTCTTGAAAGAGTATACCATATAGGTACATGCCCCTAAAAGGGTTTAGAACAATAACTGCTGCCAGAGCAGAACTATCTGGATTGATTGGACAACAGGGTATGGATGCTTCCCTCAATATCAGGAATGTGCATCTCTACATGGGATAATTCTAAATGAATAGTCAGGTGATGTAGGTATCCTTTAACCATCATGATAAAGATGTTGGGGAGGGCTAGTTCTAGTGTAGTAATGGTCTTTGGGGCCTCTTGGTCATGTATTAAGGACACATATGCCTCTAGGCCTATGGATCATGTAGGTTTCACTCTAAACCCAATGTAAAATTTTGGGATTATCAAAAATTGATAAATAAATCTATTTTAACATGTTAATTTTTGGATTTAAGGTTATATAATGATGTTATTCCCATATTTTTATGTTTAATTTTTTTTTAAAATGATGTTTTTCTATTTATTCCCATTTTCTGTTACACGATGTGTAATAATGTTTTCATTTATGATTATGTTTATGCAATGTTAGAATGAATTTACAATGTTTGTGTTGGTTAATTTATTACATGATTTGACTCATTTTTAACATGATTTTAAAATCGATTATTATTTTTCAAAAAACTATAGGGATTTATAATTTTTTTTTGAGTGAACATTCTTTAAAAGTGAACTTGTTTTTGAATTTTTATTTTTGAAACGGAGATTATTGGTTTTCCTGGGTGGAATAAATAATTACATTTATTGTAATATCATAATAGAATTTATGCCTCAAACACTACATATCTCTATGGGTTTATACATTCACTATTTTATTGGAAACACGTAAGGTAAATTAATCAATTATTTGGGTGTGTCTTCCTGATTTCCACAATACATGATTTTTATATTAATGAAGACATATTATCATCAAGTTTTTCTCATTAGGATATACTTATATTTTCATTTCAATGGGTTGTATTTATATATATATATATATCCATTTTTATATTCAGTCTATTTGTGAGGCATTGAGTTTTATTCATTTATGCTTTGATTTCGGATTATAGATTCTATACTACCATTATTATTTAATTTTAGTTAGTTACCTATTTTGATACAACATACTCTGATGCAGTTATAGATTCATTTATCTAGTTTTTTATGTAGTTTTGAAATCCTTCCAAGTTATTAGGTTCTGATACTATTTTATTTATTTCCACCCCTAGGAAATTTTGAATGTTCTTCTAGTATGGTCTAGGCTATATCAAAAGTCGGATGAATGGAGGTCCTATGTTGGTTCAGCACAACTTCCACCTCTATATTTTCACTCACCACATAATCCTTTGCTAAAAAAATATATAAATTCTTATATATCATACCATATAAAGGTAACCAATATCATCACCATCTCAAATATAGATTATTTTCAACAAACCCATTTTTATGTCTTCAATTGAAAAGCTAACCTGATCCCATAGCTATTTTGTATCTCCTCCATGAATTCACAATCTTGTAAATATTTATCAGGTGACTCTAGATCAATTTGTGTTTCAAGAAAACACAATCTAACCATGAATACTCGTCCTCCATATTATATTCGTAAACCACTGTGCATAAAAATTTAAACTTCAAAACATTTCCATTTGAAAAAACCCAAAAAATGGTCCTCACTGGATTCTTAAACAAAAAAAATTACCTCACTATGGAGGGTCTAAAATCCATGTTTATGAATCAATCCAAAATAACAGCTCCAAAAACAACTTTGGCAGAGTATCCCCTTTGAGATTTTGGTAAAATCATTATCAATTAATTTATAACAACTCTATGAAGTGAGATCAATATTGGAATCCACATTAATCAGTTGAAGTCTTTACCAAATTGAAATATGAGTCTCGAACTCCATTCAAACCATTGTCTCCTATGTATCAGGATCTCCTCATTAACTGATGAGGCCTCCATTATTGGAAAAAATTAAACATAACCACCCTTTGGTTAAACATTTATAACATAGTGGGAACTACGATCCCCTCTATAAAAAATACATGCAATAAGAATAAAGGGTAAAGGATCTGATATAGATCATTGGGAAAGAATAAATCAAAAAACTCTATTGTAAAAGCACTACTTCATTCACTAACTGGTAGAAAGTCTTCCAACTATAAGAATGATATCATCATGACCTAATGTTACACCTAATATTTAAATATATTACTACCCATGAATAAATTAATTTGTTTCATATATTTCTCCATAGGATACACCGACCGAAATAAATTTAAGTAAAATATATTAAATTAATTATGAATATACAAACATATTTATTGAATAAAAAGGAATTAATAGGAGTAATATCTTTATGAAATATATTTATAAATAAAATAATGGACACTTTTAATATAATTTAAATTCAATTATTTTATATAAAATAATTAATAAGATCATTTATTATTTAAGAAATAATTTTTTAAATAATATATTTTTTGTGATATGAATTTATATTTCCAAAATTGAAAATTAATAATGAAAAATTATGTTTTCTATTAATAAATTTTTAACATCAATTCTATTGTAAAATGATATGAAATAGTAATAATAACATTTAATATTTCAAAACGTTATTTTCCAATAAAAACACATATTCACTATATTTTATCATTTGATTGAAAAACGTTATTTATAAAATATATAAATTTAATTTGATAAATTAATTATCATTATTAGATTTAGAAGAATAATATTATCAACATATTATTATTTTTATTTTACTAAATTAACGGGTTTAAGGTGAATAATGAAAAATAATTATTTTTCTAAAAATTATCAATTTTATGACATTATCATAATACATGAATGAATATAATGATTTTGAAAAAATGCCTACAATATATAAATATAATTGAAATAAATCATTTATAATTACTATTTTTTATAAAATCCATGTATATTGTTTTGGAAACATTAGTAATTCTTTATTCTAAAAATGGTGTGTATTGGCTTAAATTATAAATTAATTATCATTAATTGCAGAAATTATATCTATAAAAATAGATTTCATATTTTAGATCAAAATTATCATATTATGTAACAACTTCATATTCAATTTTTTCAATTCAATGTTGATTAATATGATTACTATTAATGAACCTCAAAATGGACAACACTTTATTTTCAAAAAAATTGTTATTAATATAATGTCAATTTTATCTAATAAATTAAATCAAACTTTTTTTTATGATTACTATAATATTATTTATAAACACATATATAATTATACAAACAATATTTTACTTAGTAATAAAATAGAAAAAATATTAAGAAAACATAATTGTTAAAACACTATTTTTCAACAAAACAATGGTATATCTATATATGAAATGTTCAAAATTAAAAGTTAATTTTTTTTATTTAGAAATTGATTTATATAAAATGGATATTAATTTTTGGTTTATAACACTATAATTTATTAATATGGGTTATCTTATATTTTTTGTAAAACATAAATTACTAAATTAAAAACTAGTTACCAATGTAAAAAATGATAACGTAAGAAACCTAACCACAAATTACATCTCAAATGTTTAGAGCATTTGTAAATTTTTTTAGGATCGATAAACCCAATGGGAATGTAAAATAAATTATTTAAAATATTATGTTTCTTTTTCCCATGAATAGTGCAATGATATCACTGAAATCTATATGGTTTTCTAGAATGTTTCATTTTTTTACTTATAGATGGTTACACTTCTAACCATTCATTTCATACCCATTCCTCCAAATTTGATCCTGAAACTCTACTATTTATTATCATATAAAATATTTTCTCATGTTAATGATCCCATAGTTAAAATTATATTGCCCATGCCCAACATTTTTAATGATTCTTTCAAGAGAATATTTAAGGTTCCAAAGTGACTGTTACATAATCCTTAAAATTTTCTTCTTAACACCTCTCTTCGAAAACCAACATACACATATTTATATGATAATATATGTATCATTATTTTAATGGTGTTTCATTATATAAATGTAACAAACATTATTTATTCATTTCCATCCACTTAGAAAAATTGGATATTAATTGTGCATTGAATAGACTACAGCCTCCACAACATAATGTTTATATATATTCATCATGATTTTCTTTATTTTTAGATAATAATTTATATGTGATCTAATATCTAAAAATATATATATAATATAATTATTATTATATTATAGTAACATTGTACACTTCCATTCTCATACTCACCCATAGAGATATTTCTTGTTTGTTTTTAGGTAGGTTTGATAACCTACTATAATAATGTTATAAAACTCTCTCAGGGATGACTATGTGAGATTAAATACTAATATAATTATAATTTAATAATAATTTAAAGAATTTTTTATTCTAGAATGATTATATTAATGATTTAACTGGTTCTTAAAATGACATCTTTGATCACTAAACTCACATAAATAATCAGAAACCAATTGAATTTTCATACAAACATTTTAAAAATCTATACAATAAATATAATATAATATAATAATAAATGGTCCATATTAAATTAAATATATATGAATAAGGTTCCAAGGTAGGTATGTAATAAATTAAATTTTATTATTCAATAATTTAGGGATATTTGAAGAATTAAATTGGATCATGGTTTGGGTTTTCATTTCAAATTCCTAAATTTGATACATATTTGTATTTGGACAAAATTTAATTAATGAGGTTTATATATTATTTATTTGAGATATAATATATTTCATTATCTTTCGATAATTTTATTTTAATTTCAATTACAAGAACATTCTTTTATGGGTTTATAGTAAAATGTTACTCAATACTTATGGGTTCTTTGTCACAATCTTTAATTCCTTGATACATTTTTATGTTATACACAATTTTACCTTTTGAGTAGTTCATTTAGATCCTATATTTGTATTTTCTCATATATATATTTTTACTCATTAAAATTCTAATCCAAATAAATTTATTTTAATTCGTTGCATCTTGACTTTTTTTATCCCAGTAATTTAAATAACTCAATTATCATTCCATGAGTTATGATAAATTTAATGAACTAATTTCTGGTGGTTTGGGTATTTTATACCATCTAATTATATTTTTGTGGTATTATATAATTTTTAAGATATAAATTCAAAAAACAATGAACCATTTTAAAAATATTTCTCACTTTTTTGGATATGATTATGATAATAGTTATTCGTAACTAAAATCTCCTTATTTGAGTTATAATTTTTTATTTTCTATTTTTATTCCATTATTGTCTTATTCCACCCACATATATTTTTTAATACTATTTGGGAAAATTATTTTTAAGTATACATATTTATTATTTATTATTATTACAATGTTTCTTTGAACAATTTTTTTTCAAAAAAATTAAAAATGGGGTTTCTATTCACATTTATATGATTTTACTTCCTCTATACATATCTCCAATATAAACATTATATATTTTCATGGCCCTATTATTGAAGATTATTGTTAAAATTAATTATTTTCAATGAGTTTTTAGTTCACATGTTGATTGATTAATAATTCTTTAGGTGACCTGTAACATTATATTTTCATAATTATTTAAGAGGATTTATATATTCTCTTTTATGTTTTGACATACATTTACCTTTACATTTTCAAAACAATTTACACTATTGGGGATTATGTTTCATGCTTTATCTTCTAATATATATTTGTATTTCAGAGGTTTGATATCATGGTACTAAACTATTTGATTCTTGATCCCTTCATACATGATACCACTCAATGAAATATTTTTTAATAATGTTTTTCATCTATGTCAACATCCATTTATGTTTGCTTATTTTCATAGGGGATATGTTATATTTCAACCTTCCAATATCTATCACATGGTGGTTTATGATTAAGTTATTACATTATTGACTTACTCGCATATTCATTATCTAAGTGGTGTGAACATTACAGTTCACATAATTCATTTTGTATAAATTAAATGTCATTAAATTGACATGGAGAAAAGTATTAGAATTTTGAATGTTGTCACAACAATATATATTATTATTATAATGTGTTACATATATTTGTAGACCATCCATATTCATTCTCTAGATTTTTTATGATCATTTTATCCCTTTTATGAACATGGGGAAACATATTATCATTTTTTATGTTATTATTTCAATATAGAAGATTATTGGAAAGTAGACTATGTTTTTTCTGAAAATATAGCATATTTGTCTAGATATATTATGATCATGTTATCTAATTTATTCAGATAATTAAAGGTATTGGCACTTCCTATATTATTATTCATATATTGATGTTTTTTGTAAAATTAATTATGTATTGATTACTCATTATCTTATATTATGAATACATTGGACATAAACAAGTGATGGGTGGGATATGACATTATATATCTCCTTAATTAATCAGTATGTCTCACAAGACAAGAATGATTGTGTGTTTGGTGCATTCCTTCCCAATTTAGAAATATTTCTTGACTGTGATCATGATGAAAATAATAATATTATGACTATGGTATTGATAGAAGTAATTACATATTGGTTAAGTCGCTGATGAGATGAAAACAATTTCTAGTCTTATACATTCCATCAAAATAAATTTTGTTATTTTTGAATATGTAAACTATTTATTTTCATTTTTATCCTTGGATATTTTATTATCTCATTTTTAGTTCATTTTTTAATTAAGATTATGGCTTATTCGTTATATAATATTTATATATTTTTTATAACATGACTTCCATGGTTGTATGTTTTCCCTTATAAATCATTTAAAATCACCGCTCATTATGTTTCTAGATCCCCATATTTTAAGGAAACCAAATGAAAATGATATAACTAACATGATAGATTATGTGGAGAATTTGAAGAATATGTTGATGAATTCTTTTGAATTAAGTTTTTTTTATAGTGCAGAAAGTGTCATTATACTATGAAATGTATGTGAATTGTTAGTTTATGATTTTTCATAATTTTCAGAAGATATAGACAAAAAAGTTATTAAGAATGTATGTAATGAAACAATGTTTCAAATTAATTTAATTATGGGACAATTATGACTTGAAATATATAGTTTCTATAAATCCCAATAGATAATTTATGTGTTTTAGGAATTGGATCCAGGAGTGAGGGTCCTTAGGGCATCACAATTATTATTAGTGTAGGGTTTACATAAATTTGGAGATTATGAAGTTTTTTGGATAATTTAAGGGTTGAAAAGTTATGGTTTATATTAATATCAAATGTACATATAACCCTTTATTATAGTATTTTATTTAACATTAAGTTAATTATTCACTTATCATTAGGGGATATGGATAAGATAAATTTAGTGAAAACCCTTGGGATATTTTTAAGATATATATTTATGTGTAGGATAAAATTTAAATGATTTGGTAAAGTATAGATTATGTAGTCTTGTAAGAAAATTCATCATTATTTAGATAGTATAATATGGTTTAGTATATAACAATGATGTACCTAGGGGTAATAACACAAAAATGAGATGATTTAGAATTTACTCAAATTGCACCTGGTGCATGATAAAGACGCCCAACTGCATACTTAGTTTGAAAATTCTAAAGAAGATGAAATTGTAAATGATATTTTACTTAGGAAAAATTATAATGGATTTTTGTATGATGTTAACTTATTATGTAAGTGAACCTAAAAGAAAAATAAAAAATGATTAATGATTATTGAATGGGTAGTTATTGATTTAACTAAAAGAATCATATATTAAAAAAAGGGGGTCATATTTGAATACATATTAAGATTTATGTTCATATATACATATTTTGGATATTAGCATGAATATTTTAGTTATATTCTTCGGTTGAAACAGTACCATGAATATGATGATAACAAAGGTATGTATCTAAAAACCACTATTACTTATAAAAAAATAAATAACCATACATAAGTGTTTGATAAATTTAGTATATTCCCATTATGATGGAAATGGTAATTTTCCAAGACATACCTATGGTTGTGAGATTAATATTTTAATACAAATTAAATCATGAAGCTCTTATATATTATCATTAGTGAGTAATATTTATCAATGATATTCTGGTATATTCTAAAAATTTTGAGGGTTATGTGAAACATATAATAATTATTCTTCAATAGTATAGATTTAAAATTTTGAAAACTTATATTAAATATTATTAATAACTGTAAAATCTGCATTTATCATAAGGATATATTTTTGAAAAAAACTATTGGGGAAAACATGATTTATAGATGGACAACTATTATGTCTAATATACCCTTGATGTTGAGATAATAATGTGTTGATTGATTTTGAAAAAGTAATTTAGACAATAATTGTATCCTTAGTTTTTATAATAGAAACATGATATTTTTTATTAAGTTCATTGAATTTTTGGGACTATATTGACATGTGTTTGATTTTATGAACTAGTGTTTATTTTATCTAAGGGTTAAGGATATAGTTATTTATTGGATGAACAAATGATTTCATTATGGTTTAATTTATTGGATATTGTGATATTTCTTATAATGGTATATTTGGAATGATGCATGATTATGGTATATATATATTCGAGTTTAATAATTTTTTAATATTAATATCTCTTTTAGGAATGATTCATAACATTATATATCCAAGGAGAGAGTGGAGGATGAAATATTAGAAGCTATAACATAAATGGTCAATAAGTTAATAATATCCTCACATGAATTTATCAGTAAGAGAAAATTAAAATTACAAAGACATATTTTATTTAAGGTAGGATAACATAACACACCACAATTTTAAAATATTATTACCCTTAAATATGTTAATGTTAATGACAGATTTCTATACAGCCCCTTATGAACTCAAATAAAACCACAATATGTTTAAATAAAATAAAAATATTTAAGCATAACCATTGAAGCATTGTCATTTAATTAGAACTAATTAATAAGAGTAACCTAATTATGTAATATATGTATAAATTAAATAAACCACACTTTACATATTAATGAAACTCAGTTAGTTTAATGAAAATGAAAAATATTATCGTTAATTATTTAGAAATGAATTTTCCTGCCAAATTCCTTTTTATGTGATATAAATTTCTATTTTAGAAATATTATGATTAATTATGATAAATTATGATAGATATTAAAGAATTTAAACAAAAAATTTAAATTTTAAAATATATGAAGTAATAGTAATAATTAATAATTTAAAATTACATTTTCTAATAAAATGGTTTAAAATATAATTTCCAAATTTTATCAAAAGTTGAATTTAAAAATATTTTATTTCAAATTTTATAAATTATAAATATTTTTTATAATTATATTATAAATTTTTTTTAAGATGATATTTTATTATCTTCATTGAAATTATTGGTTTTTAGGTGAATATTAAAAAACACGATTTTTTCTCAAAAAACATTAACATTTATGATAGTACCATAATAAAAGACTGATATAAATGTATTTGAAATAATATTATATGAAATATATTTTAATAATTAAAACTAATCCATTAAAATAACTCTTTTTCCCTATAAAACCCGTGTATATCATTTTGTAAACATAAATAATATTTTATTCTAAAAAACCTATTTTAATTCACTTATATTAAATATAAATTTTCTATTAATTTTATAAATTAAATATATAAAAATTAATTTTATAATCTAGATCCACTTGATAATTTCTTTTAACAATGAAAATTTCAATTTTTTTCATACATTTATGATTACTAAGCTTAATTTTATGTACCATAATAATGGTAAAATAGTTATTTTAAAATAATTATTTTATTAATATCCTGTAAATTATATATCAAAAATTATATAAAACTATTTTAAATTATTAATAATATTTTATTTATAAAAAAATATATTATTATATTAACATATATTTAATTTGTATCTGACTCTAAATAATATTAATACTGTTTAATAGTTTAGAAAACATTTTTTACTTAAAAATTGATTTCCTTATATATATATATATTGTTTTATTTTAGATGATAATTTTTCCTTGTGTGGATTTTTCATTTGATTAAATAGAGATTAAAAAAATATTCATCAATCCCAAATTGGTTAGAGGGGTTTTAAATATGTTTTTTAAAATAGAAGTTATTTTTTTAAAAAAACATCATCTTGGTAAAAATGAAATTAAAAAAAGTTAAAACCTAAGAATAAATGAGAGAAAAATGTTTAAAAAAAATTGGGAAAATTATTATGAGTATTACTCTTCCAAATATCACATAAAAAAAATTATTTATAAATTTTTGGATTATTTTTCTTTTGAAGAGTGTAATGAAAGGTTTGAATATTAAAGGGTGTTCTGAAAAGTTATATTTTCATCACTTATAAAAGGGTACACTTAAACCCCTTCATGCCATGCCCATTAACTATAATTCATTAAAGAAAAACTTTATTCCTCATAATTATGAAATATTATCTCATTTTAATAATCCATTGGTCTCAATTAATCATCCTTTTCCCTTCATTTTCAAGGAGACTTCTAGGAGAAAGAATAATGTCCCAAAGTGAGTATTATGTAGTCCCTAATGTTTTCATCTTAATATTTATTTTCTAAAAACATACTCACCATAATGATATGATAACCTTGGTATTGTTATTTTACTAAAGTTTATTATAATAATTGAAAAACATTTTCATTAATTTCCATCCACATATAAAAAAATGGTCGTTGATTGCGTGTTGTGAGGGCTACAACCTCCATGATGTTATGTTTTTCATTTTTCAGATTTATTTTTTTATTTATAAAAAAACATAAAATATTAATAAAAAATGGAAAATATATAATTAATATCCTTATATTAATATTATAATGGTATTATAAATATCATTAACAAAAATTACCCAACAATATATAGCTTGTTCATGTTTAGTTCGGTTTAACATCTTACTTGAATAGTGCTATAAAATAGTATCACAGATGTCTATTGTAACACAAATACCAATATAATAATATGTTAATAATAAATTAAAATAAATTGTTATTAAACATTTATATTATTTTTTTTAATTTGATATTATCTTCTTATCATCAACTACTAAAATCGAGGAAACAAGCTGACACGAATTCAATTTTCACAAAACAAATAGAAAAAATACTGTATAATAAATAAATAGAATGTAATAATAAATGGTAAATATTAAATTAATTATCAATTAATAATGGTTCAAATAAAGAAAATAATAAAATTAAGTTCATTATTCTGGAATATAGGTGAATCTAAATTATTAATCCAAAACAATGTGGGGGTTTTTGACTCAAATTCTTCTCTTTCATAGAATGTTTCATATTATTAACATATTTTCATTTATGTGTTGTATATAATACTTATTTTATATTTTTTATCATGAATTATATTTTAATAATGTTATTTCAATTTTAATTACAATATCTCTCTATTGAACCTATATCGCTCTCATCGTGTGTTCATGATCACAAACACTTGTATATATTTCAAACATTTTTTATAATGTGATTTTCTATGTATTCATTGAATTTTATATCTTGAAAATCTTTTCCTATTAATGATCTTCAAAATTATTTCTATATTATGCTAACTACTATAATATTCATTAAATACCATGTATTCATCTTATAAGATTCTTGTATTGAATTTTAAGAAAGTGGAGGAGGCCAAACATTATAATGGAATAGTGTAGACACCCCACACTCTTTGGTGCCTTAGTATAAGTAAACAAAGATGACAATATGTAACACTAGAAAACTAGTGAGACACTTAGAGTTCTTGAAATTTGTTTTATTTCCACTAACCAACCTTTAGACATTAGGGGATAGCTAGTTGTGGTTTTCCATATAGCCTTGAGTTTCAAGAAGCCCATCAACTACCCTATTGTGGATATCTGGTAACAAATGGACATGTAATAGCTAGTCAAATACCAACATTTATTATGATATAAATTAATTAAATTATGTCTTCCATAGTTTCATAACCACTAAAAATTCTCACCACCTTCATGTTCTTCTTTGATCATATAAAATTGATCATGTGGTCTCTTGAAACCATACACTTGTTACCAATAACACTCTCTATATTGAATCAAAAGTGAATTGAAATATCTCACAACTCCCATAAAAGAGGCTTCTAATTTTATCAGTTTCTAAAATATTATTAAAAAAATTCACTCAAATATATATTACCCAATTGTAAAAATTCCTCGAATTGATTTGGGTGAATCCTATAATGTGTTTTAGAAAAAGAAATATAAATTAACCACATTTCTATATCGGTTTATTATTACTCAAAATTATTTATGGATTGGTTTCTTGATAATCACTAAGATAAATATATTTATACTATTAGCCTCTTGAGTTGAGGGGTGGAGATGTAGAGGATGCCATCATGCTATTTTTTAAATCCTTATCAAAAAAATTTTATTAATCTTACTATATCCATATTACAGGATTTATTATTTATTGAAATATTTTAATAAATTTGGATTCATCATTTAAAAAAATTCATATTAACATTATAAAATGAGTCAAATTAATCAATTATCACTTAATTGATTTATCATTTAATCATTTCAAAATCATTTTTTTGTGGAAATTTCATTTACCTTTTTCATTAAATTTTTAATAAGAAATTAACCCCCTCTATATTATCTAAAAAATTGTTATCGAATGATTGATATTTGATTTTATCTAAAAATTAATGGTTTTTAAATTTTATCTTAAAAAATATTTTTTTTATATTAAAATTAATTTTAAATCTTGAATTTACTAGGAAAGGTAATTCTTATTCACATGATCCTATATTTTTGAACTAACTATCAATAATGGGTAAATCACATGTCTTTATTTCATAGTAATATAGTTTATCATGTTTTGAAAATGGTAATCCATGAGTATGTTCCAACCAAAGTGACCAAATATAAATAGACTTCAGAAGATGTTGATATTTATCACATAATAGAAATGATATGAGTTTCATACATTTTTTTAGTGATAAATTTTTTTTCAGACATGTTTAAACATTTAAATTATACTATGAATTTTTTTTATTTATTATAAGTCACACACAATGACACCGATACATTTAATGATGCCTGATTGTATATGTATCATCGATATTTTGGAAGTTTATATATGAAGAAAAATGATTGTATTACTAGATTGTTCAAGAGAGTTATCAAAATTTTATATGGTAGAGTTTCCATTAGTGATGAATTATCTATATAAACTCTTATAAAGAAAATTTACTTGGAATTTCCAATCTTTTGTACTCCAAAATTCATATGCATTCAATAAGATAATGATGAGAATAATATGTTCATAGATGAACTTGTCTCATCCGTGATGAAATATGAAATAGTGATGTAGAGAAAAGTGGAAAAAGTGGCTAATGAAGTCAAAAAATTACCAAAAACAATTGCATTCAAATATAACAATGAGTAACCATAATGAGTTAAAGATATAGACTATTCTATTATTTTAATGAATTAGAAAAATTATTTCTAAAAGAATAAATTCTCCAATTGATCCAAAAAATGTATGTCAATGGGAGGAAACAAAAGTGACATGAAATGAATGAAAAACAAAAGGTCACATCAAGCTAGATAGCCTCATCTTCAAGAAAATAAATAAGGGGGTAATTATTTTAATGTCACAATGTGGACTGAATGTAATGAATCCCAAAATTTAACACCCAAATTCTCATTAAGTGACACATGCACCAAGATCCTTTAGGAATTTATAGATGAAGGCATCAAGGTTAGTACCCATATTCTTATTTACTCCCCTTCTTAATATTCTAATACTTATTCTCCGAGGTGTTATATTTATTTCTCCTCGTGTCATATAAATTACTAAGACATAAAATATACTCATAATCAACTTGAAAATAGTTTTCACTAACTATCTTTTGAAGACATAGAACATGAAAATAAATCATTATAGTGGATAACGAAAAAATATCTTCAATGAAAGAATGGTTATTATCTTGAAAAATTAAAAATATATCCATGATAATCAGGAATTAATGGGATGTTATTAAACACGAATCCACTATTAAAGACCTCAAATTTTCTATTTATAAATTCAATTAATGAGAAAAAAATTTAAAAAACGGGTCTCTCAATGAAATGGAAAAGATCATGATGTATTCCTTTCTCTAATCATATAAGCACCACTATGAGAGCAGTGAAAAATACTCTTATTCAAATTAACACATAATTTTGATTATTGTAGAATAATGAGTAAATTAATCAATATATTTTATTCTGATAATTAATTATATTAGACAAAAAGAAAGATCTATATTTATTCTAATTTTTTGAAAAGAAACCCACCAGCCAAAAATGCCTATATTCCAAAATCTTTGTTAGATAACATATGAATACCCAAGTTCCATTGGGTTTCAAAACCATTAGTCATTTTATTTTTTAGGAAAAGAGTCTTTCAGAAAAACCCGAAGAACAATGGTGGTATCTTGATAGTGGTTTCTCAAGACACAAATGTATCAACCTTTAAGAATTGAATAAAATTTATAAACTAGAAGGAACTCATGTAAATTTTGGTGATAATTATAAGGGTGAGATAATAAGTAAATGAACTGCTAATTTTTCTTACTCAACTTTAATTAAAATGTTCTTTTTATAATGGGGTTTAATAAAACATTACTAGGAATAAGTCAATTATATGATAGTGGTTTTAAAATATCTTCACAAAATGATTTTTTAAAAGTTCCTAACATAAAAAGAAAAATATTATTTACCTCATACAAATTTCATAATTTTTATAAAACTAATTTAAAATCCCTTACTTTCCAGAACATTAATTCTTTGATTGCACAAGTTAGTGAGTCATGGATTTTTAATGGAAAACTTAATCATTATAACACAACCTCTCTCATTAAACTAAACTACTATTAACAATTACAGTATCTTCCCAAATTTAAATTCATATATGATATGGTTTTTCATGTAAGTCAAATTTGAAATAAAAAACTCCTTTTTAAAATCTTAAAAAGTAATTTCCTCTTTAATAGAAACATAAATTAATTCGTTATCAAACATTTTTCCCTTCTAAAATTTAATGAATAATATAAAAATCTTACACATTATTTATAGTTTATGTGTTTATATGATTAATTTATACATATTTTTTATCTCATAAAAGGTTATCTTCAAAATCATTCATCATGATTTATAGAAGAGTTGAAAATAAAAAATTATTTAAAATTATTTCAATTTGGAGTCATCGTGGAATATAATTATTTATCTCGTAATTTGATGATTTATGTTCTATCGAAGAGTAGAATCATTATTTTCACCTTTATAAACCCCTCGAGAAAACAGGGTTATAGAAAGGTGAAATTGAAATATCCAATGAATTTCTCATACACTATTTAATAATTTTTATTATCAAATATATTTTTAGGTAGAGGTCATGAATATGTAATGTTATATCATTAATTTCATTATTGTAAAAAAATTTCATAAAAATACCAATTATAAACATTATAATAGTAACTAGTTGAAAGACAGTTTTTTATATATTTATATTGAAAATTATTTATTATAAACCCTAAATACAATATTAAAATTTTGAATATAAATTTTTCATTGGAATCATTAATATGTACTCCAAATAAATAATATCTTATCTAGTCTTTAAAAAATTACTAAAATGATGGATGAGCTAATCCATGTCTTTTTTTATATTTATACAAAATCAATACCTCAATGTGTTTTTGACATTTATGTTTTAAATGAACCATTTCGCGATAAATAAGTTAAATAAGAACAGGAATCCCCTAAAAATTATTTACCTATATATTTTAAAATATCTATGGACCATCCACTATAAAATTTTATTATAGATCTACAAATAAGTTCATGTACTAGAAGATAAACCCTAAATGATGTTTCAATGATTTCCTTTTTATATCAATTAGAACCCGAAAATCATGACAATTCCTTTAATGATGAAAATTGGGTAATTTATATACATGTGTAACTAAATAAATTCACTTCAAATGATGTATGGAAACCTATTGAATTATGTAATGATAACCCCATAATAGGATTTGAATGGATTTTCAATAAAATATAGAGGACCTTGGTAGTATTTCATTAATCAAATCCTATTTAGCTAGAAAATATTATTACCAATATGAATGATTCTATTATAGTGAAACATTTAGATCTATTGACCATTTTCAATATTTTAGATTCTTGTCGGAATTCATCTCTCATCATAGATTCAAACTCATTCCAATGGATTAAATAAAGAAATTCTTAAATGTTTGTATTTCTGAAAAAAAATTATGGAACAATCACTTGGTTTTTAATATCCTCCTTTTCTAAATTATTATTTCAAATTATTGAACATATTTATAGTTTAAAATAATACCTTGGACAATATTAATATTTTCATTCAAATTTTCTTTTTTAAATTAGTTTAAAAGGAGAAAATATGATTCAAATAAATTTTTATAAAATATATCAATAGATTTTTTACTCATTAAAATTTATGTAGATGATGTAGTTTTCATCACTACCAATGAATCTCTTTATTTTCAATTTTCACATTTAATGAAAAACGAATTTCATTTTAGCTTTATGGTGATCTAAAATTCATTATCATTTATCTCGTATCCCTAAAAGGATTTAATCTTTTTAAAAACATGAAGATACACCAATGAACTATTTAAATGATTCATAATGTATCATAATAATGAAATTAATATTCCTAAGAGTAAAACATGAAATAAAATAGTTGAAGATGCTGATAAAATGGTCAACAACAAACATTATAGAATTATGTTTGTTAGTATACATTACCATATTATGAATTGACTAAATTTCATGTTAAGTGTTTTTATTTGTTCTTGTTTTAAATAAAATAATAATGCGCCGCATTTAAAATCTATCAAAAATAATTTTTTTCTTTTAAAAAAGAAAATAAAAATCTCTATTTTTTTAATCTAAAATGAACTTTATTTGAGTTAACTTCATTTTCCAACACTGATTTTCAAGGATGAAAATTATATAAAAATGTTCAAGTATGATTTTATACCCAAATGGAGAATATATCATCTAATAGAGTGTTAATATGTAGAACTCCGCTTTCTTCCTATAGCTGAAGTGAAAAATATAGCCCCTATGGGTTATTGTGCCTAAATAATTTTTTTGAAGCACACTATGTTAGATGTTGGGGATACATTTGATAATATACCTAAAAACCATGATAACATGAGTTTCATAAATATATATATATATATATACATATTATACAAAACTATCATACCAAAGACAATGAACATTCCAACTATTTCATAAGAGAACCTTCCAAAAAGGTGGTATCTTATACGATTTTATTCCAACAGAATATTAATTGTATGATATTTTAACAAAACATCTAACCATTTATTGTATAGATATTAATAAAGTTGAATTAGGTATATTCCACTTTTAATATTATTAATTTTATCTATGGCTAAATAGAGTTATTTTTAAAATATACTATTTCAAATATTTTTAGGAAACATTAACTTCTTGATTTACTCTTTTATTTTATCTTGGTTGTGATCCATTTATCTCACTTGTTCTATAATTTGAGGGGGAGCCTTGTATGTATTTAATTAAGAGACATTCCCTAATGGATAACTTTATTTAAAAATAAATATTTAATGCTTTTAAAAAAAATTCATTTATTTAAAATATATCAAAAAAAATTCTATAAAAATAAGTACTTTTTATTGTATTTTTATTGGTTTTAAAATGTATTATTTATTTGAATCGGTTTTAATTGTTTTTTCAAAACTTATATAATAAGTATATATGTTCTCTATTTTCTGAAAATTGTAATATCTTAACTCTCATACTATAATATTAATAATGAGTAAAAAGTTAATTAATATATTATATATTTATCACTCTAGTGTACTATTACTGACTTCTATTGGAAGAATCACCTATTAATTGATGATCTAAATTTATTTTTTAACTTTCACATAACCATCTTACTTAACAAAAATTCAATGACTAACAATTACACTTTAAGGTAATGAACATTTTGTTAATGGCATATACAAATTTTATTATATTCTTTTCCTTTATTTTTCTTCTTTCACTTTTTGTTATTCATTTATCGTTTTCTTATATTAAAATATTTTGTCATTATTATAGATATTTGTATTTATTTCCTCTCCCTCTCTATCTAAAATAATCCTTTTAAAGGATACATTAAATTTAATATGTTTTTTTAGAATCTCATTAAAAATATATTTTCTCTCTTTAAACATTATTTTCTAAAATTAATATTATGTTTTTTCATCCTCCCTATTGAATTTATATTTAAATCCTTATTTTTTTCTTTAAATTTTCTCTTCTTTCTTGTTTTTTATGTATAATCATAACGTGTGAGAAAATATAAGTTTTTAAAAAAGGGGATAGTTCTTGTTCGATTCTAAGGTGGGATAAAAGTTATTTTCTGAAAATGTTGATAATATTTTTAACTACATAATGAGTTAGATCTTTGAGATCAATGATTGTATAATTAAAATCATGAATATCAATAATATATCCTTAAATCTTAATTTATGTTTATATTATCATTATATGTTAAATAATTGTAATCATCAAAATAATTATATTTTTTTACCTCTCTCTCATGTTTAATCACTATCAAAAACACTCACCTATGTTTCTAACATTTTCTATTAAGTGAAATTCATTATTTTAAAATAACAACATGTGATTAAAACCATTTCTTCTTAAATAACATCAAAAAAACTCAAATTTTATTCAAAATATCTATATTAATAATTTATAACCATTTATTCATCATATAAAATCCTTATATTGTGTTTCAAGAAAGTGGAAGATGCCAATATTGATGATGGAAGAGTACATATATCACCATATAGATTATTCTTTGGTGTTAGTAGTATAAAATGTCTAGAAGTCCCATTAGTTGGATGATAGTGGGCATCAACCTACTACTGAAATGTCTAAATTTTCTTAAGTATTTTTGAAGACCCCTATTAATCCATTTTTTATTAGTGGATATCCTATGGCGGTTTAACATAACCCCCATGGGATAAGTAACCAACCATCTATGAAGTGGTTCCTAGTGGATAACTTGTTGCTTCGCAATAGCCAATCCAAGCCCATATTTTATTATGGTGAAAATTATTTGAATTGTTTATTATAGGGATTCAAGAATCTATGTTTATTCAAGAACCTTCCCAAACTTCTAGAATCCTTCAAAATTACCCCCTTCTCCTCTAATAATCTTAAAATTTCTTCCAAAAATGCTCTCATGCTTGAATCAATAGTGAATTTATAGATCCATTAAATCCTCTAAAAGAGACTTTTAATGGTATCAGTCTCTCAATGTCTCCAAAAATTTCTCTCATCTATCACTTCTAATACTGTAAAAAATTCATCTAATAGATTTATGAGTATATTGTAATGGGTTTAACAAAATGAAAAAATATCCTCATCAAAACCATTCAATGTTGGATTATCACAATGAAAAGTTGAATGAAAAATCATGTTGCTATTAGAAAAGATCAAGATGGTTCTGAAGAAATATAATTATAAGGGAAATATTTTTTATTTACAACAATGATAATAGGATTTATATTATTGAACTCTAAATCCATTGTGTAGAGATGTAGGGGAATTAATCATGATATTGATGAACTCATTCTCAATTTTATTTTTATTCTCTTTACTATTTACACATTCTCTTAATTTGTTATTGATTCTTATACATTCATAATTTTTTTTATTCATTTTAAAAAATTGATATTAACATTTTTACTCTAAATTAATTTATCAAGTATCGCTCAATCAATTTATCACACTATTATTTCAAAATCATTTTGATATGAAATTTTTATTTATCTTCAAAATTAATTTTTTAAATCTCTATTACCACCCCCTCCTCTTATTATATTATCATCTAATAACATTATCCATCAACGGGTTTTTATTAAAATTTTACTAAATTAAAAATTGTTCTCTATCACAAACATTAATTACTTGAGACACGATGATGTTATGAAACATGTTTTCCATTGAATAGTGTATTAATCTCCGATGGAAATATCACATTATTATATTTTTTTATTCATAAAAATTATATGAAAAAATTGTTCTTATTCATCAAATGGATTTTGACTTACTTATTATCCCATGGGTAAGTCTCTTTAATTACTCAATATTCCTTCATTGAGTTCTGATCATTCTCTTGAAATTATTCAATATAAGTGGGGTTAATTATTACATTTTATTTTTTTATGTTTTTTTCTCTCATTATTTAGTTACATACATTCCTACCACAAAAAAATTTTGAAAAATATTTATTATTTCTTTGGATATGATTCTTATTAAGGTTATCAGCAAATCAAATCAACTTGAGGGAATTATAATGTTATATTTTGGAATTCTTCCATCAATTATAGGATTTTTCCACCCTAAAATATTATTATATGTTATTTTATAATAAATTTTGGTGAAATTGACTTTTAATAAAATTAATATATTACTACTCTCTTAAAAATATTATTTTTGAACAACAGTATCATACAAAATATTAAAAATGGGTTTACCATTCAATTTGTTTTGTATTATTATCCTCCTGAAATTCCTCTAAGATAAATTTTATAACTTTTCATGGACTATTAATTGATGAATATTTTTAAAATTAATGTTTTTCAATAATTACAAACTTTATATTTTTAAATTTAAATTCTTAAGTTACAGTTAAAATTTTCACTTACAACACTATAAATCCTTTTTTCTAAAAATTTATTTATGTTTTTATTTCTTAATCCTTATCATATAAAAATTATCTACCCTGTTAGGGTGAACGATTCATGATTTATAATCTGATATATTTATATTCAGGGGTCTAAATTCATTTATTCAAATAATTTTTTTCCATAAAACCACTTTTAGGGTTATATTGGGAACCCACAAACTGTCAAAATTCCATATTCTAGTGGTCCAATAGATAAGAGATTACAAATTAATTAACCAAAATCCAAATCAAGAAGAATAGAGGGAAAATTGAACACATATTCAAAATTCAAAAACCTATAAACAAAAAAGTAGATCAGAAATCATCTCATCAAAACTCGAATCAGATGAAACCCCAAAAATCTTGTGAGATACAAATGAAATCCTACATCATGATGATAACAATACATCACTCATGCTTCATGTTGGATCCACATCTTCCATCATCCATCAATCCCATTGAAGTCACACCGTCATGGCCACCATCCGAGCACCACACCAAATACTGGGAAGTCCATCGAAGCTGACAAAATCACCAGCACATTGTCTTCAAAGAAAAAAAACAATGTAGCCAACACCAAAAATATCACAGGTCCAATGAAGAAGAAGTCAGCACACAACCACTCGATCTCACATCCCAATCCCTAGGGATACCACTACGCAAATCCACCTTGGAGATAGTGGTAGAGGCCTGGATCCAGAGAAGATAAATAGGTGTCATTAGAGATCACCTTTTAGGCCCCCATGAATAAACAATACCATAAAACCATAAAAAAAATGAGATACATGGTTGAACCATAAAGGAAGAAAGACCTAAAATATTAAAAGGGGTAATGAAAGAATGACTAAAAGGGGAAATAAACCTAGGAAGAAGATGGAAGGATACACCAAGTATAACCATAGCTACCCAACCTCAAATCCCAAAACATCAGAGTGTCCATCACCCCATACTGACTAGGAGAGGAGTAGTGGATTGAAAATTCAGATCATATAGATGTGGCCAGGGAGAGCATCGAAGTGTCAATACAGAGAAGATAGAATTTAACATGAAGAGGTTGATCAAAGGGAGAGAGAATATGGGGAACCAAGGAATCACTTTTCTATGAGATAACGTGGGAGATAAAAAATGTTATTTTATTTACATGAAGAAAATTATTAGTTTTTTTTATATGGAATTTAAAATATAGTGGATTATTTCCCTATTCACATCGCATTTTTTATAAATCCACCTTATTTATTTGGATGTGTTATTATCATGTTGTCCTTATATTGACCTAAGAAAAAGTATTATCATTTTCTATATTGTTATTCAAATACAAATGATTTTTTCAATGTTGACTTGGTATTGTTTTTCCCTTAACATTGTTTATCTAGATAATTTATAATCATGTTATCCATTTTATTATCATTGGGTGGATGTGTTAGTGCTCTATATATTGTTATTCCAATGAATATTTTATTATAGGAAAAGGTGATTTTATATTTTTTTTCTAATTATCTCATATGATGAATTAATTAGGCTTAAAGAAGTGATGGGAGGGCTCTAATTTTATATATCCCCTTGATGCATTAGTATGACTCATGATGCAAACATGATCGGGGATTTTTTATTTTCCTACCCAATTCATCAAGATGTCTTGACTACAGTTTTGATGAGAAGAACTAATTATTAAATGTGTTCTTTATTGATACAATTAAATCGACTCTAAGTCCTTGATAGTAACAATTCGATGTTTGACTTTATGCATTAAATAATTATGAATTTAATAAATGTTATCCATGTGATCTATTTATATTAATTTCTATTAATTTATATTTGAACCATTTATTATTATTTTATTATTAAATTATTATTACAAATAAGTAATTATATAATATTTATTCCATGGAAGTATCATGATTACCTCAGTTGTATGTTTTCCATTACTGGGAAATTGGGGTGACATATTTTTATATTTCTAATTCTCTATGTTAATAATAAAACATTACAGATGATATGTCTAACAAGGTAGATTGTGTGGAGAATTTTTGTGATATTATTAAGGCTTGTTCTAGAATAAATATTTTCATATAGTAGAAAAATTTCATTTAATTTTGAAATACATTGGATTTATTAGTTTATTATGTTTCATAATTATTAAATTATCTAATCCTAAAAATTATTGGGTAAGTATATAATAAAATACTTGATTTAACTCATGAAATTATGGTATAGTTATATTCAAAAATTTATAGTTTTATCAAAAACTAGTTTGTAATGTATTTGTTGAAGGAACTGGATATAAGAGTGTGGTCCTGTGTTGTCATAGCTTTCCCCTATACAAATGATCGATATAAAAAATGTCTCATAATTTATCATATAGGGTAAACAAACATATTATGGATGATATTTGGATGATATGACATGGAAATGACATTAAATATAACAACATAATTCTATATAATGCATATAAAGTCTTCATTTTTTCTTATAATGATGTCTTAGAGCGTTGGGTTGACTAAGAGGTTATCAAAATTTAAGAGAAAGGATATGTCATTTGTTGCAGCTACATTGGGATCCCTATTCTAATCCCTAAAATCAAGACCTCCATGAATTCATAGGAGAAATTTTCCCAAACCAAAACTCATATAAATAGTATATCCAAACTCCATCCCTTGTAATGTTCCGATTTGATACCAATTGGACACGAACCAACCAACTAGGGCCCCATTTGGGCCATGGATAAGCCAAGAGTACCACCCAAATCCCACCTCTAATGGACCTAGGGGGTTTAACCTACACTAAGTATAGATATGACACAATATGGTAGTCCTTAGCCTTTATAAACCTAAAATAGACACGTGCCCCAAATGCATAGCATAGGTTGTAATACTAGATAAATTTATATAGATTACTGAAACTAATAAAACACATTCTTGAGACACCAGGCTCTAGTAATACATAATTTAGGAAAATACCAAGGGGAATTTATAGTGGAAAATTATTTTAATATGATTGAAAATGGACACTAAAAATCCCCCACTCATAGTATGTTCCCCTAGACCGATCTCCAACTACAACAATCACAAAAATATTCATCATCCCCCTCGATTTATCATGCATTGAAATGTATCACCCAACATCAAATTCGAACAATCTATACCAGATCCATGTCCACCAATACAATATATGAACTCTACATCATCTAAATATACACAACATGTACGGGGATACATCATTTATAGGGGTGAGTATTAACAATCCTAGTATGATGTATTCAATCAAAAGAGGATTGTCATGGAATATTATCTATAAAAACTACAAGAAATAGAGAGTAACCTTAATGTCTAAATGAAGGTATCTAGATATTCTCTATAAATATAATTATTAAGAATATAGGGATGTCTCAATTATCTCAACTGCAACCCATGAAAATTTTAATCTCATTATAAACAATGAATGATCAGTGTGCTAAAAAGCCTATGATGTGAGATGTAATTATCCTAGATGAATTATATATCCTAAAGGAATCAATGGTTTCTTTATGAATCTCATGTTTTTTTTGAGTCAAATTTTCATATACATCTCTCTAAGACAACCACTATAATTTTTAATGGGGAATACATTCCTCAATCAATAATGGATGTTATTTTAAGTAGTGTAATATTTTTTAATTAAACATTATTGAATCATCGTATTAGAAACCGATCAAGGGAAATATTGATTTTATAATAAAATATTTTATCCAAGGGAGTACCAACTCTAACTACCATAACTACACACTGACGAGAAAACCCATGTCACCTCTCAATAATTGTAATAGGGGACTTTGGACCCTTGATGGATTGGGTGATACCAACCCCAGTAGATGATCATGTTCACGAACTGGGCTCTAATATTTAGGGGGATAATGAATCCTTATATAGAAGATAAATCCCCAATTGTATATGGGTTAGATAAAGACATTATTTTATATGTAGGTAGAGGATATTGTGCTCCATGTATATATTGATGATACCATCCTAATTTTAGGATGTAATAGGGGATCCAAATATCTCCCTATTCCCCATAATTGAACATTACTAACATCCTTGTAGAGAAAAATTATAAAACTAAATATTAAATTCACAATTGGAATCATATTTCCAAATAGAATATGCTACTATGATATATGTAAAAAATACACCTGAAAGGATATTTAGCTTTTGGAAACAAATTTTTAGTGAAAATTTAATAAAACACTCATTGGGGTGGACTTGTTCTTTGAGGTAGTACCATGATGTATTATTTAGCATAGAGGGAGGGAAAATAGAACATCACTAGACATGTAATGCCCATAGGTGATGTGAATATATTCCCCTATCTTTGAGTAAGGTTTGGGAAACTATCCTTGTTGTTATGTTATCCAATCCAATGAGGTTGATCCACACATCTAGAAATAAAGACCAATCCTACTCTCATTATGTGGGTGTAGGAGATATATATTATCCCAGAGAGTTTGAATGGTTATGAGTAGATAGTATTTATTGCCTAACTCTAAGTCTTCATGATTCTGACCCACTCTAGTAATGTCACCTCCTCACCATGAAATATCATCCTACATGATTATTTCCACCTCTCCATCAATAGTTTCAATTGACCAACCTTCACTACCTTTGACTGATCTCTCATGTTTACACCTCTCTATCTAGCCGGAAATTCTACTACTATAAGAATTTTTTGACTATGTTATATCCACTTTTGTGACAACCCATCATTTATAATGGACATGGATATGTAAGGAGGCCCCTATTTTATTTAAAAAGGGAATATAGAGGGGCATAGGGATAAGAAAAAGAGAGAAGAGGGGAGAGATAATAGAAAAAAAGTGGGAACTCAATCCATGTTCTTCTTCAATCACTCACCAGATCCATCTCCCTAAAACATAGATGTTATGTTAATATAATTATACCCAACCAAATCTAAGATATTCGGGATTTAATTACCATGAATATGGATTGTGATTTAAATAAACAAAATGGATTGTTTACCCAATTCGACCATGAAAAATGGGAAAATCTATTTCATAAATTTAAAAAAGAAATAATCAAAAAATGTATAAATGAGAAATCACAAATATTTACATATGGAATATATTATTCATTTATCATGATAATGCACACATAAATAGATACCAGTGAATTAGATTATTAATTCATAGATTTTATGGGTTCTTGGGATAAACCAAATCCTCCCCCAGAACTCTCATTAAATTAAACTCTACAATCCGATGTTTTATGTGCATAACCCTATAATATAGGGAATAATATGTTTTTATAATGAATTAAACTCGTTCCAGAGGTTTAGTTAACCATAAATCATTTAATTATATAAATTTAAAAAAATTTGAAAAATAAATCTCTCAATCTATGATGGAAAATCTTCAATAACTCTCATGAAAGTATAATTTATACCAACCTAATAGAGAAACCCCAATTATGAATCGACTACGATCTTAATATTTCTATAACAAAATTATTTTTGAATAAATAACATTTTGACGGAGAATAAATGAACAAAAATTATATATAATATGTTATTTTTAATTTAATATAATCTAGGATTCACTATAGTCAAAATTCTGCAACAATTTAGCTCGTGGGTAAACACCATAATCTTGAATCAATGGAGCTATAATGAAATCCTTATAATGTATCCTACAAGTGTAAATATATTGTTTTTCCCTTCAATAGGCACTGAGACTCTAAACTATAGAATTTGATAAATGTCTTGGCTGGTAAATAACACTATCACTAGAACAGACTAGAAAAATACCCTCTTCTAGCTAACTCTTCTTGATGAAACACCTATAATAAAACCACATCATTTAAAATCTAGTTAAATATCAACTCTATAAACACATCCCTTCTACAAATAATAAATCGACACCTCCAACATAAAAAATAATTAAATTAACAGTTTGATAAGGACTATGAAATAACATCAGCTACATTTGGGATATACTTTACATAAGATTTAACAATTATTAAAAAATGGTGAAATATATATATTAAAAATTATGAATGTTTTTTAATGATATATTGATATACTATATCATAAATATCATTTCTAAATTCTTATGAATCAATTGGATGTTTAACATTTGTTAATAAATTTATTAATCATTTGATTTATAGTTTTTCGAGATGTTTGTCTTTTTTAATTTTATTTTCATTCAAGTTGATGTTAAATTTGAATATTAAATATTGTTTTTATTTAACAAATATATTATTTAGTTTTTTTATTTTTTTATTTTCTTATCTAAAATTTATATTTTTTAAATGTATAATTTTCATATAAATGAATTTTTTTAATTTAGTTTTCATGTTGAACCACTTATCATTATAAAAATAATGTATTCATATCATGGACATTGGAATAAAAAAAATTGATATAAGAAATTTTTTATTCATATATCATGTCTACATCATGTTATATATAAAATATTAAATTCTAAATAACTTATTATCATTTTAACCTATATTATTTTTAATTTAAATATCTATAAAAATCATATTTATGATTTTTCATCAACAAATAGATAATGATTGCGTTAATTTATGTTTAAACGAATGTAATTATTTATAAACACGGATGGTTTCATTTTCTGGGTTCATAGACGATTAAAATATAATATTTAAAAACATAAAATTATTTATATTTCATACGGTTTTATACTTGGTTGGGTGTTTTAGACAAATCCTTACAAGTTGATCTTTATTATATGAAACTATATCTTTCCTACAATATATTTTCTAGAATGGTTTAATAGAGTGAAGATATTATCATAAGAAAAATGAACATATTTTTTTTAGAAATGATTGATATGAAAATATTTAATTAATATTGAACACTATTATTTAAATTAATGTTTTCATTATGTGGTGATTATATATAGGAATAAATTTTTTTTGAAAAAAACATTACCTTTAAATAACTGATTCAATTTAATTTTTGGGACTCATTATTGTTTTATTCTGGGTTGGAAAAATTCTGTATTAGTTATGAATATTTATACACTTAATATATTACATAATTTATTACTAATTTAAACTAGTAAATGTCTAGTTAGTAAATAATACATTTTTTGAATGATATTCGTGAATGAAAACTACTACATAATTTTGTATCTTTGGTTTTCTATGATTTTGAAATATACTTCTATAATGAATTTTTTATTCCCTAATATGTGATATTTCTGGCCTAGTGTATATATACATAATTATTCATGGCACTTATTTTCCATAGCCTTGGTTATTATTTTTAATTTTCTTATGTGAAACATTTAATTTTTTTTCTATTTTTTTAATAGTCAATGTTGAACAAGGGATCATGTCTATACATTATGATATTTATAATGATAATTTTTTTTATATAGAAGATATTTTTATATATTGAGAATGACGTTTTATATGATTTCAATCATTATGGTTGATAAATCTAATAATGTTTCCATGATAAAGGCTATTATTAGTATGTAATAAGTGTTTTATTAACATTATACAAACTACCAAAAGGTTTTACATATGTGGATATTTATTAAAGGGATGTACTCACAATTCCCTAACATGAGTATTGTATTTATCATATATCCAAAGCGATTTACTATATGATTACCACAATTTAGTATACATGACTCCCTTCCCCCCCAAATGGATGGGTCGTTATGGACCGGACTGAGAATAAACACACACATACACCTACATATATATTGGAACAAATGTGTATGGATTACATTGATATGAAGACATAAACCTATTGAAAATTGAAGGGGAAAACATACCATATCTTGATCTATGGATCAATGAATGTTTATCAGATATGAAACATATGGGTATATGGAGTTATTTTTGTTTTTTGTATTCATTTAGTAGTTACATCCATATCACTACATCCATGTTCATTGTGATCTGATAAACTGATTTTCTATATAGGTATTTTTCTATAGGAGTAAAATTATAATTCATAATCTTTGTTATTCTCCATTATGTTGATTTATTTTATTTATTCACCTATATATTATATAGTGATACATTTTTTTCATATAAACCTTTGAATTATTTCTACATATATTTTCTAAGATAGGAGATTAGATGGAATTTGATTCTGATGCCGGTTGTTCTTATAATTAATTTTATAATGATATTAAATATATATTATATCACACATGAATATTTTTAAAACAAACAGAATAACACTTAAATAGAAACTCAGGGAAAAAATATGAGACCATGTTTGGGTCTAGAATTTTTTTTCGACCCCGTGCATGAACTATGATAGGTCAAGGTGTGGTGTTCGGAAGACTCTCCCATTGGTGGAATGTTCAGTAAATTAACTAAATGTTAAATTTAATTGTTTTAATTGATTAAATAGAATTTTATTTTTCTTTAAATATATCATCTTCGAAATATTCTACAGTTAGACTCGAAACCATAATACTATCAATAGATTCATTTCCTCTATTTCTATTAGTGGAATCACTTTCTACGATTATGAATATCTGGACCAGAGATGATCATAACATAGTGAATGAAAAAATTCCTTCAATCATTGGATTGTATGTTCTTTGATGGTGAAAAATCCAATCTTCAGATAGGATGTATCGATTTTTTTATAACATTCATTTTGATTAAATTATTTGATAATATCATTATCCTCTTTTAAGAAACTCCAATTGTGGAATTTTCATGTGCCCACATATTGGAATCCAATTGTTAATTCTTCTATTTTTCTTACCCAGAATATCCCCATCCATAATCATTGTCAAAGAATGCATTGAAATGATAGATAAACATTTTTTGTGCTCCCCCCTCAATTTCTTCATGTTCATCATAGATTGTACCCCCTAGTCCTAGTTTAACATTGTTGGGTGATACTGAGCCTGATTAGACCCTCGGAATCATGAATAATTCAAGTGTGAGGGATATATCGATGAATTAAGGATAGATATTGGTGTTTTCGGTTTCAGTGATCTTTTTCATGATCGGAAATCAAATAATTGGTGAAGGAAGGTACATGGAATTCTCCCAAAAGGAAGGTGAACATGATGATTCATGAATTGGTTTTTTGGCCTCTGGATAGATAGAATATGTCCACTATGGATATATCTAGTAATATTGCATATAGAAATGGCCAAATAGATAGTAGAAGACTAGTTATGGAAACTATAATGTAGATCGAAGAATTTATGAAAAAAGTGAATACACATCATGTATCATGATGAACACATAGTGTGCATACCCTATGCTCTTGCAGGTAAGGTTTGGGAAATTTAAAAGGATGGTATGTTTTATCGAAACCCTACATGTCATGTACCCCCTTCCTAAGGTGGTTGATATATGTGGAAGAACACATTTCTAGGAAAACATGTGGAAATACATAGCATGTCACATGGTCATGTACCAATATATACAAACATGGCCACCGTTCATCAGCACCCCTAGATACGCAGTCAGCTCTCAGTGTAAAGAGGCACATATTATACTAAATTACTTTTACATAAGATAGAATTCACATGCACGGCCAAGCATGCGGGCAAGACACCAAGTGGAATGGGCATGTCGTGTCTATCCCTCACACGACATGTATACCTACCTGGTTATAAATATGTGTACCAATAAATACATGACCAAGTGATGGATCAAGAACACATGTCATGTGGGTCCCATTACATGATGTGTACACCTTTTCTCCTTTTGAGGAAGCTTCTATATTTTATTCCACCTTTGTTTGAACAAATATTTTGGCTCGCGAGTAGCATATCCTGAGTGTTTTTTCACATATAAAATAATAGTTCACTCTATTATATATTTTGGGATAAGCTGAAATTTTTTTCATGCACAAATCTTATTTAGTTGGGGCTCGGTGATGTAAATGATCAAGAAGATGATGACTAGAGACTCTGGAGTATAATCCCCATTAATCATGGGTTTGGGTCATCTACCAATAATATGTAACCCCCTATCTGATAGAGCACAGTTTCTCTACCTACCATGTGGACCCCCCATCAAGTTTGTCATGGGTCTTCGTGGCCCTAGTGTAGACCACCCCAATCATCTATGGCACATGTCCTCTATGGATACTAAAATATTGGAACCCCTATGATGCACTAATGCATGGGTCCTCTACTTCTACTTTGTTCCCCCTTGATTGTGTTTCATTCCAGAGAGGTGCGGGACTTCACGTTGTTACTTTTTGGAAGAAGTGTGAGATGCTTGTAATTGTTTATAGACATCTAGAACTACAATTGGATCTTTTTTATGGGATAATATGTGTGATAAAGATCCCATTTCAATCTTAGTTGGGAGTCTTTTGACTAAGAATATATGTATATACCCTTGTATCAATACATTTGGATTTGGTTACTCTCTATAAATTTATCGTGAAGACACACTGGGTATTCCACATTATTTTTTGTGTTTAGCTTATCATGTTTGGAATAGATTACTCTACTACTATGGGAGGAAAGGAATTTACTTGTAGTGTACCTACACACCTTTTTGAGTACCTTTTGATTGGACTAGGTGAATCTTTCTCTAGCTTTGGGTTAAGATGCATCCATTTTACAACATACTTTCTTTATATTCCTATTATTTCACATACTAATCCCCCTTCATCTTTTGGAGATTTTTAATGGGTATTTATATACTCACCCTTTCTTGGGATTTTAAAAAAAATTGCCTTATGTAGATAATTGATATGTCGGTTATGACTATAGAGGAGCATAGGGATATCTGGAACTTCATACCACATATGGGTGTCGTAGCATGGAGATTGGGAGTTAGAATCTCTCATCATTTTACATTCATTTTTTTTCTAGGGGTGATATAATTTTTATTGGGTGTGTATTTCACCACTTTACTTTTCATACTTCACTACCATACTCTTATATAGTTTTTAGGTTTTACAATCATGGTTGTTCCCCTAGTCGTTTTTCATCTTTTATTATTATTTATCTACACTTATACATAGATATGGTAATGTTTGTGAATACATGTACATAATAAAATACCTATACATTTTAGTTATTCGTTCAACATTGGTCACTATCCCAAGGCCTATAGAGGCAGGTTTGGCGTAGATGTTGCTTGATCCTAGGTATGGGTTGGGTTATGAGAGAATAGTATCAAAGGTGTTTTGATCTTTGTGATGGGGTTTGTAGTATTCCAGTTTATAGTATTCGTTTGGGATTTGGGGAAATACTATTAATGTGTCTTGGGTTAGGATATCGGTGTAGGGAGCCTGATGTTGAAATGGTTGGTCGATGTATCCATTCACATGGACTCTAACGACCTTCATCTCAACCTAGAACATCGAGACATTAGTTACAGGGATCCAAGGTGAATGAATCATATTATAACCAGTCTTTTACTATACTTCTTGATTTAGCTTTACATTATTATATATATATATATATATTATCATTTTATCATGTCACGCCTTAGTTTAATTTTAAGGATGCCTTGGCGACAAAATCCAGCCTGGATACCATGTATGAATAGTGATAATTATTCAATGAGAGATAAAACCTCATTTCAGGGTCCATTCTTCGAGCTACTTCCTCTAGGTGGGAATAGAGAACCACATACTCTTTTTGAGAAGTATATCATCCCATAAGAATAGGATGAGGATGCATGTAAGCCTATAGACCTCCATCAGTTCCAATGACTGAGGCTACTGAGCTTCCACGATAAGAAAAATCCATATGCAGAAGAGGATTGGTATGATTTTTTCATTTGTTCCTTCATAATCATTAGGACATTGATGGATCTGGTGGTTGTTCTATAATCAATCCTTTTCCACAATGAATTTAGAGTTGATGGAGCCTCATTACCCGATGCATGTTGAGTCAAAAAACTCATATCCCAAATTCCAGAAAATGTTTCATAGGGAGTATTACCCTTCCGGCATTCACATAGATCAGACTCATGAGATTATGAAGCTATAGAAGGGAGGGATTTCTGTGGATGAGTATGAAGAAAGGTTCGTGGACCGTACATAGTAATCCGAGGACATGATCTTGGATGGATACTTCTTTGAACAGAAATTTGACCATAGAAATCATATAGATATCCGTGCAATTGTAGTTCCCTTTGGTGTCGCATCCTATTCCACAGTGTTGGATAAGGCACTGGTGAAATGGAGATCATTATCAATAGAATAATAGGAAGATCGATAGGGAAGTGGTTGGCATAGGGTTGAGTCATCTTCACCAGCTAGAAGGAACCTGATGATGGGATGTTGACGTAGGAGAACTCCATGTGATGAGACTTATTCATGTGGTATGGGGCAGCATAATGGACCAGGCTATCCAAGAGTGGACAAGTCATATGCTTGTTAATGGGGAGGTCACATGGAATGTGACTGCCCGACCACACATGCTGAGGAGCACAGGTATATAGCTAATAGACCACCCAAACAGAGGAAACTACATGATCAAGGATCTCCTAGAATAGGTAAAGGGTTGTCCCTAGGGGGAGGGGTTGGTAGTGGATGTAACACCCCAAGCTTCTATGGTATGCTTCTCTTTGAATAATGTGATAGCATGTGTTGTACGCAACAACGAGTTCTAACACACCATAACCAATCAAACTAGCCGTTATGAATAGTAATACTTACTTTTTGAAATTATATATATTTTATATTTCAAAATAGACTTCATTTTTGGATTCGTAATATCGAATTTAGCCTAAGGTGAAATTTTGGTACTTTTTAGATAACTTTAATATTTTGATGAATAGTGAAAATTACTAAATTTTAACTAAAAACAACTTTTTAAATCAAAATAATTAATTGTGATAAATTATGAATTTGAGTGGTTATAAATTATATTTAGAATATATTTTTACCATGTAATATAATTTTGGTCATTGGACATAATTTTACAATTAAACTGGACATAAACAAGTGTAAATCTTTTAATAGTTATTATCTCTTAAAAACACACTTTTTGTTTTAACAACGGGAATTAATTTTAAATTAATTTCTGCCACTTCTGTGTTTTGAATTTGGAAAAATGGATTCCATATTTGGAATCATGATTTTCAAATTTTTTAAATAGGTAACATTTATTTTTAGTCATTTTGAATAATTACTGCGGTAAATATTTTATTTACCATGGTTAAGGGTAAATCCGGTAAATAAGTGTTAAAAAATAATATTATAATAATACTAAATTACCCTAAAACGTGTCCTATCCTTATTGGTTGATACATGATCGACCATAGGAATCTTTGGGTCGATTTTGGGACTCCATGGAGCCACTTGTAGGTGATAGGGACACTTTATTTTAATTAAGTTAAAATGAATACAAAAATGACACAAGCATATATCTTTTACAAAAACAATTTTTTCATAGGGTTATATATGTTGGAGTTTAGACTATAAATATTCAATAGAAATTGAAAAGGATTTTCTACATAATGATATTTTATTTATAATTTTTAGACATTAAATAATTTAATTTATTGATGACAAAATGATGATGCAGTAATTACCATAATAGTGAAAAATTAAAATAATTGATATTATAAATATACAAATAAATAGAATTTGAGACTTTTTAGGAATTAAACTAATTTTTTAGGTTAATATGACATGTTATGATTGATTCAATTAACGTTTTTCGATTTAATCATTCTGTTATGATTTTTACAAAAATCAATTATTGAATAGTGTCAAAATTGACATAAAAGAGTTTTTAAAAAAATATTATATTATTAATTGATATTAAATTCCTAAAAATCTATTGTTCGGCCAAGAGACTTATATCATGATAGGTTCATCATTAATGGACCACTTGAGGGTCTCTTGGATTTATATGGTACGTTTATTAACCATATAACATAAAAATACAAAGAGACATTGTAAAAGTGAAACTAATTAACTTAGAGTTAATACTTAAAGATAAGGTTAATATAATGACCCAAACCTGTCTAAATTATATTGGTTGAGTTCTTTTCGACCTATACCCACCTTAAAATTTAAATAATCAACTTTGGAGCCTTTATAAACCGAATATGAATTTATTATAAACTAATATTTCTAGCTTTACCAAAGGTGCCCCTCACCCCTTTTATAAAAGGGCACTCCTCCTTCTCATTTATTCACACCTTCAAAGCCTTTTGGTTTGGCCAAACTCTGCGGAACTACTCTCCCAACATCCCTCACTACAATTTAGAGGCCTTAGTTTGATCATAAAGCCAACCTAAGGAACTTTTTTGTGCAAATCAAAAAGGAAGAAACCGAAGAAGAGGTAATGATTTCGCCACCCTTTTCCAAGTTCCTTTCTTCTTCCACTTCTTCTTCCTTTGTTGTTACCATTCTAAAATAATAACTCCAGTATCATATATATACTGTGATGTTATTATAAATATGGTACAACCATATTCAGTATTCTATCCACCTTTTAAATAACATGTCACCATACGTGCGTACGTACGGCTTACCGTCTCCACGTCGTGGTGTAATTGTTATTCAATATATTATTATTTGGAAGGGTATAATAATGATGTGTAACTAATGTAAATAACAAATATAACATGTTAATGATTTTCTATATATGATATAACATCCATTTATATATTATTTTAATATCAAAAGAATGATATTGTCGCTCGTGCGTACGTACGGACTACCGTCTCCACAAACGTGATGAGATTCATTCTACATCGTATCCATTCAAGTATAATTATCATTTCATGATTTAAAAATAATGTTTAAGGACTTGATATCATTCTGGATATGAATAATATACAATCTATCCGTTACAAAAATGTCTTACTTAACAAAACATATAAAATAAAATGAGTAAGTTAACACCCGAAACAACGATAATACTAAAATATTATTAACAAAGAAATGTTAAAAGATCATATATGATATCATATGAATTCATATGATTCTTATATAATTTAATAAAATTTATTTCACTATTATACAGGAGTTTAACCCTCCCCAACCAAGGAAAATTACATGGTAAGGGTTATTTCAAAATCTCTTCATTATCCGAGGTTGTTTATACGTAATAATCTACTGGGAACTCTTAATTATCCACATCCATGTTTCTTAAAAATGTATTTCAAAACATTTCCAATATTTAAAATAATATGGTTTAAGGTCATTTATACCCTTTTTTGACTTTTTTTAAGAGTTTTATAAAGGAATCTTTCCGTCGGTCTCCAAATAAGGTACTTTTTAACCTTTTCGACGGAATTAAGGTAAGAATGTTTTTTTAACTTATACGGTGGGTGCTGTTATTTTCTGCCATTATAAAATCGTCGAAGCTTCCTTTACAAGATTATAAGAATATTTTCAAAGAAAATGTTTTATTTCATAAATATAAGATGCTTAAATGATTTCAAAATAGAAAGAGATATTTCTCTAAAAAGAGTTTTGATTTCATCTATGTGAACATCCTTTGATGGATTTTACGCTTATTTGAAGTTTATTTATCATGATAAAAAACTTATATATTATATTTATGGTTTTGTGATATTTTTTACTGTGGATGTTCTATTTTTATACCATTCATGGTTTATGGTGAAAGTATTGACATTTCTTATGCTATTTTTAATACGAATGATTATGTTATATTAAAACCATTTCATATGGGAATGCATTGGACTTAATATGTGACAGGTGGAGCCCGTTATAGTTCCTCGATGCATCGGTAGGTCTCAAGAGACAAAATAGTGTCTTGGCACAAGGCCTTGACAAAATCTTATTTGTAGTCTTGGCACGAGGCCTTGGCTATGTGGTTATGATAGTCTGGCATTATGTCTTCCATCATTATGAAAGTGGTTATTGATATTGAATGTGATTATTAGATTAGTAGAATATCCATGTGAATAAGTAAATTGCATTATTTCATTTTACTTTTTCCATACCATGTTGAAGTTCATGTTTAAAAGGATTTTGTTTTAGTTATACATTACCTTAAAAGTTTAAGCTTATTTTTGAAAGTTTCCGCTATATTGTTATCCTTACTGGGCATTTGAGCTCACCCCTTTTCTATGTTTTATTTTTCCCAGGATGTGAAGAGGTAAGTTATGAATGACCTGCAGGGATTTTATGTGGGGATATGAGTGTGGAATATGGAGACTATGTTGTTGTAGTAGTTTTTCACTTTATGATGTAATGTAAAACTTTATAAATATATCTACTGTTTCCAAGGCTACTAAACCAATCGGTCTTTCGAGATTTGATCTTTCTTGTGATCTTTCCAATGTAATGTAATAATGCACCGACTCTGGGTAACTGGGGTCGGGGTGTTACAGTTGGTATGAGAGGAATTTTAGTACAAACCTTGGAATCTAGATTTAGATAAACTCTGATTAGAGCACGTAGACCTAAGATGAACATTGAGGATTAGTATAGAAGAACATCCTAGAATTTTGGTATTGTAGAGATTTTGTGAGTTTTCCGAACAATAAAACCCTATCTGGATATGAGCAGGTAGAGGCGGCACTGGCACAGATGTACCTAGGGGTAAAACCCGAAAACACCGCTTTGAGCTAGACTCGAACGGGAACTGGTGCACGACAACGGGCCTTGCTGCACTCTTGGTTACGACACTCCCGGGGGATATGCTTAGGATAACTCTCATTTTATTTACAACTCATTATGAAGGGTTTATGAGTATATACATCCTCAAAGAAAACATTTTTATGATTATGGATTATATCCATAAATAGTTCAATTTATGTTAAGTGTTTTATAAGTATGGGATTATGTATTTTGATTCATAAAATGATCTAGTTTATGCCATTGTTTAGAAATGGCGCCTGGTGGAAGAAATGGAAACCGTATCAATGCACACACTCCATGTAGGGATTGCCCTCCTGCTCAAGATAATTATAGTGGAGCTGGTGATGCAACTGGTGCTGATCAGCTAATCACCATACTGGTACAACTCACTGAGGTTATGAATAATAACCTTACCCATATGGAGCACCCTGATCCGCAACGTGGAGGATCAATGTTAGATCGATTCATGAGGCAACAACCACCAACGTTCAATGGGAGTACAAATCCCTTAGTAGCTGAGCAATGGATAAATTCCCTAGAGAAAATATTTCAGGCTTTGGGGAGTAGTGAAAGTAAAAAAGTTATCATGGCAGTTTACCGACTCACTGGAGATGCTGATCAATGGTGGTCATTGATTCAAAACACAAAGGAAGATGATGAAGTATCAAATATGGAATGGAGAGTGTTTAAAGATCAGTTTTTAGAAAAATACTTTCCTCGCGACCATCGAGCATATATGGAAAGGCAATTTCTGAGTCTGAGACAAAAGGAGGATGAGAATGTCACAAAGTATGAGGCTAACTTTACAAGGTTAGCAAGGTATGCTGGAGATTATATACGTAACCCAAGAAGTAAGATTGATCGTTTCTTTGATGGGTTAAAACCATTTCTCCGTCGAGCATTAGTCTCACAATCCATTTCATCATACGAAGACATTGTTTCATGTGCTATCAAGACCGAAAAGGAATTCTCTAAGTCTTATGACTTTAAAGGAAAGAAAGAGAAGAAGAGGCATGCTGATCAATCTGAGAATGGAAATAAGGGTAAGAAAAGAAAGGTTGAATATCCATCCTGTGGTAAATGTGGGAAGAAACACCCTGGTACTTGTTTGAAGGGAATGGGAGTCTGTTACAAATGTGGTGAAAAAGGCCACCAAGATCGTGATTGCAAAGGGAAGAAGGTAGTTACCAATGTTCAGTGCTAAAATTTCAGGGATATGGGGCATTATGAAAATGAATGTCCTAAGCGTCAGGAGAACTTACCTCAGAAAAGGCCAAGGGATCAAGTCCAAGCTTATGGTATCACTACTGCTGAGGTAGAATCTCTGAAAGACGTGGTGGCAGGTAATTTAATGGTTTCCTCAAGTTTAGCAAATTAATTATTTGGTTCTGGAGCATCGCATTGTTTCATATCTTCCCATTTTTCTAAGAAAATTAGATATTTCCAATTTGATTTAACAAGGGATTTGTTGGTTAAAACTCCTATGGTAAGTATCATTGCCACAATGTTTTGCGAATTAGTCCCCATTAGAGCACATAAATGTTAATTATCTGCTGATCTCATCGCCATACCTATGATTGATTTTGATATAATCCTCAGTATGGACTGGCTTTCGGACTATGATGCGAAGATTTATTGTAAGAAGAAAGTGGTTACGATTCTTGATGATGATGATGATAAGGAACACCTTATCTTTAGAGCAGAATCATCACCACCTAATTCTTATTTAGATCCACCCCCAGTAGCTCAATTAAATTCAATTATTGGGGAGGAAGAGAATGAAATAACTGTACGTGTGGAAAGGAATGTTCAAATAGAGGATGTACCTGTTGTGAATGAATTTTTAGATGTATTTCTGGAAGATTTACCTGGACATCCTCCAGAACAAGAAGTTGAGTTTTCCATTGATTTAATTCCTGGATCAAGGCCTATATCGAAGACCCCTTTATAGAATGGCCACTGTATAATTAGTTGAACTAATGAAAAAACTAGAGGAATTTGAGTAATAAGGGATTTATTTTCCCTAGTGTTTCTCCATTGGGAGCCCCTGTTCTTTTTGTTAAAAAGAAAGACGGATCTATGAGGTTATGTATCGACTACAGGGAGATAAATGCTATGACAATAAAGAACAAGTATCCCCTACCTCGCATTGATGATTTATTTGACCAACTACATGGAGCTCAATACTTTTTAAATATTGACCTTCGATCTGGATACCATCAGTTATGTGTAAAGAAGGAAGACATTCCGAAGACAACATTTCGAACCAGGTACGAGCATTACGAGTTTACTGTAATGCCTTTTGGATTGACTAATGCACCCTCTGTATTCATGGATCTGATGAATAGAGTTTTCAAGGAGTATCTCTATGAATTTTTGGTGGTATTTATTGATGATATCTTGGTATACTCCAAAAGCTACGAAGATCATGAAAATCACTTGCGCATTATCCTGAAGACTCTGAGAAGACATGAATTATATGGGATGTTTAGCAAGTGTGAGTTCTGGCTTCATGAGATTTATTTTCTTGGCCATATTGTCTCTAAAGATGGAATCTCTGTTGATCCTTCTAAGACTAAGGCAATCCAAGAATGGCCAGCACCGATGAGTATAACTGAGGTATGCAATTTTATTGGTTTGGCAGGTTATTATCGAAGATTCGTCCAGAATGTTTCCTAATTGGCTAACCCATTAATGAAGCTCACACGTAAAGGGGTTAAATTTGTTTGGACAAAAGAGTGTGAAAAATGTTTCTAAGAAATTAAGAGAAGATTAGTCAATGCTCCTATATTGACTCTACCATCGAGGAATGATGGGTTTGTTATTTATAGTGATGCATCGAAGAAAGGACTTGGTTGTGTCCTTATGCAGAATGATAGAGTTATTGCCTATGCATCACGATAGTTGAAAATTCATGGACAAAACTATCCTGCTCATGATCTCGAGTTAGAAGTTGTGATCTTTGCTTTAAAGATATGGAGTCACTACCTTTATGGTGAAAAATGTGAGATTTATACTGATCACAAGAGTTTGAAGTATATTTTATCACAAAAATAACTCAACATGAGGAAAAGGAGATGGCTTGAATTACTCAAGGATTATGATTGCACGATACACTACCACCCAGGGAAGGAAAAAAGGGTGGAAGATGCTTTGAGAAGAAAAGACCATGGAGTTTGGAATAATATGAGAATTGAAAGGGATCCAATTTTGATGGATCTAGTGAAGATGGACATGGGAATAACCAGGGAAGGTGAAACATCAATTCTTTTTCAAATGGTTGCCAAACCATCTTTACTAGAAAGGATTAAGAGTTCTCAGACTGATGATGAAGAATTCCAAAAGAAGATTAGAACTGTGAATGATGGGAGAATGAGAGACTTTGTGTATGAAGATGTAATTTTGAAATTTGGGAGGAGACTTTGTGTTCCCGATATACCTGATCTAAAAAGGGAATTGTTGGATGATGATCATAGTTCCAATTTCTCTATACATCCTGGGAGCACCAAAATGTATAGAGATTTGAAGGAACATTTTTGGTGGGACAAAATGAAGATGGAGATTGCTGATTTTGTGTCAAGATGTATGGTTTGTCAACAAGTGAAAGTTGGAAGGCAACAGCCTGGAGGAGTCATGCAACCTCTTCCCATACCGGAGTGGAAATGGGACAATATTACGATGGACTTTGTCATGGGACTACCAAAGACTCCTTGAATGAACGATGCAATATGGGTTATTGTTGATCGTCTTAATAAGTCAGCACATTTTCTTTCTATAAGAGAAGATCTAACCCTACAACATCTAGAACGACTATATATTAATGAAGTTGTGAGACTTCATGGAGTACCCATATCGATTGTTTCTGATCGTAATCCCCGTTTTATTTCAGGATTATGGAAAATTATTCAGAAATACCTTGATACTGAACTTCATTTGAGCATTGCTTAACACCCTTAGACAGACGGACAATCAGAACAAACTATTGAAACCTTATAAGACATGTTGAGATCTTGCTCACCTGACTTTCAGGGTATGTGGGATCACTATTTACCTCTGGTAGAATTTTCTTATAACAATAGCTTCCATTCGAGTATTCAGATTGCACCATATGAAGCGTTATATGGAAAGAGATGTCGTACACCAACCTATTGGGATGACGTTGGTGAAATAAAACTTGTAGGCCCAGAACTAGTGGAGGAAATGATGGAAAAGGTGAAGGTAATCCAAAATCACATCGAAGTAGCAAAAAGTAGGCAGATGAGCTATGCCGATAATCGAAGGAAGGATTTGGAATTACAAGTCGGTGATCATGTTTTTCTGAAGGTATCTCCATGGAAGGGAGTCATACGTTTTGGTAAGAAAGGTAAATTGAGTCCCAGTTACATCGGACATTACGAAATTCTAGAACGAATTGGGGCTGTAGCTTACCGATTGGCAATGCTGCCAAGTCTCTCCAAAGTTCACGATGTGTTCCACGTATCTCTGTTGAGGAAATACATGCCTGACCCAACGCATTTACTGACCAATGAGAAATTAGAACTGGAACCCGATCTGTCTTATTGCGAAGAGCCCGTCAGGATTCTTGATATGAGAGAACAAGTACTTAGAAACCAGACGACGCGTCTGGTAAAAGTCTTGTGGATAAACCACAAGATGGAAGAGGCAACATGGGAACCTGAGGAACTTATGATGAAGAACCACCCAAGTCTTTTCATGTGATAAGTATTCTAGAAATTTCGAGGACGAAATTATTTGAAGGAGGGGAGAATGTAACACCCCAAGCTTCTATAGTATGCTTCTCTTTGAATAATGTTATATCGTGTGTTGTACGCAACACCGAGTTCTAACACACCATAACCAATCAAACTAGCTGTTATGAATAGTAATACCTTATTTTTGAAATTATATATATTTTATATTTCAAAATGGAATTCATTTTTGGATTCGGAATATCTAATTTAGCCTAAGATGAAATTTTGGTACTTTTTGGATAACTTTAATATTTTGATGAATAGTGAAAATTACTAAATTTTAATTAAAAACAACTTTTTTAATAAAAAAATTTAATAGTGATAAATTATGAATTTGAGTGGTTTTAAATTATATTTAGAATATATTTTTACCATTTAATATAATGTTGGTCATTGGACATAATTTTACAATTAAACCGGACATAAACAAGTGTCAATATTTTGATAGTTATTATCTCTTAAAAACACGCTTTTTGTTTTAACAACGGGAATTAATTTTAAATTAATTTCTGTCACTTCTTTGTTTTGAATTTTGAAAAATAGATTCCATATTTGGAATCATGATGTTCAAATTTTGTAAATAGGTAACAATGATTTTTAGGCATTTTGAATAATTAATGCGGTAAATATTTTATTTACCATGGTTAAGGTTAAATCTGGTAAATAAGAGTTAAAAAATAATAATATAATAATACTAAATTACCCAAAAACGTGTCCTAAGCTTATTGTTTGATACATTTTCTACCATAGGCATCTTTGCGTCGATTTTGGGACCCCATGGAGCCACTGGTAGGTGATAGGGACACTTTATTTTAATTAAGTTAAAATGAATAAAAAATGACACAAGCATATATCTTTTAGAAAAACAATTTTTACATAGGGTAATATATGTTGGATTTTCGACTACAAATATTCATTAGAAATATAAAAAGATTTAATACATATATATATTTTTTTTATAATTTTTAGACATTAAATAATTTAATTTATTTATGACATAATGATGATGCAGTAATTACCATAATAGTGAAAAATTAAAATAATTGATATTATAAATACACAAATAAATAGAATTTGATACTTTTTAAGAATTACACTAATTTTATAGGTTAATATGACATGTTATTATTGATTAAATTAACTTTGTTCGAAGTAATCATTCTTTTATGATTTTTACAAAAATCAATTATTGAATAGTGTCAAAATTGACATAAAAGAGTTTTTAAAACAAATATTATATTATTAATTGATATTAAGTTCCTAAAAATCTAAGGTTCGGCCAAGAGAATTATATCATGATAGGTTCATCATTAATGGACCACTTTGGGGTCTCTTGGATGTATATGGTATGTTTATTAGCCATATAATATAAAAATACTAAGAGACATTGTAAAAGTGAAACTAATTAACGTAGAGTTAATACTTAAAGATAAGGTTAATATAATGACCCAAACCTGTCTAAATTATATTGGTTGAGTTGTTTTAGACCCATACCCACCTTAGAATTTAAATAATCAACTTTAGAGCCTTTAGAACCCGAATATTAGTTTATTATAAACTAATATTTCTAGCGTTTCCAAAGGTGCCCCTCACCCCTCTTATAAAAGGGCACTCCTCCTTCTCTTTCCGTCAAACCTTCAAATCCTTTTGGTTCGGCCAAACTCTGCCCAAATACTCTCCCAACTTCCCTCAATACAACCTAGAGGCCTTATTTTGATCATAAATTCATCCTATGGAGCCCTTTTGATCAAATCAAAAGAAAGAAACCGAAGAAGAGGTAATGATTTCACCACCCTTTTCCAAGTTCCTTTCTTCTTCCAATTCTGCTTCCTTTGTTGTTAACATTCTAAAATAATAACTCTAGTATCATATATATACTATGATGTTATTATAAATATGGTACAACCATATTCAGTATTCTATCCACCCTTTGAATAACATGTCACCATACGTGCGTACGTACGACTTACCATCTCCACGTCGTGGTGTAATTGTTATTCAATATATTATTATTTGGATGGGTATAATAATGATGTGTAACTCATGTAAATAATAAATATAACATGTTAATGATTCTGTATATATGATATACCATCCATTTATATATTATTTTAATATCAAAAGAATTATATTGTCGCTCGTGCGTACGTACGGACTACCGTCTCCTCGAACGCGATGAGATTCGTTTTCCATCGTATCCATTCAAGTATAATTATCATTTAATGATTTAGAAATAATGTTTAATGACTTTATATCATTCTGGATATGAATAATATACAACCTATCCATTACAAAAATGTCTTACGTAACAAAACATATAAAATAAAACGAGTAAGTTAACACCCGAAACAACGATAATACTAAGACATTATTAACAAAGAAATGTTAAAAGATCATATATGATATCATATGAATGCATATGATTCTTGTATAAATTTAATAAAAATTATTTCACTATTATACAGGAGTTTAACCTACCCCAACCAAGGAAAAGTACAAGTTAAGGGTTATTTCACAATCTCTTCATTATCCAAGGCTGTTTATACGTAATAATCTACTGGGATATCTTTATTATACACATCCTTGTTTCTTAAAATTGTATTTCAAAACATTTTCAATATTTAAAAGAATATGGTTTAAGGTCATTTATACCCTTGTTTGAGTTTTTATAATTGTTTTATAATGGAATCTTTCTGTCGTTTTCCAAACAAGGTGCTTTTTAACCTTTTCGACAGAATTAAGGTAAGAATGTTTTATTTACTTATACGGCGGGTGTGGTTATTTTCTGCCGTTATAAAATCGTCGAAGCTTCCCTTACAAGATTATAAGAATATTTTCAAAGAAAATGTTTTATTTCATAAATATAAGACGCTTAAATGATTTCAAAATAGAAAGAGATATTTCGCTAAAAAGAGTTTTGATTTCATCTATGTCAACATCCTTTGATAGATTTTACGCTTATTTGAAGTCGATTTATCATGATACAAAACTTATATGTTATATTGAAGGTTTTGTGATATTTTTGACTGTGGATGTACAATTTTTATACAATTCATGGTCTATGGTGAAATTATTGACATTTCGTATGATAGTTTTAATACGAATGTTTATGTTATGTTTAAACCTTTTCATATGGGAATGCATTGGACATAATATGTGATGGGTGGAGCCCGCTATAGCTACTCGATGCATCGGTAGGTCTCATGAGACAAACTAGTGTCTTGGCACAAGGTCTTGAAAAAATCTTATTTGTAGTCTTGGCTTGAGTCCATGGCTATGTGGTTATGATAGTTTGGCATTATGCATTCCATCATTATGAAAGTGGTTATTGATATTGCATGTGATTATTCGATTAGTAGAATATCAATGTGAATAAGAAAATGGAATTATTTCATTTTACATTTGTCATACCATGTTGAAGTTCAAGTTTAAAAGGTTTTGGTTTTAGTTATACATTGCCTTAAATGTTTATGGTTATTTTGGAAAGTTTTCGCTATATTGTTATCCTTACTGGGCATTTGAGCTCACCCCTTTTCTATGTTTTATTTTTCCCTGGATGTGAAGAAGTAAGTTATGAATGACCTGTAGGGATTTTATGTGGGGATATGAGTGTGGAATATGGACACTATGTTGTTGTTGTAGTTTTTCACTTTATGATGTAATGTAAAACTTTTTGAATATATCTAGTGTTTCCAAGTCTACTTAACCAATCGGTCTTTCGAGATTTGATCTTTCTTGTGATCATGCCAATGTAATGTAATAATGCACCGACTCTGGGTAACTTGGGTTGGGGCCTTACAGTGGAGCATGTGTAGTTTTGGGTGGTGGATGACATTTTTAGATCCTTCCACCTAAACCACCACAAAACATCCAATGTTAGGCTTAGAGTGTTAGTATTTTGGACTGCAGATATCTATAGTCTTTGGAGTCTTATGAATAGTGGCACACAAGATGATTAGAGGTACTATATTTTTTTATACTTTTATTTCAATATTAGTAGACACATGTGAATTAAGGAATTTATCTGTATAATCTCTATGTGGGAGCTAGAGCTCCCAGTTTTGGCTCTATCCCAATAACTTCATCTTAAGGTTCCCATAAGAAATGATTATTATGTATCTTTTATTAGTTTGTATTGCAAGATATTTGGTAGTATAGATTGATTCACGTGGGACCTTTTGGTTGTCACTCTTGAACCCTATGATGTTATATTAGGTATCAATTCGGTTTCCATGGTTTGATCCCATATTGAATATCACCGCAAACGTTACATATGCACTCTTAATGAAGGAATAAGATTCTTTATTTTGGGAGAGGGAGATCTCTTGGAAGGGAGAGCAGTTTTTGCGGGTGAGTGGATTCATCCCATCACCCATCAGTTATATTATATAGTAGTCGGTGTAGTATGCTCTTCAACATTCTGGATTCCTTACATTGTGGATGATTTCATAGATTTCATCCCCTAGGACATGCTAATACTAAATCTGAGGAGGGAGATGTTGTTTTTTATCGACTTGCATTCCAAAACCTCTATGAGATCTTATTCATCATATTAAATACCCCATAATAGGCTTCATGATCTATGGTTGTAATTGGGGGACCTTAAGGATATGGTTTTGATTAGGCCAAGTGATCCCCCCTTGGTAGGTCTAATGTTTTCTTGAGAAATGTGGATGGGAGCTTGCATCCCTACGTGGATTATATCACCTAAAGAAGGCCATGTTAAAGAAAAATTAACCTTTTGTGGCAAATGACGGCCACATTAACATGTTTCATGGAACAAGAGGGTTCTTGAATATCAATCTAAGGTCTGTCTACCACCAGTTGAGGGTTTGTGATGATAATATTTGCAATCAGGAATTCTGATATCACTATAGAAACTAAGAGCTCAATGAAAATCCCTTTGGTGTAATAAATTACCCCATATTTTTATGGATTTTATGAACCAGATCATCCATCCATATTTAGAACATTTTATGTATTTCTGCATCAATGAAATCCTCATCTACTCTACATCAGAGGAGGGGCATGTAGAGCACTCAACGAGGGTTTTATAATTTCATTAAGGTCGCTATATTTATGTTATAATCTTAAACTGATAGTTATTGATTGATGAGTTTCACTTCTTGGGGCATGTCATTTTAGAGCATGGTTTTTCTATGGACCCAATGAAAATCTATGAATATATTTCATGGGAACCACCCAATATCATTTCCATGGTGTAGATAATTATTGTCTTGGTAGGGTGCGGAAGGAGGTTAGTGGATAACTTCTCAGGGATTATAGCCCCTTTGAGTACCCTAACACGAAAGCCTTGTATTTTACAAAGAATGAATAGTTATAGAGTTCATTAGAGGAGTTGAGGATGAGGATGATGAGTGATCCTACATTGATACAACCAGAGGTGGTTGTGGAGTACATATTATACTTTAATTCCTTATGATTTGGGATTTCTTGCGTGTTGATTTAGTGATAGGAAGTTATCGTTGACAAGTCGAGGTAGTTGAGATACCATTAGAAGAACTACGTGATTCAATATCTAGATATGATATGAATAAGGAGACACGATCTTTTGAGAGGTAGAATTTTGGTATACTCTAACCATCAAAATCTCATGTATGTATTCACATAGAAATAATTTAACTTGATAGAGTGAATCTGGTGGGAGCTTCTGGAAGAATATTACTTAAAGATAGTCTATAATTCTGTGAAAGGAAACATGGTAGAAGATTCCCATACCAGGAAGTCACAGACTCTCTCCGTGATTGAGGCTTTGAATTAATTTCATACCTTACAGCTAACCCTTGTGGAGCGGGGGGTACAACTTTTCTGCAGTCGACAGTGTTGACTCACCCACTTATTGTGCATGTGAGAGAGTCATGGCTAGGATATATTGAATACAAGGTCTTGCATGACAATATTTACATGGGGGACTCACTGGATCGATTTTTTGAATGAGGGAATCATGTCATCACTTTCTAGGTATGGTTGGTGGTCCCAATCACTCTATGGGAAGAGGTAATGCAAGAGATCCACACATCTCAAGTCACAACCCTACCCAAGCTAGGGATCGAGCCACAACTTCTCCATGCACTCCTCTATAAGAAATTGGGTGGAGACAATCATTGAAGTAATAACTAAAAATGGGAGTCCTTTTCTATGTACCTATATGAATACACAAATCCATCTCAATGAAAAAGTGCAATAAAAGTAAAATAAAAATAACAAAACACTAAAGTAATAATGATGCCTGAAACCCCATTAAAAAATACCGGAGTATGTTATTATAAAAAAAATTAAATGATAAAAATAAAAACCAAGCCCTAAAGATTACCCAATGTGACAAAATAAGAAATTAAACTACTAATAGATCCCAGTTCTTGGTCTCTAAGGTTCATCAATCATTGGCAGTCCAATATAAATGGTATCCCTATGATCCTATAAATTTATTTCCGACCTATCCTTCATTTGAAGAAGACACGAGATGTGTGGGAGAATCCTGTTTAGTGGTGATTATATACAAATATAGTATGATGCCCCAAAATATAATGGTGTATCATTAAGATATTAAACTAGAATAGAAAGAAAATAAATAGTACAGAAATACAGAGAAAAAGAAAAACTCAAACAGATCCAAGAAATGGAGTAAAATCATCGAAACATAAACAGCTCAATATGTTTACATAATGAACTACATGAAAATTCTTCTCCACCTATAGAAATAAATTATTCTCATACAACCACACTAAGATAAGCACAGAAAGCATGTGCCATACCCTACGTGTCATCATCTCTCATGGAAAGAGAGAAACGATATCCAATTATATCGATTGGGAATGTGTATGTATATATTTATATTCTATCAAAATAAGACAAAATTAGAGAGTGATGGGATATCAACCTCATAGATCATTTGAAGAATACGTGTATCCAAAACAACCTAATGTGTTTCAATGTTTCCCTATATCTCATGTCTATAACTAGAATTAACCATTCAAGTCAAATTATGCCTCTTCACTATTACACATAGTGAATGTTCCAAACAACCTTGGTAGAGGACACAAACCTAGGTATAATAGGAGTTTCCCACTTTAATAGTCATATAAAACCAAGTGACTACCTATACTATATGGTACCAATTGGTTGTCATTGAGGAACCCTATTTACTAGCTCTACTGTAAGGTACCACTCCGATAGATTCATCATGTTACCTCACTACAAAGTTCTAATATAGGTTACCACTTGAAAAGTGTAATAGAAGAACCTCACTTCAAATATCTTCTATGGGGTACCACATGGAATGTATTTGATGACCATCACAGCAAAATTCTACTATAGGGTACCACTCAGAAAGTGTTTTCGAGGAACCTCACAACCCAACCCTACAAGAGGGTACCACTTAGAATGTTCCCTCATGGAACCTCACAAACCATATCTAGTTAATAGTATACTTATAAATTCATCGAGGAACCTCTGATACCATATCTATAGGAGGGTACCCCTTAGACAGTTTCATTATGGAACCTCACTAACCACCACTACTAGAGGGTACAACTCGGAAATTCTATAGTGACCCTATAGAATCACTACCATCATATAGAATTGGTTATCAAGGAATCATTCCCAATAAAGTCAACATTATATCACAAACTAAAAAATAAATCAATCTTTTTTCATTGTACTTGAAAAAAAAATTCAAGATAGGATACTCATGTGATAAATTATAATTTCAAAGGAGAGGATATGAAGCCTTGAAGTTTATTGAAATGAATGAAGAAGGAACAAGACATGTGAGGGGACCCAGGTGTTTCCACACTATACTCTTCCATCTAGATGTTTCCATGTCCGGTACCTGGAAAACTATCCATGTAAGGCTATACAGTGTGTATGGATTCTACACAACATGTCCTAGCACTCTGGGTACATACTTGTGCACCTTGGTCGTTTCTGTGTAAATCCAAATGGGGGCATGCCCATGTGATCTTCCACATGGCTCATCCATATGGGTAAAAGGTACATATCATGTACATGGGCTACATGTAGTTTCATCCTTATTTATTTCTAAAACCCTAGTCGTTAATTCTAGGGGAAACACACTGTGTTTTCATCTTCGTACACGTTGTGTAGTATAGGTTTCCACAGTGTTCTAGGTCAATGATCCATGCCTGAAATCATTCTTTTCCACCATATATCCACCTCAAATCCACCTAATATTAGAGGATCTAGGCTCCGATCAACATTTCTGCCTATTTCTCTCTGGAAATAAGCTCCTTCAAAAGATGGGAGTTCCTTCACGTGTTATGAATTATTTGATTTCAACAAATGTGGTTGATTTAGTCTCTAATAATCAAAAAGATAATCGACAACCCACAACATTATTTGATATTTTCCTATCACATTAATTTCACCTCTCACATGAATCTGTCATGATTCTGGGGGTCTAATTGGGCTCAGTACCACCCAATAATGTCAATCCCAAACTGTGGGGTCCTATCGTTGACGGGAATGAAGAATTTGATGGGTAATATGAACAAGAATAAATGTTTAAATGATATTTTCTATTTTTCATTAACACTGATCGAGAATGAGGCATTCAATGTTAGAATCAAATGAAATAATAAAATTAAATTGGTACGTGGGAGAATGTGAAGGCTGAAAAAGCCATAGATCAATAGAATATATATATATGATCAACCAATTTAATCAATAAAGTAATTAAAAACTAAATTAACATTCTTGACTATATATTGTATAGTTCCTCATCAAATGAAATTCTTTCCAATTAATGGAGGAATCCATTGAGTTCGTTGTGACCCGATCTTCTATGACCTAGAGTTTTTTCGTTTTCTAATCTGATTCACCAAGGAAATGAGTGAATGAGTGTAGTTGGAGAATATAGGATTATGAGGCTACCCCATGGAGAATCATTATGGTAGTATATTAATAAATATTTCTTTATAGGTTATAAAATAAATAAATTAATTAATTAATTAATTAATCATCTGGACATACCATAAAAAAGTGGGATTTCCAAACGGCCCATGCTGACTTATTTTATGTTATTCCTAGGGTGAATACCACATTCCAGACTCAATTAATGTCTTGGATTTATAATTTAATATTCTATTGAAGATTTATAATATTTTACCTATAAAAAACATCATTACCTTAATATAATATATATTTAATATATTTATAAATCTAATTGTGGGACCACCATGCCCCAGAATAGCACGGCGTCTCAACACCTGGCTCAGGAAATGTATATAGAAAATTTTCAATATCTTATAAGGTAGAAAAGTGGGACTCTAAATAATTTATCATTCAATGTTTTTATCATTTAAAATTCATACTAAACAAACAACTCGATACATAGAGCATGAACTTAACTCTCCCACTGCCATGAACTCTCTTGCATGTTCATGTGCCACCGAAACACATGAACCAAGGAGACCATACATCCATGCAGGGTCATCTCATGTTGATCCTCAATCACCAATAGATTCTCTATAAAGGTGGGTCCATCGACAATGTCCATCTCTCCCCAATCAATGACAAGTGTGGGGTCATGCATGTATCTTCTTAGCTATGACACATGGAAGACATCATTCTCCCACTCTAGCTATGGGGGTAAGGTGAGGCTATAACCAACCTCACCAACCCTCTATAAAATCTAGATAGCCCAATTAACCATGGAGATAACATTCCTCCCTCAATGAACCTTCACAATCCTAATCATGGGGGGAGTCCAAGGAAACTTTTATCTCCCTACTCAATCTCCAATGTCCCATGACATCAATCTATATAAGATTTATTCCTACTCTAGTCCATCCTCATCCTCTCAATGATGACCAAGACATTCTTCATTATCAACTAAACCATCTCGGAGCCCACAACATATGAATTTCTAATATCAATCTAGTAAAAGGGTGACCTAATGATATTCCCTTACACAGCCGCGGTAGGTTCCATGTTAATGGTGGAGTGGTAGTTGCTATTTCATGAGAACTCTACAAAGGTAAAATGATCCTCCCATATCTAAAAAAAGTACATCAGGAAAGACCTCAGTATATCCTTCATCACCTTGATATTTTTCTCAGTATTCCCATTTGTTTAGGGGTGAAACATCATAATCATACTAATTTGGGTCCCAAATGACTCCTATGGGCCTCTCAACAATCATGATGTAAACCTCTTGTTAGGATTGAAGACAATCATCATGGGAACCCCATGAATATGAATGATCTCCCTTATATACAACTCACCCCAAACACTATAATGAACAGTGATTTGTGATAGAAAGAAAGTAGCCCAACATCATTATATGGTCATAAATAAACTAGATGGAGTCATGGTCCTTTTTTTATGGAAGCCTTATCATACTATACATGTACATGTTCTCGCATTTCAACTTCGGGATCTCAATCAGCTGCTAAAAACATGTTGGACTGCTCAACCTTCACCTGCAGATAAGTAAGGAACTAATATAAAAACATACTTATGCTTCATCTCATATTATATCACCAAAAATGAAAATTAGGGTTTAGGTACATATCCCCCACACTATGATTTATAATCAGTGGAGAAGTTTGGAACTCATACATCACCTCCCCCGCATCATGACTAGAAACACCATTAGTCCCAAAAATGATATGACATGATTTTTCACTTCATAATATCCCTACGGTGAGTTTCCAATGAACATCATGCCATGTAACACCTCACATTAAATTTATCCCATCAATGAATCTCTCACGTGATTGATAAGCAGAGGAGTGTACACATCAACTATAGAAAAAATGTACCCTCCTACACCAATATGGTCAGCAGTATGATGGACAACAACATTGAATCCTCCTGCATCAAGCAAGTCTAGGAGTTCTTACTGAGGTAATCTACTACTACATTTCCCATAACTTTGATATATACTATCTCGAAGTTATAGTTATGTTAGATCTCCAACCAGAATCATTTTTTCAGGTTCAAGTCTATTTGCATTAAGACATACATGAGACTCTGATGGTATATGTAAACAATGATGTGCTCTCCTAGAAGGTAGTGGCTCCACATCCTCTTGGATAAGACTATCGATAGTGTCTCAAGTTATGGAGATGTGTAGTTATTGTAATCGGTTCTAAACTACCCCAACACTTATGTGATAACTACCAATTTCTATATCAACACACAGTTGAGCCTTGCTCATGGGGAATCTTAGTACACTATGTACTCCCCACCCTTCTTTAATAGTATCAACAACAGAGCACTCATCATCCTTATCCTCAACTCTTAAAGGGCCCTTTAGAACTAATCAAACAAAGTAAAAAATTATCCATTTAGTTTCAGGTCAGTCAATGGAGATGTAATTTTGGAAAATACTACCACAAACCTCCTATATTACCCTGCGAAGATAATAAATATTTGAACATATGAAAGGAAATTGGGTAGCTCCTAAGATGTAAATTCATTGATCTTTGATGGGTCCATGGTTAAACCATTATCAGAAATGACATTCCCTATAAATAAAACCATATGAATCCAGAACTATCACTTAGTATATTTCCATAAAGATGTTGCTCTTAATGAAAATCCGAACCATCCCCAATTACTCTGCATGTTCCTCCTCTAATGCAGATAATATTATTACGCCTTCAATGAAGATAACCACAAACTGTTCCAATTACAGCTGGATGACCTGGATCATCAAACCCATAAACATGGTTGGGGGGGTTTTCACACCAAAGGACATCAATAAGAACTCATGGTGTCCATATGGACATCAGAATTCTAGCATTGGAATATCAACATTGAAAACCCTCAACTAGTGGTTCTGGGTTATGAGATCGGTCTTTGAGAACCATCTCAATCCTCAAAACTGTTAAAAGAGGTCGTCAATCCAATGAAATGGGTACATTGTCTTATTTGTGTCCCGGTTCAGGTGATGATAATCTATGTAATTATGCAAACTCATGTCGTACATGTCATGAACTACATGACTATGGCCTAGAGGGACACAATGGGCCTGAAGAAATCCTTCTCTCAAAGGTCCTCCAACTGCATCCATAGAATCCAATTCTCGGTAAGGACTATATGAAATGTGAAATAATATACCTGACCAATTTAGAGATGTTAGTTGATACAAAACTCCATCTCCTACCTCAGAGGAATTCGTAGTTCCTCCTTGGTGATGACGTCCATGTGATCCTTCATTACTGAATTAATCTAAATGAATAAAGATATTTCTTCACCAAGGGATACACACAATAATTGATGGGTAATTGTATTAATCCTCCTTCTCATATAAAAATCTTGTCCCACCATGAGTTCTCTCTCTCCCAAAAAGGTAAATCTCATCCCATTAGTGTGAACTAATATGACTCACCTGTGGTGAATGCCAATTTGGGCCCCAAAAAATAGACAAGAAATACATACCCAAGATTTCCTTACGGTATCATTGTGAGGAACAAAATATTCCATTTGAAATTTTTTCAAACATCAGATAGCTCACACTGCCGACAGATAGAATATACAGAAGATGAATTCCCTATAGGAACCTCAAGATGATGTTGTTGGAATATCTCCTCAACTGGGATCCCCAAAACTCACACCAAGACTAAATAGATGAATTAATTACCCTAACATGGGTCTAAAAAAACTGAACCAAGAGTATAATAAACAAATATTTTACACCTAATCATCTCATGCGTTGTAGGGTCATAAACCCCCAGAGCATGTAACTATATATGACACTGACCAGTAGCTCCTTGATTCTATCTTGGGTCACCTGGTGGTGGTGGAATGATATAATATAATCATCCACCACCCATATCTCATCCTGATCATATATTAGAATTTCCTCCCTAGGGACCACCCTGTCATCACCTGGGAGATCCCTGACATGGGTGTTGCCTCTGCCATGGTGGTCAATCAGCTACCTTCCTACGCTCTACAGTATGTTTGGTAGGCGGTCAAGTGCTATGTGACCTCACCCATATAAATCATAGCACAAATACTATCATTGATTCCCTGGTACTCATCACTATCCTTGTACCATATGTACATATACCAATGTATGATTACAAAAGGACTTCTTGTTCCATGATCCTGCTATCTAGTCCCTACTAGCTGCAATAGATGACTCGGAACTATGAAATCCACTGCTAACTCCCACATCTGGAGTCCCACTGATAGAAATATATCTATAACTAGTGCTCACTGTGTCACCCTAGTATAGGTTTGGATCCACAATGAAACCATGTTGGAAGATGTCTCTCTGTGGATTCCCTACTCAAACATTTGTTCTTAGGGGTATACATCACAGATCATGTCAATAGAGAAACAGGTATGGTCTGTGAATCTCATTAGGTAACTCATCCATCATCATCCCTCCCTACTATTACTCCAGAATATCATTGATACAAACTGAGCACATGTAGGAGATGCATTAATCCTCATAGAACAATTATTGGTAGTTAGACCAAGAGACTGACAACTAAACATGAATCTATGTAACAGGGATCCACCAGCTCTAGTTGATCCATGGAATAGTCTATATAGTAGTGAAACAACCTAATCCACCAATTTCTAGATGATCCTATATATACTGATCGATGAATCTATTCAATCCTCTACATCCGGATGATCTAGCTTACCGTGGAACCTCATCGGCCCTTGGCACCAGAACATGCAGAGCACTCTAAACCTACTAGAATCTTCAACTAGGTCTTTTGAGATTATTTTCAACCTGATATGTGTGCATGATTCTACATTCCCACATAAAGAAATGGGCTCATAGGATGGACCCTAAAATGATGCCCTATCACGCAAATAATCATTGTCACAATCCATAACAAGTATCATGGTTGGCTGTCATTATGGAGGGATCCTTAGTTTTATCAACGCATAAAATTGTAATATGAACATAGATACATATATAAATAATGAGGAGTTGAGTTAATAAATGATAATAAATGAATCAATCCTATATGATGCATGTATCATTTTATCCATATAACCAATGCCTTGGTAGACCAACTCAGCAAGGAGGTAGTCATCTTCTTGGTGAATGGATACATCAGCTGCCCACATCATCAATGGATACCCTTTTCTGGGAGACTGAAATAAGATATAATTACAAAGTTACCATAATTGCAACCAAATCCTTGTGATTTTACTACTCCAAAAGCAATCAAAGGATTGAACCAACTTTGATACCAATCTCTAAGGACACGACCCAAGACGAGGCTCCAACTACAACTACCCAAATCCCACCTTCGTAGGTCAGGGGGTGGAGACAATAAGCAAATACACAACTAACATGAAATTTTGATTTCCAATGTATCTATATTAAAACACACATCTATCTCGATGTGAAAGCTTAAAGGTCGTAAAATAAAAATAACAAATACACTAATTGAATAACTATTCATGAAAAACCTCTAGATTGTACAAGATTAAGGTTGTGAAAACTAAAAATAAAGGCGAAAAAGACACGCCCAAAAAGAAAGGATGTCCCAACCTTACAAAACTGGAAATGTAAATCTTTAAGAGAGCCATGTTTCTGAACTCCAACAGGTGACCACCATACACATTTTAAATTACCATGTATCCCAATTCTCTTCTGAAGTCGTTGTTGTCTAGTTCATTGTCTGCATAAAACCAGTCATGTGTGGCCAAATATCATGTTTTGGTGAGTATATATATACTGAGTAGAATTCCTTAAAATATTATGTGGGAGAATTAAGTGGTACTATAGAAATAGAAAGATAATAGAAAGTGCATGACTATGGTGAAATAGAAATGATCAACTGAAACAAAGAAAGGGATTGACATGATCCAAACACAAGGGGATCTGTAAAGACCCATAAAATGCAAGGGAAATTTTTTCTTAATTTTCTTTGGGATTTTACAAGAATGCAGTTTCTGACGACACCTGATTCTGAGGCCCGATGTTCCCAGAATCAATTTCCAAAGATTATCTCGGGTACGTTCAGTGAACAAATGAGCGAGTTTTTTCTAACTATTGAACCATTGCTCGGAATCGAAATCCAAGGGCACCGATGAAACCGCAGTGCCAGTAATTGCTTAGGAACACCTATTTCGGATTTGTGTTTGCTCAGGTGTGGTTATTAAAGTAATGGGTTAAGTAATGAATAAAAATAAACTTTGTGCAACCAATTTTATTTTTATATCTAAGTAGTTATATCCTATGTAAGGGTGTTGGGGTGCGACCCACTAGTTCCTAACTACCCACATGTGGATAAATGTGTGGTGGGCCCCACACGAGCACCACCCCTTCACTTTTTACATAACTCCTCACCTCCCTCTTTAATTTTTTATAACTCATCTTAAATTGAGTAACGCACCCGCAACCCTAATTAACTCCAAGTAAACTCTCGAATTTATTTGGTTTATTAAATTCCTCGTTAATTGGTCAACACACATTAATTAATTCGTGATTTCATTTTGAATTTTTGAAAGGGTTGACATGAGGAATAAAATAAGGGAGGCCATATTTTATTTTTGTTGTTTGTTGTGCGAGATGATTTAGGGAGAAATACTCTTGTCTTGAAGAATGTTCTTCTTCGTCAAATAACGCCGGCCTCCGACAAAAGATGACGAAGAACGCAAGTTCCTCGGAGATCGACGACGTGATTCCATATACCACGACGCCGATGATCCTATTCTTCCTCCGCGACAAGGGAGAAGTCGCCGACCGCGGTGGTCGTCGCCAACGACAATGAACCTTCTTTCTTCATCTCCGCAACAAGTGAGGAGACATCGTTTCCTCCTCGGACGCACCCCAACGTCCATAGAATCGAAGTTTGATATCCGCGATGCCCGACGTGTGACGTCAAATATCCATGTAGGGGTTATTTGTTTTTGCCCATGAATTTTTTCTTTGTCGTTCATCGACTTCTATTTGGGCTGCCTGTTATCGTAATAACGGGAGGAGGTCGGACCGCACAAACATGGCCAACCCTCCACCCCCTTTGATGATGTGTTTTTCGCAGCACGAACAAAGGTAGTGCATTGCAATGGCACCGCGTGGAAACAAAGATGAATGGGAAAAGAAGCATGGCGTCGTCGTGCCATGCCGTTGAGGCCGAACAAATCCGTGGCACCGTCCTGCTTCGTCGGTGAACCACAAAGGGGCCATGGCTGGAGCAGGGCCACGGTGGACGGGCGCGACACCGTCACACCGTTCCTTTCGAACAAGGCCGCGGCAGAGCAAGGCGGGGTGCTTGGAATCGCCAGCTGCCAGAACCTCGGAGGGGCAGGACCGCGGGGTCCCGCGGTGGAAACACCGGCCGGCCGGACCGGGCCGGCTGTTTCAGGAGGGAGACTGGGGGTCGTGACCCACAGTTGGCCAAAAGATTGGCCCCACGAGGGCCACCGTTTCAATCAAGGGGGGAATCCCCCCCCCAACTTCCAGCAACTGCTCGGCCAGCATCGAGCTGGTCGTGCGAGGCGCACCGCGCCGGCCGGGCTGGGCCGCGGTGGCTATGTCGGGCCATGCCTGTTGGGCCAGGCTGCGCCACTGGGCTGGGCGGCACCCTAATGGTCCAGACCCGGACACGAGTCGGTTCGACCCGGTTTGCACCTACCCAGTGGGTCTCGGGTCGGGTCGGTCCGGGCTCGAAACCCCCCTAAAACTGGACAGGTTCTCTTAAAAGCCCATAACATGGGCTACGGACCTCCGATCGACACACCGTCAGTTGTGATGTGATCCTCAGATCAAGAACGTCATTTTGGTATATTACACATAGTTTTTCGAAGAACATGGCATATGGCCAGGTTGGATCGAACCCGAAACCAACCGGGCCCTCGGAGCAGAGACGCTTATAACTTGAGCTCCGGACATCCAATTGACGTGTTGTAAACGTTGTTGGATTCATCTTGATGAGAAGGAACTTTTGGCATAATTTTCCTGAGTTTTGGATGCAGTTGGATAGTGGCCGGGTTTGATTGAACCCGAAATCCAACCGGGCCCTTGGAATGGAAAGGCCGATAACTTCCAGACCGGACGTCCGTCTGACGAACCGTCAGCGGCGTTGGTGATCACGTTAAAAAACTATCCATATAAGTCTAACCTATGAGAGTTTAGGGTACAGTTGAGATATGGCCGGGTTGGTTCGCACACGAAACCACCCGGGCCCCTGGGACGAAAGGCTAATAACTCACAGACCGGGCGTCTGATTGACACGCTGTCTGTTGCATTGAGACCCCTATGATGAGGTGGTTCTTTCCTATACATCTTCGTGGGAATTTGTGATACTTGGAGTATCGAAATGTTGCACGTGGAGTGGACCCTCCCAGAGACGAGTGTACGGAGTACGAAGACCGTGTAGCCAGCTGAGACCTGACGACTGCTTGACTGACATGACTTGGAGTGGGTCGACTAGCCCAGTGGACGGAGCGCCTGGTATTTGGCGACAGACCCACGGTGGACGGAGCACCCAGTAGTTGGCCGTAGACCCACGGTACTGGATAGGAGGAGTACCTCTGTAGACTATTAGGGGGAGTGCCTAGTATTTGGCGACAAACCCACAGCGGACAGAGCACCTGGTAGTTGTCCGCAGACCTGCATTACTTGACAGGAGGAGTACCTCAGAATTATTAGGTTAGTGAGCAATTCCTCGGAGTCGTGACAGGATCACGGTACTCGTCAAAGACGGAGGACTTCAGCAGTTACGGTTTCGATAATGAAAATCCTGGTTTGGGCTGATTCTATGACCTATGTGTTTACCTCATGATTGAGATGGTTCACTTGATAACTTAGGTATATGTATGGGAATATATCTAAGTAGTGGTTATCTGTTGATTTCATAACCTATGTGTTTCCTCATGATTGAGATTGGTTACTTGATAACTTGGGTATAAGTATGGGCTTATACCTATGTAATGGTTACCTGTTAAGTTTCTGCTTTGTGGTTATCCTTGTTTTATTTAGAGAGACCATGAGGGTCTCAGGGTCCCTACTATGTATCATTATACTCACCCCTTCATGGGCTATGCCCACACCTCATTGTATTGGTTGCAGACGACGGGCAGTGCTGACAGCGGCCGAGTGTTTGAGGGCTGGACAGTATCTGGAGGTGGACCTCACGACGAGTCAGTATCTAGAGGTGGACTTCAGGACGAGATGATACTCGGAGTAGGATGAAGGGTGAGATAATTGTGGAGGCTATCTGTACGTACACTTTAGGAAGGATACGTGGTGGACGATCTAGGAGTTGCACTATCTGTACCTACCCTTCAGGTAGGATCTGTGGTGGAAGATACAAGAGCTGTGCTATCTGTACCTACCCTTTAGGTAGGATCCGAGGTGGATGACCCAAGAGCTGATTCTTTTCTTCCAGCTGTTTGTCTTTTCTGTTGTACTTTCGTTCAGTTGTAGCTGTACTTTCAGTTGGGTTTGTATTCTGGCCCATTTTTTTCATCACTTTCTTTTGTACTTAGTGTATTATTTCTTCTTGTACTCTGTGGTGTATTGTTTTTTTATAAAGGCAATGCCTTCTCAGTTATCGGGATTTACAACTTTGGTGCTAATCTCCATCCCCTGGACTATGGAAGGCGGGGTTGTTGTATTCATGGCACGGGCCCCAAGGACGGGTCCTGACAAATTGGTATTAGACGAGTCGATTCTACTGCAGAACTTATAACTCTAATATTTTCATTCTGTGAAGCAATAGTGTGAAGGGTACCGAGTGTGGTTTTCAGTTCAGGGAGTCCAGTGTTGGTGCGGGCGACCGACGTACCCATACACCAGGACCCTAACAACTGATTTCTGACTTTGTGCACGAAAACACTGATTGTGTGTGTGTTTCCAAAGGTTTTCCCATAAAACAGCTCAAACCAGGTCAGCTCAACAGGTATTAATCATTTGACCATGTCACATTTGTTTCCTTCAGGATGCCTCCCTGTGGATGACTAGCTAGAGCCCTGAGAGTGGTACATACTGACATCCCACTGAGCGACAAGGCCTCGGTACAAGTCCTTATCCCAGTTGAGGCACCAGCAGAGGCACCAGCGGTACTACCACCCGTTGGGCCACTAATACCACCAGCCCCAGTAGCAGAGAGTGCATGTCTCTTGGGCGCACTACACGAGTTCCAGTACTAGAGGCCACCTAGGTTCAGGGGAGAGACTAACCCGCAGGGGGCTGAGGATTTGTTGGAGGTTGTAGAGAGAGTCGTCAGGCTAGTGGGGATGCCAGCAGACTTCATGGTGATCCTTGCTGCCATCCTTCTTCAAGAAATAGATGACAGATGGTGGAGCATGTTGCTCCAGGTGCATGACGATGCATCACTTATGTGGATAGACTTCGAGAGCCTATTCAGGGCATAGTTTGTACCAGCCACCCTTCAAGAGGTGTGGATCCAGGAGATACTTCGTCTGTAGTAGGGCCGCATGAGTGTAGCTTAGTACTCAGTGAGGTTCACATACCTCTCGCACTACTCTAAAGACATGGTACGTGACCTGTTCTTCAGTGCCTGAACCTTTGACCAGGTGCTCCAGTGAGAGATTAGAGCTTCTGTTGTTTCTCACAGCATTCCGATGTAGACAGCGGTGTTGGAGCGATCCCTCCTAGTGGATAGTTTCCTTGCTGAGCAGTCTACAGAAGCAAAAATTTCTACTAGTCGACATGCATTGGAGTATTCTACGGCTGGTAGTAGATAGTTGATGCAAAGGTCCAGAAGGACCAGACCCACCGGTGGCCGACTGCACAACTCAGGTTCAGTTGTGCAGGGAAACCGGGGTGGAGTCATAGCCAGTCGTTCCAAGAGTGGGAAGTGTTACTCCTACAACGGGGTTGGTCACATGGCACGAGACTGTCCGACCCGCTGTACAGATGATCAACAGATAGATGAAGAACCCCTTAGATAGAGGCATAGGTTTGATCAGGGAGGACCGTAAGTAGCAGGCGGCCATGGCAGAGGAGCTGTCCGAGCAGCGCGTGGTGGACGACTCTTTGAGGCTCTACCACCACTAGGAGGACCACCCCGACCATAGGGAATATGCAGACATTGGAGAGCACAGCTTCAGGTAGCTGAAGCTTACGACTACAGAGCTTTGGAAGCTGGCGGACAAGAGCGGGACTAGTTCCAGTCTTGGGACCATTGATCATGGTTCTTCTAGTTTCCTTATTGTTGTTGTTGTGTGTCTTTGTACTTCGAGCTGCAGTAATAAAAGACACTTGTCCTTGTGACATTTTCTTCCTTACTTTTTGTGTACTGAGAGGTCCCAATTAAAAAACTGTTGACTTGACCCTCAGTTTCAAGATTCCTACTGGAGGAGACCCAGTTACCTCACGCTGATGCTGACAGTGTTACTCGACCCTTAGAGGTGAGAGTGACGGTTGGATAACTTGGTAGTAGCATCGAGGCCTTACGATGTCATCCATGGAATGGATTAGTACCATTCATGACAGGATTGACTGTTTTAGGCAAAGAACGTGGTTTATCCAGGGGATGAGACCAGATTTCTCTTATCGGAAAAGAAGATATCTGAGAAACTCTTGTGGGACCAAAGATGGTCCAGGCCATAATGGAGAAGGTGCAGATCATCCAGGAGCAGATGAAGACTACACAGAGCAGGCAGAAATCATATGTTCTTAGGAGACAGGACCACTAGAATTCGAGGATGGAGACCACGTTTTATTATAGGTCTCACCTCGATGAGGTATATGGAGACGTGGCTGAGGCGGAAAGTAATCTCTGAGGTTCAGCGGACCTTTTCAGGTCCTCATCAGGGTAGGTGAGGTGGCTTACCCTTTGACCCATCCACCTCAGTTGCACCAGGTGCACGACGACTTAACTGAGGAGATAAGTTCTTGACCCGACACATATCATCGACGATGGGGAGCTGGACATTGGCGATGGAGTGACTTTTGTGAGGTTCCAGTAGAGGGTGAAAATCAACAGGATCGGGTCCTACGGGGACGGTCGATTCCTCTTGTGTGCTTTTGTTGGCAGCGTGGGAACCTACAAGAGAGCACATGGGATCGGAAGGCTCATATGCATTCTCTGTACCACTTTTTTATCCCTAGTTTGTGTTAAAGTTTTATGGGGATGTAAAGCCCTGAGGTGGGAGTAGTGTAAAGACCCGTAAAATTCAAGGGAAATGTTTTCTTAATTTTCATTGGAATTTTACAAAAACGCAGTTTTTGATGGCACCTGATTCCAAGGCCCGGTGTGCCCGGAATCAATTTCCAAAGTTTAGCTTGGGTACGTTCAGTGAACGAACGTGCGTGTTTTTTATAACTTTTGAACCGGTGCTCAGAATCGAAATCTGAGGGCCCGATGAAACCGCAACACCGGTAATAGCTTAGGAACACCTATTTTGGAGTTGCGTTTTCTCGGGTGTGGTTATTAATGTAATGGGTTATGTAATGAATAAAAATAAAATTTGTGCAACCATTTTTATTTTTATATCTATGTAGTTATATCCAATGTAAGGGAGTTGGGGTGGGAACCACTAGTTCCTAACTACACATGTGTGGATAAATGTGAGGTGGGCCCCACACGAGCCCCACCCCTTCACTTTTTCCATAACTCTTCACCTCCCTCATTAATTTTGTATAACTCATCTTAAATTAAGTAATGCACCCGCACCCCTACTTAATGCCAAGTCAAATCTAGAATTTATTTGTTTTATTAAACGCCTCATTAATTGGTCAACTCATGTTAATTAATTCGTGATTTCATTTTGAATTTTTGAAAGGGTTGACATGAGGAATAAAATAAGGGAAACCTTATTTTATTTTTGTTGTTTTTTGTGCGAGAAGATTTGGGGAGAAATACTCTTGTCTTGAAGAATGTTCTTCCTCGTCGAAGAATGCCTGCCTCCGACAAGAGATGACGAAAAACGCTAGTTCCTCAGAGATCGACGACGTGATGTCGTGTACCGCGACGCCGATGATCCTCTTCTTCCTCCGCGACAAGGGAGAAGTCACTGACCGCGGTGGTCATCACCAATGATAACGTACCTTCTTTCTTCATCTTCGCAAAAAGTGAGGAGGCATCATTTCCTCCTCGGTCGCACCCCGACATCTACAGAATCGACGTCCGATCTCAGCGATTCCTGACGTGCGATATCAAATATCCAAGTAGGGGTGTTTTTTTTGCCCATGAATTATTTCTTTGTCGTTCATCGACTTCTATTTGGGCCACCTGTTAACATAATAACAGGAGGAGGTCGGACCGCATGAACACGGTCGACCCTCCTCCCCCATTGATGATGTGTTTGTCACGGCACGAACAAAGGTAGCGCGGTGCTACAACACTCCGCAGAAACATAGATGAACGGACAATGAAGTGCGGCACCGTCGCACTGCGCCGTGCCGGAGAAACACAAAGGGGTCACTGCCAGAGCGGGGCCGCGGCAGAGGGGTGCGGCGCCATCGCGCCGCACTGGTTGGACATGGTCACGGCTCAAAGCTGCAGCAGAGCAAGGCGGGGCGGCTGGAACTGTCGGCCGTGGGTAACTTGGAGGGGTGGGACTGCGAGGTCTCGTGGTGGTAGCACCGGCCAGCCGGACCGTGTCGGTCATTTCAGGAGGGAGACCGGGGGTCGTAACCCATGGATGGACAAAGGAGAGGCCCCACAAGGGCCATGATTTCAATCAAGGGGGGAAGCCCCCCCCCCACCTTTCTGCATCGGCTCAGCCAGCACAAAGCCGGCCGTGCGGGGTGCATCGTGCCAGGCCAACCGGCCGCCCAGGTCGGGCCCTCTGGTAGGGCCGAGCTGTGCCGGATGGTCCGGGCCATGCCTGTTGGGCCGGTCCACACCACTAGGATGGGCTGCACCCTAATGGGATGGACCCAGACCTGAGTCTGTTTGACCCGGTTCGCACCAACCAAGGGGGTCTCGGGCTGGGTCGGTTCGGGCCCGAAACCCCCCTAAAACTGGACATGTTCGCTTAAAAGCCCGTAACATGGGCTACGAACCTATGATCGATGCACTGTAAATTGAGATTTAATCCTTGGATTGGGCCGGTCATTTTGGTATATTACACTAAAGGTTTCAGAGAACATGTGGTACAACCTGGTTTGTTTGCACCCCAAACCAACCGGGCCTTCGGAGTGGAAACGCTTATAACATGAGCTCCGGATGTACGATTGACATGTCATCGACTTTGTTGGATTCCTCTTGATGAGACGGAACTTTTGGAATACTTCTACTGAGGTTTGGACGCAGTTGGATAGTGTCCAGGTTGGATTGAACCCAAAATCAAATCGGGCCCCTAGAACGGAAAGGCCGATAACTTCCAGACCGGACGTCTGTCCGACGAGCCGTCACCAGCGTTGGTGATCACATTGAGAAATGGTCCTTATGAGTCTACCCTATGAGAGTTCAGGGTACAGTTGAGATACGGCCGTGTTGGTTCACACACGAAACCAACCGGGCCCCTAGGACGAAAAGGCTAATAACTCACAGAATGGGCATCTGATTGACGTGCCGTCTATTGCATTGAGACCCCTATGACAAGGCGGTCCTTTGAGATACTTCTTCGTGGGACTTTGTGATACTTGGCGTATCAACCTATAGCTCATGGAGCGAACCCTCTCGGATAAGAGCATACGGGGTATGAAGACCATATTGTCGGCTGAGACCTGACAACTGCTTGACCGACTCGACTTGGAGTGAGTCGACTAGCCTAGTGGACGGAGCACCCAGTATTTGGTGGCAGACCCACGATGGATAGAGCGCCCGGTAGTTGGCCATAGACCTGCGGTACTTGACAGGAGGAGTCCCTCTATAGGCTATTATGGGGTGCGCCCGATATTTGGTGATAGACCCACAACGGATAGAGCGCCTGTTAGATGGCCACAGACCTGCGGTACTCGACAGGAGGAGTACCTCAGTAGTCTTAGGTTAGTGAGCAATTCCTCGGAGTCGTGACAGGATCACAATACTTGTCAGAGATGGAGCTCTTCAGCAGTTACGGTTTCGATAATGAAAATCCTGGTTTGGGCTGAGTTTATGACCTATGTGTTTACCTCATGATTGAGATGGGTCACTTGATAACTTTGGTATATGTATGGGAATATATCTATGTAGTGGTTATCTTTTGATTTCATAATCTCTGTGTTTCCTTGGGATTGAGATGGGTTACTTGATAACTTGGGTATAAGTATGGGCTTATACCTATGTAAGGGTTATCTGTGGAGTTTTTGCTTTGTGATTATCCTTGTAGGATTTAGAGAGACCTTGAGTGTCTCAGGGTCCCTACTGAGTACCGTAATACTCACCCCTGCACGGGCTATGCACGCACCTCATTGTGTTGGTTGCAGACGATGGGAAGCGCTAACAGCGGTCGAGTTTTTGAGGGCTGGCCGGTATCCGGAGGTGGACCTCATAACGAGTCAATATCCAGAGGTGGACTTCAGAACGAGATAATACTTGGAGGAGGTTGATGGGAGAGAGCGTTGTGGAGACTATCAGTACCTACCCTTCAGTTAGTATCTGTGGTGGATGATCCCGGAGCTGCGCTATTTGTACCTACCCTTCAAGTAGGATCCGTGGTGGACGATCCAGGAGCAGTGCTATCTGTACCTACCCTTCAGGTAGGATCTGAGGTGGATGACCCAGGAGATGCTTCTATTGTTCCAGTATCTTTTCTTTTCTATTGTACTTTTGTTCAGTTGTAGCTGTACTTCCAGTTGGGTTTGTATTCTGGCCCATTTTCTTTTCTGGACTTTCTTTTGTACTTAGTGTATTACTTCCGCTTGTACTATGTGGTGTTTTGTTTTTTATAAAGTCAATGCCTACCCAGTTATCGGGATTTATGCCTTTGGTGCTAGTCGCCAACCCCTGGCCTATGGAAGGCGGGCTTGGGGTAGTCAAAGAACGTGCCCCGAGGACGGGTCATGACAGGATCAACATAGTGAGTAGATGAACTACACGTCAAGACATTGACACCAATTGTTAGAGAGTACATTCATCCAATAATAAGAACCTAACATAGAAATAACATGGCATACCCCACTTTTTTCTATTATCATGGAAAGAGAGTAAAAAATTCTACATGTATAGATACCGAAGGTGTATATATATATATATATATATATATATGATCATTTAATGGAATCCCAAATTAAAATTTAAGGGGTCATAAATCTCACAACTCGGTTTAAGAATAATAATTTCAAATAGTTCCAAAAGTCCATCAATGATTCCAGGCATCTCATGCGTCCTCCCAGATGTAAATGTATAATCCAAACCACACATTATCAATCTTCTGAATAGTTGAGGGGATAAAAATTATTGGTAGATGAACCAATCCCTAGCACACGAGGAGAGATCCACTCCAATAGTAATTGAGAACATACTTTCCACCTCTACTAGAGGGTACCAATTGGTAGTCCTTGAGAAACCACACTAAAAATCTCTACTGGTGGGTTCCACGTAGACTGTTTCATTGAGGAACCTCACTTCTCACCTCTAATAAGGAAAACTATATAGAATGTTTCATCGAGTTACCTCAATTATTACCTCAACATGAGGGTACCACATGGAATGTAATTGAGGAACCCCACTTCAAATAAGTGATAGAGGTTTCCACATAGAATGTGTCATCGAGGAACCCCACTGCCCAACTATACTGGAGGGTACCACATAGAAACTATCAACGAGGAACTTCAATCCCCAACCCTACTAGGGGGTTCCACTCAAAATTTTTCTTTTAGGAATCTCAATGCCCATCTATACGATAGGATACCACTTGGAAAGTCATCGAGGAACCAAACTATCCAGCTCTAGTGGAGGATATTGCTTGGAAAGTTTCATCGTGGAACCTCATTGTCAAACACTAATGGGGAGTACCACTAGAAAAGTGTCCTCAATGAACATAATTACTCAAATCAATTAGAGGGTACCACTCAAGAATTATTTGAGGAACCTCACTTCTTGCGACCATTTTAGGGTACCAATTACAAAGTGACATTGAGGAACCTTACTATAAATCTCTACTAGAGGGTACCACTCTGAAAATCTATATTGATCATGTGTGATCACTAATATAATCGATCATTTTCTATCTATGATTCAATCACAAAACACTCCACATCATATCTCAAAAACCAAATTTTGGGGACCCTTCACGTTTTTTATTGTAAAACACCATGTATAAGATATTCATGGGAAAAATATGTTTTCATTAAAAGGAGATATGAAGCTCTGATGTTTTGGAAAATAAACAAAGAGGGTATATAACGTGTGAGGGGACCCACATGGTGTGTGCTCCCTGTCCTTATCATGTTTGTGTCCTAGACTGGGAAATTACTCTCTATCCGTGTAGGGATTCATGTCATATAGGGAGGCTACACAAAATGACATATTACTTGAGGTTCCTACTCATACACCTTGGCTATGTCCATGTACGTCGCTACACAACGAAGTACCTAGATCGTAACATCCACACAGGGTTCTACCCTTGACATCATCCACATGACACATCCACCTATGGAAAAGGTATATTTTTATAAGAGGGATACATGTTGTGAAATATTTATAGTTATCTAAAACCCTATTAGATGCATGCAGGTGATACATTTTGTGTGTTCATCCTCATATGTGGTGTGTAGTCATGTTTTATACAAAATTCCTTATCTATGATCTACACCTTGATTCAGTCCTTTTCCTGAAATATCCCACCTTAAATCAACCAATTATTAGTGGATCTAGTCTTTGATCATCATTTTCAGCTATCTCTAATAGGAAATCATCTCTATCGAACTATCAGAGTTCTATTGTGGGGCCTGTGAACTTGAATTTTCAATGGGTTGTTAATTTAGTATCAACTCATCAAACTGTTTATCCACAACCCATATAATCCCAAATCTATTCCTAAATCATTGATACTCTCCTCGAACATGATTTCAGGGGTCTAATCGAGCTTGGTACCACCCTGTAATTTCCAATAGGGACCATAGGGCCCTATAGGTACTGAACAATATAAATTTTAGGAGAAATAGGTATAATAATTAATGATTAAATGTTATTTTGTAATCTATCCTCTAAAATTATCAATAATTGGGCATCCATGTTTTATAAAAAAATGAAATAAAAGTATTAATTTGGTATGTAAGAGAATGTAAAGGATCCAATTGGTGTATATCAATAAAACAGATTGATTTTCCCAATCAATTTAATTAACAAGGGTGGAAACCAGAAATTAATGAGTCCAAATATGATATTAAATAATTCTATATTAATGAACACAAATTCCTATGAATTGAATATGTTATTTAATTCATATAATCCTATTTTCCTCAAATTCATAGTTTCATCATCGTCCGATGTGATATTCTAATAGAAGGATAGGATTATCATCGCTGGTGCTTCCGGTATTATGAGGATAAAAATGGAAGAATCTTCATGCAATCATATTTATAAGAATTATTTTTTATGTTAAAAATGATGGAATGAAATATTTAATTAATTAATCCCTTGAATGTAATTCAAATAAGAGAGGGGTCTGAATGCCACACGCTAGCCTATTTCAGTCATGCCTTGGGTGAACACCATGTTATAGACACAACCATATTCTCTAATTTATTATTATTGGTACCATTTAATATTTCTACCATTTTATTTATGAATTTATGATTTAAAAATATAAAAAATATTTAGTACTTTTATAAAATTAATTCCAGACACATAGGTCCTCGGAATCACATGTTGTTTCATTTCTTATCCCTAAATATATATATATATATATTATAAAGTATAATAAAATAAATAGGACTCTATTTCCCCCCTATATCCATATCCCAATTTGGGGAATATGTATAGAGACCTTCATTGGAATTGTTTGTGGTCTTGTATAAGACATAGCACATTTGAGTTTGTCTCTCGGTGCCTCACCTTTTTGCAGGTGGAGGCTGATCACCAGGCTTCGGTAGGTTTTTTAGAGCCCCTTGAGTTCCTTGAGTGGAAGTGGTATTCCGTATCAATTTAATTTTTTATAGTTCTTCCAAGTACAATGATGATCTGTGATTCCATATAAGTGATAGTTGACTGACTATTAATGTTGACACACATACTTTCTTTTAGGGTGCAGAGTTCACTGGATATATTTTTGGCAGTTTTGTGTATGATATATCATTATACATCATGGTTTTACCTTGATGATTTTCTCTAATAGTGACATCTGGTTATGTCATGGTTGTGGAGAGACCTTCAAGAAGAATTTAGGGACCAAATAAGGATGAGTACATCCTTCTACCTCTAAATGGAAGGGCATACTGAGTGCAATCTCTTGGTGTTGGAGAATTAACTGAGGGATTTTTCATTAGACTTTATTCATATTGGGGAGGATCTCTGACCCCTAGTATCATTTTCATAAAAAACAACTATAACTCTACCATCGACATAGGACCCTTTTAGTCCCTATTGGGGAGACCCTACATGTCACTCTTGTTCTCGACAATGATTGCGGAGATATATCTTCTGGGTCTAGGGATGGTTCAAGAAACAACAGAGAATGTACAGATCATTTGTGAGAGGATGAGGATGTACCATAGTAGGATTAAATGTTATGTGGATCACAATTGTACAGCCTTGGAGTTCGAGCAACTAGACCAAATATTCCTAATATTTTCCCCACAAAGAGGATTTTGGAGGTTTGGTCAGGGATAAAAGCTATCAACAAGGCTTATAGAGATGTTCAAGATAGTGTAGTGGGTTGCTTAGGTTTATTAACACTGTTCACTACACCTACAGCTAGAGCTGGTGCATGGTGTCTTCAATTTTTCATAGCTATGGAGATACGTGCAATACCCAATGCATGTTATTTACTAGGCAGAGATGGATATCGAGGATGAATCCACTTTCACGAAGCACCTAGTTAAGATAGAGGATCGATGTGAGAGGACTATGTGTGGATAGATCATCCCATTGTATTTTTTTTTGAATTATAGGAATGTGTAGAAGGGTTCCTAAGATTGGGAGAGATATATTTGGGATCAACATCTTAACTCTTTTTCTTATTTTTTCCATTTTATGGAGGAAAATCTTGAAGAATGGAATTATGTAGAGATCCATTTTTTCATTTAAATACATTGAAATTGATTTACATATATTTTCTGATCCATGTGAAAATACAGTCTACGATTCCAAGACCTAGTGGGTCCGGAATTAATTTAACAAACATATAGGATATATTTTATATTTCATGAATTATTTTTCTTAAAGGAAATAGCATAACACTTAAATAGAAACTTATATTACAAATATGATATTGCAGTTGTGTCTAGAATTAATTTTTTACCTAAGGTGTACCTAAGATAGAATGGCATATGGAATCCAAGTATTTTCACCATTATAATTGTGTTGAATTTATTAATTAAATGTTTAATTTTATTATTTTAATTTAATAAAAAAATTAAATTTTCCTTTAAATGTATCAACATTGATATTTTTCAATGGTTAGCTTCGTAACTCTAATATCATCAATAGATTCATGTCCTCTTAATCTATTATAGGAATGGCCTCAAATAATAATGAATATATATATTAGATCAAATCAATGCATAGTGAGTGAAATTAATTCCTTCAATAATATCTGAGAATGTTATTTGGTGGTGAATGGTCCAATTTCCATATCATAGTTGTCCATTTTTTTTATTATTTCCATTTTGATTAAATCTATTGAGAAGATTAATAAATTCCATTGTTCTTTGCTAATTATTTTCTTTTCATGCACTAGAGTAATGGAATTAAATTCTTATTATTTGGTTTTTTAACACAAGATATACCAATTATAAATAGTTGGATAAGAACGCCTTGAAACGATAAATAACAAATTCTTTATGTTTTCACCACAATTTCTTCTATTTTATCACCAGTTGGACCTTAAGGTCTTGGTATGATATTTCTAGATAGGTTAAAGCCTAATTGAAACTAAATAATCAAAAAGAAATAAAATTTAAGATAACGATCAATGAATCAACAATAGATTTAGATTTTTTCAAGTTATGGGTGATTCATTTTATGATTAGAAAACAAACCATCAATTATGTAAAGTCCCCGGTGTGGGATATGTGAGAGGGTGCATAAAAAGATTAGAGAATTTGTTTTTTTGGCCACTAGATGGATAGAATCTTCCACCCAGAGATTTATCAACTAATATTGGTCAGATACATAACTGAAAGCAAAGGCAGAAGATTGGTTATGGAGCATGGAATGTGGATTGAGGAATCTGGGGAAAATGAAACTAAACTTTGTGTACTACGATGAATAAACAAAATGTAACCCCTATTCTATGATGGCTAGGGTTTTGGAAATTTTCAATGATAGAGTGCCATGTATACTCCCTAAACACTCTGTATGCCTTCCCTTGGTGGTCGAGATGTGTGTAAGAGCCCATGGGTGGGACAATGTGTGGATATTCCTTGTGGTCTACCAAAGAACATAGACATATAAATAATGCAGAAGAACAACCAGAGATATGAGAGGAACCCTCTTTAAAGATTCACATTTTCTATTATAGTATACAGACATGGGATTTGAAACATAGACATGAACAGTCACATGCGAGGAACCACAATTGGCATGGTCACACTTCGTAGATCTCTTACATGTCGTGTTTCCATAAATGGATAGAGAGCCTTGTACCACCAGAGACACTACCAGGTGATGAAGAAGGACCCCACAGTCTGTGCGTCCCCTCATATGTTTTGTACCTCTTGGTTACTTTTGAGGAAACTTCAATATTCTTTATCTCCTCCATTTGAACTCAGATTTTGGACTATGAGTATCATTTCATGGGTGATTTTATGAATATAATGTGATAGTTCGCTAGTTTTTTTGTTTTATTATACACTGTGAAATTTTTAGTGCATGGTTCATATTTAAGTAGTGCTCGAAGATGTCCGTGTTCAGGAAGATGATCACTGGAGATACTATTGTGGAACCCCAATCATCATGGTCATGGGTACTCTACCAACCGAGTTGAATCCATATTGGTTACAACACAGGTCCTCGATTACCAGAGTGGAACCCCTATGTCACACTACGGTGTTAGTCCTTGACATGTAGAGTGGAACCCCCATCACATTGGGTGCGGGTCCTCTACCTTCAATGTGGATACCCGTTATCTGATTGGGAATGGGTCCTTGAGACACTAAAGTATAACCCCCCCCCCCCAATTATTTTAGGGGACGATCCTCTATGGATACATACAATGTGTAACCCCTCTAACACATTAGAGTGGTGGTCCTCTACATATTGTTTTTTCCATTAGTTTTGTGACACCGAGGTGAGGTGTGGGCCTTCAAATGGTTACTTCTGTGAAGATGTGTGAGATACATGGAAACATTGTAGGGCTTTTAGAACTAGTAGAGACACGTATTCATGGGTTAATTTATGACAAGTAAATCCTATTTATATCTCATTTTGGATTCTTTTGATGGTGCATATATATATATATATATATATATCTACATTCATACCCTTTTTTTGTTTATTTTCTTGTTATGGGTTATGAATACTTTAGGGTTATGCAATGGTTTGAAAATGTTTAGCTTATCATGGATGGATGAGGTTACTCACATTTCAGGGGAGGAAATTAATAAATATTCAGTCCATCTATACATTGTGTTTAAGCCCTTAAATTTGGCTAAGGATAATCTTTTTATTTCTTTTGGATGAGATGAATCAGGCTTACTACCTATTTTCTTTATATTAAAATTGTATCTATTAATTATCTGCTTTTAGATTTTATGGAATCTAAATAGATGTGTCTATAGTCACCACTATATGGTCATTCCACACATGTGTCATGTATTACACAGATGATGAATAGGTCGGTGGTTACTACAGAGGAGCTTAGGGATAAGTGGTACTTTGGACTGCATATGGTGGTAGTAGCATGAAGATTGGGGATGAGATTTCTAATTATTTTACATTTTATTTTATTAGGATGGGACATCTTTCTGGTTAAACATGTATTTAACCCCTTTACTTTTTAGTTGTTTCTACTTTATATTATTGTGTTTAGTGGTTTTACATGCATGGTTCCTCTATTATTTTCTTTCATCTTTTATTATTATTACTCTCTATTTATACATCAATATGGGTGTGTGTGTGAATTCAGGTACTTAGGGAAATTCTTCCTCATGTAAGTTATCCCTTTAGCACTAGTCTCTAGCACCAAGCCTATAGAGGTGAGCTTAGGGTAGTTATGGCTCAATCCCCAGTTTCATTCGGGTCATGAAAAACGTTTTTATGCTCACACTCAGCATGTACACATTAATAGAAATGCATCTTCACTGTTGAATTTATGGAATAATATGTTTGTGGATTGATATTTTATGTGATGTTATATAGATATATACTAGGATGATTTCATTTATTAGTAATTCATGTTTTATTAAAGAATGAGGCCATGTTTGGAAGGAGGAGTCTCAAAATATTTAATATTATAGAAAATGATGTTATGCCTATTTTTTTATAGGAACTTGGATGCATAAGTATGCTAGGATTTTTTAATGTTATTATTATATTTCTCATAGAGAAGTCACTAATTTGTTAATATTTTTATATATTTAAGTAGGTTATCTTACCTATATTCCAAAGAAAATTACAACATATTAAAGAATCTGGTTGGATCCTCAAGGGGACACAACAATGACCTATTATGTTATCTAATGTGTATAAATCAATATCATAAGATAAACACAGTCTAGGGAAACTAGTCACAAACCCCTGTAGATCATGTAACACTCCAGGGGTGGTGGAATATTGATTATATCACCTTTCGATTATCTAGGTAACATTCACTTAAAATTTATATCATAGGGGTGTTTGTTTTATTATTATGTTTATTTTTCATTAACAGTGGATAGGATTAATTTTACTCGATAATTATCCCATAAAAGTCTAGATCAACCTTAATATAGAATAATATCATGTTACACTGGATCTATGGATACTAAGTGACAAAATTGGTTAGTGTAATGTGTTGGTCCAAGGTCTCATGTATAACATGAGGGAAACTCTAACAGTGTATATGGCTTCACTAGGATCTATCACATGTGTTTTTTCGTGCATCTTGTTGTTGAGTGGAACCTTTGGTAATATAAAAATTTCATATAGTATAGGGAATACATGTGAATATGCTTAATTAATTAATAGTATCTAATTATTTATATGATATTTTCATGTATTATTTTTGATTTACTATCATTCTAAATTATGTCACTCACATAGATGTTCATAATGATATTTATTATATATGTATATATGGTGTAGTTATTTAATTATTTTTTAATCAATGTTCACAAACATACTATTTTTTTTATATACTGTTCTCTATAGATAATTCTATCACTGGTTTTATATTTAATGTGTCTTCAAAAAATTATTATGATTTTTATTTTGAAACCAGTCATTTTTTACTCTTCTTCTATAGAATGTATATTTTAATTAAAAAATAATTTTTCTATATAATTTGTTCCCATGATTTATATTAGTGATATATTATAGAAAATATTTGGTAGTCATATTTATAACCATGCTTATAGTTCATTCTTGGATATGATTTATGGAATTTAATATTAATAAGGGAATCTGTTATATTTGTGATTTGAGTATTTTCCAATGAATGGGGAAACTATTTTATAATACTTTATATTATTTTTTAATTTTATTAAAAATAATCATTAGTTAAAGATATTATAATATTTTCTAATGTGATATTGTGTAATAATTCTCTATAATTGTTTTATAATAAGATTATTTTAATTCAATTGATTTTTTAGAATAGATTTTCTTTTTAAATATAAAACAATTATTTGTTTTTAGGTAATACTATTTTAAGAATAAATTATGTGTTAATAAGAATATAGATTTGGGGAAATCATAAAATACCATTAGTGACTATAATACTAGTTATAACCATAAGATAATGGATACTTTTTCTGGTTGTATTATGAGAATGGTTAATTTGCTATCATGTAATATAGGTATTATAATCTATTTGTATTAGATATTATCTATTTTAAATAGTAACATATATATAATTTGGTGAATTTTTGGGTTAATGTAAGGGTTTTAAGAAGTTTTTTCTCATTAATATATATATAATCTCATAGTTATTAGTTATAAGAATTGGATTTGAGAATTGTGCATCATTAGTGTGATGGATTATTATGTAGATGAATTGAAGAACTAGTTATGAATTAGGGGTCTAGTGAAGTAGTGAATCTTGAGTGATTATATAATTAGAATTATCATTAATGGTAAGTCATATAGAGGGTATCATAAAATGAATCATGGAGTTAGTGAATTAAATTAATAAGTTATTTGGTTCTTGAGAGAAATTAATGTGATAAATATATGTTTTTTAGTATTTTTTTGTTCTTTATGAGAGGTTATTTCTAATTTTAGGGTTTGGTTATTAACTATGGAGTTTGATTATGAAATAATAGGTGTTTTTTTAATTGTGTGTTGATTCCTATAATATTTTTATATTTAAGAGTTGATAAAGGAGGTATTTCATGTTGTTTTGACATAAATTTTAAACAAAAACATGGTGGGTGGTATTGGGTTCTCATTGAGTTGGACAATGTGTATATTGTCCATGAGGTGGCATCATGTAATTAGTTTTCCAATATTTAGAACCTTGTAGATCTAGTATTTGTGTTATTATATGATGATTTTTGTATATATTTATTGAAATCTATTTAGTCCATCTATTGGGTTCTTTTAATCCATAATATTTTTATCCTGCTAATATCCCTCCCACATATGCTTCATAAAACCGTATAAATTTTTATCATTTCATATAAGGGAATTTATTGGGGTTTTTGCTTTTAAAATATATGTAATTTAATACCCCTTCACTTGTATTCAGTTTCCTTCAAATCTTATTTAATTTCCATTGCATTGAATAGGGATTATATGTTGAATTCTACTAAATAAAAGAGAAATTCATCTAAATTGATAAGGTTTATTTTTATACTATATAAATAATGAATAATTTGGATTATTTCCATCAATACATGGTTATTTTTTATTTAAATTAATTAAAATGTCAGTTATTATAGTGTTTTTAGGGGTTTTAGGTGAGATCTATTTATATATGTTTTATTTAATTGGATTTTTTATTTTTTGTATTCTTATATGAATATGTGGGAATATTTTCTTAGGTTTCATTTGGGTATATTCAATCTTCATCCATAGTGGGTTTTTTTATATTATTTTTTAGGGAACCATTATTAATTATTTCTTATAATTTTTTAAATTGGGATATCTTTATAGTAATTATGGTTTGTGTTTTTAGCCTGTCTGTTTAATTTCCATGATTTTCATAGGATATGACAACAAGATTACTTCCAATATTAGTAATGAATTTTGAAACCCTATATTATGAATTTTCAATCAATGTTTTTTTAATGTTATACTTATATATTGAAATGAATAATTTTAAAGTGAATTTCTTTAATCCATGACATGGTTATAATCCATTTTTATATTTATAAGACATTTTATTTATATTTTTTTTTAAAAAGTGGGTTTTTTATAAAGTGTTTTTTATTCATCTATATGTTTTATTTCAATATGTAAGTACAATTATTTAAAAAAAGTTTTTTGTAATGGTTTTTATTTCATTCTTGAGTGCTATTATCTAGAATATAGTTTTCGGTAACATAATCGTTTTGTATAATTGACAATTTTTTTTAATTTCATTGTAATGTAACATTACTGTGTCAACCAAATTCTCTCTGTTATTGGACATTTTGATATAATATTCAGATAATAATGGTTCATACGAATATTGTTCTGAATTAATCGTGAGATCATTTTTTGAAAAATAAAATTTGTTATTTTTACTTTAACCTATGTAAATTATAAATCAATATTCCATTAATAACCTTCATTATGAATTTTCATTGATGGTGAGACAATGTATGTGTTAATTTAGGTGTAAAATAATGATATAGTTCATAAAAAGATATGGTTTTGTTAAATATGTTATTAATCGAATACAATATAATTTATAATAACTCTAAATTTTTTATTTTACATAATGTATCAGTAATAGTTTTGGTTTTACACTAATACAACAGATTTTTTTCAATCTATGAAATGAAGTATTTCCTCCAATTCTTTTTTCAGTATGTTTTAATATTTAAAATATATCATGGTAAGACAAATGATTATATTTTTATGTGGAAAAGTGTGACGTATTAAGCTTCCTTGAATAATATGACCTTTTTATAAATAAATTTCTCTTTAATATACTTATACTTAAAAAAACAATATTTGAGAGTTAAAAAACATTTATATTAGTGTTTTAATTCAATAATTGAGCTTAAATATTTTCGTAATCATGTTTTTTGAAACTATGTATCAGTCATTACCAATAAAACACATAATATCATACCTAGTTTATTACTAGTGTAAACAAGTTATTATAAAGGAAACAAGAATTCCCTTGTCTACAAATATTTTAATTGGCATTGAATTGTAACTTATTTTACATATTATGTTTGATATGATCATCCACTATAATGTTATAGTGAATATTTTATGCTCTAAATTTTGACATTTTTTCCTAAAGTTTACGTATATTTTAATATGTTGAGTATGTTGTTTAATTTTTTTATGATTTTTCATTAATATGTAAAACAATAATACCTTAAAAATGGTTATTACTATGATATATTTTCAATATGATGGAATTGGTAAATATAAATTATATGAATCATAATAAGGTTTTTCATCTATATATAATGATTAATAGGGTGGCCACTCTTTGTTGAGAATCTAATATAATATTCCCCTAATCGCATAGGGATGAGCTTTATGATTTCCCTCAGGTGGTATATATAATTACCTATCCCCTAAATAGGATGGGTCACTAGGGCCCTGACATAGTGTATGAACATATATGTGTGTTTGGGTGTGTGTTTGTGTTTTTGTGTGTGGGTGGTTTATACCTTTGTTTACGACACCTTATTTTGGTTATTTAATAGACATAAGTTCTTAAATTCCCAAATGAGTCTCAAAGTATGTAAATCATGTATAGACCTTCTTGATATAGTTTGTTATGTGTATTGATTATTATTTAAATATTAGTTACATCATAGTCACCTCTACCGAGTTTATTTTAAAATGATAAACTATTTCTATATATATTTTCAAAAATATGTATAAATGATCGTAAAAACTCAAATTTGTTTATTTTTATATTGAGACACCGTTTTTGGTTTCCTAGAGTTTAATTAAGCTCATTCCATACATGTAAACTCAAGGGGACAAGAATAATCAAATATTGTATTTTGGGTATGATAATTGCATGGATCTATGTTGGGTGTGATTTTTTATCTTAATACCATCATGAGATAGATTATATAGACTCCATATGGTATTATTACTGGAAGAAGTGTGTGGTTGGAGAAATGTTCATATATTACCTATATAGGTCTATAATGTCATGTTCTTTGGTGGTATAAGTCCTCAAATATATGATTATTATTATATTATGTTATGTTTCATGTTTCATTAATATAGTAATTTTCATTGATAAACTTTTATTTTATTTAGTTATCTTAGTTTTTCTTTCCTATTTTCCTTGAAAACATTCAATATTTTGATTATTCATGTCAGCACCTCGAAAGAATCCAATCATGGAAAATTATGTTTTTCAAAGTTTGGAAATCATCTCCCAATGACAAAATCATACCCTTAGTAGTAAAACCCATCCCTGGGGGATCATGGAATTCTATTGAGGTAGTTAGATAGTGATTCACATATCATTTGGGTATCGGGGTTAGGATCACTATAGTTCTTCCTCAGAAGGAGTAGCATGGAACAATAAGACATAAGAGAACCCCCAAGGGGTTTAAAATAAATTAATTAGAGTGTAATATTCTACATTCAATGAAAAAATTTAAGTTATCATGACTGCATATATTTACAACAAGCCACCCAGTGGAAGTCAATCGACCATTCTTCCACTAGATTTATCCTTAGGAACCCCAGATATTTTACTTCATATTGAACAGAAATATACAACTATCTACACCATTTCATCAGTCTATGAAACCATATTTAACCTTATCTAACTTATTTAATCACCCACCACATCTAGATATCTAATTCAATCTTCCTCAAAGATCAAAAATGATAACGCACCGAATTAAAATCCAAAACATCTATCATATATTCATTTTCACTACTAAATTCTAAAATTATTTTGATGATATTTCCTTTATTAATTTCACTAAATCAAATATCATTACACCCATAAGAAATTTCAGTGAGTGACTAGGATATAATATCATTTCAGCAACCTGAGCTGGGTACCCAAATCTCCAGGCATGAATTGAAGGTGATCATATCCTCTAGAATGTTTCACAAATCTCTAGAGGTTGAAAACTAGTATTGAGTTATAAACTTTTAGGTTTTTATTTTAATTTAAACTATCTAATCCAAAAGTTTAATAAATTCAATAATTAATAAAAAATTATTATTAAAATCCATTAAATTCATAAGGGTAACAATATGGTTTTTGTAAAATTCCCATCTCAAGGACCAGGAAAACACACTAACACCAAATTAAATTAATTTATCAATCACATCCACTAACTTCACCTTTTTTGTCTCTAAATTGAATCTTCATATCTACACTGAATAAGTATGAAACATTCCCTTTACACAATATCCAATCATTTACACATGTTCACAAAAGTTTATATTTAGGATTTAGTTATAAAATCATAGGGATTTATCCAATAAATATGATAAATATCAGTGATTGACTACTAACAAAAGTTATAATCTTATCAATTCTTATAAACAATGCTCATTTTATAAAAATAAATTTATTTGAAAACAAGTAATTTTTAATACAAGAATCAATTTTAATCAAATTAGTTTATAAAAAATAATTTATCCCTAAAATAATTCATTTAGAAAAAAATCCCATTTTCCCATTAATACATAAAAAATTCCATGTTCCATGATTCCTACTGGGAACTCACCATTTCATAAAAAAGTAATCATCCGAAGGGAAATATATAGAATAATCCAAATATATTCAACACATGATTGATAAACAAAATGAACTATCACTCACAAAAATTGAAGAATAAAATTATTTTCTAAGTTCCCCATGTGTGAACTATGTTTTCATTCTATTTCACATCAAACTAAAAACCATCCACTTTACCAAGACATGCAGTGAGGAATCATATTTCATACTTATTTATCCTAAATAGTACTTTCTAGATCATCCAATATAAATATTTATTCTTTAACATTGATACAAAATAATATTTTCAAGACAGGTTTCTCTAATTGTACATTCTACGGATGCACACACACCATGTGAAAATTTCAAATAGACCATATTGAAAAATATTATCAAAATAAAATTCCATCCAATGGTTCTTTCAAATTAAATATTTTCATAATATTTCCACATTTTAATGAAAATTATGGTTTCCCCAAAAACATAATAACAATATAATTCATCATATAATAATAAATAAATAATGAATACACCTATTATATAAGGTAACAGAATGTATTATTGTGATCTAACAAGAATAAATTTATCTAATTTTTTAAAATTACTAAGTATAAAATCCTTTTAGGCCACACCATTTTGTATCGTTAAAAAATATCCCAATAATTATAATGAAAATAAAAATATTAAAAATCGCTAAAAAAATATAGTTTGGACTATGTATATTTATTCTAACCTCATTCAATTGTTGAATTACACAAGGAAAGTCACTTTACATGTGCAAGAACACAAATATATAACACCCCCAAATTTAATCATTTTATGGACCATGTGTAACTATGTGTTATAAAGGTATAAAAGTCTCATATATTAAGGGATGTGTTTCATGAGAGTGAAATTCATTTGGGGGTTTAAATATAAATTAATAGTTAATAAATAAGACATAAGTGACTAGGAACCATAAATCCCATTAATACTAATCTATTTAATCAAAAATCATAAAAACAATAAAAAATATATATTCTATAAATTTTATTGTATTATTGTAGTTTACATTAATCTATTATTGATAACGATATCATGGAATAATGAACAAAATCAATCCTATATGATTTATATAATCTTTACACCGAAGCACATAAATTGTTTTTGAATAAATCTCTTTATTTCATGATATTCTAGTATCGTTTGATATAATGGTTGAAGGAGGAATACAGATTTTGGAATGAGAGGTTATTGGATTAAATTATTTAGGGTTATGCACAATGAAATATCTCATACATGAATCCTTTGTATAGTCTAATTATATTCTGAATAAGATCATATATTTACTAATATTTCTCATAAATATATGAGTTTATACCTTTGGTTATTACTCTTTTATCCTTAGATGTCAAAAAAACTAATTCATTTCATTTCATACAATGGTTAATCAATTGAGGCCTATATATTGGTTATCAAAAGTTTATCTCCCTAAATTTTATTTATAAAAGTGAATCATGAAATTTTCAAATAAATTTTACTATATAAATAAAGGAATTGTGATTCTATATTTTTTTTAATATAATGGATCATAATTTCCTTGATAAAATATTTAAATATTTTAGAAACTGATATACCTAAAGGAAGAAATTATTTATTTTTTCCAAAGTATGTCAAACCCTAGGTCATACCCATATAATGATATTTTTTTTATGTGGGATTTTGGAGAATAAATAATTCAATGTTCCACTTTCAGTAAACCCTTGTCGATATTATTTCATTTTTCAACTTATATTTTATAATTTAAAATAACATTTAAAACTACATATAAATATTATATTAGATAACTCTAAAATATTTTTATTAATTTATTATCAATTTTTTTATAAGATATTATATTTAGTAACTTGTGAATATCCTTCCAATGCTCTATTTGGGATTACTATAAAAAATCATGAATCTCTATATTTTTCTGTAAAACTGAATCATCATTTGATCATCAAAAAAGTGTGACCCAATGTATTTTTTATTATTTCAAAAAAATATGAATCCAAGATTTCCTAGATGAATGAAAATTGTTACATCTTGTAAATAATCAGTTTTACTCAAGCTCCAAATTGATGTGGAGTAATATGTAGAAAAAATATATCTCTCTAATCCAATATCGACCAGCAATATAATATACAAGACTTATTTTTTATTTGATATCTTTTTACAAGACATAAATTATTTATGGTATATGGTGTAAATAAATCCTATATGTCACACTCATATGTAGTAAATCCTTAAAAAAGGTATGTAGGGAATTCTAATATCATGAAATCCAAATTGAAAATTTAGAGGGATAAATTTGAGGATATCAAAATGACAAATGATAAAAAAATAGATGGTTATTTTACTATATTAAATTAATTTCCTATCCAAATCATAAGGTTAGGAGAAAATATGAATAATTATATGGTATATGATATTATTGAGAAACATTCATGACATATTTTACATGAATAATTCTGTCCTTGAAGAAAACGAAGACATATAACATGATGATTTTTACAATAATTTACCCAACCATGAGATTAGGAAGGCACCATAATTTAATAAAAACATTGGAAGGAATGGTATTTATGGCCATGAGTAAACTAAAGCTCAATGAAGAATAAAATGAAGACAATAATGAATATGATGAATAATAATTGAAGGATCATTAGTACAAAAAAATAATGTCTATTATCTCATGATAAATAGAAAAGTGAAAATGTAATTATAGAGGTAATATTCCACCAAAATGTTTCAATTGTAGAAGAATGTCACATTTGCAGTAAATTTCTTAAAGAGGATAAAGTGGAGAAAGTGATGATCAAGATGAAAGAACTTATAAAAATAAATCATGAATATATTCAAAATATTCTAAAAAATAGTTTATAACACAAGGGGATATCCACAAATGAAAAAGATAATTTTTCTATGTAAAAAAGATGATGAATAAACTTCCTTGGGGAGTCCTACTAATGGAGAGGTTCCTGAAAAATTTAGTAACTTTATGAATCAAATTGTAAATTCTAATGAAACACCATATAGTGGTGGATAAGAACTTGAATATTCTTACACGGAACATATAATAAAATTATAACCTGAAGCCTCCCTTGAGAAAAATATCAAAATCAAGAATGAAATCAGAAAATTGATGAAATAGATTTAAATAGAGGATGATTACTTTTATGAGATCAAAAATATAAAGGTAAAAATTAAAGAGAAATAGAAAATGATGAATACTATTTTTAGGAAACTATGTTTAACTGAAATATAATTGGATTACACTTGATCAGTGTATTTACTAAATGAAAATTCATTGAATAAAATCAATGTGGAACTTAATAAATATATAGATGTTAAAGATAAAAAATCTTAAATAGATGAATTTTTTTTTTGAGTGAAACAGGTTACATATTATTCTACTAAAACTCAAGGTAAATATATTATTACTATGAATTATGGTAATAAATAATGAGAAGATTTATGCTACTAATGAAAATAGGAAACATTTCTATGAAATATTGAAACATGTGGAAATTTATGAGAAAGTTATCACCTCATGATAAAGGTATGCACAATATGTAGAAGTACAACAACAATAGACTTTTGGACTGAATTTTAAAGAGTATGGTGTATAAAAATTTAATGGTTGTTGTTGATGTTATTTATTTTTAGGGAAAAGTACTATTAATGATATTAAAAAATTTCACATCCTTGAATTTGGAATGAGTCAACATGGAGAAATTATGAAATAAATAAAAAGAATAACATTCAATATTTTTTTAAATAGTACACCTCAAATCGATCCATTTCAAAAATATTTAACTATTTAGAAGATGATTGTGGAAGATGTGATCAATATAATTATTGTTCAGATGAGTGTCTGGTTATTATTTCTAGAAATATTTCTAACAACGAAAAGGGTAAATAAATTCATAAATCCAAGATAGAATATAAATATATATATTTTTTTAAGTTTCACAGAAGGATAAAAAAGAGACAAACAATGGATTCATGATACTATTTGTTTCTCTAACATGACAGGAGATAAGACAATCCTAACGAACATTGGATAACATATTGGAGGAGAAATTAATTTTTGGAATGAAATTTCATTAATAATAAATGGTGTTGGTTCTATTGAGATAAAATCCCAGAAATTTAATCCAAAGGTATTCATTTTATTGAAGGAAATATAAACAGTTTGTTGAATTTGATCTATATTTTTTATGATGGAAATGATTTAATTTTAAAAAATGATTCATGCATCATAAATTTTTTTAATAAATTTATATTTTTCATAAAATATGAAAGAATAGGTGGTAATCTAATCAAAATTGGAGATCCTAAATATTTTTTTATGTGTAAATGATGAAAAAAACATGTGGCATAGAAGTCTTGTCTATATTGGTCAAAAAATCGGTAAAATCTAAATGAATATTTGTTAAAGTATCATAATTATTCGAATATATAAATATAATATTTCTATGAAACCTTTTCTATAGGGAAATATTGAGTAGGATATTTTTAAAATATTATTTATTCCATCTCTTATACCACTTGAGCTTATTGATTCTAATCTTTGTGGGCATGTGAGACATAATTCTACTAGTGGTGAACTCTATTTTATACATTAACTGGTTATTTCACCCAGTTGAATAAATTAATTTTTATTAAGAACAAGTCATAAGTAGGTGATATGATCAAGTTTTACAAAAAGACAATAAGTGAAGGAGCTAGGAGTTTATTCAAAAAACTGAAAATATCTATTTCTGTGGTGTTCACCAGTAATATTTTTTAATCATATAATTCATTATATGAAATTATGAATCAATATAGTACTACCAATACTCCTCAATAAAATATAGTATAATAGAGATAGAATAGAATCCTGGTTGAAATGGGAAAAATATGGTTAGTTGAACATAAACTTTCAAAATTATAATAGAGAGAAGTAGTGTTTTCCTCTATGCATATACATAATATATTACTAAGAGAAAACCCTAACATTAATTTATATGAGATGTTATAAAAAATTATACCAATAGTGAAATATTTTAATGTGTTTGGTAGTCAAGGTTTTATAAGGATCAAAAATGAAAATATGGGAATATTTAAGGAGAAATATGGAGAAGGAATATTAATTGGTTATACTTCCAAAGGAATAGGATATTGATGAACTAATAAAAAAATGTTTTAGTTGGTAGAGTATTGTTATGTGAGTTTTTTTGAATCTCAGTCCAACATTGAATCAAAATATTTAGTATATCTTTAAAAAATTGTGTGGGAAAACATATTTTTTTGGAGGAGATAATAATGAAAATATTTTACATGCACCCAAGATAGTTGATGTTGACTCAGATCAAACCAGTGATGATGATGAAATTTCAAGAGTTTAAAAAACAATTCAACATAGATTAAAAAACATGTTGAATGAAAAAATGTTATTTTAAATCATGAGGATCTAGTGCACACCAGAATATCACTATGAATTCAAAAAAACATATATTATTTCTATAATAGTACTGAAGTCAATTTCAAAAGCAATTGAAAAAATGCCAGTTAGAGAAGAAAGTGAACATAAAGATTGAATATGTTTTATGAATTAATAGATTAATAAGATTGATAAAAATAGCACAGGGGATCTTCTTCTTATTCATGAAGAAAAGAATGTAATTTGAACCAAATGGGTGTTTAAAAATAAACTTTATAAGAAAGGTAAAATATCATGAAATAAATATATATTATTCAGTAAGGGATATTCATAAGTGTAATGTGTATATTTTGAGGAAACATTTGTGCTTGTGGAAGAACTTGAGGCTATCATAATGATTCGTACAATTACATCTCACAGAAACTATAATGTTTATCATATAGATGTAAAGTATGTATTCTTGAATGGAGATCATAAAGAAGAAGTTGTTACAGATAAAATCAAAGGTATTATTATTTTGGTTGATGAAACCCACATGTTTAAGACGAAGAAATACTTATATGTAATAACATAGTCTCCATGATCATGGTATTTTATACTGCATAGTTTTCTAAAGCAACTGAACTTTTCTATATAAAAATTTGATAACTACTTATATGTGATGGAGTGAAAACTGGTACACCTATTGTAATTGTGTATTTATATGACATAATTGTTATAGGTGAAAAGGAATATTCTTATATTGAATTTTAAAAATCAAATGAATATGTACTTTGAAATATCAATGCTTGGATGGATGAATTTATTTCACTGACTATAGGTTCCCCAAAAAAGGATATAAATTTCTTTCACAAAAAAAAATATTCCAAGGAATTGTAGAACAAATTTTACATGGAATATACAATGGAAGTACACACACCTATCAATGTTTTTGTGAGGAAAATTAAAATGAATAAGGATAGAGTTTTAATCAAAATCATTTCATGAAATTAATTCGTCTCTTGTTGTTTCTTATAACATCAAGAACAAATATTCTATATATAGTAACCTTGTGTGATAGATATCAAAGGGATCCTGAAGAATCACATATAATGGATACTAAAAGTATTCTCAAGTATATCAAAGAAATTTCAAAGGTAATGTTTGATATATAAAAGTAGTGGAAATTTTAACTTACTGGGGTTCACTATTGCTGATTTCAATAGAGATTGAAATGATATTAAATCAATATCTGGACAAACATCCATTCTGGGATTATTTTGTGTATGTGGGCATAGTAAGAAAGAAACTTACTCTGATTACAGTTGAATCTGAGTATGTGTCTTCTACTAATACCACTACTCAAATGGTATGGATGTAAGTCCAACTTAAAATTCTATAAGTGAATGTTTAAAACCCATGGAAAATTTCTTGTGACAATCCGATTGATGTGAATCTCTTCAAAACCCCGGTTTTACACTCCAGATCGGAACATATTGAAATTAAATTTCATTTCATCAATTAGAGAGTATCAAATGGAGATTAAACGTTGGGGTAAATTTATACAAAATAAAAAATTCCTAACATATATACTAAAGCTATTCAAGAAAAATATTTAATGAAATTAGGATAAAATTTTTTGTTCATCCTTCCAATCTCACTTATAGGCTTTTAGGAATTTCCATTGTATGATATTGATTTTTATGTCAAGGGGGATAAAAATAAATAATTCTCTTCCTACCTATTGTGAATCTAGGGCTTAGGTTATTGTAAAAAGGGGGAGTAAGTGAAAAATTTGAGGGGGATATAATCTCATTCACCACTATTATATGAAATTCTATTCCAGAATATATTTATTTGATTTTAGGTCTTCTAAATTGAGTTGTTTATATTTTCAACAAATATAAAAAGGGGATATTGAAGAACATAAGAAATATTTTGATGTTTTTATATTTTTTTCAACCATTATTATTCTTATTGATCTTCACTTAGGTTCAATGACATATGTTATTTATGTTTGTATGATGCATTTCATAAAACATTTTAGTTTCAAAGTTATATAATTTGACTTCTTTGTCAAGGTATTTATGGTTGGGATAAAACGTTTACACTAGACTCTACCAAATATTAACACCTACTACCAACTAGCCAACTAATTTATCTAGGTCCACTACTAATGAGGTGGGAACTATGATCAAATTAAGCATAGATTGACATTATCTCAGTCAGGGGTGTGTAAAGCTCACCATATAGAGGTGTGGAGAGAAATGGTGAGCCATTGTGTAGGGTGGAACAGTGGTACATAGGAGTGTCGATGTGAGGATGTTCCAAATATTAAGGAGAGAGTTTTGTAAGAATTTCTATTATGATGATGATAAACCTTGTATTATAAATGGATCATGAAACAAAGTTCAATTCGATGTGGGACACCCGGTCTATGGGTACTGTAGCTCAGATATTAAAAAATTAAAGAAAAATGGTTGTTATATCTATTTTTCATTTTTAAAATCTCCTTCCTATTTCATCATCTTATATGAGTCATTAGAGAAGATATATGCAGAGAGTGCTATTTTGGAGGAATTTCCAGGAGATAAATTCCAGTCATCTAAACACCATCTCACCATTTAGATAATTTTAATATAATTGATATTGTTTGAAACATTGTTTCCATGTTAAAATAGAGATCAAAATGAAAATAAATAGTGTGTGGAAAATATTTATTTTCAAGGATGATGATTCTCGATGTTGCTAAACATAGGTGGTAAACTTTAAGTGAGATGTACACATGAAGTATGGCGGTGATCAACCCCTATAAATATTACATGCATTGCGGAATTTTTTTTGATGCCGGTATACATTTAGAGTCAATTTTTTATAGAGGAACATATTGCTGTGAAACAATATTTCAATAACGAATAATCCATCCTCATATATTTCTTATTAAATGGAGAAAATAAGATCTCATGTAATGAAAATATATTCTTAGAACAGTCATGTTATTTTTAAAGAACATAGTTCTAAAAGGAAACCAATATATTGTGATCCTATATATGTCTATCTATTTGTCCATGCATGAACATTGTTGACATATTGACTACTCAACCTTATCTGAAGAAAATATTGAATCCATGGGATCAGACATAATTAGATTACAAAAATCATGTTGCATGTAGCTCGTACAATTTTTTTTCATAAATAATGAATATAGTGGAAATATATTTGTTGAATATATTGAGAGTGGAATAGACAGTTTTTTTAAATCATTTTAAATAAAATATCTTATACATGGATGATATTTAGTTGAACAATGTTTCACTGTGTGGATTTGAGAAGGTGAAACAGTGTGATAATAGTGTCAAAAAAAGCATGAGTTTTGAGTAGTCAAAGAGTGTATTCAAAAGAACTAGTGGTATGAATCCATTACACTAGTTATTTGTGTGTTTCAATACATTTATATTCAGGTATTGGTATTATGGATTCAGTGAGAAATTGTAGTATCATATTATTATTGAGGCTCCCAGAGAATGATATATTTTGTGCTGCAAGAGAGGGTTGGAATCATTCTAATTGTGTTATTGTTTTGTCTGAAAACTATTGTGAACCATAGTAATAATGTTTTTGGTATACACTATATTGGGAAATGGTTTATACCTAACCTCCATGGATTAACTATGATTCCATATTTACTAAATTATATTTTTTAAGTGATTTTTCATGAAGAATCAATGTCTTAGATCACCTGAACTCATTAAGGCTATATTCACCTATCAGGGGGAGAACCTTGTAATAAATCATGTGTCTCATTAGGCCTAGACTCCAACCCATCACAAAGGATTATTTTGATGAAAAAAAATTCTAAAATTTTAGTACCACTAATTCACCCCCCCCCCCCCAAATAATAGTATGATGCATTCTTGGATACTACAGAAAGCATATCTAGTATGAGTGCAGTGTAAGATTGGGAATCATCAAAATGATACCTAGAATAGGGAGCATGATATGTAGTCACAATGGATAGAATATTTTAGTGATACCCATTAAGATTCATTGTCCTAAATCTTAGGGATTATCTATTATATGGATGGAAGGTTTTATGATCATACCTTTTTTTAGGAATAATCCTTTTTAATTTTTTTAAACCTATTTTAACCTATTTTATTTTTTTTGGATGATATTGTTCTATTTGGACCCATGGTTTTTTAGGAATAATGAATGGAGAGTTGATCTGAAATATTATCCTAATAGAGATGATGTGACATGGATCATATGGTTTTACCATAATCATAGTCATTTTGATATAGTGTATAAAGATAGGGATTATGAAATCTTGAGGGAGATTCTAGAGCCATTGAAATTTGATGAATATCTATGGTGTGGAGAAATGAAACTGCATAGCCCTCCAAATGTAGATAATATCTACAGTGTCGAGTAGTTGATTAGGGCGTAATGTCTTTATGGTGGTTCTTCAAATATAATGGAATCTATGGAGAAAAGGATAGGATATTTTGTATCCCCTATTTGTTAAAGGGAATCATATTTCATGGTGTCCTTATCTATTTCATAAAATATCCATGGCATTATTTAGAGATATTTTGAAGTAGCATCCATGGATCTTATATATGGTTTAACCAAGGTAGATTATAGTCTAGACCATTGGTATGTACTGTAGTATACCCTATATCATGAGGTTTTGTGGAATGGATTACAATAATATTTTGTGGTCCTATATTTTATCATAATTTCTATAAATACCTACACCCCCTAGGAATTTATTTTCCTCCCACCTTTTCCACTAGAGACCTAGTCATTCAAGAGGGATTTTATAAGGCCATTACAGGTTCTTTCAATCACATTTAATACCCAAATTCTATGGATAATTTTATAGTGATTAAATTATTTCATAAATGACCTTTGACCATTCATATTCATACCAAAGGAAAGATATTTCAGATCATGGTGTTCTGGATCATGATATTTAAGGTAAGCCTTACAGTCACTTTTCATCTCTGCCTTTTTTTGGACTTCACTTGGGATAGCCTTATTGATTTGACTCTATACATCCATTAAAGTGAAGGAATGAGAATCCAATCACTACTGTGGATGTTCATGAATCATCCATGTATTTTTTACTTTTTTCTATATGTGTTCTACAATAACTCAATTTTTTTTGTTTAAATTTAATATAAATTGTGAAATAACCGTTTTCACATCGGCATGTTCTGCACATGACCTAAATAAATGTAATTTTGTAATTTAATGAGTTTCACAACTTTATCCATCATATTAGATCTCATTGGGTCAAATATTTTTTAAAATGGGCTTGCGTACACCAGTGAGGTGGGACTACCCTTGAAATCACAATAAATCAGCTACTTTGATCTTTTGGATTTTTGGATTAAAAATGTGAGTTATTTATTGGATTAATATTATGAATGGTCAAAACATGTTATTTGTGGTGATTCATTGAAATATAATCCCACGGACTAAAATGGCTATATCAAAAAATAGTTATTTTCAGGCTGACAAGATGATATGTGCATATATATATATATATATGTGTGTGTGTATTGGAATGTTAGTGAATTTTTGGATAAAACATTGAATGGAACAAAAGGTGTTTTAATTGATATTATTACTAGGGAACTGTGTTTATGGAATGTAAATAGATTAGTAAATGGTAGTCAGTTGAATTGACCATTATGGATTATGATGATATGTAATATATTATTGGGACTTGGTTATGTTTTTTCATTTATATAATTCAATACTAATATGATAACATTGTGATTTATTCTTGAGGGAGAGACCTTACAATAAATTGAGATCTTTTAACATTTTATGACTTATTCTTGTGTTTGTTGATTGGAAACACAATAAATGATTCGTGAGGTCCTGGATCATTGTTGTGTTCCCTATTGAAGGAATAATTCATGTTGTTCAACACTACCTGAGGGTATGATGAAAGGGATTTGAACCACCTGAGGGAAAGATACATAGTCACTAGATGACGGCGGGTGTGATTCAATTTAGATAGATGGTAGGGATCCATTTTTCATGATTATGTGTTATTCATCCTCAGTAGGATAATCTTCAACCATGTTGGTTGATCTATCTTGTTTTGTGAAAATCCTCCCCTAGATAGGGATATCGTGCATGGTGCCAATGTGGGTTGGTATGACCATGGGTGTCAACCTGGTTTTTTTATGGTAAGTAGATTGTTTTCATGTAAATTAAATTTATTGTATTGATACCCTTGTTTAATTTCATTATTACATGATGTATATATGAATAATCTATTTTTTAATATAAAGTGGCGTTGTCCTACTGAGTTATAATCTAACCCTATTTTGGCCACTATTTGGTTCCCACACAGACATTGTAGATACAAGTACAAACAATGGAAATGGAATTGTTGTTGATTCTTGATTCTTGGATGGTTTGGAGCTTGGAGGTGGTAACAATATTTGGTTTGGGACCTAGGACAGTAGATAATTTTATATATTCTTATAGTAATTTATGTTATTTATTTTTATACGACATTTAGTTACTTTTTATCTTAAAAATACTTGATTAAATTAAAATTGAGTTTCTTGATATCTCTTTTATTCTGTTATGGATACATGTTCGATTATTTATATTGTATCCTCTATTTCTTATAATCTGTTATTATTTTTTTCTCTTATTGAATCACTTCTATAGTGGTTATAATCACCCAACTATATTCCTTACACCCTCGCTACTAGTCGACAACCTCTGTTATATGGGGTGGTGCACCCAATGTCACATTGTAATCCTAGATTGTTCAAATGAGTGGACACTAGGATGGGAATTTCAAAAATTTCTAATATAATAATTATATTTTCAAATAAAACAAGGAATAAAGTAAATAAATTAATAATTAATAAATTTGTATAGGATATATACATTTATGATCAATTCATAAACAAATATATTATAATATATTTATAATTTTTCAATGTATAATCGATATTACATAATAAGATAAATATACACACTATATATTTACATATAATATTAACCATTTCATATTACTGTTTCATAGGGAATTTAATTTAAATATATAATATATAATGAAATAATGTCTTCTTATATTTCAGTTTTTCTAGGTGACCAATTTTAATAATCTTAATATCACATATGTAATATTACATAAACCATAATAATGTCAATTTTTAAAAATAGTTTTGATATGGTTTATAAAATTTCCAAATAAGGAACTAAATTTTATCCATACAATTTAATAATTATGAAAAAATTAAAATTAAAATATAGGATTTATTTATTTTTAAAATTATATACACATTATATATTATAATCTTAATTTATATATAAACCATGTACATATAAACTATATGTACTATTATATAATGTGAAATATATTAAATACAAACCTTTTTATTATGAATGTTTACCCCAAAAATGTTTCATAACCATTTAACAGTTATTTATAAACATAATATAATTTATTATTTAAAGATAGTTTTATTAAAAATTATCAAAAAATTTATTATCTAAAAATTTATATACAATTTATAAATCATTAAATTCAATTGATAAAAATTTTCTATAAAAATAAATTTCTAATTGATATAATTTTTTTTTACAATAGAAAGTAAATAGTTATATGTGACTTTCGTTTATCCTCTTTCAAATTTATCAATGTATAGTCTTAGCCTGCAATATCCCTTTTAGTGACTTGCATGTCATAACATATTATATCATCTTTATATTAACAATGAAATATCTCCTTGTTTCCATATTGTGGATCATCTCCATCATCTCATACTATAACCCATATTTTAGGCTAAGACATACTAAATACTAAAGGAATTGAGTTGTTTTTCCTCTTATGACTTCATACTTCATAGGGTTAAGCTCCTCTAATAGATTTCATTATTCCATAAAGTAATGTCATATTTAGTTCAAAAATAATATCATCTCTTATGATATCATATATCCTAATAAAGTCAAAAATTCAATTTCTATATCATTTTTACTATAATACAAACGACTTGAAAATGCCATTAAATATTCTTAATTCAAAAGCATGATTTCAAGAATCAAACTTCACAGTAATGATTTAATACTAATATTGGTTCCCAAAGATATATAATTACATATAAAAAATTTCAGTTTTCATTTTAATCCATATTCTCTATAACAACATGAATTTTAAACTAAAACCATAGAAACTGTAAATAAAGAATAAGTATCATACACCATATTTCAATTTTATTATTGTATTCAATATATTCTTGATAAATATTACTAGGGTTATCCAGATAACTCATACCGTCATGGTGTGTCCAAGTGTTATACATAACCCCCCAAAAAATTTTAGTAGGACCCTACGTACTTCACAATATTCTAGTATCTCAAATTGTAATTCATGAAGGAGGAAGAGATATTCAGGAGGGAGAGGTTATTATCCCAACTCTTTCATGAGTATGCACCAAAAAATATCAGTGACCTTACCATTATAAATATGCTACAGGGATACTCTCTGATCCCATGAATTTACCAAAAAAATTTATCAATCTAAGAGAAAATGCCTCTTGTAAAAACTCTAATCTTTGACTATAAACATACCCTTTAATTTATCCTAAGGAAATAGTTGACTGATGATACCTTATACATAGAAGATACAAATGATAATGCATTAAAATTAAAATTTCAAAGTGAAATTTAACATTTACAAACGAATAATACCATATGATTCATGGAATTATGATTCAACTAAGTTCTTCAATACAACTGGTCTTGGAATCCTTGATTTAATATCTCAGTATAATTTAAAAATATATACCCCAATTCACTATAAATTATTTTTACACATGTATTTTATACCATATGAAAAAATCATACCATACAATACATTAAATATGGGTTTTAGGGAATATTTCAATCAACCGACCAATATTTCATTTTGACATAACCTTTGATTCATTTTATCAAAATACATTCTGACTCATAAAAAATCATAATATTATAATTAATATTTTATATTGAAATAGAATGTCACAAGGTAATCTAAATAAATCCATAAAAATATATAGAATAATATACTCTTAATATTTAATAATTCAATAGAACCCTAAACATCAATCATGTTTCATCCAAGCGTTATTCTAAAGCTACTACCACCATATTACTAAGAGGGTTCTCCCAAAAAAAGATATTAAAATAGTTAATCAACATATATATATAAAGCAACCTAACTAATTCCATAATAAATCCATCTTGAAAATTTCTACATATAAATTTATTATTCTCTTTTAATACCCGAATTATTAACTATAACAATAATATTAGTGTACTTATTTATATCATAATTCTATGTAATAATTCATTAAATTATCCTTCATAATACAATCCATATAAATAACATTTGAATTACCATTACATCTCTAATTTATTCTATTATAGAATTATTATAATTCAATGGTGTACCATTCCTACTAGATAACACTCCCTTTATCCTCGTACTTATGACACTATTGAAGATTATAAATTCCATTCCATTCATGTAAACCATAGAATTCTAATTGATTACAACAAACCTATTTCTTCAAATCATATAAATACTATAACAAAATAGTTAATATTCTATCATTATGTAATAACATTTAATAATATTTATTGGTAAATAGCATATTTATAAATAAACTCAATTAATTATCACACAATTAAATGAAGATAAAATTTTGAGTGTGAGAAAAATGATTTTAGACCAAAAAAGGTCAAATAATATTCTATGAATTATTGTTAAATTTATTATATATATATATATTTATAAAGTGTAAATACCTAAAAAAACATAATAAAAACCTTATATCTTTTCCTAATGATTCTAATATAATACCAAATCATTTTGACATGGTCCATTGAATCTTACACAAGTTATGGTCTAATAATTTCCAACTCATAAATATTTAACCAAAATAGTAGTGATTCCTAATTCCAACTGCATGATGCATCATATATTTCCATTAAATATTATGAATGACGACTATTAATATATGAAATATCAATCAAATAAAAATGATACACTTGCACCCTATAAAGATTAAAATGAATTCCCTTAGAATATCTTTCACTATTTGAATATTTATCTTGGTAAAATCCACTATCTATTGAGGGTGTTATGTTTATATGATTTAACTTTGCACTAAAACCATGATCTAATCATATCTCAAAAAGATAAATAAATAAAACATCATTATAAAATATAATCAATCAAGGAAGTAAATATATCACTTTACTACTTCCCCTGAACAAAATCATGTTTAAATATTTAATTTCATATTTACATCCTTAATAATAAGTGTCAAAAATCCATTTTTCTATCATAACCTATATAAAATGAAAAAATAAAATCATACAACGTGAAATAGTTAAAAGTTTCATTAAAATATCAACCCATTTTAATTATGTAATAATAACTTTATTAAAAAATTTATTTGACAATAGATTTTCATGTTATACATGTTTATTGGTAATACACATCATGTAAAACTCACCTATGATCATCATTATATTTGATCATTAATTACTTCCCTTAAAAAATAGATACATTTTCAAAATTTATAGTTATATTACTAAAATTTTCTTTTTACTGTAATAAATAATCTCTTCTCAAAATAATATTGGAAACTATTATCTTTTTTGTAACTAGTGGGACTAAAGGTAGTTTAATAACACTTATTATAAGAAAAATTTGAAATTGAAATCTAAATACCTATATCTTAATGCCTAGAAATATGAAATACATGAAAAACAATAAATGAATAATAATATAAACATAATACCATTAAATGATGATCCACTGCAACATTAATCTTATTCATTCTTGAGAACGATAACCAATGGTTTTAATTAGATTCCAATATATCTATAATGTTGACAATTTAAGCTAAACTGCGTGTTATACATACGGGATCCACCCCTTCACCACAGAATGCTAGCGCCTCAAGAAGTAATAGTAGAGGATTAAGAGATCATAAGGTTTTATGAAGTTTTACCATAGAATCATGTACTTAAATACATAAAAGATCCATCTCAATTAATTTTTATTTATATATACAAGTGGATTCTCCTTAATGATGAATTAATTATCTCATTTATTATAATGAATAAGATAATTGAATTAAAAACACATGAAAAATATGTCTTTATTTATCTAACTACAGAACATTACATCATATGAAACTCTTCATTAAATGATATCCAACCTTGAGAAAGACTAAATTAAACATTACCTATTACAATTCACCTTCAAAAACCCTCAACTAAGGAACTATGAAACCTATATAAGATATCGTGATCATACACTAAAAATTAATGTAAAATGTTTCTGATGAAGTGGTTCAATCATTATCATAGGTTATTAAAGGGAGTGGTTTAAAATATTAATTCTTTATATGCCACTTGGCTACCCAAATCTTACATTACAATTGAGAACGAAACAAACATGATACTAAACAAATTAATACCCTTATGTTATGCTCTATTAATAAATTATTATTGAGTCATTTTTATTATATATGATTGTAATTTAGGGAATATTACCTCCTTCGATATCCCACCTGCATTAAATAAAAAATAACTTGTTTTATTTCTTCATATTTTGTATAAAATTATGACACAATAACCAAAAAATATTTTTGATATTTTGGAAACATGTTTTAAATATATCATTAACTTCTCCATGTATCAAATTATATGTAACACCTTCTCAACACCCATCCAAAACTCTGGATTAAACTCATTTTTTTAGAAATTCTCTAAGTAAAACTCATTCCTCTTTTAGTCAACTATAATGTATGAGTCTAAAAGACATTATATCATTGACATAAAAGTGTTTACTCTAGAAATGATTCATTATTACTCAATATAAAAAGGGGTTTAGCTTGATATTTTTCAAATAGATGTGTTGTTACACTCATGTTTACATATTGCATCTCAAGCTAGCATGAATTTACATAAATTCCGTTTGTTTAGAAGATCAAGTGAAAATTGGGAACATAATATTTCAATCCAACATTTCCAAATCATATGTATCATATCTCTAAGTATCGGATGACCTAATTGATGAATACATTACATATAATTAATCAATATTTATGATCTTTCCATATGTCCTTCATCTGAATAAATAAGAACGTCATATGTACTGTCTATGTGAATACACATACTCCATGATCTATCTCAATTTAGGGCCCATATGTCATACTAATCACATAATATGACAAATATGATCATGTTTGTGATTAAATAAATTAAATAAGAAATATACATTACCAAACACTATGTAGATTGTCCACAATGGCTGGTGTAAGAAAACTATCATATTAAAAAGTTTCTAATTTATCAGTATCCATCTATCCTTATGTAATGGGGAGTTATATATGATCCAAGAAACATTTCGATACTTGATATGTTGTGTATAATACATTATTTCTTATACTTAGTGGGTAACCAGTAAACAAAAACAATTTATGAGCCTCATAATGTAATTATCTATCTTATAGATGAATAAAACTCCCACACACCACAACGTAATTTCATTTTATATAAAAACAATAATGAATTTTAGATAGAAATAAATCAATGATTTAATATGAGAGGTCATTTATCATCTCACATTAGAAAATGTATAACAATATATACTTTTATTGATCCACGGTAGAGGAATTATGGATAATAATTTTCTTTTATAAAATAAATTTTATATTCAAAACTATATTAATAATATTTAAAAGAGTCCCCCAAAAACATTTTTTATGAAATAATATATGATATACTATTATATTAGCCTTATATTTGATTCACTATCTAGGGTTATTTATCTTTTTAGATTAATATAAATTTCCCACTAAATCAATATTTTTCTACCTGATAATAGTAACCCAATAATCTATGTAGTGAGTAATGTCTATAAAGAAATAATTTTTGAATAATGGCATGATTTAAGAATAATATTCCTAATGCTAAACAGCCTGAACATGTTTAATATTATTAAAGTCACAAAATCAAATGTTATGATGTAATATTTGGTTTCCTACTTATAAATATTTCTATTTGTTACATCATCATCCTTGAAACCCTTTTTATCCAACCGTCCCCTTGAAATATTTTTGTAAAATATGTAACAATTTATATTATTACATAATAGCACATCATAAAATCCTTATAGATAAAGAGACATTATCTTTTTGTCTGTAACAAAATTTAATTCTTTTGAATACTTTTAAAATCATACCCTAAAACAAAATTAGTAATTAAGTGAAATTCATTGAATTTTTCAAGTGGAATAATCATTAATGATATAAACCATATAATGGTAACTATTTTAACCTTGAAAGTTTTTATTTATAATCACATATCATTAATCATGGGGATATTAATTAAATAAACATTAATATATGAATTTTATAATCTTTTTTAAAAAAATTACTATATTCACTATGTTCAAACATATACTCACTCGATTATTAAAAATTATATTTTGTTTAGAATATAATTACATGATGTAGAAACTAATTTAAGTTTAAGAAATAGCTCTTATTTCATTTTAGTGGGAATATTTTTCAAATAAAATTTTCTTTTTTATATCATATATGGAATTCTATTTGTTTGGATAATTTTATATAAAAAAAATAAAATTTATTAAAAAATTCCATTGATGGGTGGAAATAACATTACCTCTCATATTTTAAAAAATATTTGAAAAAAATATTTATCCATGATTATCCTTTTGTGGTATAAAAACATGTTATGGAATATGATGAATCATTAGCCATGTGTAAATAGTTAATCAAATCATTTTGTTCACAATTCATTATTAATGAATAACTTCTAATATAATATATGATAAATGAGATGAGGATATGAAACCACTATATGCATCTATATGATCTTGAAAAATTTATTTATATTCAAATATTTGATATAGAAACTACTTGCATCATCACATGATTGAAAACTACAAGTTGTATCAATTATTTTTCTTATTTTGAATAACTATATATTTATATCACATGTAAAATATAAATTCGATATCACAAACCCCAAAAAATTAATGAATTATTTTCAATAATTTTGATACCTAAAATATATATTCAATGTAATTAAAAATAATATGATATTCCAAATTATTCCACCATATTTAAACATAACTCTTCCTTCCTTATATTGTCAGGATTCAATGACCATAATTGGATCTTAGAAATATATTGTTGGACTCTCCAACTAAATTTTAATCATAGAGATTTTAATTTAAAACAAATTTAATATCGACATAACACTAGATACTAGAAATAAAAAGATTAGTTATTCTATTATCAAATCAAGAGTATATTAGGAAAAAAATTATTTAAATTCAATCACATTTTCATAAAACTATCATCAATGACATGTATATGAATTTCATAACAAGAATAATAATAGTAAAAATTAAGTCTCTCTATGAATAATCAATCAAATTACATATTTTTGATATTCCAAATACAATTGAGTTTATGAGGTAATAATTCCTGTAGTTTTTTTCATAATCCATCATATATTACCCAATAAAAAATTATTCTAAACCGGTCCTTATATATCCCAAAAGGAATTCAAAATCCACATGGAAAAAATAGTATCTTTGCAACATGAAAATATTTGGGAAATGATTTTACCACAAAAAAACTAGACAGTGTGATATAAATATGTAAAAATATTTGTAATAAAAATAAAGACAATAGAATAAGTGTAAATATTTCTAGAACAATATGTGCCAAGGTGCATAAGAAAACCAATGTACTAAAAAATGAATTTCCCAATCCATGTGACAAGATAACACCTCTTGAGTATCACACCCTAATAATGAACACACTCACCACCACCCTGCGGTAGATTTCAATTTTGTGAATTAGATTAAAAAAGATCTACATGAACCCAAATTTGTATTCAGAGTGTGAAAAAAAGATACCAACATGTTCCCACCAAGGATTTTATAAGAAAAAATTACAAAACATACAAATTATGGTTATGTTAATAAAAGTAATGAATCATATAATATTTAATATAAATCATTGAAAAATCACCCTCTTCTTAATTCCCACGATATAATTATTAATAGTTTTCAATGAATTTATATAAAAATTTCAAATAAAAAATTCAAATGAAATATCTAAAAAATAAAAACACATGACTTTAAACAATTCTAATTCAAGGAGTATTATCATAAAAATATTTTGATTAATAGGCCACACGGTTTGAACATTACCCTAGAAGAATAGATATAGGTATGAGATAATACTTCCGAGAGTGGATACTTTCTACAATATAAGAAGTCATGTGAACACATTACCCTAGTAGTGTTGGTCTAGGGGGGAAGGTTTAATCCTTGAGGATGGATACCTGTCTCATCATCGGTCATATTCAGGTTAATAAAATTAGGGTCATAAATGGTAATATAATTATTGAAACACAACAAATAATGCTTTTTAACCATTCATGATAACAATACCAAGGGACAAATCCACTTTCCAAAATGTTTCCAATGCCAAAAAAAAATTATAAAAACTTTTATCATTCATTTTAAAACATTTTAAGAAATCATTTCCACAATATATCCATAAAATATATTTTCCAACCATATAGAAAATAATTTTAAATGACCTAAAATCATGGTTCATAAAAAAAATCCAAATCATGAAACCACTTACCTTGAAACACATGTAATAGTAATTCCCAAGGGAACATAAAAAACACAATGAACCAAGGGTATTTTCAATCCTAGTGGGATCCTAAATCAATAATCACTATATAATAATTTCCAATTTCTATATTTATATAACAACAAGATATAGAATAATTACTTATCACAATGATTCCTGAAGTGTTCATAATGATCATAAATGGTTCTTGACAATGATACCCAATTCCATTATGTATCTATAAAAAACCCAATTAGATAATGTTACAAACCACAGTTCTAGAATCAATATCCCTAATATATGGTTTCATTTTAGTAGGGAAGAGTTTATATAGATGATCAAAAATGAACAATAAATAATGTTTACATACATGGATGACCATATCCAATACCCAAAGATTTATCGAAATTCAACACCAAGAGGTCAGGAATCTCCAAAATCTATAAGTGGATTCTCCTAGAACAATAGCTCGATTTATAATAATAGAAATCATTTAAAACATGTGGTTTTTTATAAAATTAATAAACTATATTAATTATTTTATGTAACATAGTTTTTTTACACCGTTTGGAAAATCTTATGCCAACCATGTACCCCATTATGGGATATTGAAAGAGCCACATGGTTTGGATGGAAAATTTTAAAATCTACGCTCAATCCAATCAAAACCCCTCTAAATAAAGTCACATTGTATGAAGGTAAGACCACATGGTTTGGGATAACTTTGCAACATACCACATATCCTCCTCTATAATTGAAACATACGGTGCAAGGTTTCGTGGGAAGACCTACATTGTTTGAACTATACATTCAACAACTGTTCACAAGCCCATAAACCATTAAATATTAAAAAATGATACCCCAAATAAACCCAATATAAGACCCATTAAATATGTGATCATGAAAAATGATGTGAGTACTTGAAAGATACTCTGGGATATGACAATTCTCCCAATCATATTTCTTTTTTCCACCGGAATTCTATTTCAAAGAAGGATTATTTACAAAGATATGAGGCTACCACTCCCTCATAATATAATATCCATACCATATAATATGAGAATCATAACCCATATGAAATATAACATGAAACATAGGCAAAGACATACCACAATGAAACAATGCATAAGAATCAATAACTCAATGTGGTTTCTTAGTCACGGACATACCTGGTTTTATGTTGTGGTCTTCCCAACTAACAACATAAGATGGGTCTAGTAGAAACTTTTTTAGTTTACAAACATGTAAAAATTTATATAACAAAGACAACAATGATAGTAAATTTATTTGACACCCCACCTTTACATATTGTTCAATGATCTCAAATTGTCCTACACACCATGGAGAGATCTCCCCTTGCATACCCAGTAATTGATGATCCAACTAGGGAGAAAATTTTCGGAACACTTATACACATACTAAAAACTATAAAGGATGATAGAATCATTACAAATACAATTTTTACTCATTCTAAGACATCCCTAGGTTTTTATGAAATAACTAGATCTTCAACACTTTCTCTTGAACCAAACATTGTCCAAACAAGAATGCATCTCTAAAACTGAACCAATAAAGAGGATAACTATATAAAAAATATATTTAGAAGGTTCCAGCGAGATGTATGACTATTAAATGTTATTATAAGAAAGTTAAACCTGTACTAAATTGTTATCCTAATCACCTATAAAGTCCAAAATAAGATCATGAATTATATCATCCATAATATAGTTATACATTCAAATCTTGTTGTCCATTTAAGGATGATATGTGGTGATAATCCTATATTGGTTACCTATTTACTCATAGAGGAACTTCCAAAAAAATGAGGAACAATATTGGTATCTGTCTAAAAACATGGCTATAGGAATCTTATACAGCCTTACAATATCATTAAAATTTGACATTCTCAAGTACTTTACTTTAGTTATGTCATAGATCAGTATGAAATGAGATGATTTGGGGTAAAAAATCAATCACCACCAAGATGGAATTAATACCATAGGTTTTTTGATGTAAAATAATAATCAATCCCATCAAAATTTTGTTCTACATGCCTGTTGTCATAGGAAGAGGCTGATGTAAGATAGATCTCACCTAGAGATCATCCATAATCCATTTGAATGTATAAAAATTGGACACAAAGTTAGATATTCCTTTTTCCATACTAGGAAAGAAACAATTATGCTTCATGTCAAAAAAACATCGTTATAAAGCCATGGTGGAGAGACCACAAAGAATTGTGGAAATATCCCAACACAATGGTTCTCATAGATGAAAGCACAAGGAAATGGATCATAGAGAAATAAATTCCCTCTATGTAATGAAACCACTCATTAATTCTCTCAAATTCATATAAAGAATTCTTAAAACACTAAAACTCATCATCTTTTAGTTCTCCTAGAATAATCTTCTTATAAAGATTGGATATCACATCAAAACATCCCAAAATATAATGAGACTCCTCTTCCATGGACCCTATGTGAATTTGATATAGATTTTACATCATGTTCCACAATTTTATTGCCAATTTTACAGCCTGGGTGGGTAAATTCCTACTAATATAATCAGTAACTATGTTTCCCTTTCCCAAAAAATAAGAAATATCAATGTCTAAAATGAATGAAATTTTTCATAATAAAACAAAAACCACAAACTATTATGGTCTGAGTATATAGTAACCCTTAAACTAAAAATATAGTGATAGTATGGTTTGAGGAAATAAAAAACCACAATATGGTTCAAATCATGACTGTGGTAATTCTTATCAATAGGTCAAATTTGATAAGAGCCATAATCCATTACCTGATCTCCATCTATAAGGATGAAACCTAAATCTAAACATAAATCATCATATAAAACCACCTAGATCAAATTATCCTTTGGTAAATTCAACATTTTACATGAGTTCAAATGCCTATTTAACTGAAAACAATAATTCTAAATCATAATATCCCACAATAACATCACCAAATTCTCAGGGGTAGGGATCAAATGAGATGCATGTTTTTGGAAATTATTTACAAACTGTTGATTGTATCTTTCCAAAACTGGGAAGAAACATCTCTCAAAGATGTTTTATGGTAATCACCATGATATGAAAACCATATCAATTTCAAGGTCCACTAAGATACATTATTTTGAGATGAATAATATTAAGAAAATAATTTTACATATCAACAATTATGACTTTGATAATATCTCAAAAATATAGTGATCCCTACAAAATTACAATACATCCCTTATGTAACACACATGATATTTCATAGCTATAGAGTATACCAGGATATTATATATGGACACCATTAAAATTTTATAAACATACGAATGGAAAATTCATTTCATCTGATCAATAAAGATAGCAGAAGTGTTAGTTAGGTCGTGTGTCATCCTGAGGTATTTTTAATTTCTATACCTACTCTTAATGGAGGCTTTATGAATTTAAGACATTTTTATCCTGATTTTTTTTGGAAACAGTAATGAAGATAATTTTTATAGAAAAATGTTTAAGTTTTAAACTAGTTAATAAAATCATCAAGGTGTGGAAGGGGATAATTTTCTTTTACAATTACTCGATTGGGATTCTAATAATCATTGTAGAAGAAAAGATTTATGCCGGCCTTCTTTGGAAAACAATTGAAAATACCCATGGTGACAAACATGAGTTCACTAATTCCTGGGACCTAAAATCATACATCATAATATTCCCTATAAAATTTTGACTGGTGCCATATGGTAATATGACATTGATATTGTTTGAGTTTTAGGAATGATTTCAATCAATAACTCCACATTGTGATTCAGAGGAAAACCATAGAACTGACACAGAAAAACATTGAAAAACACACTAAAAATAATAGGAAGGATAAAACTTCTATATACCTATTCGAACTCAACTATAGATATAAACATAAAATTTTTATGATATGGACTATATGGCCCACCCAACTAGAACTTTGATCACATTCTTCCTGAAACACATAGGATCTATTATCAGAAATAGTAAAGAAGACCCACTAATGATGAAAATTGATTAGAACCTTGTAAGAGATTAGCAAATATATAACAAAAATCACACTGATTAATTAAATGTTGGAAATAATAAATCCAAAACTATCTCTAAATTTTTCATAGAGAAAGGGCATGAGGAAAAATAGAAACCCCACCCCCCTCTACATTCCTTGAGAAATTTTCAATTCTAAAGTAACCCATATGACTTCAATTATATGTCTTATAAGATAAAGCAGACATGTTGATAAAAATTATTAAGAGGAACATATATAATAATATTTAGTCACTGAGTTATAATCAATATAAATAGTACCTCTCACAATCACAACACATGTATCAACATCTGATGGAAACTATTTAACAATGTGTAACTACTTCATTGTAAAGGCCTATGTATAGTACCTTGTAGTCTATTAATAATATAATAGTAATATAGATCATCAAGGTTCTAATGAGGTGATACCTAATTTTACTGATGATATAGATCTAAAACATTTCTTTATATTTCATGATGGAAACCAAGTGTTTCAGACCTTTGAAAGTGTGGGGAAAAAGTGTTTCATGTGTCTAATATTGAGACATTGAAAAAATGGAAGACACAAGACTTTAATTATGGTGTTACAAAGTCCATTGAGAATCCCCAAAAATATTTCCCATGTGAATATAACTCCACAAACTTTTTTACTTTTATGAAGCACTGGATTCACCATCAAACGAAAAAAATGGATCTCCGAAAAATCCTGATAATCATGTTATGTAAAGGTCTTTTATCACCACTCAATCCACCATCATATCACCTTTGGGAATATTGAACATGAATAATTGATATTATATATAATAAAAAATATTCATTTGAAACCTCTAAGACTTCATCTTCTCAAAATACATAACCATATAAGAAAACATGGAGATCTTGGAAAAAAATATTATATTCAATCCATGGATGAATACCATGATCATGTTTGAGAGACTATATGGATTTCACCGTGTTAAAATATTTTAGTGGGAATTACTTATTAAGTGTAAACTGTTTGTATTTTAATTTAGAGCCATCAATGTTCTTATCCAAGACAACCAAATCCCACCTCATTCTACATAGACCTTTAAGCTTCAATATGGTGCACTTCACTTTGACTGAGTCAGAAGTCTCCATGAATTAAAAAATTCTCTTTATCTTCCCCATACAATCCTCTTTATCTTAATAATATTTCATACCTATGAACAATGGTGGTTTCAAATAATGAAATTCCAAGACATGATTCATAACCTCATCCATTTTATTTTCTACTTCCTTTTCTTAAATAATTGAAGGTGTCACACATTGGTATATTTCTTGGATTTTGCACCCCACTTGTTCTGCCAAATTCTCATCAACTTGAGGGTTTCTCTATGTAGGTTCATCAACATATAAATCTCAAGTAAAATATTTATGTCTTCTCATGTAATGGTATTACACATCAATAGACAATGAAACAAAATAACATAAGATCTAAAAATAAATCTTATCTTATAATAACATAAATAAAATATAATTATCAAGGTGTATACAAAAAATTAATATTGGCATTAAAAATCTCCAAATAAAAATTTCCTAAAAACTAGAGAAAACATAAGGTATTTAAACATTAGAGATGGCGAGACACTCATTCACAACATTTCTCTTAAGTTCCCACATTCCTATCTCAAGTATAAAAATATTTCCAAAAATTTATAATGATAACAAAGATAGGAAAACCACCCTTCGACACTAATTATTCATGAACCAACCTGGATTAAACAAAAACCCATAATCTATATTTGTCTTGACATAGTCCAAAGGTAATTATCAATCCTTGCAAGATAGTGATAAGATCTTGGGAAACAAGAAAAACCTTAGAATGATTTCTCCATAAATAACCTATAAAATGATATATAAATATATAGATAAATGTCATATTCATGAAAAAAAATACAATAGTATAAGAGTGAAAATGATAGTACAAACAAATTCCAATTTAAATACAAAAACAATACTAAAAATATACATGTCCCATATCCATGTGATAATAATTTACCTCTTGACTCTCTCAATAGTCTAATGGAAAAACCCATCACAACCCTATGTTTCCTTCCCTTACAAAATCATATAATAAATATTTATATACACCTAAAGGCGTGTACTATGTGTGACAAAAATATCCCAATAGGATCTCACCATGTGTCTCATATCCATAATTTATAAAATAAAATGATCATGATCAATAAAATAAAATCCATAAATAATATTCAATTTGACCAAAAGCAGGGATAAATCACCATTTTTCAAAATTTCAAAATGATACAAATAAATATGTGTCAAATCATTTATATAAAAATCCCAATAAACACTTCAAATATATTTGACAGATAAAACAAGCCCATTAGTTACACCAATTACAGTTCAATAATGACCCTAAAAATAATATCATGGTTATTAGGCCCCCTGGTGTGCACATTACCCAAGAAGAAATGGACTAGGGGATATTACAATGCTCCTTATATATGCTCATTTCCCAAAATTAAGAAACCCATTACACTCATTAATCTTAAAGAGAATGTCTATGGGGAAATAGTTCATTCGGGATACTGTATCCCAACATCCTTATCAATAGCATTTGGTTTAACATATTAGGTTCATAAATGGTTATTTCATCTTTGAAACTATATAAATCATAATTTTAATCCATTCTCATTAACAACAACAATGGTGAAGTCAATTTTCCTAAACATTTACAAATCCAACACATTCTATAAAAACATTTCACATACATTTAAAATACATTTCAGAATTTATTTCCAATATATTTCCATAAACCATATTTTCCAACCAATAAGAAACCAAATTAAAAGATCAATAGATAAATGTTTATAAGGAAAAGTCAAATCATTAAACCACCAACCTTGAAACACTTCTAATATTAATGCCCATGGGTATACAACAAGACACTATGAGAATATTTTCTAATGAATATAGGGGGTCCTGAATTTATAATTTCTAAATAAGAATATGTTATTTTATAATTTCAATAAAAATGAGAGAGAGAGAGAGAGAGAGATAGAGGGAGAGAGAAACCACTTTCCATAACGATTCAATAATAACATACAAATATAAATTATGATTTTGTACAAACAATCCTAATTCTACAATAGAACAATAAAAAAACACAATTTTATCATGTTAAAAACCTTATATCTTCCATTAATATCCCCAATATATGTTTTCTTATGATTAAAGATTGTATTTAAATTATCAATAAATAACAACAAATAATTAGTTCAAACCATTGTAAGACTATATTCAACACCCAAAGACATATAAAATTTCACCACTGAGAGGTAAGGAATCCCCAAAATCACCAAGTGGAGTATCCTAGTCTGAGATCAAATTTACTTATGATAAAAATAAAGGACGGTATATTCTTTTCATTTCTAATAAGAAAGTTATTCTCTAATTAATTCACATCACACTTTTTGGTGTCACAGTTTTGAAAAAAATAAACCAATGGTGTAACCAATTCTGGGATAATAGAGAACCATAGATTTTGTCCACAGAGATTGATAAACCAGGTTCTAACCAAGATAATACCCATCTCTCATGTGTTTCATGGTTTTAAGGGAATTATACTCATTTTGGACTAATATTGAACCTAGTCTTGTGACCTCCTCTAAAATTCAAAAACATGGTGCCCAATTTCCTGGGAAGACCCACACGGATTGACCTAAACATGTTACAATTGTACATAGGCCGAAAAACTCTGATTTTTTATAAAATTCATCCAAAAACCTTTTATAATATCCAAGAAATCCTAATCTGAAAAAAAGTATTTGATTAATTGAAAACATCACAGATATGTAAAAAAAAATTCATCTAATACGTCTGAATACCTAAATGAATCTTGTATCATTTGTTGAACGAAATAGAAACAACGGTACTCAAAAAGTTGTTTTTATATTAGATAAAATTTATTTAAAGAACATTTCATATGTTACCCATCTTATGATATTCTTACATCAATATTTTTTCTATTAATTAATTAATTTAATTATAAGATTTTATTAATATGATAATATTTATCTAAAATAGAATATTTTATCAGCTGTGTGTCCTATTTTATTGAAATTTAAAAGGGTATTTTAATAAATTATATTTCACTAAAATAAGGATCCCTTTAATAATACATCATACCCATTAGTGTTTGAAGTCCTATATTCGACAATAAAATGAGTTCTCTAGAGAGTTCATCTCACCATACCATTTTTATGTATGGATTCATACCAACCATATCATATTTGATTTGTGGATAAGTTAACCACGTAATTCATTACCCAATTAATTAAATGGAAATTACAATCACTATTACATGGGTATTATAACCATTGGGGTTTCCCAGCTAATTATAACCTAAAGAAACAACCATGAATTGGTTCACATAATAAAAATCCAAGGGAACAAGGCTATGGCATGAAACTATCCTATCAGATAATCTAGGGTAACCTATTACTTTATTAGCTTAGACAATATGATATAGGGTCACCTAAATATTGAATAAAACTATGTAATTAGATAATTATGGTCATGAAAGGTGACACTTTTTATGGAATGAAACACTAAATTTTTTGATGGGGATTTAAACTGACCATATAATCTCATTTTATTCACTTTATGTTTTCGTAATTCTAATTATTTAGAGTGGAATCCTATTCAATCAAGTAAATAATTATATTTATTTTATTATTTTTTATGCACATTTCTTAAAATTAGGAAATTTAATTTTAATGTTCTAAAATATTTTACTGGTATAATTTATTATTTTATTAAATTATGTTTAATTTACAATTGAAGAATTAATCTGAAGAAAAAAATAAATTAAAATGATTAAATTTATGTTTATTTTTTATTATGATATTTTATATTTAAATTGAACTATGTATTTGATTTTCTATTCGGTAAAAAATCTTCAACAAATTCTCTATCCATTAACCACCATAAGAAATTATCATAGCCCACCCTATATATATCCAAATAAGCCATATGGGAGGTCCAAATCATTTTCATCATGTGTTTCACATAAGAATGTTAATATAAAATGGTAGGAGCATACAAGATCATATGTAAGGTTTCTATAGTAACATGAAGAATCCTCATCATGGGGGCAAGGCTCAGAGATGGTAGGGTACTTCAACCCTCATCCATATTTACTGGAGGACGAAAGGAGCATAAAATATTACTAAGAATCTTCATAACATCACAAAAACAGATGTTTTACATGATATTATACATAGAACTATGAAATTACTGAAATCATCTTATCTCATACCAATACTCTAATGCCTCCAATTGGACACTCCAACTATCGCATTTCACCTACAAAATGTAACTATTCCACTACTGGAGTCACTAGAAAACGCCAATTCGACAATAGTAAAAACACAGGGATGTTCCATTATTCCACTATAAGTCCAATAATCACCATAAATGATACACGACAACTCAAATGAAAAACATGGACAAAAATATAATTGATATGAAGAACAACTGGATGAAAATTATAAAACAGAAAGGGCTACACCACAATTTGATGGTCATAAGAAATACAGAGGTCTTGATATTGAAAAATGACAAAAATTCATTACAATGTCATGATTAATTTCATGGTGATGATAAAAATGGATAGAGGATAACCCACAGTTGGTCTGTGTGTGAATGAAACTCAATGTGGATTAAATCAAGAAATCATGGAGTGTAATGCCGATGTTTTGGTAATCTTGTCTTATTGAAAAATAAATATCATGAAATGGACATGTAAAGATCATGTTCAAAGTTGTGGGTGTGATTTTTCATGCATCATTAATTGAGAAAAAAATTATCTTATTCCATGAGATCACATTCGTAGTGTGATCTTATACCTCGATACAAATTCCATGCCTCCTTTATCCTGATACCACTACTCTAGTTCTATTCGATTCCTACCAATACATTTTTATTGGTGTCTTTCTACTGGTGCTCTGATACAACTAAATTTCTAATATTTTTCTACTTCCATTGAGCTATTATGACTACTTTTCCTCCAATGATCTACAAATATTCCATGTGTAGATTTTTTATTGTTGAACTGCTATAATGTAGAGGACACGTTATCATGAAGATGTGATTATGTGAGATGATAAGTGATGTTTTCATGGTAGACATGTAGAACCCAATATTGAAACTCTCAAATTTATAAAATATTCTATGTTCTGTAATTAATGTTTGGATAGTGTTAAATGGATGTTGTTTCATGGTCTTTTAGGGACTAAAATATCCATGACCTATTTTATGGAATGGATAATTCATAGCTTATAGGGGAAGTGGGAACATGAAAATGTATATGCCTACAGGAATTTTTTATTAGAAAAAATTATTATGAGGATAAATGAACAATGGTTTATGTATTGGTAAAGATATAGAAAATAACAAAGTATACTTCATACAAAATTCACTCCTATTAATATGACTCCAAATATTTTACAAATAGATTGATATTACATATCAGATCATGAAACATTTGATAGAATATCATTATACGAGATAAAATGATAAACTTTGATCTATTTAAATGGACTAAAAAACCAAAAAATTGAAGATAGACAATGATATTTAGAGGATAAACCTGGGATATTTATTTTTCCCATAAATATAAGGGAAATATTCTATGATAATAGAATCTCAATCTGTGGAATGATTATAGAAGTCTCTATTAGAGAAGATCAACCTTCTTCCCTAGAATTATGATACATACATTTGTTTTCATTTATATTTTTAACTTTTCATCTACTCAATGAATAGTTAATTCATTTTTAATGGATGGGTAGAACTTTTGGTTGATTAGAGAAGTGAAGGATATTATCTTATATTTCATGAGTCTAAAAAATTTCAATGAAACCAATGTTCTATTTTTATAGTTAATTAATTTCAATATTTTTTGGATACTAATCCTTGGATGCCATTTTGATTAAATTAATTCATTTATATTACCTTTTCACTTGTTATAGTATCCATTATCTCCATCTACATGGTTTTAGATCATATCGATTGTGTGATCTAAGGCTATGTTGTGAGTGTTTATTGATTTCTAACATTTCTATATGTTAAATGGTTATACATGGTCTACTTGTGAGTGAAAATACATATTTAGATATTTCCTATGTGAATTTAGGGTGATTTTATATGAATTTCACACATTAGAAGAATGTTATATGACGGAAAATAATTTGTTTTATTACTATCCCCATTATAATTAAATCATTGGTGAATAGGGGGAGTTATTTTCTAATCACTCATTTATCAATTAATATAGAAAATTCATATATTTTATATGATTTTGATATCATTTTAATTGGAATGAAATGTATGGATTGATCACTTGTCTCTTATTTTTATTTTAATGTCTTTGTTTCATTTCATTCCCAATCCTATAATTCAAAACACCATTATTCATTTTCTAACTCATGAAAAAAATATAGCACTCCCCTCTAGATACATCCTAGGTTACCATTACTACTACATTCCCTAGGAAATTGATAATATTTTACAACAACCTATGTCATTTCATCATCAAAACAGGGTGTCACTGAATGTTATAGACTTCCAATATAAATTTTTTAATTTAATGAATAGTAATTTTAATGAATATATATTCCATTTTCATATATAAATTGAAATACCCTTAACAACTATAATTAAGAACGTTCATTTTGATACTAATTCATAAGAAATAAATCTTGCAGACTGATGTGAAACTTTTAGTGTTCATTTTGAGCATGTAGTCATGGCTATTAATCCAAACAAAACATTAACATACCTGTGTACCCCACAGTTTGAAAAATAATAGAACTATATTGTAATTCCATATATGAAATATTATTTTTAATTAACAATTTACATGATAAATTTTCTAACCAAATTTTATAGTCTTGTAGATAATGATCCTAACATGAACATACAATAACTAACCTATGCTAGTTCAATTTTCAAGCATTAAGGAGTAGTTAAAATAAATTCTAAAGAAGTGTGTACCCCTTTTTACTTGATGGGGATTCCAAATAATGGTTTTATAAGATACAACTAGGGGAGATTCATGACTATGATGACCATGAAATTTACATTTTTCAATGATTTTCCCCGACATCTAGAATCACAGTTATATGTAATAAGCTTTATTATATATAATAATCATCTAGTGAAATTCTCTATGAGTACATGGAAAGATTCAATGAGGTGTGTGTTAGTTTAACTCATCGACATATAGAATAAAATAATTTCCTTTTATTCTTTTACCAATGCATATTTTATAATGATAGGAATCTCTATGATGCATCATTCGGAGGTGATTTGATTGGAAGGTCCCTAGTGGAATATGGGAGCCTAATTGAGAATATTGGAAAAAATACAAGTAATTTAAAACAATATGTATGGGTATGATACATATTCATTAGTTAAAACCTTTTAATTCATCTACTTTTCTAGAAACTAAAATTTATGAGCTAATAATAATAGTGAGATATGTGGTCCTGACCGAAGTGACTGAAAACAAAGAACCACCTTAGGTATGTGGATTATTCTATTTATATAATCATTTCACTGATCAGTGTGCTAGTTTACATTGGATGGAGATTTGTGAATTTTCTTTCCAACAGTGGTTAGTGTGACGACCCAAACTCGGATGCCACTTAATGGGTGCCACAATCATAGTGGGCCACATGGCCTCAAGCGCATCATCCGAAATTCTAGAGGATGGAGACTATCAGTGAGGGCATACATTGTGTCTATGGGATGGTTATACCCTCATTATCATAGTGTATCAGAGTATAAATAATATAAATGATAAGTAAATAGTGGAAATAATATAAATAAACAACGGATGCAAATTGATAAAATAGATAAAATAGATAAATGAGGATAACAATAACAATATCAATTGGAAATGTAGTGATGTAATGTCATGCCACTAGGAAAATAAGAAAACATGGGTATAGAACAATAGTCATAACATGTTCCGAATAGTAAATGAACACAAACACTACTCCAAGAATCAAGAGATCCAACTTAGTGATTTGATATCAACCTCCATCAAATCAGCACAAAATCAGGTGTTGGAAGTTGTATGATTCCCTTTTTCAATACCTATAACCATATAATCTACTATGGGCACTGAACGGTGCCTGAAGAGGGAGTTAGATAAATCTAAGTGGGTCACCACAAATGGTGTCTATAACATCTATCCCATGTAATAAAATATAGAAGTGTGCAGACATTAATATATTAGTAAGGAAATAAGTACAATATAACTAAATACCAAAGTACATACTTCATCCCTCGGTTGGTGTATGAAAATTTAACCAGTTCATTTTTTTAAGAAATTACAACTTAATGATAATAGGTCATGTGAGTCATAGACATCACTGACATCAACTCATTATAGTATAAGTATTGAAGGTCCCAGGACATGATAAGGAAACCTGAAATTGATATCTAGTGAGTGAGTTCAAGGGTAAAAACCAACATAGCGTAAATCTCAGGGAATGATAAATCAGTAGTATCTGATTCTAGATAAGGGTAAGAGTGTAATAAAAGTAATGTAATCTATGGAATTAAACAATAATGTGCCTATCGAGTTCAAGGAGTGAATCCAATGGAAAATGGTACAATTAAAGGACAAGGTCCAAGAAGTGTATTCAGCGAACCTTCCTATCAATGCTGGATCCATGGAGTGTATCCAAGGTATCCTCGAATAATGAAAAGTAATATATAGTAGCATACCAGACATCCAAGGAATAAAAAAGAACTGGAGTCTAAATGGGTATTTACCTAAGAAAATTGCATCCTTCAATCAGAATGGGGTTCCTGAGACCCAAGGTATTCTCCTCTTAGAATCCAATGAAAGATCGAGTTAGTCCATTCTTATTTGAAATTATAATCACGTAGTAATTCACTTGGTTCTTGTGTTGAATTCCATTATTGTGGATAGGTCAAGTAGAGTTGAAACCACTTATTTACTAATACATTCATTGTCTTTCATTAGTGTGGATTGTCCAAGTAGTTTGGTAAACATTTAATCATGTCTTAGATTTCCATTAAGGCATATTAAATTATTGAGGTTCACTACACTACCTTCCATCAACATGGAAATGCCTGCTACGGACATGTAACCTTTATTAAATCTATTTTAATAAGTACAATATATATACTTGTTATACATTAAATTCTACATTTAACATTTAATAATTATATGAAGCATTTACCATATGTCATAGCCATCAATTTTAAATTTTTTATTTTTTTTTAATTAGGAATCTGGTAGTCTGGGACAAATCCCAACATAAAATTTCGATTTCATATTTAAAAATGCACATTTTCTCCTTGATAGAATTCAAAATTCCCATGTTCGAAGCCATGCGTCCACTCTTGGGTCATCGCGTGGCCATGCTCGGTTCACTGCAGGGTCTTCCCGATGTTCAAGGAAAAAAATTGTAATGAATAATAAAAAGATAATAAAATAAAAATATGAAGTGTGATAGAATTCAAGGCACTAATTTAATGATAATAATAACATTATCATTTGTGAATATTATTATTATTATTATTATTATTATCTATAGAATTAATGAAATAAATTTATTTAGAAGTTAATATTATAATATTTAATATTGTTGTCGATATTATATTAAGTTACATTCACATAGTATTTTATTTAGCTTTAAAATATTCTATCGATGTGCGGAATGAGCCATGATTGAACTTTGAGTTTTGTTGATAAATTTTTTTTCACATCTTGACTGTGTCTAATGCTTGGGAGAAGCACAATTTGGAAACCAGGCAGCACCGCCTGGGCCACCATGTGACCTGGTGATGTTCAATCAATTAAATTAAATTAATTAATAAAAAAATAATAATAATAATAAGTGAATAATGACGTGAAAATAAAATAAAATAAAATATGAAACATGTAATAAATAATATTTTTAATGAAAAATAATAACTTTATTATTTGAGGATATTATTAATATTATTATTAATGAACTTCCATTTTTGTTTTTAGCTGTTATTTTCTGTTATTTCTTTTTCTTTTTATTTTTTTTCCCTCTCTCTTTTTCTCCCTTTCACTCCAAACTGTCTCTCCCCTCTATTTGCATCACGGCCTAGCCCCCACTCATATTGTTTTATCGCACAAAACTCTCCCCTACTTGAAACCTCTTTGTGATGCTCTAGCCATCACCTTACCTTGCACCTCCATTATGATAAGGTCCCTCCATTGATGCCCTGCATCCTTCGCATGACAAAACATGACACTTTGTGTCCCTCCTTCGATTCCTCGGTCGATCCTCCTCCATAGGCATCCCCTCTAGGTAAACCACTCCTCTTGTCTAGAGTTTTATATTTCTTTTCTTGGGGTTTAGACAATTCCAGAATTTTAGGGTGTTAATTAGGGTCTTCATTTTGAGTTATGTTTGGTTTAAAATATTGAAATTGGGTTTTTATTGGTTTCTTGTGGTACGGTCGAGGTGAAATGTTGATTTCGTACATTTCTACAAATGATTCTTGGTTCAAATTAGGTAGTTCCACGTCTAATTATTATTTGATGAATTAATTTTCATGTTTAATTTGTTTAGAATATTATTTATTTAATTCTTGTAGTTATAAGTTGGTTTTCATTGAAATCTGATTTCCTTTTGAATTTTTTAGATGCATGTTTGTATTATGCGTGTTCTTTATACTGAGAACTCATATCTTGTTATTTTTTTTTATTTTTAAATTGTGTGATTACCTTATTAATCTCGAAAGACTTGAGAATTATATTAATTACATGGCATCTTGTGATTTCGGTCATAGAATAATTTTTTTGTGTAGGTTCCATGGGTAATGACAACTAATTTTATTTAAGTGGTTTTATAAGATTTTATTTTTGACTTCTTAAATTATGTAGTTTCTGAAAAGGTGTTTTACATATGGTGTAAATTTTCCCATAAAACTATTTTTGTGGTGTACGTCACACTTTAAAATTTTATTTGAGTGTGTGTTATGTTGGAATGTGTTTTGAATGTATAATTGGTTAGTTTATGTGTAAACCCATGTGACACACATTCTCTATTGTTTTATACTATTTTTTATGATTTGTTAAATTATTTCAATGGGGTGAAATGTGTTTGATGATTTTTTCTGTGGGGATCTTATTTAAAAATGGTATTTGGGTGTCTGCAAGTTGTGATTTTTTAATTATATGTTTCTTTTTAAACTATGCATATTTTTTAATTGAGTATGTAACCCATGAAGATTAATTTTTGAAAATATTTTTGGTGTACGTATGATTTTAAAAGAGGGTTTGATTGTACATATGGTTATTCATTGTGTGTAAGTACCTTGTTTGGATTTTTTTGCATAAGTGTGACGTGCTACATGAACATGAAACTTGATTGAGGACAAAGTGGGATGTCTGGGATGCTAGGAGGGTGGACTAGACTACTAGGATAGTGATCTGGGGGTGGCTATGGCCATGTTTCTCTTTGCAGGATTGGAAAAAATAACACTAATTAAACATATGAATGACTAAGGGTGGTGGTTTCTAAGACACGTTTTACTGAGGTTCAGGGTTTCTAAGCCATGTTTGTTGAAGTTTGTGGTTTCTGTGCCACGTTTTCATAGGGTTATGGTTTCTAATCCACACATCACTGAGACACACCGATCTAGGGACCAAATCATGCTAACACCAATGAGGCCTCTACAAAATTTGTTGCTCCTTGGATACAATATGATCATCGGTGTGATAATTTGGTTGTTTTATAAAGTAAGTGTGCGTGTGTGTTTTTTTTGTATTTCCATTGGAAAATATTTTATTTAATACTAGTTTCCTTAAAACTGTGTAAGTGTTTACTTCTTCTCTTTAATTAATATTTCAAATATATTTTTCACTTAATAATTTTACGTGGAACTTTTTTTTGGGTGGTATTATAAATGGGTCTTATCTCACACCATGCATACACCTTTTGGTGTATATAGACCCAGTTCCTTGTGTGTCCCTGGTTGAGGTATTGTGCTCAGTGATGATGTTTCTGGTCATTGATGGTCTTCTCGTGAATGTTTGTGTTTGTAGCATGTGGTTGTTGCACCTATCTTGTTTCGTGGAGGTTTAAGTTTGAGTTTTTATTTTCATTTATTATCATTTCTTTTTTGATTTTGGTTCAGGTTTAAACCTTAAAATTAAATTATATTTTTAGGGCATGTTTATTTGTCAGTTCAGAGTTTTAGTTTATATATCTTGTTAGTGGTTTTCTGTTTACTATTTCTGGTAAATTGTTCTCGTGTGTTATTTTTTATACACAGGCACTTCTACCAGCATGTAGAGACTGGGAACTCCCCTTGGTCCATGTCATGGACCGGGTCGGTGTCGGGTCAGATGGCGACCCGACCAGGTTTGTGACACCTTAGGTGGGTCAAGTGGTGATCATACATTATACATACCATTATTATATCCTCATTAAACAACAAACCATTTATTATAGGACGTTTCACCTTTAAGAAGTTAAATCAAGGTCACACCCGAATGGTGGATCAAACATGTGAAAACACTATAAATACAGTTATGACATAACCTTCAACATGAGGTGGATTGAGTTGTGGGTGTTACCACTAACAACTAATCACATATTTGGAAAGAGCATAAAATTTTTATTCTAACTAGAATAATGATGGCATGTAAATTTATGAAACGGTCACTAATGGAATCGGTATGCCCCAAAAAGTATCCCAAAATCAGAAAACTTTTAGGATGAGTTATAGACCACCAACCTTAGGTTTGTATGATCCTCCTCCTTTGGTAGAAGTTGTTGATTTTACTCGAATCAGAGTACATCTTTAAAAAGGTAAAAAACGATCACATGGATATAACATGGTCGATATCCAAGGAGAAGAATAACAGCTAAAGAGGACCCGAGTACTTACTGTTGCACATCCAACGTGAAAATGGAAGCTTCATCGGATGCTAGACAAATGAGATCTCTTGATCCCTATCTTTGGGCCTCAAAAAGTTCTAAAGGGTGAAAATGGTGGAAAACATTGATGGTTTCCAAGTTGGGTAAGAATAGGGGTTTCAATAGATCATTAAGGGAAAAACAGGAAAAATTACCCAAAAAATATCCTAGGCTTGGTTTGTCCGCATGGTTTGTCAAATCATGTGCATATCGTGTGGGATATCTCTCCCTGAATGGTTTGGTCCACATGGTTTTCCAAACTATGCACAACCCTTGTACAGATACTTGGGTAAAGGAGATGATCACACAGTTAGGACACACGATTTTGCACCAACTGTGTGAGGTGGCTCTGTCTAAAAAAATATGGTCCGCACAATTTTCTCTAAACCATGAGAAAGTCATATTTTCTCCAAAAAAATGGGTTATATGACCCAAAAATGCCCCGAAAACCAAGGGATCCTTTACTAAATCATTATTAATCCAAAAATAGGTCCAAGATAATGATTTATAGATAAAATTAAAGGATACATACCTTAGTAAAAAACTATGTTCTTACAAACTTCCCCCCTTAAAAGAACTCGCCCATGAGTTCTCCTTACTAGGGTAAAGAAACACTGTCTAAGATCAACACTAGACACTGAGCATGTACATCAGCTTCCCTCTCCCAAGTAACATCTTGTTCTCAGTCATGTTGTCATATCACCCGTACAAGAGGGACATACTTTCCTCAGAGAACCTTCATGCATTGGTGAACGATGCATATTGGATACTCCTCAAAGGTATCATCATCATCAAACTCAAATTCCTCAGGAAAAAAGGTATGAGATAGGTTATTATAATATTGGTGAAGCTGTGATACATGAATGTTGTCTTTCATGGCACAGTACCTCTGAGATAGTAGCAACTGATACGCTATCAGCTCGACTCTCTATAGAATTTAAAATGGCCTGACTTAATGAGGCAACAACTTTCCCGGCTTCTTTAACCATATATTCCATAACCTAGGTGATCCCAAAAGGAAAATATTATCCCAATCCTCAAACTAAAGAGTTCATCGATGGCAATAATAAAATGATTTATGTCTAGACATTGCAGTAGTCATACACATTCTGGTCATCCGAACCTATTATGAAGTCTTCTGAATGAGACGAAGGCCGAGTAAGGCTGCCTCACCTACCTCTATCCAGCACCGGGGTGAACGGAATGGCCTATTATATAGGGAATGAAAATGATCCATTTATATCATTACATGAAAATTTTTATTATGTGCTAACTCGATGAGAGGCATATGCTTCTCCCAAGAACATTTGAAATCAAGGACAAATTCATAGAACATATCCCTTAAAACATGTATTGTCCGTTCCGATTGTCCATTCATTTAGGGAAAAAAGATATTCTAAGATGCACATAAGTCCCCATAGATTTATGCAAACCCTTCCAAAACTGTGAAGTGAAACGATAGTCCCTGTCTGAAACAATAGGATGTGGATCCCTATGTATTCATATGATCTCACGGATATACAATCATGCCAGCTCATCCACTGAGAAATTCTCCAAAATTGGAATTAAGTGGGATTATTTTCATAGTAGGTCAATGACTACCTAGAAACCATTGCTACCCCTCAGTGACCTAGGTAAGATGACAATGAAATATATAGAAACTTCTTCCCATTTCCATTCTAGGACTTGAAGCGGTTGTAACAAGCCAATAGGTATCTGGTGCTCTACCTTCACCTACTGAAAGGTGGAACACCTAGTGACTAAGCCTACAATCTGACGTTTCATTCTAGGCCACAAATACTATCATCTAATTTAATGATACATCTTTGATATTAATCGATGAACTTCCCAATGAGAAGTGTGGTACTTTCACATCAACTCCTCTGTCATATATGGAGGAACCCTGATACATCGACATAGATGCAAGACATCGTCTCTATCCACAGACCAATTCATTTTTGTGTTGTCTCTTCATATACTCTCATGGAGAACCAAAACATCATGATTTGAAAGGTTCCTACTCTTCACCTTTTCAAGGAGGGAAGAGGAAACTGTTAAGGCTTAAGGGTATGATTTCTCATGACCTTCATGATTCTCTAGATGAATTTCAGAATAGAGGGATATTAACATCCATTCATCATTGTGATCATGTAAGACTTATTTTGAGTTTTCTGAATCAATGCATCAGTGACCACATTACCCTTTCCAGGTGTATATGCAAGCTCAAAATCATAGGTTTGCAGATATTAGTCCCATATCCAATGTTTGATGTTCACGTCACAATGATAGAAGATAAAAAATAGTATTTTTTGATCTTTATACACCCCAAAGAAATCACTCAATAGATAATGTCTCCAGCAACGAAAGTCATGGACAAATATTGCTAGCTCAAGGTTGTGTATCAGGTAATTTCTCTAGTGATGCCTCAATTGCTAATATCCGTACACAATGACATTATATTCCTGCATCAACAAAAATCCTAGGCCAATGCATGATGCAATGTAGAAGATGATAAGATATTTTCCAAGTTTTGGAAGAATCAAAATTGTCACTAAGACAAGCCTCCCATTCAGCTCTGGAAAATATTTCCCACATTCTTCTAACCACGGAAACATAACACCCTTCTTTGTAAGTCTAGTAATGGATAGAGAAATAAATGAGAAGTCATATATGAAATGCCTATAATACATATACATCCCCAAGAAACTCTGTATATCAAACAAGTTCTTGGGCTACTCCTAGTAAACTATAGCACTAACTATTTCAGGGTCAATAAATACTCCTGATTCTGAAATAATATGATCCTTGTTGTTGACCATCTCGATCAAGATGTCTCACTTAGAAAGAATGTCATAAATCTAATCCTCTCTCTATGTACTCAGAAAAATCTCAAGATGTTTACCATGGTAGTTATGAGTGCGAGAATACAAAAAAAATTCTTCTAAAAATACCATGACAAAATAGTCCAAATAAGGGTTGAAGACCCTATTCATAAAAGACATAAAAATGAAGGAGTGCTCGTAATATTGAACTGAATAATAGATACTCATGCATACCATACCTTCTACGGAAAGCTATATGTGGTATGTTTGATGGTATGACGCATGCCTAATGATAACCTAACCTCAGGTCAATCACCAAGAACACCATTCCTTCTCAAAGATAGTCAAATAGATCATCTATTTGAGTGAGGGGATACGGGTTCTTGATTATGACCTAGTTCAACATTATTTAATAGATGCATAGATGAAGATTCGCATCCTCCTTATTAGAAAAAAACATGGGTGAACCTCATGTGGATGTACTAGTCTGTATAAAACATGTGTCTTAAAGGTCCTCTATCTGCCACTTGAGCTCCTAATGTTTAGTAGGTTCCATCCTGTATGGAGGAATAGATATTGTAGCTACTACTAGAACATTCTCAATTGTAAACTCTACCTCTCTCTAGGAGGTATTCCTGAATGGTAATTATGTAATAATTCCTTGAAATGATCAACTACTAGAGGGAAATCAGTATCAAGAAAACCCTAATCACCCATGAAAATATTTTCAATCTGGGTGGTCACTCCCCATAGCATATGATTCTTTTGTATAGCTCTCATAACCTGGAATTCCCACTCACCTTTCAAAATATAACTTCTTCCATCTTGTGATGTAAAATAAACCATTCGGAAAGAGTAGTTTCTAAAGGTGTGATAGTGGACTAAACATTCTATCCAAATAATGGCATTGAACCCCGTCATGTTGAGAACAAATAGATTCCACAAGAAGGGGTAACTGCCTACCTCAAGGGGACAGTTCTTGCACTGGCGTATTCCCTCCGTCTGTATTCCCATTGGTGTATCAAGGGTCATCACACCATAGTGATATCGTATCTTCAGTCTACAAAGTTCTATAATTGATACATAAATAAATGAGTTTGAAGCACCTTTATCAATCAAATAAGAAAAAATAGTAGAGGATACTAGAATAGTACCTCGTACTGTATATGGTCTCGCAGCCTCATCCTCGAGTATCGGCTATAAATAATGCACCTGACCAGATCCACGACCATGTGAAATAAATAGAATACCATGATCATGAATGCTATGTTGGTGCTGTTGGTGATCATGGGTTGAACTACCATAACCATGACCTCCTCCTCAACTTGACATGTTGATTCTATTTCAACTCCCCTCTTGACATGCCATAAAAGAACTTGATCCAAATGGTGGAGATGGCTCAGTCCCTTTTCCAATAGAATCTGGTGGAAGGGTCTTATAGAAACGTTGAATATTCCCCATACAGCCACAATCATGACACTCTATAGGGACTCTATCCCAATGATTCTTCTTATGCCCCAGTTTTCACACTAACAAATGAACACATATCTATGAAACTGGACACTCTGGCTTCCACTGCCCTGACGAGAAACCTCAAAAGAACATTTCCTACCTCCAGAAGAACTAGTAGCCCGATGCGGCACTGATCCATTAATTCTTGAACATATGTTGTCCCTATAGATAAAATATGTGATAAGGGCATGATCAACTATTACAGAAAAGGTAGTAAGGTGAATGAAATTCACCAGAGTTCAGATATCGTACTATAGACCATACTCAAAACGTCTTGCACACGAAAGATCATCACTGCCTAGAAGTGGTGAAAATCAATGTAAATCAATGAAATGTGATAAATACTCCATAACTAAAATAGATCCCTGCTCGAGATTCCTGAACTCTCTGGATCTTTAATCCCTTAGTTCCTATGTAAATAACTAATCATAGAAGGCACTCTGGATGTTAACCCATAACAGGCCTAGATGACGACTGGCCTGGGTAACTGCATCCCACCAACACATGGCTGAATCCTAAAGCATGTATGTATAAATCTAGAATCTATTATCTATAAGAATGTGTAGATTCTAAATGATAGAAATCATGGCATCTATATAAAACTCATTATCCTGAGAACCGCCATCCCCTGAAAAAGTATGTGGATGCTACTGCTAGAACTCGAATGTCAGATCAGCTATCGTTGGTGCAACCCACAAAGCACCATTCATGGACTGCATCAGATTTAAGAAAACTATCATGGACTTGCGAATTAGTTACCTAATAATGTATATTAGGGGGTTCCTTAAGTGTAACTTCTAGAATTAGGACTGAAGGCTGAGGGCATACCATGTCTGGAGCATAGTCGTCACCACCCTCCTAGAGAATGACACGAGGACGTCGTGGCGGCATTGGTCTAAAAATTCCAAGAACACACTTTAGAACAAGCAAATGAGAAAAATATAACACCACTAATGGAAGTAAAAAATAATAATACTCACTACCCAAGGGCATACTACCCAAACTACCCACTTAGATGGCCATGTATTGGAATATTCTCAAGTATAAGTTTCATGTCAATTTGCATTTTCTTTATTTGTTCACTCCTTTGCAATTCATAAATACTACACGTGTGGATAAGGATGTGAAATAAATTCATTTTAGTTTTCATGATTCTTTTTATAATGGTTAGTCATTTCCATTGAATTAGTGTCCGTACACATATCACCACAAATGATACCCAATTACTTGTATCATAATGGCCTGAATCGGTAAATTACTCATACCAACCCATGATGGACCATATACCTCATGAATTGAGATAGGAAATCACTAAATAGAATCCAAATTAATACAATTAAAATAATATATCACAACATGACTCATCAAGTATAGACATATCATGAAATGAAAAAGAAGTGAAATTCACTTTTATTGAATCACCTTATTCATGACATGTGAATTCTATGTCCCTATATGATGCATGTAGAAATGATCCTTGCCCTTATTTCATCAGGATAAAGATTTAATAAATTCTCAAATAGAGTAATAATCAACAACACCACATATCATGTCTGTCACCCAGCGGTGAAATAATATCAACTGTAATATGAAAAATCGAACTGCAATTGCATTTTGGGTAACTTGGATTTTACCCTGAACATGGGTTCGCGACGCCCAATCATGGATAATGACCAAGTTCCATGTTTTCCTATTCTCCAATACATTGTATTCAAATAATATTTAAGAAAAGAAACCATGCCTCGGATACCACTTTGTGACCACCCGGACCCAGATGCCACTTAACGGGTGCCCCGATCCCGGTGTACCAAATGGCCGCAAGAACATCTTCAAGAACTCTAGAGGCTGCCGACTAGAAGCAAGGGCCTAGGTTTTGTCTGTGGGAAGACTATTCCTTCATTATCAGAGTGTATCATAGAGGAAGTAATATAAATGAATAGTAAAGTGCGGAAAAAATATTAAAAAAAATTATGAAAATTGATGAAATATATAAAACAAGGATAATAATAACTATATCAATAAGAAATTTAATGATGTAATGTCATGTCACTATCAAAACTAGGAAACAAGGGTACAAGACAATAGGAAGAATATGTTCTAGAAGGTAAAGGAAAACAAAGACTACTCCAACCATCTTGAGATCCAACTCAGTCATCTGCTATCAAGCTCCATCCTATCAGTACGAAATTAGGTGTTGGATGTTGTATGCTTCCCTTTGTCAATAAATGCAACCATATAATCTACTCTCAGTACCAAACGACACCTGGAGAGGGTGTAGAATTAGTCTCAATGGTCCACCACCAACAATTTCTCTAACATACGGCTTGTGTAATGTAATATAGAAGTGTATGGACACACATATATAAGTTTTCAAATGAGTACAATATAACTAAATACCCAAGTACCTGCTTCATCCATTGGATATTGTCTGAACATGTAACCAATTCATTTTATTAAGAAATTACAATTTACTGTTAATAGGTCACATCAGGCATATCCATCACTAACATCACCTCGTGATAGTATTAGTAGTGAAGGTCCCAAGGCATGACAGGGAAAACTAAAAATGATATACAGTGAGGGAGTTCCATGGTAAAAACCTAGGTAAAGAAGATATCATGGAATGCTAAATCAGTATTATCTCAGTCTTGCTAAGGGTAATAGTGTAATTCAAGGAGGTTAATCTAAGGAATTCCAATATAAGAAGCCTACCAAGACTATGGAGTGCATCCAAGGTAAAACAGGGCTAAGCAAGGACTGGGGTCAAGGAGTGTATCCAAGGAACCTACTTTTCAATGCTAGATCCAAGGATTTTATCCATGGAATCCTTGAATAATGAATGGGACCCCAATTTATTATACTTTTCAGCCATGGAATAGAAAATAAATCGGTGTCCGGGTGGGAATCAACCTAAGAAAATCGCATCCTTGAATCAGAATTGGGTTCTCGAGACCCAATGTATTCTCCTCTCAGAATCAAAGGTGAGATCGAGTAAGTTCATTCCTTATTGATATTTTAATCGTACAGTAATTCTTTTGCCATAATTCATTCCTTCCATTTATGTGGATAGGTAAATTAGAGTTGAAACCATTTATTTTTTGGTCCATCCCTTGTCTTCTATTAGTGTGGATAGGCCATGTAGTGTTGCAACCATTTAATCAATTATTATTAAGTCATTAATGAATATTAAATTACTGATGTTCACTCTGGTACCTTCAATAAACATGTAAAGGGGTTCTACAAACATGTAACATTTATTCGATCTCTTTTTATAAGTCGATGTTATATACATAGTATATTTTCTATTCCACAATTCACATTCAATAATTATTTGAAGCATTTAACTTAGGCAGGTCTAATGGTGAGAATACATGGTACATGCCATTATGAAATCATCATTAAACAAAAATCCATTTATTATATGAAGGATAACATTTAAGAAGGTCCACAAAGGGCACACTTGAACGGTGGCTCAATCCTGTCAAAACACTAAAAATCCAATTATAACAAAACCTTTGACATGAGGAAGATTAAGTTGTGGGTTTAAACACTAACAACAAATCACATATTTGGAAAGAGAATAACCTTAGTATTCTAACAAGTATAATCATTGCATGAAAATTTAATAAACGGTCCCCAATGGAATCAGTGGGCCCCACAAGAATATCCCAAAATCAATGAACTTTAGGGATGAGTTATAGACCACCCATCTTAGGGTTGTATGATCCTCCTCCTCTAGTATCGGCCCTTTATTATTTTTGTATCAGAGTATATCTATGAAAAGGTTAAAAACTCTCAAATAGAGATAACTAGTTTGAGAACAAAGCAAAAGAAGAACGAATAAATAGGACTGGAGTACTTATCATTGCCCATACAACATGACAAACGAAAACTCGATCGGATGTCAAATAAAGGAGATCTCTTAACCCATATATTTGTCTCTCAAAAGCTCCAAATGCATTAAAATAAAGGAAAATCATGCTTGTTTCTGAGTTGAGGATGTAGAGGGGAGTAAATAAATCATTAAGGGGAAAACAAGAAAAATTACACAGAAAAATAGTATGTGCATGGTTTTTCCACACAGTTTTTTAAACTGTGCACAAACCATGCGGGATAGCTCTTCCCAATCGGTTTGGTCAGCATGGTCTTCCAATCTGTGTGACAGCCTTGCATAGACACCTGGGAAAAATAGGTGGTTGTACAGTTAGGCCACACGACCATGTACTAACCGTGCAACATGTCTATGTCCGAAAAAAAATTATGCATAGTTGGAAAAACTATGAGGAAGTCTTACACGGTTTTCTCTAAACCATGTGCAAAAACGTTTTTCTCCAAAATGATGGGTTCCGGGTTCCGAACAAGCCCCAAACACCCATGGAACATTTAGTAACTCATTAGGTATCCAAATATTGGTCCAAATTAATTATTTAGAGAGAAAATTAAAGGATCCATACATAAGTGAAAAACCTGGTTCTTATAGAAATCCTAACAAAAATAACCATTGAAAGAAAATTCACATGCCTATCTAAGAATAGGAACTCGAAAAAATTCAATCGAAACCCTTCTATTATAAAAAATACCCATATCATCCTATATACCAAGAATAATTTAGATCCCACCATATTTTCAACTACCCTTCAAACATACCTACCCCTATAAATATTATCTTTGACCCCCTTTTAAATAAAGTTCTTATGAGAATCCCTTGACCAATGAAACATCTACTGAACATTTTCAGCTACGAACCAATGTTGAGGGGATAAAAGAGATAGTGGATTACATGCAAATCCATTTATCAAATGTTTTGGCCTTAATGACCAAAAATCGAGGAAAAATACCAACCAAAATAGTTTCAAATCCAAAGGATAATTTCATCATGACAATAATAAAATATGGATATTAGATTCATCCACCTGAACCTATAAAATTTCAATTGAGTAATGATGAAAAAAGATAGAAAATCTAAAAATATTTGTTACAAGAAACCTAACCAAGAATAAGTGAAAAAAGAGAAGAATGAAGAAGAATATAAGACTGTAAGGTGTATGAATTAAAGGCCATTGACACCCATTCCAAATAAAAAATGAGGAAAATGAAATTTCAAAACCACTCCACTCTAGAATGACCCAGTTCAAGAATATTAATTTCAAATAAATTCAATGGTAAATTCTAGCAACCTTCCAGAAATATGTAATAAATACACATAGTCATAAATCCATCAATAAACTTCCAATATATATCGAATTTTTAAGGAACATTGTACAAAAAATAGAACTCTTGATTGTAATGAGAGGAACATTTAAGGATGATTTGTTTTTTCTCTTATTAGACCATCTACACCTACCAAAATATTAGGATCCATAGATATTCTAAGTTCCATGTACCATTGTATCTGAAAAATTTCCAAATGATTTATGTGACTTAGAATATTAGATAAATTATATGACTTAATATGTTTTTAAATATTTATATAAGGGGGGCCTTAATCCCACCAGATCATTGGTATAACTCAGTAAAAGGTCCACTATGTTTCCATCATGAGTTTTGTAAGATGTGTTAGTAATAGTTAACAACCTGATATTCCCATCTAACATCTATGTACTTACCATAGAGGAATATATATAATGTGGATAGTAACCCATTATTTTGGAAAGAAAATTGTTGATAATGACTGAGAAGTTAATCGATGTGTAATAAGGTGTGCTTACTATTCATCTTGGAGATAGCATTGTACACATTGACATTCAAACTACCATTGGGTACACATTATGTAATCATTTATTTTTTCACTATCACATGATGAAGTTATTAAATCCATTGAACATATATGTATGCTCCATTAATTTATATCCTTGTGAAATAAACTATAAATTGAAAAAACCATGAAACATGTGGCTCTTTAAAAATCTAGAAATTGTGTTTTATGTTAGAAGAAAATATAACTTCTTATTTCTCTATTGAATTTGTTGATTTCTATAATTATGAAGAAGATAATTTTTTCCTATGTGAGTGAGTTTCAATATTTTTATGTCAGAAACTTTATCATGATTTATTCTATTGAACAACCCCCAAATATAGAATTAAAACCTCCATCTGGTGAATTAAAACATTATTAACTCATTAATGAAGATATATTATCATTGAAAATTGCTAATATATTTTATGTAACATAGGAGAAAACATTTAATGAGCATTTGAAAATAAATAACCAAACCATACCATTAGGACTTAGTGATACCCCTAGAATAAACCCCAATATATTCTCAGGTAGAAGTTCATTAAAGGGGGATTACAAAGTCATTAGATATCCAAAGGGGGGGAAATCCAACAATCATGGAGTCAGTAAGAAATATTATAGTGAAATTTTCATCATCATACATCATTTAACTTATTTATTACTCCCAAGGTCTTTGCATCATCCATGTAGTTCCCATGAAAATTGTCTTAACCATAGTGAAAATCATCATAATGAATTGATTCCAAAGGGAGTTAGAATTGGCTAGAGTGTGTGTGTTGATTTTTTAAATCTAGATCATGTCACTTGAAAAAACCACATTCCCATTCCATTAATTGAAAAAATTATTGATTTTTTTTTAAATGACATATTATTTCATGGATGGATTTTCAGGATATTCCTAGGTACCCATTTCTTCGAAAGACTAAGAGAATGAAACATTCACATCTACCTTTGGAATATTTTCCCAAAAGGGATTTATTTTTTAAATTACCGAAGTAAAATTAAAATTTTTATGGTATGTATATTTTTAAATCACACTAATATCTTCTTGGAGGTATTCCAGTATGAATATTTTATTTTAGTAATTCATTTTTTCTATTTAAGAAATCTGTAAAAAAATTTAAAACATGAATTGAAAAGAATCATGGTTTGAATTTCAAAAAAAGTGTTACTTCCTAGTGGAAAAAGGGTTATTCATAAGAAACATTATTTTACAAAAGGTAATTGAGGTAGATAAATCTAAATTACAAGTGAAAAATTCTTATACTTGTCTAACATGTGTGGATCTTTTTAGATAATTTTTAGGCAATGTATGATTCTAAAACAGATTTCTTCAATGATTTTAATAATATTACTCTCCATATATCTATGTTATTTTATTTAAAAATTAATTTTAATTTTTTATGAATATAGGGATTCATTTAATGATAATAATATAAGATTTATCACTCTACTAATAATTAAATAACTAAAATTGGAAATCTCATTTAAGATACTTTATGATGATTCAAATTAATATTTTGTGGAATCTCCCTCTCAAATAATTGAAGGAAGAACATAGTTAATTACTTATACATCATTAAAATTTGAAAATAATATAATTTGCTAAACCAAACCAAAAAATAAGTTCTTTAATGTTTTTTTCATCTTATATAAGTTCTTATCTAATTTTTTAGGAACTAATTTTTATTTATTTTCGTATCAAGAAACTCTCAGGTAATTATTGAAGAAGGAAAATTCCAAGACCATTTTTACTTCTACAATAATTTATCCTCTAGATTAAAAATAATAAATTATTTTAAAACCATGAAACTAGTAACTTAGTCAAACTTCCCACCACTGATTAAGCATAAATTCTTGATCAATACCCACTGAATGATCATATTTTAAGAGAAAACTATACAAAATGGAAGGGTATGTTCAATGATAAGAATATATAGTGAATTATATAATGAAATATCAAGTTCCATATCATCCTAAATCTCATTAAAAATTCATACATATAACTATCGATATTTTATATTTTTGAGGATTTATTATTTTAGAAAATTTTCAATCACCAATTAATACGAATATTTTTTCTTGAAGTAAAATTGAATCTTTTTTCAATTTTTTCACAAATAGACTAAGAAGATTCAATTAGATAATAATGAAACTAAGGAAAAGTTTACGAATCTCGTAATTAAATTCCAACATTGGTCAGTGATACATATGAAGATTACCAAAAATATGATAAATTTCAATTTCTTGGTAACACAAAAAAATTGCACGACATGCATTAAACCCTGTCATACTTTGAGAACTTTTTAATGTATATGGATTTTAATTTATGGGACCCTTTCCAATGTCATTTTTAAGTTATTATATTCTTATAAATGTGGATTATTTCTAAAAATGGATGGAATTCAAAGCCATCATAACTAATGATGCCAATGTTTTGTGTTATTTGGTTAGGTATAAAATTTTCTGTAGGTTTAAATTTATACGATCCATCATTAGTGACCATGGTACTCAAATTTTTTATATATTAATAGAGGAACTAGTGAGGATATATAGAGTATTTCATAATACATGAACACCCTACCATCTTAAAAAAGAGCCAAGATGAAGTGTCCAATATAAAAATTGATGGTACCTTTAAGATAATAGTCAAACCCAACCAGAAGGATTGGAGAGAAATCATCAGAGACGCCTTACAGACTTACAATATATCCTATAATAAACATTTAGTGACATAACGTTATTGATTTATTTATAGAAAAAACATCCACCTAAATTAATTAAATATTTTACATTAATCGTTTTATAGCCCACGGAATTGTTTGATGAAATTTTTTTAAATGAAAAATATTATAGGCTAATATTTACCTTTCATAAATAACACTATATTTTGTACAAAGATTTAATGATTAATTTTGGGTTGAGGTATTTCATGGTGAAAAGGATAAATTACATTAAAATAATATATGTGGGGGTTCTCTTTTGGGAATTGGGAAATGTTCCTATTTATTCAATCATTGTATTCACATTTTAGTAAACAAGAAAAAATTGAAAATGTTGTTGAAAATAATAGGTTGTGACTTCAAAGAATCAAAAATAACAATTTTTAACCTAATTACTTTTATTATATGGGGATAGGTGACGGATGTGACATTTATACTAAGTATATATTTCAAATAATAATAAAAAAATATTGTAAAAGTAAAATAAAAAACATTAAAAATAGAAAAAAAAATAAAGTGGGCTTACACCATTCATAATGTTTATTGTTCGTGACCTCAAATTTATCATTTCGATGAAATGGTGTTTTACATTTTAGAAGGAATAATTTCAATGAGATTTTAATTTTCAATATCATCCATTATTCATTTGAGATAAACATTCTCTTTGAACCATAATTCTTTAAACATCATTACCTACCAACCCGAAGCACTATTGTCATTAGAACATTTTTCTAATCCATCAAGATTATTTTATACTTGTGTATATATATGGTAGAGAAGGTAGAGACATTGAAATCATGTGGAAAGAATCATCTACTCAATGTGTGACCATAACCCAGTATAAAGTTTTTACCAATAGTGATGAGAGAAAATAATTTATAATGAGATAAGTCTCAAATTTAAATGTTTAATAATAATAAACTGAGATTCTTAGATAGAAAGAAAAAGAAGACCCATCAAATTTCAAAGGTATATAGTAAGATACATGGTATTTTTTTTACTTTGAAAACTGTGATGTTTGATAAATATAATATTTTATTATTGAATGTTTTATTTTTTCATTAAAATGTTTTTTATTTTATTAATTTGAAATTTTAATGATTGTGTCATGTTCACCTTTTGATATTCTTTATTGAGTTCAATTATTATGGAATATCATGATTTTAATTGTGAATGTACTTCATATCCTTATTTTAAATGAATTGTTTTTGGAAATTTTGAACAAATATAATTTTTTTAAAATATAATTACACAAATAATTAATCGTATTATTCAACTTTTTCTAATTTACAAGTGAAAAAACAAATATAGAAAAAAAATAATTGAAAATAATTTTTTTTTACTTTTTAGAATGATTTTTTTGTTTATCTTGATCTAAGTATTTATGATTATTTTAGATTAAAAATGGATAATGACTTGACTATCCATCATCCCCCATAATAAATTAATATAGACATACCTAGCGGTAGTTTCCCAATACAGAGGGAATGAACATCCCATCTGTGACATAGTTTGAGCATATGTAGACATAGGTATGAGGGAATGTGCACACCGAGGCATGGGGTTGGTCTATGCGTTGGTGGGAAGAAATTATCATTAAGTGGTCAAGCCTGGTGGTGGTATAGGTTCTCTGACGCATTTTGTAATTTATGGCTAGCTAAGGTACCAAAATATTTTATTATGCAGTAGATTGTTTCTATATGTATCAATGTTGGATGAAAATTTATCTATTACGTGATGCACTTACTCAAAAAATATCATATCATAATATAAATCATGTACCCTAGATAGAACACTTCTTTTCTACCATAAACCTTTTAATTTAATTATTCTACCTACAGTTTTTCTATATAAATCCCTTAATTTTTCCATTAAAACTCAGATACATTCCATTTGTTCACTACAAATAGTATAACCACCATTGATGGGAAATTAGAGATTGGATAACTACCATGGACATTAAATTTAATGTGATTAATCCATTCATTATGAGAAGGAAAAAGGACAGGGTTATACCATAATCTAATGGTTTTTTAGAATATTTATGTCCTAATATTGAAATAATGATAAAAACACTATGCAATGTCATGGCTAAGATCATTGTGGTGAAAAAATGGTGTAGTGGTGAACATGTTATAGTTTTTTGCATGAATTAATCTCAATAAATACTAAAACATAAAAATGTAGAGTTCTATGTATATGGTATGGTGTATTATGGCCTAAAATATAATATAAAGGGTGAAATGTAAAAGCAAAAGTCGTGGTTTAGGCTATGGATATGGCTAGGCATTCATGTAGAATTCAGATAAGCATGATGTGCTTTTGTGCGCTCACTTCTTTAGTGTTCTCAGCTACCATTCTACCTCTTCCCTAATATTACTGGAATTCTACCAATACTTTTTTTTGATTTCTAATACCACCTTACTATCTATTCATTTCTATAGGTTCAATGCTACAGTAGGCTTGTAATTTTTGGCCTTATTCTATCATGATTCAACTATTAATATTATTATTTCAATTTACTACCATTCTGTGTAATGATATTATAACATCATCCTTATAAATTTTTTGTCCATGAATATATGAATATGAACTACCATGACACAATAATTGAAAAATTAACTATACCAATGGTTTGGAACTATTGGTATAGGTCCCCAAACTGTTGTTATAGCCTATAACAATGGTTTGGGAAATCATTGGGTGATTTGGCATGGGGATAGACCTATCCCAACAATTTAGGGGAAACCATTGGGAAAGTCCAATCCCAACTGTTTCCCCAAACCGTTGGGATAGGTCTATCCCCACACTAAATCACCCAACGGTTTCACAAAACATTTGTATAGGTATATTAAAAATAATAACAGCAGAGTTTTGGACACACAACCTCTCAGTTATATTTTATAGAGACTTTACCACTATCAAACAATTACCTTTTTTATATAATTGTGATATATATATATATATGTAATTTATATATTGATTTATTTGATGAAATTCTACAAAAGAATTCATAAAAAATAATGGTACATATCCCAACTGTTTGGCCAATCCATTGGAGAATGTAGCCTCATATTTGGCTTTTCACAACAGTTTGGCCAAACTGTTTGGCAAAGTGGCCTTAATGTGAGATTTTCCCAATGGTTTGGCCAAACCGATTTGAAATGTGGACTCAAAGTGGCCTTTTCCCAATATTTTGGCAAAATCATCAGGAAAAGTGGCCTCAAAGTTGTCTTTTACTAACTTTTTGGATAAACCATTGGGAAAGGTGGACTCAATGTCAGCTTTTCCCAAGAGTTTAGCTAAAATGTTAGGAAATCCAAAACCTTTCCCAATGGTTTGGGAAAAACATTGGGAAAAGTGGCCTCAACGATGGATTTTATCAATGGTTTGGCCAAGACGTTTGGAAATCCATACCCTTTCCTAACATTTTGGGCAAACCATTTGGAAAAATGGCCTCAAAGTCGGCTTTTCCCAATGGTTTGGCCAAACCGTTGTGAAAGGGGACCCATACCAACAGTTTTTACAAACCATTGGTATTGATGCATTGGTATAGGTCATATTTCTAGTAGTGAGATTATAAGTGATGCTGTTATGGTAAACAAGTGGAATCCAAGTGTGAAACACCCTTGGCTAGGGCAAGTTATAAAATCGGGCATGCATGTTTGGATAGTGATGAAGGGATGTCAGCTCATGGGTTTAGGAGGACGGAAAAAATTATGTCATGAATCATGGAATATATAATTTATGGATAGCATTAAGAGTGGAAACAAGAAAATGGTTATGACTATGTCCGGAAACATCATTAATATACATTTTGAGGAGACACAATTTAGTGTTTAAAGAAGGATTAAGATATAGAATGACAAAGAGAAGAGTTTGACCACACTTAACTCCCATGAATGTGAATCATAATATTTTTGTGAAGATATTCATATTACCTAGTATATCATGTGAGATTCAAGGGAATTTATAAATTCAAATCATATTATATAATATAAAAGGAAAAAAATGAATGATTTCAATAATATAATAATTTTAACATTTAATGAGATGCTATAAGATTCAATAGAATAACCATGGAGATTTATTTTGCCTATAAATACATGAACAACCATGTGTGATAAGTTTATCTCAACCGGTGGAAGGATAGTAGATAACTCTATTGAAGAAGATCAAACAGCTACCCTAGACTTCTTATGCTTATTTATTATTTTCTACATTTTTTTAATATGTTACCTACTAGTCAAGAATCTATTTAATCTCTAATTGAAATTTATAAATTCTAGTTTGTTGGCGTACAAAAGGAGAACCAATATTTATTCTTGATTCTATGATTATTCATTTATAATAATTTTATAATTTAATTATTAATTGATTTCAATATTTCCTTTTATATATAATAATGGTTGAAATTCTCTTTAAATCTATTTGATCATATTATTTATAAACATTTTCAAGGATCCATTGTATCCTTATACATGGTTTTTGATCATATCTATCGAATAGACTTATGTTTTGTAGTGAGTGTTTAGTAATTTCTTGTATGTGAGGATGTCTGAAGGGTTATACATCATTTTCCTATGATTAATAATACCATATTGGGTATTTTGTAAGTGATTTTAGGGTAATTCTTGTTGTCTTTCACGGATTAGAAGGAAGGTATACCAATGTAATGAATTCATTAGGCTAGTATCTCTTTTAGAATTTAATCAGTGTTGAATAGGGAAATAGATTATGGTACAACTTATTTAATAAATTTCTAGGAAGAAATATTTATTTTAGAAGATGGTAATAGCATTACGATTGGTATGAAAATCCTAACCTCATTAGTTGTCTCTTAATTTGGTTTTAAATTCATTATCCATTTCTTTGTTTTTTCCAAAAGTCAAAACACCATTATTTCATTTCTAACTTGTGAAAACTAGATTTTAAGAACTCCTATCTCGATAAAACCATGGTTAAAACTATGACTAAATTCATTGAGAAGTTAATTATCATTATTCACAAACTATAAAAAATACGCATCAATATTTATTGAATATTATTGTGTAACTTTTGACACAACCCATAGATTGTGTTACTCACCCAAAAATATAATTTCACCATGTTCACACATATTTAAATGCATTTAATACCAAATATTCATGAAATATTCATGTAAATGGATATATATTTATAAGATTGAAAATATCCACATGAGTAATCATGAAGAAATAGATATTCAACCATTGCATTTCTATTACAACACCTATTCCTTTGAACTAGTTGGATGTATCACCTAATGTACCTCTACTCAGGGATAAATTACTCAATAGAGAACCAATTCGTGAAAACTATATCACGTAATATTATTAAATTATATTAAATAAATAAATTCAAGTTAATAAATTCAACTAAAAAGTGAGGCCGTGTTTTTTAAATACTAAATTACTTATCATTAATAGCATGTAACTCCTTATATATAGGAATGGGATTCTCTAGATGCAAATTAACAATTTTAAACTACAACATACACATATTTATAATATTAATAATTATCCTTGAATAAAATAATGGAATAAAATATTACAAATTAATATCTCATTATTTAAACATGAGAAAAAATTTATAAACAATTCATAAAACAATGATTTTATGCAACTTTTATTACATTTCATAATAAGTTAAATTTAAACACTTTATGATTATTTCTTACATGTATCCTATATTCATTATATTTAACTTTATTATAGTTTACGATATTTCCTAAAATATATACCTTTTATATTTCAATTTTCTATTATATAAACATTTTACCTAGTATAAATATAATATTATACTAATATTTAAACCTTTTATCATATCAATTTATCCAAACTCTTTTGATATGGTTCATATAATTTAAAAATTAGGATCTTCTAATTTGAGTGTTTCAAATTAATTATTTTAATTATTTCATATTTTCTTAAATACAAAAACTATATATTATATCATTATTTCATTATTTATAATCTCATTATAAACTATTCTTTTGATTAATAAATAGTCATATTATTTTTAATTAAAAATGAAATCCATATAATCTAGTAAAATGTATTTTAATATCAACATTCAATATTATGGAATATTTGATTAATAATTATTTATAATCTTTTATTTATTATATTATAAAATCTTTATAATTAATTAATTATTAAACTAATTATAAATCAATGAAAATCCCTAAAATAGATTTTATCATTATTTGTAAACAAATTATAAAAAAAATTGAATTCAAAATTGAATAAAAAGACAAAAATCTATTATTAATTAGTATTCTATAATTCTAGATTACACAATGATTTGAATTCACAGTTATATTTTACAATCTAATGGAAATCATATAGAATTATTTGAATTATAGATAATTGTGTTTTCAGACATGTTTTAGGGATAATATTGTGACTATTTTTTATGATATTTTATGTCATACTTGATGGTAATATCAAGAACCTAATTATGATAAAAAGATCTATTTTTTATAAAATGTAGGGTTGTTATCATAATACATTATTTCTCTAATCCTACACTATCACTCGAGTAACTATTTAGTATTTTTACTATGCCATATATTAAAATATCTTAGATCATATTCCTTGATTCTACATGCATGTAAGAAATCATAAAAAAATTGGAACAAAATACAATGTCAAATAAGACTGCAAAGTTCTTATTTTATGCATGAATTCAAAAATTTGAACACATAAAAAAGGTTTTACTCCACTACTTTTACTATACGGGATCTTAAAAAACTTATTATAATAAACTAATGTGAAATAAATCCCAATACAGAGATCCCCATGCATAGAAAGATTAAATATGTAAAAAATAAAAATAAAGAAGAGTATAAACTGGTTCATATTTTATTGATGAGCCACTGTGACATCCATACACATAATTCTTGATGAATATCACCAAAGTAAACCAAAATGATGCCATCTTCATGGTGTATCCATGGTATAAGTCGAGTCACCTATAATAAAAGAGGGATCCACCTCCTCACCACACGGTGCCAGATCCTCGAGTAGTAAAGTTACAAGATGAAGTGCGATTAGGGTTCATTTTATTTTTCCCCTAGAATCATGCACTAATATATATATATATATATATATATATATATTGTAGAAAATATATATAATTTTTATTAATATGACTAAGATGATGCTCATCGGTGATAGATGCATTCACTCCCGCATTTTAATTAATGAGTTAATGCCTCTACAAGTACATGCATTGAATTAATTCATTTATGAAACTTATGATCATTATATTATAGGTAGATTTTTTTAGAATATTAATATCCATGAGATAGATTTTTTAGAACATTAGATGTTAATCGTCGGATACCCAAACCATTGAATGAAACAATATGAAAATACAATATGATTTAGTAATCATAACAATGAATAAATAGAGAAGTCATATTATGACTTGAGCCAGTCTTACTATCTGATTTCGATGTTCATTGAAGGGTGTGGCACGAAGTATTATTTCATACACTCCTCACAGCTACTTCAATTGCACCATAGTATTTATTGTTTTGTAGGAATGAAACCATTCATTTCAATCCCCTTATGATATTCTAGAATTTTCAAATATTATTGCATTATTCGAATCATATACAATGTGTCGTAGGGAATATCATCAACTTTTATAACATGATATGATACTCCCTCTATTAAATGTATTGTTCTTGAAAATATATATTTAATATGAACATTTAAAATTTATAACTTATAACACAATAGAAAATAAAATTGAAAATTTATTTATAGTAATATCACGAGATTCAAGAATCATTACCACAAATATAGGAAATATTTATGCAATTAGGCCTTTAAATGCTTCAAAAAATAATACAAATAATTTATATAAAATTGGTAAATAATTAAGGTTATCTGAATATAATGCTTTATTCTCACATGATAATTTTATAAAAATATACCATTCATAAATATTAGATACATATATGGTACATGGTTATATATGAACTACTCCTTCTCCCTAATAGACATGCTAGGAAAAACGTCATTCTATTAGGCCATAATGTGGCCTCTAATGTTATAGAGTTCCAAGATTCTAACATATTCATGTATTATCCTAAAATGTTAATCCAAGAGGTCTCTCGTCCTTCTATTATTTGGAGGTCCAACATGGTACCAATTGTGGTTGATTTTTCAGGAATCCTGATGAGATATATCAACCATTATACATCATGAAAATATATATTTATATGTAATATTTTATTTCATTCATCATTATTGGTTGGTTAAATCAACATTGGATGTATCTTTAATTATTTTTGAGTGACATTAAATGAAATCATATAATACTGAGGTAGGTAAAAATATTGAAACATCAAATCTGTATTCATAGTTTTGTTTTTAGAATAACATATATGTTTTATGAATTATATAATCAAATCAATTATTGAGTAATCCCATTGATAGATTGATAATATTTCTTTTTTAATTTCTCTATTTTGGTATATAGACAAATACCCTTTATAAAAATGAATATAAAATTTAGTTTATGAAATCATGTACTCAAATATTTTACTAAGATAATTCCATTACAAAACATATAAACATATTCATTCAAAATCATCAATATAGAGAAATATGTCCATATAAAGGTTTTATTTATGTTAGTGGAATTGTTCACACTATTGAGTCACAATGTAGTCTTTAAAAAAATCTCCAAAACATTAGTGACCACTATTATTTGAGTTTTTATAATACAATACAAAACTCCTTGTATTCATTTCGGTTTGACTGGTCACGTCGCTATCTCACAACTTAAACCTGGTGCACCTCCTCTTACTCATCAGGGTGATATAATATTCTATTTATATCAATAATTATATATAAAAGTTTATATTATGTGCTTATAAATATAGAGATATAAAAGAAATATTACGTTATGGTTTTCCTTGTGAATTCAATTTTCCATCTCAACACATGCAATAATGATGACTAAAATACTACATGATGTACATACATGCCTAATAAACTACCTTATATATTGAACTCCAAAACCCCCTCATAAATAAAATTTATAAGATAAATTTATAATTTAATGGCCACAGCGGGACTACTTTTGATCCAAAAACAAGGCTTTGTATAAGCCACTTAATCTCATATTTTATTGGTTTTGGGGGAGAATAGTGATGGGGGAATAAGTTTCTTTAAGAGACGACATTTTCATCACAATAAAAATTGTCATTATTGAACATATGTAATAAGATAATTTTAATTGTAAGTGATTTGCTTAAAAATTATTTTAATATCACTCAACATATAAAAATACACATATATAAGAAATACAAAATCAAAAAAAATTCTAATATATCTAGAATCTAAAAGGGTAAATTAAAAATAAAATCCTATGTGAATTATTCAAAAATATGATGATAGCGATGAACCATATCACTAAAAAAATTACATTATAAATTAATAAAAATATATACATGTAAAATAATTAAATATAAAAACTCACAGTATATTCCGTCCGTTGATCCTCATAATTCAATTTATATAGTGTATACTAATGAATTCTGAAAATAAATAGAAAATATAATATCCTATAATATAACCTAAAAATATACCCCTTTATAACCAAAATACGATCTCAAAAGGTATATATGTGTCTGAAAGTATATATATATATATATATATATTTATATCTCTTTTGATAAAAAATATTAAAAATGGTCACCTCATACCATTATCCACCAAATAGTTTCTTGTAGTTCCTAAACACACCCTCAAATATTATTTAACATCAGTATTTATTTATCAAATATGAAATACAGTCATAAAGCTCTTCTATATATGTAGAATTGTTAGAACAATTGGTAATCATAATACCTTAAGGGTTACTAATAATTTATTCGAATCCATCACACTACAAATTATGCAAACCTATTATAGTAATATATCCACATACACTCCTATTTCTTATTTACATAATCATTCCATAGTTCTATATTATTAGCATATTTAGTTATCAAAATAATCATTCATAATAATTTTTAAATTATTACTCATATTGTATATATTGAGTTTCTTAAATGTCCTTAGCATCATTATTATAGGTATATGAATATATCTTTTTATATATCTAATAAATTAACCCTCTAAAATATAAGAAATATATGTTCCTAAAATTTATCAAGTTGATAAGTAATAATAAAAATTCATAAAAACATTTAAATAAAATAATCTAATATCAAAAAATAAAATATAGTAAAATATTATTTAAAATAAAAAAAGATCAAAATTGTTATATAATTCCAAACATTATCAAAAACATTTAAAAATAGTACTTATTGTAAAACAAATTTTATGTTATGAATATTAAAAAAAAAATTTTAAAATCAAATAAAAGTATAAAATAAATCTCATAAAATCAAGAATAATTTAGGATGATAAAATATTATTTAAATTAAATGTTTATGATTATTCTATTGATTTAAAATTTCAATTAAATAATATTATCATAATTTGTTAATTATTATTTTTTTAATGTTTTCAGACACAAACAATTTTATTTATATTTCTCAGAAAAATATTATTATTTACCCCTCCATAGAAAATATTATTTGTTTACAATGACATAAATACATATTATCCCATGATATCTTCAATAATATATCAATTATTCTAATTAATAAATTTTTATTTTTTTATTTTTTATTCTCTTATTATGAAATAAAAACCCATTATTTTTCCATATCAGAAAAAATAAATGATGGACTAGAGTCTCTACTTAATTTCCTTTATGGATCATCAATGTTCATTCCTTGTTCATCACTATTCATTATTCATTCTCCATAATTAGTCTACCACACCATTAGGATGTCAGAGGATTTTATCAAAGGAATCTAGAGAAGAAAAAATGCATTGGTTGTATGAATATGTCATTGAAAATACCCCAATATGTATAAGAAAGTACCACCCTATAAAAACAATTCATATAATTTAAATGGTGTTGTCGTATTTTTTAATAATTTCCATTCAAATCATGAATTTCAACAATTGATTACCATATAAAAATTATTTATTTAAACCCATGGCTATGCTATAAAACATTAAATGTATAAAAAATAACCCTAAATCCCTTCCTATATCTACACAAAGAAAAAATTGTTTAAAATATTTGTTTACTATAAAATAAATAGATAATATATATATATATAATTCATTAAAAAATTATTTTTTTTCTTATATCTTCAAATATCGAAAAAACATGCACCATAGGGTGAAATCCATAACCTAAATCACTTGGTGTGATCATAATTTACATTTTGGACACAAAAAAATTTACATTTTACACTTCATGTAAAAAATTATAAAAATTAGAAAAAGAATTTCCTCAAATTATGAGAATAAAAATAAGAGGTCTTAATATACAGTACTTATCAATGAATTTTCATATGTTTGTGCATGTATATGTTTATAAATGAATTTATTTTTTATTTTTGAATTTTCATGACAATTTAACCTTTCATTTTACATATTAATTTCTTATCTAACCAAATATCTAGTTAATTAATGTTTTCCATAGTACAACACTAAACCCTTCTTGAAAATATTTTTACTGTGTGTCATCTTTTAAAAATATATTTATGTTTCAACATTGTTATATTTTTTAAAATAATATCTAGTAATGAGTTATGAATAAAAACTAGTTTTGGATATATATAAAAGCATGGAATAATTTGATTAAAATGATCATAATATTATTTTTTATCAAATTATTCATTTAACATTCCATTTATTATTCAACTTATGATAAAATAAATTTCAAAATATAATAATAATCAGGTATCTATTAACCTCAAGTATGAAACATACAAATCATAATAATTTAATCATTGATAAAATTAGATTAATATAACATACATTAGTTTTTTATAACTAAAAAATTATAATTCCATTAAAAATGATCAATATTGGCATTATATGTTGATCAAGGTACACTTTCACATAACATGGATAAGAATTCACATGCTATTATTTTAAATAATCCACAATCAAAAATCTATAGATCCTAATAATTGATTTTCTATTTATACTATGGAAATATGCTTATATTAAAATCCATCAAATAAATTATTAGATTTAATATTAATCAATTTACATCCATAACCCTATATGAAATATTATTAATATTTGACAGATCACTTATATAAATATGTGGAGAAAAAATAGTGATTAATGAATCCTGGAAATTCAGGATAATCCATCAATTACTTTTTTATTGATGTGGAATATATTATCTAAATTTTTATATTATCATATCTTCATTCTCTCTTATGAATTCAAACAATTTCCCAATTAGGACTAAAACATGCTTCAATGTACCTGAAATTGTTATTCTAATATCCCTATATCAATTTTTTATATGTAATAATTACATTATTTTACACTAATCACATCAATAAAATATTCTAAATGATTCATTCCAAATCAACATAGGTTTTATATAATGTTTTTTTCATCTTTTGTTCATATCCATTAAAATGTTGTTTTTGAAAGGGGTGTAATATTATCTCCACCCACATTACCTCATTTTTAGTATATTTTTTTAAGATGATAAGATATTTATATCTCATGAAACATCATTAATCAATCATATGTTATCATTGTGCATTTTATTTGTAGGTAGGACGGTAATTACCTCATGATAGATAATATAAAATCATTTCTTGTTTATTTATTCTGATGGATATATAGTTAAAATGGTTTTTTATAAAGAATAAGACTATATTATATTGTGTATTGGATTTTTTTCAGTCTGTTGTAATTTATTATTTACTATGTTATTAAAGTTATTAGTTCATATGTATTAGGATATATTTTTAACCACTTTACATAATTTTTTCATTAATTATGTTGTTTATATCCATTTACTACGTGATGTACTTTGAATGTAATATTTGAGTTTTTGAGGTTATATGATTTTTTGTGGTCTATGTCCATAGTTCTATTTAGGATCCATCGTGGTTATAGATACACCATTCCTGGTTTTAATTTTTTCAAGAACTTCTAGTAACTATGTTCCTCATTTTTTGTTTCAAAATATATGTGGTTATAGAGCCATATAATTTAGGGGAATGGTTTATCAGAGTATCCCCTAGTTTATATAAGAACAACATAGAAATCAACATTAAAATATTGTGATTTTGTTTTTCTTTACCCTTTTTTTGATTCTTTGGTAATTTCCTATCTTCAAAATATGGATTTTGGAGATAGAAAGATAAGGATAAAAATGATTGATGGATCATAAATTTAATTATATAAGATTAAGTTAAATAAATACCTTTTTTAAAACTATCATAATATTCTATTGATTAGGTGGATATTGGATTTAATGGCTAATATAGAGGTTGAAATACAAGATAGTATCTAATAAGGTGTTATCAAGATAACGTTGGATCGTAATGTGGCCTTAGACACCCATGGAGAGAAAAAACTAATAAATTGATATCCATGGATGAAAACATATATCAAAATATCTTCCTGATAAAAAATGATTTCATGTTGATGTGGAATTCTAGAAATAAGATATCGGTATAAGGGTTAGAAAAAGATAAAAAATGAGTTTAACATGATCAGAATTTAACTCGAGTCTATTTTCATGAGGTTCACTAAATAAATCTATGCCTAAATATTTTTTACATGCTTCTAAAAACATGTGATGTGAAAGTGACATCATTGAGTAATTATTTTAGAAATCATAAACTGTCATCTATGTATATTCATGATCTAATTATGATTGTGTATGTTCAGATAAAATAGGATTCATGTGATATCATTATCAAATTTATTATATAAATAATGACAATACATACATAAAGAAGTCATGGGAAAAAAGATAAAAGGGAAGAGTGAAGGACTGTGGGAAGGCAGCTAGTCCCAATTATTGTATATATTGGTAATATAGAAAGAAGGTAATGTTTCATAAGCATTTTCAAAAAAAACTGTGTCAATTATATAATGAAAAGACTTGTTTCATCACAAAATAGTACATTTTAGTGGGAGGGTAGAACATTAATTCTATGAAACTCTAGATTTATAGATTTATGGATTCATGGTTCTATGTAATCATTTCATTAAACTTATGAAATATGATTCATGCACAATTATGAGCCAAGAATCCAATGAAATTATTACCTTATAAACAATGATTAACTGAGGTTTTAGGTAAAAGATATTTGATTTTTCATTTATAAAACATATATCTACTTTATTTTTAGTTCATTTAATAAATATTCGGATTAAAAAAGAACATGATTTATGTTATATGAATTCATAATGTTGGTTTCTATAATTTTTTTGATGGTGCATGTAAGGTCACATGAGGTTCCATGGTGGTGACATCTGGTGGGAAAGATAACAGTTTAAACATGGGCAAAATCTTAGATGGTACCATGCATGTAATAAAAAAACATACCAGACAACAAATTTTTTCCATGACCATTTTAATCACATTTGTTAAAAGGGTTTATAGAACTTGTCTAATATTGGATTCCCGAATCATAGTCACCTGGAGTGGAAGAAAAGTGAGGGTTTCATCATTTAAAAATATTAGAAGTTTTCAATTAATTTGTATGGAAAATCACATAGCATGAAAATCATGATCTGGTACATGTTGACGTATGGGGACCGGTACCGATTCGATCAAACAATTATACATTATAATATATTACATGCATCAATGATTCTACATGGAAGGTGTGTGTATTTCTACTTGATCAAAAGTATTTAATTTTTTAATATTTTAATATGATGGATATCTCTAGTTGAATTTAACACTAAAGTGAATCTAATACATTCAGGTCTTATGATGGTGGCGAGTATGGAGGAAGAGAGTTTCAGACATTCAGTTGGATAAAATAAATCATGGGGGAGAAGTCTATGACTAGAAAACATTAATAAAATTTTATTTTCGAGTAGATGATTTGAATGATTAATGAGAGGTAAGGGATCATTAGGTTATGTTTCTATTTTCTAAATATGCATCCTATATATGAAATTAAGTGTATGTCTTATCTTTTGAATCACAATCCTTACAAAATACTGGCACACCAACTTCTAGAGCTGCTCTACTCTGATAGGTGGTTGGAATATACATAACTGAATGTTTTTGGATGTATATCATATTCCTGAAATGATTCCAAGGATGGGGACATATGGGAAACTAAGACACATACATATTTCTTTTTTTTATAAATATGAAAAAATTGGTTTGAAACATTGGTATAACAGTCAAAAAATGTTTTCAGAGTTTATGAATTTTATTCAATGAGGAGATCTTGTGAAAACATTAGAACTAGGATAAATATTCTCTTTTGATCATGAAAATAACAGTGCATAATGTGGTCGTACTGAGTAGATATCGGGTGGTGCTAGAATATTAATGGATCACATAATTCAGAGTCCATAAAGTAGAACCATGTTATTGGAGGAGAATCATTGATAAAGTAATAAATGTATAGAAAGATGACATAGAAAAATCATCATGGATCAAAAATTCGTGGGGAAAATTTATGAAATTGTCTTGTTGGATAGGAGATTAAGCATATGTGTTTCGGTAGTCAACCATGGCCCGAAGGCTAGTGTTGATATTTGATTCCGAAATGAAATTTTAACTTTTTATGGATGGCCTAGAACTTGAAATCATTTTGGGGTGAGATTTCATAGTAAATCATATTTATGGGAGTTAGAAATGATGGATGTATGGGATTAAATTTGGGATTCTGATTCATTGGATGTAAACGAACTTTTGGATTTGAAGAGGGGCCTTCAAAAAAATAGGACTATCATATAATTGATGAATTGTATATTAGAGCTCAGTACAATGTGTTGTTGGTTTTAAACGGAATATAATAATATCATGTAGTGTATTTTAGTGATATTTTATATCATATTTTGAAATAAAATATTTTGATTGTGCTCAATCTAGTTTCTATATTAGATATGTTTCGTGAATAACATAATTTTAATAATGTTTTCCTTCATTAATATTTATAGGAAGAAACATATATGGATAGAATTAGAGGATTAATACTACAATGTAATGTAGGTCTGTTATAAAATATGTTATAAATTCTATAGTTATCAATCAAGAACCATGGTAATGGAATTAGGTGTTTGATTACTTCATAATGGAATAAAATTTCATCCAAAATAATATGAATTTATATTATTACCAAAAGCTATATGACGGTGTAATTTTCTTTATTTTTCTCTTATATTCTTTTGAAATAATTTTAGTTGGACCTATGATGGTGATAAAAAATAGTTTATGAGTTAATTATTTAGATGTTTCTAAATGATGAATCTTTATTCTAAAATAATGATTTTAGGGATGATGGTTGAAAGAAACGTGATCTCTTAAAAAATGTTACTATCATATTCAAAGTACATTTGGAATTTTCTATAATGATTCTATATAATTGAATAAAAAATGATGAGTTATCCCCTAGATAGAAACATAAAAAATATAAGATTCCTAAAATGAATGATAAGCCTAAATAGATGAAAACTTTTTGTACTCATCATCTATGAAATGTTTGATGTTCTCCATTATTTCAAAAGGCTAAATATCACCCATGTAGTAGGAGTGGTAAAAATATTTATGGATAGTATATGTAGGGCATAATAGGATTACATTATGTAGATCATATGGAATCTCATAATTTTAGTGGATCTAGAAATCACTTTTGGAACACATAATCACTTATGGTTTATAGATACTGACATTATTGTATATAAAAATTCATGGAAGAGAACCCATGGTTTTGGGATTAAATTAAGTGTTAATTTCATGAAAATGATTTATATGTTACATCTAGTTGTTATCCTATCAGCCAAAAAATTAGGGTGCATTATAATATCATAATAAGGGAAGGAGTGGGTGTTATTGATAATTTTCCTATAGGATATCAAACCGGGAAATAATTTTTTCATGGTGTGTTATGTTAGCTAAATCACAATTAACTTATACAATAATAAATAATTTCACACTTGAATGATGAACAGTTGACTAAAATACAACTTAATCTAGAATCTTATGGATGATGGGATGCAAGAACTATGGAACTTTGACGGGAATAAAAAAGCTGACAGGTACGCTAACCAATGTTATATTTCAAGAAGGATTGATATGTTTCTATAAATTAGTAGGTTTTATATGAATTAGAGGATTTAAGATCATAAAATATACCAAATACTAAAAGAAAATTCTATCACCTTTTTATTTTAATGATAAAAATCTATCTTTGTTAGGTTTATATCATGTTTATTATTTTTTATAATAAATATTTTTCTAATCATATTATGAAAAAACATGTTTATATGTTGCTATGAATTTTTTTAAATGGATCTACCATTATTTAATGAGTCATAACATTAGAACTAATGATAAAAATATGTATACTAAAGGCACATCTACCAATAAAATGGATCTACCACTAGATAGTATTTCCCAAAAAATAGTTCTACCGCTGGATAGTTCTACCTATAAAAAAGGACTACCATTTTCATAAAAATTATTTTAATATCATTCAAAATATCAAAATCCAAACATATAATGACTAAATAACTAAAAAAATAAGCACCATTATATCTAAAATATAAAAGGATTAAATAAAAATAAAATCCTTTATTAAATCTTTAAAAAATACGAAAACAATGATGAGAAATATCATAAAAATTTATCCAATAAATAAATAAAAATATATAAATATAATATAATAGAGTATAAGAAAACATAGTATTTTCCTTCCATAAATCCTCAAATATTAATTTATATATTGTTACTAATGATTTATTTAAATAAATATAAAATTGAATTTACAATTATATATACACTAAATATACCACATTATATAAAAAACTACCTAAAAATGTAAATATGTGTGAGAGTATGTATATATAAATAATATTACTCATTTGATGAAAAAATATAAAAATTGTCGGTGCATGCCATTATCCATCAAACTGATTCTCACAGTTCTCGTTCGAACCATCACATCTTATTTCTAGTCCCTATTTCATCATAAGTCATGAAAAGTAGTCATAATAGTCTTCTATAAATGTATAATTATTATAACTATTGGTAATCAAAATACCTTGAGAGATTCACATAATTTATTCAAATCAATCACCCTACCAATTTTGTTAACCTATTAGAATAACATAACCACATCCACTTAGATATAACATTATTTTACCATGAGATAACTATATATAATCAATTCAAAAATGATTAACAAATCATATATTCCATTTCATTGCATGATAAATGAAAAAAAATTATAATTTTTTAGAATATAAACTCTTTAAAATAATTATATTTTAATTTTAATCAAGTATAAGATATTTCATCAAATATATTCCTATTATATATCAAATTTATATTATGTAAACATTTTTACAAAGTCTAAGTATAATAAGATAATAATATTTAATCTTTTATAATATTAGTTTATCAAAACTCTTCAGATATGGTTCATATAATTTCTTAATTTGGATCCTTTAATTTGATCATTTAAATTAATTATTGTAATCATTTCATATTCCCTTAAAAATAAATTATCCATATTATATCCTTATTTTGTTATTTATAAAATCTTTATAAATAACTGCTTTTATTAATAAATAAATACATTATATTTAATTTAAAAAGAAATATATATAATCAGGTAACATGTATTTTGTTATTAATATTTAATATTATGAAATATTTGAGTAATAATTTTTTCATAAACATTAACTTTTTAAATATAAACTATTTATATTTAATTAATTTATAAATATGTTATGAATTAATAAAATTATGACAAATTCACTTTAACATTATCTATAAAAAAATTATAAATAACAAATTCAATTGAAAATTGAATTCAAATAAAAATAAAAAATTTCATTTTCATTTGTATTTTATAATAATGTGTTAATAATTGATTAGGATACACATTCATCTTTAAAAGTCCAATTGAAATCAAACACAATGATTAAGAAAATAGATAAGTGTGTCATTAGACATATTTTAGGGTTGATAGTCTTATTTTTTGTTTTGATATTTCATATCAAACATGTTGATTACAAAAATAACATAATTAGTATTAGATGCTCTATTTTTTACAAAATATGGGGTTGATATCGTAAAATATGATTTATATAATCCTACACTATGACTTTTGAAAATTTTAATGATCTAAACAATGTCATTGATTTTTATGTCTCATATTGTAATCCATTATTATACATTTTTGTACAAAATCCAAAATATATGTTGTGGGTCGCAATACAATGTCAAATAAGATTGTAATGTTCTTATTTCATGCATGAATTCAAAAATATGAACACATGGAATGATTTTGTATGACTACCAGTATTTTTAGGGACCTAACACCACTTATTAGAATAAATTAATTTTATATAATTCCCAAAACCATGATACACCTTCATATAAAAATGAAATACATGAAAAATAACAAATAAAAAAATATAAAGAATTCATTGTTTCACTGATGAGCCACAACGACATCCATATACATTATGATTGATGAATATCACCAATGGAAACCAAAATAATCCCCTCACCATGTCATATACCTGGACTAAGTTGAGTCACTTGTTATAAATGAGGGATCCACCTCCTCACCACATTGTTCTAGCTCCTCAAGTAGTAAAGGTAGAAGATGTAGTGATATTAGGGTTGCGTTTAGTATTTATATAACATCGTGGATGAATATATATATATATATATATATATTACATATCCCATATATATAATTTATCTATATATATCTGAGAGGACACACATTGGTGATGCATTCATTAACTCATGTGTTTTAACGCATGAGTTAATGCCTCTCCCAACACAAGATTTGTATACATTAATTTATCTAACTTGGGATCATTATATCTTATGTATATTTTCATTGAAGGATAAATAACCATGGGATGGATTTATTATAAAATTAAATCTTAACATTCATCTACCCAATCCTTTTGAATACAACACTATGAAACTCACATATTATATATTCATCATACCCAATGAATAAATAAATAATTCATATTATGACTTGTGAAAATCATACTCCATGATTTAAAATGTTATTAAAGTATGTGGAATGAAATATTCATTAATTTAATTCTTTACAATTATTCTAATTTTAACTTATGATTGAGAGGTTAGTTTTCATGAAACATAGAAATTGAATCCACTTATGATATTATAAAATATTCAAATTTTTTTCATTTAAATTAAATACAATTTTTCTTAAGTTATAGCATCACCGTCTATAACATGATATGAAACTCCCTCCATTAAGAGTAATATTCTTGAACATTTATATTTATTATTAAAATTTAAAATTTCAACTTAATCTCTAATCGAAAATAAAATTGAAAATTTATTTACAACAATATCAATAGAATCACGAATCATTAACCTAGGTATATGAAATATTAATGTGATTATACCATTAAATGTTTCAAAAAACATGAAAATAATTTATACAAAATAGAAAATTCACTAAGGCAATCTAAATATAATGCTATTTTCTCACACTATAATGTTTTATCCCTACCCCAATAATAAAAATTCTATACTTATATAGAATTTAGATATATGTGACCTACTTTTTCTCCCTAATAGACGTGAAAGAAAAAATATTATTATATATGTCTATCAGGTGGAATGTAATGTTATAGAGTGTCAAGCGGCAAAATTATGCGTGTATTATCCTATAATTTTAATCCATGTGGTATACCATCATACTATTATTTTAATTTCAAAAATGGTAACTATTATGGGTTCTTTTTGAAGATATCATGGGTTGATTTATCCACCATTATTTTAAATTAATGTTTACATACATAAGATCATATCGGTTGGTGATGGTCAATACCTCCATTAATATAGATTATTGGACCCTAGAAAACTAACGATTGTTAATATTTACACATATATAAAGACAAATATTACTCTAATAGTCAATAAACATCTTGAATTGATCTAGAAGATCAATATACAATACACTATTTACTTTTAGTTTCATTACTAAAATGTCTCTCATCTCCCTCAATCATCCCCGATCCTATTTTAGTTCATTAAACTTAGCTAGTTGGTTTAATAACCATTGTATGTATCTATAATTTTTTAGAAGTCAAGTGACATTGAAACCCATATTACTGAGCTAGAAATAATTATTGATATAGAAATTCAATATACCTAATCAGGTTTCAATGATAACATATTTGTTTTATGAATCATATAATTAAATCTATTATTAATGAATTCCCTTATCATATTGTTATTTTTTTTGTGAAGTTCTAACATTATGCATATAGATAAATACCCTTTTTGAATATTACTATGAAACTTATATTATGAAATCATGTACTCGTCTATTTTACTAGCCTTAATCCATTACCAAAACAAAGAAACATATTGAATCAAACTCAATGATGAAGAGAAAATATTCCTCGTATAGTGTTTATGCATGTTAATGGATGTTTTCCACTATTGAGTCACAACATGGTCTATAAAAAGAAAAAAATCTCAAAAACATTAGTTCCCACTATTATTGTAATTGTTATAATCAAAATAAAATTCAATAAATTTATTTTGGTTTGGTAGGTCACGTATCCGTCTCAAAACTAAATCCTAGTGCACCTCCTCTAACTCATCAAATCAACAGAATATTCTTCTTATAACATTAATTATATTTAAAATTTATCTTTATAAGTTGATTGATATAGATATTAAAAGAAGAAAACATTTTTTGGTATGCATCATGCATTCAATTTACCAACTCATGACACAGGTAATCATTATGACTGAAATACAACATGATGTACAATGATACCAAATATAGCACCTTGTAGATTAATCTCCAAAACTCACTCATAAACAATTTTATGAGATTTATATTTTAGTGTCTAGACTGCATTAGGAGTACTTTTGATCCAAAAATAAGAATTGATATATGCCACTGAAACCCATATTTTATATGATGGGGGTAGAATATTAATGAGATTATAAGTTTTTCTATGAGGCATAATCTTTTCAAAAATATAAATCCTCATTCAAAAACATATGTAATCACAGAATTTAAATTTTATGATATTTTCCTCAATATTCATGTAATATCATAAAATAAATTAAAATATACATATATAATGAATAAATAATTAATAAAATCGAATCGAATATATCTAAAATATAAAAGGGTAAAATAAAAATAAACTCCTCAATAAAGTCTTCCAAATGGTGAAGCTAATAACGAAAAATATCTCTAACAAAATTCTCCTATAAATAGGGAAAAATATAGATGTGTAATATAATAGAATATAGATAAACGTATAATGTTTCTTACTTAAGTACTCACAATTCAATTTATATATTTTATAGTAGTGAATTCATAAAATAACAAGATAATATAATATCCACTAGTATATCCTCCAAATCTACCCCTTTATAGTAAAAAACATTATTAAAAGTTATATATGTGTTTGAGAGAGTATATATATATATATATTATATAACTCATGTGATGAAAAAATATAAAAAATGTTACCACGTACCGTTATCCATGAAATAGAGTCTCTTAGTTCCCATAAACACCAAAAAAAATTATTTCACCTCAGTATTTCTTCATCAAGCAAGATAAGTAGTCATAATACTCTTATATATATATATATATATATAGAATTATTGGAACCATTTGTACTCACAAAAACATTATGGTTACTCATAATTTATTTGAATCAGTAACACTTAGAATTATATAAACATATTATTATAATAAATACACATCCACTTCCATATCATATTTACTTCATCAATCTATGGTTTCATATTTTTTTAAAACAATAAAAAATATCATTTTACATTTCATATAAGAAAATAAAAATAAACACATTACATTATTCAAACTTTTATAAAAAAGTAGAGATCTTAACATTAAATATTTATCAATGATATTTTATATATATGTTCATGAATATGTATATAAATTAATTTTTTATTTTTTTAAGAATTCTCATGAACAAGTATCATTTCATTGTACACCTAAATTATTGTTCTAACCAAGTATCTAATGAATTAAATATTTTTCTATTCCTTATTAAAGATATTATTAATGAGACAATAGTTTTAAAAATTTTATAGAGTTGCAACATTGTTTTATTATTTAAATTACTAATAAGTAATGACTAATTAATAAAAAATATTTTTGGTTTGTTGCAAAACCATGGAATAATTTGATTGAATTGATAATAAAATTAATTTGTTATCAATGATTCATTTCACACAATCTTGATTATTCAGATTATGATAAACTAAATTTCCTAAAATAAATTGGTATCTATTAACATCCACTATAAAACATAAAACTCATAAAAATTTACTCCTTGATAACACTGGAATAATGTAACATAGATTAGTGTTTTATATAAAAAAAATTTAATATCATTAAAAGCATTAATATCAATATTATATGTTTATCAGGTTACAATTTTGTATAGAGTGAATCATAATTCATTCACTACCATTCTAAATAATAATCAATAAAAAATCTATAGAGTCTAATAATAGATTTTTTGTTAATACTAGATATATATGTTGATAGAAACAACCCTAAAATAAATAATGTGTTTTAATATTAATTAATTTACATACTTAACCCTATATAAATTTTGTTAATATAAGACAAATCTATTATAATAATCTAAGGAAAAAAATATAGATTAATAAATCATAGTACTTTATAATAATCCATCAATTAATTTTTCATTTATATGGATTATATTATCTCAATTTCTATATCATCATCTTTTCCTCCTCACTTATGAGTACCAAAACATTTCCAATTAGGATTAAGAAGTGCATAAAAGTACATGAAATTGTTCATGTTATAGAACGTTATCAATTTTTATACGTAATCCTTATCATGTTCAATATTAATCATTTCATTCAAATATTAAACATGATTCATTCGAAATCCTTGTCTGGGTTATATATATATTTCTTTATCTTTTGTTCTTATTTATAAAATTTGAGTTTTGAGAGGCATGTACTATTATCTACTCCAAAATTACAATGTATTTTAATATAAAATATTTAATTTGATTCTAAGATAATCATATCTCATTGAAACATCAATAATCATCCTTGTTTTATTATTTATGTTCATTTAATTCCCATTTATAATCCAAATTCTATCATGTTAATTAACATTAAAACCTAACATAAAATAAACCATAAAATCATTAATTAAAATTTAGTTAATTCTATTTAAATTTTTAAAAATTAGTTAGTAAAATTATTATAATAAGGTGATCAATTCCCCAAAAAATATATCATTAATTATACTTATAAAAAATGATCTCAACAACTCTAGGAAATCAATTTAGAGTTAGGAATATGAATTAAATATTCTAAATATATATTACTTATCATTTCTGAATTGACTCCATTTCATGAAATATATTAATTTTTTCTTAAAGAAATATTTAATCAAAATAATAATTATAAACCTTTGAATTTATTTCATATATATTAATATATAATAATTTACAGAGATGATAAATAATTATTATTAATTTAAAGAAGATACATGCACTAATAATATGGATATTTTTTGATAGATTAATTATAAAATTGAATATAAAATCACAAATAATGCCTTTAATGACACATTATTTTGACATAAATTTTTTTCTCAAATAATATAAATGGAGGTGAGTTATTTTTATATAATCACAATTTATTACCAAAAACAATTACATTCTTATATCTATTTGGGCATACCAAATATTTTTTTTTTGATTTTTACACTATCAGAATAATAGATAAGTAATTGTTATGTATTAAATAATCATTCCCTAATTTCATATTGAATCATACAAAAAAATGTTGGGTTATTTATAGTGGATTATATTTATCAGAATTACATTTCAAAAAAGTAGTAATAACATTAAAATTTTTGTAATTATTTTTAATTTTTGGGTTTTCTATTATAAATATCTTTTTTTTAAAATAATATGTCACAAATATCAATTATAAAAAACTTTTTTGACAGATTTACTTTTAATGTTTCAGAATAAAAAAATAGAAATCATTTTTTCAATGGTTTCAATAAAAAATATAATCTTTATAAGAAGTTCATCTTGGAAGCCATATAACTCAGAGTAAAATCATATTTTCTGATATTTATTATGATAAATAGTTTTATATATTAACCTTGAAATTATCAAATCAAGACATAAAGAATCATATCTACATATGGAGGACATATGGCTACCTCAAGTTTTCATAAGAAATACATAGTTTATTTAGGAATTTTGAAAGTCGTTTCCTATAAGTAGGGTAAAATGGTAAATATACCATATAGGATGTCCTTAAAAATATTCTTAACTATTCATTAGAAATAAAAATCTAGAATTTACCCTTGGGAATATATTTGTGAAAAATAGATCTAGTTGAATTTTTAGGTAATTTTAAGGTTTGTTAAATAAATGAATATTAATCACATCAGAACTTATTTTGATATATCTTAAAGAAAATTCCATATTGTAATTTCCCTATCCCTAAATCCACTAAACCGGTGTCCCGATCTGAGTCGTCACATGACCTCATATAGGGCTCCCCAAATGCCAGAGGTTGCCGACTATCAGTGATGGTCTAATGATTCAAGCGGGGAGGCTATGCCTTCTTTACTAGAGTATCCCACAGCAGAACACATTATAAATAGTGAAACAAAATGAACACTAATGTAACGCCCAGACCCTAGTTACCCAGAGTCGGTGCATTATTACATAACATTGGCATGATCACAAGAAAGATCAAATCTCGAAAGACCGATTGGTTTAGTAGCCTTGGAAACACTAGATATATTCATAAGTTTTACATTACATCATAAAATGAAAAACTACTACAACAACATAATGTCTCCATAAACCACACTCATATCCCCACATAACATCCCTGCAGGTCATTCATAATTTCCTTCTTCACTTCCTGGAAAAAATAAAACATAGAAAAGGGGTGAGCTCAAATGCCCAGTAAGGATAACAATATAGCGGAAACTTTCATAAATAAGAATAAACATTTGAGGCAATGTATAACTAAAACAAAATCCTTTCAAACATGAACTTTCAACATGGTATGGCATAAATAAAATGAAATAATGCCATTTACTTATTCACATGGATATTCTACTAATCGAATAATCACATGCAAAATCAATAACCACTTTCATAATGTTGGAATGCATAATGCCAGACTATCATAACCACATAGCCAAGGCCTCGTTCCAAGACTACAAATAAGATTTTGTCAAGGACTTGTGCCAACACACTAGTTTGTCTCATGAGACCTACCGATGCATCGAGGAGCTATAGCGGGCTCCACCCGTCACTTACTAAGTCCAATGCATTCCCATATGAAAAGGTTTAAACATAACATAAACATTCGTATTAAAACTAGCATACGAAATGTCAATACTTTCACCATAAACTATGAATGGTATAAAATAGCACATCCACAGTCAAACATATCACAAAACCTTCAACACAATATAGATGTTTTGTATCATAATAAATCAACTTCAAATAATCTTAAAATCCATCAAAGGATGTTGACATAGATGAAATCAAAATTCTTTTAAAAGAAATATCTCCTTTTATTTTGAAATCATTTAAGATCCATATAAAATAAAACAATTTCTTTGAAAATATTCTTATAAGCTTGTAAGGGAAGATTTGAAGATTTTATAACGTCGGAAAATAGCTGCACCCGCCGTATATGTTAAAAAAACATTCTTACCTTAATTCTGTCGAAAAGGTTAAAAAGGACCTTGTTTTGAAAACGACCGGAAGATTCCTTTATAAACCAATTATAAAAGACAAAAAGGGTATAAATGACTTTAACTCATATTCTTGTAAATAGTAAAAATGTTTTGAAATACATTTTTAAGAAACATGGATGTGGATGATAAAGAGATCCAAGTAGATTATTACGTATAAACAACCTTGGATAATGAAGAGGTTGTAAAGTAAACCCTTACCTTGTACTTTTCCTTGGTTGGGGTAGGTTAACCTCCTGTATAATGGTGAAATAATTGTTACTCAATTATACAAGAGTCATATACATTAATATGATATCATATATGATCTTTTAATATGGATTTATAATAATATCTTAGTATTATCGTTGTTTCGAGTGTTAATCGATTCGTTCTTCTTAAATGTTTGGTTACGTAAGACATGTTTGTAATGGATAGATTATATCTTATTCATAATCAGAATGATATTAACATTATTTTTAACCCTAAAATGAGAATAAGACTTGAATGGATACGATGGAGAATGAATCTCATCGCGTTCGTGGAGACGGTAGTCCGTACGTACGCACGAGCGACAATATCATTCTTTTGATATTAAAATAATATATAAATGGATGGTATATCATATATACAGAATCATTAACATGTTATATTTATTATTTACATGAGTTACACATCATTATTATACCCATCCAAATAATAATATATTGAATAACAATTACACCACGACGTGGAGACGGTAAGCCGTACGTACGCACGTATGGTGACATGTTATTCAAAGGGTGGATAGAATAATGAATATGGTTGTACCATATTTATAATAACATCACAGTATATGTGAGATACTGGAGTTATTATTTTAGAATGGTAAGAACAAAGGAAGAAGAAGTGGAAGAAGAAATGAACTTGGAAAAGGGTGGTGAAATCATTACCTCTTCTTCGGGTTCTTCCTTTTGATTTGATCAAAAGGGATCCTTAGGTTGGCTTTCTGATCAAACTAAGGCCTCTAGGTTGTAGTGAGGGATGTTGGGAGAGTATTTGGGCAGAGTTTGGCCGAACCAAAAAGGCTTTGAAGGTGTGAAGAAATGAGAAGGAGGAGTGCCCTTTTATAAGAGGGGTGAGGGGCACCTTTGGAAAAGCTAGAGATATTAGTTTATAATAAATTCATATTCGGTTTCCAATGGCTCCAAAGTTGACTATTCAAAGGTTAAGGTGGGGATGGGTCGAAAAAAACTCAACAAATAGAATTTAGACAGGTTTGGGTACTCATATTAACCTTATCTTTAAGTATTAACTCTAAGTTAATTAGTTCCACTTTTACAATGTCTCTTTGTATTTTTATATAATATGGTTAATAAACTTACTATATACATCCAAGAGACCCACAAGTGGTCCATTAATGATAAACCTATCATGATATAAGTCTCTTGGCCGAACCTTAGATTTTTAGGAATTTAATATCAATTAATAATATAATATTTATTTTAAAAACTCTTTTATGTCAATTTTGACACTATTCAATAGTTGATTTTTGTGAAACTCATAACAGATTGATTACTTCAAAAAACATCAATTAAATCAATCCTAATATATCATATTATCCTAGAAAATTAGTTTAATTCATTAAAAGTTTCATATTATATTTATTTGGGTATTTATAATATCAATTATTTTAATTTTTCACTATTATAGTAATTACTGCATCATCATTGTGTCATAAATAAAATAAATTATTTAATGTCTAAAAATTATAATTAAAATATCATTATGTAGGAAATTTTTTTATATTTCTAATTAATATTTATAATCTAAAATCCAACATATATAACCCTATGTAACAATTTTATTTCTAAAAGATATATGCTTGTGTCATTTTTGTATACATTTTGACTTAATTAAAATAAAGTGTCATTATCACTTACAAGTGGATCCATGGGGTCCCAAAATAGACCCAAAGATTCCCATGGTCGACCATGTATCAACCAATAGGGTTAAGACACGTTTTAGGGTAATTTAGTATTATTATAATATTATTTTTTTTAACCCTTATTTACCGGATTTACCCTTAACCATGGTAAATAAAATATTTACCGCAGTAATTATTCAAAATGTCTAAAAATAAATGTTACCCATTTACACAATTTGAACATCCTGATTTCAAATATGGAATCCATTTTCCTAAATTCAAAACACAGAAGTGGCAGAAATTAATTTAAAATTAATTCCCACTGTCAAAACAAAAAGCGTGTTTTTAAAAGATATTAACTATCAAAAGATTGACACTTGTTTATGTTCGGTTTAATTGTAAAATTATGTCCAATGACCAACATTATATTAAATGGTAAAAATATATTCTAAATATACTTTAAAACCACTAAAATTCATAATTTATCACTATTAATTATTTTGATTAAAAAAGTTGTTTTTAATTAAAATTTAGTAATTTTCACTATTCATCAAAATATAAAAGTTATCCGAAAAGTACCAAAATTTCACCCTAGGCTAATTTCGATATTCCGAATCCAAAAATGAAGTCCATTTTGAAATATAAAATATATATTATTTCAAAAAGTATGTATTACTATTCACAACGGCTTTTTTAATTAGTTGTGGTGTGTGTTAGAACTCGAGGTTGCGTACAACACACGCTATCACATTATTCGAAGGGAAACGTACCGTGGAAGCTTGGGGTGTTACATTATCCCCTCCTTCAAATAATTGCGTCCTCGCAATTTCTAGGGTATTACTGCATAAAAAAGACTCGGGTGGTTGTTCATCATAAGTTCCTCGGGTTCCCACGTTGCCTCTTCCATCTTATGATTTCTCCACAAAACTTTTACCAGACGCGTCGTCCGGTTTCTCAGTACTTGTTCTCTTGTATTAAGAATCCTGACAGGCTATTCACAATAAGACAGGTCGGGTTCCAGTTCTAATTCCTCATAGGTGAGTACATGCGTTGGGTCAGGCATGTATTTTCTCAACAAAGATACGTGGAACACATCGTGAACTTTGGAGAGACTTGGCGGCATTGCCAATCGGTAAGCTACGACCCCAATTCGTTCTAGAATTTCGAAAGGTCCGATGTACCTGGGACACAATTTACCTTTCTTAACAAAACGTATGACTCCCTTCCATGGAGATACCTTCAGGAAAACATGATCACCGACTTGAAATTCCAAATCCTTCCTTCGATTATCGGCATAGCACTTCTGCCTACTTTGGGCTGCTTTGATGTGATTTGGGATTACCTTCACCTTTTCCACCGTTTCCTCCACCAGTTCTGGGCCTACAAGTTTTCTTTCACCAACGTCATCCCAGCAGGTTGGTGTACGACATCTCTTTCCATATAACGCTTCATATGGTGCCATCTGAATACTCGAATGGAAGCTATTGTTATAGGAAAATTCTACCAGAGGTAAATATTGATCCCGCATACCCTGAAAGTCAAGTGAGCAAGATCTCAACATGTCTTCTAAGGTTTTAATAGTCCGTTCTGATTGTCCGTCTGTCTGAGGGTGGTATGCAGTGCTCAGATGAAGTTCTGTATCCAGGGATTTCTGAAGACTTTTCCAGAATCTTGAAGTAAAACAGGGATCACGATCAGAAACAATTGATAAGGGTACTCCATGAAGTCTCACAACTTCATTAATATATAGTCTTGCTAGACGTTCCAGGGGTAGATCTTCTCTTATAGCAAGAAAATGTGATGACTTGGTAAGACGATCAACAATCACCCATATTCCATCATTCCTTCTAGGAGTCTTTGGTAGCCCCATGACAAAGTCCATCGTAATATTGTCCCATTTCCACTCCGGTATGGGAAGAGGTTGCATGACTCCTCCAGGCTGTTGCCTTCCAGCTTTCGCTTGTTGACAAACCATACATCTTGACCCAAAATCAGCAATCTCCCTCTTCATGTTGTCCCACAAAAAATGTTCCTTCAAATCTCTATACATTTTGGTGCTCCCAGGGTGTATAGAGAAATTGGAACTATGAGCATCTTCCAACAATTCCCTTTTTAGATCAGGTAAATCGGGAACACAAAGTCTCTTCCCGAATTTCAAAATTCCATCTTCATACACAAAGTCTCTCAATTTCCCATCATTCACAGCTTTAATCTTCTTTTGGAATTCTTCATCATCGGTCTGAGAACTCTTAAACCTTTATAGTAAAGATGGTTTGGCAACCATTTGAAAAAGCATTGATTTTTCACCTTCCCTGGTTATTCCCATGTCCATCTTCACTAGATCCATGAAAATTGGATCCCTTTCAATTCTCATATTGTTCAAAACTCCATGGTCTTTTCTACTCAAAGCATCTGCCACCTTGTTTGCCTTCCCCGGGTGGTAGTGTATCGTACAATCATAATCCTTGAGTAATTCCAGCCATCTCCTTTGCCTCATGTTGAGTCCTTTTTGTGAGAAAATATACTTCAAACTCTTGTGATCAGTATAAATCTCACATTCTTCACCATAGAGGTAGTGCCTCCATAGCTTCAAAGCAAAGATCACAACTGCTAACTCGAGATCATGAGTATGATAGTTTTGTTCATGAATTTTCAAATGTCGTGATGCATAGGCAATAACTCTATCATTCTGCATAAGGACACAACCAAGCCCTTTCTTCGATGCATCACTATAAATAACGAACCCATCATTCCCCAATGGTACATTCAATATAGGATCATTGACTAATCTTTTCATCAGTTCTTCAAAAAATTCTTCACACTCTTTTGTCCAAACAAATTTAACCCCTTTACGTGTGAGCTTCATTAATGGGTTAGCCAATCGGGCAAAATTCTGGACGAAACTTCGATAATAACCTGCCAAACCAATAAAACTACGTACCTCAGTTATACTCGTAGGTGCTGGCCATTCTTGGATTGCCTTGGTCATAGAAGGATCAACAGAGATTCCATCTTTAGAGACAATATGGCCAAGAAAAGAAATCTCCTGAAGCCATAATTCACACTTGCTAAACTTCCCATATAATTCATGCCTCCTCGGAGTCTTCAAGATAATGCGCAAGTGATTTTCATGATCTTCGTAGGTTTTGGAGTATACCAAGATATCATCAATAAATACCACCACAAATTCATCGAGATACTATTTGAAAACTCTATTCATCCAATCCATGAATACAGAGGGTGCATTAGTCAATCCAAAAGGCATTACAGTAAACTCGTAATGCCCGTACCTGGTTCGAAATGCTGTCTTCGGAATGTCTTCCTTCTTCACACACAACTGATGGTATCCAGATCAAAGGTCAATCTTTGAAAAGTATTGAGCTCCATGCAGTTGGTCAAATAAATCATCAATACGAGGTAGGGGATACTTGTTCTTTATCGTTATAGCATTGATCTCCCTGTAGTCGATACATAACCTCATAGATCCATCTTTCTTTTTAACAAAAAGAACAGGGGCTCCCCATGGAGAAACACTAGGGCGAATAAATCCCTTGTTATTCAATTCCTCTAGTTGTTTCTTTAGTTCGACTAACTCTACAGTAGCCATTCTGTAAGGGGTCTTCGATATAGGCCTTGATCCAGGAATCAAATCAATGGAAAACTCAACTTCTCGTTCTGGAGGATGTCCAGGTAAATCTTCCGGAAATAAATCTACAAATTCTTTCACAATAGGTAAATCCTATATTTGAACATTCCTTTCCTCACCGACAGTTATTTCATTCTCTTCCTCCCCAATAATTGAATTTAGTTGAGCTATTGAGGGTGGATCTAAATAAGAATTAGGTGGTGACGATTCTGCTCTAAAGATAAGGTGTTCCTTATCATTATCATCAAGAATCGTAACCTCTTTCTTCTTACAATAAATCTTCGCATCATAGTCCGAAAGCCAGTCCATACCGAGGATTATATCAAACTCAATCATAGGTATGACGATGAGATCAGCAGATAAAGAAAATTTATGTGCTCTAATGGGGACTGATTCACAAAAATTTGTTGCAATGATACTTCCCTTATGAGTTTTAACTAACAACTCCCTTGTTAAATCAAATTGGAAATATCTAATTTTCTTAGCAAGCTGGGAAGATATGAAACAATGCGACGATCCAGAGTCAAATAATGCATTTGCTAAACTTGAGGAAACCATTAAATTACCTGCCACCACGTCTTTTGGAGCTTCTACCTCTGCAGTAGTGATAGCATAAGCTTGGCCTTGATCCCTTGGCCTTTTCTGAGGTAAGTTCTCATGACGCTTAGGACATGCATTTGCATAATGCCCCATCTCCCTGCAATTGTAGCACTGAACGTTGGTAGCTTCCTTCTTCCCCTTGCAATCACGAGCTTGGTGGCCTTTTTCACCACACTTGTAACAGACTCCCATTCCCTTCAAGCAAGTACCAGGATGTTTCTTCCCGCATTTACCACAAGATGGATATTCAACCATTCCCTTCTTCCCCTTATTTCCATTCCCAGATTGATCAGTAGGTCTCTTCTTCTCTTACTTTTCTTTAAAGTCATAATACTTTGAGAATTCCCTTTCGGTCATGATAGCACATGAGACAATGTCTTCGTACGATGAAAAGGATTGTGAGACTAATGCTCGACGGAGAAATGGTTTTAACCCATCAAAGAAACGATCAATCTTACTTCTTGGGTTACGAATATAATATCCAGCATACCTCGCTAACCTTGTAAAGTTAGCCTCATACATTGTGACATTCTCATCCTCCTTTTGTCTCAGACTCAGAAATTGCCTTTCCATATCTGCTCGATGGTCGCGAGGAAAGTATTTTTCTAAAAACAGATCTTTGAACTCCCTCCATTCCATATTTGATACTTCATCATCTTCCTTCATGTTTTGAATCAATGACCACCATTGATCAGCATCTCCAGTGAGGCGGTAAACTGCCATGATAACTTTTTCCCTTCACTGCTCCCCAAAGCCTGAAATATTTTCTCTAGGGAATTTATCCACTGCTCGGCTACTAAGGGATTTGTACTCCCATTGAACGTTGGTGGTTGTTGCCTCATGAATCGATCTAACATTGATCCTCCATGCTGCGGATCAGGGTGCTCCATACGAGTAAGGTTATTATTCATAACCTGAGTAAGTTGTCCCAGTATGGTGATTAGCTGATCGGCACCAGTTGCATCACCAGCCCCACTATAATTATCTTGATCAGGGGGGCAATCCCTACATGGAGTGCGTGCATTGATACGGTTTCCATTTCTTCCACTAGGCGCCATTTCTAAACAATGGCAAAAACTAGATCAGATTATGAATCAAAATACATAATCCCATACTTATAAAACACTTAACATAAATTGAACTATTTATGTATATAATCCATAATCATAAAAATGTTTTCTTTGAGGATGTATATACTCATAAACCCTTCATAATGGTTTGTAAAGAAAATGAGAATTATCCTAAGCATATCCCCCGGGAGTGTCGTAACCAAGAGTGCCCGTTGTCGTGCACCAGTTCCCTTTCGATTCTAGCTCAAAGCGGTGTTTTCAGGTTTTACCCCTGGGTACATCTGTGCCAGAGCCGCCTCTACCTGCTCGTATCCAGACAGGTATGTATTGCTCGGAAAACTCACAAAATCTCTACAATACCAAAATTCTAGGAAGTTCTTCTATACTAATCCTCAAAGTTCATCTTAGGTCTACGTGCTCTAATCAGAGTTTATCTAAATCTAGCTTCCAAGGCTTGTACTAAACTTCCTCTGATACCAACTGTAACTCCCCGACCCTAGTTACCCCGAGTCGGTGCATTATTACATAACATTGGCATGATCACAAGAAAGATCAAATCTCGAAAGACCGATTGGTTTAGTAGCCTTGGAAACACTAGATATATTCATAAGTTTTACATTACATCATAAAATGAAAAACTACTACAACAACATAATGTCTCCATAAACCACACTCATATCCCCACATAACAACCCTGCAGGTCATTCATAATTTAATTCTTCACTTCCTGGGAAAAATAAAACATAGAAAAGGGGTGAGCTCAAATGCCCAGTAAGGATAACAATATAGCGAAAACTTTCATAAATAAGAATAAACATTTGAGGCAATGTATAACTAAAACAAAAGCCTTTCAAACATGAACTTTAACATGGTATGGCATAAATAAAATGAAATAATTCCATTTACTTATTCACATGTATATTCTACTAATCGAATAATCACATGCAAAATCAATAACCACTTTCATAATGTTGGAATGCATAATGCCAGACTATCATAACCACATAGCCAAGGCCTCGTGCCAAGACTACAAATAAGATTTTGTCAAGGCCTTGGGCCAAGACACTATTTTGTCTCATGAGACCTACCGATGCATCGAGGAGCTATAGCGGGCTCCACCCATCACTTACTAAGTCCAATGCATTCCCATATGAAAAGGTTTAAACATAACATAAACATTCGTATTAAAACTAGCATACGAAATGTCAATACTTTCACCATAAACTATGAATGGTATAAAATATCACATCCACAGTCAAACATATCACAAAACCTTCAACACAATATAGAAGTTTTGTATCATAATAAATCAACTTCAAATAATCTTAAAATCCATAAAAGGATGTTGACATAGATGAAATCAAAATTCTTTTAAAAGAAATTTCTCCTTTTATTTTGAAATCATTTACGATCCATATAAAATAAAACAATTTATTTGAAAATATTCTTATAAGCTTGTAAGGGAAGCTTTGAAGATTTTATAACGGCGGAAAATAGCCGCACCCTCCGTATAAGGTAAAAAAACATTCTTACCTTAATTCTGTCGAAAAGGTTAAAAAGGACCTTGTTTTGAAAACGACCGGAAGATTCCTTTATAAAACACTTATAAAATTCAAAAAGGGTATAAATGACTTTATATCATATTCTAGTAAATAGTAATAATGTTTTGAAATACATTTTTAAGAAACATGGATGTGGATGATAAAGAGATCCCAGTAGATTATTACGTATAAACAGACTTGGATAATGAAGAGGTTGTAAAGTAAACCATTACCTTGTAATTTTCCTTGGTTGGGGTAGTTTAACCTCCTGTATAATGGTTAAATAATTGTTACTAAATTATACAAGAATCATATACATTAATATGATATCATATATGATCTTTTAATATCGATTTATAATAATATCTTAGTATTATCGTTGTTTCGAGTGTTAATCGATTCGTTCTTCTTAAATGTTTGGTTACGTAAGACATGTTTGTAATGGATAGATTATATCTTATTCATAATCATAATGATATTAACATTATTTTTAACCCTAAAATGAGAATAAGACTTGAATGGATACGATGGAGAATGAATCTCATCGCGTTCGTGGAGACGGTAGTCCGTACGTACGCACGAGCGACAATATCATTCTTTTGATATTAAAATAATATATAAATGGATGGTATATCATATATACAGAATCATTAACATGTTATATTTATTATTTACATGAGTTACACATCATTATTATACCCATCCAAATAATAATATATTGAATAACAATTACACCACGACGTGGAGATGGTAAGCCGTACGTACGCACGTATGGTGACATGTTATTCAAAGGGTGGATAGAATACTGAATATGGTTGTACAATATTTATAATAACATCACAGTATATGTTAGATACTGGAGTTATTATTTTAGAATGGTAAGAACAAAGTAAGAAGAAGTGGAAGAAGAAATGAACTTGGAAAAGGGTGGTGAAATCATTACCTCTTCTTCGGGTTCTTCCTTTTGATTTGATCAAAAGGTCTCCTTAGGTTGGCTTTATGATAAAACTAAGGCCTCTAGGATGTAGTGAGGGATGTTGGGAGAGTACTTGGGCAGAGTTTGGTGGAACCAAAAAGGCTTTGAAGGTGTGAAGAAATGAGAAGGAGGAGTGCACTTTTATAAGAGGGGTGAGGGGCACCTTTGGAAAAGCTAGATATATTAGTTTATAATAAATTCATATTCGGTTTCCAATGGCTCCAAAGTTGACTATTCAAAGGTTAAGGTGGGGATGGGTCGAAAACAACTCAACCAATAGAATTTAGACAGGTTTGGGTACTCATATTAACCTTATCTTTAAGTATTAACTCTAAGTTAATTAGTTTCACTTTTACAATGTCTCTTTGTATTTTTATATAATATGGTTAATAAACTTACTATATACATCCAAGAGACCCACATGTGGTCCATTAATGATACACCTATCATGATATAAGTCTCTTGGCCGAACCATAGATTTTTAGGAATTTAATATCAATTAATAATATAATATTTGTTTTAAAAACTCTTTTATGTCAATTTTGACACTATTCAATTGTTGATTTTTGTGAAACTCATAAAAGATTTATTACTTAGAACAAAGTCAATTAAATCAATCCTAATATATCATATTATCCTAGAAAATTAGTTTAATTCATTAAAAGTTTCATATTATATTTATTTGGGTATTTATAATATCAATTATTTTAATTTTTCACTATTATAGTAATTACTGCATCATCATTGTGTCATAAATAAAATAAATTATTTAATGTCTAAAAATTATAATTAAAATATCATTATGTAGGAAATCTTATTATCTTTCGAATGAATATTTATAATCTAAAATCCAACATATATTACCCTATGTAACAATTGTTTTTCTAAAAGATATATGCTTGTGTCATTTTTGTATTCATTTTGACTTAATTAAAATAAAGTGTCATTATCACTTACATGTGGATCCATGGGGTCCCAAAATAGACCCAAAGATGCCCATGGTCGACCATGTATCAACCAATAGGGTTAAGACACGTTTTAGGGTAATTTAGTATTATTGTAATATTTTTTTAACCCTTATTTACCGGATTTACCCTTAACCATGGTAAATAAAATATTTACCGCAATAATTATTCAAAATGTCTAAAAATAAAAGTTACCCATTTACAAAATTTGAACATCCTGATTTCAAATATGGAATCCATTTTCCTAAATTCAAAACACATAAGTGGAAGAAATTAATTTAAAATTAATTGCAGCTGTCAAAACAAAAAGCGTGTTTTTAAGAGATAATAACTATTAAAAGATTGACACTTGTTTATGTTCGGTTTAATTGTAAAATTATGTCCAATGACCAACATTATATTAAATGGTAAAAATATATTCTAAATATACTTTAAAACCACTAAAATTCATAATTTATCACTATTAATTATTTTGATTAAAAAAGTTGTTTTTAATTAAAATTTAGTAATTTTCACTATTCATCAAAATATAAAAGTTATCCGAAAAGTACCAAAATTTCACCCTAGGATAATTTCGATATTACGAATCCAAAAATGAAGTCCATTTTGAAATATAAAATATATATGATTTCAAAAATTAGTTATTACTATTCATAACGGCTATTTTAATTAGTTTTGGTGTGTGTTAGAACTCGAGGTTGCGTACAACACACGCTATCGCATTATTCGAAGGGAATCGTACCGTGGAAGCTTGGGGTGTTACAACTAATATAAGAATACCCAAACATCTATAAAAATTAGTTTCAAGAAAAATTCTACATCAACCATGTAATGATATTAAAATAGTTTCAAAGTGAATAAAAACCAAATAATGAAAATAAAAAAAATCAAAAAATTTCCCAAATATATGTTTGGGTCCATCTCCATATACATCCTATTTACAACATCCAAGTAAATGGCCTTTTCCCTTATCCTAACCTGCAATTAAAAAATCTACACTGGTACCTAATAGCATCTTAGGTATGGTTTGAGTACAAAATTCAGTTGGCTACCTCCCACAGTGTCTACAAAATATAATGTCTAATAGATAGTGCATTCAGGTTAAAAATATATGTAATTAAAAAAGGTATAGATCATGTTACATTAGTTAAAATTGTTCTTCTTATTTCATTCATTCCTTTTTCCCAATTTCACTGCATAAACCATTATTTTTACTTATTCCACTCTTAGTACATTCTCGATGGGTCCGTAATACATATCATATACACTAGGTTCTAAAAAATCAATCACAACTCATATGGGAAATAACTCTAGTCCCGATCTAACTATGGAAACACCTATCACATCAACAGATTATCCTAACATTGAAGCCTCAGTCCGGGTGTAGTGCAACCGTTAGGGGAATAGAGCTGATGTCCCCTTCCCTAACCCAAGCATTTTTTGGGTAGAGTTTATAGTATCATTCTAACTCGGCCCATGGGTGTAGAACCTCATTTCAATACCCCGCTCTACTAATCCATGTTTACATTCTTATTTATCCAATCAACAAAACCATATCATAACACAACCAAGAATAAAAAATTACTTTGGAGATCACAATACATTACGAACAAAATGGGAATTAATACTATTCAATATCCCATTAATACATTTACCATTTAAAATTCATATATATTAGACACATTCAGAATCTCATGATGTAACCCCATAAGTCTATTCATAAGCCCTTATCTCTTAGACAATATTCATCAATGACCATATATTAACCCATTTATCAAATTTATCATTTCGCAAACATTTACCCACTTATGCAATACAAGTACAATTATTGTCTCACAAGGCACAACCACTTTATTACATTTAACCCTTTTTGAATACCGAATTATTTCCATTTATTAACCCAATCAATATATTCATCCATTTTCTATTCCATGAACTAATTACATGCTCGCTATCTAATATATGATGACCCTCTTGTGCATTTTAACCATACTTCATTAAATAATCGATATAATATTTTCAACCCAATTCACCCAAATTCATGTTATTCCAAACAACTCCTTATGAACTTAATGGCCAAGGAACAACTATAATCATTCCATTTATAAATTAATCAATTTTTAAAACATGTTCTGAATGGGTTCCACATTATTACCCGATAACCCATCAGTTAAACCTACACGTTTCTATGTCTGTAATTGCAAACGCACCCCATGGGTTTCCCCAAAATGGTCAAGTAATATTATATGCATCTGATAAAGATAAGGATGGTTTCAATTAGTCACCTAGACATTCCTTTTTATCAAAAACTCTGACAGAACTAAGAACGCAATTAGGGAAATAGAGGAACAGAAGCAACTGTGCATAAATCTAAAATAAAATTATGGGATAAGACTTTCAGGCCACCAACTTTGAATCTGATAATTAAAACACTCTTAATAATATCCTTAGATATAGATTCAAACACCCATTGAATACCCAATCTATACCTCACTAGAAAAATAGTGTTTTAGAGCCTTAGAAGGAGATGTGAGAAAGATGAAAACCCTAATCGAAAAGAGGAACCATGGAGGATATTAGACTCACTAGGGGCATTAATCCCAAACGAACATCCCACCAAATATCCTATGATAGAAGGATAATCACTTCCTGGAAGCTTTAGTTGTCAAATTTATTCACTAGGCTTGAAAGAGGTGAAATATAGGAGAAACCCGAGTTGGGTTTTAAAATCTCAGTGGGGAAATTTTTTAAATTTTTCATCTTTACTGGTCTGCATGGTTTACCCGCACGATTTTACAAACTTCACACAAATTGTGTGAGATCTATTAACCCAAATTACCCATTTTTACATTTTCCTAGGAATTCTACATGGTTTCTTTTACCATGGAGTATCTTTATGGAAGCATCTGTCAAATATTACATGGTTACATGGGATGTTTTGCACAGTTTTCACTAACGGATCGTAAACCATGAATCATGCCCAGAAATTCGTTTTTGATCCTCTTTTGGGTCCCAAACACCCAAACAATTCTAAGCCTTTATGTAGATTTGGGACAGAATTATTTAACCAAAAGAAAACACTTATACAAAAGTGTAAACAAGGAAATACCTCAATGAAAAATCTTTGGTCTTCCACATATAGAAGTTTTGACAAAATGGTTGTGTATAAAATGAATTATTTTTTTGGCTTAGTGTGTTATGTTTTTTCATATATGTACAAAATATTTTTGAAAGGATCATCCTCTGAAATGCATTATTTTACTATATTTTATTCCACTAAGGAACATCAATTCATGAACCATCATCATCGATGGTGGTGAATATAAATGATATAAGTGTTAAAGCTAGAGGATGCTTTTCATAACCTTATCCATTATGAATGTGTGTGGAGATATAATGAACAAGTACAAAATTTAGTAATATTGATATGTAAGTTTATCCAATATGATAAATAATTGAAATTACTTAGAGATAACATAATAATTCACTAATCACTAGAAGTACCAGTCGAGCCAGATATTTCCATTGAATAAGTGGTGGATTCCCATAATGATCGTATATTATTAGAATTATCATTGTGGATTTCGGTGGGAGGTATATTTAGAATGTCCTCAAGAAATATATTTTAAACCAATGTCTATTTTATTTATACTTAGGTATATATAGAGTAAAATGGATTTTTATAAATCACAATCTCTTATTAGCTTGTGTATTGGATTAATTCAATATGTTGTAATCTATTATTTACTATTTTAGTGGAATTATTATTTCATATGGATTAGTATATATTTAAAAAAATTCCTTTTTTTGTTCCTTATGTTATTAATTTGTATTCACAACATTATCTACAAATAATTTAATATTTAATTTTCTGAGAGTATTTGATGGTGTGTGGTATGGGTACATGATTCTATTTAATAAGTATTTCTATAATAGATACATATTTCATGGTATTAATTTCTTCCAGGCCTTCTCTTAACATGCTTCCTCATTTGATGTTAAATAAGAACAACCTAGAAAAAAACATAAAAAATTTGCGAGTTAGTTTTCATTTACGAATTTTTTATTTGTTGGAATATTTAATTCTTAAAAATATAGAATTAAGAGGTGAAAAGTTACGAAACCAAATGTTTTATGTATCAAAATTTAATTTCTAGAATATTATATTAAATGAATACATATTTTACAAGGATCATGATATTCCATTTATTTCAAAGAAACAAGAAGTGGTGTAAAATAAAATGGTGGAAGTACATGGAACGATGGAATGGGTTGTTTTCAAGGTAATGTTATCCAAGAATGTTTCTTTCAATATCAATGATTATAAAAATACTATTGAATTGATCTCTATAGTTGAAAACATATATAAGATTATTTTCATAATAAACAAAGTTTTCATTCTTAAGAAGAAATTTTTAAATAGGATATCAACATTAAGGTTATAAATATATCAACTATATGAGATTAGAAATATCTAAACTCAAAAAGAGTCTATTAGAATGAGGGCCACTAAATAAATCTATGCATTAATTATTTTTTCCATAATTCTAAAACCATTTTATTCCATGGTGACATATATGAGTAATTTCTATAGAAATAATGAAAATTTATTTGAGGATGTTCATGATCAGATATTCAATTAAGAAATTTTAATGAAGTAGGATTCATGATCTATAAAAATTAAATTTATTATAGAAATAATTGGAATTATTACTTAAATAAGTCAGTATAAAAGGGAGTAAAATTGTAGAGAGATGTTTTTTGGGAAGGCAGATGGTACCAGTTACTCAGCATATTGAAACTATAGAAATAAGGTGAAGTTGCATAAGGATTTCTTAGATATATTTGTTAATTTAATAAATAAAACAATAGTTTCATCACCAACATTTTAGTTTCAAGTGAGGATAGAACATTGGTTCTAAGTGTGTATAGATAAATGAAGTTAGGGATTTCTGAGTCCATGGATTCATTTCATTCAACTTATGTAACAGGATTCATGCTCAATTTTTCATCCAAAATTCCTAGAATGGATTACCTTATAGGTATAGAAGAAAATTTTTTTTCGGAAAATGATATTTGAGTTTTTAATTACATATCATTCATATATATTATAATTAAGTAATTTAATACATCTAACGAATAAAAAAGAACCTAATTTATGTTAGTAATACTGACAATTTTGGATTTTGGTCTGTTTTTTGTCTTTTTTAGGGATGGTCACATGAGGTTCCTTGGTGATAAAATTTGGTGTGGAGGTCGGAACATTGTACTTTTCCAAACTTTTATAATGTACAGTGCATGAAGTAGAAAAAACATCCCTAACAAAATCATTTTTCATGACCATTTTAATTACATTAGTGAGAGGGGTTTATAGAACATGGCTAATATAAGATTTCCAAATCCTGATCAGGTAGAGTGGAAAAAATTGAGGGTTTCATATAAGGAAAATAATATGTGTTTTCATAAACTTTATATGTAAAAAACCAAATAATTAGAAGCATTATCAATTTCATGTTTATTTATTCAGACCAATACCAATTTGATCTCATGATTGAGAACTATACGATATTATTATTATCTGTGATTCAACATGGATGGTGTGATGTTTTAATTGATCATAATTAATTAATATTTCGTGTATTTATATTATGGATATTCATAAGGTAATTTAATACTAAATAAGACCAATATTATCAGGTTTGATAATGGTTCTAGGTATGGAGGAAAAGAGTGTCAGACATTCTGTTGGATGGATTAGATAGGGATTGATAAGATTATTCCAATAACACCTAAGTAAAATTATCTTTCAGAATAGATGAATAGAATGTTTAATGATAGAGGTGGGATCATTAGGTAATTTTCAAATTTCTAAATATATTTCCATTTGAAGCAATTAACTTTGTGTATTTTCTAATGAATCAAAATCCTTATAAACTACAAACACAACTTCTAGATAAACTCTACTCCGATAGGATGGTGGAATATACATACCTAAATGTTTTTTTATGTATATCACATTCCTAAAATAATTCCAAATATAGGGTAATGTTAGAATCTAAGACACATACATGTTTGTTTATTGGTCCTGGTGATAAATACATTGGTTTCAAACATAGGTATCAGAGTAAAAAAAATTTGTCATAGTCCGAAAAAATTATTTATTGAGGAGATATTTTTGGAAACATTAGAACCAAGATAAATAATCTTTTGGGAACATTCAGACAGCAATACATGATGTGGTTGTACATAGTATAGGTTCCGTGGTGTTAGGATGTCTAGGGATCACACAAGTAGGAGTCCATAAATTACAACCATGTTATGGAATGAGAATAATTGATCAAGTTATAAATGTACTCGCATCGGATGTTCCAAAATAAAAATGGATATAAAATACATAAGGAAAAGTACTAAAAGTGGAACGTTTGAAAGGATATTAACCTTATGAGTTTGGGTGGTCAACCATGGGTAGAAGGCTAGTACATAGGCTTGATTCTAAAATGATATTATTACATATCATGGATTGTTTAGAACCTAAATCTATTTTTATAGTGATATGTATCAGAAAACCATTTTTATAGGAGTTAAATATGAATGATGTGTTGGATTACATACATGATTTTGATTCATGGTAGGAAAAAGGACTTCTGGATGAAAAGAGGGACATTTAGAACAAATGGTTTAATCATATGATATTGGAAGTGTGTCTTAGAGTCCAATAAATGTGTTTTTTGGTTGAAAATGAATCATAATTCTCTAAAGGGTTATATTTTAGTGAGATTTTCTATCATGGTATAAATGAAACAATTATAATGGTTCTCATCATAGTTTCCATTTTAGATTTGTTTCACGAATAACATAATGTCAAGAAAAGTTTACATCATGGATATTTAGAGGATGAAATATATATAGATTGAATTGGAGGTTTCCTACTATAATAGAATTTGGGTCTAGTGTGCAAGATGAAATAATTTCTATATGAGCTCAAATAAAAAATATGTTATTGGAATCAAGAGTTTGATATATTCATAGTGTAATAAAAGTTCATTCGAAGATAGATAGATCATATTTATTATCAAATGTTTTATGATGATGGGAGATACTTTATTATTCTCTTCTATGTTGATTAAGTACATTCAGTTTTATATATAATGGATAGGTAAGTATTGTTGATATGATTATAATTTGGATGTTTCTAGATGATGGATCATTATTCAATAATAATGTTTTTCGGGATGAGGGTTGAAAGACACTTGAGCACTTCAAAATTTTTCCCAACATAATCAAATTACATTTAGAATGTTCTAGAATTATTCCAACTATGTGACAAAAAACTAACGAGTTCTTCCATGGTTATAATCTTAATAAATTTTAAGGATAATAAACAAAAATGGATTATAATTCTAAATACATGGAAAAGTGGTGTGTTTATTATCTATGAAAAGTTTGGTGTGCTCTATTATATATTAAGGACGGATAAAACCCATGTAGTAGTTGTGGGGAAAATATATTCATGGTCATGGTAGAGGATACTAGCATTACATTAATGAGGTCTTTTGGTATCACATAATATTAGTGGATCTAGAAATATATTTTGGAACATATGATAACTTATGGTTTTTAGATACTGACATCGGGGGAGATAAAAATTTCTGGACCAGCACATATGTTTTTGTTTTTACATTTAGTGGATCATTCATGAACTCGATGTACAGGTTACAACAAATTTTTATACTATCAAATACAAATTTATAGTACATTAAAATATAAAAATATGGGAAGGAGTGGATTTTATTGAAAATATTACTAGAGGATATTAGATGTGGTCAAGTGTTTTTCATGTTGTATTATGATAGCTAAATCGAAATTCACTTAGCCATGAAGCTATAATTTCTCTCTTAAATGACGAATGTTCAACTAAAATAAAACATCATGTGGATGATTTTGGAGAATGGGATGCTAGAACTATGGAATATTGAAGTGAATAAAAATCTAAATTATATTCTAGCTATAGTTATAGATCAAGAGTGTATGAATTGATTTTTTTCATTATTATTTATTAAAAGTCATAGAAGTTTTAATATCTTAAACCCACATATATACCTGAATAATGTTTTATAACTACCTTATATTAACGATCAGAAGTTAGTTTTTAATGTTTCTTGAATTCATATTGTTTTATGATAGTAAATATTTTTCAAGTAACAATACGAACAAGCATAGATAAGTGATGTTATACCATTACTTTAATAGTTCTACCAACAGTTAAGGAGTGTAATCCTTAGATCTAACAATGAAAATATCTAATATCAAGAAACATATACCACAAAAATAGATCTACCATTAGACAGTGATACCGCCAAAATAGATCTACACCTGGAAATTTATACCATTAAAACAGATCTACCATTGGACATATTTACTAGAAGACAAAACTACCATCAGGTATATCTACATCTAGAAGAGATGTACATCCTGACATATCTTCTATCATGTCTGATCTACTGCCAAGTTGATCAACCACTACGATGATCTACCATTAGTCTATTCTACCGTTCAATTTTTCTACTGCCAGAGTGCTACTATTTTAGTCTAGATTAATTGTAAAATTTAATTTATTTATGATCTATTTTAATTAATTAAATGCAGTCAGTCGCATATGGACTTAAAAATTATTATTCATAAACTAATCTATATATAAATTAATTAAAAATTCATGTATTCCTAATTTTTTACTCTATATGATGATTTTGGTTATATTATAATTGTTATCCAATGGATAATTGGACCTCGAGCGATATAAATTTAGAAGAACCACCTCATGATAAAAATAGGGATAAATACATAGATGAACACTAACCTTCATATTATAAATTTAGAATAATCCCTAATAGACATGTCTCATAAAGGAATTTGGATATCTACAGACATAAAACAAATATGTTTTCCAAATATTCAAGACATTATATTTTTTTTGTACATTTAGTGGTACTTCTTCAAGATTATTACCAAGATTTAATCATGGATATGTTCACATCTAATGTTGTTCAGATCGAGAAGAATAAAGTTCTACCATCTCTAATCACTTTCTCTATCTTTTTGTTCCTTATATTTGAGATGCGCTGAATTTTACTTAATTTATCAATCAAAAGGGTATCCAATACTTATTCTGAGAGGGCCCCACACTCTCTCTGAAATTTATTAATTTGTAAATGAAGCTCTAAATTATATAATAATTACTGAGAATGTGGATTTGAATCAATTATTAACTTTTTATGTGCTTCAATGATTTTAGAAACATAACTTCTTTAATCTGTTAATATAAATTACCCTATAATATTTTATTAAATACCTGACATTTTAAATTATGAAATAATGTAAATCAGAAGATATCTATAATATTTGTCCTTAGTGTGAGAACCTACATCATTACCATAATAACTCTTGTGGGTTTATCAAAATTCCAAAAAAATGATGATGTGAATAAAACTTGTGTTAATTCCTGTTACACACCTTATAACTCCTAATAGGAATGATTATAATGACACCCATCAACTTATTATTTTTTCTTTCAAACATTTGTTTCTACAAAATAAAAGAAAAATTAAAATTTTCCCTAAAAAACACATTCCATAACCTCAGTCTGAGGAAATTAGGTTTAATTGTCTCATCCCAATGAACTTAGTCTGAGAGACTCGGTATGATGAAAATATTCTCTATCATAACTTCAAAAACTCTTCTCAATTGATCATTATGATCCTCATTAGTCTGATCATCCTCATTCTAGTAAACAAAACATTTAGATGTCTGGCCTTCTTATGAGATTTTAGTCTATAAAAAACACTAGCATGAATTCTAATGTGCACCTCTTTTTCTATAAGTGAAAATATTTCAATGTAATCATGTACTAGGAATCTATTTATTGAAATCCCAAATTATAAATTGAGTTAAATTAAAAATAATTTTCATCTTACTCAAATTCAAAAACCCATAAAATTTATCCATATTCTAACTTCATGTTTTACTACTTCAACTCTTCTAAAATATTCTTTAATAATTTTTGAAATTTCTACAGTCTTATTAGTAACATAATTATCAAACATGAAAACATTAAAACGTTATTATTACCTTTTATTCACATAGTTATTCCTATTTACTCTCCTTCTCGTAGTTATCCTGATTAAATTTCCTTTTTAGAGTCAGTCTGATTGAATTTTCATCTGAGAGTCAGTCTGATTAACTTTCATTCATAGAGTCGGTCTGATTGAATTTCCATCTTAGTGGCAGCCTGATTAAAATTCCCTCTCAAATTTAGTCCAGTCTATTATCCATTACACATTATGGAAAACTAAAACATTCCATAGTGAATAACTTTTCCCTCTAAATCTTATAGATCTGATAATATGTATATTTTATTTGAAAGCCTGACTGAAGACAATTATCTATATGTTCACACATTTCTTCACACCAATAAACTCATAAACCTTTAATCAAAAACTCCTTCTTGTATCATGACTCTCTCCTGATGTTGAAGACTTTTGATATCAGCATTGAATATACTAACAAAAGGATCAGATGTTTAAGAACATTCTAACTATATAATTCTTTATTATCTTCTTTTTTAGGATAAGGAAACATCCCATAATTCATTCACATGTTCTTCTAACAATCTATAAAAACATTGTGTATGGTAGATCTATAAATTCATACTCCTAAATCTGAATTTGATGAACAATGATGAAGAGTATTCAGCTTCCACATTCCTAATAACTTATGTGTCTAGTGTTTCCCAATCAGATTCTCTACATCCATAAAATATAATTCTCAAAAACAAAACATTCCCCGCCACCCTTGAGTTTGGATTCGAACATTCAAAAGCATTCAGTTGTTTTACAAAAAATATTCTTCAACAAAAGATTATTTTTCAACAAAAGGAAAACATTTTTGAAGAATCACATCTTTATTATCCCCCTTTGTATTTGTTTATAAACACATGATAAATAAAAACTTTTGACCAATCAAAATTCTTAGTTCATGTTATTTTAAATTTCATCAAAACATATCCGCACTCAAAATATATTATTCTGACATTGCACTACTAGATAACACAATTTTTTTGAAGGGACCCCATCAATCGATGATAAGAAAATATGCATTAATTTTAAGAAAAATAGTTTATTCCTCCTTATTTTGATTCTCATGATACCATTGATACATTATCTATTTCACTCCCATTATTTATTATATTCCACAATATATGATTACCACATCTTCATATTCATAAAAAAATGTAACAAAAATTTATTAAAAAGTACAAATTTCTTACTCTATACCCCTTTAACAACATAATCCAATGCATTGTGGAGGAACTTCCTTAATATGTTTAGGATGTTGTTGGTTGTTGATGAAAATGTAGTTTCAACCAAAATTCAAAAATTATATCTTTGGTAATTTCTTTTGTAATGATATTAGTAGTTTGATACATACCGGATATATATTCTAGAAAAAAATTTCCAATAGAAACATTATCTATTATAGTGTAAAAATTTATATCATTGGGTTTCGATTATGAATATGGCAAAAATTTAAAAAGATTAATATCACTATGATTATTAGAAAGAATCTTTACTAGTTTTGAAACATTCACATTCATGTATTTTAACTGAAATTTCATCCACAGCCTCTTATTACAAGCCTAAGAAGTTGTAATATATTCTGATTACACTATTCTCAATGTTACTGAATATTTTTTCTTACTATACCAACTTATACAACATTCACCTAATAAGAATATCCCTCTTGAATTAAATTTTCTATCATTATATGTAGCGACTCGGGTTTTGGCCCTGTCAGACTTTAGAATATTTCTACAAATAATTCCAGTTCTAGGCGCGAAGACGGTGTGCGATTCCGAGGCCCGGTGTGCCTAGAATTAATTTAATAAAAATATTAAGTATTTTTATACTATGCACATGGTGGGGGTGTGATATCTCCTAAACTGTAGCTCAGAACTGGAATCTAAGGGCACAGTTGCGTCCGGAACGTGTCTTTTACCTCAAGCAAAGTGTAAACTTTGTGGGCGCAGGCCTACGTTTGAAAGTTCCACCAGGGGCGTTTTTGTAATTAAATGGAAAAGACCATTTACGAGGATCGGCTCGAATAAATTCTGAATGAAGTCTCAGATCGAAAATCTAAGTCCACCGTTACATTCATAATGGCGCGTTTACCCTTGGGGTGATCTTAACTTTGTCTGCATCGGGTGCCGGAAAAGAGGTGAGTTGGCAGGGAGTTAAATGAGTTGTTTTATAAAAAAACATAAATCATTTCATCTCCCCCCCTTACCTCCTATGAACAGCATAAGGGAACCCCCCCCCCCCCCTCCCCCATCGGTTTCTTCATCAAATCGAGCTAGAATTGTCAGTTTTCTGCTCTGATCGTCAGCGGATCTAGCTTCAGGGTGTCGTCGGCGTCGATCTGCACCCGAAGCATCGGCGTTTCACCCACGAGGTAGGCAGTAAGAGTTTTACAATCTCGGATCCTGTTTTTGTGTTGATTTTCTTCAAATTTTTGTAAGGATTGTGTAGTTCGGGTCCCGAGGTTTCCAATTTTTTTCAGATCTGAATTTGGAGCACCGGGGTGCTTTCGGTGGCTCCCAGAATTTTTCCGGCGAAATACTGGTTTTCCGGCGACGTCATTGGCAGAATCTGGTGAGGCGCAGCGGTAGTGTGGCGGCGGCAGGGCAGATTTTGGCAGCGGCGGTGGCGGCGCGGCGGAATCCGGCGGTGGCGCGATGGTTTTCGGGGAGGCCAGCGGTTGTCCGGTCAGGATTTTTCTAATGTTATTTAAACCCCCATAACTCACAAACCATAACTCTGATTTGCAATACATTTGCGGAAACACGTTCCTTGCGCCGATACGGACCTTTTTAACTCACTTTTAAAATTCTCTTGAGTCGGGATTTCGGCACAGGGGCTTGAAAGGTCGAATAAAATAATAATATTTTATTATTATTCGACTTCGGGCCTTTGTAAATTCTACCTGGAGCGTCCGAATGACATGCCGTTAGTGGAGTTGAGACCCTGATGGTACGACGGAATTTTTGAGATGGTTTTCAGGTGTTGGGACTGAGAATGGAATGCGGTCCCGACGAGGCCAGGTTTTGGCGTTTTCAGAGAAATGCAAATTTTCTACTCTGTGTCCATTTTGTACGAGCGAGTAGTCGATCCTGTGTGCTTTTTCAAGAGAATCGCAATGGTGTGATCCGTTCGATGTGTATCAAGATCGGAGCGTGGGCCCCACCTAAGCTGGCTTCAGTGAATAGTACCTTTTTCACCGGGTGTATGTTTCGGACGAACTAGTAGTCGATTCCGCTTGATTTTTCTAGGGGATCGTTTTGGTATGATCCGATCGATGGGTTTCAGGATTGTTGTGTGGGCCCCAAATGAGCTAGCTATAGTGAATAGTGCCTTTTTCACGAGTGCTCTATTTTGGGCGAGTAAACAGCCTATCCTGCATTTTTTCTGCATAGAATGTGATGGTGGCCTCGGTATCAGCCTTGGAGATGCGCGGTGTGGCGTTGTGGCGGGTTTCTTGGGTTAGCGACATTTGGACCAGCAGTGGTTGAGGGTACTCCTTTGTTGGTTCCTACGAGGGTTTTCATGGCATCACAACCCTTGTTTTGGCTTTTGGTCCTCTCGATGGGATGTTTAATCTGTTGGAGTTGTGGTATCCCTCTGGTGGGCCAGAGTGGGATCCTCTAGCCTTGCTACCCTAGATCGGGTTCTTGGTATCGTTGTGATATTTTATCCACGGGTGGTGATCCCCTATCTAGCTAGTTAACCCCGTAGGGTTTGGCATCATCAGGATTATGATCCCCTACGTGGTGGGCCGTACTTAGTAGGGTTGTTTCATCATCGTGTATACGATCCCCTACTCAGCATGAGGTGTATAGTTGGGTTGCGGTATCGTTGGTTATGCAATCCCCTACTCAGCGCGTTGTTTCGGTAGGGTTAAAGCATCATCGGTTCGATCCCCTACAATGCGATTTATACCGGATAGGGTTCTAGTATAGTCGTGACCGCCTTTATATGGGCGATGATCCTCTATCTGAGTGATGTTCTTCTATCGAGCACCAGATAGGGTTGTGGTATCCCACATCGGATCCTTGGTGTGATTGCCTATCTTTGAGAACTACGTATGCCTGATCTGGTCATGGTATCCCCCAACAGACCCTGTCAGTGATCCTCTATCTATGAGATTCTTATTCCAGAGTGGGTTCTAGTATCCCCTAGTGGACCCTAGAAGTGATCCCCTATCTCAGGAGTTTGGTGGTTATGTTGTTTTAGTGGGTTTTTCCTCAGTGACGGTATCTGACGAGCATGATCTCTTAGGTGAGCATATGAAAGGTTTGTGAGAAACCCAATGGAGTATATATCTCAGACGAGTGTCATCTGGGATGATAGTGATCATGGAGCGTGTTCTCCTGGTTGTGAATCGTTGCTGGTGACGAGGTCATTACCTCAGTTGGCTTGTTGCGAGAACTGAGTATTTCTGGATTGTTCAAGGTGTATGTATGGGCATACACCTAAGATGAGCTGAATAGTTGTGTTTAGACAAGGATGGTCACGAGATGGAGTTTCTCTCTAAACTGGGTTCCCTCTAGCTGGGTTGATCGGACTGTTTCCTTCAGTTTCTCTCTTTTGGTTTTGGGTTTTTGGGGTGCCTATTGAGTATGTTTATACTCACCCCTGCACGGGCTTTGCCTGCACATGTTTGTGTCTTGTATAGAACAGAGATCTTTCGACGGAGTCCAAGGAGGACCCGGAGCAAGAGGAGTTGAGTGAGTGAGATTGATCAGGGTGTTTACGGGTGCGGTGTCAAGGGAGATTTATGGTGGGTGTTTGTGGCAGTGTTCCCCTTCTTCAGAGTAGGTTGGAAGCAATTTTGTATTTTTCTTTTGGTGGGCCATGTTTTTTCCTTTTTTACTTATGTCATACTCTGGTTGTGGGATAGTTCTACGCATGAATTTTATTTTCAGTTTTATATATCTCTGTATAGTTTCATGGATTTGTATGTGGGTGAGTGTGTACAGGTACCTTAGGCTAATGCCTCCCATGTGTGTGATAGCCTACTCGGCGCTAGCCTCCAGCCCCTCGTCTATTGGAGGTGGGCTTGGGGAGTCGCGGCTCGAGCCCTGTTGGGTTGGGTCGTGACAAAGTGGTATAAGAGGAGGTTCCAACTTTGGGATCTGATAGTGCAGCTGTTCTAGCTATGAGTTTGGTTTGGGTTGCATATCGGCTGTGTTATGATGTTTCGAGCTCAGATTTTAGGCCAAAGACTCCAATGTTGGTGTGGATGCTGAGGTATCTATACACCAGGACTCTGATTACCTGCCTTTCGAATCGGGACATTCGTACACTGGTCACAGGGATATAACAGTACATGCATCATATAAGACTGGGTTTTTGGGGTTTTCCGTGTCCTTCTTGTGCCAGTTCTCCAGATATACTCTTTGACTGTGGTTCATCATTAATGTATTTCTGGATTCCTCTATGACATCAGCTAGCATGGGTTCTGCAGTGGGATTGTGGTGACGATCTGCCCCATGATGAGGCTGTGGACCAGGGCGCAGGTTCTAATGCTGGACCTCCATGTGGTCCACCAGTTGAGCCACCACCTGTCGAGCAGCTGGTTGTGCCGGAAGTGCAGGACGAGGTTGCACGCAGGCTGAGTGCACTGCATGAGTTCCAGAGGCAGCGACCTCTGAGGTTTTGGGGTGATCCAAACCCCCAAGTAGCTGATGACTATTTTGAGGCAGTCACCCTATTTTTCCGCCTAGTGAGGACACCTCCAGATCAGATGGTGGTCTTAGCGGTGAGCCTTCTGCATGGTTCTCCCGGGCGATGGTGGAGTTTGGTGATGTAGTCCAATGAGGAGGAGACGCTCACGTGGGCAGAGTTTGAGAAGCTATTCAAGGAGGAGTTCTATCCAGTTACATTGAGGTCAATGTGGATCTAAGAGCTTCTGCAGCTTCGGCAAGAGGGCCTGTCGGTGTCGGATCACAAAGCAAGGTTTACTGACCTATCGCGCTACTCCCTGGATATAGTTCAAGACCCATTCTTTAAGGCTCGAACCTTCGAGCAGGGGTTACGTAGGGATATCCGAGCAATTGTGGTTTCCTTGTGCCTTCCCACCTGTGCTGGAGTGTTAGAGTGAGCGTTGGTGGTGGAGATCTTTCTGGCTGAGCAAATTCCCCCTGTTAGTGCTGGGCACGTTAGAGTTGAGACGTCAGCATCTGGTAGCCGACGACTGACTCAGGGTTCTAGACGTGGATGACATTTCAGGAGGCGACTCCAGGATGGAGGATCTAAGGCTCAGGGCTCGCAGGACTCACAGGCCTCTTTTGGTCAGCCGTAGGAGAGGTTGTGTTATGCTTGCGATGGTCGGGGACATCTTGTTAGATATTTTCTGAACCGTCGTGTAGCTGAGAGGGAGCCGGTCGATGGACCACCTTGACAGAGGTAGCGTATCGAGCAAGGAGTTCTGCATGGCGGTGGATGTGGTAATGGAGCTGGTGAAGCATGAGGCGGTGGTAGGTGGTATCAGTTGCCACCACCCCCACCCCCAGGTGGTCCACGCCAAGATTAGGGAGCTGGTGGGCAAGGGCGAGGACAACTGCATGTCCATGAGGCTTTTGACTCAGAAGCTCCGCGGATGGATAGAGGTACGCCTTGTGTCCTTTCTACTTTCTGTAGTAGCTTGATAGACACTGTTTAGCGGCAATCTTTCCTTTTTGTTGTTTTCTCAAGATTTGTGCAGGGTGTTGGTAAGACCCTGTGTGAGGGTTTTGTTCGGAATGCTTCGAATGTGTAAGTAAGAGAGATCTTTTCCCCAACTGAGACCCATTTTTGTGACGTGATTAAAATCGTGCGAGCGAGTCACTTCTGCCCAAAGCGGATAGTGTTGAGGTGTGGTGGATGAGACCCTCTGACTTATGCATTCAGGCAGGGGTGTTTGTTGGTGAACTCGCTGGTGTGTGAGACCCAGTTGAGAGTCCAGTTACTTTCCTTGTACTTATGGATTTTCAGGGATGAAAAGTTCTAAGGGGGGAGGATGTAGCGGCTCGGGTTTTGGCCCTATCAGACTTTAAAATATTTCTACGAAAAATTCTAGAGCTAGGTGTGAAGACAGCGTGCGATTCCGAGGCCCGGTGTGCCCGGAATTAATTTTATAAAAATATTAAGTATTTTTATACTATTCACATGGAGGGGTGTGATATCTCTTTAACGGTAGCTCAGAATAGGAATCTGAAGGCACGGTTGAGTCCGGAACATGCCTTTTACCTTAGGAGAACTGTAAACATTACGGGCGCGGGCCTGCGGTGGAAAGCGCCAGCAGGTGTGTTTTCTTAAATAAATGGAAATGTCCATTTATGAGAATTGGTTCGAATAACTTCTGAAATGAGTCTTGGATCGCAAATCTGAGTCCATCGTTGCATTCAAAACGACGCGTTTACCCTATGGGTGACCTTAACTTTGTTTGCATCGGGTGCTGCAACGGGGGCGAGGTGGTGGGGAGATAAATGAGTTGTTTTATAAAAAAACATAAATCATTTCATCCCCCCCCCCCTACCTCTTACGTGCATCGGAATGGTACCACCATCCCCTATCTGTTTCTTCATCAAATCGAGCTAGAATCGTCCATTTTCGGCACCGATCGTCAGCAGATCTAGCTTCAGGGCGTCACTGGCGTCGATCTGCACTCGAAGCTTCGGCGTTTTACCCGGGAGGTAGGCAGTTTGAGTTTTACAATCCCGGATCCTAGTTTTGTGATGGTTTTCTTCAAAAAAACTTGTAACTATTGTGTAGTTCGTGTCCCAAGGTTTCCAAAACATTATTCAGATCTGAATATGGAGCACTGGGGTGCTCCCGGTGGCTCTCAGATGTTTTCCGGTGAAATCCTGGTTTTCCAGCGGTGTCAATGGCGGAATCCAGTGAGGCGCGGCGGGGGCATGGCGGATTCCGATGGCGGCGGCGGTGGCGTGGCGGAATCTGGCGGTGGCGCGGTGGTTTTCGGCGAGGTCGGCGGTGGTCCATCCAGGATTTTTCGGGGGTTCTTTAAACCCCCGTAACACACAAACCGTAACTCCGATTTGCGAGCTGTTTGCGGATAAACATTCCTTGCGTCGAGACGAACCTTTTAAACTCACTTTGAGAATTTTTTGAGTTGGGATTTTGGCCCAGGTGCTTGAAAGGTCGAATAAAATAATAATATTTTATTATTATTTGACTTCGTGTCGTTGTAACTTCTACCCGGAGCGTCTGAATGACGTGTCGTCAGTGGCATTGAGTCCCTAATGGTACAGAGAACATTTTGATATAGTTTCTAGGTGTTGGGACTGAGAAAACGGTGTGGGCCCTATGAGGTCTGGTTTTGGTATTTTTGGAGAAACACATCGTTTTTGCTGGGTGTCCGTTTTGTATGAGTGAGTAGTCGATTCTATGAGTTTTTTCGAGAGGATAACAATGGTGCGAACCATTTGATGTGTATCAGGATCGGATCATGGGCCCCACCCGAGCTGGCATCAGTGAATAGTACCTTTTTCACCGAGTGTCCATTTTGGACGAACGATTAGTTGATTCTGCTTGTTTTTCCGAGGGGATTCTTGTGGTTTGATATGCTCAATGGGTTTCGGGATCATTGTGTTGGCCCCAAACGAGCTAGCTATGGTGAATAGTGACTTTTTCACTGGTTCTCCATTTTGGGTGTGTAAACAGCCTATCCTCAATGTTTTTACACATTGAACGCAATGGTGGCCTTGGTATCATCCTTGGAGATGCGCGGTGTGGCATTGTGGTGGGTCGCTCGGGTTAGTGACGTTTGGACCAGTAGTGGTTAAGGTTACTGCCTTGGTTCATTCCAACGAGGGTTTCTACAGCATCACAACCCTAGTTTAGGCTTGTGATTCTCTAGATGGGATGATTAATCTGTTGGAGTTGTGGTATCCCTCCGGTGGGCCGGAGTGGGATCCTATAGCATCGCTACCCTAGATCAGGTTCTTGGTATCTCTGTGGTCGTTTATCCATGGGCGGTGATCCCCTATCTAGCTAGTTATCCCCATAGGGTTTTGGCATCATCGAGATTATGATCCCCTACATGGTGGGCCGTACTCAGTAGGGTTGTGGCATCGTTGGGTATAGTATTTGATACTCAGCATGAGGTATATAGTAGTGTTACGGTATCTTTGGTTATGCGATCCCCGACTCAGCGAGTGGTTTTGGTAGGGTTGCGGCATCATTGGTTTGATCCCCTACATCGCGATTTATACCATATAGTGTTCTGGTATCATCGTGACCACCTCTATATGGGTGATAATCCACTATTTGAGTGATGTGCTTCTATCGTGTGCCAGATCGGGTTGTGGTATCCCCCATCGGATCCTGGGTGTGATCCCCTATCTGTGAGAACTACGTATGACAGATCAGGTCATGGTATCCCCCAGCGGACCTTGGGAGTGATTCCCTATCTATGAGCTTTGTATTACGGAGTGGATTATGGTATCCCCTAAAAGACCCTAGGAGTGATCCCCTATATGAGGAGTTTGGTGGTTATGTTGTTTTAGCAGGGTTTTCCTCAGTGACGGTATCCGACGAGCGTGATCTCTCGGGTGAGCGTCTGAGATGTTTGTGAGAAACCCGATAGAGTGTATCTCTCGGACGAGTGTCATCTAGGATGACGGTGATCGTGGATCGTGTTCTCCTGGTTGTGAACCATTGCTGGTGACAAGGTCGGTACCTCGGGTGGCTTGTTGCGAGAGCTGAGTATTTCTGGATTGTTCAAGGTGCATGCATGGGCATACACCTGAGTTGAGCTGACTAGTTGTGTTTAGCCGAGGATGGTCATGAGATGGAGTTTCTATCTCAACTGGGTTCCCTCAGGCTGGGTTGAGCGGATTGTTGCCTTCAGTTGCTCTCTTTTGGTTTTGGGATTTTGGGGTGACAACTGAGTATGTTTATACTCACCCCTGCATGGGCTTTGCTCACACATGTTTGTGTCTTGTGCAGACCACAGACCTTTTGATAGAGTCCCAGGAGGACCCAGAGCAGGAGGAGCTGAGTGAGTGAGATTGACTGGGTAGTTTACCGGTGCGGTGCCGAGGGAGATTTCTAGTGCGTGTTTGTGGCAGCGTTCACCTTCTTCAGAGCAGGTTGGACATGCTTTTGTAGTTTTCTTTTGGTGGGCCCTGTTTTTCTCTTTTCTACTTCTGTTGTACACTGGTTGTGGGATAGTTGTACGCATGCATTTTCTTTCCAGTTTTATATAACTCTCCACTGTTTCATGGAGGTGTATTTGGGTTCGTGTGTATCGGTACCTTAGGCTAATTCCTCCCATGTGTGTGATAGCCTACTCAGTGCTATATGGCAGCCCCTGGCCTATTAGAGGCAGGCTTGGGGAGTCGCGGCTCGAGCCCCGTTGGGCCGGGTCGTGACATTATACTCTCCATCTAAAACAATGTTAGTGTAACCTTTAAACATTACCTCAAAATTTCGTTTGTGTAAAAACTCATGTGATGTTGTTCCTTGGAAATGTCGAAGTATTCTATTTGCTGCCAACATATGTGACTCAATTGGACTACTTTGATACATATCAAAAAATTCATATAAATGTATGTTGGTGGAGTATCTGATCATTCGTGATCTTGATGAGAATGAAGATAGGATAGTAACTAGATCAATTCAGGTGAAGATAAGAATGTTTCATAGATATTTGTTAAATAATAAATTTCTTATTCTAATAAGAGGCTTCAATGAAAAGAATAAAACAGTAGAAAAATTCATCCAAACATAGGACAAGTTGGATTATTTCTTTTAATGACACATCTAATATGAACCTAATAAAAAGTTAAGTAAAATATCCTTGAAATATTTTTAGGATATTTCATCTTATAAGTTCATGCTATCTTTTAATTATCATGTTACCTCATATTCTATTTGATTTTCTCTAGTTGGACCTTATGTGGTTTTTCACTTTTTCTATAAAAGTATATTTGTGATAAAAAATTAATTTTGAGTATTGAGTAAACAATATCAGGCCATGAGGCAATATGATAAAGTATATATCCTATCAGATTCCAAAATTCATTTAGATTAACGATTTTCCAAAACTCGTATTTACCTATCATTATCCCCATAGAGATAGGTGTACAAACTTTTTTGGATTCATCCATGACAAATTTTTTTAAAAGTTTTGAAGAATAGATTTCTTGATATTGGAAAATTTATTTTTCCTTCTGATGAACCTGAAAAATATGGAAGAATTATAGTTCTATAAATATTGAAATCTCAATGTTCTATTTCATTTCTTCAGAATATGTTTCACAGAAAACTTCTCTATCCCCAAAAAAAAGTTTTCCATCCTTACAAAAAATTACAATTACAGTTTTGGAGTCTACATCATTCAAATATTTGTTGTTATCAACTTCAGATTTTAAAAAATTAAAAATTATCAAAAAATTATTATGTTTTGTATACCATGCACATGGATCTTGTTTCATCCTATAAAAACATTCTTCTATTTAAACACATTGGTTTAATCCTCATCAAGTAGAAACCCACACAGTAGTTCACTTTAAACATCTTTTTCAATTTCTCCATTGATAAATTCTTAATTTACATTGATTTAATATAAATTATAATTCTTGTGAGAATCCACTACTAGAAACATTGAATTGTTTCTAACATGTCAATGGGGGAAGAGGTTTCATCAAAATCCATACCTTTCACATGTTAATAGACTTTAAAAAAATCCTTACTTTATTTCATGAAACGTACCCATGTTCATTCAAATTTTTTATGTAAAGTTCTTCTGTTTTGGTAACATTATTAACTTTAGTATGTATAACAAGATCCCATGTTTCATTTTTCTCAATTTAATAAAACTCTTCATTCATATCGTTCACACATTATTTGTATAGAATATCTTCTAAAAATGATTCTGGTTAAACATTTGAAATGGGTGAAATTAGATTCTCTAATCTCAAAATTCATCTAGTCTAAACTAGGGCCTTCTAATTTCCATGAATATTTTCGGTATTGACGTGATTCTTTAAATTATGAAATTTCATAGTTCCTCTCGTTGCTTAACTTTCCTCACCACATGATAAATATTAATCTTTATGCACATTATTTTTCTCACATCCATTTTCATTATAATCTTTTAGTTTTTATTCTTCAACATTCCCTAGAAATTATGATAAGGATATTAGGTTTTCAATAACATTAACATCATATGGTTCAAAAAAATTAAACATTTTTTCCAACTCATAAAAGTTATTAAATTGGGTAACAATCCCATGAAAATTCCTTCTTCCTATTTCTCATCAATCTTTCCTTGATCTGTATTTGTGATTTTCAAATGAAATATACATCCAAAAACGTTTTATTACTTCACTGAAAGTTTTTTATACCACATTTATTAAGAATTCATGTTTGTTTCTCATCTCAACATGAATCTATTTTGAATTTGTATCGGAGTAAAAACAACATCGCTATAGTAGAACATTGAAATTTTGTATTATTCTAAAATTAATCTTCCCATTTCTATCATAATTCTATTATTTATTTGTAATGATCCATTTTATTTGTGAATAATAGTGATCACTACACATATTTTTGATACCATGAATTCTAAAATAAAATTTAAAAGTATTTCTTGTGAATTCAGTACTATTATATATTCTCAAATTCTTTATATAAGCCCTCATTTTATTCTCAACTTATTCTAGATAAAAGCCTAAACATTTCGATAGATTCTAACTTGTGTTTCGTAAATTTTATTATTTTCATCTGGGTGAGATAATCTATAGAAGTTATAATGTTAAAATCCCATTTTTTATTGATGTATCATCTTACCATATAAATCTTAAGGAAAACCTCGTGAGATCTGGTAGACTAACTCTCAACTCTCTTATGACATATGTTAGTTATCTTCCCTTTCTAACGAGTAAAAATACATTTTCTTATCATCCATTCAATTGTTGAATGTTTCATAGAACATGAACCTTAGATATTTTGTTCATTATTATTTCACATGGTGGCCAAATCTTCAGTGCCACAACTTATTTTCATCTTCAACACTTGTCTGACAAGAGAACATAAGTTTTCCAATCTAAAAAATATTTTAGATGTTTATTTCTCCCATTATCACAACATTTCCATATTGGAAAATTATGATTATACAAGAATCTATTATCGAAAAAAAACTTATTTTACATCATAACAATTATTACTCACAATTAGCATGTTTTGTGTTACTCTAACAAAAAATATAAATTCTTTTATTTTTTTAATTTGAGGTTTTAGGTAAGCAATTTATATTCCTCCAATTTTCAGTGATCTTTCATTTCAAATTTTAACATATCCAAAACCATGTTATTCAACATATTTTAATATTTTTAAATCACCTATCATGTGTGACTAAAAACCAATATCATGTATCCCTGGTGTGGTCATTTTAATTTAGTTCAAAACTGTCTCAAAAACAAAATTTGTTTCCTCAAATTTCATCTTTTCATTTCCCTTTGCATTTCTATCTAAAGAAACATCTTCTAGATGGAGTGTCACACATCATTAAGAATGGTGACCAGTCAAATAGAATCTTATAAAACCTTCTAGCATATATTCAAATTTATTTTTTTTTGTAAAGTTTATATAATCTATGGATTTTTTTCTAAATTCCAATGGGTTAGGAAATTTACTCATTATTCTTCCAAAATTTCTTTCATTGTGTTCAATCCATATTCTAGGAAGTGAAAATTCATACATTTAATAGAAATAGCTATTCTTATAGACTCTACTGAACTAGTAAAATCCATCAAATATTTATTTCTATTGAAATGAGATCATTCTGTGTAGAAAATTTTTTGAGGTTGATGAGTTCTTCATTCTTCAACATACTTTGGGTGTGCACCAACATTCCAACTGATGGATTTTATAAATTTCATATATGTGATAGGATTATCACAAAACTTCTCAATCCAAACATTCCATAACTTTTATTATCATTGAAAATTATTGAAAGGTTAGATGTAATGTTATTTTTGGATGGTGATGATTTCACCTGATTCTTGATTACACATTCATTATTAACATTAAACATCTCATATTTTACATCTAGTTGTTTTTTAAATTTTTATTCATACTCCTTAAGGTAATTTCAACCAACAGAAGTTTTGATTGAAACATGAAAACTTATTCTTCCTTTGATAACATCTTCTTTCAGAGATCTTCCGGAATCTGTCCTTATTCAACAATTCTATTTCTATAATTTAGGATATCATGTATGCATTTTTCTTCTTAAATGACAACAACATTCTCACATTTAGATGTTTTTTCACTATCTTTATTAATTATTTATATTTAAATCTTAATAGATTTTTTTTCTAATGAAATGGAATAGGTTATGTTCTGATCTAATACTCTATATAACATTCTTCACCTTCTTCTTCTTCACAATTTGTGGAGTCTTTTATTTTTTCTATTTTTTCATTGAAATTTGTAACCATTTATAAACATTTATCTTCCGAAGAATTATTTTTACTTGTGTCTCATTCATCTTTGTTACTCAACATACTTATCTTATTCCCAGTAATCTTCTTCTTATATTTTTTGGGTGAATTTTCTTATTCAAACCCAGTATGCCACTTCATCCAAGGAGGTTTTTCATCATAATAATATTTGTATTCTCCGAATTTATTCATAGGAAAAATCATATAAAAGTGTCCAATTCAACCACACATAAAACATTTTAGAGTAATTCTTCCTAAATACTTTCCTATTACTCTCTGATAGTTTTTAGAGATAAGAAGTAGGATTTTATCATTCAACTCATAATCATAATTTTCTTTAGAATCACAAGGACTAGAATCTTCAACATCTTGAATTTTTATCTTTCTCGTATCTTTAAAATTTATTCAATTAATCATATTTGTTTAGATATTTAGATATTTTATCAATACATAATAAATAAGAAAGTTATGTAATTCACTAAGAGAAAAATCATATATATGTTATAGATTGGAAATTTTATAATTAGGCCTACCTATAACGTTTCTTATATGTTTCTTAACAATTTTATATTCTTCAATATCTTATCTAAATCCTCTAATGTTGTAAAAAAATTCATTTACCCTAGTAAAGTATTCATCAATATATTCTATATCTATCATTTTTATGTTTTCAAACATGCTGCACGGGATTTATATCTTTTTTCCTTAACATTATTATTAAATTCAAATATACATTGAAGCTTGTTCCATGAACTCCTTAATATTTTTATACTCATCACCTTCTTATAAAATTTTTTTATATAGACATAAGAAAAGAATTCCTAGATTTTCAACAACATCAATATTTGTCTTATCAAAAAATCTCATCGGGATATGTTCCTTGATAGGTGGAATCCAAATTGTTATATCATTGACAACTTCTAGGCCACAAGATAGGATATAATAAATCATATTATTATTCCATAAATAATAATTTTTTCATCAAATATAAGAATTCCTCTACTGTTGATAGAATTGATACTATTCATAATAATGATTCAACAAGGGAATATTCCTCTGATACTTATTGATGTTCTAAAGGATAGAATAAAAAATATTTATAATTTTCAAAACCTTTAGAATGTTGACCCCTATAACCAGTTAAAGTCCATTAACTTTTTTAATTTTAGTAAATACTAATCCATTTAAAATTAGGAAGTCAATTAAAGAACCCAAGATTTATAGGGTTCATAGTAAATGTAAAAACATACGTCCTTTCCATAGCCACTCGCGTGGGTCTATGGAAATTCACTATAATGAAGAAGTTAACACCAATTGTGTCACCTATTATTAGACATCTTTTATCTATTGATAGGAATGATTATACTGACTCCGATTAGGTTACAACGTTTTCTTATAAACACTTTGATCAACCAAAGGAAAGAACATCAAGAACATTTTCTCCACAAAACATTGTATGAGATGTCAATCTGATGAAATTGGGTCCGATTGGCTCAGCCCAATGAACTCATTCTGATAGACTCAGTTAGATGTACCTATTCTCAATCCACACATCTCAAAATTTGGTTGATTTCTCATTCTGAACATCCTCCATCTGGTAAAAAAACATTCTAATGCATAACCTTTTAATGACATCTCAGTCAGTAAAAAAGACTCTGACCTGAATTATGCAATTCTCTAACTTTTCTACAAGTGAAAATGATTCAAAGTACAGATGTAACATGCATCTATTTATTGGTGTTGCAAAATAGAAAAGGTGGGAAACTAAAAATCTCTTCCTTCTTACTAAAATTCAAAAACCTCCAAAATTTATTCATATTTGAACTTCATCTTTGTGTACTTCAACTCAACCTATATCTTCTCAAACCATCTAAAAATGTCTTGAGTCTCCTTAGTAACTATCCCTCTTGAACAGCAAAATATTTCATCTGTCCAATAAACATTCAATACTACAAAAGTGTCCTTTACCAGTGATGGAATTTATCAGTCCATTGTTTTTAGGGAAGATAAAGGGTACCCTTTATGAGTTCTTAGTTTTTAATGCCGATAGAGGGTACCCTATATCAGTTATTTATTTTTAGCACTTATAAAGGGTAGCCTTTATCAGTGTTCTTTTAGTGAAGAAAATGGTACAAAATAAAAAGGATAAAAATGTATAAATAAATTATAAAAATTAGAAAATAGTATATATTAAATTTTTATAAATGTAAAATGAATAAAATTAAATCATTAAAAAAATTTAAAATTGGGTAAATTAAGAAAAATAATAAACATTTTATTTATTAAATAATTATTGATAAAAATGAATAAATTTAATATAAATATTTAAATATTATAAATAATAATTATTATTATATATTAAATATAGATTTATAAAATGAATAAATTATAATAATTAATTAACAAATTAATAAATTACTAAATTATTTATAAAGTAATTATTTATAAAAATGAATAAGTATAATATATATATTTATTATAAATTTAAATAAATAATATATATTAATTATAAATATATAAAAAATTAATAAAATGTAATAATTAAAAATTTATTAATGTCTTATTAATTTTTTATGTTGTTTGAATTTTCAATTTAACATATATCCAATGTCGTTTGTTACATTGATTTCACATACATATATATAATTAATGAATTTTTATATACAATTTAGACACACATATATTTATTCAAATAATGAAATCTTATATAGAAATACATACACCTAATATTTATATATGTTTTTCAAATTTTAGTATATTTTAGAACTTATTTATAACGTGATACATTCAATATATTATGTTTTCAATAGGTCAATTTTATTTATTTATTTTTTATATTATTAATGTTGGGTATTATATATTCCTTGTTAATTTGTTTTAAATTTTATCATTTTCTATTATTTATTTTTATATATATTTAATATCTTTAAGTATTTTCAGTATGTATTAATCATTATATATTTATAATTATTTATATTTAATTAATAAAATGTATCAATTTGTAAAATATTTTTAAAGTTTACTCATTTTGATTTATTTAAATTCACTCATTTTTAAAATTCATGGATTTAAGATTATATATCCATTAATAATGTTAAATATATAATTATGAATAAATATTTATAAATAAAGAAATTTATAAATATATATTTACTATATTTATAAATTTATATATTTATTATTATTATAAATAAATAAATATTATTTATTAAATTTATTATATAATTAAAAATATTTATTTTTATATATTTGAATAAGTATTAAATTATAATATATTTATTAAAATAATATACTGGATGACACTTGAACTCGATACCTCTCTATGACCCATAAGGGAAGTTACCACTAAATTGCACCATAAGGGATATATATATATAATTATATAATTATATAAATAAATAAATATTTTTTAAAAAATTATAATTCGTATAGTTGTTAATAAATAATTATAATTTTAAATAATTATTAAATTATAATAAATATATTTAAATAAAGAGTATTTTTATATTTATTTATATTATATATATATATAATTATATAAATATTTTTATAACTATAAAATTATAATAAATACATTTAAATAAAGAATATATTTAATATATATATTTATATTTGTTTATGAAATATATTTAATGATATAAATATATTTAGAAATATAAATAAATAAATAAAAATATATTTATTAATTTAAATATACAATCTTTATAAAATTATATCATTATATTTATAGATAAAAAAATAATTTAAAAAATTTATTAATGTAATTATAAATAATAATAATATATTTAAATAATTATAAAATTATAAAAAATAATTATATAATTATATAAATTTTTTACAGTTTTTTTATTAATAATCATCATTGTAAATCCTTTATTAGTGTTTATCGATTTAACGATGACACATGTGGTCTTTATCAACACTTTTTTCAAAGTATTTATAAAAGTGTCCCTGGTCTATTTAAAAGAAGCCTAACCATGACTCATTTAGTCATGATTCTCAAGATCTCTTAGAACTCCCCTACTACTAGAGCTACTCATCTACATTATATCGGACGAATCAAGGCTAGAATATAATATATGTTATTTTCTTCGTTTCCCGTCTCATTGTTTTAATTTTTTGTGTTTCATGGTTTGTGTTTTTTCATTGTTCGTAACCATGATAAACCCTACATCTCATCTCTATCTCCCTCTCACTAACTTACTGAAACCAATACAATACCACCCATGCTCTGTAAACCCATTCTATCTTCATACGAGACCATTGTGAACTACATCTCCATTTGTTGTTTCAACTTACAGTCATTTTTTTAGGTATCCCTTATATTATTTCTAGTTACATTTCATATGGATTGGTCTGTCATTGTTTGAATCTTTTTCAATAGAATACATGCACATGAACATGAAAAATAAAATTAACATTACATTGCACAAATTTTAGAGGGAATGTTATTTGATATGAATAATATAATATGGGTTAATATACATATAGTTTTAATGTTATTGGGATAATCTAATTCAGGTAAATGATGTTTAAATTTTTCTAGTTTATATTGATTAACATTATCAATATGTTATACAGATATAATTTAATAAGGACAAACTATTTAAATATTCATTGAAATCAACAAAAGAATACTTTTTTAGTTTTTTATTAAATCCAAAATCAAAAGATGTGATGTATTTTCAATAATTTGTGTGATTATAATTAATTGATAGGTTCCTAATATTAGTACATTTACTGATAAATATATTCACTAAATCATTAATGTTATGAGGGAAGTTTATATTCAATGGTTTGTGGAGACCATTAAAGGAGATAAAATTTATTTCTATTATCAATGGATGGTTTCCAATAATGTCCAATATCCATTACATTTATAATTAGTTAAAACAATTAAATTTTTATAAACTAATAGTAACTAAGTTTAATGAATTTACATTATTTTACATTTATATTTGAAAACATGTCATGGAAAAACACACCAGATTATATTCTATTAAAAGAGTTCGCATATACGGCGTCATCTATAGAATATGTTATATATGAGTTTACTTTTTTATCAAATTATTTTATATATTAATTCATATCTAGGAATGAAGTGATATTTGATGAAGTGACCTGATTTAAGCAAATTTATCTTCATTATTTGTGTCTATGTGTCTGTTATCTTATAAAAAAATTCCCTTTTATAAAACTATAACATGACAATATAGTCTAACTATTCATAACCTAAACTGAGCTGAATCGAAATTTTACTCAACCCCTAGAACCATCAACCAACTTCCAATGACTGATAAAAAATAAGTATCTTTCAATAGGATCTATTATAATATTCTTGGAAAACCAACTCACCTGACAATTCCACCTATTTTAAATAGTACACAATAGAATCCTGGTAATATAAATGCATATGGGATTAAAAAATAATAGTTTAATAAATCATAGGTAAAAATAAAACCCTATATGATTGACCAACATAACATTGATGAAACAAACTCCACAAGTCTCCATTATCTATCATTTATTTTATCCCTTCCTATAAATAATCAATCCTTGCAACCTTCATTCCAATGAAACATCAGTTGCATGTGCACCAATAACCACATAAAGCGGCTAAGTAAAAAACTAGGTATGTTTTCTCTAAAAAAAGTCCCTACCCATGATCCACATTAAAACCATGTATCTCATTTTTTTATTAAAATATTTCTAATGTGTGATAATTGAATGAAGCTTACAACACATAATATTTATAAGAAATATAATAATTTTTTCATAAAAATGGACCACATGTTTCACAAATAAGGTTTTTTAAATAAGGATTCATTTTCGTAAGATCAATGTACAATCCAATAAACATCATGTATAAAAGTACACATTTTCATGAATCCATCATGAAAATTATTACTATATAGAACATTGATGTAATAATTCAACACTCCAGTACAAATAACTTTCACTAACATTATTAAATTATTCCTCAGATGCTTGATTTCGTTACATCTCATGATGATGGACTAGAATCCCTCTTTCAAACTAGCCTTCTCCCGTCATTATGGTTCCAATATTCCTTGATGGAATACCTCCCACTCATATTGTATTAATTAATCTTTGTTTAGTCCACTATAATGGATTTTATTACTGGATCTACCTACACAATGTTCAAATATTTCATCCTTTCATCCTCCCCATTTACTACTTTATCAGAACACAAAAGATGACCCCTAGAAAAATAAAAACATAATGAATGATTTTTTTGGTTTCATGATATGAATTTATTATATTAATCACTCAGTTATTTTTTTAAACAATTCCTAAAAATTAAATTTAATTTAGGTGCAGTCATATTAGATCCTATTAGAACTCCTCTATTAAGAAAACATGGATGATAATAATACTATGATGGGTGAAAATATAAAAATACTCATGTTACACATTTTTTAGAAAAACAATTCCAAATGCATCTTTTTATACTCATCCCTGAAAACCATGATAAATATAAAATGGTTCTGGAATGGCTCGTCCTAGTGGGGCCTGCACCGCGACTCCCCAATCCCACCTCTAATAGGACAGAGGCTAGTGACTAGCATTGAGTAGGCATATTACTAACATGGGAGGAATTTCATAAGTACCTGTACACACACACATCTCCAATCCCACTAATGCTTAAATGTAAAAAAATCACCATGGAACAAAATGCATACATAAAACTAAACCCAAACAATAGAGTACGATAGAGAGTAAATTACTTAAAGTAAACTAGGTAAGAATACAATCCCACCAAAAACAACAAGATTCTCAAAACTAAAAAGTCCAACCTGTAAGCATAGTGAGGTACTAGGACTACTGCTTGTAGCTGTAGGAACACCTCTGCTTGTACGGGACTCAAAAAATTTCAGTCTTATCTGGGTCCGCCCTGGACTCTGTTAAAAGGCTGCCCATCTGCACAAGACACAACATGTGCAAGAAAATCCCATGTAGGGGTGAGTATAACAATACTCAGTGTTGGACCCCCAAAACCACAAATATATACACAAAGGAAAGGTACAGTCATCTCTACACAAAATATTTCTACTGAACAAATAGCATGAGTAACTGAAAATCCAAGTATACTAAAAATTCAGACCCGCCATCTAGAGACAAGTCACATAACCACATACCCTTGCTAGGTATTAAATTCATTGATTCCATGAAGCACTCATCCGGGAGAACCCACTCCACAAGTCTGATAGCTCTAATGCCATCCGTCTGAGGAATATTATTCATTGGTAAAAGTCATGAGAGATTGATACACTCATTCTGGGAGAACACACTCCTGAGTGAGGAAAGATCATGATACAAAGATGAGGATCACTTCTAGGGCCATGCCGGATACGGCAAGTCATTCATATTCACCTAATAGATAGAGGTTCGTCTCTTTGTGGAAGTAGTCATGTCGATACCTGACTCTACCTAGGGTCAATAATAGATAGAGGATCTCTTTCTAGGCCTCTCAAGGGGATATCTGACTATATCTCGGAAAGTCCTGCTGAAGGGACCATACTTTTATAGAAGATAATGATACCTGGCCTCTAGGGGAACATGAAAAAAATGGAACTAACCCAAACAAAACATTTCCAAGATACGGTTTACAAGATGATCAAGCCATGTACAGAAAAGTACACAGCGTATAGAGGGAACACACACCATGTGCTATGACCCTGAGTACTGCCCGTGTACAATAGCCCATGTCTCCAGGCTAGTATTTTTGAATAGTAAGTACACATAATGTAAAACATGTCACATATTGTGTCTGAGTAGTGGGGTTCGGCTTGGTGTACACGGTTGTGTGCCCATACATAGATTTATCCTTTGTGCTCCATCACATGTAACCGGTACACGGGGTAACCCATGCACTCGGCCTGGTCTGGTCGTGGGGTGGAGTACATAGCTTTGTACTCTATCTCGTGTCTTTTTATCACCCGAGATACATGTTGAGTCCCTCAGAAGGACCTAGATGTTTTGTTCTTATGGGTACACATTGTTTCATTGCTTCGTGCATCACGGAACCCTAGCAACTGCTAATCGGGTCCCACACGGCGTGTTTTTCGGAATATATGTTGTGTTCATCGGAAATTTACAAATGAGACACTTGTCACTACTTCACCCCATTTCTTCCTCTAATCCTTGATCATGACACCCAATTACCTTGAAAATCATGATTTGAGGTCGTCCTACCATCACGAATCTAATTCCTTTGGTTTTGTGCCTCCGATCGGCCTCGAAAATGCGTTTTAATCCACCCACGTAAAGAACACTTGAAAACAAGAACTCCTGATCCATGTAAATTCATTTTCCTCCATTGTTTTCGCACCTATACTAGGTCTTCACGATGTCATATCTCCTATTTGGGATCGTTGTGTTGCAGGACGGATGGAAAATGGTCTCTTGTTCATCGCCCCACAATGAACGTGAACAATACATGTAAAAAGGGGGAAGAATTCCAAAATTAAATCGAGGAACGAACCTCCTCCATTGTTCATCATGGTGTTGATTCGTTACTATTATTAGGATCAAACAGAGAATAATCAATACAAGAAACAATAATCTGTCATGGATTAATTCTTTGAGATCAACCCAACAAAACCCCTCCCGCATGAACTTATAATCCACAGATTGACATGTTCATAGGTTGATCCAAATTCATTGTTTAATCAATGAAAGTGGAAGAATTAAATCAAAATAACCAACCCCTACCTCTATTGTCAACGAAGTGGGAGATCAGTTGTCGTTCGGGATTCAATTTCACTGCGCAATGATCCATGTGTCGTCGTTCGACGACACCCATCAAAAATCCTCCAAGGCTTCCTCCTCTCCAATTCTCTATAGGATTCTAGGGGGAAACCACCAGGTTTATGAGTATTACCCTTGGATCCTTATTATTATAAGAAAATAATAATTTATTCATTATGGAAAGATTATAAAAAAAATAAATTATTAATTTATTTTATTTCTTCTAAAATGTTTCTTCTAAAACGCCCAAAAACAAAATTTTTTAGCTGACCTGTTTCGGTCAATGTTAGGCCCCATCTAATGTAAAGTAACTGCTCCGAAACCTAACTGTGCCCTCATATATCTGATTTGGGAACCCATCTAAATGTTATTCCACTTTTACAGGAAAAAAGTCTCACATGCACTATTTTAAATATTAATATTTTTTCATACATTTATTCTGAGAACTCTATGGCTCGGAATCGCATGCCGTTGAAAGATATATTCTCAAAATAATTCCACATAACATTCAAAAATAATATATGGAAAATTTAAGGTATTACATTCTCCCCACCTTGGGGCTTTGCGTCCCTGAGAAGCCAAAACATGGGCTACTCGAAAAGATGTGGGTACTGGGCACGGATCTGAGCCTCCCGCTCCCACGTGCTCTCCTAAAGATTCAGGTGCTACCACTGGAAACACAAAAACGGAATCAACCAACCACGGAGGATATTCTACAATCGATCCTCGATCTCCACTGGGTACTCAGCAAAGGTCGGTATATCTTTGATGTCCATATCGCCCTTGTAGATGACTTGTGATGAGTCATTCACATACCTCTACACGTATGACACATGGAAGACATCATATTCCCAGTGAAAATGTGCAGGTAGAGCTAAGAGGTATGCCACTTAGTATACTCTACGCAGTATCTGGAAAGGTCTGATTAACCTTGAAGATAGCTTGTCACCCTAGACAAATCATTGTAACCCTCATCTAAGTGAGGCCTGAAGAAAGACATGGCCTCCCTCCTCTAACTCCAGAGGTATCCGTCATCTATTAGCATAAGACTTATTCTATTTATTTGTTGTCTTTATCTGCTCCTAGATGGTCTGTACCTTCTCTATGTTAGATCGCACCAACTCTGGACCCATGAGTGTTGACTATCCAGTGTCAGTCCAGTAAAGCAGTGACCGGAAGGGTCTCCCATACAAGTCCAACAATGCCATACCAATGGTGGAGTGGTAGTTATTATTATACAAAATCTCCTCCAATTATATGTGGTCCTCCCAACAACGACCAAATTCCAAGATACAGGCCCTCAACATATCCTCTATAACCTGAATGTTCTTATCTATCTGACCATCAGTCTAGGTATGGAAATCTGTGCTCAAGCATAGCTGAGTCCCAAAATCCTCTTGTAATCCCTTCCTCAATTGGGATTTGAAGCGGACATCTCGATCTGAGACTATTGTAGAAGGTACTCCATGAACCCAAACTATCTCTTGCACATATAGGCATCCCAATCTCCCTAGGGAACTCTTCTCCCTGATTGTAATGAATATGGATGACTTGCTGAGTTGGTCAGCGATCACCTAGATGGAATAATTCCCCTTGGACGTCCATGCTATACCCGTCACAAAGTCCATCAATATTCCATTCCACTTCAACTATGGAACATCTAGGGGTGAGCTAATCCCCATAGAACCTAGTGCTCTGGCTTCACCTACTAGGACGTAAGGCATCGAGAAACGAACTCTTCTACTACTTTCTTCAAGCCAGGACACAAGAAATATTTTTGGAGGACCTTGAAAATCTTTTCCACTCTAGGATGTACTGAAAAGGGGGATGTGTGAAACTCACTCATGAACTCCTCCCGCAACACCACTGGTACAATAGTGCATCCTCTGAAGAGATGTACATGACCCCACCTTGTGAATATCCATCAGGAGCATGTCCTGTGGATAACTGAGCATGTAATGTCTCACCGTTGACATACCCAAGTAGTGCCTCCATAAATTACTATAAGATAGGAGGTGTGACAACCATCGACTTTAGGTAAGCTTCATCCTCTTTGTGCACAAAGGATAACTACAATGTGGATAACTGGTCTATCACCTCACTCAACAGCTACAACCTAAACCTTCTTCTAAGACCAACTACAACCATGTTCCCCTTCCCAAGAGTATAGATGATCTCAAAATCATAGTATAGGAGGAACTATATCCAATTCCTATTTCTTATATTTAAATCTTTCTATGAGAATATGTACTTGAGGCACTTTTGTTCATAGTATATGATAAACCACTCGTCCATAAGGTAGTGTCACCACATATTCAATGCAAATACTATCATAGACAACTCGAGATCATGGGTCGCATAGTTCTACTCATGTGGCCTAAGCTGGCACAAACCATAAAAAATCACCGCCTGTATTTGCATCAGGACCCAACCAATCTCAGTCCCAAATGCGTCGTAGGAAACTATGTACACAATACCCCCCCCCCTCTATAAATCACAAAATCGGGGTGCTCATCAAACTCTGCCTTAACTGGTTGAAAGCCTACTAGAACTTCTCTATCCACATAAAGGGTTCCCCTTACTTGTCAAGGATGTCATCGGTGATGATTTTCGGGAGAATTCAGGAATGAATCTTCGATAATATCATGCCAACATATGGAATCTCCGCACCTCTGTCACACTCCAAGGTGGCTCCCATGCTAACACTGCCTCTACCATGGATATGTCTGCAGCCACTCCATCTTCTGAAATACCATGTCCTAGAATGTGGACATCCTTAATCAAGAACTGGCACATCGAAAGATTCCCATAAAGTTGGTTCTCTCAGAGTATGTCCAGAACCATCCGTAGGTGTCTCGTGTGATCCACCTCAACATAGAGTGCACAAGGATGTCTTATATGAAGACCACTATGAACCAGTATACATATGGCTAGAAGATCTGGTTCATCAGTCCCCTGAGCACTATTGGGGAGTTTTTCACACTTAAAGGCATCACCAAGTAATCATAGTGACCATAGCGGCATCTAAAAACCTTCTTCAGTATATCCCCATCCCATAGTCATAACTAGTGGTAACCTGATCGAATGTCCTCGATCAAGGACCACTACTAGCCTCTTAGCTGGTCGAAGAGGTTGTGGATTCCTAGCAGTGAATACTTGTTCTTCATAGTTACCTAATTCAAGCATTGGTAATCCACGCAAAACCTAAAACTTCTGTCTGCCTTCTTTGCTAACAAGATTAGGGCCGCCCATGGTGAAGCGCCAGGTCTTATGAAACCCTTTATCTGTAAATCCTCCAACTTCACCCTCATCTCGTGATGCTCTGTGTGAGCCATCCGATATGTTGATGAGTAAATTGTTGTCTTCCTGGGGTGTAAGTCGATGCAGAAGTCGATTTCCTGGCAGGGAGGTAGTCCAAGAACATCTTCTGGAAAGACCTCCTCATACACTGCCACTACTGATATGAACTGGAAGCTCACAACATTTACTTCTCTGAGTGTAAGACTATCCAGCTGGGTGTGGTCCGCCCGCTGCGGTGCTGCCCACTACTGTGCGGCCCGTTCAGCCTCCTGGCATGAGGGACCCACCAGAGCGGGTCCTACATTGGGTGTCATGGTAGTCTGGATTCCCATCTGGTCCACCTCCTAGTGGAGCGATGGTGCCGTTGTCCTCCCACGACCAGTCTGGTGTCGTCCACTCTCCGGGTATGCTGTCTGCTCAAGTCGTGGCCGGCCGAGTGTCAGCCACCCTCCGATCTTCCGCCTACTCAAACCACAGTCAGTCGGGTGTCTTTCATCTTCTGTTGCACCGTCGTGGATCGACAATCGTGACCTCCTCCTCTACAGGTGGTGCAGAAGTCTACCACCCTTTTTCCACGTGTCATTGTAGCTTCGTTCCAAGACAGAAAAATATGATTTCAGCATATTCACGATCTCTAGGTCGAGATATCAACATCCATAGGTCTCTATCAATGATACATTGTTTTTTCAGCATGCTTAGTTATTTGGCATCGAAGAACACATGAAGAACGCATGAAGAACATATAAAAAGGGGTCAAGGTATATGTGTGGAACGATGGCCATGTTTGTTTGGCCATCATCGTTGTGAATCATGAATATGAAGAATAAACAAATAGATTTAATAATACTTACAATTAAAAACCCTACATTGATCGTCCATTGTAGGTTTCGCGAGGAGGAAGATGCTGATGGAGAAGTCAGCATTTTTCGCTCCTGCAAGACGCTTTCGATCTGGGCTCGAGCATCGTCCATGCCAGAGGTTCGTTCTTAATTGGAGGTTGTCCTTTCAAGTTCTTCAATTCTCTCCCATTTACTAATGATCCCAATCAAAAGGTTGAGGATCCAACTTTAATTGATTTAAAATTATTAATTCAATTAAAATTGGAACATTAATTAAATTTAATTTGTCACATTACAAAGTCGTCGATAAACTTCTTGATAATGGAATCTGTGTACTGCGGGACGGTCATACTCAAGTTTATAAGTCGTTTTTAGATGTAATTGCAGGAAAAGAGTGAAGATTTCATGACACTTTGCAAGGGTTAACCCACATTAATGGGGTGTTCACGTGTCCCCACCACCAAGTATTCAAATTAGAGGTTTCATGAAAATAAAATATAGTTTTTTGTTTTATTTTATTTTTATTCTTTTTACTCTCCCACAAAAATCCAGAAAATTACCTTCCACCCTCGACCTACTTAGATCGAGGGAAAGGTCTCCTTAAGGGAATATTGGCCGTGCGAGTTCAATGGTGTCCTCGGATTTCAATTCCGAGTAGTGGTTCAAATGTTACAAAATGCCGCTCATGCATTTACTGAACATAATCAAAAAAAAATTCCGAAAATTATTAACATTCACCCTGGACCAGCACTAGTCGAGGTTAGGCTATGCCTAAGTGAAAAACTCCCCAAAGAACCCAACGGTACTTTCATATTTCCAATCTGAGTTACTATTTAAATGTTTTGGATTTTAAAATAAAATAATTTTCAATTATATATTTTATTTACGACCAAAAACTAACATTCCCTAGTGGCCCACACCAGAAAATGTTAGTATCTGCCTAAATAAATCATTCCCTCATGAGTTCAGCAGTGGTCTTGGATTTTTAATACGAGTTTCCATTCACCGTTATAATCATTGGAAAAATAAAAATAACTTTATCTAATTATTTTATTTACAGTAATTCCATTTTCAAGTTTTCTCACTGTAGGCTTGCGCTGACTAAACATAAGTCACGCCAAGGGTAAACCCGCCATACTAAGCAGAACGGTGCCCCCAGATTTCTGATCTAGGTATCTTTTTAAGATATATTCCACTTTTTTAGGAAAACTGCTTATGCACGTTAATTAAAGCTAAACAAAACTTGTACGATCCATTCCGGGCACTCTGGACCTCGGAATCGCACGCCTTCAGATTTAACGGCCACAAAATAATTCCATATAATTAATATATATATATATATATATATATATATGGATATTCAGGGACATTTCATGAAGTGTGAATTATGTTTAATTGTTTGATCTTATTCTTTTAACCCATTTTAAAAAATCCCCTATCAATATTCAGTCATTTTTTATTTGTTAAGATCATATTTGGAACTTCTTATGTTCCTCTCAATGAATTCTCAACATGTGAAAGATAGAAAGTAAGATGATACATAAATAAGTAATTTTTAGGAGGTTCGATTCAAACATGGGTGCCTATTTTTTTTCCTTGGCTCGAGTCTAAGATACATGTATCAAATGTATTATAAAAATTAATACAATAGTAAATATCTTGAAAACCCCTCACTCTCTACAAAAATATTCTGTATGTCGGCTCCCACTTGCATATAGTCTCATTGATATTTCATTATATTGTCTCATAATAGTGTAAAATGGTTCCTCTTAAACTCCTTGAACAAGATTTTCAATAATTCTCTACATGTCACTACAAAACTAAAGTAATGTTGTTTCCTCAATGAATTTGTCTTCGTATATATCTATATTGTGGTAAAACATCCACATCAGCCTCATTCCTTAACTCAATCATTATGTACATTGACATACACTATATAATATTTTGCGATACAATATTTCCGACCTTATTCTCCCTATATTCTTATAAATATATTAATATATCATAGGTAATGAGTTTTTCTTTCTATTATATTCTTAATGAGCCTTGGGATAGATAATGAAATGTCGACCAAACTTGTCTTCTCACTGGTTTTCAAATATATGGGGATATCCTATGACAATCTATTATTCGTTATTCATCAATTCATAGTCTCATATTATGGGAAATCATTTCCTACCTTCTTTCATTGATACGTAATAATATTCTTCTTAAATTGAGTGTATGTTTATACCCTGGTTGTGTTGTTATTGAACATAAATTTTTCATACATATAAAAAAACGAATATATCTCCTATAATTTAATATTGGAATATCATTTATTTGAGACAGTTTCTTATGTCATTTAAAACTGTTAAACAGTAACATATAGATTTTTTTCTCATTAAACCACATTTAATATTAGTCATAATCACCAAATAATTTCACATGAGACTCAGGATTATTCTCCCTTGAAACTTCAATGAAATTCAAAGAAACCTCCACACCTTCATGGCTTCATGAATTTACATTCATCATATATGTATAATCTTATATTGTGACACAAATCTATCATTATATCTCTTCCTCAACAAAGAATCACAACAAGATCTCTTCCATACTATGAGATTGTACATCTAAAATATGAATAAAACTTTACTAGTTTTTAACCCTAAAATAGATTCACGATGTAGACATTATCATCATAGAATTGAACCGATTCATATCCTTATAAATTTTCTAGAATAAACAGAAACTTCATATTCATCTTTAATACACTTAATAATATATATAAAGTTAAATTATTTTACTTTTGGATGTATATTTCATATACTCTTAATCCTCAAAAATTCTATTGACTAGAGAACTCTTATGCTTGATTTGTATACTTTTACATAAGATCTAGTCCCTCTTATGCATCATTGTGAGTCACTACCACATTCTATGTTTTTAGTAAGTAATTAATTAATATAAGTGAATGATTAATATATTTATCTATGAGTTATTTACATTTCCAAATGACTGGATAGATGATGACTCTTACATAATAGAAATTTACTTTTACTTTTATTAGAAAGACTCATATCTTTTTTAATTCTTCTAGTATAGACATACTGAATGATTCCTAATTTTTTCATGTGAATCTTACATATTTTGTTGGATTTATTCCTTCTCTATATTTATTATACTTTAACTGAAAAATAATATTAATTATAGGTTGAACTGTCAATGAGTTTTCATCTTTTACTATATACCTCTAGAATGACTCATACTCATTAAGTCACCATCAAATTCTATTTATAACACAAAATCATTGGGAAATTGAAAGGTGATGCCTGATTCTATATTCCACACCACCCATTGTGGTTAAGTGAGTTATTATTTATTTAATCATTCTATTTATTAGTTCCACCACACCTACGGATTTTTGATTCAATGAAAACCTACTTTACAAAGAGAAGTGTTCACTAGGAATTTTCTTTAATAACTTTAGTTTATGCATTCATTTAGTGGATGGGAGTTTGGAAACATCTCATATAGTGGACTAGCTTTTTCCATAATGATAAATAACTATATTTTTAATTATAAAAGTCTAGAGATATACCCATGGACAAAATGGTCATTTTTCGACACCTATGTCCAAATAAAAATTTTATAATGGCTTTATTGATACTAAATATTGGTCTTTACCCCTAGGATACACCGATGTAAAATTTTAATAATTGAGAATCCCCAATAAGAATATAAATTGAAACAATATATAAATATTTTTTTTGCATTTTTTATGTTTGATTAATTGATAATAGCTTATAAATGGGGTCTAGGATGGTAAAACAGATATAATGGTGGTATCTAGAATATGGGATTTGCCCTAGTAGTGGTGTAAACCTTATTAACATTAAGGCTCTTGAGGTCAGGTCATCACAGGTGAAATGAAATAATTAAACTAAATTAATTATTTCATTTTAATATAGTGGAATTTCCATAGAAACTCTAATTTTCTCCATTAAATAAACCATTTAACTATCTCTCTAGAGTCACACACACAAACCCTAACTCTATAGTCGGAGGGAGATAAAGAGATTGTGAAATAAAATATTACTATTTGAAAAAATTCTTCAACCACAATGATAACAAAAATGGATGTGAGTGAAGTCCTCGTCAATAAGATATATAAAGCAGAGGTATGAATTTTTTATTTTCATTTCTTTATTCATGGTTAAATAATTATTACAATCGAAGGATTGAAATATCATTCTGATGTAGATGGTTTATGGGAAATATTAAGTTGGAATATTCTTAATTAGATTACCCTTAATTCAAATAATTTCAAAAAAATTCATCTATTGAATTCTGAAAGCTAGTGCCTTGGAATCATCTTTTTGTGTAGATATATTTTATCCACAACTTTTATTTGATTATGTGAATTTTTTTGTTGATATATGGAGAATGATAACCCATTATTCTACATTCTCTCTTTTTCCTTCTCCCATATTTCTCATCCTTCTAATCCTCTATATCTTATATCTGGATATGTATTTAATGAATCTACTATTCTAGGAATGGATGAAAATAGTAGTGTTATGGGTAATGGCATGGTACAATGGGGTGGCACAAGATTGTTCAGTGAGAGAGAAGACAAGGGAGTTAGATCAGAAATAGTGGAGGTGTATAATGACACCACCCCTATAGATGTAACATGTTTTTGAAGGAAGTTGATGATTAGGTTTGTGAATTATGTGATGTAGTATGAGCTTAGAGAAACAAGACACAAAGTATAAGTCAAGGCTAGTTTCTTCAGTTTCTAGAGGATAGGTTAACATTTTGGGTTTGGGCACTACAGTGGTGGTTGTGGTACATCACATGTCAAAATGGGTGTCTTGAACATGCCTAGAAATTAATATTCCTTCATGGGCCTATCCAACATCATCCCAAGTTCATAATATCTGGGATGGGTTAATAATGGAGCCATCCATGGGCCTTGGTCCATCTATCCCTGCATGAATCAGGTGGGGTAGGGAGCCAAGCTGATTCGATTCACACTCGATCTGACCTAGGAGGGGGATATGGAAAATATGTGTGTCCCAATTGAGTACCCATATACCATTGGTTTTTTCAATAATGGGGTGTATAAAACCTATTTATCCATTCTACCCCCACCCAACATGCAACATGGTGCACCCGAAGGTGTCCACATGGTTCTTACTCCTCTTTGAGGTCAATTTTATGGAGCTTCATCACCATGTGTCCATTTTGACCAAAAAAATAGCCTATTGTGGGTATGTTTTATGTTTATTTAAATATTATAGTCTTTTTGGACATCAAAGTATATTATACTGGTGTGATTCATAGATTTATAAATTGGTGATGTAGGACCAGTGATGGGGTTCAACCACAATGATCAAAGTATTCTCATACTACCGGTACAGTCGGTATACCCACCATTTACCTAGGTATTGGGATACTCTATCTATTAGTAGCTCGTAAAAATAGGTCATTATTCCCAATATACATATGTTTCAGTGGATTCTGTATATCATTTAATCGGTTGATTCAATATTCCCTTAATTTACCCATGGAATGAGATCATATATCTTGTGGGGTTGGTTTATAGGTAGCATTGATATTTCCTCCACTTACTCAAGGAAGATATCCTATATCCATGAATTCAGTATTTTCTATCACTATGAGCTATAGGGGATTGAGATATATCACATTGTTTGGTACTTCCTTGACTAATGTGTCTTTTAGTAAGGTATAGGTCCAAACCTACGATTTTAGTACGCTAATATGGGTTTCACATAACTAGGTGGTGATGATAGTAGTGGTCAAATATTTCATTAACTTGAATCTATTATTAATTTAGGATTAGGTTCCCCATGGATTCCATGAATGGTATAAATATATTTGTGGTTGACAATGAATTTTTTTGGTACTCCATAAATTGATACACATATGATTCAGTGGAAAGTTATTCTTTTTTTATAGTTTTCATTATCTCTCTAAATTTTAGAGAGGTTGATCTATTTAGATGATTTATGTGTTTTAACTCCTTATGAAGTCATTTTTTCTCTTCTAGATGAAATCTATGGTTGGATAGAAATTTTAGGATTTATAGATTTTTTAGTACATTATGAATCCATAGTTTCTCTTCAGACATTATACATTATCAATTATTTCTAGAATGATTGGCACTTCTCAATGTTTATGAGAATTATAGTTTTATATATTATTTGTCTTAACCTTTTTCTTATTCCTCTCAACCACTCAATCAAATTTGGGGTTCAAAACTAATGGAATGATTTGATTTCTTATTTATGGTTTTAGGTCATCCCACTAATTATGTGTGTACACACACATGTGTAGGATTTATGTTTCCATATGTTATGTATATTTAGATGATTCAATGGTTAGAGATTGTCTTAGGGATGTGCATTTACTATGGGTTTTTCATAGATGATGTCTAGTGAAACTGGGGGATTCACAAAAAACCATGGTGGTTGATGATCGTGGTAGAGACTATTACCATAATATTTCTATCTAGGAGTGTGCATAATGAAAAGGATATTCTTGGTGTTTGGTATAACTATCAATTTACATTTTTATTTCAAATGGAAAATTTATGGGTAATGTGGTAACCCTCAGAAAATTCATTAAAAATATAATATAAAACCACATAGATAAAAAATAACATTCATGAAAAAATTAAAATTATTTGAGTTTTTTTACCAAATATAATGTCTATTTAATCGAGGTAAAAATCATGTCAGGTCCATCCTTGATGAGATCCTCAGACTGACAAGCCTTCTTGTCCCAAGTCTGAATATACTCTTAGAGACTTATTTTTCTTTCATTAAATACACATGTCATGATTTCATCTTGTTTATTGTTCCAGTATTTTTTATCTTCATTAAGATCAACCCAAATCCCAATCTTATACATACAGTTTCCATCATCCTATGAAGAATTGAAAAATAAATCATCCTACAACATCTCTTATTTAGAGTGTAAAATAACTTCTGAATAATTTTCTTTATCATCGTCATCTTTTCATTCCTCCTTCAATGCATCCATGATAACCTCTAATTCTAATTTGTTCACCAGTTTAACCTCTAGTTAATCTAATTAGGAATGTTATAAAGCTTCATAGCCAAGGATCCTTACTATACCTATTGTGGGACTTTATTATAGTCAATATGTGATTCCTCCTGTAAGAAAAACTCATCGCAAGGGTTTTTTCACCTTAGGATTTTCAAGATCTGTCACTAATCCACCTTCAGGTATCATTGAAGCTCTCCTTACCTATCCATAATTTTTATGTGAAACAAACCATTCGATCTTTTCAAACGGATTTGTGGCCATAGGTTACGGAAGTTATGAATAATCATTTTGATATATATTCCATTTACCTTTATTTAATGGATAATTCTTATAATCAAAATTTCAAATTTTCTAATTCCTCAAGCCATATCCACTATGAGCCTCCTCCAATTGTTTTCTCACAATCTAGGGAAAATTAATATTATGTATCTATATCACAAGTTCCATGACATTTAGATCCTATATCATTATTCTGACCCATAGTATGTTGTTTTCTTCTCAACTTAAGAATGGAAATTGTCCACCCTTTGGGATTCGGGTTTCCCATATAATTTTCATTCAAAATTTTGAAGTTGTTTTGTAGATGTATTGAGGTTGGGGATCTTTAGTTTCCATGGTTTTTAGATTCTATAAAAATTATAAGTTATGGGATCTAATGTTTCCTTGGGATTTTTCAAATTTTTTTATATATTTTTTTTATCCCATGCTTTTTTTATGTAGTTTATTTGTTTATGTGTGTGTGTTTGATAATGGTGTTGTGGGTTATTTTATAAATTATAGATGTGTGTATTTTGAATATTTATATATTATAATTCCACTCATGTTTTCTGATATGTATACTCAGTGCTAGTCATGATCCCAATCCTAATAGATGTGGTCATTGTGTGCCACTCTCAGCTTATTTTTAGCTTCTGTAGGACCTCGATGAGTCATCCCATGTCATATCACCCTTTGGGGGTTATTTCTTAATTTGGGACTTTGTTATTGATTTAATACATTTCTTTATATCAATAAAAGTATGAATGTTGGTTACCCATAAAATATTGATTATCTAACAATATTCATTTTTTAGGACACTGCACATGGGGATTATATTATCTCATATTTGATCTAATATTTTCACTCTATAGTTTATAGCAATACAATAGGGATCTATAGATTTTATTTCCACATATAGAGGAATTAAACTCATTCTAAATGAGTTATAATGTGTTTTTTATTGGGACCAGGCCCAAAAAATGGCTTCTTATATATCCTTATGGATGGAATCAAAACCCACAGAGTTCAGTTCCACTTAACAGGACATGTCATAAATTTTATGTTTAAGTGATAATAACCATAGTGGTTCCTTTTAAGGTCATCCATCCATCACCACTTAAAATAAGTTCTAAACTATATATAGTGGAATACGAGGAAAATGATTCCTAGTGATGGTTGGTGTGGGGCATAGACAGGTGAAACCCTTTCAAGTACCTTAAGATTGTTCGTAATGATACTGATGAGGGTAGGTTTTGGGATTAATCCTTGATTTTTTCCATTTCATCTTCCTTATATTGGATTATGAGGGAATCTTATGTATATCATATTTGGTATATAGGACATATCAATATAGACATCCCCAAATTATCACAAGTGGATTCCCTCGATTGTCTCTAGAGGAATTCATGGGTCATAAAAAAGGAATCCCTAGATAACCCCTAGAGGCATCCCTTTCTCACCACCATTGTTATCCCTTACTTATCACAAGAGGAATCCCATTATTGTCACCAATGTCATCAATGACTCATCACCACAGGAATCCTTGGTTTATCACTAAAGGTATCCCTAGTCCATCACCAAAGGCTTCTCTAGCTCATTTCAAGAGGAATACATGGATCATCACTAAAATAATTGATGTCAGATCAAAAGAAATTATGGGGTATTTCTTATACTCATTATATAAGTTATATTACATTTTGACATTATCTAGGGATGTTATAAATCTTTTTTGGATATCCAGGATGTTATTCATTCTTAAAAGGATGGACTCATGATGGGATGTTTATACAATGATAACATCATGATTGAGCCTCTAGGAGGTGTCTTATATGCCATTTGGAAGCATCAGTCAAACACCATGTATATTAGAAATCATTATTTAACATAGTGTGTGAGGACCAGTCATTGTTTTTAACATCATTCATTATGAATTTTATTTTATGAAATATATTGTCTGAAAGCGTGAGCTATAAGGAAAAAAGGTATCTAGAAATTGTTGGTGTGCGTAATATTAATGAGTGGACCATTATAGCATGTATTATCCATTGGTAGATGAACTCAAGAAGGTACGGTTGATTCTTAAAACTATTTTGATGGAAATATTATATGTAAGAGTAAGAAGGATATGTGTGGGGAATACACATATTCATCCCATCAATGCCTAACCTGGTAGGTGAATTTGGTGATGGAATGCTTTAATTATTACAATTAGTAAGAGTTTCATGATAGTTATGGTATTTTCAGTTATTTTTCCTTGGTGAAAAGGATCTATCATGTTCATCTCAATTGATTAATCGTAGGTTAAAAAATTTGTTGGATGACGGGATATTAAGTAGCCCTAATTACCTATAATTTGGATTTTTTATGAAGTGGCCCAAAATAGGTATTATACATTGTATTATGAGGCCACTAAAATTGGTTTGGAATATACATCAGGGCACAATTATCATTTAAAAATTGTATCTTGAGTACAGTAATATTGTTCTAACAAATATGGTGTTTAAGGATCTACTCATGAAGGGATTTACATGAGGTGGACTCTATGAAATAGTCTTTGTGACAATCCATCATGATGTGGGATCTTTATTACTACCTTATGAATGATGATTCATGATATTTCATTGAAAAGGTGTATTTACAATAGTCTTTTGTGAATGAGGATTCATGGGAGTCCTTTATGCAGTGAGATTCATGGGATTCATTCACATAGGAGGAATCATAGGATTCAGTTGTGAATGTGATTGGAGGATTCCTTCATGAAGTGGTATTCATGGGAGTACTTTATAGATGGGGGTTCAATTAATTACATCAAAATTTTATTATATGATGGATCCAAAATATGTCTATACTAAGTCAGAATTATCCTAAAGCTCATTCTCAATACTCCTCCCCTTATAATTTCATGCTAAAACAAAGAAAATTATTTGAGTTTTAATGTTTTTTTAATTTGGGAATTATTTGTGAGTGGAACAACAATGAATTCACTAAGAAATTATGTCATGATGTTCTTCATCCTTATTTTTTTATGTTTATCTTCAGTATTTGTATGATAGACATTCACATAAGATTCAAGGAATGTTAGTCCTGTGGGAAGCATGTGAATGCAAGGATTCAAATGACTTTGGTCCATGATGGATCGATACTGTCACAAAGGAGCTCCTTCAACATGCCATTATTGAATGACATTAATTGAGGTATTGTGTGGCTATATATATCTTCTATAAGTGCATTGTAAATTAATATCATCTATGTCGAAATCATGTGACCGCATAGGGGCTCTACTAGTAGGTCGGGAAGGAACTATGAATACATAATGGAAATTAATGAAAATTACTGAATCTAATAATCATTCCATAGAAACAATTCATTCATTATAGAATATATTTTTCATGGAGGTAGTTATTTTGAAAAAAAATCTCCATGACAAAATGAATCCCAACTTAAAATTGTCATAACTTTTTATTTGTATGTCCCTTTTGGATCCATAACAAGACAAATAAAATATTATTTTTTAAACTATGAAAAATTATATTATTTTTACCCCTTATAAATTATTTAATTTGGATAAAAAAATTCTATAAGTCTCAAAAAAAATTGTATTTAAGGATTTAACAATATTTTTTTAGGAAATAGATGAAAATCATGGCCTACTCGTGATGGGATGTTATCAACACCACACCTACAGACATGAAAACATTTATTATGAATATTTATCCCTATATGTGTGATAAATCATTAAAAACAAGGATATCCCATTTTTATCTTTCATAGGGAGAGATATACTTTTCTTCCTTCACCTAACATGGGTTTTTTAAAAATGTTTTATATCATGTAATTTATAGAAAACTATGTGTCATATATTTTTTGGTGCCAAAAATGCCTTAAATTAGAATTATATTTGTTAGGAATAAAATGAATCAGATTATAAGAAAATATAGCTGAACGTTTTTCATTACATGAACATTTTATAGGATTTGGGTGACAACTCACTAATGGGATGATGTTCACCTATATGAGTGTATCAACTTAAGGATTTCTTCATTGAAGAAGAAAATTTCTACAAAATATTTTTAGGTTTACAAGAGAAATTTTTACCTCAATTATCTTAGTCTTATCATGATTAATAATCAAATAATGAATTTTTATATCCTAGAATAGTTTTAATAATGGAAAAACCAACCCAAAATTTTAATATCAAATGCCTATATGGTAGGAATAATATTGAATGGATGTTGGAGTTTGTTCTTGATATAAAATATGATATTCATTCATCACTAGGTATCCTAAGAGAATAATCATTAAGATTAATGTAGTCTCCAATAATGTGTCTCTTTATATATTAGGATAATGAACATGAGAAAATGTAATGGTTTTATCCCAGTGATGATTTTCTGTGGAAGATCTAATATTAATAGGTAAACCCATTCACAAGGAACACTTATGTGCATGTTACTTATATGAAATGGCATCATATCATATCAAATACACAAATTTATATAGTTACGTTATTTCAAGATATACAATTTCTTTGTAGTCTTTTTAGGTGATATGTACCTTATACCCTTAGATAGATAATTTAAATCAACATATTCAAAGAACGAAAGGGTGTGCTAAATTTTTTAAAGAACTATATACCTAGAAATCATAGATTTTTTTTATATGTTCAATTTATGGTATGTACAATATTTATATCTTTTAGTATTTTCCCAATATTTTCTAAAGGACATTGACGGAATGGATTATCATATAAGAACTCAGTTTTCCCTCAGTACACCATTTGTGGGTATTTAACCTCATGACTTGTGTGCCTTTTCCCTTTTCCAAAAGCTTAAATTTTCCCCTAGGTTATGCATAGTGAATTCCTAGAAAGTTTGTTTTTGACTCTTTCCCATGATACACATTGTTGTTTTTTAACCTGGATACAACTATGAATTGTTCCTTGAGATCTTTAAGGTCATGTAACTGAGGCCATTATGTCGAATGATTCAGGTTAGAAAACCCTTATCAAAGGATGATTTGGTATATCTTGAAAGGGAATATAACCAATCCTCAATAGATACCTAATTTAATAAATTTATAAACACTTTAATAATGGTCCATGCAGTTATGGTCATAGTTCTTCATAAGCCAAGCATGATTCCTTTCTACTGGATTAAAAATTTCTCATGTTCATATTTCATTTATCTAAAGATTATCTTACTTAATTAGTCCTTCCTTTACCAACTTATGGAGCCAGTATTAAAATATAAAGAATCATTCAATCATATATCCCAAAAGTTTTTGATATTGGAAACAATTGGGATGACCTTTCATAATTTCATTTTAATTCTTCTTAATCATGGGTTACTCAAAATGGTCATGCATTAATGAATAGGTGAGGTATGCTATGAAAATCTCATTCCCAAAAAAATATCACATTCTTAATCTATCATCAAAAGATGGATGACACATATTCTTTTACATATTTTGTGTGTTCCTCATAGGGATATTACATGGTTATAGTGGATATGTTTTGCATCACTAACACCATTATACCATCATCTATATTCTTATCTTAAAAATAAATAACTATGAGTCATATATCAAATTTATGGCTTAATATTCAATGGTTTTGTTAGAAATTATCATGGTCTCTCAAACAGTCCACCTAAGGTCTCTTGATTTGGATACATAGGAGATCGATGAACTTATTTTATATAAAATAGGATAATTATCCCAGAAAATGCTCTAATTGGAATTTATATTCCTTGTTTCATATATATTTTAGAGTTAATTAACATCATTTCTTCCATTGTATTCCACATACATCAGTATTAACATATTTACGTGGTTGAATTTTAGATCCAGATGGTGGTGCCTTAATATTTATCAATTCTGTGTCATATGGTGAATCTATTAATTAATGGTTCATCAATGGTTCCACTACTATACAAGTAAACTATGACTGTCCAGGGGAATTTTTGGAGGTTACCAAGGATAAAAAATACCCATAATGTACCTAAGGAGGTAATAGAAAATGAGAATTAATCCATCCCTATAATCTAGGGTATATAATTATTATGAGAACCTATATAGTGTTATTCTTTCATTTCACTATGAAGAAAACATCCTAGATGCATCTTTGTAATTATTATATAGTCATTTTAACATTATCACTATAACTAAAATATTTTTTTCATCACCATGGATGACCATGAAAACTTCAACAGACTGATAACAAGAATATATGGAAAAACACTTTTGTTTTTAAGATAGAAATATGGGTGGATTATGATGGCCATCTAAGTATATTCCTTAATACCATGCCCAACCACTAACACTGGGAACATCCTCTATCAGCATTGTGTTCTAAGGAATCAAGTAAGTTCAACTTGCTTTATATTGAGGAATATAGGGTATGACCAATATCTAATTCAAAATTTGATAGATAAGATGATGGAAAAATTACTTTAAAATTAAGATATTGTATAATTATACACTGTAAAGAGTGAACTCAACCAAACTAGGTCAAAAATCATCAGGCCTATAAAATAATATCATTAGTGAAACAAACACTTTCATTTAAGAGAAATATTATTTCTATGAACAAATTTCTATAACTAGAATAATAATGAATAAGGCTAAATGGTGTCCTATATAATAATATTATCTCATTGTGTTGGACGATTCCTATCGAATTATTTGATAGGATAGTTCCCCTTCTATTATTTTGTGGTAAAATCATCATTGAATCATTAAATGGGATATTTCACATTCTCATAGTGATGTAGGCATGAGATTTATATATTTTTAGAATCATTTTGGAATCCTTTAGGACCCCTCATTCACATTATATTACCCACACCAATTATATAGGATCTTCATAAGATAATAAGTATAAGGTTCTCTAGTCAGATATTTGGAGAAATTAAATATTATGAAATTTTGATTTAGTTATACTTTGATGATTTAATTTACATGATTAATAATATTTCATATTATCCAGGAATGAAATCTAATCAACTTTTATTTTATTACAATGGATATTATTACAGATGATTTTGAGGTTAAAAGTTCTTCCATCTCTTTGGGGTAGGGTTTCCCCTCATATGGTAAAGTTTTAGTTAGAGTTACAACATCCATTACTTCCTAGGATTATATTCGGTTAGGTTTCAGATGATGTGGCATAACATAGTGAGTACATCCATGATGGTAAATTATCACTCTTAAAATTTTCAATAGGATCAGTGCAGACAAACGAGGGATGGAGGTGAATCAATTGTTTCTTATTTTTACAAAATTCTAAACTCTCCTTAAATATTATCCCTCATTTGAATTAAACCTCTATTTATGATTACTTATTATGGATCTATTTAATATTTTACCAATAAATCATCCACCACTTTCTTGAAAGTAAAGCATAAAAATAGCACACAATAACATTACAAGATTCTATGGAATGGTTAACTCCTTTCCCTGATTGGTTGATCACCCCAATCAAGGATACAATAATATTATATGATATTGATTACAATGGTTGAGGTTTTCCAAACCTACACTATGTATTATAGTTTTTGTGTATATATATATATATTATCTTTTTATATTACTTCATGGCAAATAATTTCACTAATAGTTTATCATAAACATTACACTATTTTCTCAGCTTCACACCATGATCTCCCTATATTCCCTGAATCACATAAGTTCTATAGAGTCCCACCAAATATATTAATGAGATGATTTGTTGTCCTTCTTGGATGTATATCATAATATTTATATAGGATACTTATTCACCAATGAAATAGATCTATATTAACACAATAAGACAAACTTGAAGCCTTAATAGATCCTCAAGAATAGTTTTCAAATCAGTATCTGTTTGAAACTCCAATTCCAAGATATTATGAACCTGGTCATCTGGTTTCCCCAGTCAATATATGTTCTTATGTTCTTATACATATAGAAGATCATCACAGGCTAAAATCTCATCAATAAAAATAGAACACATGCATAATAAGATCATAATAATACTATGTTTTCTTTCTTCTCAATATTCTATAACCATGGATATAATATGCAACTCATAATATTCTATTATATTACACCCAATTCATATAAATTTTAAGCATACCATTGAATTCATATAAAAATTTCCTTTGCTATTTTTCTTTAATATTTCTCACTAAACATAACAACTCTTAGTTTACTCAATTCAATCACCTCCCCTCTCTTCATATTTATCCTTTAATATATTAGAAACTGAGAAATGATATTTTCAATTTAGGTACATAGATTAAACCCAAAAAATAAATCATTTCCCATGATCCCATTTAATTTCTCCTCTCAATTTTTCATACATGGGATTCCCCCATGATTTAACTATTCCTTTTTCTCAAAAAAAATATCCTTGTAAATTCTTTGAGTTGACTATATTTTTTGATTTTCATATAATTATCATTTTTCTCTCACCTGAATAAGTATTCTATACTCTTCCATTAGCTTCTATATTTCTGTCCTTTATCCCTTATCTTCTTATTTCTTACTGAACCATCTCAAGCACTTATTTCATTAACCTTTTCTCAAAATACTTATTTATATTTCACCAGCTTATACAATAATACTGATATCCTTTTATCATTAAAAAAATTCTTTCACTAAAATACACATCAAACATTTTCCATGTGTACCTGATAAATCATAAAATGTTTCATTTTTGACTTGGTTAAATTTCATATAGATTTAGATGTTCATTAAATCCCAATAAAAACATTAAAATGATATAAATATTCTAAAAGTATCTCATATTCATCTCAAATTCTTCTCTACTAATCCCAAATCTCAATAATAATTATGTTTAACATTTTTAATCATCACAATAGTTATTATGTCTTTCTTCATTTCTAGTTTCAATAAACCTAAAATAATAACAACAAGGTCGATTTATTTCTCATAATTTCATTCCATACATTAATTCTTTTCAAAACTACAGGGATAATATATTATAAAAGAATAATATTGTTTAAATTATCTTAGAACACTTCCAGAGTCAATAGGAAAAAAAAAATTATTTTTCTAATTTTTTCATTAACGAATATTTAAATTTTCTTGGAATATTCTAGAACAATGAACATTTTTTCTAATATTCAGGATTATCTTCTATTTTTTATGTGATTGAATCAAGAACTGTTATATTTTTCTATTTTTAATTCCATGATGAGTGTCCCTCTAATCATATCATTCCAATTTAATCATCATATATATAATATAGAAATATTAATTGTTTCTGCAGTTTTTTAGAGCTTTTCTATGTAATGCATAAACTATACTCTCTAGAAAACTAGTAACCATGTGGTGGATCGATTGTACAACCATTATGATCGACCAAAAGTAATGGGAGAACAATATATTGTATGTGAATCAACTATATTAATAGGTAACTGAACATGAAACAAAATTGATTTTGTGAACAATTGTATAGTCAATGGATCCACCACATATAAAAACATCAACAAACTAACCATGTTCTCTATGGATCAACCATGCATTCAAACCATTGACTAACCATGAGGTATTCAATTAACTACACATAATAGATCTAATTTGAAAATCCAAACATTAAAAAAATATAAATTTTTATTAATAATCTATATGGATCCTTAAAAGTGACTTAGATCATTCATAATGACTAATAATCAATCCAATATAACTTTATGAATATATATTCCTTCCCTAATCTCCTCTGAAATTTTCTCAATCATCCAAAGAACATGTTAAATGTTATACACAGCATGTAGAGAATCCTCAAGAACCATTATGATTGTAAACTCAAGACATGATGAATCTTCATCTAGGTTTTTTTTCATATTTATTTCAGTAGATATCAAAATATCACACTATGATGGGCTTATCCCAATTCATCAGTCATTAAACACTCCAATCAGTAAGCCTAAATAATGAGGGATGTTACATTTTTATAAGATATTTTCTACAGTTAGAACTTATTCTATTTTACAACTATTATTGGTATTCATAGAACTCACCCCTCTTCAATTTTCATGTTAGTCAATAAAAATAAGTTATTTCAATCATCTAATTTCATGGGATTCAACTAGAACTCATCCAACTAAATTTTCTAAGGCATTCAGTACTTCCAACTTCATTTCCAACATATAATACCTCTTATTTATAATAATACTAGCATCATAAGCAATATTGTTTCCCATAGTTCATGTAAAAACCTTATTCATTATGTTTTTGGTGGATAAAAGCAATACATCACCCATATTTCCTTCAAAACTATTGACATTCACATTGAAAACAATAAAAAATAATGTAAATAGTACTTCAACCTATCCCTTTGGATTTCTCATAAATTATTTCAACATAAATAGTAACTAATTTTATTTTAATATACCTTAGAAGATCAATTTTATCCCACCCCCCCCCCTCATTGATAATAAATGTAGAATAGTTAAATTTTCTCCCCTTAATGTAAGGGTCTTATCATATAATTAAAATACTATAATCTTCCCCATTAATTTCCATTGATTTCTATGTACTCCCCAATTCTTGAGGAATCCCCTCTATTTATTTTGAGAGAAGGATGGAACTTCATATTCCTTAGTAATAAGCCAATATTAAATCACTCTAAGTCTACTTTAGAGATCCTTGTGTAGAAAATAATAGTTCAAAACACAGACACAAAATATTTCCATAAATTTTCTATATGTGATACAAAATCATAATTTTACTCACAGGGGGTTAAACAAAATTATATGATCACTATTAAATCATATATCCTATTAAAAAACACATAACAAGGTTTATTTGAATGTAAAATAATCCCCTTTTGTTTAAAAAACACTAATCCTAGATAAATATGAAAAGTAAACACAATAACAATGATATGATAGAGAATATCATACCTCATACTTTAGAAATGGTTTTGAATGTTCATATTTTACAAATATACGAACTAATTGGAATAAGTGGAATGTTTTTCAGTACCCGTCAAGGGATATATTCCATAATGCACCACCATGATAGATTTATTCAAGAAAAAAGACCTAAAAAATATTATACCAGTTGAAGTTGATACCAATTTGAAATGAATACCAATTGAAATTTCAGCCCACCAAAATGGTCATCATTCCTAGTTTTATAGTCATCGCATATCTACGTCAAACATCACCTCCAATCCCCATCATTGAAACATAATAAAACTTCATTTTTTTTAAATGGAATTCATTACATCCTAATTTATAGAATTAAGCTTGAGAATTTTATCGTAACCTAATAAGCCTCTTATTTATAGATATAAAGTGTCTTGTCTTTTTCATGTTTACATACTCCTTGATTTTTGAAAGAAGTTTTCCTTTGGGAAACATGTAATACATTACCTCTAAAACATCCTCTCTTGATGGAATGGTTCATTTTTTTGAGATAGTAAGGAATTTTATTAATTTCTATCTTAATCAAACACCGCTGCTTTTTAAAGACGATATATCATTAATTCAACATATATATTGTCCCATGCTCCGAATGTTTCCTTTTTTTAAGATGATTGGTCCATATTATTATTATATAATTAGTGTCATGACCCCTTCCCAGCAAAGATTCCCCTCCTAAGCTGGAAATGGTGAAAGAGAGATAATGACCCCCAAGTCCCGCCACCCGTAGGCCCCAGGGTGATGACTAGCACAAAGTGTATGAGTTTTCTCAAATATGGGAGGCATTACCATTTTATTATTTAAGATCGGGAAATAGGACAAGTCAACCACCAAAAAGGAAAAGAACAAGTGTATAGAAATAAACCCAAACCAATCCCAAATGAATGTTTAATTAGTACTGAAACAAGGTACAAGTACAAGAAAGCTCAAAAGTACAATACCAAAAGAAACAAGAGTACAACAACTGCAACAACTCCAACTGTCCGGACTATAGGGTCCCGCATGGCCCTGGTAGTCCTCCTGAAAACCTGTAAGTAAAAGTAGAGTGAGCATACTAGTATACTTAGTAGGGAAACCTAAAGCTCTCGTCCACATGTGGGGGAGACATCCTAATGTCCCATGAGAAAAAAAAAGAAACCAAAACATAACAAGGAATTCTATCCACCCAACCTCACCATCCACACTCTCCAAAAACACAAACAACGGGTAGTAGTAGTATATAAGATCAAGAGTATTGGGTACCCCACACCATTTCCCACTAGTTAACTCATCTTCCTAATGGCGAACGTCATGACGCTGCCACTCTCTTCCCGCCCTCACACACTTAGGCCTCAAGAACCACACATGTCGCCCGCACACACTAGGGCCTCACAACCACGTATCCCGCCCGCACACACCTGGGCATCACAACCACGTATCCCGCCCGTACACACCTATGCCTCATCCCGAAGGTTCTTGGGAGAATAGTAAAACCTGCCTGAAGAGTCTTAGGCTAAAACCACCCCAATCGAAACCTACACGAAGAATATTGGGTGTAAGGTCACCTCAAGCCATCCCATCCTAGGGAAGGAGCAGGAAGGAGCTAGTATCTAAGGGGGAAACACCCTTTCCCCTGAAATGGGAGTGTTCGTCACTACGTGATCAACATGGGTGGGGTGCGATAAAACACAAAGATACAGATATATATATATATTTATATATATATATTTATATATATATATACCAAACACTCAGCCCAACTTATGGATTCTAATCACAGAACTGAGCACGTGCCTCGGCACTGTTACTACGAAGCATGCATACAACAAACAATCCTGAAACCCCATTTAGTTTTTCATGTTTCAACAAGAATCAGCTTACTAGTTCCTTAACTACTGGGAAACTATCCACAACCAACCATATCAATCGTTCGTAGAGAATATCCCTTCCATACACAAATCAAATTAGGAAAGCACAACAAGTCCCTTCTTAATAACCAACTAACCCATTGATTATTATTCTCGTTCCATTACCAAGCACCATCATTCATTAACTCTTACACGTTTTATTTATTATTTACAGCCCATAGTTTGTTCACATTCAAACCCAACCTTGCAGCCCTGCTGCCAACCACCATAACCACAACCACACCGTACATCATTACCCCTTTAATACCATTTATTGCAGCCCTGCTGCACATCACCAACATAGCATTCACACCAACCCACAATCAAGCCACCGCAGCCTCGTTGCTCACCTGATCCACAACAACCCACAAGAATATCCCCATCACATGCCACATATCCAAGCCAACACCCACATGTTCATTATTCTATTTTGTTCAACTGGGGTGATCACACAAGGGTTCTAGATTTTAAGTCAGCCAAATTTGCGTGATTATCCAAATTCCAATTTTAACAAAGTTCTATTCACAAAACAGTATAGAAAGATAGGGAATCATTTAATTGTACATGCAAAGGCCCCCAACGACTGTGATTTTCAAGAGGCATAAGCCTATTCAATTCACAACATAATATCACAGGATATAAAAAAATGTAACAGTAAACACAAACTTCCCAACCCTATTATATAAGCTAGTTATTATCTTCATTAAACCGGTTCAAAAGTGTTTCACATAAACAAGAAGACACCTGTAGAGACCCGAAGCCTGACGTACATTGACATTACATTACTTTTGCGGAATACTTAGTACATTACAAAAACACACACACAAGGACCGTAATAGTTTAGTGTCTTTGGAAACTCGGACTATAATCTTCTAATCGTGGTGAAAGATCTTCAAAATCTCCCATAAAGATCTTCCTCCTTTTTTTTATACCTAAAACCTTTCTTTATATCCTGGGGAAAAGAAAACATAAAAGGGTGAGCTCAAATGCTCAGTAAGGGTAAACAAAATAAATATCAATCACATCATATTCATAAGAACATAGCATTTTGGAAATCATAACCTGCAAAAGAGAGCATAATTTCATAATCATGGGATAAATCATGGCAGTGAAAAAGTAATCCCAATAATCATAAATTAAAACATGAAACTTTGTGGCATACACACATAATCATAGAGAATCATTTCTTGTTAGTCAAGACTAATTGCCAAGACTATCTTAGTGGACAAAGTCCCTTTCTGAATCGAGTAACCCTCATTTCAGTCCTGTTTCACTGAACTGGTATAACCTACCGTTCCAGCCCTATCTATCTCATGAGATATAAAATCATTACCCAATGCATTGGAGGGAGATATAGGTCCCACCCATCTTATAATGAATCCTTTCTTATGTGTGCCACATAATCATAAATCATACATCATCGCATAACACATGTAACAAAAATGGGATTCTTGAAACATCATGACATCATAAAATAAATCTTATAAGGAAAATGACTTCATAAAAATAATCCCCTCACAACATAATCAAATCAATGTAATTAAAGGGATAAAAACAGAACCCTTTATTATCTTAGATGGAAAATAATTTTGATAAAACACTTGAATTGAATTCTTGAGGAAAATATCCTTTCTTTTTCAAAATCAATTTCTTTTCACAAAACATCATGCAATTTTAAAAGAAAGATATTTTATTGAAAATAGTCATGAAATCTTTTAGAGGAAGCTTCATGAAAATAAGGCTTCATAAAACAGTAGAAATCCGTTCGTGCCGTATAAGTTAAAAAAATCATTCTTTTTTACTTTTGTCGAAAAATTCAAAATGTACCTCGTACGAAAAACGACAAAAGATTCCTTTCATATCTTTTACTAAAAACTCAACAAAGGGTAAAATTGGATTTAAAACATTGTAGATGGATGGAAATAATATTACATATTGAGGAAACATGGATGTGGATGATAAAATACACCCCAGTAAATACTTACGAATAAATAATCTCAGATAAAAATGAGATTGTGATTTTTCCCTTACCTTAGGTCCGACTTGCTTTGTAAGTGTCCGAACCTCCTGTATAATGATTTAAATCATGTTATTGACTTATTAAAGAATCATATTCATTGTTATGATATCATATATGGTTCACTTATGACATTATATTACCCGTTCTTTTGTAAATTCCATGTTGAAGAAGCGTTTTGGGTAAAATCGTTTCATTTATCGTAGGTGTTTTCACTTGTTGTTCTTGACATCATTATTACTTATATCATGATTTACTTACTTCCAGAATATAAAATATTATTTATATATCATATATATTCAGTATATATATATATATAATAGGTAGATGAATAAAATGAAAGACACCGTTCATGGAGACGGTAGTCCGTACGTACGCATGAACGCTGTTTTCCTTTCCTTATTGTCTTGAAATGGAAGTAAGTAGATGACATACATATGTATATATATACATAAATCCAGTAGCTTTATAATGTCATATATTTCATTATTATTTCTTATATATACATTATAATCATTCTTAAATGGTTAACATGGAGAATGAATCTCATCGCGTCGTGGAGACGGTAGTCCGTACGTACGCACGAGCGATGATATCATTTCTATAAATATTGAATTGAATTGGAGTGGATTATACAATATATCAGAATCAATATGATGTTTTAATAACTATGTATAGCTATTCTTTACACCATTATACCCATCCATGTAAGGTGGTGGTGGAAAATAGATTACACCACGGCGTGGAGACGGTATTCCGTACGTACGCATGCGCGGTGATTTCTTTTTCCGTAGGATGGATAGATGGTGAAATAGGGTTGTTTCATACTTATAATAACATATCAGTATATTAGTGATACTGATGTTATTACTTCCTAATGAAACAACCTAAGAAGAAGAAGTGGAAGAAGAAATAAAGATGAAAGAATTGGTAACGGTAATTACCTCTTCTTTGAAGCGCCTCTTTGAGACCTCCTCTTAGGGCACTAAAATTGGTCTTTGAGGAATACCATAACCTCTAGGATGTTTCTAGGGAAGTGGAGAAGAGATTTTGGCAGGGGTTGGCCGAGCGTGAGTGCTCAAATAGGTGTGAGGAGAAGGGGGAGGAGGTGTCCTTTTATAAGGGAGGAGAGGGGCACCTTAGGAATATCTCAAAATATTATTTTATATTAAAGTCAAAATCGGTTTATAATGGTTCCAAAGGGTCTTATTTCGGAGCTAAAGTGGGGATGGGTCGAAATCCTATCAACCAATAGAATTTAGACAAGTTTAGGTTATTATTTTAACCTTATCAATTAGATTTAACTCTAAGTTAAATAATTTAACTTTTACCGTGTCTTTTTGTTTTCTTACACTATATGGTTAATACACTTACTATAACATGCCAAACAAACCCCAAATTGTTTTTTTTAATATATATATCCTTATCTAAGTCATTTGGCCGAACCTTAGATTTTTTGGAATAAAATAACAATTAATAATATAATATTTGATTTAAAAACTATTTTTTGTCAATTTTGACACTATTTGATATATGATTTTTGTGAAAGTCATAACAGAATTATATGTTCGAACGAAGTTGATTAAATCAACACTAATATATCATAGTAACCTAGAAAATTATTGGAATTCATAAAAAGTCTCAAATTATATTTATTTTGGTGTTTATAACATCAATTATGTCAATATTTTATTAATAAGATAATTACTGCATCATCACTGTGTCATAAATAAATTAAATTATTTGATGTCTAAAAATTACAAATAAAATACCATAATTTAGTAAAGCTTTTTAGCTTTCTAATGAATATTTACAATCGAATTTATCTTATGTATAACCCCATATTAAAAATGTTTTAGTAAATAAACTTTGATTTTAACTCTTTTAACTCTTCTTTGAATTAAATAATAATAAATGTCCTAATCTAATCCAAGTGGGCCTAAATGGTCATATTTTATTCCTAAGTTTGTTTTTGGTCGAAATACACTTTTCCAATAGGATTAGGACATGTGTTAGGGTAATATTAATATAATATTTACCCTTAGTTACCCTATTTACTATTAACCGTGGTAAAAAAAGTAAAAAGTTACTATTCACCAAAAAATTATTTTTATCTCATTGAACCACATTTTAGTCCTTGATATTAACCGTGTCTCTCGGATTTTCGAAATTCCATTCACAGAAGCGGTAAAATTAAGTTTTATGCAAAATTCAGTTTTTTAACCTACCACTTAGTGGTTTCACTATTCATCAAAAATTGAAAGTTTTCATAAAAATACCAAAATTTCACCCTAGGCTAATTTCGATATTCTGAGTCCAAAAATGAAGTCCATTTTGAAAAATAAAATTTATAAAATTTCAAAAAGTGGTTATTACTATTCATAACGGCTAGTTTTAATGGCATATTGTTGTTTAGTGAAACTCGGTATTTCGTACGACGCAAGCTATCGAGGAAGGTCGCGATTGCGTGTAATGCAAGGCAAGTCAAGGATGCGTGTTGTGAAAGCTCCTTTTGGTGTAGCGTATAACACAAGACATTAGTGAAATAAAAAAGAATATTTTTCATAAAATCTCGGGCTGTTACATTCTACCCCCCTTAAAATGAATTTCGCCCTCGAAATTCGTCGGGGTTATAAATGGTTTACTATTCGAAAGTTTCTTTAATAGAAACCCACATCGTAAAAGGGAATACCAAAACTTGGCTTTAAAAACTAATGTATGAAATGTAACGATTACCCAAATAAACTAATCACTGGGTTTCCACATAGGTGAAAATATGGATATGGAAGAGAAATCTAACCATCATGTTCTGATGGAGAGTGGTAGAGAACATGGCTATGGAAAAGCCAGTAATCACAAATCCATAAATTTGTGACGATCTAAGGTACCATCTGATTCATCAGGTATAAGAGAACTAGGACAACATTTTTGGTTTTCAAGATCATTTCCCTAAAGTTAAAGAATTTGAATTAGAATAAATACTTACTTTATTTTGGTACAATCTCACTGTTGTTCGTGCCTTTAACAATTTCCACTTCATCTCTTAAATAAATGAAGTTGAATTTGTTATTCATGAAGTGTTAGCATATCATGTGATAGAATGACGGGTCATTCCATCTGTCTCAAACAAAAGGTTAGCAAAAATTATATACATAAGTCGATCTATAGTGAGATTAATCACATATGGTTCCTAAAATGGGCTTATACTTCATATATCATACTGCTTAATATAATAACACTAGTTTCTACTAAACAGGGACTTCCTGTAGGTCAGTGGTAGGCGATAAAGGCCAGTCGCACATCGGTTGGGGGTTCGATTCCTACAGCCTTGTCCGAAGCGATGGGATGTCGCCCGTCCTGCAGGTTGTCCTTTTTCTAAAACTACGTTACTATAACATCCCATCAATAATATCGAAAATCTTCTATCCTTAAACAATACTAACTTATGTCCAACATAATCCAATCTAATCTTTAGGCTTATACATAATACTGCAGTCCACTCTCATAACATAGTGAAAACGATTTCCAGAGATTTAATACCATCGTTGATCCCCATATATCATAAGATATATCTCGTTGGTCACATTCTAATCATTCAAAGGCCTTAATCATGTATTCCCTTGAATACCCATTGAACCTTATTGAAAACATGAATGCAGTTAAACGTTAACACTTTCCATAAACCAAAATCCTCAAAATTCTATATACTCAAACCATGATATCACTTAGTCCTTATATCAATCATGAGCTCATGAATACTGTCAAACATTTCATTTTCTCCTTATCCCTTAATTATGCGCATATCATCTACATTCCAAAATATTTGAATCACTTTTCATGGTTACCGGTACCTTAAAATTATTGAAAACCACAATAGACCAATACATAAATATTTTAGTACACCATAAAAGTACCTCAACAACATTATTCTTGAATACCAATATATAAACACTTTAGTCCATCCACTTCAATGATTGTCCTGGAATAATTCCTTCCTTGATTTAGAAGTAACTTTTTAGGTCAGGGCATTGAGTTGGGTAATGCCCATGTTCTCCACAAATAAGACATTGAACTCCATAACAATCTGTCACTCTATGACCCTTTTCTCCACACAGATAACGTCGGTCCCTCCATTTGAGGTATTCCTCAAGGTTCTTCTTCCCTTCTTTAGAAATCTCAATCTTCCTTTCATTATGCTCCTCAACATGCGAACATGCATAATAGTTTATCTTCCTCTTCTTTGATGAATTAGGCATACCACTAAATTTCACCTTGTTAATCATATATCGCGATGACTGATTCGGCATAATCACAATATCTTTATCTCTAGGCATTACACAATTTTTTTGCTCATAGTCACCAATTTGTCCATTGGATTCAATGTTAACTGAATTCCTTTTGGTTCCCTCCATTAACTAAAACACAAAAAAAAATTTGTGAGAGGCGAAATCATGCTAGGGAAGACAACATAATAAAGGTGGAGTATCCTTGATATCTAACATCTTAGGTTAAATTCTATGATCGTTACCATTGTTCTAGGACTGTATCCTATATGTATACTTATCCTTAGGGACATCCCTAGACATACCTTATAAATATCTCTAGGGATCTCACTAAAGTTCTCGCATCCTAGTTTCCAAAGGTTGACTAAACCTTTCCTCTGATACCAACTGTAGAGACCCGAAGCCTGACGTACATTGACATTACATTACTTTTGCGGAATACTTAGTACATTACAAAAACACACACACAAGGACCGTAATAGTTTAGTGTCTTTGGAAACTCGGACTATAATCTTCTAATCGTGGTGAAAGATCTTCAAAATCTCCCATAAAGATCTTCCTCCTTTTTTTATACCTAAAACCTTTCTTTATATCCTGGGGAAAAGAAAACATAAAAGGGTGAGCTCAAATGCTCAGTAAGGGTAAACAAAATAAATATCAATCACATCATATTCATAAGAACATAGCATTTTGGAAATCATAACCTGCAAAAGAGAGCATAATTTCATAATCATGGGATAAATCATGGCAGTGAAAAAGTAATCCCAATAATCATAAATTAAAACATGAAACTTTGTGGCATACACACATAATCATAGAGAATCATTTCTTGTTAGTCAAGACTAATTGCCAAGACTATCTTAGTGGACAAAGTCCCTTTCTGAATCGAGTAACCCTCATTTCAGTCCTGTTTCACTGAACCGGTATAACCTACCGTTCCAGCCCTATCTATCTCATGAGATATAAAATCTTTACCCAATGCATTGGAGGGAGATATAGGTCCCACCCATCTTATAATGAATCCTTTCTTATGTGTGCCACATAATCATAAATCATACATCATCGCATAACACATGTAACAAAAATGGGATTCTTGAAACATCATGACATCATAAAATAAATATTATAAGGAAAATGACTTCATAAAAATAATCCCCTCACAACATAATCAAATCAATGTAATTAAAGGGATAAAAACAGAACCCTTTATTATCTTAGATGGAAAATAATTTTGATATAACACTTGAATTGAATTCTTGAGGAAAATATCCTTTCTTTTTCAAAATCAATTTCTTTTCACAAAACATCATGCAATTTTAAAAGAAAGATATTTTATTGAAAATAGTCATGAAATATTTTAGAGGAAGCTTCATGAAAATAAGGCTTCATAAAACAGTAGAAATCCGTTCGTGCCGTATAAGTTAAAAAAAACATTCTTTTTTACTTTTGTCGAAAAATTCAAAATGTACCTCGTACGAAAAACGACAAAAGATTCCTTTCATATCTTTTACTAAAAACTCACCAAAGGGTAAAATTGGATTTAAAACATTGTAGATGGATGTAAATAATATTACATATTGAGGAAACATGGATGTGGATGATAAAATACACCCCAGTAAATACTTACGAATAAATAATCTCAGATAAAAATGAGATTGTGATTTTTCCCTTACCTTAGGTCCGACTTGCTTTGTAAGTGTCCGAACCTCCTGTATAATGATTTAAATCATGTTATTGACTTATTACAGAATCATATTCATTGTTATGATATCATATATGGTTCACTTATGACATTATATTACCCGTTCTTTTGTAAATTCCATGTTAAAGAAGCGTTTTGGGTAAAATCGTTTCATTTATCGTAGGTGTTTTCACTTGTTGTTCTTGACATCATTATTACTTATATCATGATTTACTTACTTACAGAATATAAAATATTATTTATATATCATATATATTCAGTATATATATATATATAATAGGTAGATGAATAAAATGAAAGACACCGTTCATGGAGACGGTAGTCCGTACGTACGCATGAACGCTGTTTTCCTTTCCTTATTGTCTTGAAATGGAAGTAAGTAGATGACATACATATGTATATATATACATAAATCCAGTAGCTTTATAATGTCATATATTCCATTATTATTTCTTATATATACATTATAATCATTCTTAAATGGTTAACATGGAGAATGAATCTCATCGCGTCGTGGAGACGGTAGTCCGTACGTACGCACGAGCGATGATATCATTTCTATAAATATTGAATTGAATTGGAGTGGATTATACAATATATCAGAATCAATATGATGTTTTAATAACTATGTATAGCTATTCTTTACACCATTATACCCATCCATGTAAGGTGGTGGTGGAAAATAGATTACACCACGGCGTGGAGACGGTATTCCGTACGTACGCATGCGCGGTGATTTCTTTTTCCGTAGGATGGATAGATGGTGAAATAGGGTTGTTTCATACTTATAATAACATATCCGTATATTAGTGATACTGATGTTATTACTTCCTAATGAAACAACCTAAGAAGAAGAAGTGGAAGAAGAAATAAAGATGAAAGAATTGGTAACGGTAATTACCTCTTCTTTGAAGCGCCTCTTTGAGACCTCCTCTTAGGGCACTAAAATTGGTCTTTGAGGAATACCAGAACCTCTAGGATGTTTCTAGGGAAGTGGAGAAGAGATTTTGGTAGGGGTTGGCCGAGCTTGAGTGCTCAAATAGGTGTGAGGAGAAGGGGGAGGAGGTGTCCTTTTATAAGGGAGGAGAGGGGCACCTTAGGAATATCTCAAAATATTATTTTATATTAAAGTCAAAATCGGTTTATAATGGTTCCAAAGGGTCTTATTTCGGAGCTAAAGTGGGGATGGGTCGAAATACTATCAACCAATAGAATTTAGACAAGTTTAGGTTATTATTTTAACCTTATCAATTAGATTTAACTCTAAGTTAAATAATTTAACTTTTACCGTGTCTTTTTGTTTTCTTACACTATATGGTTAATACACTTACTATAACATGCCAAACAAACCCCAAATTGTTTATTATTAATATATATATCCTTATCTAAGTCATTTGGCCGAACCTTAGATTTTTAGGAATAAAATAACAATTAATAATATAATATTTGATTTAAAAACTATTTTGTGTCAATTTTGACACTATTTGATATATGATTTTTGTGAAAGTCATAACAGAATTATATGTTCGATCCAAGTTGATTAAATCAACACTAATATATCATAGTAACCTAGAAAATTAGTGGAATTCATAAAAAGTCTCAAATTATATTTATTTTGGTGTTTATAACATCAATTATGTCAATATTTTATTAATAAGATAATTACTGCATCATCACTGTGTCATAAATAAATTAAATTATTTGATGTCTAAAAATTACAAATAAAATACCATAATTTAGTAAAGCTTTTTAGCTTTCTAATGAATATTTACAATCTAATTTATCTTATTTATAACCCCATATTAAAAATGTTTTAGTAAATAAACTTTGATTTTAACTCTTTTAACTCTTCTTTGAATTAAATAATAATAAATGTCCTAATCTAATCCAAGTGGGCCTAAATGGTCATATTTTATTCCTAAGTTTGTTTTTGGTCGAAATACACTTGTCCAATAGGATTAGGACATGTGTTAGGGTAATATTAATATCATATTTACCCTTAGTTACCCTATTTACTATTAACCGTGGTAAAAAAAGTAAAAAGTTACTATTCACCAAAAAATTATTTTTATCTCATTGAACCACATTTTAGTCCTTGATATTAACCGTGTCTCTCGGATTTTCGAAATTCCATTCACAGAAGCGGTAAAATTAAGTTTTATGCAAAATTCAGTTTTTTAACCTACCACTTAGTGGTTTCACTATTCATCAAAAAATGAAAGTTTTCATAAAAATACCAAAATTTCACCCTAGGCTAATTTCGATATTCTGAGTCCAAAAATGAAGTCCATTTTGAAAAATAAAATTTATAAAATTTCAAAAAGTGGTTATTACTATTCATAACGGCTAGTTTTAATAGCATATTGTTGTTTAGTGAAACTCGGTATTGCGTACGACGCAAGCTATCGAGGAAGGTCGCGATTGCGTGTAATGCAAGGCAAGTCAAGGATGCGTGTTGTGCAAGCTCCTTTTGGTGTAGCGTACAACACAAGACATTAGTGAAATAAAAAAGAATATTTTTCATAAAATCTCGGGCTGTTACAACACCCACCCCGCATGATGCAAAATTTAGAGAGACGAAGGTAAAATCTATACCTCAACAGGTTCTGATCACAACGCTCCCCGAGATAAACTTTAGAAGACATACGTCGGCATCCGTCACTTCTGTCAAATCCCGGAAAAACCTCCTCGGGTGGAAGTTGGAAAGGAAAGTCCAAAGGAAGGACAACAGATCCAGGCTATGAAGTTCTGCCTCGTTGTTACGATCCCGTGGCCGCTGACGGATCGTAAATCAGAGCTCGTACGAAGATGTTATAGAAGAATAAGTGTCTTCGAGTCTCTTGGGAGAGCTCGGCTCAGAGGAAAGGGGAGGAGAGGGGTGAGTTGAAAGGGAGGAGGGGACCCCTCCTTTTATATGTGTGAAAAACAAAAGTACATGGCGTGTACTTTATGGTACACGGCATGTACTTGGCCATTTCACACGGTCACCATGCGACTTCCAACACGGCCTTCAACGCGGCACGCGACCATTGACTGTTCAACACATGGTTTGAAGGTAAAGCATAAACAGGGAGGGACTACATGGCGTGTAGTATTGTCTACATGGTGTGTACTCATTTATTTCACATGGTAAGGACACAGCTTCCACATGGAACATGGTTGTTGACTTGTCAACACACAGTTTGAGTGTAACACGCACGTGGGGAGGGACTACATGGCGTGTAGTATTGTCTACACGGTGTGTACTCATTAACTTCACATGGAAAGGACACATCTTTCAACATGGGGTATACCAGGCGAGGGGGGTACACAGCGTGTACTCACACTACACGGCGTGTAGTTTCAAAATACGTAAAAGTGTGGGAAAAGTCCATTTTACCCTCCAGAACACTTCATGACCCTTTTTTTACAAAGGAATGGGTCGGAGAGGTCTGATCCATTACATCAGATACGTCTTAAAACATTCTCATCCCCGAGAATTCAAAAGGAAACCTAGAGGATCCCAACAAGATACCTCTTAGGGCCCTCGTTATAATAGGAACCCAACCAACTACCCTAATCATACGTGTTAGGAATTCCTTCTCATATGTCGAGATATTATCCTCTTTAGGCATCACTGACTCGCCTTCACAGGTTTAATCGCATCCTCATTAATGCGTCTCGATTAATAATCGAGTCTTCCCACATCCATACATTAGAATTTTCAACTCATACTGCCCCCAACACCACACAACCCACACACTGCTTGAACACGTGGTTTGGGGAAAATCCATTTTTCCTATGTTGAGATATTATCTGCTTTAGGCAGCACTGACTCACCTGCACGGGTTTAATCGTATCCACTTTAATGCATCTCAATTAAGAATCAGGTTTTTCTCTTTCCCCACATATCCGGACATGTTACACATTTGCAGGGAATAAGGAAACAAATTTCACACAACCAATAAGCCATGCATTCCATATAACAATGGTACATGTTATAACATCAAAACAAATCTCAGAAGAACAAAGCACACACAAGTCAAAACAACTATGGGTACTAAGCGTGCATCTGTGCCTCCCACTCCCAAGTGATCTCCTCGAGGCCTCCATGCCTCCACAACACACGAACCAAGGGAATGGTTCATCCACAGAGAACCTTCTCTTTACGATCCTTGATTCTAACTGGTCATTCCTCAAAGGTCATGTCGTCTCCCATATCTAACTCTCCCCCATCGATAACATGAGAGTCGTCGTGTAAGTATCAACGTAGCTGAGAGATGTGGAAGACGTCATGAACCTTATCCAATTGAGGTGGAAGGGCTAGCTAATATGCCACCTCGCTGACTCACCTCAGCACCTCAAAAGGTCTGATGAACCTAGGTGAGAGATTGGTCCCTTTCCCAATCCTCTGCTACCCCGTCGAGGGGAAACCTTCAAGAACCCATGATCTCCCACCTAGAACTCCAAGGGCCTCCTCCGATGATCAGCATTGGACTTTTGTCGGTCCTAAGTCGCTTTCAACCTCTCACGTACAAGCTGGAATTTCTCTGTGGGGCTCTGCACTACCTCTGGCCCAAGAGCACCTATCTCACCAACCTCTGCCCAGCAAATGGGTGAATGACATGGTCTTCCATACAAAGACTCAAACGGTGCCATGCCAATAGTAGAGTGGAAGCTGTTGTTGTAGGAAAACTCTACTAAAGGAATTTGTCGTACCCATGACCCTCTGAAATCCAGAATGCATGCTCGCAGCATGTCTCCAACGTCTGGATAGTCCGCTCTGTCTGCCCATCGGTCTGGGGGTGGAAAGCAGTGCTAAGGCATAGCTGGGTGCCAAAAGCATGTTGTAACCCCCTCTATACTCATGAGGTAAACCGAGTATCCTGGTCTGAGATGATTGTTTTCGGAACTCCATGCAAATGCACCACCTCATCTATGTACCTCTGTGCTAAGGTAATCACCAGGACCGACTCATTAATTACTGAGAAGTGAGATGATTTCATCAGACAATCCACCACCACCCAGATAGCATCATAATCTCCTTGAGCCCTTGGTAGTCCTGTGATGAATTCCATCAATATTTCATCCCACTTCCACTCGGGGACATCTAATGGATGCAACAATCCACTGGGAACACGGTGTTTAGCCATTACTTGCTGACACACTAGGCACTTATCCACAAATTCCGCCACTTCCCGTTTCACCTTGAGCCACCAAAACGGTTCCCTCAGGCCTTGGTACATTTTTGAAACATCCGGATGTACCACCAAGGCTGAGCTATGGAACTCACGGAGAACTCCCTCACACATTGCCTCCGAAACAAACAACCTTCCATGAAAAAGCATCTGATGTCGGCTATCCTCTGACCATCCTTCTAGAGCGTTTCCCTGATCGACATGATCCTGCATTACATCTGCCTTGGATTCCCCCCATTGAGACTCTTCCACCAGCTTCAACAAGGAGGACTGCACCGTCTTCTAAAACAAACAGCCTCTAACACCTTCTGCCATGGCATCCAAGTGAAAGGCATCCAATTCTCTCATAGTCTTCCAAGCATCATCGGATTCTCGAACCACTTCCTTATGCGACTTCCTGATTAGGGAATCAGCCACAATGTTGCCCTTACCTTCAGTGTAAGAGATCTCTAAGTCATAGTCTTGGAGGAACTCGACCCATCTTTGTTGTCGTAAGTTCAGGTCATGCTGAGAGAAGATATAACACAGGCTCTTGTGATTTGAGAAGACCACAAAGCTCTCCCCAATGAGGTAATGTCTCCATGACTTCAGTGTGAACACTACTACTGAAAGCTCTAGGTCATGGGTGGAATAGTTACGGTCATGAGGGTGCAACTGCCTAGACCCATAATAGATCACACCCTTCTTCTACATCAGCACGCACCCCAGACCATGGCCAGAAGCATCTCAAAACACCTCATACAACAACCCTTCCTCTAGAAATCTAAGTACGGGAGCACTGACCAACTTCTCCATCAGGTAGTCGAATGATTTCTGGCACTACTCTCTCCATAGGAAGACCTGGTTCTTCCTAGTAAAATCTATCAATGGAGCATCAACTCAAGAGAAGTCTAAAACGAACCTCTTAGAGTAACCTGCCAACCCCAGGAAACTACGAACTTCCGCCATGCTCTTGGGTGCCACCCAAGAAACAACTGCCTCGACCTTTGATGGGTCCACTGACACTCCATTCTGAGACACTACGTGCCCAAGGAAGTGTAATTATTTTGTCAAGAACTTAAACATCGACAATTTCCCATAATGATGGTGGTGTCGAAGGACTTACAAGACTACCCCAAGATGCTCAATGTGCTTCTCCTCGGATCTTGAGTAGATCCGGATGTCATCGATAAACACTATGACGAACCGGTCCAGAAACTCTTAGAAGACAATGTTCATAAGTCCCATGAACACGGCCGGTGCATTCATAACTCAAAACGGCATCACTACAAACTCGAAGTTCCCATACCTGCACCTGAAAGCCGTCTTCGAGATTTCATTGTCCTTTACCCTCAGCTGATGATATCCAGATCATAGATCAATATTAGAAAACCAACATGCTCCCATCAGTAGGTCGAAGAGATCATCTATCCTTGGAAGGGGTAATGGTTCTTCACTGTTGCCTAATTCAACCTTCAGTAGTCTATGCATAACCTGAGACCACCATATGCCTTCTTCACAAACAAAACTGGAGCACCCCATGGAGACACGCTGGGTTGAACAAAACCCTTCTCCATTAGATCATCAATTTGAATCCTCAACTCCCGCAACTCTGGAGGTTCCATCCGATAAGGGGCTATCGAAATCGAACGGGCACCAGGCTGTAAGTCTATCTCGAACTCAACATCACATCAGGGGGGTAGACTCAAAACCTCCTTGGGAAAATTATCGAGGAACTCCCCAACAACCTTCAGGACATCCATCATCTCTGTATCAACTGGAACCACTGATAACCCGCCTAAAAAATAAAGGAGAGGCTCCACATGCCGGCTTCCCTCCTGATAGCTCCTTTCACCAGAAAAAGCTACACACTGCCCATCCACGTTGGAGAACACGAATCTTCTCTGGAAGTAGTCGATAATGGCACTAACGGAAAACAACCAATTGATTCCTATGATGACATTTTATGGCTGCATCTACAGCAAAAGAAGATCCCCATTAGATTGATGTGGTCCCAACGTCTTCCCACATCCCCGGAAAACACAAGATACGCTAGTCTGGCCTCCAACTGGTGTACTCAGCACCAGTGGTTTGGAAACTCTCTCTACGTCTAGTCCCAATGCATGGGCTAGACCAGGTGCAAAAAAGGAGTGTGAAGCTCCCGAATCGAACAAAGCAGAAATGAGAGTGCTGAAAAAACAAATCGTACCTTGCACCACCTCTGGTCCTGCCGGAGCTGTCAACTCTGCTACGTGCAACTGTCCACGCCCAGCTCCTCTACCTCTCTGATTTCATCCACCTCCCCGACCATGCCCTGGACGAGGTCCCTGAGGATCACCCTGAGGTCGGCCTCCTCCTAAAAAGTCTGACCTCAGGGGAGCATGGTCCTGCTGCTGCTGGAAGGGCCACGCTAGCAATTTCTGCTGCTGAGGTTGGCACTGAACCTGCCCACCTCCACCATACTGAGCTCGGGTTGGGCACCGACGCTGAACGTGCCTGAAACCTCCACAAGAAAAATACTTCGGTCCTGGGCTCGTGAAAAAGGGACGAGGACCAGAATATCTGAACTAGAACTATTGGGGCCTACTCCCCACGGGCCTGAACTAGGAAGGTCCCATCGCAGGAGACCTACTGCTGACCGCCTTCCCCTTCGATGAACCTGGATGGATCCCCTCTCGTGGTTCACCTCCCAGCGAGTACATCCTCTCTACAACCTCTACCTTCTTTTGTACCACCAAGTACGTTAGAAGGGTGAAGGGGGAGACAACATACTGAAGCGAAGGACAAAGCGCCTTCTCCAAACGTCTCCCCCGAGACTCCTCATCCGGAAAGAGATCCGGAGCAAAGCACAAAAGATCCTGGAACTGGTTCCCCAACTCTCGTACTGATATACTCCCCTTCTGAAGGGAGATTAACTCCTACCACTCCTCCTCCTTGATCATGGAAGAAAGGAATTCCTCTCGGAATTCATTCTCAACGCCTTCCCATGGAACCTCTACCTCTATCCTCTCTCCGAGGTAGAGCATCCACCACTATCGCGCTACACCTCTCAGCTGACTAATTGCTAGGGGAACCCAGTACGCCCTCGGAGCACGGATGAAGGTAAAATCGATCCCTAGCTCTTCAATCCACCCCTCCAACTCTGTATCCGAAGTACTACGCTCGTACTTCTTGAGGGTCTGCCACTGGAATGAACAGCGAGTCTTCTGCCACTGGCTATCTTCATCCTCTCAGTCAATTTTTAACCGATCGACCGCCTGAATCTGTTGGGCCTCGTCCGTCTGAGTCACCTAGGGATGACGCCCAGGTGCCATAGCTGTATGGTAAACAAGGATTGCCTAAGCCCAAGTAGTAAGGAAATATCTCATGGTTTTATTTTATCACATTATTTCAATTTCTTTCCCAGAATTCCCAAATCAAGTAAAACACAATCATGATGATGCATGTACCTTCCCTAGGGTCTCTACCCTGTAATCAATGTGGCCTCACATGGTCGTTCGGTAGGCTCAGAGTCCTTGCATTGGATCACGGGGAGCCCTAAAATCCCATGTATAAGCTAGTCTTCCCTGGCCTATGTCACGTACCAAGATTAACCAACACAGTTACCCTACCATCCCATGCAATCATCATTATGCCTAACTCCAGACTCCATCCTATCTCTCAAATATCACCTCTGATACCATTCTGTCTTGACCCCCTCCCACCAAAGATGGCCCTCCTGAGCTGGCAATGGTGAAAGGGATATAATGACCCCCGAGTCCCACCTCCAGTAGGCCCCGGGGTGGCGACTAGCACCAAGGGTATGAGGTTTCACAAATATGGGAGGCATTACCCTTTTTATTATTTAAGATCGGGAAATAGGACATGTCAACCACCAAAAATAAAAAGAACAAGTGTATAGAAATAAACCCAAACCAATCCCACGTGCATGTTTAATTAGTCCTAAAACAAGGTACAAGTACATGAAAGATCAAAAGTACAATACCAAAAGAAACAAGAGTACAACAACTGCAACAACTCCTACTGTCCCGACTAGTAGGGTCCTGCATGGCACTGGTAGTCCTCCTGGAAACCTGTAAGTAAACGTAGGGTGAGAATACAAGTATACTCAGTAGGGAAACCTAAAGCTCTCGTGCACAAGTGGGGGAGACATCCTAATGGCACGTGAGAACAATAGAAGAAACCAAAACCTAACAAGAGATTCTATCCAACCAACTTCACCAGACACGCTCACCAAAAACAAAAACAATAGGTAGTAGAAATATATAAGATCAAGAGTATTGGGTATCCCACACCATTTCCCACTAGTCAGCTACACTTCCTAATGGATAATGTCCTGAAACTTCTACACTCTTCCTACCCGCACACACCTGGGCCTCAAGAACCACGTATCCTGCTCGCACACACCTAGGCCTCACAACCACGTATCCCGCCTACACACACCTGGGCCTCATTTCAAAGGTTCATGGAAAAATAGTAAAACCTGCCTGAAGAGTCTTGGGCTAAAACCACCCCAATCGAAACCTACCCAATGAATCTTGGGTGTAAGGTTGCCTCAATCCATCACAGCCTAGGGAAGAAGGAGCAGGAAGGAGCTAGTAACTAAGGGGAAAACCCTATCCCATGAAATTGGAGTGTTCGGCACTAACTGCTCAACATGGGTGGGGTGCGATAAAACACAAAGATACAGATATATATATATATATATACCAAACACTCAGCCCAACCTATGGATTCTAATCACATAATCGAGCATGTTCCTCAGCACTGCTACTACGAAGCATGAATACAATGAACAATCCCGAAACCCCATTTAAGTTTTCATGTTTCAACAGAATCAGCTTATTAGTTCCTTAACTAATGGGAAACTATCCACAACTAACCATATCAATAGTTCGTAAAGCATATCCCTTCCATCCACAAATCATGTTAGGAAAGCACAACAAGTCCCTTCTTAATAACGAACAAACCCATTGATTATTATTCTCGTTCCATTACCAATCCCCATCATTCATTAACTCTTCCACGTTTTATTTATTATTCATAGCCCATAGTTTGTTCACATTCAAACCCAACCCTGCAGCCCAGCTGCCAACCACCATAACCACAACCACACCGTACATCATTACCCCTTTAATACCATTTATCGCAGCCCCGCTGCCCATCACCAATTTAGCATTCACACCAACACACAACCAAGCCAACCGCAGCCCCGCTGCTCACCCGATCCACAACAACCCACAAGAACATCCCCATCACATGCCATGTATCCAAGACAATACCCACATATTCATTATTCCATTTTGTTCAAACGGGGTGATCACACAAGGGTTCCGGATTTTAAATCAGCCAACTTTATGGGATTATCCAAATTCCACATTCAACAAAGTTCCATTCACAAAAAGGTCTTGAAAGATATGGAAACATTTAATTGCGCAAGAAAAGGCCCCCAATGACCGTTATTTTCAAGAGGCATAAGCCTATTCAATTCACAACATAATATCACAAGATATAAAAAAAATGTAACAGTAAAAACAAACTTCCCAACCCCGTTATATAAGCCAGTTATTATCTTCATTAAACTGGTTCAAAAGTGATTCACGTAAACAAGAAGACACCCACCCCGCATGATGCACGATTTAGAGAGATGAATGTAAAATCCCTACCTCAACAGGTTCTGATCACAACGCTCCCCCAGATCAACTTTAGAAGACATCCGTCGGCATCCGTCACTTCTGTCAAATCCTGGAAAAATCTCTTCGGGTAGAAGATGGAAAGGAAAGGCTGAAGGAAGGACAACGGATACAGGCTCAGAAGTTCCGCATTGTCGTTACGATCCCATGGACACTAACAGATCGTAAATTGGAGCTCGGACGAAGAAGTTATAGAAGAAAAATAGCCTTCGAGTCTCTTGGGAGAGCTCTGCTCAGAGGAAAGGGGAGGAGAGGGGTGAGTTGAAAGGGAGGAGGGGACCCCTCCTTTTATAGGAGTGAAAAAAATACACGGCATGTACTTTATGGTTCACACCGTTTACTTGCCCATTTCACACGGTCACCACGCGGCTCCCAACACGTCCTTCAATGCGGCACGCGGCCATTGACTGGTCAACACACGGTTTGAAGGTAACACATACGCGGGGAGAGACTACACGACGTCTAGTATTGTCTATACGGCGTTTACTCATTTATTTCACATGGTAAGGACACATCTCACACATGGCACACAGCTGTTGACTTGTCAACACACGGTTTGAGGGTAACGCGCACATGGGGAGGGACTACACGACTTATAGTATTGGCTACATGGTGTGTACTCATTTACTTGACACAGAAAGGACACGACCTTCAACACGGGGTATACCCGGCGAGGTGTGTACACTGCGTGTAATCACACTACACGGCGTGTAGTTTCAAAATTCTAAAAAGTGTGGGAAAAGTCCATGTTACCCTCCAGAACACTTCATGACCAATTTTCTTTTTGAAAAAGGAATGGTCCAGAGAGGTCCGGGCCATTACAATTAGGCTCATTCTGACTGAAAAATAACTTTTTTTATAAAATCACTTTTTAGGGAAACTGAGAAACCATCCCCAATCAATCTGGATATGAAGCCTCATTGGGGAAATAAAATCTATCAAATAAAAGCCTCAACCTATTAGTGATTTCATATCTATAAAGATTAAATTTCATAAGTTATACCATAACAGCATGGTTTTTTCCTATAACATATTCAATACGACACACTATCTTATCCTTGCTTCGAATATACTATAATTTTATGAGCTTCCCATCATTGAAGCCTCTCATCCGAATCATATCTTATTTTTTGATCCAGTTTGCATGCTTTTTGTTGACCTCCACTTGAACAGGTCTTCCCATCCTCTATGCCTCTTCCTGTGGGATGTTGACATAATGAACTTCCTCCACCATATCTTCCTCATAGTAGTGGATAGGTTCTTTAGAGTCCTTTATTATTCCAGTATAGATTACATTGTTGATATTTTCTTGAATTGTTACTTGGGTATTCTCCTGGACAATAACCATGAGTGCTGAAGACATATCCTTATCACATGTTGTTGATTTTTTACTTGATCATGTTTCCATTGGTTTTGGTAAATGCGATTAGTCCTTGGATCCTTTCCCCTTATTCTTCCTAGTGGGTTTCACCTCCTCATGAGACTTAAGATCCTCCTCAGAATCCACACATTATGTAATTCGACCATCCGGGTCATAGAGAGTATATTGGATGGCCACATTGGTGTCCAAACACTCAAATGATTTTTGAGTCGTAACACCATTTTGAACCGAATCCTTTCCCGTTGTTTGATTGTTAACCCCTGAAATACTCTGCATGATTTGATGTTACCTTTACACCCCTTCCGAACACACCTCAATTTCCTTCCCAGCAAAACTCCAAACATCATCTTGAGATGACGACGAATAGGATTCATCAATCCGCACTTAATTACACAGGTCATAGCCCCTCAAATCCTCCTTAAGATGATCAAAAATCCACAATACAGAGGGTTCCATAACTTGTTTTTCCAATCTTATATTCTGCACTGGCATTCCTACCAAGAGATTTGTCTGGATAGAATCATTCCCCTCCCTCCCCTATACTATCAACATCCCCTGATGGCCACCTCATCCACATACAGTGGCCGAATGACCCAATCTATTGTAGGAAGAGAAATACTCAACCCAATGATCGAAGACCACTGGTTGTTTTCATTGTACAACCTCACCAACTTCAATCCAGACCGATTCAAATTTTTCCCTCGACACATCCACCTCTACACACATGTGTGGGTTGATTAGATGGCACACATAAATAGAGGTAACCCACATCCACTGCATTTCATGGGAACACACGACAGAACACGAATAAAGGCCTCTAATGAAGAACATTGCACCATAAAATGCCTCTTATCCAGTAGACCAACAAATGCTCATTATTTTAGACCATAATGATTGAAGACAAACCTGTAAAATTCATCCACGTAAGTCTGTTTGTTCCTAAATCAGGCATCTAGAATTATATGCATTAAACCCTCGCACCTCCATAAACTCCCAACCTGACAACAAAATCACATGGTCTCCTTCCCAAATACAAGGGACCTTAGAGTATATATTTATTATAGTAAAGCTCGAAATCATAGTTGGATTAGTGAGGGGGTAGAAGTCACATCGTCAGCCATTATGAGGATGTCGGGAATCCTCCCCCCTCTCGCTGACTAGCAATGGAGGGGGAAGCTCCATTGATCCCATTAGGGTTATGTCATTGCCTCTTCAAGCTCCTATTGCCGCCTCCGATTCCATATAATTAGGCTCATTCATTTCCCAAATATTATATATAGACTACCCTTTTGAGGATCATATTTGTAACTATAAACTATAGGTTCTTTTCATTTATTCCTTAATAGATTCATCCATTATGGTAGAGTGTTAATACAATTTTTGGAGTGTGTTCATATTTATTTCACCTTCCAAACACTGCAATGTTATCATTGGGTTACCCTTATTGGGAAGACTTTCAATATAATCATTAGTGATGTATTCCACCATTTAAATATTCTTATTCATCTCCTAGATTGACTTCTTATTTTTTTTTGATCATTCAAATTTTAATTCCATTTATTGTTTACGAAATCCCATGTTTTTACCTATTGTACCATAGAAGAATATATTTATTCCAATAGTGTTGATATCTTGGTTAACCATTGGCACTGGATTATTTAGAGATTCACTTTTAGCATATTTCATCACTTGATTATTATTCATATAAATTTTCCTTTGGTTTCTATTTTTTATATTTGTATACTATGATATCCTTATCATCACTTCTGGATAGGTATTTTTGTCAATTTTTATATAACTTAATACATCATATGTGTGTCTATATATGATTCAAGAGTCATAAATTCACCCCGAATTTAAAAATCTATTCTTCTCTGAAAGATTAATATGTTTTTTTGAAATATAATTCAATTATACAACAGGTTTAGTATCACCTCTAAATTTAACCCCTTTCTTGTAGGTCTTATCTGACATGTATATATTGACATTTTTTGTGTGAAAAATATATTGATGTATTCCAAAAAATCTAGAAACACCATAAATAGAGAAAATACATTATTCTTTTACTTGTAGGATCAATATGTATATATTGTTATACATGTTTTTTGGATTATTTCATTTCTATTTTGTAAAAAATTTGGGAAATAATAATTCCTAAAATTTCTCACATTAACACTTTATTTTTTGGTAAGATTATTATAATTTTTAAACACCAACCTTTGTAAATAATTTTGTCTTTCCTACATTTTTTTAAAATAATTTTTTTTTAATTTATAAATTTTTGGACTGTGGGTGATCTTCTTCTATGTTATTCAGGTGGATACTTCCTCAAAATATCTTAATATACCTTTTCAACCAGAAATAGTCCATGTTAATAGAAAGTTATTCTCTAAAAAAATTTGGTAGCACTCTTAATTTTTAATCCTCAAGAAGTTCCAACATGTACTAATTACAAATTTCGCAGTTTAATCTCATGCAGTAGTTATTTTAGGTTGTGGGTTTTTTTTCATATTCCCTTAATCTAAACTTGACATCAAATACAATCTTAATTTTGAGAATATTTATATCATTAATCTTACATATATTATGATCAGAACTATGAATGTATTTATTTATTTATCTTTTTCATTCAACTGTGAATCCTTGAAATTAGCAATTACCTTTTAGATATTCTATAGTGCTTGTAATTCCTTGGTAACATTACCCTTGAACACTTAATTATTAAAAAAATTTATAAAATTATTCATAATTTAGTAAAATATAATCATTGAAAAGTGAGGTTGTTTCTATGTTGTCTTTCACCTGTTAGGAAAGTGTGTTTCATCTTAGAACCTGTTGAGACTATTATTTCTCCATGGCATTAGCTTCTCCCTCTAGATATGATTTTTCATAAAATATATCATTGATAAATTAAATTATATATGAAAAAATATAATCATGAACTTATTATAAATAACCTTTGACATGGTATTTCTATTTTCTTACCATTTGGATCACCTCATATGCTTCACATCGTGAACTAGTGTTATTGGAAAGATCTCCATTAATTAATTCACTATAAATTTTTATAACAATTTTTTCTTCTTTAACTACTATTTAATTACTTTTTGGGTTAAATATCAATATTTCCTACATTTCCTCTTTATTCATTCTAGTTTTTAGTGTCTTTTAAGTGACTATTTATTCATCTCTAACAAAGAAAGTGATAGATCATTCTATATGAGACTCTTTAAACATGTCAATTCTTCACTTCATGAAAATAATATTAAATTAAATTGGTCTTCAAAAAAAAATATAATCATAGGTATCCTTGGATATGATAAATAATTTAAATTTCCAATGATATTGGTGTCGCACCCTAAGAGGGGTGAATTAAGTTTTTCCTATTTTTTCCAAATTTCAAACTCCCTTGGAAATATAAACCAAATTTATCATTTAACCAATGTTTTTGGAAGTGAAAATGGATATGTTAATTATTTTATGAAGATACTACAAACTAAATAAATCCATGTAAAGTAATAAGTGAGAAGATTGTATCTTTATAATTTTTTGTACTAATACCTACTCTTTAACTTGATTGGTTGGTCTCCCTAAACAAGGAATCTCCACTGTAATATGATTCTTATTATAAGGAATAAATTTTCCCACATCTACATTGAGTCTCACAATTTATAAAGATTCATCCTTCTTACATGTATTCTTTTTCAGAAATTACATTGGAATTATATTATAAACTTCACACTATTCTAATTAATTCAACCATTTTATCCCATAATTCTATAAATCACACAGGTTATATGGAGTCCCAACATATATATGAAAATATTTTATTAATTTCCTTCTTGTAATATGACCAGAATCACTATATAGTATGCTTCTCCACCAATGAAATAAAACTCCTTTAACTCGGTATTAGATACTTAAAATTCCCTTAGATCATTAAGAATACTATTAAAATTGATCTAATATTGAAACTAAACATTAGAGATTATCAGAAATGATAATTTGTCCTTCTTGATAAATTTTTTCTTTTGGGATCTTCTATATCCTCAAGCTTCCCATTTACTAAAATCTAAAAATAAATTAAGGAACCCAAACATAGTAGGTCAGCATCTTACACTGTTTTCTTTATTCTCAAACTATATCAACAATGGCTACCCTAGGAAACTATTCTTCACTCTATTACTTTGAAATCCAAGTGATATTAATTGTCATATGTGTCTTGGATTCTTATAAATATCTCATTTGATAGTTTTAGTTGATATTTTACACTACATAGCATATATATATTTATTCAATTTCAAATACAACATATCTCTATATATTTTTTCTTTTATAATTAAGTCTCTAAAAAATCAAATTTTCTATTTATATATGTAGAATATACCCAAAAACATTTTGTCCCCATAATCCCATTTAATTTCTCTTTTCACTTTTTATAAAAGGTATTATTTCATGATGTTAATAATATTTTTACTTATAAATCATTCTCTCCTGAGAAATTCTTCAAGTGCCTTCACATTTTCATTTTAATACCAATTATCATTTTTCTCCGAAAAAAAATCAATATTATAGACTCTTCCAATGGCTTCTTTATCTCTATATTTTCGCCCAAATTGTATTATTTTTTAAAAAAGAACATGATCTATTTTATCTTTGATCTTCTCTCACACAAAAATATATATTTCAAAAAATTCAACATTACACATTTTCTATTATTTTTATTCTAAAATTTTAATTCACTAAAATCTATATCTAATATTCCATATAGATTTATAATAAATAATAAAGTAATAATTCTGATCGTGGAACATTTACTTTTATCGTAAGATCTTCATTAAATCATTGTACATACACCAAAAATATCTTCACATGCTAAAAATAGCTTAGATTTATCTCAACATCATATCAAATAAGATTGTATCGAATTCAACTCTGTGATGTTTAAAATATTTTAGTTCAGAACAATAATCTCAATGATTGTCTACTTTTTTAGTTCTAACAAACCAAGAAAAATAACTTCAAGATTATTTCACATCAAATAAATTAATCATATAATTTTATTCTCTTCATGAAGATATGGATCGTGGATCTTAAATGCATCATGTTTTTTATTATCAGCACATAGTTTCAATATAAATAGAAGCATAATTCTTGATTTTTTAAAATTATTTATTTAATATAATTTATGTCTTCTGTAAATATCTGAGAACATTGAATATTTTTCTATGTTTTAGGATCAATATAACATTGTTTTTATGACCAAATCACACATTATTCCAAGTTTTTATGATGTATAAATCCATGAGGATAAATCCTTGTATCATCCCATCCTAATTTAATATTATTATATAAAATATTTAAATATTCACTTTCAGACTATGGGTTTTTTGAATTTTTCTAGGTATTAGATTGATTATAGGCTCAAGAAGAGAAGTTATCATGAGGATAATCGATCACAGGACCATTCAAACTAACAATATGGAATAGGTACACAAGTGAATATATGTTAATCAGCCGCATGAACAACCAAATAACAATGAACGGATTGACTATATAAAAAATATATGTTAATTTGATCGAATATATTTTCAAACTTCAATTGACATGCAATGCGGTCAGTGGATTGATTGCACGTGTAAAATTTTAACAAACCATGAGTTAGTAGAACTACTGCACATAGTGGATCAAAATTTAACATTATAACATATCTAGAAACAAGGAATTATTCAAAAAAAACTATAGGTGTCCTTAAAACTACATCTATTTAATCTAAATCAATTATAAAAATTCCCATAAACCTTTGGGAATATATAGAACTTCCTTGAACTCGTTATCTCAGTTCCCAAGAACTCTAAGTACATGAATTATATAAATCACTCTATATATATTATCCATAGGAACATTGGTTATTACAAACTATTGAATTAATTAAACTCCATCCAATTTTTGATACATGATGATGTGATCATATATCTCAAACAAAACACCATTATGGACTTCTCTCAATTCATGGGTCATCAAAATATCCAATCACCTGGATTTATTAGCACTAGTTATTATAGTCCTATTGGATATTAGTTTTATCTAAAACTTATTCTCTTATCTAACTATTATTTATAGTAATGAAAATCCTCCTAAAATACTTTTCATGTTGATCCATTATGATCTACTCTCTCAATTATCTAATTTCAAGGGATTCCTTTTGAACCTCTCCAGCTAGATTTTCTATGTAATATTTCACTTCCAACATCTTTTTCATCATATGATACTTCCTATGTATAATACGTTTCAAACCTTTATCAATCATATTTTCTCCTAGAACATGGTAAGAATCTTCTTCATCTTGTTTTGGATCGATACTTCCAATCTAGCACCCATGTCTCCTTGAAAACTACAGAAAATAATTTTGATGACAAACACAAACACTATCAAAAATAGTTCTTAATCTATCATGGGTGAGGGATTTTTTCTAGTAGTCACCATGGCCATATTTTATGATGATTGTAGCTTCTTTATAATAGTGATCTAGAATTGGTCTCATGACACTTTTTTGATATTATAATGGTTCTTATGGGTGTTATAATTAGTATGGACCTTATTTTTTGGTTTATTCTTGGATTCCCTGAAATAGTTCTTTTCCTTGGTTCCCAAATATAGATGACCATAGAAGACACAGATTTTTATACCGAATTTTTCAGAATTGGGTTTATATGTTGGTGATGGTTTTCTTATTGAATAGGTTCCCTTATATGAAATTCTTAGGTTTCCACCTTGACATGTTGGTTGTCCTATTCAACCCACTATAGGTAAGGGGGTATATTTTTATATACTCTGTGTATATGATCCTAATGTGGCTGAATATGGATATAGGGGCCACCTAATTATCTATTAAAATCATAGGTAAGAAAACCTATAGTGTTTTATGTCCTTGTAGATCTCATAAACATCTTTCATAGTTAGGATATAGTATTTAAAATGTTACTCCTTCAACATGAAATTCGCTACCTAATTATAGAGGCATTGGTTTTGTGATAATGCAATTTGGTTCCTTAGATTTGGGGAATATAAAGCAATGAATTAAATATAGGACTAAGTTTATACCGATTAATGGTCCATTTAAACCCTCATTTTCAAGATATTTCCAATACATTAGAAAATTATCCTAATCTATTGCAGTATGTTCATTGAAAATTCCATTTTTATATTGAATAAAAAACAGCATTGTAATATCACAACTAAGATTGCATTATCAATCACCATATTTACAGAGTAATAATTCATATGGGGATGATCATTTTGTTTGAAAATTTTAATTTTTGGGACTCAAAATCTGTTATGTGATACTTGATGAGACATAACCATTTTTTTATTGAAATTTATATAACGTTCACCATTATTTTTATGACACACCACTATTCCCATTTTGTTTTGAGTTAATGTCTCTTGTAGTCACTAAGACTTTACCAACGTTTGTTTTGGTTATTCATTGGTCAAGAAGAATGGATATCTGACTAATCTCACACTTTTAATGATGAATTATTTCTACTCTAGAACTCCATTATAAATTACATACATTTTCATGAACTATTTAATTTAATAATATTAGTTACCCTTAATGAATTAACTTATTAAAATTAGGCATTTAATATGAAAACGTACATGTGTATTATAAAATACTTTAATTGATCAATGTGTGTGGTTACCCTATAATTTAGATTGATATAGGAGAGAACTATAGAGTTTATCTGTTTTTAGGGAGTTGTCGAACTCCTACTAAAATTGTTCAGGAGTGTTTTGGTGTTGGGATCATTCCCACAAAATAGATTCCAACATATCCCTATGAATATACTCAAAACACATTTAGTTTAGTGCCACTTAATAGAGAATTTTTTAAATTTTATGTTCATGAAAAAATGACCATAGTTTTGAATTTTATGGAAATTCATGTACGATCACTTCCTACAAATGTAATGTCTTATATAGTGAAATATTAGGAAAAGGGTTCCTATAAATGGTTCATGTGTTATGAGTTTCCCTTTATGGTTCCTCTCGATTAATGGTAACGAAAAGGGTGAGTGTATAGTTTGGTATTGCACCTAGTAGGATGATATTTTATCTTCATTATGTCATGTAATGAGGGAATATTATGCTCAAAATATAGGGTATCACTATATAATCACTTTATATATCCTTGTCATATCAACTATGGAATCCTAGGCTCATCACAAGAGTCTTCCCAAGCTTACCACTACGGACATCCTTGATTTTTCAAGAGATGCATCCCTAGACCTCCACCATATGTATCCTTGGTTTATCAATAGATATAACACCCTAAAAATTATAATAGAATAAAATTTTATTCCATTGAGTGTATTAAAGGATGTATTGAGTTATATTTCATTACATGAAATTCTGAGTTCATTTTATGTTACACACAACAATGAGTTCCCTCAATAGCTTGTGTTGTGCGCAAGACCAAGTTATACCGAACAGTAATATACTATAAATATTATTATTTATCATTACAGTTTTCATCTAACCATTAGAATGGAGGGAATGAATGGTATTAACTAGAATATGAAAAATATAGTTTTCACATGTTATCTATTGATTATAAATAAAATAAGAATCATTTAAAATAAATAGAAATGTTTTCTTAAAAAAATATTTTTTTTAAAAGGCAGTCCAATCATTCTTGTTGCACATATATTTAATTAAATTTTTCTACTTTTTGAAAATTTATTTGAAAAGAAAAATCATACCATAATATCGAAATTATCTTGGGTTTAATTTTTTGTGTTTTCTGAAAAGTTTCATTTTTTTTGAATAGTGAAAACTAATGAATTTTAACTGAAAACTAAATTTTTTTAAAATTATTTATAATAATAAATTATATTTTTAATTGGTTCAAAAGAGAAATTATTGAAATATTATATTAAATATCTAATACTATTCATTGTAATCAATTTTATATTTAATTTAAATATAAATACTTTGTAAACTTTCGAACATCTTCATGTTAAAAAGTTGCTTTCTCATCACATCTCTGAGATTAATTTTAAATAAAATTTATTCACAATTAATTTGAAAAAATTGATTACATGTTTGGAATGATAATAATTTATAATATTTAATAATTTCAACATAATCATTGATGATAATCATTAAGGAAAAAGTTAAAATTAATTAAAGTGATTAAAGTAAAAATGAGTTTACTTTATTGTCAAACATCAAATATATGTTGAAAATCGCCTACCAACATGTTCAACACACCTTTTCTAGAAATATTTGGACCCTCACTATCATATTCACTATTTATATGAGTAATTGGGATAATATTTCATGAATGAGACTTATATAATAATTTAAGAAATGAAAATGAAAAAAATGACCCATTCCTCCCTTTAATATTTATTAAGCTTTGGGATAATTAAAAAATCATATGTTCAGTTATAAATATTATTTTGAAATTTTATTGAGTTTCTTATAATAATAAATTAATTTACATTTTTATAGATTAATTAATTACTATAAATTCCTAAGAAAATCCAATACATATATTTTTTAACCAATAATCAAATAAAATAATTGAAAAATATATTAAAAGTCAAATAAATGGAATTAATTATTGTATCCCAATTATTTTTAGATTAATATATCATGTTACATAGGTTTTAACTTATTAAATTCAATTTCTATAATTATATTTATATTTTAAAATTCAAATTGAAAATATAATTTTAAATTTTACATTAATGTTATTTTATAATAAATGATATTTTATTAAATGGTTTAATTTTTTAGAAAATCCAATATTCATCCAAGGGGTTTTTAAATTTTATTAATAATAATAAACTATACATTCTTGTACCAATTTATATTTTATAATAAACACATTAAACCCTAAATAATACAACATTGTAAGCACGGTAAGGTTTAAAAAAGTGTTTTTGGGCAGTACATGCAATTTTGTTGAAATTAATTTCCAAAACAAATTGGATTTTTATTTTATAAATTCGATATCATATTTAGAATCAGTGGGTATAAATTTTATAAAAATTATCACTTTAATTTATTCTTAAATGATAAATTAACTAGGTTATAAATCCTCTTACCGAAGTTAAAAAAACAAAAATGGTAAAAGTATGGAAAATTAAATGTTAAGGAAGAACATTATAAAAATTTCATTTAGTTTTGTATTATAGTGGTGTCTATAGAAGAAATAAATCCTTCCCTATATTATTATTTAATTTTGTAGCCACATGATGTAATGGAGACCTCCCAATAGAAAATAATTTTGAGTATTTACAAGAATGTCACTCCTTCTAAACAATAAAAGGGTAATAACCCTCCCCCCTTATACACACTTTTTATAAGAACCCAGTTTTTCTCTCAGTTATGGATCCTTTTAATTTTGGTATAATTATATTTTATAGAACTAATATGGATACATAATGAGTTCATGAAGGTCTCAGAGGTGTCTTGGCCTTTTTTGGATCTCAGAACCTGGTCAGTAAGAGAAAAAGGCTTATCGCATGGTTAGAATAAACCATGTGAGGTAGGGTAGACAATTATATTTAAACATTATGGGATGGATAGTTATAAATTGGATGGATGATATTTTAATCTAACCATTCTATTTGGGCCACATGACCATGAAAAAACTATAAATAAAATTAGATATGTTTTTACTGTTGGCACACGGTCTCCCTAACTATGCGGCCTAACCATGTGGTTACCCCCATCATAAAACTGACTAAGCACGATTGGTGCAATGTTTTGAAAACCATGTGACTAGACCATGCAAAGATGGTTTCTAGGTAATTTTATCTTTTTCCCTTAAAATATAATTAAATCGAATTGCTTCTTCATCTTTAATTTCTAGTGGACATCCCATCCAAATTCATCTCATTTGATCCCTTTTGAATCCTAATCTTGGATTTGAGATCACACATCTTTACAGAGTATGATTCAATCATAGTTCATTTCATTGTATCGATACTAGTATGTTCGTGATTCCTTTTTAATTTTTCATCATCCTTCTTCCTATTAAAGTTTCTATTTAGTTGTAGACCCATATTCCCCAATTTTAGGGCATTGATACATTTTTCACATATATTCAAATCTAGGACAAACTAGAGAATGATACTAGATAATAATAGTTTTAATAGTATGATGTAGGAGCTCTATAACTCACTCATTATGATTTTCTTTTTATAATATAAGAACCCATATCTTCATTTCTTGTATGGATCTTGATTTTGAGTTGTTTTTGAGGAAATGGAAGAAATATGGTTTTTCTATAGTACAGGTTGTGTAATTATGAATACACTTCAAGTACCTGGTTTCCACATACAGCCATGTACTGGCCATGTATCGACCCAGTACATGGTTGTGTGATGACCTTGAAGGCCGCTTATGTTGGGACCTAGTTAAGGATACTACACGGTGTGTAAATTTAATGAAAACGCCCTGTAGTTTTCTTTTTATTTGGTATATCAGAGTGGGTTTGCATCTCATGTCCAAAATTTACTTCTTCTTCATGTGTTTCATACCGGATTTCATAGAATTCCAAAGATTGAACCCCTGATTCTCCGTCCGACCTCCAATTGAGATGTCGTCAGGTGCGTTAGAATCTTACCGGTGATTTCTCAATTACTCTAGATCCATTCTTTCAGACTGGTCCTCTTTCATGGGTTATTCAATTTGGTTAATTGTTCACCTTTTTGTATATCAACGTTGATTTAGGCTGATTAAAGAGTGTACATTCAAGTATATTGATCGTACAATGTCGAGGTAGGTGGTTTGTGCCGTTTGTTGTGTTGTTTTGGATTATATATGATAAAAGTTCCACATACCCACATTTGGGCTATTTCTTGATTTGGAATTTAACCTTTTTTATCACCAGTTATGGTTTACATAATTTATAAAGGGTAGTTGCTTATGGATAAGGTTATATACCATGATTATGGGACAACATGGCTGTGTTTCCCTTGTTAGACATTTTTCAAGACATTTCGTCCAAGAAACCTATTAAGCATTCCATTTTTTCCATCCCTTTCTTGTTAGGATAAATTCAGTGATTATGAAAGATTCTTGAGTTATGCATTGTGAAGGTTTGACTAAGGGGAATTGACTATGATAAATTTCAAAGGAAAGGTTTTTTATGTATGTTTTTACTATTATATTGACCAGGGGTATTGAACATGTGAACCGCCAGATGGTCATCCTCCCGGGGGTTTAGACGGTGAGAGATTTCCCTGGTGGTTATTTATAAATGTTTTTAGTATATTACTCTTGGGGGGTTTAGACCATGGGAGATTTCTTATGTGGTTGTTTATAATTTATTGGTAGTATGTTAGAACAAATGGGTTATACCGTGAGATATTTCCCATATATTTGTTATTAAATGAATTGTTGTTATGTTAGACCAGGTGGATTAGACTGTGAGAACTTTCCCAAATGGTCAGGATTTAATAATAAAATGATCGGGATGAGTCTACAAAGCCAAATCACAAGCTTGGATTCTTTTTTAATTGATTTTTTAGATGTACTTATGAGACATTTTTTGTTACTATTACATTGGGGGATATAGAGCTTAGGATATATACTGAGATTACATGATTCAAATGTGAATAATAAATGTAAATGAATGTAATTGAAAACATTATTCTTTTTTATATGAGTACTTCCTAGTTTATTTAATCATTTTTTCATATTACGTTCTATATATATTCACTGATAGTTAAGAATAAATCTTTTTTGTAGGTATAGATAATGTAATACACCCTTCTTCATTAGGTACATGATTTCTATTGGAGATAGATAGCATGAGACCAAGTTGTGGCTTGCGATGCTGTTAGGTTTTACTATTTCATTTTTATTTGGTTTCTATATTTCTTTCCATCATTAATAATTGTTTGGATATTTCCATATATACATATTCCATGTATCATACATATATATATTGTGCAATCTGTTGGATTTACTTTCAGTCTTTGGTAGTTTATTTTTGATTGTTATTACTGCTTCTGTTATTCATACTATTTGTTATCTACAGTGTATACTCTGCCAATCAGGGAATATTTTCCCTATTATCAGACCTTGGCCCTCACTACAAGTTGAAATCTTCTGTCATTTGGGTAAATGTTCTTGTGATCATGTGACCAACCCGGTACGATGCCAATTTTGGTGGCACCCAGATCTGGGACATTAAAATATGCCATCATATCAGTTTCCTTTCTGCATTAACTAACTATTTGGAGCCAATACACTAGGATAGGAATGAAATTTAATTTTATAAAAATATTTTTTTAGGATTAGTAACCTCATGTGCATGGAAAACACAAGTTACCTTGAATATTGCAATTTTTTTTAGTTTTGAAATTATTCCAGTTGATTTGATTTCACCATTAGGTGATTCACTTATTTTTTTGTTTTTATTATTGATATCATTGTGGTTATATATCTATTTCATCCTAATGAGATGATGATATACCATCTAATGCATCATATAGGCACTTATTAGAGATCACATGTCATTCATTTGTGACATTCCATTTAGGGTTCATTATTTGATTGCATGTTGTTATGATAGATATTATGGTATATAATAATGGTGTTGTTGTTGATATCGTGATATAAATACCTAATATTTTGATAGGTTATTGGTATATGTAAAGTTTTATTTGTATGGATGCCAATATTTGGTCCTTGAGGTATTATGGGCCCTCTCGAATCAGAATTTGGTGGATCATGTTTCAACTTTAATTTAATTTTTTTAATATGATATGATTAAGGATGACAAACATTGATTATCAAGGAGTATGGGATCTCGTGGATCATAAGATAGTATGCCTTGGGAAAATTTTATGTCTTTAATAGTTTTGGAGAATTTTCAAGGAATTACTATCTGGAAACACTGACAACACAGCGTGTGATGTTATAAACACTACCTATATATTCTTCTATTTTGGAAGAACTATATTTTCTTAAGTACACATTGTGTAATATATGTAAAAACCATGTAGTTGTTAACCATGTGAATTAATGTTTGATAAGATACATGGGGTTGATAAATGTTTGGTAGAACATGTTTTGTACTTCGAGTACACGACGTGCTATAAAATACCATGTATCTGTCCATGTGACTAACTAAAAAGTGGATGAAAATTGGGTTGTACACGTTGTGTTTAGATTCTAAATGTCTTGTAGTAATCAACCATGTATCAGGCCATGTGACTGACATCATGGGTGTATGGAACTCACATGGTAAATGACTTTTTTATAGTGTGCACGCCATGTACTATTACACCTGCAGAACATCGTATTTCTAGTCATGTATAAGTACATGGGAAACATGGAATACTAAAGTACATGTATAGACTTGGGAGGAAGGCGTCGTGTGTATAGCGTGTTCCATGACCAGGTTGGAAGGGGTACACAACCATGTTAAGGTTTAAGGGAACAAGACATCTAGTGGTTCTACATGCTGTGTACCCCTCTTTTGTAATACATTAATGCTTTCCTTCACCAGTTCCGTACTTGATCTTCTGAGTTGTAGTCACATTAATATTGAACTGAGATTTACGCATGACTTTGCAGATTCATTCAACCAAGACGTCCTTCAGTTTTATGCCAGGTATAGGGCGGTGAACAGACAATGGAAATAATAGATCGTGGACGACCAACAGATCCTCATGTCATGCCCATCGTGGTGACAACAGTTATTTCTAACATAGGTGTTGATTCACAGTTTAGTGAAGCATTTATGATGATCATGCAGACTTTTAGGAACCACAACATCCTGCCCTAACTATGGAAGATATGGCACGGGTGTTCTAATAGGACAATCCTCCCATGTTTTTATAGGATGGAGGGCCATAGGCTACAGATTCATTGTTGGAGGCCATTCTTTCTATCTTTGAGCATATAGAGACACCTTCCGAGAGGAGGGTGATGCTTGTAACTTACATGCTACATGATTCTTCCAAGATATGGTGGGTTAGTATCTCACACAAGAGGTGTCATCAGTATATGGCTTGAGATAATTTTCATTAGACCTTATATGATTACTTATATCCCAAGATGTTGACATCCGATCGAGCCAGGTATTTCATGCATTTGGAGTAGGGATCTCATTCAGTTATGGAGTACTCTTTTCATTTTATAGAGATTCAAGGATTCATACCTATTTTCAGATGTGATGATTTATCATTTTCTAGGTGATTTGATGATGGCCTTAGGTATGACATCTGATCATATGTGAATGTTTTCAAGCTTACATCAGTGACTACTATAGTAAATCAGGTGTTGATTACCGAGCACAATACGAGGGAGTTAGGAGCTGTGAACCAGGGAGGTTCAGTATCTAGGGATGGTACTCTTTTGACGGATAACAGGAAGCATCGTAGGGAGAACTCACATGATGTTTCTTCAGATATTCGTGTGGTGTAATACCAGTCAGGATGGAGTGGGCACACGAGACCACTATTCTATAGACACCAAGTTGAGTGTATATCTGGCAGAAAGATCGGTCATATTCAGTATTATTCTGGATGTTCTCACCAGGAGTGAGTGATAGGGGATCTATTATGACTCCATGTTAAGGCGAAAGACCACCAGTTTCTCATAAATCAGGGAATTGAGGTTTGTTAGGCCGAGGATGCAGTAACAGTTGTGGTAGCTAGATGACAGGTTCTCAGTGACATTAGGGTGGACCAGCTCAGGGTATCTAGGAATGGTTGTAGGGCCATGATACAGGTCAGAACTTTTCAATGGAACATATCCACAAGGAGTAAGACCCCATACCTTCTACGGTTAGAGGTATTATTCTAGTTACCTCAGTTTTAGCTTCTTCTCTTTTTGATACAGGGTATTCCCATAGTTTTATACCTATGGTCATTATGGATATCCTTGGGATCTTTATCTTTACATCTAATGATGTTATGATGGTAGACAATCTATTGGGGATTAGGACGGCTAGTGTACATCAGTGCAAGGAGTGACCGCTTGGGGTGGTGGGTGTCACTAGTTATGGGACCTTTGTATATTAGAGATAATGGGTTTTGATGTCATTATCAAAATGGATTGTTTGGTCATGTTTCAGAACTTTTTTGTCTTCTATCACCACACGGTGAGTTTCATGTCACTAGAGGGTGGGTCGTTTCTAAAATAGGGTGAATGGAATGTCCATGTGAGCAGAGCGGGACCCGAGAATCCTGAGGTGGGATTAATTACCTCCTAGATTTCTAGTGTATATCTAGATGACTAGGGGACTTCACAAATGGAATTTTTTGTAGTGGTGGATTGTTTTAGAGATTTCTTTCTAGATGACTTTTTTAGTTTACCTCTAGAGGGAGATGTAGATTTCACTATTGAAATTGTGCATGGAGCGGCACCAGAGTGCATTCCTCTTTATAGGATGGCTACACCAGAGTTATAGGAGCTTAAGAAGATGTTGGAGGATTTGTTGGAAAAAGGTTTCATCTGACCCAATACTTCTCCATGGGGTTTTCCAATCCTTTTTGTGATGAAGGAAAATGGTACACTTAGAAATTGTGCGGATTATCGGAGGATGAACTAGTTGACAGTCAAGAACTGATATCCCTTTTCAAGGATTAATGATCTCTTTGATCTACTTTGAGGAGCCCGAGTGTTCTCAACGATTTACTTGAGTTACGGTTATCATCAGTTCCACGTTAGATCATCAGATATATGTCTTAAAACCTTTCAAAGTATGTATGGTCTATATGAGTATTTGGTTATGTCATTTTTTCTCATGAATGTGCCAGTAGTTTTCAGTGCGTTGATGAACCAAGTGTTCCATCCTTACTTGGATTCTTTTTTGGCAGTCTTCGTGCATGATATCATGCTGAACTCTCACACTCTACATGAAAATTACATCCATCATGGGATCATATTTAGTACATTGAGAGAGCATCCAATTTATTCTAATATCTGAAAATTTCACTTTTGGATGACCATATTCACTTCTTCGGTCATGTCATCTCAGATAAGGAAGTATCAGTAGACCTAGAGAATTGTAGATTAGTCGTTTCCTGGGAGGATACACAGAACTTCTTTTAGGTATAGAGTTTTCTAGGGCTAGATAGTTACTAAAAGATCTTTATTTATGAAATTTCACACATAGAAGTGCCATAGACTGACCAAACTAAGAAGAGTATGAAGTACATGTAGAAATATTCATTCAATTCAGCCTTTTAGGAAAAAAAGGAGATTGACTTTAGCACCGATACTAATTTTACCAATGGTTGGAAAGAGTTACACTATATACTGCGATGCATCAGGTATCAGGATGGGAGAAGTGCTTATACAGGGGAAGGAGTTGTTGCATATAGGTCTCGACAGTTGAAACCACGTGAGAGGGATTACTCAACGAATGATCTCAGGTTGGCTGTATTTGTGCATGCATTCTGCTGTTGGAGACATTATATTTTTGGATAGAATTTTGTGGTGTACACTGAACAAAAAATACTCAAGTATATCATTACTCAACATGATATATATTTGAGATAGAAAAGGCAGGTTGAGTACCTTCAGCCTTTTGACTATGAGATTGCCTACATGCCTGGGAAAGACAATGCAGTGGTTGATGTTTTGAGTAGGAGAACTTAGATACAGGCTGTTCAAGAGTCCAGTAGTGACTGAAAGCTTATGGATCTATTCTTTTTTATGCATTTGGATGTATATGATAGACAAGGTTTGGCTTTTCATTCTTCTATAGATATTATCTATACTCTACTAGATTGATTGTGAATGAGGAATATATCATATTCTGAAGGCATAGTCCTAAGGGATATTGTGTTAGGTGAGTACCCTACTAATGGATAGATCATAGGTGAGGATGAGGATTTGTCTTTTCATGGGTGTCTATGGGTGTTTGTGGACATACGTGAGGAGCTATTGTGAGATTTTCATGCCTCTGAATGTGAAATTCATCCGCATTTCACCAAGATGTATCATGATCATCATCATTGGTATGGGTGTCCAAGCATGAGGAGGGATATTTCTTGTTTTGTTATGATATGTTCTACATGTCATCAGGTGAATGATGAGAATTAGCAACTGGTAGGGCTATTACAGCAGTAACCCCTTCCTGAGTGGTAGTGTAATGAAGTCATGATGGATTTCTTGATGGGTTTACCAAGGTCACCCTGAGGAAATTATGTTGTATGGGTTGTTGTTGACAGACTCACAATGGTTTCACATTTATTTTCCATCATGGAATCCATCAGTGTGGATGATCTTGGAAAGTTGTAAATCTGATGGATTTTTTGTTTTCATGAAGTTATGTAATTTATTGTTTCAGATAGGGATGCCCGATTTATTTCTCATGTCTGGTGGGCACTAACGAAGTATTTGGGTACACAGGTACTTCTGAGTATAGCTTACTATCCCTAGATAGATGTCCAGTCTGATAGAATGATTCACGTTTAGGAGGACATTTTTTGAGCATGAATTCTATATTTCAAGGGCTCATAGAAGAGACATATACCCTTCATAGAGTATTCATACAACAATAGTTTCCCAGAAATGATTCAGATGGAACCTTATGAGGATTTCTACGGAAGGCGAGGCCGATCACCCCAATGTTGGATGTAGGCCAGAGAGGAAGATATAATGGGACCTTGTCTTATCCATGAGACCATGGCGCAGGAGCATTTTATTTGAAAAAGGATGGCTACTGCACAATCTCAGCAGAAATCGTATTCTAATCGATGGATATGACCTTTGGAGTTCGCAGTTAGAGATTAGGTTTTCTTATGTGTCACACTGAGGTTTGGAAACATGTGTTTTAGGAGACAGGGGAAGATTTCACAGAGATATGCTGGGCCGGTTGAGGTTTTAGAGTGAGTTGGGATGGTGGTCTATCAGTTTCAGTTACCTCAGAGGTACTAGTCCATGCATGACATCATTCATGTTTCTCAACTACGGTGTTACTTTTTAGACCCATCTCATGTTTTTTAACCCTAGGTGGTTGAGTTAAGGGTGGATATATCCTTCTTGCAGATCCTTATTTAGATTGGGGATCATAGCATTAAGGTTCTACATGTCTAGTTTGTTCCTTTGGTATGGTTGTTATGGCAGCATAGGGAAGTGCAAGACACGACCTGGGAGAGAGATCCTGATGTGCGTTCGCAGTGGCGGGAGTTGTTTGTAGATACTTCATCACCCCCCTTAGAAAGGAAATTTGAGGACCAATTTCTTCAAGGGGGGATGTTTTTAATAACCCTGATATTCATTTTAGGTATGAATCTTTATTTTGGGTTGTTGTTTTGGAAAATAAAGAAATGGTTTTTTTCTATGTACATGTTGTGTACCTAGTTTCCGCATATAGCCATGTACTGGCTGTGTAACGGTCAGGTACATGGTCATATGATGGCCTAAGATCCATGTTACATTGGGGCCAGTAAATTCTACTACACAATGTGTACATTTAATGAACACACTTTGGAGTTTTATATTTTTTTGATATATCATAGAGGGGTCACCTCTAATGGCCAAAACCGACTTATTCTTCTTGTGTTTTCATATAAGAGTGATCGGGAATAATGAACAAAGATTGAACCCCTGATTCTCTGTCTGACCTCTGATTGAGATGTCATCAAGTGTGTTGGAATCCCACCGTTGAGTTATAAATATCACTAAAACGTTTATTCCTGATTCCTCATCTCTCATGAGTTATTCATGGTTGGTTATTTTTTTATCTTTGTGTAGATCTACGCTAATTTAGGCCGATTCAAGAGCCAGCGTTCAATTATATCGATCGTATGACATAGAGGTAGGTTCTTTGTGACATTCATTGTATTTTTTGGATTATATATGCATAAAGTGCCCCATACCCCTGTTTTGTGTATTGCTTGATTTGGAATTTCACCCATTTTATCACATTCTATGGTTTACATAATTAATAAATGGTAGTTTCTTATGAATAAGGTTATATACCTTGATTATGGGACACCCAGGTGTGTTTCCCTTGTTTGACAATTTTTTAGCCATTTGGTCTAGGATTCCTATTAGGATTGTCATTTTTTCATGCCTTTCTTGTTAGGTTGGAGTTGATGATTGTGTAAGATTCCTCATTCATGCATTTTAAAGGTTTGACCAATATGATTTGACTGTGATAGCTTCCTGAGGGAGATTCATTTATGTATGTTTTTACTATTATTTTGACTAGGGGTATTGATTGTGTGAGCTACTAGATGGTTGTCGACTCAGGGGTTTAGACTGTGTGAGATTTCCAAGGTGGAGGTTTTTAAATGTTGTTAGTATATTAGAACTGTGGGGTTTAGATTGTAAGATCTTTCCTAGGTGGTTATTTATAATTGGTTTGTAGTATATTTGACCAAAGGGGATAGACCACAAGATATTTCCAGGAGGTTTATTATTAAATTAATTATTGTTATGTTAGACCATGTGGATTATACTATTATAACATTACCAAAGGTTCATGATTGAATAATTGAATGATTGTGACAAGTCTGACAAGACAAAGCACAAGCTTGGACTCAGTCTTACTTGATTGTTTAGATGGTCTTCTAATATGTCTGTTTGTTACTATTACACAAGGGGATATAGATATTAGGCTAGATCCTGAGATTACATGACTCAAAGGTGAATAATAATTGTAAATTAATGTAATTGAAAACTGTAGGATTGTTTATTTTGAGTACTTCCTAGTTTATTGCTTCATTTTTACATATTACCTACTATATATATTCACTAACAATTAGGCGTAGATATTTTGGTTGTTGCCAACTGGGATTCATCTCACACTCTATTTGGGTCATTGTTTTGGATCCAAATAGATTATATGGTTCAAATTATAGATTAGGGAAATTTCTCTTCTTCATTAGGTATTTTATTAGTGTTAGAGCTGGAGAGCATGGGACCATGCTAAGGCTTCCGATGCTGCTGGAGTTTATTGTTACTTTTGTATTTTGTTTTTTTATTACTTTCCAGCATTATTACATGTTTGTATATTTTCTTAGATACATATTACATTCATTATAAATATATATACTATGGATTCTATTGGATTTACTTTTAGTATACCTTTTTTTATTTAGGTTTCTTATTAGTGCTTATGCTATTTTTACTATTTGTTATCCGTTGTGTATACTCTTCCAATGAGGGAATAGATTACCCATTATCAGACCATGACCCTCACTACTATCTAGAATCCTATGGCATTTGGGGAAATTCACTTGAGGTCATGTGACAAACTGGGTATGGGGAACCTTTGGGCAGCACCCGGATCTTGGACGTTGCATATAATTTGTCTCATGGGTGCGCCAAGTTTCTTAGGTGACATTTTTATAATTAATATACCTTTATTATAGTCATCAAAACCATGTTCTAAGATGCATGATGTATATTCTATTCAGCATTGGTGGTTATTCCCACAATGTCAACTGCCCCATGTAGGGTGATTTAATTTTTTATCACTTTAGCGGAATTTAATTCCTTAAAGGCTTGTTCTAAACTTTTAGATCCACCATTCATGTGTGTGGATTTACCCTTATAATGGTAAGAGTCCCTATTTAAATCACTATTTAATTGTGAATTGATTAATGGATTAGACCATGTTGATTTCCCCTTGACTGACCTATGGTAAGTCCATTAAATTAACAAATCAATCTAAATGGTAATTGGAAAGTATGTGGTAAATATATGACATGGAATGATTGAATGAACATTTGGTTTCATTTTTATAGCACCCCTTTCCATTTATGATGGAATGTAGTGAAATGAACCTAAATGATTAAATACGAAATTACATGAATGGTTTCATTTCCCTTGGCCTTGTCACACTAATTAAAAGAACGTCTGGGATAAAATGACATATTAATTGGTTAGAGAATAACATGGAATAATTAGTTAAATGAATATAATTTAAGGGCCCTAATTATATATATGGGCCTTAACATCATTATAGGAAGTCGTTTGACTTGAGATCTTCTGGGATTCTTGATGTAATGCCTTGATCACTCAAGGACACTATTTAAATTCAAGGATATCAGTTTCCTTGGTTGAAACCCTCCTGGGAACCCAATCCTTTTCTATTAGTGGATGCTTGGTATAACATCGTTGGATCCCTCATTTGCTATTATATGATTCCTTATAAACACTCATTGCATCTAGTTTGGTTTCTACAAACATGGGGTTCCATGGTTATATCCTTGGGCCTATCCATTTATTATCTTGTTATACGTTGGATGTATTCCTCAAACTCGGCTGGATCATCACTATTGTGTGATTCCTATGATGATTATCCTTGTGTTAAAATATTACCCATTTATCCAGGATTTATTTACAACTGAGTTGGAGACCCTTGAGGTCATGGTTTCCTTGGTAATTACCTTCAAAACCTTACATTAAAAAAATCAAACCAGGATTCCTTATTACATCGTGGAACCATTACTATTACAATCACGAGCTGATGTTAGTGATATATATGCCTGATGTGACATAAATATATAAACTATGACTTAATTTATTAATGAACTAGTTACATGTTCGGATACCAAATGAGGGTTGAAGCTGGCACTTTGGTATTTGTATTGATGTACTGATTTAGATTTATATATGCATACTTTCACACTATTGTATTTTATATTAAATGGAAAAGATGTTAAAGAAATTGTTGGTTGTGGCATGCTCAGATTTTTCTCACATAATATCTAGGAATCCATTTTTATCTGAGAAGATTATATGAATTCTGGTGATGAAAAGTAGAAGGGAGTTGCTTCGAACACCTGATTTCCTATTGCTTATAATGGAGCTTGTTACAGATGATCATGATGTAGATCAAGATATGGGGGATAGTTTTTGGTGTCCTTTTTTCTACTTTTATATATCATGTTTTTTTGCCACTTTTTATCCAGGTTTAATGGATTTATAGACATTACATGTCATCATTATATTTTTTTATAATTATTAGGTGTTCATTTTTTAATTATTTCTATCTGCTTCTGTTGTGTCTTATTTTTAATTATGTTGCTTCTACTATTTACTTGTTTTTCTTATGTATTTGCTATAAAATACTCTAGTAGTGAGGGCATAGCGTCCCCACATACACACCTCTATCACTAACTGCTATTCAGTAGCCTCTGTCATTCGGAGACATGTGCTTGAGGTCATGAGGCTTACCCGGATCATGGAACCTCTATGTGGCATCTGGGTCTGGGGCATCATAATGTAGTATAAAAGGGGTTCATTTACTAATTTTCTATTTAGCGAAAATATATTAGACATTATGAATTCTTAAATCATGGTCATAATCTATACTTGGGTGTCGTGAACCCATGTTCAGAGTAAAGACCATGTTTCCTGAATTAAAATTGTTTTTCTTCCTTTTCCTATTATAGTTGATATCGTTTCATTGTTGGGAGACTCAAATTATATGTGTTATTTTTTATTATTATTATGATTAAGGATTTATTTCATCCTTGGCCTGATTATATGAGGGTTGGATCGTCAATACATGCATCATTACATTACCATATAATTCACATCCCATGGATATTTTCATGTCATATATGTGTATTTCATTGAATTCATTGCTTTATATAGCTATGATTGTTGTGTGAGCCTTGGTATATATATATATATATATATTCCTGTTATTTTTTATTATCTATAATTGAGTGACTTCCTATTTCAATTCATGATGTGTATGGGCCCTCGTGGGTTGGAATGAGTTATTTACCAAGTCAAGTCGTTATTTAGAATTTAAATGGGCAATAATCTCAGTGATATGGAGTACGGACCCTCATTCATTGGGACATAAAACTCATTTTAAATGATCCTTGAAATAGGGAAAAACAAAATTAAAATTGGAAAGATAAGCTTGACTGATTGAAATGAAATGGTTTCTAATAAACGATGAGAAAGTTATAGTTTAACATTCATCTACTAGAAACCCTGTAATTTATACATGAGCACATACTAGTACTTGGAATTATAAGAAGGTCGTTGGGGTACTATACCATGTGTAGTTTACGTTTTCATACATTCGGATTATTATAGTGTTTCTATCTATAAACATAAATCTTGTTCGAATGTGTTTGATTTTCATGTGTATACCAATGCTACCACAACATCCTCATGTCCTGCGCTCAAGGGGTAGAGATTATGATGCTTGAGATGTGGTGGTCCATGAGCATCCAATTATTCCATCCGGAGTTCCAATTGAGGCATCGACTATTTGACATGATCTGGGAATTGATGATCAAGTTCATGATAGTTTCTTATGTATGATATAGTTCATTAAATGTTCTTTATGATTTATACCTACGATTGATGATCTGAACAATGAGTTCTATAAACAGCATCCTCCTACCATCTTGGGGGATGGCTGTCCAAATACTGTTGATTCTTTTTTAAAGGCCACCTTGTTTATATATGAGTATCTAGAGATGCCTCTATAGTGGAGAGCCAAGGTTTCTACTTACAAGATGAATGATTCGGCCAATCATTGGTGGGATGTAATTACCCAGACTTGTCTCTATTATGAAAAGTTATGGGCCAATTTCTAGACTACTTTCTATGACTACTTCTTTCCTTATATACTGAGGGATAACCAATATATACCTTTCATGCATCTTGAGTAGGTTTCTATGTTACTAATGGATTATTGAGTGTGTTTCGCTGTGTTACAGTACATCTAACTACTTCTATCTATTGATGAGCTTTCGTGTGCTATATGTTTTGAGGATGGGCTTAAATATTCAAAATATACTCAGGTGAATGTATTTCACTTACCTACCTTACCCAAAATATTCAAACAGTCTTTCATCACCAAGAACAACCTAATGGATGGTGATAGTACCCAGCATAGAGGACTAGTGGCGTGTCAGGCCAGTAGTTCTTCTTAGCATAAATCTCTCTCTTAATGTTTCTCATTAGGTTAGTCGCAACCAAGGTACCCATACTGGTAGCTCTATGGTGTCTCATCGGTTTGGATGACAGGGGATCTTGAAGACTCAGTGTGATAGAGACCCTATGGAGTGTCGAGATTTTGTTCTTATAGGGAATCTTTAGAGATTATATCAAACATTTCCATCATCTTCTAGTGGAAGAGGTTCCACACCACCTCCACCATCAGGAGCATATTCTTTAGGCCACATTAGGTGGGGAGTTATAGAATCACTAGAAGGAATTGATGAGGAGGAGGTTGTGAACATAGTAGCATGGATCTTGAACACCAGAAACACATGTATAAAGGTTTTGATCGTGGTATTACAACTATTTCATATGTCTATAGATTAGGTCTGTTTCATGCATTATAGTCCATACCCCAGGATAAGGTTGCAAGTCCATATATAGTATGACATACTATTCTAGTGGCCTCTAATATGGTATATGTTTTATTTGATATATGTGGTTCACACTCCTTCCTCTCTTTCTCTATCATGGAAATTCTCATGATGAAAATATTATATTACTGTTGTGTAATGACCTTGGATACATTGTTGGGTGTACAGTCAGAGGGTGTATGACAATGTAAGGATTCTACCTTTGAGGAATGTAGTTAACACTTTTGTGGGACCTATTTGTTCTTGATATTATGGGATTCGATTTCATTGTTGGGAAGGATTGGTTGGTCATGTATCATGCGATTTTTTTACTATTATCATTGTAGGGTGTCATTTACATCATTAGAGGGAATAAGTTCTATAAAATGGTGATTGGGATCTCTAATATAGTAGAGGTCGACAAGAGCATCATGGGCTAGGTGGAGTTACCAACCATATTTAGAATCTATTTATAGAGCTCGGGGTTTAAATCAAGATGAATTCCCTCCAGTAGTATATCGTTTCAAGGATCTATTTCCTAATTATTTTTATAGTTTACCTTCAAGGAGATAAGAAAATATTATGATTGATCTCATTTTAGGAGTAGTTCCATTATCCATTCATTTATACAATATTCCTCATACTAATCTCCATGATCTCAAGTAGCAGTTAGTGGACTTGGGGGACAAAGGGTTTATATGGCTCAGTACATCATCCTAGAGTTCGACAGTTCATTTCACTAAGAAGGTGTATGGGAACCTTAGTTTATGCATGGATTAAAGATGGTTGAACCATATTGTAGTAAATAAATAGTATCTTCTACCTCGAATAGATGATCTCTTTTACCAAATATATGGAGTTAGTTTTTTTTCTTCAAAGATCGACTTGATATAGGGCTATCGTTTGGTGAGAGTCAACCCATTATACCTACGTCATAAAACTTTCTGTAGTAGGAATGGTCTATGTGATTATATAGTTAGGTAGTTTGGTCATATGAACATGTATTCCATTTTCATGGCTATGAATAATAGGTTTTTTCTCCCGTATATGAATTCTTTTTTCATAGTATTTGAGGGAGAAATCTTTGTGTATTCTCACACTCATTGAAACCATGATAAGAACCTTGAGATCATTCTTAGTAGACTGATAGAGCATCATATCTATAAAAAATTTTCTAAGTGACACTAATTTATTAAAAAAATCACTTCTTGGGTTATATAATCTCAGAATTAGGATTCTATGTTGACCCATAGAAGGTTAGTCTTGTGGTTTCCTCATGGAAGCACAATAACATGTTTTATATAAAAAGATTATTTGGGATGGTAGTTTTTTTACTGGAGTTTCATATATTACTTATAATTATTTTTTTCACCTCTTAATAGTCATACAAATAATGGTGGTATGTTCTTGTGGTCAAAGGAGTGTGAGAAATCCTATCGTGATCTTAAATGGTGGCTTGTATCGACACATATTTTTACTCTTCCTGATCCTAATAGAGTCCCTATAGTGTTATGTGATGCTTTAGGAATAATAATAGGATAAATTCTAATATAGTATTATAGATTTGGTGTATATGGTTCTCAGTCATTCAGGAATACTAAGATAAATTACCCGACGCACAACTTTGATCTAGCAGTAATTGTCAATGCCTTACATTGATTGATACACTATCAATTACTTGAGTGCTATGTTGTTTATACAGACCCCAAGAGTAACAAATATATATTTTAGTAGTAATAAATGAATCTTAGACAATGAAGATGTTTAGAATATCTACAGTCCTTCAATTTTGAGCTTCCCTATACTCTTATAATGGGAAATTTTGTAGCAGATGCACTGAGTCAGAATAAATTGGCATAGGCCATATGGGAAGACTGTGATGAATGGAAATTGATGTAACTATTTTTAAAACATTATCTACAGTTTAATTATAGTCACAAATATTCCAATCTCTCAACCTTGATAGTTACATCTTCCCTCACTGATAATTTGACTTGTATGAAATTTTTGAATCACGATGTCCTAGTTCTCTATGAGAGTATTTTAGGAGATGACCCGCATCCATATTTTTCTCTAGATAGAGATAACATCAAATGTAAACATGGGTTTTTATAGTTTTCTAATTATATGATAGATGACTTGACGTAATATTCCCATGATTCTTAGTGGGAAGTTCATCCATGAATCTCCAAAATGTATCGAGCTATTTGATGCCAGTGTTTGTGGCCTGGGATGAAGCATCAGATAGTAGGTATCATCACTAGGTGTTTCAATTTTTGGGAGGTGAAGCTAGATAACTAGAGACCTACAGTCTTCTCACAGCCACTTAGATTCCTAGAATAAAAATGGGAAGTCATCTCTATTGCCTTTGTAGTTGGTTTTTCAAGTTCAACTAGAGGTGGTGATGTTTTATGGGTAGTCTTTGTCAGACTAATGAAATTATCCTAGTTCCTTCATATCTGGGAGACTTTTTCAGTTTATTCTCTAGGAATATTATGTATCAATGAGATCATATGAGTATATTGGGTCCCTTGTAGTATCATTTCATATAGGGATTCTAGGTTTACATCATTGTTCGTGGAAGGGGTTGAAGAAGGCTATGGGTACACTGGTGCTTATGATCATGTCCTTTAACCCCATAGACCAATGGATAGTTATAAAAGATGATATGGGTTCTATAGGAAATTCTTCGAGCATGTTTCTTTGATCTTAAAAATTCTTGTGAGAATCATATCCCTCTAATCGAGTTCACATATAAAAATAGATTTTAGGAAAAAAATTCAGATGGATCTTGTTGAGGCCTTCTATAGTAGGTTATTCATTTTACCAAAGTACTTGAAAGAGGCAGGTCAGGTCGCACTACTAGTTCCATGTCTCGTGTAGTAGGCCTTAAAGTTGGTTCAGTTGATCCATAAGCATATCACTACTACTCAGTCGAGACCAAAATCATATGTCCATCATCACAAACAACCTATAGATTATGGGGTTGGGGATTCTGTTTTCCTTTAGGTATCAAAAAATATAGGGAATTAATAGATATATAGGTAAGGGAAGTTAAATCATCATTATATAGGGTGGTTTGATATTATTAAGAGAGTCAGATCCTCAGAGGTATCGTGCCATGTATGATATCTTCCACGATTCATGTATTCATCATTATCGTGTAGACCCATCTCCTACTTTTGATCCTAAGGATATTGAGAAAGATGTAGATGATTCATTTTATATTAATTGTAACTCACCAACCCCATAATCCTAGATCCAGTGTATTATTTTAATACATTGACATGATATCAAGGAATCAAGTCCCAATGGACCGATCAGTTTAGCATTTTTGGAAAATAGAGAACATACATGAACATTACATTACAATTTCAAATATAAAATATAGCATAGATAATCCTTTTATAATAATATTATTACACTATATTAATCCTTCATATCAATCATAATACACTTCTTTGAATATAGGGAAGATCAAACACAGAAAGCGGTGATCTTAGATGCACAATAAGGGTAAAAAATTCAACAGAAACTATAAACTTTTAAGGGAATATGTATAATAAAAAAAGAAGACTTTTAAATATAAAATTGAACATAATATCATAAAAATAAATCAAACATTACCATATAAATATGCACATGGATTTTCTACTAGTAAAATAATCACATGTAATAACTAATTTCATAACGAGGGAATGCATAATGCTAGACATAATAACTACTACATCAAGGCCTTGTGCCAATACCATTCACAAATATTCTATCAAGAAATTATTATAAGACACTACTTTGTCTCATGAGACCTACCGATGCATCGAGGGGCTATATTGGGACGTTCCCATCACTTAAAAATAACAATGCATTTCATATTAAAAGGGTGAAACATAACATAATCATTCGTATTAAAACTAGCATACTAAATGTTGATACATTAACCTTAAACCACGAATGGTATAAAAATAGCACATCCATAGTCAAGAATATCATAACTCATTCAATACAATATGGAATATTTTATTATAATAAATTGACCTCAATAAATAATAATATCCAATAAAGGATGTTGACATATTTTAAAATGATCAGAAATACTCTTTGAGAGAAATATCCCTTTTTCATGAAATCATTTAAAAGGAACCCAATTTATAAAAGAAGTCATTTAAAATAGATTTTTTAATCAACGTTTTCTATAACACATTGAAACTATTGAATTTAATTAACATTTTAAAATAATCATTCCCATATAAATAAATCCTTTAAATCATTTTGAAACATGTACATTAATTAAATTGATTTAGAAACAAAAATATTTAAAACATTTAAAATGATGATCTAGTTAAAGAGTCCCTTATATAAAATTTTAAAAGATTACATTTGAAAAAAAATTTAATAAACATTTACATGGATGATAAATATCTCCATGTGAATTCTTACACATAAATAATCTCGAATAATAATGAGATTGAAGAATTAACCTTACCTTAGATCTGATACTCTTCATACGTGTCCAAAACTCCTTTATAATGTTTTTAAACATATTAATAAATTATACCAGAAATATAATAATATTTATTATATCATATATGATTCTTTTATGACATTATATTACACATTTATTAACAATTCCAAGTTAATGCAACATTTTGGGTAAGATTGCTTTGTTTTTCGTAAGTGTTTTAACTTGTTATTCTTGATCATATTACATATATCATGATTTTCTTACTTGAAGAATGTATAATATGATTTATATTTCATATATATTCATAATATTAATATATATAATAGATAGAAATATAAAATTTAATACACCATTCATGGAGATGGTAGGTCGTGCGCACGCATGAACGTTGTTTCTGTTTTCTTATCGTAATGAATGGAAGTAAGTGTATTAAATATATGTAAATATATATATCATTACAGTAGACATATCATTTAATATATTTAATTATTATGAATAATATTTTTTATAATAATTCTTGTATAGATATAGGGGAGAATGAATCTCATCGTGTCGTGGAGACGGTAGGTTGTACGTATGCACGAGCGACGATATCGTTCCTTTAATGATTTAATGATATGGAAATGGATGGTATATTAATTATAATGAATCATAATCATGTCATATTCATTTTTTATGTCTATTATACTCATCATTATATAAATACAGATAAGGTAATGTGGAATAAAAAATTACACGACGGCGTGGAGACGGTAAGTCGTACGTACGCACGCATGGTGATATTATTATTCGTATGATGTTTTAAATGATGAATATAATTGTCTCATTAATATAGAAACATATAAATATATGGGTGATACTGGTTTTATAACACTGTTTTGTAAAAAATAAATAAATATGAATTATAAGGAAAAATAAACATTGAAAAAAGGGATAAAACGATTACCTCTTCTTCGGGTGTTTCATTTTGATTTCAACCTAAGGGCTCCTTAGGATGGATCTCTTCCCAAATTTAGAACTATAAGATAAATTGAGGGACTTTTTTAGGAGAATGGGAATGATTTTTCTGAAACAAAAGGCTTTATAAGTGTGAGATAAAGGGAAAGGGAGGTTCCCTTTTATAAGAGAGATGAGGGGCACTTTTGGAAAAATATGGAAATATTAATTCATTATAAAACTATTTTTAGTCTATAATAGCTAAAAATTGATTTAATTTTAGGATAAGATGATTATGGGTCTAAATCCTCTCATAAAAAATGTTTTAGACATTTTATGTCATAACATTAACCTTATATTTCAGATTTAACCCTTTGTAAAATAAGTTAACTCTTTCCATGTCGTCTTGTATTTTATACTACGTTGTTAATATTTTTACTATAGAATCACTAGAGCACCTAAAGAGGACAATTTCTGAAATTTTTATCACTATAATTTTTTTTTAATATTTTTAGGATTTTTATATCATTTAATAAAATTTTATTTGTTTTATAAACTCATTTATGTTAATTTTGAAACTATTTAGTAATTGATTTTTTTAGTTCATAAAAACAAAAATCCACCAAACAAAATGCAATAAAGTGTCCCTAATATGTCAATGTCAATAATAATATTATTTAATGGAATCATAATGTTCAAATTCTATTTTTTTATATGTATAAATTCATTTATTTTAATCTTTCAGTAATGAGGTAATCAGAACATCATAATTGTATCATAAATAAATATATTTATCTAATGTCTAAAAATTATAAATAATTAACCATGATGTAGGAAATTGTCTTATATTTTGAATTAATATTTATAGACATAGAGTTCAGTTATATAACCCTATATTAAAATTGATTTAGTAAATGATATATTTTTATGTTATAATTATCCTTACTTTTAATTAACTCTTATAACATGTCATTATCACACTCATGTTGTCTCATGGAGTCGTAAAATAGTTCTCAGGATTTCCATGGTTGGAAATATCTCATAAAATGTAATTATTACTTGTGTTAGTGTATTTTAATATTATTTTAATATTATTTTTTACCCTTATTTACCTGATTTACCCTTTAACCATAGTAAATATAAAAATTTACTGATGTTACTATTCATATTGTCAAAAAATAAATGGTAACTATTTACAAAATTTTTACCTTATAATTACATATATTGAATTCATTTTTCAAAATTAAAAATATGGAGTTTTCAGAAATTAATTTAAAATTAATTATCATTGTTATAACAATAATGCGGGTTTTTTAGAAATAAAACTATCAAAAGATTGAGATGTGTTTATGTTCAATTTAAATGTGAAAATACATAAAATGACCTAAATTATATTAAATGATAAAAATATAATCAACTTATACATTAAAACCACTCAAATATATAATTTATCACTATAAATTATTTTGATTAAAAAATTGTTTTCAATTAGAATTTTGTATTTTTCACTATTCATCAAAATATGAAAGTTATCAAAAAAGTAAAAAAAAGTTATCCAAAATAAATTTTTATATTAATATTCTAAAGAAGAATTTAATTTCAACAAATTTAATATATAAAAGTTTCCAATATTGTATTTAAAAAGGGTTCACCATTAAAAGGAGGAAAAAACTGCAGTTTTTTGAAAAATATTTCTTTAATTTAAAAAATTGGATTTGACCTTATATTATGTCTATGAAATATATTATATGAATGTTAAAATTATATGGGATTTATAAAATTCAAAAAAAATTAATATTATTGAAAACCGATTTTTAAACAGCTAGTTTGATAAATCTTGGTGAGCTTGAACTTAGTGTTGCTAACATCGCACGCTATTAAATTATTTAAAATGGAAGAATGACATGGATGATTTGTGTGTTGAATTATCCCCTCCTTTAATAAATTTCATCCTCATAATTGAAACTTGGGATTTGAAACTAGTGGTTTTACATTTCAAAATATCTTAGTTGAAACCCCTCATTGAAAAATGGATTAATAAGGCTTCTTTTTTAAATTAAAGAAAGGTAAGTATGAAGGTTACCATGAATAACACATACTAGGGTTCCATGTATGAAATCATGGATATGGAAGTGAAAATTAACCATCATGTTTTTATGGATAGTGATAGATATTATTATTATATGAAAGTTAATAATCTGAAAGACATAAATCTATAATGATCCAGGGGACCATTTTGATTAATCGTAAAAGAATATAATAGGAAAAAAATTGGTTTTCAAGATCCTTTCCCTAAGGTTTAAGAAGATGAGAAGAAATTAATACATGATTTCAGTATAATATCACCATTGGTCATGCCTTGAAAATTTTTCAATTCATCTCTAATTCAAGGAAATGAAGTTGAATTTTTCATTTCTGAATTGTTAGAAGACCATGTGATCCATAAATAGAATGATAGGTCATTCCATCTATCTCAAAAAAATGTGTTAGAATTGGTTTTCACATATTCATAAGTCCAAAAATAGATACATAATACATTAATCTAACAATCATCAACTAGAGATCTACTTATACAATCCATAAATGGTTAACTTTACAATCCATCCAAAAACATGAAATCTCCAAATTTAGAAATAGGTGATCAAAATAAGTATTGAATTTATCTACCCTATCTCATAGGGTAGTTCTTAGTTGTCACATTCCAAACATTTCAACACCTTCCTCATGTATTATCTTGAGTCATGGTAATAACCTGAATTATCAGATATCCTTATTGAAAACATGCATGTTCCCCTATTCCAAAACGTAGTGGATTATTCCTTAAGACCCCAAAATTTGTACACTTAATACATGATATCACAACCCTCTTTTAAAAAAATACAAAGTTATTTCTCATTAATATAATATCATCCATTTTACTTATTCAAACATAACATTATTATCTTAACAAAAGGAAGATATTAGGGGTTATCTTTACCTTAATCATATGTTCTCCAAATATAATTTTACCCTTAAATTAATATTCTTTTCCTTTATAACAATTCAATATATTCAGGAATATACATTGAGAAAAACATAATTTGAATACTCCTTATATAATTCACTTATTCATAATTCTTGGATCTAAATACCAAAATACATCAATCCTTCCAATTTAATTGTTGGCATGGAATAGGTCCTTCCTTTGTTTAGAGGTAGATTCTTATTTCTGGTCATTATGTTGGGTAATTCCCATTATTTTTACATATGAGACATTGAACACCATAACAATTGCCCACTCTATTACCCTTTTTCTAAAAGAGATAACATCTTCCCCTCCAATTTAGGAATTTGTTAAGGTTCTTCTATACTTCCTCTTGACATGCAGGAAACTGCATCTTCTTTCTATACTTATTAAATTTTTAAAATTTATAAACATTCATCATTATCTTAAGAAATGAGTTAGTAATGTCATAAAATATCAAATTGTCAATCATATATCATTATAACTGATTTATCATAATCAAAATATCTTCCCTCCAGTCATTATTTGATTTTGTTGCTCAAAATCAATAGATTTTCCATCAAACTCAATGTTAATCCAATTCCTATCAGTTTCCTCTATTAACTAAGACCAAAAATCATAGGTTTATAAACAGATCTTATGGAATAAAATGACACAATCAAGGGTAGGTACTTTCAATCTATAACATCTTAGGTTTAATCCTAGGTTATCCATGATTGTTACCAAAATACAAGGGGGTTCTTCTATACATATCCTCAAATTCAATCGTAAGGTTATGATCCATAATCTATATTTTCCATTTCTATTTCCAAGATTGTTTCTAAACATCCTCTAATAAAAATTGCAATTCCCCAACCCTAGAATCCTAGAGTTAGTGCATAATTTTAATACACTTGAATGATTTCAAGGAATCAAGTCCTAAAGGACCAATCTGTTTACCATTCTTGAAAAATAGATTACATAAATGAACTTTACATTATAATTTCTACCATAAAACACATTATAGATAATCCTTTTAGAATGACATTAATCACATATTTTAATCCTTCGTATAAATCATAATACACATCTTGGAATCTTGGGAAAAGAAAACATAAAAAGGGGTGAGCTTAGATGCTCAGTAAGGGTAAATAATTTAGCATAAGCTATAATATTTAAAGGAAATATGTATAATAAAAATAGGATCCTTTTAAACATAAACATGAAAATAATATAGAAAAAATCAAAAATTACCACATAAACATGGACATGTATATTCTATTAGTCGAATAATCACATGTACTAACTAATTTTATAATGAGGGAATGCATAATGTTGGACATAATAACTACTACATTATGGCCTTTTTTCAAGACCATTCACAAATATTCTGTCAAGGCCTTTTTTTCAAGATAGTATTTTGTCCCATGAGACCTACCAATATATCGAGGGGCTATAGTGGGATTCTCACTTCACTTAATAAGTAAAATGCATTACTCATATGAAAAGGGTGAAAAGTAACAAAATCATTCGTATTAAAACTAGTATATTAAATGTTGATACTTTAACCATTACCATGAATGGTATAAAAATAGCACAACCAAAGTCAAACATATCATAACATATTCAACACAATAAGGAATATTGTATTATAATAAATCATCCTCAATCAAGAATAATATCTAGTAAAGGGTTTAGACAAAGTTGAAAATGATCAATAAAACTCTTTGAGAGAAATATCCCTTTTCATGAAATCATTTAAAAGTCACACTATTTATAAAGGATTTCATTTAAATGATATTTGTGAATCAAAGTTTCCCATACCACTTTGAAAAATTTTAAAGGAATTAATATTTTAAAACAATCATGTCCATGTAAATAAATCCTTAAAATCATTTTGAAAACATGGATAATAATTAGATAGATAGAAAAATAAATATTTAGAACATTTAAAATGATGATATAGTTAAATATTCCCTTCAATAAAATTTTAAAATATTCCTTATGAAATTGTTTTTATGAAACTTGTACATGGATTATAAATATGTCCCACAGAATAATAACACCTAACAAATATCGGATAATAATTAGACTGAGGAATTAACCCTTACCTTAGATCTGATACTCTCTGTAAGTGTATGAAACTCTTGTATAATGTTTTTAAAAAAATTATCTACTTATATAAGAATTATAATAATATTTATGATATCATATATTATTCTTTTATGACTTTATATTTCCCATTTATTAATAATTCCATGTTAATGCAACATTTAGGGTAATATCACTTTGTTTATGGTACGTTTTTTGACTTGTTATTCATTATCATATTACATAGATCATGATGTAATTACTTTTAGAATGTATAATATGATTTATATATCATATATATTCATAATATAAATGCATATAACAGATATATATATAAAATGGAATACATCGTTCATGGATATGGTTGGCCGTGCGTACGCATGAACGATGTTTCTGTTTTCTTATCGTATTGAATGGAAGTAAGTGAATGACATATATATATATATATATATATATATATCATTCTAGTAGACATATTATGTCATATATTTCATAATTATGAATTATTTAATTTTTATAATCATTATTGGTTGGTTAAACTTGAGAATGGATCTCATCGCGTCATGGAGATGGTACGTCGTACTTACGCATGAGAAACAATATAATTCTTTTAATGTTTAAATAATATGGAACTGGATGGAATATTGTTTATAAATAATCATAATAATAGAATATTTATTATTTATGTCTATTATACTTAAGGTCCTACCTCGGAGAGGCATGTTCTCCCAAACCGTGGTGGCTAGGATATTCTCTTGGTTTTGGTCTCCCCATCCCCCCTCCATCCTTGTTATGATCATGGGTGTTGCACCTGGTTTCAGTATGGAATGGGAGTTGTGGAATCTCTGAGAGTCGACTTGACGTGGAGCGCCCCCTTCTATCAACGACGAAGCTCCGTGCAGATCTGATATCAATTTGGAGTGCTCGGTTCTTTCAACTTTAGCGGAGCATAAAGGGTCTCTTGGCACATCTGGCGTGACCTCTCAGCCATACAGAGGTGATCAGCCTAGCACATCTCACCCTTCCATCGATGACGAGGCTCGGTAAGGATCCAAATTTGGGTCAGTGCGTTTTTCTCTTCTGTCTTGTGAGAGCATCCAGGGATTCCCAGCTTGTCAGGTGTGATTAGGTACAGGTTCCCGGTCAGATCATAGGGGCATTGGAGGGGAGAGGTCTTTGGTTGCATATTCAATGGGTATTACAAGTTTTCATTCTAGTTTTGGTATGATTTTTTTCTTCTATGTGGATAAAGTTTTTCTGTTCTGGTTTGACCTCTTTGGTTCTTCTCTTCCCATTCCTGCTGCCCATTGCTGTGAGGTTTTTGAACCTCGTGAGGGTAAATCCATGATTCTTATCGTAACAGACTCAGGATGAGAGTGGAACTTCTATTTCAAGATGACCCATATCCCCTCATTAGTGGATCTCCCTTTTGTGGGGTCAGGTCACCCATTCCTAGGTGACGATGGCCAAATCATGTGCCCTTTGGTTTTTCTTCCGAGCTTATATAACTATAGTGGCAGTGGTGTTTGAGGATTGAGGCCGAGTTGGTCTAGAATGGTCATTGATGGTGGCATTTGGACTGCTGATTTTGGAAGTTTGAAATGTTTATTTTGTGAGTTATGTTTGTATGGTGATGCACTCATACTCAACCCATGGATCAGGCCCCATTTTATGTTCTAGATATTCGCTTCACTGTTACAGTGCTTTTTGAATTAGGATTTTTGAGAAGGTATGGAGTCAGCCATTGGATCAGGCTTGTGATTTGATACAAGGCACTTTCTAGTTGTTCGGCCTTGCAACAATGTAGTTCTTTTCCATTTTCATATTATGGGGATGGGTAGATTCATTTGTCAGTTTGGTTTGTCTCTCTAGACCTTCAGGTTGAGTTATGTCTTAAGTCAATGATATCTATAGGGTTCCCCCTTCTTCCCTTAAAAGGGGGGTTATATTTTAAAAACAAATTAAGGCCTCCAGGACATTGGATGGTATTTATATCATACTCTACATTATACCTATCCAAATAATGTAATGTGGAATAACAAATTATACCACAGCGTGGCGATGGTACATCGTACGTACGCACACATGATGATATTATTAGCCATAGGATGGATAAAATGATAAATATAATAATCCCGATATTATATAAACATCTCAGTATATGGATGATAATGTATTTATTACTTTGTTATGGAAACAATATAGAATTAAGAAGTAGAAGAAGAAAAGAACATTGAAAGAAGGGATAAAACGATTACCTCTTATTCAGGTTTTTCATTTTGATTTGAACAAAAGGGCTCCATAGGATTGATCTCTGTCAAATGTTAGGCATCAAAGATGAGATTAGGGTCATTGGGAGGAGAAATATTCGGGGTTTTGTTGAACTAAAAGGATCTAGAGGTGTGAGTTAAATATAAAGGGAGGTGACCTTTTATAATATAGGTGAGGGGTACTTTAGGAAAACTCTTGAAATATTAATTTAGTATAAAAACATTTAAGGTTTATAATAGATCTAAATTGATTTATTTAGATTTTAAGATGAGTATGGGTCAAAATATTCTCAACCAATAGGTTTTAGACATGTTTAGCTTATAGAATTGACTTTATCATTTAGATTTAACCCTTTGTAAAATAAGTTAACTCTTACCATGTCTTCTTGTATTTTATACTACATGGTTAATATTTTCAATATAAAATTCCAAGAGAACATAAATTAGATCATTTATGATATTTTTTTCACTATAAAAGTTATTTGGTAGAAATTTATGTTTTTAGGATTATTATAACAATTAATAAAATAGTATTTTTTTTGAAAACTAATTTAGTTCATTTTTTACACTATTTAAGAAATTGAGTTTTTTAGTCATAACAACTTGATTACTTCAAAAAAAATGAATTAAATCATTCCTAATATGTCAATGTAATCGATAAAATTCGTGGATGGTATAAAAATGTTCAAATTACATTTATTTTTATATTTGTAGATTCATTTTTATGAATATTTCAATAATTAGATAATCACTACATCATAATTGTGTCATAAAAAAAATTTGTAAGAACCTGGGTTTTTTTTTTTGAATGGGACAAAATTCTGACCCTGTTTAAATTTTTGACAGGTTTCTGAGGAAACTGGATTTAATGGGATGTTTTTGGAAATTTCCAGACTACACGCCGTGTACTTTAAGTACACGCTGTGTATGTGTAGGCGAGTGACCAGACATGTGCTTGCTGAGTACATGCTGTGTAGTGACCGTGTAGAATTTTCTTACTACACGGCGTGTAGTTTTGAACATGCCGTGTGTACCCCCGACAGTGTGAGGCCATACGTCGCGTGTAGGCCTGTTGGACGGGTAGAACCGAGGACACGTCGTGTTCCCCTTGGACATGTCGTGTAGTCTAGCCGTGTATAAGGGATACACATGGTGTGTGAGTACGTCGGTGAGGAAAGGAAGAGGAACCAAGTACACGCCGTGTACCCCTAGGTACACGCCGTGTACTCATGTCGGCAGGCTCAGAAAGTAAGTCGGCAGAATCATTCCATCTTATGAACAGTTAAATGAACTATACACGGTGTGTAGTCCCAAAGTACACGCCGTGTACTTTCTTTTTTTGCTTAAAATGGGCAGTAGCCTCGTATTGAGGCAGAACCTCAATATTTTGGTTGGGTTTAACGAACCAAGTCGTCCGTATCTTCATTTGCTTCTCAGTTCTTCGTCCGAACTCTGATCCGAGCTCGGTTGGATGCGTTTTAACCCCCTCGGTAAGGCCTCAATTCCTCTTTGGCCGTTTTTTTATTTTAGTTATAGAACGAGTCATATCCCTTTGATTAGTTTTGAATCTTTTGTAGATTTACCGTGTTTTAGACCGAATTGGCGGGTGTTACCAGAGGAGTACCATCATGCGAGTCTCGGGTAGGTGGTGCATACTTCTTTTTGTGTTTTCGCGGTTGTTTTGGTAACGCGGCCTTCGGCGCGTTTTCGGGTATTTTGAGAGGGACCCGTTTTATCTGTTGTTACATACTGTAATGCTTATGGGACCTCTGGGATGCCTTTGGTTATGCTCGGTTACTAGTTTGCGTGAGTAGGGCCGGGTGAGGGATCGTTGCTCATCGGGGAATTTTGGCCGGGGAATGCCAAAATGATTTTAATTGAAATATGATTGTTATAAACTGTTTAGTTTAATTTGTTAAAGCCCGTTATAAATTGTTAGAGGCATTTAAGACCTCAGTGCTGGTATGGGACAGCACCTGGTAGGGTGCAATTCAACTGTTTAGTTTGTTTTTCCTAGTTATGTTTTATGTTTACATATGTTATATGTGCAATTTCTGAATTTCATCTGCTGGACCTCTTGGGTTGTGTTGGGCTTGGACCGGTTACGCTTGAGTGATGCTGATCACAGGTTAGGGCTTTGCCCGGGTTACTTCGGGTGGTTTTGACCATGGGATTGGGCGTCATGGACGTCGGATTGAGGCAGTGTGACTATCAGGTTGAGCATGGCCCAGGTTACATTGGGTGGGTTTGACCACGGGATTGGGCGTCATGGACGTCAGATTGAGGCAGTGTGACTCTCAGGTTGGGCATGTCCTGAGTTACTTGGATGGTGAGGCCATCGGACTTGAGTGAAATGGTCGCAGGGACACGATGTGTTAGATGTTTTGGTGTCTTAAGACTATTTTGGGTGATTACCGCTCACCGGGACTTTGAGTAGTGTGCACATAGAGATACTCTGTGATGAGGTGGTTTTGACAACTCATGTGGGTAGAGGCCCCCGTAGTTGCGGTTTGGTTTTCTTGGATGGGGGTGCTTGCCGTAGAAAGCCACAGGGAAGGTGAGGAGCCTTCGGTAAATGGGCGTGTCATCGGGACGTCGGTTCTTGAGACACGAGGTGTCAGGAGGCACATGGTGCCAGGTTACTATTTTGGGCGTGCCTTCGGGATGTCAGTACTTGAGACAGGAGGTGTCAGGAGGCACATGGTGCCAGGTTACTATCTTGGGCATGCCTTCGGGATGTTGGTACTTGAGACATGAGGTGTAAGGAGGCACATGGTGCCGGGTTACTATTTTGGGCGTGCCTTCGGGATGTCAAAAATTGAGACACGAGGTGTCATGTGGCACGTGGTGCCGGGATACCTAACAGAGATTCCGGTGTTGGCCGAAGCAGGTGACGCTCCATGGTGGCTGTTGAGCACCAGTGGAGTTTGTATTTATTTTTCCATTGTATTAATTACTTCTTTTCTGGTAAATGCATGACCGATTAAACACATATATTTTGTACTCACCGTTGGGTGGTATCCTACTGAGTTTTGTCTCACACCCTACACAGGCCCTTCGGGACGCCTGTAGACTTTATGGATTTACGTGCAGATTAAAGGCCAGCTTCCGAAGCTGGGCAGCGTTAGTTGTTTCATGGAGATGGTATGGACCTTGAGGTCATGCCTAGCTGGGTTTACTTTGTTTTGTTTACTTTCTGTATTGTCATGCTTATTGTAGATACTTTTGGTTAGCCATTGGTGCCCTTTTTATATTAAGTTGTGTATGACCTGCTCTGGATGCATGTTTTACTGTCTAGTTGTAGTTACTTGTTCTTAGCATGTTGTGGTGTTTATTTTTGTTGTTGTTGTTTCATTTTTTGCTTCCTCTGTTTATCTATATTGATTTTTCTTCCGCTCGGTGGGTCTGGTTCGAGTCCGCTGAGTCTTTCTTTCCACTGCGTCCTTACTGTTATACTTGGACCGGTACCCTTACTAAGATCCTCCGAGAGGGTATAGCCTCCCCACTATACCTAACAGACCCTCTCTTCTAGTCGGCAACCATTGGCGTTCGGGGAGGTGTGCCTAAGGTAGTAACACCCGACCCGTTCGGCACTGTTTGGGTGGCTTGCCGGGTCCGGGACATTACAAAGTGGTATCAGAGGAGTTCTTGATAGGAATTTAGTAGCAGTGTTTTACTGGCTACTAATGAGTTTGAGGCTTCTTGTTTCTTTCTGCTGGTTTTACTATTTGGGATATGGTAGACTGCAGATATTTTGTTACAGGGACTGGGTTTCTAGCTTGTGCTTGGATGACTGTAGCCCCAGGTACGAGGGATGGACCTAGTTGCCATGGGTGGGAATTGCTGTTTTCTTTTTTCTCAGATTACAGTTTATATGATTTCCACCTCAGTGGCTCACTTAATGTGTGATGTTCTTGATTGTGATATGTGACCCTTGACCCGTCATGGTAAGGGCGAGTTGGACCTTGGCCCTGTGACAACCGGGTCCCGGTGACAGCACAACCACCCCGCCTTAACATGGTCGTCGGGTCCTGGCCCACCAGGTACCCCCAGTTGCCCCCGCAGACACGTGGGGCCCACCCCAGGGTCCACCCACGTGCCCGAACGGGTCATATGACTAATGACATTCCCCACAGGCCAACACATGTCCTTTCCAGTGTGCTTTGTCCTCACTCACACACACCCTGGGAAACTTCCCAGAAGGTCACCCATCCTGATCACTACTCCCGGCCAAGCACGCTTAACTGTGGAGTTCTAATCAGGTAGGCTCCCGAAAAGGAAGGTGCACCTTGTTGACATGAGTCATATCATTTAGTCATTTAACCCTTTATCATTTGGAGATGTTACAATCACCCCCCCTTTAGAGCACAACGCCCTCGTTGTGGGCCCTATATCTCAACCCAGGCAGTGCACCGCGCACTTAAGGCTGGGTTCCTCCTCTGAAAACAAATGTGAGAACCGGGTCCCGGTGACAGCACAACCACCCCGCCTTAACATGGCCGTCGGGTCCTGGCCCACCAGGTACCCCCAGTTGCCCCCACAGACACGTGGGGCCCACCCCAGGGTCCTCCCACGTGCCCGAACGGGCCATATGACTAATGACATTCCCCACAGGCCAACACAGGTCCTTTCCAGTGTGCTTTGTCCTCACTCACACACACCCTGGGAAACTTCCCAGAAGGTCACCCATCCTGATCACTACTCCAGGCCAAGCACGCTTAACTGTGGAGTTCTAATCAGGTAGGCTCCCGAAATGGAAGGTGCACCTTGTTGACATGAGTCATATCATTTAGTCATTTAACCCTTTATCATTTGGAGATGTTACAGGCCCAGTATGGCAAGGCTGGTTTCTTGTCTTTGGATAGGCACATTTTAGGTTATTTCAACTTCATAATTGCATGTATGCTTTGTGAAGTGATAATTCCATGTGAATGAAATATCAAATGTAGTGCTTTATATTCTTTAAAATGTGAATTGGTGAAATTCTTGATAGAACTGCTTGTTGTGAAAATGTGTATGCCATGCTTTATATTTTGTAGAATTGTATGCTGCAGGATAATTGAGTCTGACTCTTATGAGAGCAGGGAGGTACTATGGGTGAGGCAGTGTAACTGTCAGGATTGGGCATGGCCCGAGGTACTTTGATACATGGCTCTATTGAGGGTGGGTAAGGAGGCCATGAGGCCAGGATGCCGTGGGGCATGGGTTGCGGTGAGGGGGAGTAAGGGTAGTTGTTATGCACTGCCTTTTACTACTTTCCTTATCTGTGTCGAATATATTAATATATATATATGGGCTGTCTGACCATTTATGGTATTCAGTGGGTTACTCTTTCACGGCACGATGGAGCGTGAGGCATGAGATGATACAGTGCCGCAGGATCAGGGTCAGAATTCGGTACAGGTTGAGCACGATCCGCAGGTACATGCCCAGGGACAAGAACGGGTTCAGGATCCAGTGCAGGCCGGACAGCAGCCGTGTTTGGCATCGTTCGGGCCGTGGCTTGACAAGTAGCTCCGAGCTAGCCTGGTACATGTCTTGTAGGGGATTAAAAGAGGTGCACAGAGTACAGATCCTTCTATGGCGTATCTGACGCGGTAGTTCCAATCGCAGCACCCACCGCTTTTTCAGGGAGAGGGTGGTCCGTAGGCGGCTGAGAACTGGATAGAGAGTATGCAGATGATTTTCGAGTATCTTGAGACGCCTCTAGGGCGGAGGGTCAAGCTGGCGATGTACATGATGAGAGGACCGACAAAGTGTTAGTGGGATGTACAGGTACAGGCTCGTAGGCACGAGGGACTGGCTTAGAATGATTTCAAGGGCAGGTTCTTTGAGCACTTCTACCCATAGACATTGAGGGAAGAGAGAGCTCGGGAGTTCTTGAGTCTTCAGCAGGGAGATATTCCCATTATGGACTACGCAGCTACCTTCACAGAGTTATCCCATGTTTCACCGGGTATGGTGAGCGACGACACAGCTAGGGTGAGGCACTTCGAGGATGGCATACGACACGCAATTAGAGTACAGGTGTACATCTTCAGGCTGGGTTCTTTCTCCTATGCGGTGAATCAGGTGCTCATAGCCGAGGGCCACAAGTGATAGAAATCTTTTTTTGGCAGGGTGACAACTTCAGGTGACGGTTCGAACAGTAGGAAGTGAGGGAGAGATGAGTTCCAGTAGGGCGGGCAAGCCAAGGACTCAGCTAGACCACCTCGTGGTAGTTCAGCGGTGGTTTGCTTTCAGTGCGGACAGTCGGGACATGTTCGGGCTCAGTGCGATAGGCCCCTTAAGGAGTGTCAAGCGTGTGGACAGGACGGGCATCTAGAGAGGTTTTGCAGGCAGCCTTCTCAGATAGCCGGCAGGCAAGGACCAGGACAGACTGCAGCGTCTGGAGTTGGTTCAGGTTCGGTACCCAGAGAGGGTAGTCGAGGTTCAGCTGTGCGCGTAGGTCGTGAAAGGGATGGTGGTACCCAGCTGAGGGTTCAGTGGCCGGAGACTAGAGCAGCATCAGAAGGTCAGGCGTCAGGCAGCTGTGTTTCAGGGCAGGTGCACATCATGGAGCTCCCAAAGGCTGAGCAGTTCGGTGAGCCAGTGACAGCTATAGGTACACCGTGGTGTGGCCGTGATCTCCATGTTTCCTTTTTTGGCATGACCTGTAGTGTTATGTCTGTTTTGAGTGGACGTGGTGCACATGACCTTTATGGATTGACTAGATGCTAGTCAGTGGGATTGGCACCACATCGGGTGCATGAGATATATATATATATATATATGAGGTGTTGTGGGAATCGGGGCATCGTGGATGTGGGTTACTTGAGGTGTCGTGGGCATCGGGGCATCGTGGATGCGGGTTACTTGAGGTGCATGGCACCAGGACCTCGTGGAGGAGAACACTGATGCGGTGCGGGTTACGTTGGGTGTCGGAAGCGACACCGGAGCACCAAAGAGGTGCAGGGATGACGATGATTCACGGGAGGATTTTTCTTCCAGAAAATAGGATAGTAAACCATGTTTGCTTTATGTTTTGTTGGTCTGAGACCGGGTAAGGCGATTCTTAAGGTGGGGAGCCCCTTGAGGAATTTAGCCGGAACCTTTGAGACCGGGGTAGTACGGGTTATTTAACTGGGATGGGTATGTTCAGTTCCATCTCCGGGCTTCGTTTGGTAGCTCGGGGACGAGCTGCGTTATGGTGGGGAGTTTGTAAGAACCCATGTTTTTTTGAACGGGTCAAAATCCCGACCCAGTTTAAATTTTTGACAGGTTTTCGAGGAAACTGGATTTAATGGGAAGTTTCTGGAAATTTCCAGACTACACGTCGTGTACTTTAAGTACACGTTGTGTATGTGTAGGTGAGTGACCGGTCGTGTGCTCGTCGAGTACATGCCGTGCAGCGACCGTGTAGAATTTTCATACTACACGGCATGTAGTTTTGAACACGCCGTGTATACCCCCGACCATGTGAGGTCAGACGTGGCGTGTAGGCATGTTGGCCGGGTAGAACCGAGGACACGCCGTGTTCCCCTTGGACACACTGTGTAGTCTAGCAGTGTATAAGGGATACACATGGCGTGTGAGTACGTCTGCGAGGAAAGGAAGAGGAACCAAGTACACGTCGTGTACCCCTGGGTACACACCCTGTACTCATGTCGGCATGCTCAGAATGTAAGTCGGCGGAATCATTCCGTCTAATGAACAGTTAAATGAACCATACACGGCATGTAGTCACAAAGTACACGCTGTGTACTTTCTTTTTTTTCTTAAAACGGGCAGTAGCCTCGTATTGAGGCAGAACCTCAATATTTTGGCCAGGTTTAAAGAACCAAGTCGGCCGGATCTTCATTTTCTTCCCGGTTATTTGTCTGAACTCCGATCCGATCTGGGTTGGATGCGTTGGAACCCCCTAGGTAAGGCCTCGATCCTATTTGGCCGTTTTTTATGATTTTCATTATAGAACGACTTATAGCCCTTTGAGCAGTTTTGAATATTTTGTATATTTACCACGTTTTAGACCGAATTGGCGGGTGTTACCGTAAGAGTTTCATCGTGCAAGTCTCAGGTAGGTGGTGCATGCTTCTTTTTTGTGTTTTCGTGGTTGTTTTGGTAATGCGGCCTTCGGCGTGTTTTCGGGTATTTTGAGCGGGACCCGTTTTATCTGATGTTTCATACTGTAATGCTTATGGGTACTCGGTGATTCCTTTGGGTATGCCCGATTCCCAGTTTGCATGAGCAGGGATGGGTGAGGGGTCGTTGCTCATCGGGGCATTTTGGTCGGGGAACACCGAAATGGTTTTAATTGAAATATGATTTTTATAAACTGTTTAGTTTAATTTGTTAAAGCCTGTTATAAATTGTTAGAGGCATTTAAGACCTCAGTGATGGTATGGGACAACACTTGGTAGGGTGCAATTCAACTGTTTAGTTTGTTTTTCATGGTTATGTTTTATGTTTACATATGTTATATATGTAATTTATGAATTGCATCTACTGGACCCCTTTGGTTGTGTTGGGCTTGGCCCGGTTACACTTGAGTGATGTTGATCACAGGTTGGGGCTTTGCTCGGGTTACTTTGGGTGGTTTTGACCACGGGATTGGGCGTCATGGACGTCGGATTGAGGCAGTGTGACTGTCAGGTTGGGCATGTCCCGGGTTACTTTGGGTGGTTTTGACCACGGGATTGGGCGTCATGGATGTCGGATTGAGGCAGTGTGACTGTCAGGTTGGGCATGGCCCGGGTTACATGGATGGCGAGGCCATCAGACTTGAGCGACATGGTTGCAGGGACACGAGGTGTCAGATGTTTTGGTGGCTTAGGACTATTTTGGGTGATTACCGCTCACCGGGGCATTGAGTAGTGTGCACACAGAGATACTCTGTGATGAGGTGGTTTTGACCACTCGTGTAGGTAGAGGCCGCCGTAGTTGTAGTTAGGTTTTTCTGGTTGGGGGTGCTTGCCGTTGAAAGCCACGAGGAAGGTGAGGAGCCTTCAGGAAATGGGTGTGCCTTTGGGGCGTCGGTACTTGAGACACGAGGTGTCAGGAGGCACATGGTCCCAAGTTACTATTTTGGGCGTGCCTTCGGTACGTTGGTACTTGAGACACGAGGTATCAGGAGGCACATGGTGCCAGGTTATTATCTTGGGCATTCCTTCGGGATGTCGGTACTTGAGACACAAGGTGTCAGGAGGCACATGGTGCTGGGTTACTATTTTGGGCATGCCTTCGGGACGTCGGTACTTGAGACACGAGGTGTCAGGTGGCACATTGTGCCGAGTTACACGACAGAGATTCCAGCGTTGGCTGAAGCAGGTCACGCTCCATGGTGGCTGTTGAGCACCAGTGGAGTTTGTATTTCTTTTTTCATTGTACTGGTTACTAATTTTCTGGTAAATTCATGACTTCTTAAACACATATATTTGGTACGCACCGTTGGGTGGTATCCTACTGAGTTTTGTCTCACACCCTACACGGGCCCTTCGGGACACGTGTAGACTTTATGGATTTACGTGCAGGAAAAATGCCAGCTTCAGGAGATGGGTTGCGTTAGTTGTTTCATGGAGATGGTATGGACCTTGAGGTCATGCATAGCTGGGTTTACTTTGTTTTGTTTAATTTCTGTATTGGCATGCTTATTGTATCTACTGTTGGTTAGCCATTAGAGCCCTTTTTATATTCAGTTGTGTATGACCTGCTCTGGATGCATGTTTTACTATTCAGTTGTAGTTACTCGTTCTTAGCATGTTGTGGTGTTTATTTACGCTGTCGTTGTTTCATTTACTGCTTTCGCTATTTATCTATATTGATTTTGCTTCTGCTCTGCGGGTCTGGTTCGATTCTGCTGAGTCTTCCTTTCCCATGCATCCTTACTGTTATACTTGGACTTGTACCCTTACTAAGATCCTCCGTAAGGGTATAGCCTCCCCACTATACCTAACAGACCCTCGCTGCTATTCGGCAGCCTTTGGCATTCGGGGAGGTGCGCCTAAGGTAGTAACACCCGACCCGTTCGACACTGTTTGGGTGGCTGGCCGGGTCCGGGACGTTACATATTTATCTAATGTCTGAAAATTATAAATAAAATACCATGATTTATGAAATATTCTTATCTTTCTACTAAATATTTATGTACATATACAAAATCTATATAACCCTATATTAAAATTTATTTAGTAAAAGAAATTTTTTTATGTTATAATTATCTTTCCGTTAAATTAATTCTTATAACATGTCATTATCACCCCCATGTAGTCCCGTGGGGTCCCAAAATCTTCATAAGGATGAACATGGTCAGAAATATCTCATAAAATATGATCAAGACATGTGTTAGTTTTGAGTAATATTCTTATAATATTTTTTACCCTTATTTACCTGATTTACCCATTAATCATGGTAAATAAAAATAATTACTAAAGGTACTATTCATAATGTCAAAAAATAAAAGGTACATATTAACACAATATGGAAACATTGATTCACAATATGGAATCCATTTTTATAAATTCAAAACAACGGGTTGGGAGAAATTAATTTAAAATTAAATACCTATTGTCAAAACAAAAAAGCAGGTTTTTAAGATGTAAAAAACTATCAAAATATTGACTTGTGTTTATTTCCAATTTAAATGTTAAATTATTTAAAATGACCTTAATTATATTAAATGATAAAAATTTCATCTAATTATACATAAAAACCACTCAAATGTATATTTAAACACTATAAATTATTTCAATTAAAATAGTTGTTTTCAATAAAACATTTATTATTTTTTACAATTCATCAAAATATTAAAGTTATCCGAAAAGTACCAAAAAATTATCCAAAAAAAATTATGTCCCTATTTTAATGAATAATTTAATTTCATCAAATTTAATATATAAAAGAGTCAAATGTTTTATTTAAAAAGTTTTCTCCATTAAAAGGTTGAAAACTACATTTTTTTAAAATACTTCTTTTATCTGAAAAATAGAATTTGGCATTATATTATGTCTAAGAAACACATAAGATTAATGCTAAAATTATATGGAATATATGAAATTAAAATTTTGGTTAATCATATTCATAAACACTTTTTAAATGGATATTTTGATAGGTTGTGGTGCACTTGAACTCGTTGTTGTTTACATCACACACTGTTTAATTATTTAAAAAGGACAAGTAATGTGAAAGCTTGGGGTGTTATAGAAATACTATGAACATCATTAAACAATGAAAAAAGGCTCTCTATGGTCGGTATGTCCCTCTAGTATGGTTGTTATGGTAGCACAGTCTTGTAAAAGATGGGACATTGAAGCGGGAAGCTGGTGTATATGCCCTGTTGCTGGAGTTGTTCTTAGACAGCATTTCACCGCCCATAGAAGGTGAACTAAGGGGAAAATTCCTTTAATGGGAAAAGATAGTAAGAACCCCATTTTTTCCTCATGTATGGATCTTTTTAATTTTGGTTTAATTATATTTTATAGCCATAATATTGATGCATAATGTGTTTTTGAATGTCTTGAGGATGTCTAGTGGTAGTTCAGAGCTTAGAAACTGACTGGTGGGAGAAAAAGGCTTTTCACACTGTTAGAATAAATTGTGCAAGGTAGGCCATATGGTTCGATTTTAACCATTTGGGTCTGCATAGTGAGTAGGATGAGGGTTCACATTTGGATCTAACAATGCGATTTGGGATGCATGGTCATGAAATAACCATACAAAAGTTTCATAACTTCTTTCATTGTTGGTTCATAGTTTCCCTAAGCATGCAGCCTAACTTTTTAGGTTCCCCCTCCTATATCATACCATGCATGATTGATTTACGGTCTGGAAAACCTTTTGGAGAAACCATGCAAGGTTGATTTTTGGGTGAATTTATCTTTCTCCTTTAAAAATATAATTAAATAAAACTCCTTCATCCTCTTTCATTTCAAACAAACATCACTTCAAATTCCACTCTTTTGATCTCTTTTTAAGACAATGATTAGATTTTAGATCAAGCGTCCTTATGGAATCTGATTCAATCATCGTCATCTTGTTAGATCTATGTCGGTATGTTCTCAATTACTTTTTAATATATCATCATTCTTCTTCCTTTCAATGATTATATTTAGATACTGGTTTATATGTTCCAATTTCATGGTATTGATATTTTCTATAGATCTCTTTTAATCTGGACCAAATAAGTGGTTGTTACTGGATGAGGATACATGTACGAGTATAAATTTTGTTGTCTATAAATCACTAGTTGGTATTATTCATTTTTTATATTGTTTTTTAGGTGCACCGATTTAATCCGGTGTCATTTTTCTAATTAATATTCGTTGCTTATATTTGTTAGAACCATTTATATGACCCATTCTATTTATGTTATTCAAAGTTGGTGGTCACATCCACAAAATCAACCACCCTAAGTAGGTTGATTCCAATATTTATGCCATTAGTTTTATTTTATATCTTAATGGATTTTTATAACATATTACCTACACTTTTTGAGTGTGTTGATTGACCCTACTAATGGTAATACTCCCAATATATATGAATGTTGAACTGTGAATTGATAAATGTCTTGGACCATGTTTCTTTCCAATTACCCATCTAAGTTAAGTAAATTAAATTAATAAATCAATATAAATGGTAATTAGGAATTAAATGGTTTTTATATGACTCAGCCTAATTGAATGAATGTTTGGTTACATGTCTATAGAACCCCTTTCCATTTATGATGGAAGGTAGTTGAATGAACCTAAGTGATTTGATGTGAAATAACAATAAAGGATTCATGCCCCTTGGGCTTTCGCATTAATGAATGGAAATGCTTAACCGAAATTAGTTATTAAAGGGTATGTACATAACATCGGTTAATTCATTAAATGAATATAATTCTAGGTGCATGATTATATATAAGGAACATGACTTTATTTGATTCCCAAGGGATTGCGCTGAGCACTCGAGGACTCCTTTTCAATTCCAATATGCTGGTTTCCTTCATTAAGACCCACCATAGAACCCGATACCCATATATCAGTGGATGCCCACTATGACTCTATAGAATACCACATTTACTATTACAGGATTCCGTAGACACACTCCTTGGATCGATTGTGATTTCTAAGGACCTGGGGTTCCTTGATTATATCCTTGGGCCTGACAATTTCTTATCATGGTTTACATTATATTTATTTCATGGGCTCGGTTAGATAATCACTATTTTGGAAAGACTTTGACGATACTATTTCTATTTAAATATTACACATTTATATAGGATTTAGTCACTAGTAAGTTGGTGGCCCTTGAGGTCTCAGTTTCTAGGGTCATTACCTTGGAATACATCCATTATTAATATAAAAAATAGGTTTCCTTGTCTCTTTTTGGAAACATTACTAATACTATCATGAGGTGATGTCAGTGATGGATGTGCCTCACATGAATTAAATATATAAATTGTAACCTATTAAATTAATGAACTAGTTACATGTTCTGACACTATCTGAGGGTTGAAGCAGTTACATGGGTATTTGTATTACTCTACTTCATTACTTTATATATTGATGTTTTCCTACTGTTTCAGTTTATATTACATGGACTAGATGTTATAGACACCATCAGTGGTGTCCTATTTATATTTATCTCACACCCTATCAAGGATTCCATTGGCACCTAGATAGATTATATGAATACAAGGGTTGATAAATAGAGGCATCTTGCTTTGGAAAGTTGATAGCTTATATATTAGGATAGAGTTGGTAGCATATGACCAAGATAGAGCTCATGAGGATATGGATTATTTTTTGTGTACTTTTGATACTTTTTTATTGAATGATTTATGATTATATTTATCTATGTTTTAGATCATTATAGATAAATGACATGTCATCGCCATCTTTTGAATATGATTGTTAGTTGTTCATTTTTTATTACTTCTGTCTACATCTGTTGTGGGTTCTGTTTACTTATTTTGATTATTCTATTTACCAATATTTATTATTTATGTGTAATTATAAAATCTAGTAATGAGGGTAAATTCCCTCCAGAGACACACCTCAGAACCTCACTATTAGTCAGCAGCCTCTAGTATTCAAGGAGATGCACTTGAAGTCATGTGGTCAACCATGCTCGGGACACCTCTAACTAGCATCCGGGTCTTGGACGTCACACTTTAGTTCATCCAATCCATTCCCAAATAACTCCCCATTTCCTTCCCCTCATCCTAGAGCATTTATTTTGGGAATAAATCTAACTAATGATTGTTTTAGTGAAAACCATAGAAAGATACCTTGTGAATATGTAATGTTCTTCAACATGCATCATTATATTATTTATTTCTACACCAAATTAAATTATCATTATACCATGATTAAATAAAAATATTGGTATATTAAATATACTGAGTTTTTTATGTTAATTTTATGACCTAAAACCACACACACTTCCATAAAAGTGGTTATAAAATCACTATTCATCGGTACGGAGGACTACCGCCTCGTGAACTAATGTCGTTAATTTTTCCATTACCACCGTCCATGATTGGTAATAACGATGTAATTATAGTTTATATATATGATATATATGATATTGATAAAATATTTATACCTGTAGAGTCCCTATAAAATATATATCTTGATACCTTCCATTCCATTACATATACGATAACGTCGCTCGAGTGTACAACAGACTATCGCCTCGTCAAGCATTCGGATTCATATTTAACTATTTCTCCACATGGAATGTGATAAGGAATAGATATATGTGATATAATTGAAATATTTATAACATTAATCAAATACTTATCATTCTTTATAGATAATATATCATATTATTTTCTTACTGCCTCACTCAATGAAAGATGATAACATCAGTCGTGTATGTGTGGACTAGAACCTTCAAAAAGTAAAGTGACTTTTCGTTCATCACCACACCATATGAATGATTTATATATAAGTATATAATATGGTATTAATGATATTATGATAATTTATTAATTGTAAAATATTAATTACCTCCTTTCTATAATGATCATAGAAAAATAGAAAACATTACTCATGCGTACGTATGGAATACCGTCTCCATGATAGTAATGTACTTCGGTTTTCATAACCATTATCCATGATTATTTTTATAATTATAATTGATATGTGTATGTGATTATTATTTAATTATAATAATTCTATATATGATGGGACTATATAATATGTGTAAGAACTGGATCTTTCAGTAAAACACATGAATGATAAAACAAGGTAATCACTACAAGAGAATTGCCATTTAGCGGTGTTTTTTTTTTGCATTTAGCAGTGGTTTAAACCGCTGCTAAAGGGTTTGGTGGTGGTTTTTGTAAAACACCAGATAATACGGCGTTGCCAATATATTAGCAACAGTTATTTCCATTTTTCGGTGGTGTATGTAATGTGTCATGTCTACCTCATTTCACGACTTTTTTACTATGTTTAGCGGCAGTTTTTACAAGCCCTAGACATCAGTTTATTCGCGGTGGTTATAACCGCCGCATATAAATTCAAATCCAATGGCCGTAAAACCACCGCTGAAGTCACCATAACCACCACAGAATGAGCACCAATGATGTGCCTGTGTAGCGGCAGTTAAAACCACCGCGGAATGTAATTTTTTTTACATTTCGCGGTGGTTATCGCTATTTAGCGGCTGTTTAAACCACCGCCAATGTACATTTTGCGGTGGTTTAAACCACCGCGAAAAGCTGAGCTGAAAAAAAATGCTTCCGCTGCACCACTGCCTTGAAAGACAAATCAAACCAGAAATACTATATTTTACACACCAACAGAAAACAAGAAACATCAACCTAGGAAATTTTTATAGAATAAATTGAAAAAAATAAGTAAATGTTGACATGCTATATAAGAATGATCCATATTGTAAATACCAACATATAACAAGAAACATCAATCGAGTAAATCAGTATATAATAAATTGAAAAAAATATATATGATAGAATAAACTATAAAAAATAGGCCCATTATTTGACTACTCTCCAAACATAAATCTAGCCAATCATTCTTGTTCCCCCATAATATATATCACTTGAAAATGAAACATTAGATCTACATGTGTGTCAGTGATCCCATATAGTGAGTGAGTGTAAACCACAGTTACATTTACCATTTTTGGGGCTCCTACTTGGTTTAATACCCAAAATATACCATCATTACACACATCTACTATACTAGGTGTCTTAGCAAAGCACGTGTGTTGTCTCACTCAAAACTTTATTGTGAACATTTTTGTAACACAACTAATCTTCTATTAACTTATTTCTTAAAAAAAATCATGATACAAAAAAATTATGTTCTATTTTATCATAATTTAAAATAATTATTGAGATACAATATAGTAATCACCTTTTATACCTGGAAGGATGACTCTAAAATTCATTACACATGTCATTTAAACACAATTTTAATCTACGATGAATCATGTCACATTACATTAAAATTCATGCCTTCAATTATACTATATTTTATTCCTCTTAACTAGGATACAATATATTCCCCTTTGAGGTTCAATACCAACATCAATAAACATGCTATTATTCTTATGTGATAAGAATAATATGAATCACTTTTACAAAATACCTTAGTTAAAGATTCTAGTATTAGATTATTTATATAGTCCTTAATTTTAGATTCCCCTCCTAGTATCACAATATCATATCCACCTTCAAGTTGTATGCCCCACCCTCTTAAGAATTCATCCATTATCATCATACCAACATTTATGATATTGAAAACAATATATGGGACCTTTAATAGGTGTAATAAACAACCATACCTTATCCAAATTAGTCATTGAAGACCAAGATGAAACTGAAATAGAAACTCATGATAAATTCAAACACTATATATTTCTAGGTACCATTCAAAAAGTGTTCCCCTTCACAAAAAGCTAAGATTATTGAAATATTTCTATTTAAATTTAACATAAATGGTATGATGTATCTCAAAAATCATTAATAAACTATGTGTGTTATGATTCTATTTATTGAGATTCATATGATGCTCATTGCATGGGCCTGATCCCAATAATGTAAACACCTACGACCTCGTTGTATGGGGAAAATGAATAATTTCCTAACTATGTAGCCTTAAACAAATGATTCATAAACATGTATTATATGTATGATTAACCTAAAATCATATATTTTCATATCTACACAGATTCAGAGAGATCATAGGAATAGGGGTAACTTGTTAAACACTAGTATTTTGATATTATTCATTAAAAATCATAAATCAATAAGGTAATCCAATAATTCAAATGATTCCACCCAAAGAATATTTGATGATCCCAAACTCTCACACCTTTTTACCAATACCTATTTTAAACAATCTATAGTATACGAATCACTAGGAACACCTTTCACTGTAATTTAGTTCTAATAGGACATCCATACCAAATATTCATATACATGGAAGCCCATTGGAGGTTCATATCAAAAAATAGATCACCTAATGTGAATCCATTAACATGGAATTGGATTGATAAACTATGAACTCTTACATTTGATGATGTATTGATGGGTTTCTTCATTGTGTTTCCTTTTCAATACCTTCATGACATCCTTCAATTAAAATTGAATCACCAAATGCACCAATTATGTTCAAGACCAAAAACAAGCTGATAGTACCCATAAGGAACACAATGTTGAGTATAACGACCCAAAAATTACGTACATTGTTATTACTTCAGAATTGAAGCATACTTATTACAACATATAAAAAACCATGAAATAACCATATAGGTATAGTGTCTTTAGAAATTGGGAAACATAAACAACTGGTACATAAAGCATCTACATTGTATCCCATTTATTTCATCATATTTAGAGTCCCTTTTTGGAATATCCTACTTAATAACCTTCTTCCTAAACTGGGGAAAAGAAAAGATACAAAAGGGTGAGCTCAAATGCTCAGTAAGGGTAAACAAGAGAAATATCAATCATATCATATTCATAAGAACATATCATTTTGAAAATCTTAACTTGCAAAAGAGATCATAATATCATAACATGGGATAAATCATAGTAGTGAAATGTAATCCCAATAATCATAACATAAACATGAAACTTTGTGGCATACACACATAATCATATAGAATAATTTCTTAGTAGTCAAGACTCATTTCCAAGACATTCCATGTGGAAAAAGTCCATTTCTGAACCATGTTCACTCCTCGTTTCAGTCCTGTATCACTTAAACGGATTAACCTACCGTTCCAGACATGTCTATCTCATGAGATATAAATATTTACCCAATGTATTTGAGGGAGATATAGGTCCCACCCATCTCATAATGATATCATTCTTATGTGTTCCACAAGATCATAAATCATACATCCTAGCATAACCAATGTAATAAAATGGGATTCTTAAACACCATGCCATCATAACATAATCCATATAATATAAAAGGAAATTATAAAAATAATTCCATCATAACATAATCAAATCAATGTAAAAATAGGTATAGAAACAGAACCCTATATTATCTTAGATTGAAAATAATTTTGATAAAACTCTTGAACTCCATTCTTAAGGAAAATATCCTTTCTACTTGAAAATCATTTTTCCATTCTAAACATATCATAATATTTTAAACTAAAAGAAGTTGATTAAAAATAAACTTGAAAACTTGTAATGTAAACTTCATGGAAATAATGTTTTATGAAATCATAAAAATCTATTCATGTTGTATAAGTTAAAAAAACATTCTTCTGATATATTGGCCTGAAAAGTCAAAAAGTACCTCGTACTAAAAACGAAAAATCATTCCTTTCATATCTTATACTAAAAACTAACCAATGGATAAATTGGATTTAAACAATTGTATAAGGATAGAAATAATAAAACATATTTATGAAACATATATGTTGATGATAAATATTCCCTAGTAAATTCTGAAGTATAAACAATCTCGGATAAAAATGAGATTGCGAGATTTTACCTTACCTTAGGTCTGATTTGCTTCGTACATATCTGAACCTCCTGTATAATGATTTAAATATTGTCATTGACTTATTATAGAATAATATCCATTCTTTTGATATCATTTATTTTCATATTATTATCTTCATATTAGTAATATGCATTGCTACTTGTTATTCGGGTGTTCATTGCTTTATGTTCTTATGCATGTTTTGTCGAATAAATTCTTATTATTATTTTTAGGTTATAGATACATCATTCCCAGAATTGTATTAGTGTAACATATATCATATTTATTCATTCAATTCATTTATATAATAATTATTCAATGGAGATCATGTAGAACGAGTCACATCACATCGTGGAGATGGTAGGTCGTACGTACGCACAAGCGATGCTATCGTTCCCGTGATCGTGGAATTGTATCTAAGTGTATGTATACTATTTCATAATCAATATAAATTTACATTAATCGTATATAGTTATTATTTACACCATTATACCCATCCAATTAAGGTGGTGGTGGAAAAAAGATTACACCACGGAGTGGAGACGATATTCCATTCGTACGCACAAGCGGTAATTTCATTTTTTGTAGGATGGATATAAAGTGAAATAGTGTTGTTTCATATTTATAATAACTTATCAGTATATGAGTGATACTTAAGTAATTATTTCATAATGAAACAACTAATTAATAGTATGTAAAAGAAGAAATAAATTTGGAAGAATCGGTAACGGATATTACCTCTTCTTCGACACGCCTCTTTGAAACATCCTATTAGAGCACTAAAATTGGTCTTTGAAGAAGACTAGGACCTCTAGTATGTCTCTATGGAAGGTGATAAGGGAAATTGGTAGGGTTTGGCCGAGTTTGAAGGCTCAAAATGGTGTGAGGAGGAGAGGGAGGAGGTGCCCTCTTATAAGGGAGGAGAGAGGCACCTTAGGAAAAATTCAAAATATTATTTTATAATAAAGTCATATTCGGTTTTTAATAGCACCAATTTGATTTAGTTCTAAAATATGGTTGGAATGAGTCTTAATACTCAAAAAAAGGGTTTAGACAAGTTTAGGTTACTATTTTAACCTTATCATTTAGATTTAACTCTAAGTTATATAATTTAACTTTTATTGTGTCTATTTGTTTTCTTACACTATATAGTTAATAAACTTACTATAAAAAGCCAAAAGAACCCCAAGTGGTTCATTATTAATATATATAACCTTATATAAGTCATTTTTCTGATCCTTAGATTTTTAGGAATAGAATAAAAAATAATAATATAATATTTGGTTTAAAAACTATTTTATGTCAATTTTGACACTATTTGGTAATTGATTTTTTTGAAAATCATAACAAAATTATTAGTTCTAAAAAATATACATAAATCAATAATAACATGTCATATTAACCTAGAAAATTAGTGTAGTTTATAAAAAGTCTCAAATTACATTTATTTTGGTATTTATAACATCAATTATGTTAATATTTCATTAATAAGTTAATTATTTCATCATCATTGTGTCATAAATAAAGTAAATTATTTAATATATAAAAATTATAAATAAAATACCATTAGGTAGGAAATATTTTTATCTTTATAATTAATATTTATAGTAGAATTTATCTTATTTATAACCCTACATTAAAAATGTTTTTAGTTATCAAAGTTTGATTTTAACTATTTTAACACTTCTTTAAATAAAATAATAATAAGTGTCTTAATCTAATCCAAGTGGACCTAAAGGGTAATATTTTATTCCTAAGATTGTTTTTGGTAGAATTAAACTTATCCAATAAAATTAGGAAATGTGTTAGGGTAATAATAATATCATTTTTACCCTTAATTACCCTATTTACTTTTAACCATGGTAAATAAAAGTAAAAAGTTACTATTCACCAAAAATTATTTTTTTCATATTAAACCAAATTTTACTCCTTAATATTAACCATGTCACTCAGATTTTGGAAATTTCACTCATAGAAGTGGTAAAATTAAGTTTTATGTAAATTTTCAAATTCCCCTAGGAGGTGGGTAAAAGATAGTGAAAAGTTCAATAAAATTTTAAATGTCTAAAATTATTATAAAATGAATCCAATGAATTAAATTGACCTTATATAGATATTATGTATCAAATTTGACCTAAAATAAATTTAAATATAATAAATATTTTTTTAAACAAAAAGACGGTTTTCAAATAGTAACCCAGTGTTTTCACTATTCATCAAAAATTGAATGTTTTCAGAAAAATGCCAAAAATTCACTGTAGGCTAATTTTGATATTCCACATCAAAAAATGAAGTCTGTTTTAAAAGGTAAAATTTATAAAATTTCAAAAAGTGGGTATTACTATTCATAATGGCTAATTTATATAGCATATCGTTGTTTAGTGAAACTCAGTATTGCGTACAACACACGTTATCGTGGAAGGTCACGATTGTGTGTAAAGAAAGCCAAGATAGTGTTGTGTATAGTGAAATATTCCTCTGATGTTGCGTATAACATAAGACATAAAAAATATACTTCTCATAAAATATCTCGGTGTTACATTCTACCCCCCTTAAAATGAATTTCGCCCTCGAAATTCATCACTTCGTAACAAACAGATGAGGATACCTATCTCTCATCATATCCTCATGCTCCAATGTAGCATCTTTTAATTTGTGGTTCCTCCATAAAACTTTCACCAAATGAGTGGTCTTATTCCGTATAACTTTTTCGCTACGATCCATAATCTCAATCGGTTGTTCTTCATAAGAAAGATCTTCCTCCAGCGATACAACTTCTGAGCTTAGTACATGTGATGGATTGGGTATGTACTTTCTCAGGAGAGATACATGGAACACATCGTGAACTTGAGAGAGATTCGGTGGAAATTCCAATAAGTAAGCTACCTTCCCAACATGATCCAGTATTTTGAAAGGACCTATATACCTTTGGCTCAGCTTTCCCTTCTTTCCAAATATCATTACTCTCTTCCAAGGAGATATTTGTAAGAACACTTTATCACCCACTTCAAACTCTAGGTCTTTTCTTCAGTTGTTGGCATAACTTTTTTCAACTCTGAGCTTCTCTTATGTGTTGTTGAATAGATCTGATCTTTTTTTCCAACTCATCAACAAGATCAGGCCCTAATATCTTTCTTTCCCCAACTTCATCCCTACAAGTGGGGGTCCTGCATTTCTTTCCATAGAGGGCTTCATAAATAGCCATCTAAATACTATATTGAAAGATATTATTATAAGAAAATTCCACCAAAGGTAGTTGTTGATCCCATCCACCTTTGAAATCCATAGAGAAAGCTCTTAACATATCTTCTAGAGTTTGAATTGTTCTCTCAGACTGACCATCTGTCTGAGGATGATAAGCAGTACTAAAACTCAACTTTGTATCTAAATTATGCTGAAGACTTTGCCAAAACATCAAGGTATAACTCAGATCCCAATCAGATATAATGGAAAGTGGTACTCCATGCAATCTTACCACTTCCTTTACATATATCCTGGTAACCTGATCCAGAGAGAAATCTTTTCTAATAGGAATCAAGTGTGCCGACTTTGTAAGACGATCTACTATGACCTAGATAGAATTATTACCTTTGGATGTTTTAGGAAGTCTGGTGACAAGGTCCATAGTGATGTTTCCATATTTCCATTCGGGTGTGGGTAATGGTTGTAACATCCCCTTAGACATCTGTCTCTCAGCTTTAACTTGCTGACAAACCAAGCAACGAGAGTTGTTGAATAGATCTGTTCATTTCTTTATATTCTTATGCATGTTTTGTCGAATAAATTCTTATTGTTCTTTTTAGGTTATAGATACCTCATTTACAGAATGGTATTACTGTAATATATATTATATTTATTCATTTACTTCAATTATATAATAATTATTTAATGAAGATCATGTAGAACGAGTCAGATCACATTGTGGAGACGGTAGGTCGTACGTATGCACGAGCGATGATATCGTTCCCATGATCATGGAATTGTATTGAAGTGTATGTATAATATTTCAGAATCAATATCACTTTATAGTAATCATATATATTTATCCTTTACACCATTATACCCATCCAATTAAAGTGGTGGTGGAAAATAGATTACACCACGGTGTGGACACGTTATTTCTTTTGTACGCACATGTGGTGATTTCATTTTCTGTAAAATGGATAGAAGTTGAAATAGGGTTGTTTAATATTTATTATAAAATATAAGTATATTACTGATACTTTTTTTATTACTTCATAATGAATCAACTAAACAAGAGGAAATAAAAGAAGAAATAAATTTGAAAGAATCGGTAACGGATATTACCTCTTCTTCGACACGCCTCTTTGAAACCTCCTATTAGGGCAGTAAAATTGGTCTTTGAAGAATACCAAGACCTATAGTATGTTTCTATGGACGTTGAGAAGTGAAATGGTCAGGGATTGGCTGAGCATGAAGGCTCAAAATGGTGTGAGGAGGAGAGGGAGGAGGTGCCCTTTTATAAGGGAGGGGAGGGGTACCTTACGAAAAATTCAAAATATTTTTTTATAATAAAGTCATATTCGGGTTTTTATTGATAAAAATTGATTTAATTCTTAGATAAGGTGGGTATGGGTCATAATACTCTCAACCAATAGGTTTTAGACAAGTTAAGTTACTATTTTAACCATATCATTTAGATTTAACTCTTAGTTAAATAATTTAACTTTTACCGTGTCTTTTTGTTTTCATACACTATATGGTTAATAAACGTACTATAAAAAGCCGAACGAACACCAAGTGGTTATTTATTAATATATATAACATTATATAAGTCATTTGGACGATCCTTAGATTTTTAGGAATAGAATGACAATTAATAATATAATATTTTTTTTAAAAACTATTTTATGTCAATTTTTGACACTATTTAGTACATGATTTTTGTGAAACTCATAACAGCATGATTAGTAAAAAAAAGTTAATTAATTCAATACTAACATGTCATATTAACCTGTAAAATTAGTTTAACTCATAAAAAGTCTAAAATTACATTCAGTTGGGTATTTATAACATCAGTTCTGTTAATATTTCATAAATAAGGTAATTACTACATCATCATTGTGTCGTAAATAAATTAAATTATTTAATGTATAAAAATTATAAATAAAATACAATTATGTAGGAAATATTTTTATCTTTATAAGTAATATTTATAGTTTAATTTATCTTATGTATAACCCTGCATTAATAATGTTTTTAGTTATTAAACGTTGATTTTAAATATTTTAACACTTCTTTAAATAAAATAATAATAAGTCTCCTAATCTAATCCAGGTGGACCTAAAGGGTAATATTTTATTACTAAGGTTGTTTTATGTCGAATTAAACTTATAAAATACAATTATGACATGAATTGGGGTAATAATAATATCATTTTTACCCTTAATTACCGTATTTACGTTTAATCGTGTTAAATAAAAGTAAAAAGATACTATTCACAAAAAATTATTTTTATCTTATCGAACCAGGTTTTACTCCATGATATTAACCATGTCTCCTGGATTTTGGAAATTCCACTCACATAAGTGGTAAAATTATGTTTTATGTAAATTTTCAAATTCTCCTAGGAGGTACGTAAAAGATGGTGAAAAGTTCAATAAAATTTTTAAATATCTAAAATTATTAAAAAATGACTCCAATTAATTAAATTGAACATATATAGGTACTATGTATCAATTTTGACCTAATATAAATTTATATAAATAAATAATTATTTAAATAAAAAGTCTGTTTTTAAATAGTAACCTAGTGTTTTCATTATTCATCAAAAAATTGAATGTTTTCAAAAAAATTCCAAAAATTCACCCTTTGCTAATTAAAATATTATGAATCCGAAAATGAAGTCCGTTTTGAACGATAAAATTTATAAAATTTCAAAAATTGGGTATTACAATTCATAACGGCTAGTTTATATAGCCTATCATTGTTTAGTAAACTCGGTATTGCGTACAACACACGACATCGTAGATGGTGGCGATTACTTGTAAAGCAAGCCAATGTAGTGTTGTGTATAGTAAAAGATTCCTTTTATGTTGCGTATAACATAAGACATAAAAAAATATACTTCTCATAAAATATCAGGGTGTTACAGTGAGGCATGAAAACAATTGTTATGTCATACATAGGACTCAATTTCTATGAATATATGTTCCCCATACCCTGACATATTTTATCTCATACCTTGTAAAATGACTGCATGATGGTTCACACCTTATTTCAGGAATACCATCTAAATGGATCTATCCTGAAAATATATGATACTCATGGTAATCTATAGGGAATAATTCCCCACAAGTTGTCCAACTAAAAATATTCTATGGCAAAACCATTGGTCCATAATTTCACATCCAACCTTTTAGTATCCTTTCAATAAATCACGAAAACATGTTCTTCTCTTACCTTATTTATTTGGATAAATATGTCCACCATAATGTATAAATCACCTTAGAACTTCATTATGAGTATCATGGTCACTATAGTCGTTTTTATTAACATGTGACCTTGAGTACTCAAGAAGATATATTGGGTGTTTTTCCCTGTTGTCTATAATAAAGTATCTAAAAGTTGATCCCACTGGGGATATCCAACCACCAACACTCAAGATTATATTTATACCCCTACTAGTTTAAACACTCTTGAGGCACATTAAAATATCTCAATAATATACTACGGATGGTTACAATGCTCCAATATCTAAAATAATCAAAATCTATCCTAAGTAAAGTTTGTGATTATAAAATTACAATGGAAAACATAACCCACAAGGGTGGGGGAATTTTTTACCATTTTTTCCTCATGGTAATATCTAGTATCATTCATCCTATGGGATCACACCCAAATTAATGATATCCCTCTTACAATGTAAATATGTGTTTCTTATTGGTGGTACAATGATAGTATATTTCTTCAATGTTAACCCAATTGATGTTGGGAAACATGATTCTATTGAATATGAAAAAGGTGTCTATGAATCCACTACCCCCTCACCACTAAATAATAGTAAAACCATCTCAACATAAGAGAATATTACTTAGTTCAAATTCAAAATAGTAAAACATGTGAAATGACCCAATTTTTTCAACACATCAACAATGGGTTTAAATCCTAGTCATCTAAAATCTCGACTACCAATTCAAACACAGGCCTAAATGGAATGATGTATACCACACTCATGAAATCAATAAATAATAAGAAACATCAGAAATCAATAAAACGTATAAAAGGAAAAATGATAAATCAAGGAAATTTTAGGACATGAAAATGTTTGGTGGAAACTATGTGCCACAAATGTAACTTATACAAACCCATTGTTCTCATATTTTTCCAACACATGAACAATACAACTACTCATGGTCCGATGTTGCATCATCACCCTTACCACCATCATCACCACTTTTTGCTGTCACCTGCAAGAATATTATATTGAAAATTAAACACGATAACATATTTATATTAAAACATAAAACCAACGAAAGTTATCAATCTAAATAATTTTGAATTTTTGTGATTTACCTACATACCACCAGTCGATGCACTACCACAAGGGGCATATCTGCTCATATGCTGACGTATTTCAATCATCTCTTTCTACAAAGAAGATATCTGATTCCCAGCTGGTGAACTGTGTTTCATAGAGAAACAATCTCTTTATGAGCATCTCCGGGTATGGGCTGAATAAAGCCAGGAGTAGATGTAGTTTCCATCCCCGATGTCCTGTTAAAAACCTCAGATGGTACGGGTCCCAAACCCATCCCGCGCACTCTACTAGGATGCTCTTTCCCAAGGAATTTAGCAACCGGGTCATCCTGGGAGACTGAGTAGGACTGCACAGGATTGGAATCCCATAGTTCTTTAATTTTTACCTATAAAACAAATATCAATAAATATTAACATAGTAAAAACTGATAATAAGTTATTTTAAGAGAAAAATTGAATTCATACCCCAACTTCTTTAGCAAGCTCATTAACAAAACATCCATCTGATTTCTTCTGAACATCCAACCTTAGTTCAGTTCGGGATGCTTCATGCCCTAAACTCTGTGACTGCATTAAGCAAAGATAAATCAACAATTCAATATATTAAACAGATAATATTGTCTTATTAATATTAAAACTAATTAAAAGATTACCAATGTCGTTCGGCTTCTAGAAAATCTTTTTGATCCAGTAGTGTGAGGGATGACTTGCTTATCCTGGTTTGAAGCATTATTTCTTGAGAGGTCCTGAAAAAAATAAAATGAAATTTAATAGTAATGTATTCAATGTCATATCCTCTTCATATACATGTATAAATGTAAAATGTGGATAATATAATAATAAATATTTCAATACCATCCACTTCTCATCACGATGTCTGTCAACAAAAACATTCCACTATTCTTTCGGTACCCCACTGGGTAGCTTCTCATACATTTGTTGCACAGTCAATGTGGTATCATTGGCATCACACCATAATCTCAATTTGAAATCTTTCCATTTCTTACCTAAAATTTTCAACGTCCACTTCTGTGCTATCACATCAGCAACTGTAAAGTGGAAGAACATCTGTATACTGAAATTCATTTTGAAGATATTAGTAACATGGCATTCAATTAAACCATAATGTAATAAATTTACCTTTATTTGAGAACCAAAAACTTCATTTTTTCCAACTTGGAGGCATATGTATCCAATAATAATATGAAATATGCCGGGAAATGGGCTTCGCTGCCAGCTGGCCTGGAATCTGGAAAATTAACCTTGCGGCATCATCCGTCGGGACCCCATAAGAATCAAATGGCATGACAATCTTTTTTCCAGTCATATTCCAAACATTTGCACTTTTTATGTTTTTATACATGGTTTTATTTTTTTCATCTTCAATGAGCAAACAATTAGTATAAACAAAATGTAATAAATTAATTTAATTAATATTTGTACCTATGACAGTGACACTCCAGTATGCCTGTGATGAACGGGAATGGGCGTGTCGCTGCCCCACTACTGAGGCTCTTAAAGTGGGATTCGAAGACTCACCCTCTAATGGGACATCCCAAAATGGTATGAGAGATGGTGCAATGGGAGATGGCGTAGGAGTGTAGGCAGCTGGTGCCTCATATGTTGTGGGGAGGGAGCCAGATGGATTGTCATCTGTCGCAGAACTGGATGAAATAGTATACTGCTTCTTCCTTGGTATTCATGTCATTTAATCAATTAAAATTAAGTTCAGAATATATATTTCAAAAAAAGGATCGTTGTTGTGAACTATCCCCAAATCGAGTATAGCTTAATATGATATTTTTTGGTTGTTACCCCTAAGTAAATATGATCCTAAGCCACAACAACATTTATTATCAAGATAAGAATGTATTTTCTAGTAAAAAAATTACCCTATACATTAAAAAATTTGGAATTCATTCCAATTTTTATTGGTACCCCTAAGGATTTATCTAATGTTTTATAATCCTAATATAAAAAATGGACTATCCTTTAATACCAACTAAGACACCTCTTATCTTTAATACACATTATTTTTTGATTTATTAAAAAAAACATATTACTACCCATTAGATTTTGTATCCTAGTGTATTTTGAAAATTTGGTACACAGAATATAAACTTCATAAAAGGATACAACAACATTATTGAAAACATACGTATCATGATTTTAGTATTCAATTTCATCTGAATCTTTGTGGGATCACCTAAGGATATAAATAAGAAAGGGGTGAACAATAAATCCTTATAACGAAATAAAAGTACATATCATGTCAAAATTTTTACATTCAAGTTGATAATAAATTAAATGGGATATAACATAGGTGAGAATTGTAAACATGAACGTTGAATCATGATATACGATGATAACATAATTTAATCATGGGAATGTGTGACAACATTAAACATGAAATCATTAACATAGGTAAAGACTAACCACAAAGACATCATAACATGGTTATAAAATTCACATAATATATTATTATTACTTTTTAATCACATACATGATGTCTCGTGAGACTAAAAAATTATGTAATTCATTAAAGATCTATATAATTTTGAGGCACCATTCTCTTTCATATTATGTACATGTATATATCTTCCACATAGATCATTAAACATGGGATAATATTTCATCACATTTAATCCAGATATTAATGAGTATGCAATTCATACATGGAGGTGCCCAATGAAATTATGAGTGTTATGTATTGTTTAATATCCTTGAGTGGAAATGGATATGGTATTCAAAATACACAGGTTTGACATGGGAAAATAACTAGATAATTACCGAAGCATATTAGGGGTACTTAATGAATCATTGGAGGGATTAATGAGTGTGAAATAGGTCTAAAATAATTTTGACATAATAGGTGAAGTGTGAGGGATGTGGAAAATCATAAACCATAAATATGTATTGGAAGAAACAAATACTATAAAAACTTTTCTTAGTTTCGACAATTCCTTTTTATGGTTCAGTGGTAAGAAAAACAAAAACTCGAAAGAAAAAGAATCTGGATGCCATATTTAAAAAATCAAAATAAAAAATATATCCAAAATCAGAGACACATAACCGGAAGGGATCTCGGGCCATGATCATTCACATCATGTGAAGCCTCATCACCATACATCATCATCATGAGATTAGCACTATTTTGTTTTGTTTCCATAACTTCATCAGATACGATAACAAGAGAAAACTATCAAGAAGGATAAGCAGGAAAAAGATTTGATCCATAATCATGACATTCACCGTCACCCTCATCATCATCAAAACATCCTCAATATCTTCATGAGACAAAACCGTAAAAGTTCACTTCTACACAAGAAAACATATTCACATTAATCTAAAATAAGTCTAAAACAAATCCTAGCCACTAGTGATATACTCTTTCCTTAACACATACTATAAAAAAACATTGGACCCATGATTCATCGCAAAGACGATGAAATCTAAATCCTAGGATAAAGAAAGAATTTGATGGGACTAGGGGAACATCCTCAATCGATTAAACCATACTTCCAAAATCCTCCATGAAACCACTGTGGCCAACTGACTGGGAGAAACGAAGGCACTAGAAACCAGAACAACATTGTAATTATCCTAGGGCCTCACTAGAGATGATCATACTAAAATGTGCTATTAAACCAGATATTCTAATACACCACTATGAAAAAATCGCACATATCAAAACCCCCAAGTAATAAACCTTCTAAAAAGAAAGTCCATTGAGAAAATGATACTATATTAAATATGAACACATATGAAACCCAAAAAACAAAACCCTCACATCCCAAATATCAGTATGAAAACCAGAACACGATACCCGAGTTGATCTGAAAATGCATCAACTGGGAGTAAATCGAAGGGAAAGAGAAATGGAATGATTTAATAGGGGAAAAGGCTGAAAAAGTAAATAATTTTGAATAAATAAGTAGGATAAAATAGAAAAAAATCAGAGAATAAGGAGAACCATGGAAAGGGGAAAAAGTGGGATGGAGAAGAAAAATGGGAGAAAGGGTGAGACAAAGATGGATGTAGCATGATGTCCTCCACCCACCGTGTCATCAACTTGGAATCCCAAAAAAGAATGATAAGGGAGATAATCCTCTCAATGTTGAGATATGTTTCTATTTTTTACATCCCATTGGATGATAAAAGTCATTACATAAATAAGGGCTTGAATAAACATGAGAAGGATGTGATCACTTACTTTTGACATGGTAACTAAATATATAATATTCATAATGGGAGGGTATAATTGGTATCTAAGTCAAATAACATCAATTAGAATGTGATTTGATTTTATATAAATTCATGAAAACAAAACCATTTGAGATTAAAAATTCTAATTAAAAATAAGGTTATTGAATGGAAAACTAGAGAGGATGATCCCTTACATGGATAAGGTGATTTGGAAAGCTTGGTAGGTACTTCTTAAGTGTCAGGGGGAACCATGGAAGGGATATAGAGAGAAAATGGTCGACCATTTTCTTGTCTAGATATTTTTGAATGAAGAGAAATTGGATCATGGGTTTGTTATATTGGAAAAGAGGAATGGGTTATTTATTATTTTATAAACATTGGTTTTGGACACTATATAATAATGTAATCATAATCACGAGAATTCCCATGGTTTTCAACATAGTTTATTAAGAATGGTATTTTTTCATTATATTATAAGAATAATATTCTATAAAATTAAATTATTTCCCTTAGTTATGTGGAAGTGGGTCATGTTTTCAAATATCTTATTTTATAACCTTAAAATATAATATAGATTTTAGAGGATTGATAAATTCTGTATAAAATTTATCAAATAACCTAAAAAATATTATTTTAAATGATAAAAATATATTTAGTTTTAGAGACTATTTATGGAATATATTACATCAATTTTGGTTCATTTTTTTGTCATATTCCATACCATATATTTGTACCATATTTAATTATTACCTAAAAATTAGAGTTACCTCGAAAATAATAAAAAGTTATTAGATGGATAATTTCAATGTGATGATTCAATAAATAATAATCAATTCCAACATTTTATTAAATAAATATGATAAAATACAATTTAAAATTAATATTCTTGTTAATTTAAAGAGTGTTGTTTTTTATAATAACTTATTTCTGACACTTATAGAAACTATGTTTTCATTTTATAAAGAATAATTTATATTTAATATAAACTATTTAATTATAATATTCTATTAAAATATTATTTAAATGAATAATTCATTAAAACTGAGGTCTATTAAAATTTTATATTACCCAAAAATACAATTTGAGTTTTGGAATATTAATAGAAAATTATTAACTAACTTTATACATAATAATTTTCAACGTAATAAAAGAACAAGGAATAAATATAATAATTATTTAATTAAAAATAAATTAATACATATTCATATTATTATGATTGATAAAACTATCCAAATATTACATTATTGAATGCCCCATGGGTATGGTGTGGGATGATGAGATTATCATGGTGTGGTTCGATGAATATGGCTTGGGTCATAATATAAGGGAGATTGAACTTCTACCATATATAGATTCACTCTTAACATATTTATGGAGTCTTATATTGGGCTAGTTAAAGGTAATATACTAGAGATTATACCTCCCATGAATGTTCTTTTAAAGGTTCTTCCTAGGGTGTGTTCATAATGTTCAAGGAATCACTTATTTTTCTATATTGATAAAACATTATTTTAGCCCTTAATATATAATAATCTGTTGATCATTTATCAATGACTATATTATTAATGGTTATGATGATTAATAGTATTTTTAATATTATATGATATAATGTATAACCTCCCAATATAACCAAATAAGATCATGTTTTTTATAACCAGATCACATAACATTGAGACTTCATCATTTTAAAATGGAATTTTGTTTATAAGGTTTTACGTCTTTACATGAATCACATGTATATTTTGACCAACATATACATACAATTTTAGGATATTTAGTGACATTCACAATATATTTTGACTTAAATGATATTTAATTTGTTAACATTGATTTTTACTAAGTCTAAGCATACTCCCACTATCATATTGGACTCTAGATTATCCTTATAATATCATGAGATGATAAAAAACTAATTTGTGTTTAGTAAATAACTATTATTAACATTAAATAGTAATATTAAACTAAAAAACTATTATTTTCAAATAATATATGAAATTAAATGTATTTTGAGTAAAATTTATAATAAAAAATATCATTCTTAAGATGTTCTACTAATGTCATGTGGGAACCCATTCCATAATATTTTACCAAACAACTAGATACAATTATAATTGTATTAAAACATTTATCCTTGTATCCCTTTAAAACCTATTATAGAGACCAATGAATCATAAACCATATATATTTAATTAATGATATCATATTATCCATACAAAATATTTGTTAAAAAAATCCCTCTATTTGTATACGTGATATGAGATCATTATAGAAATCCTATATTTTGTTCAATTCGAGCTTCATATAATACTTTATAATCAATTCAAGGATTCAAAAACACTTTAGTTTATTATTTGAATAAAAACAACATTCCTTATAAATTCTTACATTAATTTAAAAAACATACATATTTATTACACATGCTAAATATAAATTTGGTTCATATACCATTTAATGTAAAAAAGTTTACTTCTATTAAACTGATACCTAACAGAGAAATTCTAAGGAGTTTAAAAAACCCATTCACACATTCTGAACTATTCCATCCACTATAACATTTCCATACTTTCATTAAACTATCATTATGTTTCAATGCCATTATATAGACATTTAAAAAAGTATTTTAGTCTGTCCAATTAATTTTAATTTTTCTTCAATGGAATTTCACAATTTTTTACTACTAAAAGAACCCTAGAATATAGAAATAATATTTTCTAGTTCATCTATTTGAAAATACCTTGGAAAATAATGTAATTTTTTTAAACTCATTCATATTTTTGGAATATTTAATTGATAATTCAATAATTAATTTACGCACCGGAACAATACTTAGAGGAAATATTATTTCTCGTAATTTCATTGACATCTTCAATCATATTGAATATATTAGTGGAGACTAATGTTAATTTGGATATATAGAATATTTTAATTTGAACACCGAGTTGATCATTCTTTACATTTCAAAATAATATAGATTCTGGTGTTGAAATACTTATATTGTTTGTTTCTTAGGAAGGTTTTACTACAATGCATAATGTTTTCTTTATTCTTAAGAAAATTAATTTTTTTTGTAATAATATTTTAGGATTATTACATTGTGCTTACACTTTCTACAAATTAATTTCAAACTAATGTTGGATGATGTTGATTCTAATTATCAACAATACAATATTTTTTCAGATTAATATCATATTTTAAATTAATTTAAGAAGGAATTTCATTAAATAGAGTCCATAAAAATGATATTCCCTTTTAAATTCATTATATTCATAAGTGGATCCAAATACATAATTTAATATGAAATGACCCTTCTTTTGTGTGAACCTCACCCATAAGCCATTTAGTTTATCCATTACACCCCTCATATAATATATGAATCGTAGATGGTTGAGTGGTGAATTAATTTTAAATATATCGTATAGATAAACGTAATGCATACTTATAATTATTTTTTTAACCTTATTCCTTCTAGAATGTAAATAGTTTCAAACAAAATTATTGTTTAACTCTTTAAAATTTGCATATCTTGAGTTATTACCATAAATGAAAATACAATTACATTCATACATATCTAAATTAATATCATTCATAAACTAATTGAACCATTATATGTAAAGGATCAAAATAAATTGAATTTATCAATATCTTTATCTGTAAGCCAAGATCCACATATAGAAAATTGTCACTTTTCTAGAAAAGGCAATAGCCACGCAGCCAGTAAGAAATATTACCCAAATTCTCTCAAACAATGGTTAATCTACTCAGTAGGGGAGTAAATTAAATCAAACTTCTAACACCAACATTATATAAGCCATAATTATCTTATTAATTCTGCTTCAAAACCTATTACAAGTAAAAGTTAAGATAGAAGAAAACTAAATCAATTATCACACCTAGCACGAAACTCCTTAATGTATGTATGAGAATTTATAGAATCATTTCAACAATTTTACATATAATATACATCCATTCACAATATGAAAAATTTCATTTATGGATAATGAAATAAATAAATTAAATAAACCAATAATATCTAGATTTAATCACTATATAATAATTTATGATAGATTTATGAATAATTAATTTTCAACACATTATTATTATTCCAAATATAAACACATTCATATAAGAATTAAATGACATTTTATTCTAATATTTGCGACTAAATGAAATATAACTTTTTAATATCTAAATTCTATTATGTAGTAAATTTTCATGAACTATATATGATATATTTAATATTATTTATGCACTAATTTTATAAATTATCAATACACATTTTAATATGGTTTAAATAATTTCAAAAATAAGTTTTTTTAATTTGAACAATTCAAATTAGTAATTATGAACAATTCATAATATTAAATATACATCCTTTTATATATTCCCTTATTTTTAAATTTTTAATCACTTTATAAATTAAAATTATAATCCATATAAATGTTTAAAATCCAAATTATGACCTAGGTCATATAATTTGGTAAAATTATATTAATATTATTTAATATTATTATGGAAATTTTATTAAATAATTTTTTTAAAATTATTAAATAAATTAATTATAAACAATTTATAATTAATAAATGTATGATCACCACTATAAATAACATAACTATACTATAATACCATTTAAATAATTTATATAAAATTTATAATCCCTAAGAATCAATTAATAACTAAAATTTAGATAATATAATTTATACTATATCATTTTAATGATACAAGAAATGCAATTACATAAAATATAGTTTGTAATAACATTTTGTGTGTTGTGGTGGTGGAGAACACTCTATTATATAATGTGATAAATAATAGTTGTTGGGGTTGGCCAGAGTTATTGTGCAGTATTCACCCAGTTCATTCCCTGTAATCACAAATTATGATAAGGACATGCATAATATTAATTTTGATCAAAAGGAATTTTGTGAAATTACTCACGAACCTGACTATCATACTTTATGATTTTCATTTTATCACTACAATGATATAACACTCTATTTTTTAAATTATTTTTAGAACAATCATATTATATGATAAAATATATAATACTCTATGATATAGTGAATGTAAAAGAATTTGAAATATATGAAAACCTATAAAATAAAATATCTTATGGTAGAAAAAAATCACAACCTTTGATATCATATATTTAAATATAATAAATATAAAACATAGCATTAACATATTACTATTAACATCGTGATAAAAAATTCATCATCAAAATTATTTATTTTAAAGCATGAGATCAAGAATCAAATATCAATGTAAATCTATTACACAAATGATGGGTATCTAGGGACTGATTATAACTCAATCAACATTACATATAAAAATATAAATAACATTCATAAGATATACCATATATGAAACCAAAAATCCTTTAGATATAAAATTATAAACATCTTGCATGTAACTTTCACTGAGGTGTGTTCAATACAATCTTCATTCACATTTTTTTGATTTAAATCCATTAGAGGTCGAAAAAGGACTTATTCCACCATGGTGTATCCATGGGTTGAATGAATCACCCATCACATGAGAAGTAATATAGTTCACTCGAGGGAATTCTTGTTCCTCTCATTGAAAATAATGAATAAGAAAATAGTTATGAGTATGATAGAATTAGTTTGAATCTAACTAGTCTCAAACCCCAACCTCAATTGATTTTTTACTCATATTAACATCGTGAAATCCTCTAAAATTTCATCACATGAAATTACTATATAAATTATATCCATGCATGGCGGGTTCGCTAATCATAAGAGTTATCATTTGAATAAAACATAATCATATGTTGTAAGAATATATCACAGAATATTATAACACCCCATATGTTATTTCCTAATAAAAAACTATAATTAGATAAGGAAGTGGAATGATTTATATTATCATTACATTTAATATACCCTTATCATCATCCATTGTATAGACAAAAGTGTCACATGCATACTGATTTTTAGGGAATATATACTTGAATAATTATTATTATTAAAAACATTAGAAAAACAAATTTTTTTAGGGTAGATTATTAACACCTTTTTCTATATAGACATAGATGATGCCTCACTTATGATTATGTTATTATAAATTCATCTCGGATATCCTTTATTTCTTCAATTACTCCCTACCCCCTTTATTAGTTGATGTTGTGTCCAATTTTTTTTTAAACTTAATCCTATATATTCTCATCTAAGAAATATGGCCCCACAAATAATGATCGAAAGACACCATGATTTTCCACCATCAATGTATTAACATTGCAATAAATTTATATTTACTCAACTATATATATTATTTTTATTTTAAAAAACCCAAAAGTATATTCCTTTTCTTTTATATATTTTTTATAATTTTATTTATTTTAGGTTGAATAATTACAATACTATAAATATAGAGTTCTTTTATTCAATATTTGTAACAAACTTTCCCATACCATCCATTCAATGGATTGTTAAACCAACCCACGACTAGACTAATGATAGTTTATGTTCCCCAAAAGGTGGAAAATAGTGTTCCATCATCATAAGAGAACACATTAAGAATGTATCCACTAATATTTTGTTTTAAATAAATAGATTATGAATATCAATACACTATATTGACCCGTACACATATCACAAATCTGTTCCAAATTGAATAATAAGAATGAAAAAACAATATATTATAAATAATTAATGTAAAGAAATCATGAAATCCCCCTTCTCACCCACAACCTCCCTCACCTTCATTTTATAGTCATCAAAATGTTTCTTTCAAATTACTTATCTTTAGACACCAATAGATATCACTACCCACTATCCATAAAAAGAAGTAAAATTTTATTTGGAAAAAGTAAATCATATTAGGGACACTCTCTAGTTATGATATAAATGTAAAATCATGTCCCACCAAAAACATGTTATATGAACCATAGAATGAATGTGGTAAAATAATGAACTCAACTCAAATCCACTGATAAAACAATAATCAATTTATATTATGTAGTAGAAGCATAAGCCAAAATCATTGATGATATATTATTGATTATAGAAATACCTATTATTTCAGAACCCATTATAACAATTTAAATTTATTAGTAAAATAGTTTTTAATATTAATATATAAAATATGTTTGTACATGATTTATAAAATATTTCTAATCATTTTTCCAAATACACATTTTCAAACAATCATACCTTTTTCTAAAAAATGGATGATTAATCAATTTATATAAGGAATTTTTAAAAAAAATTCATATATGGTTTTAAAATATGAAAATATAGACATTAAATTGATGAAATAACACAAAAATATATTCCATATTTCCATGAATCTTATGAATACACCATTTTCATTAAAAAAAAGGAAAGTCAAATTATTAACATCTATTTTTTGATACAATAACCCATTTTCCTTTATAAAGAAATCATCAGACAATATGAAAATAACATGTTTCATTATAAAAAGACCACACACACAAGTTGATATATAAGTAAAAAATATGCACCATGAATTAAGGTTGAGATAATCCAATGAATTTAATCAAGAAATGGTTATAATGGTAAAATTAAATTGGGTATATATAATCAAATAACATAACTAAATAACCTAATGTTTTCCCAAAAATGACATAGTGTCACATGCATCATCCCTAGGATCTAGAAATAAAATATCTAAAATAGTGACAATGATGCTAGGAAAACTGTACAAAACTTTTCATGTACCTGGATGTACAATAAAACTATAAAAAAATAAACATTCCTAGAATGAATTTTTCCGCTAGAATCAATGATGATTGCTAGAATGAAGTCATGATACACTTTCTGGTGTAACTATCACAGAGTGTCCCAAAAATACTCTATATCCAAACCACTATTTACACTAGGGTTCTGCCTCATATAGATCATCTATTATATCCATATGACACCGAGGAAAAGTCAATTGGAGTTCAGAAATCAAAAATCACACACATAAAATATAATGTAATTACAAATAACTCACACTCCACCACCTCAACCTCCCATGTAGAAACCTCAATCACATAATTAAGAATAATAATAACCACATGGATACCAATATAATGAGTACCCAAATGGATCAAAATAAATAATGGGTATAGATAAATAAATGGGGATCAAATTGGGTCTCATATATTTGAAAAAAACAATTAGTGTGGCATAACATCCTTTAAAACGTAAATCTTGTAATGCAAACCCATCTTCATACCACTTGAGAAAACCATTCCTAACGCATTTGATAATATATTATCTAAAAAACATTAAAACTAGGTCCAAAACCCAAAATAATTAAACCTTCATTAAATCATATGAAAGACAAACTATTACAATAAACATTGAATTAAAATTTTAAATTCCAAATCATTCCATGAGATTCAGTTTTTTAATCAATAATCCGTATTTGAAGTAACAAAATGGTGCCAAGAACACATTTCATAAAATAATAATTCCACCTTTAAGGGATGTTTCAAAATACATAAAGACCCTTAGTCTAAAAATAATTTCAAAAGAGATTAAACTCACCACTTTTATTAGACAAGACGATAAAACAAATCACACTAAATAGAAATTTGATCTGAAATTAAAAACGCCTTCAAAAATTTAAACTACCTTAAAAACCAAAAATTGGAACTAACAACCACATTCCATGTAACCCAAGTAAATGATATCTTTTTAGAATATATTAAAGAAATTATTAGTCTAATTAATATATTATAGACAATTATAAATCTATGAAATACATTGAAAAACACATTAAACAATTTAAAATGTAATCACATGCACTTAGTATGTGTCTTAGGCCCATGAAAATCTCAAAAGACAAAACAACATATTCTCATGATTACTAAGGCATAAAAAGTGATTTTAAATTCAAAAGAAATAATTTAAAATAGTCCAATAAATTTATAACATGTAATGAAATGGGGTTCTAAAGAGATAGCTAACTGAAATTTTAAATAAGCGAGCCAAAATAGTACAATATTTATCATATTCTATGGTAGATGCCAAAAGCATGGATCATGGTGACCCAAGAGTACCATTTCACTCCCTAATAGTGATGTAATACCAAAAATGATTATCAATCCTCTTGAACTATGGTTGTAATGAACTAAGAGTGATATTAGGAGAGTGAAATTATGGAAAAAGTGGGTAATAGTGTGTGATAAACCCTTAACAACGGATGTCACATGGAAATTTTGACTAAATAGTGGCTAGAGGGAGTGCACAAGCTGAAAGGGAAGTTAACACATGAGGGATCATACCAGGTAGATACATTCTTCATTGTGATAGGGGGAGAGGAAGTGAGAGAGGGTTTTACTTTATTTTTATTATGGGAAATATTGAAAAAATTAAATATTTTATAAACCTAGGTATATCACATGATATAGTATCAAAATTAACCAAATGTTCTACCTATTTTGGAAAAACCAGCATACCCTATACAATTTCCTCGAATAAACTGTACCATTTAACAAACTATGCTCAATGGAACTATCTTGTTCGTAGACAACCACAAATGGTTATAATACGGTTGATCATAATCGTACACAATTAAAAAATTCTTAAAATATAAATATTTCATGTCATGGATATCCAAAATTTTATTGGCCTAAAATAAACTAAATATAATATAAAATAAAAACATTCAATGATATATTGGGGTCACAATTGTCCACAACATAAAACATCCAACCCCATAAAAATCTTTGTTATGGGTAAAGGTAATTAAAAATGTGGGAACCTTTTATTCCATTTTAAGATGTGTAACTAGTCTGAGAAAACTCAAGGGATCCTAAGACCAAGGAATCCTCCAACGTGACCCATCCTTCAAAAAACTACCCCATGTTATCAAACATGATAACTAACATAAATTTGAATCATCCATGAGGATATAATCGTGAACACTAAATTAGTGCATATTTAATAGAGTTCATCAAACAATTTAGATTTTATTTAATTTGTGAAGTATAAAATATACACTCCTATTATTAGAGTGTCAACAAAGATAACATGAATTCCTAAAAATCATAGGAGTAAACATACCATTCCTATAATCACAAACATACTCAAACAAGAACATCTATATAAAGGTTACATACACTAAGATACATTTGGAAGACCCAAAAATATAACCTCCAAGATCACAAGTTCAAGTATCCATACAAACTAAAAACGAAACATCTAAAATTTCTAGAGGTGAAATGAACTGGTTACTAAAATCATCACATATCAAAGACACCCAAAAAATGGATGGAACACAAGAATAAATATAATAAACATTGTAGTATTTAATATTGGATAACAATCGAGAGAAAATGGGATAGACTAAAACCTCATATCTTGGTATCCTTATCTTGGTAAACCAAATATGATCTAAATCAATAATAGTTAGCACATAATATAAACGTGTACTATAGCATTCATAGTCACCTAAATCACTCACCCCAAATCATCTAACAACCAACAGTGAATTGAATCTCAATTAAAGGACCTCACCACTTGTACATCATCACTAAAAGTTACCACACAATGAAATAAATGTAAGAGGGAAGAAAAAAATAAAAAATGTCACAATTAAACCAAAAAAAATGGAAAAAACTTTTATCCATGATATAAAACATCCTAGAATGTTTAACCAAGACACAATCCATCTCAAGGTTACATGACTGTAAACCTATTCATTAATAATTCTCATGAAAAACCATCATCCTAAGATATCAAGAAAATATATCCCCATAAATTAATCCTCATTGACTAGACATATCTCAACTAGCCATGTTCCCTAAGGAAAATGAGTATCTATCAAACTAAAACATAAAAAAAATGGAAGACAATAATTACACTCCACATAAAGTCTAAGTATGGGATAAAAAAAGGATGATCTACCTCTAATAATAGTCACACAATATTTTCTAATGGCATTTTCAAAGGAATAATTGTACTAAAGATAACATAATCCTAAAATTTCATTGTTACCAATGTGACATTTTTTCCAACCCACATGAATGGAAAAATTAAAATAACACCAAGAAATTATGGTATCTCACATGGAAAAAAATATCATTTACTAAAAAACTAAAAAATTCCCAAAGGAAGAAAAACCAATTTGCCTAAAAATATTAATTTTTATTTGAGAAACACAAAATCATTTGTAAAATATGGAAACTACCATATATTAAAATATATAATGCCTAAGAAAATTTCAAAAAAAAAGTTCCTGATTTATTTTAATTAAATATAAGTAATAGCTTATTCTTTCAAAATCACCACACATATTGGAAATTCCATTATAATTAAAAAACAAATTATTTATAAAACCTATTTTTTTCTGGGAAATGAAATCCAAAAATTCATAAGACAAATACACCATAATTTTAGGAAATGAAATTGTATTTTATAAAATTATCAAAGGGTTTACCGAAAAACAAAAAATATTTTCTAAAATTAAATATAATTTTATAAAAAAGATGAATGGATATATTTCCAATATTATCTAAATCTAATTAAATCATTTATTTCCCCCAAAAATAGATTTTAGAAAAAAACCACTCTAAAAAAGAGGCACGCCACAATTCTTGATCCACATCCATTAAATATATCAACACAAACCTTGTATTTTCCATTAACATTAGGGGTCTCTCAAGGATATTCTAAAAATCAAACTAAAAAGAATTTGGTACTATTAATAACTTGACCATAATTATTGATGAACCAAAATCCTATCAGATATATTTTATAAGGATATTTTCATATCAACAATTTGGTCAATATCTTGTTTATCAAGCCATATTTTTTTCCATATTACACTGATCTATTATCCAATTCCACCCAGAAATCCAAGCAAATGAATGCATCTGAAATATTTTTTTAATCCTTTTGGAATTATCAAATTATAAATTTATATATTCCCAAAATGCACTAACTACAATGGAATTGTAATGTGGTAATAGGCATTCATTCCTATAGAGATCGAGAAATACAATAGAATACTTTTGACAAATGGTTAGGTTTTTAAAAATTTAGTATAATTTTTTTAACTAAATAGATTACATGGGTTCAACCAAGAAAGAGAAATAGAATATTTTTTTATTTTAGGTATTAGAAAAATATAATCTTAAATCGAGCTTGGTATTGATATATGTATCAGTCTAATATGTATTGGAGATTCCACCAACTAATATTTGACCATCCAATTTGATCTACCAAATATGGAATCTAAATATTCTTCTAGAGATAGTCGATAATATATGTAAATGTTTATTTAATTCTAGGAAAAAATTATCAAAATTTATTGGTACGCTCTTTCTAAACTCCATCTACTTCAGAGTCCTTAAATTACACCTCTCATGTCTATAGTAGATCTAAAAAATAGATTACTAATTATTTTACACATAATTACTTGGCATAGGGTTACCATGTTATGATTTATAGAATCCTTACACTAAAAAATATATTTACTATTGACCCCTAACCCTCTCTATATTATTTTTGCATGAATCTGTTTTATAACTTTTTTAAAAAAGATGAAAAATTTATTGATATTATAAATAAACAACTCAAAATAAAGAAAATACACAATTTATATAATGAGAAATCAATTATATGCTATCATGAATGAATAAAAAATGAAGAACACAAAAATGGATGATGTTGAACGACCAAATAAATTGTATTCAAGTGTTTGAACAATAACTCACAAAAGAGTGACTCTTTGAATCCAAAGTGGTAATAATGGAATTATTAAAGCAATAAAATAAATTAATAGAAACAAACTAAAAAGAAAACATTAATGAAACAAAGGAAAAAATAAGAGGTTCAAAAATCTTGTTCGGAGGTACTATCCATTGTTGGGGTTTTAAGATATATATTGAGACAATAATTACAATATTTTTCATTGATTCGCACCTTATGACTCCTTTAATTTTCCCTTAAAACATGAATTTTACGGCATGTAAGTGGCTTTCAATCCATGTACATCAGATCTGAAAAGGTTTATAAATATTTATGATCTCATTGATTCCACGGACTACATCATCCTCAGATTATGATTTCAAAATTTTCATATCGTTCAATGATTTCACTCCATTTAACTCATCAAGATTGAATGTTGAGTATTTCATGATGTGGAATTTGAGTTTAAATCATGTACATGGTTCATGCCATTAAACATTGACTCACAATGTATAATTATGATAGAAGGTAGTCTTATCAAGGAATAGAAATTATATATATTGTATTCATGACATATTTTTTTGGTTAAATTCATGTTTCATTGTCAATTTTCATTATCACACTGAGCCATGAAGTGCTAGGCGTGAAGTGAATTTATATTCCTCAATTTTCATGTTTTTATTTTTAATTTCCACACATGTTATTCCTACCATAAGAATACCAAAATATTAATACAATAAATGAACCTCATATTCAATCATTAAATATTCAATATAAATGATTATAGAATCACACATGTAAATAGAATGAAAATAGAGATATTGAATACCCCTACTATTAAATATTTCATTATCCTCAAAATATCTAACATAATTGAAAAAAAATGTGTGTGTATATATAACAAATTATATTTTAAAATAATTATTGTCACAAAAAAATTATCATTGAATATTATAAAATCATAAAAAATAACCAATAAGTAATTCAAAAATTACAATTCAATACATTTTCCATTTTCACTTGTAGACATCAACCTTTCGTTAACACCCATTCCATTTATTATTTACCATTCCATGATGTTTTACACACATCAAAGAATCTAATTACCTAATGGTGTTATGAGCATGCCTCGTTTAGATTCTTCTAACCATATGATTTCATTGAATCCACTTCATCTACCCCAAAAATAAAAATATCACTATTAATGTTGAGGTATTTCCAATAAGGATAAATTATTTATAAGGATGAGGGTAGGCAGGTATAAATGTTGAAAATATTGTTAGGGTCAAGAAGGAGGAAAATCTCTAAATTATAACACATGATATTAAAAAATACATGCTTAATAAAATTATCTTCGCCATAATAATGTAATCTCACACACCCTCCTAAAAAGAAAATTAAATGATCACATGAAATGTAATCAATTTGAAAAATTTCCATATTTTGTTTTTTTCATCCGTTTTTTCCTCCATTTTAAAATTTATACCTAGGATAATTCTCAAATCCTACACTTAATGAAATATTATTTTCAGATAATCACATTGAATGTGATGATTATTGACCTACCCAAGAAACAACCAATTTTTGATTCAAAAATCCATGATTGGAATAAACCTCACATCCACCAACTAACCGCATATGATAAAAATAATCATCCCTGTGATGTGGATTTTTTATCCACACATGTCAAATCCCAATTTTATTTTTATTTTTATTTCTTTTTTAAAAAAATAAGATATAAACTATGTATTAAAATGAATGAAATTATAAACATTTTCTTGAAACCCAAGATAATAACATTGTATTCTCTAATCATTATACAACTTACCATATCCACCATGAATATCCCCTCCCCCACACACCAAAATTAATATCATGAAAAATAAAATGATTATGGTAGGAAGAGGAAATGATTGTTTCTTATGTGAATCAATCCAAACTAGGTCAACCATGGATTCTATAGGATAAGAATTATTAATATATAGTAGGGTGTTAGGATAATTTTTTTCATCATTATAATTCCTTAATCATTTCAAAAGTAAATTTTGGCATTCATATCATTGAAAATATATTAATTTATGTTTTAGTAGGTTTACATGCCCCATGTTGCACTCAAAAAACATGATTATAAATATAGGAAATATTTAATCTCAAATCTTATTTGGAATGGAAATATAAAATAAATCAGTACCATCATGGAATGAAATCAAAATTCATTTTACTCAATTCATGTATTTAGGAATCAACATCAAAAAATTCATTCATATTAGAAATAATGTTCATGAAATTTTAAATTAATGTTTCAAATGAGTCTGAAAATGTATATATATATCATTTTCATTTAATATAATCATATTTAATATTTTATAATATGATAATGTAAATATCTTATGTGTAGTTGTTTCATAGATTAGTCAATTGATGGAAAAATTTAAATGATTTTTGTCGGTGAGTCTAATTCAATTGATTTCAAGAAATAATTTAATTCATTTTTTATTTTTTATTTTAAAATCACATTGCTGAAAAAATGGGTAGTAAAAATATTAAAAATTATAAATTACTCCTCTTTTATTGTTGTTTTTGAATGAGTTTCTTAGGTTCTATCTAAATAGTGTTCATCAAGTGAACTATGAACTTATGACATGGATTGTTCTCAAAATGTGAACTAAAATCATTATTTTAATTTTTCTTGAATTATACACCTCATTTTCGTCCATCATCATTCTTCCAACAACCTAAAAAATGAATGAAAATAGTGAAATTAAATTCTCATTTAAAATATTTAATATTTTTCACAAAGTGATAATGATATCGATCATGAGGGTAGTTATTGAGCTAAAAAATAAAATAAATTTATTTTCTAGAAATAAATTTAAAAAACTAGGTTCCCTCCTATTATATACCCTTTTTATGGTCATTCAGAATTAATTTTAGCTTCATTAGATAATCGGAATAGGATATACAGCTAATCGTCTTGAGTTTGTCTAGTAATGGCTCTATTGCTTATTTATGGAAGCTCTTATCTTCTTCATGTTCTGGTACTTCATGACTAGTAGTGGTATGAGATTTATGGACATATTTAATGTAAAGAAAATTGAAATCTGAAATATTTTTTTGTTCTCTTTATCCATAAAAAATTTTCCCTTCTCTCCATTAGGTTCACATCCAGGAGTGAAATCTTGGGTTGGAACCTCCTTTTTGTTATCATTTATTTTGAAATTTTATAAGGGAGTCTCATTATTCTAAATTATCTAAAGGAAATTTTAGTTCTATGCATGAATGATTAAAATAAAATTACATCACTTTTTATTATTCATTTATTATGTTGAGCAATTGATCTTAATAAACCATATCATTCTCTTAATCATCTCTAATTCACTCAGCCCAGGAATTATATTTAAAGGTAGATTATTTACAATAGAATTTCAATTTGAAATTATCTGATCATGGTAGGTATTTAATTCTCTATGTTTATAATGATAGGCCTCATGATCTTCCATATGTTTATATAGAACATGAATTTAATTATTGAAAAATCTAATTAGTTTATATTTTCTATTTTAATCGTGTGATTTTTGGATGTAGGGGTCTTCTTGAATGTAACTCCCTTGAATCCACTATGTGTATAGATCATTGAAATCCTCCATTAATTGATCTTAAACATATTTAAAGAAACCATTATCTACATTATAATATATTACTGTGTTGTTAATAATGTAATCTAAATTTTAAATGACATGAGAATGTTATGATGCTAATTATCTCTATTCACTGATATTGGCCTCATTATAATCCATTATTTTGTCCAAAAATTCAACATACTTTGTGAGTAAACCAGATAGTCTATCTTCTGAGTGCTTCTTAGACCAAGTTCATATTTATAAGTTATTAATATTGGTGTCTCCTTTACTTGTTTGATAGTATGTTTTTTCAATTGTAGTTGTTGGGTTTCATCATATTCATGGGAATTTAAATAATCTGAGTTGGTTTCTTAACACTTCCATCCTTATAAATTCAATTCATCCAATGTTGTCAGATACTCTTGTAATATGTTATAAATGAGTGGAGGTCATAATATTGGTTCACATAAAAACTAATCTGATCCAACACTATAAATTTTCATAGGTGTAACATAATAATAATAATAATGTTAAATAAAAAATAAATACATAAAATACAATTACTGAATAGAAATGGGATAAGAAAAGTATTTCACTTAAGTAATTGATCTCGATTCCACAATAATTCTATGTTTCATCCAAGAAATTTATTCTAATTTCATGCATTAGCATGATTCCATTAAATTCTCTAGGCATGATGAACTGAGAAATTTATTTATTCTCAAGCATCACTAACTACAAATGAGTATTGAAGATGAATTATGCGGTCAATCCCATAAAGATCGAGGAATACAATAGAATAATTTTGAAAAAAAAATTGTTTACTAAAATTTCATTTTGATATTAATTAACTATTTAAATTACATGTGTTAAAATATGTAAGATAAATGGGATAAGGGACATTTTTTGGGTTCAATCCAATGAAAATTATAAATATTTCTTAGGATATACCTTATGATTAGTTTTCGAAGTTGTGAAAATGTCAATAATTTTTAATGTTTAAACCAATTTGATCTACCTAATATTTCAACTACTCTTTACTTCAGAGATGGCCGAAAAGATAAATTCAAGAAGCTTAGATTTTGGAAAAAATGTCACAATCTATTGGTCATAGCTTTATCAACTCCAAAAATGTCAACATCCTTTGATTACACCACCCATGGTTGGGTTAGATGAAAAATAATGATATTAAGAAATGTTTTAAACCTAATTAGTAGGAATAGGGATTCCATGTTTTGATTTAGAAATTTATTACATTAAAACATACCCTGACTCTTGACCCATAACCCTGAGAAGATTATCCACAATTGATGGTTCTAGAAAATTAGAGAATTCGATTTAAATATGATAGATATGATAAATAAAAAACATACAATAAGGTAGTACAAAATTGAAACAATGAAAAATTTATTAAATATATACATTGAATGAATAAGGAATTAATAATATAGGAATTGATGAATTTTAATTGCCGACATAAGTATATTCATTTGTTGGAATAAAAAATTGAAAAGAAATAGTCTTGGAATTGAAAGACTTAAAAAAATATAATTATTAAAATTATAAAATACAGAAGTGAAAACAAATTGGCAATAAAAAGGGAAATAGACAAATAAGAAAAAAGGATGTTCAACTGTCATGATCAAATTTTTTAACTGTGGTAGATGTTCATGCTTGTATATTGAGTTGAGCATTACATGACAAGTAAATGAATAAAATAATGTAAATTCCTTATTTTTCATTTACTTCAACACTTTTATAAAGTGTAATTGGATTTATATAAGTTTACATAAGAACCAAAAAGGTCATTGAATATTTTGTATCAAGTGTATTTTTAATAATGTTTCTTAATGAGATTACATTTTTGAAAATTTTAAAATATGTAATGACTTTACACTGCTTATCCCCTCATTATTCAAGTTCAAGTCTTTTACAATGTGTAATCTGGGTTCACATATTGAACATGGTTTATGCCTTCTCAAATATACTCATGTCTTGTAATTAAGTTATAATTTAGACTTTTTGGGGATTAAACATCATGTACATTGGATTAATAACTCGTATCATTAGATAGAATAAGGTTTAAAAATCAATTTTCATTGACACATCGTGCCATGATGCCACTCTGTCTGATTTTATGTTATGTTCCTTAATTTCCATTTTTCCCCAAAATTTATCTACATGTTGGTCCTTCTATAAAGGTAGAAAAAAATAATATCAAACATGAATCATATATTCAATCAATAAACATTCAATAGAAATTAATATAAAAACACACAAATATATTGAAAAATGTTGATATCACTAACCCCAATGAAAACTCAACTATGACAATGAGGATCAAAACTTATTCAACACTAAATCCAACAAAATTGTGAATTATAAATTCAAATAACACATTACATTGTAAACCATCCATCAAAAATATGGGTCATGATCATGAACCCACTCCTGAAAAACATCATATTTCCTGTTGAAAAATATGATTGGATCTTAACAAGACACCCTAAAAATAGGTGTGCCATAGGAAATTGAGTCTATGTTCTTATTAATAATAGAACCAGTATCCTATCATACTGTTTGTAATGAACCAAAATCTAATTTCACATGATGGACAATCAAATTAGAAAAAAACTAGGTATAAAGATGTCGAGGATCCCCATGTGTTTAAAATTAGTGCCTGTCCATCCAAATAATAGTTATGGGAATGGATTAATCTAAAAATTATAGTTATATAAATAAAAAAAAATTAATGAAAAACTATCATAAATCAGTCATATATGGTAAATTTGTTCAAATTATGAAAATAAATAATTAAAATTAGTAGATAATAGAGCAGTAGTGGAATGTTAAAAAAACAATCCCTCCACTCACCCCTATTTCCGTCCCCTATAATGCATATATCCAAAAAAATCATCCTCCTAAGAAGTTTCATAAAAAAACATAAAATATCAATACTCACCATCAAAAGAAATATGTAAAAGACAATTTTTGGAAAATGAAATAATATAAAAGGTGCACATTGGACATTTTATAAAAGTTAATGTCGATAAAAAAATTCATGATTAACCCCACAGGCTGAATGTAGTTAAATAAAAATGACACCTAAAATAACAATATTAATCAACACTCAAACAGAGGACCAAATTGAATGTAAGAATCTAAAAATGAGATAGTATATGAATGATGATAAACATTCCCAATAGGTCACCACCCACAAAAACTGTGAAAATACCTGGGTAAAATATTTCATGAAGTGGTATTTTGAACATAAGGTGTAATATAGGCATTCACATGCTTTATAAAATAAATAGAATCAATATTTCACATACACCTTTTCAAGCCTCAATAATTTTTTTTAAAATAAAAACAAAAATGATATATAAATTCAAATCATGATTTTTAATCAAATCCTTAAATTATGGTTTTAAAAACTAAGGAATGGTTTAATGACCCAACCATTCAGAGATTTCATAGCCAGTGGAACACTGAACTGCCACTACCCCATGCCCACCTCTGATAAGATAGTGTATAGAGACCCATGTTGAGTAGGAATATCACACATATGAGAGGCCTTATCATATGGTACCCAAAGTCTTCATCACACATCCATATCCTTGAATCCATGAAGTGATAATAATAGAAGATGATATAAAAATACCTTAATACATATGTGTCCCGTAAATACAGTATGACTAATCTTGAAAGCCTGAAAGGGGAAAATAAAATCCCCAAAAAAACTCAAAAACTATACAACCCGCTAATAATGAGGGAAGTACTATAAAATGCATGAATTATACAAACCTTAATTTTTCATTCCTAGAACTTTTCTCTACCCTATAATTGTCTTTTAAGGAATGTTATATGATACCATTTTTATGCACAATGCCTTTCATGGGTAGAATGATTCATTCTGGGGTGAGTATAAAAATACACAATAGGATTCCCCAAAAAACCAAAATAAATAGAAGAAAATAAATTGAAACAGTGGACTCCAACCAAACACAAAGGAGAATACCCAAGTGAGATATATTAAGAAACACCATCTCACCTATTTCACAACAATACGTGACTAGTCAGATCATCACCACCTAACATGTCAAACAATGTGACACATAATATAGTGTATCCCTGAATATCCCAGATATACTCATATTTGGCATCGAGTCTCATGATTTCCCAACCTGATTAATATAAATATGATTTTCTTGGAGGCTCAAAGGTAATTACCATCTTTTATATCACACTTCACAATCTCGTCCATACCTTATGAATCTCTTGTAATATATAACTCACGTCTTCCATAACTAAAATAATGGAACATCCCTATTGTTCAATATGGAACACATGTGATAGAACCCAATAATTGGGTCTTTACACAACAAAAATTACCCTTACACTGTGAGTAATTGACAAATATACAGACTTAATCAGACTAATACCTCATAAGAAATATTAGATATCGATACACTGAGAGGGGATCAATGTTAAGGGATCACTGAGGGACATTGTAAAAAAATGGTAAGATTGTAATCATAAATGATATCACACCACAACCCAAATATGGGACAAATCACTAAGTAGGTGTTCTATACCCATATAGTGTTGGTCACGTTGATTCCACAAATCCCACATAGGGAAAAAATGTGGTATCACACCAAATATATTGATACATTGATAGGGGTCACTCCCCAATGATCATTGGGGGAATTCATATGCTGCTAGATTTATCATACTTGATATGGGATAAATGCCAATGATGTTTTGGTCATACCAATTCAAAAAACCCTAACTAGTGAGAATGGTAGAAATAAGGATCGGTACAAGACTCTTGGAGTGATACATGTTGTAATAAGTTGAGGGTATAATGTCATCTGCTCAGGACGAGATGAATTACTAATCCCAAATAGTTATAGATGAAGACAGACTAAATAAATAATAAGGGAACTCACCGAAACTCAATGTTGGGTAACAATCCTATGATGAGGACGTGACACCATATAACCCTCATAAGAATAATCAAAGGGAACTCACTCAACCAATACTAGTTTATACATATCTAACAAAAGAAACCAACATCATAACCTCTTAACTCATCTCTAATACAAAAACCATGGATATAATCACATCCAACGTGAAGAAAAAACTAGAACAGGCTAACCATAAGCCTCCACCCAGGTCATCATGATTAATATGTGCGAGGGAGAAGTCGTCAAGGTATGTACATGGTGTGTACCCATAGTACATGATGTGTCTCCCAAAATAGGCCCCTAGACATGTCCCCTCTTAGTACATAGCGTGTATATAGGGGAATTTATGATGTTGAACCCATGTCACATAGTCTATGACTTTTTCAAAACCTCTAGGTATTTCTTCACTCACACAAAAAATACATTTATGTGACTCTACACATGGGGTGTAGCCATGGTACATGACATGTTCTTCTTGTTCAATCATAATATAGGGTCCATTTCCTCTGTATTTTTAATGACACATGACCATGTACCTGAACACAATGATCTTGGCCACATCTATCATCCACACGACATGGGATCACTACACAATGTGTACCCATGATACATGGTTGGTAGTCCCCAAATTTTATCTTCCCTGAATGTGAAGAACATATTACATGTTCCACATCACTACACGATTCATGATTAGAAATTATAAATGGGAATCCCCCAGAAGCCACCCTAAAACCATGATTTTTCCAGATCCCACCCAGAATGGTCCTCATATAATACCTAGTAGTTTTCTAAGGGGTATAAATTCATATAAAATTTCTATATGTCGATCATGATGTAGATTTCATTAATATGAAAACCTCATGGGGAAAATCCAATGCTTTAGGTCCACCATAATGCTCAAAATCGGCATCACCATGATCTGATGATGATAGTCCTAAAAATTAGGGTATGGTGGCACCTCATTACCTCAGTTCCTCCTAAGTCCTTCTGTCAGCGTGGGAGAACCCATCATTACCCTTCTATATAAAGGGTGAATAATTGGGGAATGCGATGTAGGTTTATTAATTAAATTTTAATAAATTAAAAAACCACCATTTGACACAACATTAATGATTGCCTCGAAATGGTCGCCTGATGTTGACAAAATTAGATTCACTCCCAAGGTAAACACTGTGTTCTAGACTTGAAAACGGTCTCCTATATTCGATCCGAGAATCCAAATGTAACATATTTCCCATTTTCAAAAAATCATATACGCATGAAAATTTGTTAAATATATTTAATATCACTGTTGGGCCCCAAAATCAAATCATAACACATCACATATATTTTGACATATTCCTTGAAAAATTTAAAATTATTACAATGAAATATAAGTGTCACAATACTCTCCCCATATTAACGAATATTCATCTCAGATAGAAACATCATATGCACATGAGAGAGAACTGAGTTCTCAACTCCATCTTCCACACCACCAAACCCTCTAGAAGGTTCCCATTATATAAAAAACACCCACATAGAAAAACCACATTACAATTACGATAATTTTCATTGTGGTTCACAAACACCACTGGGTACCTTGGAAACAAATTCCACCCTCAAAGCCTAGATCATCTAAGTTGATGACGTAAAAAATATCATGAAGAAATCCTCTCAACATCAAAAATTTGAAGACACCAGAACCTTTTCTAATGGTTATTAAAGGGTTAAGAATAATGTGACCATTCTAACCCACACCATAACTACAATATATCTCTCCATGTCCTGGTGTTATCCCATCAACCCACGAAACTCTTTGAATTAATTGATGGGGAAATATCTTATGGATCACATGACCTCCTCATAAAACTCCATGGTCTATTTTCATTGGTTTAAAATGAACCATTAAATTTACTAGAGTAACCCATATTCTAATGGATAGTCTATGAACTTCATGAAAATCATTATAACCATCCCTTTGCCAACATGTGTTCTCCCATATTGGATACAACTTGTATAGTGGTGACCTACAAGATCTCAAAGTCATTGACTCCAAAGGTGTTACTATGATGGAAGAGTGCTCACTTCCATGATACCCAAACTCCACTGAGGGTATGGGGATATTCCCATACCTGACGCCAATCCAACATTCATACTGAATACATGATTCTGAAAGCCTTAACTATATTATTTTATTGTCCACTGAACGTGATGCCAAAGGATTCTCAAACTAACACCAATCAACTTGGTGTTATACCAATAGAAACAACCACATTAGAACCTTTTATCTGCATGTTTCTGGTGTCATCATAAATCCATAGAAGAGATATTCAATCCACACCTCTGGAAAATAATTGAATAACATTTCCAATGGAGATCCTATCACAGGATTATGTGAAAAAAACTCGATGTTGTGTCTTCATGTCTTAAAATTAGTGAATAGAGGATAATATCAACTAGATACATGGTTACCTGATAGTATGGCTGAGATTATACACAGATCGATCAAATATTCATGGGAAATTTCATATTTAAAAAAATCAGTTGAGATTAGCCACATCAAGATCAGACATCTGAAGAAAGAAATGGAGAATAGAGTGGTCGGTGGAGGTTAAAGTTGAGACCAAATCCTATGGTCCAGATATTGCACAATGAGATTGAATGGTCCAGATTAGATCTAAATTAAAAAACCACACCCCACCTCAAAACAGGGATTGAACGAGGGATTCATTAAATACATCATTTCCTTAGCGACATGGAAATAGAATAACATACCCCTCAGCGGTACCGCCCCATACTGGTTCTCTTACAGGAGTACTCAGCATCCCCTTATGTCGTTCTGCCACCCCACACGGTCCCCCCACCTCGATTCCTCCCTACACCAACATGGGAGCGTAATGGCACTAGTGTGTTACTCAGCATGCACCATGCATGCGTTCCCCATGGGTTCTCTGACTTTCCAGTTCTACGTGAGACGCCTACCAATCCACGAGGGCTTAGCCTTCAAGGATTCCCTCAGTTGGCTGGGTTCTCACCCAAATTTTTATAAAAACAATATTATATTTTTATTAAACATAAAAAAATATTTATATTAGAATAAATATATACTTTTTAATTTTTAAACTAATATCTAAAAAACATTATTTTCGTAAATTGTATTCATTTTTTGATTTTAAAGAATCATAATTTTAAAATATAAATACAAAATTTAGCTTCCATTAATACATGACATAATACCATTTTAAGTCATTCTAAACAAAAAAATTTCATATTTTTTAAATCAAAATTTGAAATACATCTTATATTTGAAGAAATATTTTTATTTAAGTAAATATTAAACTTAAAAAAATCTAAAAAACATAAAAATATTAGAAACATATATATATCCCTATATAATAAATTATTATATTTCATTTATATTAGAAGATAAATAATTGTAACATTCAATACATAGAGGGATATTCTTTCAAAACATTTCATCTAGTTAAATATATACATATAATAACTAAAGTATTACATTCAAACATTCAAACCCCATAAATTTATTAATGAACATAAAATAATTAAGATACTTTAAATATGTATAATATTTAAAAAAACATATATAATTAAAATAATCAAAATACATAAAATGCAAAACGGTTATAAAATTTTATGTCTATTTCAAAAACTGATGGCCATCTAAAGACCTCAATGGCCATCAACTGTCATATTCAACTTTAAGGCCTTATAAATACTTGTTTATTGGTGTTAAAAACATCAAAAACCAATTAGATGAAGATTGTGCTCTATATCTCCTTGATGCTTAGTATAGCCTTCATTGTTCTTTCCAAAATGTTTTTCATAGTGACAAACCTTATGCACATTCACAATTTTCAACATTTGTTTTTTGTGTTTGGTGATCTCATGTGGTTTTGATATGTCTCCTAATATGTATTCTAGGTTAGTGAGAATATTTTGGCTTTATGGAAATGTAATGATTCACATTTCTATTAAATAAAACATGTCTATATTTTTATTCTACAAGTATTTTAGTTTAGATGGAACTGCTATTAAAAAAGCAAATAATAATACTAATACTATTAATGAAAAAAAAATATTGTTATTACACGAATAAATATGGTTGGGGCGTCACATTATCCTCCGTAAAAATAATTTTGTCTCATAATTCCATCTTACTCTTTTCCTTCCTAGAACCATCCCACATACATCACACATGATGTAACTATAATACTTTTTTTATACATTACTAATTAAATAATATAAATGAAAAAAATATTTTATTTATACTTTAATTATTTCTACTTTTGGATATTATTTTCATAGTTTCGTCTAGTTACAAAAACTGCCAAAATAGTCTCAAACTCATCCATTTATATGGTCTAGATGCAGCATGAGCAATTCGGGTGAAACTCATGTAGAAAGCTATTGTATCACGAGAGAGTGCCATGAGGGTTTTATAGTTGAGAGACATTGGTATGTACATGATGTATGTAAAATGAATGATAAGGATTGACCTATATACATTCAATGTCAAAAACTGGAACATATAGACCATTGGATAATATTTAACAATGATGTGTTGTGTGAAGGAAACCTTCCAATGCTTCTTCCCGGAGCATCCGTAAGTCTTGGAAATTTTTGAATATAGTGGAGAATAGGAATATACCTTCATGATACATTCCCCTATTAACATACTCTTAAAATTGTGCATTTTCCATACAATGATTAACATAACTATAACCATAATAGGAACAAAGGACGTTTGGGTTTTTGGAAACATTATTGAGATTTTCAGGTTATACACGGGTTCATGAAAGGATGGTATGATTATGAAGATGACTTGAAAATTATTTCCTCTAGTAATAATTTAGGGATACATAAAATGTTTTTTTGTTGAACCATGACATTCCATCTGAAAATGTTGTGAACATATTCAATTTTGAGAATCATAGGAATTGTTTATATTTTGTTCTAATTTTCCATAATTGTCTCAACCGATCTTTTGTTACCATATATAAGGACCCGAACGCAGAAGCCTAGAGTCAGTGACTAAAACATGGTGTGTAATTTTTTTTATAAAAAAATTATGATAAAATTACACATCGCATTCCATCACATGGAACTATTCTAATTTAGGTTTGGGAAAACCAGATACATCTGATACATTTCTTCAAAATATTGACAGGGATAAGAATGATATTGTTTCCATCACATAGGAGTACTTGATGATTTAAAAATATACTAACCCTATAAAAATAATTTGGAAATGTAAGGTGAGCATAAGAATGGATAGTAAGGGTTTTTTTAAAACAAATTAATGAAATTCCGTTTTAAAACATCCTTTTAAATAATTAAAAACATATTCCTAAAAGGTAAACAACATTTCATGAATCACGTCGTCAACATTTTTCGATGGTTACTTGAAAAAAATTCAGGGATATATTGTACATGTGGACATTATATATTTATTTGAAATCTATAGATAAAACACATATCAAAGTACACATACATGTACAAAAATGCATGGAATGCTGCAAAATAAAAAAATTAATCAAACAAATTTTCGGGTGACATGTGATGAGGCTGATACAAATAGGAACATAAAATAATACCTTATTTGATTGCATAATCAACAAAATTCTATTATACTTTGAAATTAAATTCATGAATAGATAGATGTAATAATTCCTTTTATGTCAATGTTTTGAAAAATAGGTTTTTCTCTATCTTTATATATGATATTCGAAGTACATACTTCATTATGCCTTCTCCATGTATTACCATTATTGTAAGTAAATAATTCTCATACAATGATATAATACTTGTCGAATAGTCCAATGCATGGTTAAATATTAATCACATATTGAGGAAATTCATAATTATTGATTGTTATATCATTATGTAGAGGCCTCGTGCCAATACCATGCCTAATCATTCTATCAATGCCTCGTTCTATGGCCTAGTTTCTCTCTTGATACCTACAGATGCATCTAGAGGTTATAGCAGGCTTCACCCATCACCTAACCAGTCCAATTCATTCCTCAAATATCTAAATTTATTTACATAAAAGTGTCACATACCACTTTAGTTAATTATTTTATGTCTTTTATTTGAAGTGTCCCATACAACTTCAAATAATTAATATATTTATTTTATTCCTAGAATCTCATACTGCATATAATAATTAAATCTTTAATCCATAATATATTATTAGAGATAGATTCCATTTTAAAATTATGTCCATATTCATAAATGAATCATGCATTAACTATAAACATTAAATTAAGGGTTGTATGGTCACATAGATATACATTTGTGGAAGTGATGATAACTGATGTACATAAAATAATAGTTATTTTAGTTCTTTCATGAAAAATAATAATAGTTAAATTGGAAACTGGTATTCCCTGGTATTAAACTTTTTATATAAAAAATAAATGTTTGATGATAAATAACATTCATGATTTCCCTACAATGATAAATAGTAGAGTTAAACCAATTAAATCCTATCATTTACTTACTAATACAATTCATTATGGAAGATACAACATGATTTTAAATATAATAAGTATAATTTTAAATCAATTATTTCATCTATGTTATTCATGCATAAGAACATAATTAAACAGATTTCAGTAGACGTGCCAATGCATGTATATATATTTATTTATAATGAACAAAAGATTATTCAATCCTTCTATCCTAAAATTTATAAATTGGGGATTCATGCATGTAATATCAAAGTGATGTCTTCTTAAAAAGTTTGGGCTCACAATAACAAAAAAAAGTTTTATTATTCTTTTCCAATATTAAATTGTATCCTATATATTATATAAAACAATTTGAACAAATAAAAATATTACATTCAAACATAAAATATCCACATGGTAAAAAACAATCAAAACATCTTAAAATAATTCATGACATGCATATGATTAATTTCGGTTCTTATATGTATATAAATGTGGGTTTGAAAATTTTATAATACAATATATACATGAAGTGTATACAAGCGATTTGCATAATGAAAAAATTGTTTAACAAATCCTTATATGTTTCATACACTTCAACAACATAATTTAATCTCTATTATTAGTTGTTGAAAACCACATTCAGGTTGTAATTAAAATCTATATGTATATATACATAGATCTGTATATACATGAAGTTTTAAATATTAAATCCGAAATTTAAATAACCCTGACATGTATTACATGAGTAAAGAACATCATACTAATATTCATCACTCGAAAATGATATGAAATAAAATAGAATTGTTATGTATATATACATATAAACAATATATATATATATAAGGTTTAATCAAACACCAAACTAAAAATAAAACCCTTACACAATTTAAATGTGTTTAAGAACATCATTTAAAAAAAATGTTCAGCATTCGAAAATCATAAAATTGGAATAGGATTGTTAACTAATAAATTGTATATAAATATATATGTGTATATATAAGTTAAAATTAAAGACAAAGCAAAAATAATCCCTTATAAGTGTTATACGCATTAAAATGATCAGCTAAACACTCATAATCAACATTTAGAAAACCTAAAAACATGTTAGGAATGAATGTTATATATAACTGTATATATATATATTTATATATTAATATTAACAAAAGTTTATATAAGAGAATTTTTATTATTAAAATGAATCAAAACAATCCATTATCTGACTTAAAGAGTGAGGTTGATTCAAGCAGTCATTAGAGAGGAGTTGCGGGGATGAAAAACCATTGGGTTAAGGTGAAAATTAATGATCTAAATAACCGGTTTACCTAAAATGTATATATATATATATATTATCTAAAATTGTTCAATAATAATCATATATACAATTAAACTTAACGAAATCCAAATCTAACTATTCGGATAGAAATCAAAAATGGTGATTAACCCATATCCCGATTGGATAAATTGTATATATATATATATATATTATTGAATGATTTCATGGAAATGGTTCAGTTTATATTAAAATAAACACACATGGAGACCAGTGGAATGAAGAGAGGAGGATGACCTGGCCATGGAGAAGGAAATGACAACTCACGGGAGAGGTAAGAATAGTGGGGAGATGGTGATGGGTACTAGTGAGGTGAGAGGAAGTAGAAAAAGAAAGGGAAAAGATGTTGAATAATAAGGGATGACCATAATAAGGAATGAATTGATCGGATGGATTTGGAGAGTTCCAAATTTTTTTAAAAATATGGATGGTTGAAATTATATATGGATCGATCAAATGTTCATGGGAAACTGAGGGTTTTTGAAAAAATTAGTGTCTAGGATCAACTGTGTTCTTATTGGAAAACTGAAGAAAAACATTGATAATGGAGTGGTCGATGGTGTTTGAGGTCTAGACAAGATCGTATGGTCTAGATCTCTCATGATGAAATTGAACGACCCAGATTATATATGCATTATAAAAATGAGTCCCACATAAAAATGCGGAGTCAACTAGGACCACCATTAATACCTTGTTGCCATAGTGATACAAAATTTAAATCCCTTCTCCCACCCTAGTATCACCCTATAACGATTCTCTTGCGGGTGTGCTCTATTCCCAGCATATGTCTTCATGCTACCCCATAAGTTGGTGCCTCCTCGGTTCCAACCTATTCCCCATGGGCACACACTAAAACTGGTGCATGCCTCGACATGAAACATGCATTCACTGCTCGATGGTTCGCTGACCTCAGGGTTCAATTTGAGATGACCACCATACCTTGAGGGATTTTCCATCAAGGCTTCCCACGGTTTTTTGGGTACTCACCCAACTTTTTATAAAAATAAAACATCATTATTATTAAACATAATAACATATTTATATCAAAATATATATTTTATCTTGTGATTAAACTAAACTCCAAATATCATTGTTATCATAAATAGTATTAATTTTTATATTTTAAACCATCATATGTTAAAAATATAAATATAAAATTTAAATTCCATTAATACATGTCATAAAATAATTTTTACTCATTCTAATGTAAATCATGTTCTATTTCTAAAATAAAAATATGAAAAAAATCCAAAATTTGAAGCCATGTTTTATTTTCACTAAATATAACACATAAAAAATTTAAAACACTTAAAAATATTTGAAACATATATATTTCTCTATGAAAAATTATTATATTTCATTTCTATTAAAAGATAAATACGTATAAACTTTTATTACATAGAGGGACATTCTTTAATAACATTACATATACTTAAAAACAAAAATTTAATAACTAAAATCATACATTAAAAATTCAAAACCCTTAATGTTCTTAAAGTACATAAAACAATTATGTTACAGTAAATATATAGAATAAATAAAAAATATACATAAAATAATAAAAATATATAAAATACCAAATGATTATAAAAAATTTTGACCACCAAAAAATCAACGATCATCTAAAGACCTCAATGGACAACAACTGTCATTTTAAACATCATGGAATTATAAATAATTTTTTAAGGGTGTTCCACACTTGAAAAACCAATTCGGTGAAGACGGTTCTCTACATCCCCTTGTTGTTTATTATGCATTCTATTTTAATTTCCATAATTTTTTCATTGTGACATACCCGAAGGACTTTCACTATTTTCTAGGTCTTTTTTTGTGTTTGGTCGTCTCCCTGTGATTCTGATAGGTCTACTTTTAGGTATTCTAGGTTAGTGAGTGTCTTTTGGCATTATGAAAATGTAAGGATTCAAAATTTTAATTGAATAAAATATGTCATTAATTTCATTCTTCAAGAATTTATTTTAGATGGAACCACTATTAAACAAATAAGAATAATAACGATACTAATAATAAAAAAATAATTATTACAAGAATAAATATGTCTGGGTTGTCATAAGAAGCCTCAAACTAAAAGTGAAAAGGAAAGAGTATAACACATTTATATCGATCAATAATAGTATAGAAGTAGAAATGATTCAAATAATACCTTTAAACACTCTTAGATCCTCTAGATCAAGAACCTCCATCACCTACAACTTCGCCTTTCCCTTTACACCAACTACCTGTGCCTATTTTTAACAACATGTCAGTGGTAGTGGTGATAAAAAAATAAAATTACCATAAACCACATGTTACTCCTTCATCTATGGTGCAACGTCTACCACCCCATAAACATACTTAATGAAACTAGTTACCCTCTGTTTCTGAAACTTTCGCCAAGGCGTGAACATCCATCTATTTGAGGACGACAAGGACGTGCTAATGTTTCTCCACATTCCCGCTTTCCAAAGGTGGACAACATCTATTCCTCATTTAGGGATGTTTTCTCCTTGATCAAAAGAAGATGATGGGATGTCAATTATTCCTTTGTGGATTCCTACTAGGAACTCGTCACCTAGTCCGGGTATCCCTTATAGACATAGATTGTGTTCATGAAACTCTTCCCAGTGCCATGTCATCATGGATTCCGGTTAATTACACTACTTCTATTGGGACATTATAAGGGTTCTGGTCTTGGAAGCAACCCTATTTTGGGAGAGTACTCACGTTGTACATCACTATTGTGTCCGGATGCTGGAAAACTAGCACATCTGGGTTTCTTACACTTATTATAGGGATTCATGAGGGCGTAGAAGCCCAAGTCATCCCATGTCAAATGCGGGAATTATATTCCATGGGTATGTATCTGAGGTTTTTCTCACCTTTCCATGTTTAACACAGTGTATGGCACAAGTTTAACTTCTAGTAGAAATGGATTAGATAGATCAGAACACAAACTAGATAGGATCAGATGGGTTCAAACCCTGGAGGGAATACTGATGCTAGGAGATGAACTGGAATGATCTCACCGGGATGTGGCGGACCGCGTAAGAATTGGGATGGAGATGTAGAGTTTAATTATGTGGATAGAGAATGGGATAGAACTGACCTAAGGAGGATGTTGATGTTGGGGTTGATCCTTAAAGAGACATCCTACATATCCCCATGGCATTGAATCAAAGTCCATATAGTTCAGTGGGATGATGGGACAACTGAGGAGGCGACCCATGAGAATGGATGCATGGATGGGACCTAGAGGAAGTGGATCCTCTGGGTTGTGGTATGACCTTCTGGAAACACATGGGCTCGATTGAGAGAACAAGATGAGACATGAGAGATGTAATTGAACCAAAGAGTGGATTCCTACGTATCCATGTGGCATGGAATCTAAGTTCACGTAGTTCATCTGAAGACGACATACTATTGATTGGGGTTGACAATGACTTAACGTTGGATTGGGGAACAATGGATTGTCACTGGATGGGGTTTAAACTCATAGAGGCTTCCTACGTACCATTTCTAAGAGACAAGGATCAAATCCCACATAATTCAGGAAGGTGGATGTTGTTTAAAGTCGTGCATGACAAATAGGGGGAATGTCATTTAACATCATGCAGGACGAAGGTGGTTCAAATTTAAGGGGGTCAAAACCAATGGATGGTGGACTTGACCCTCAGGGAGGCTTCCTAAGTACCTTACCTTGGCAAGGATCAATGACCACATAGTTCAGGATGGGTTTTGGTGAACCGACATGAAAATAGTCAGGACCAATAGGTGTTGGGCTTGAACCTCGGGGAGTCTTCCTACATAGCTCTCCATGGTAATTATCAATGTTTACATAGTTCATAAAGGAGTGGGCACACACTCTATAATACCCAGAAAGGATGTCAGGGTCGATTCTTTCTGTAAGACCACGTGAGTCATTCTCAGTATGAGAAACAAGAGGCAACAAAGACCTGATGATTTATTGTTAAAGGTGCGTCTATGATGAGTGATGTGGGGAATACACATGGTTAGTGTCCCATGGAGAAAACATGGGGGATTAAGCAGGGTTAACAGTGCAGGGAGATGGATATTGGGACATACTCCATGGTGGATGCCTGGTGGCGAAAAAGCCCAGCAGGAGAGGGATTTGGCATTGGGGAAAGGAGGGATTTGGTGCCCATCACCCGCTCTCTGTCCCTTGAATCTGGGGAAGAGAATAGAAGCATGGATGATACCTCTTGCAATAAAAGTTAAGGTCTTACACCAAGGTGGTTTCCCTATCCCCATGGACAAATTTCTCTCCGATAAAGAGTATCTAATTCCATGTGAGGAATGATTTCAATTTTGTAGGGACCAGTGGGCATGAATAATTCCCAAGGAGGGGATCACCATGTACGATGAATAGGGAAAGGTCATAGTTTAACATCATGGGCTGAGGAAGATGACTCTTGGCAATTTAACATCTTTCATCTCGGACGAGGTGGATTCACTCTGCACCCCTTATGACATACTTAACTGATACCTCCCACCCCTTGGGGAAGGGATGGCATATGCAATGCCATTATGAGGGGTTGTTATGGAGTTATCCTTTGAGGGGTCCATGTTAGTGTGGCTATGAGAAGAATAAATAGTCGTTAGCATGCCTATGAAAAGAATCATGAGGCGCAGAAATGCAATGAGAAGCACCACCCAAGGGTCATTTTATTTCCTTTCTAAAAACCTAAAAGGCCACAAGGGAAAAAGAGTTGAAGAGAAAATGGGTACACCGGTAGAAGCATTGTGATGTTCTGGTGCTCCATGAAGTGGAGGGGATTTGCAAAGGGATGTGCTCTGTGATGTGTAGTGGCCTAGCCTAGGCATAGGTAATAGGTGCATATGGAGGGTGATTCGCGAAGTGGAAAGGAATTCATGATGCAATCCCTTTCAAAGGAAGTGTGACCCACAAAATGCAATATTGAAATGAAATGTTCCTTGCGAAGCACATTTACCCTTCCTTAACATGCGGGTCACATGTGCATCAAGGGTAATTTGAAAATCACAAGTACTATGCGAAGACCTGAGTCCCTATGGGGATCTCCTTCCTTCGTGGAGGCCCGTGGGATCTGTGAAGAGAATCCCTTGTTAAAGAGGGGAGGAATTCATGCAAAGGGGAAGGGAATTCATGATGCAACAGTACCTTGAAAAAGATCATGGTTCGTAGAGTATATATTGCTTCACGATGTGTATCTCAGAAGGTGAATGGTCGGAGGATGCTTTTTTGTGATCTAGGAGAGCCTGGTATTTATAGGTAAGAGGTGCTCCAATGAATATCCCTCAAGGCGTGAAGACAGATCTGGTTATGCGGCGGGTTCGTGAATATCAAAGGGGTTCATAGAGAATCCCTCCTACTCGCTCTAGGGCGGGTTCATGAACGTCAGAGGGGTTCAAAGATCCTCCCTCATCATGGCTCCACAGAGGGTTTTCAAATGGGAAATCAGTATGCAGAGCCTCTCGCCTCCTTGCTCCACGATGGGTTCACATAGGCAGATCTTGGCGCTGGCTGCTGTGTTGCGGGTCTCCACGAATGAGCTTCGAGAGGAAATTTCTAAGAGTTTCATGTTTGACCTTCTTCATCCATAATTTTGGAGCCACAAAATGTCCCCTTCAGACATGAGGCCAAGGAGAGATCAAGGGTTAATTTTGGAGGGAAATTTCTGAAATCCCTCATCCAATTGAGAAGATGACTTGTGAAAGAGGCTCACGAAGAGGAGATGCTACGGGGCGGATGAGCGTTCTGCAAAGCTCGTCATGGTTAGATGCTCCGCAAAGTGCCAGGTGTCCTTGCCTATAATTAACATAGCTGACCTCTCTTTTATCCTTTTCATTCTCCAGGTTTTTTGCATTTAGTGCTCTCGATTCATGAAGCTTCACGTACTCCGTGATTTCTCTCTGGGAATTAGGAATTTTTCTTCGTGGTGCATAGTGAGTACTTGAGTCCATGACGATGCACTATGCGGGTTGCATCCGATTTTTGGTGCAAGACTTCGTGATTCCATTTCATGGATTGAGCTTTGCGAAGGGTCTCTGTGAAAGAGCTCTGCGAATGGGCTTCACAAACAAGAACAAAAATATTCCACATCTTCAAAACGGAAAAGCTCACCAAGAGGCTTCTTGGGGGTCCATACAGACACTGCTCAAAGGGAGGAGGTGGAGAATAGATAGGGCCAGATGGAGTATGTACTGAGCCACCCTGACCATGATTCATTGGTGACATTGCTGTCAAAAATCCAAAAGAATTATCCGTTATGTAAGAGGCTACCTCTGTATGACTTCGGGATGAGGGATGATATCTTCATCCCTAAAGCAAGTAGAGACATGCTCTCTTACTGAGTAAGGAGCACGTTGTGCCAGTGCCAGTGGTTTAGGGCGGCTGACGGCCATGCCTAGGAGGACTTCATGCCTATTATTGCAGATATTATTTACAATAATATGAACAATATTGACGGGATGGAATTGCAGCTGGAGACATTCCCCCTTCTCTACCAGACGATATTGAAGGTATCCCCGAGGAACATGTGGATGAGACGGTCTGATGAGTGGGATCTACTCCAGGTCAGAAACATTATTGATGACTGGACGTTGGCCTATTGTGTAGGTGCCTCATGTGAAGATTTCAAGTCATATATAAGGATAGCGAGACTATATGATGTGGTTTATGCCTCCCAATTCCAAATCTATCAACCGAAGTAACTGATACCGGTGTTGTTGAGAAGGTGGTCATAAAGGACCAATACCTTCCACTAACACCATGGGGAGGTTGGGATCAGTTAATGGGATGTGAATCAGGTCTCGGGGGTTCCGATAATGTGGGTTGATGATTGATGAATTCCTCCCTATTAACGGTGCATTAGAGGATTTTATGAAAATGATGTCGTTGGTAATGGCGTTGATGGAGCCGGTGTTGCGAGAGGACAAGGAAGCAGTGAGTGACATCCACTTCAGACGGTGGTTCAAGCAGTTCCCAAAAATCCTGACAGACATGCAGTTTCTAGTGAGGCCTCAAACATTCTCGATGGGGGATCATCGGGGAATGGAGCACTCATACTGGAGGCTCCTATCGGATAGCCAGTGGAAAACTTGGGGATTTAGTGTCAGCACCGAGAAACAATTGGTAGTCTAGCTGGCGGTATTCATTGCGGCTCTCATCTACAGTTGGATCCTACTGGTGAGGGATAGGAACATGGGCATGAGACCAAGCACATTTATCATGGCATCCATGTTGGCGACTGGTGGGAGGGTCATCCTCGGAATCCTGATGCTCACCAAGTCGTACATGATTTTGTGGAATATTAGCGAGGGAAGAGTCCACATAGGATATGTGGGCCGGTCCACCTTCTGTATGGGTGGATAGCGACGCACATAATGGGGGCCTATGAATATCTGATCCCCATATCCCCTCCAGAATCAAGAATCTTCTCATCCATCATGAATGCCACAGGGAGCTTTCTAGCCAAGAAGATCGTGCAAGAGGTATTGAACCATGTCTGGGAGGTAGAAGAGTTCTATATTCATATGTTCCAACTGCCAATGGTTGCTTTCACTAATTATGTCCAAGTAATTGAAGAGAATCGGTCCAATATCATGTCTTTTCAAGGTGGAGTCTTAGTGTAATGAGTTGATTGTGATCCTCTCTACGAGCCGTAGACTCGATAATAATTCACCAGGAAATTTCAGTGTACGCAACGACTGACCCCAGATGTATACTTAGTAGTGCTCCACGAGGAACATCTATGTGTGATGAGGTAGTTGTGGATTATTTTTACATAGGAAGAAAGTATGACGCAGAATGAGCTACCTATGCCAACTGCCATCTTCGGGTAAATGAAGGATTATTCCAAAATCTTGGAGGTGGCCTACCCGGCAGAGATATTAAAGTATCCAACTATTCGAGACAATGATGGTGTGCCTTCCCAACCTCGAGGTCAGGGTTGTAAGGCATAATGGACATCCCACGGTGGCGAGGCTACCATAGCGAAGATCCCCACACGGATTGAGGGGGAGGAAGTGGCAGCAGATCCAGCAACAGCAGTGGACCCGGTGGTCCCAGAAGAATAATGTTATATAGAGGGTAGGCCACTAAGAGGATTCTGTGGAATATCCACTCAGGCTCTGGGGAAGTGGATGCGCCACATAGACATGCCAAAAAAATTTGTAGTCCCAAAGGCTTGGGACATCTGGAAAGTCATCATGAAATTTAGCAGCCCATCTGAGAAGTGGAAACACCTGAACCATCTCGGGATAGATTTTCCGAGAATATGCCCTATCAGGGGCATCATTGTGGTGTCACAGGTGGAGGTGGAGAAATACCTAGTATAGCTGGAGTACATAGTGCACTCCGGGTGTGTTCCATGACCAATTAATGATTGTGTGAATGTGTTGTTGGGTCAAATGGCTCTCCCACAGTTTTTGGTTGCTGATTTGAGGTAAAGATTCCCTCTTCCAAAAGAATCAGATGAATCCTACAGGGTGGAAGAGACTGGTAGATGGAGCCCTCTAGAAGAGGGAGAATTGTAGAATCCATGCCTATATATTAAATAATTTTCAATGGACATTGCGGTAAAAATCATGAGAACCTTCCCTGAGATCTTCTTCAAGGATACTTTGGACCCCTCACCAATGTTTAATCCATGCAAGAGATACTCATTCAAAGAACCCATTCTCATCCCTTAGTGGATGCATATACAGGGCCTTCGGGATCCACACCCGCAGCTATGGAGATTACTACATCCAATAGGGCCAGGATACCCGAGGTTACACCTCCAATGTTTCCAGATCTTCCGACAATATACGGAGGGCCATGCCTCGAGGTCCTCATAGCAACAACCTAATAATCAGACAGAGGATTTGATCTCTGTATGTTTCCTTCAGAAAACTCATAACGACCACCCATTAACCAAGCAAACTGAAATATGTGCCTTTTTGTATGTATAGTTACTTAATTGATGTGGTTTTCCTTGTAGAGGTTGGTTGGTATTCTTGGGAGTGATTTTACAAATGGAATGTCGATGGTCGTGGAGGCAGATATCTGGACCGACCAAGCTGCAGTACTCTAGATCACAGATAGTACTGTTGGTCGGGTTGTGCTTGCGATTATTAATGTGGGATCTGATGATGCAGATTGTTCGGACAGCCTGGGCCCTGCCATATATGATCAGACACCATATGTGGGCCCTACTCATGAGTTCATGGGGGTGTTCCCTAGGTAGAAACCTTCTAACCCTGTAGAATGGGACGAAACAGCCTCTGATGAACATGAAAACAAGATAGTCTATCACCGATCAGGGAATATATTCAAGAGCTCTATCGATGATACCCATGAATAACAATGGATAGAACCAATGGAGAGACTTTGTTCGCTATTGTGTGAACTGTGTGTTGGGGGAGTAGATGACCAGCATCCTCCCATAATTATCCAAGTTCTCAAGGCAGTATAGATTCGAGGGTATGACCAAGGCCATGATGTGGGTAGGTAGCGAAGAAAAGAGGTGAACATCAAGAGGATCCAAGAGGAAGAAAATGAGAATAAATGGTTGCACATCTAGGTAGATGAACATTCTACTTCTTTTAATATGTATTCGGAGATTATATCGTGGCTGAGGGCCCAGTTGGAAGAGTCTTAGAAGCACATAAGGAAATCCTCCAAGGAGATGATCCCTATCCAAAATAATGAGGAGCAGGCTTGGATCGCAGCTTACGAACTGTGTCCCCTCTCTGTCAGAGTGGAATAGGAACTGAACAGGTGACTGCGAGCCCTCGACACCACAATCCAGAAGGTGGTGGAGATGTAACTTCCTTTTGAAGTTGTCAACCCATCCATAGGAGGGATATGTCCCTGGTGCTGTAATACATACAAACCTGAAAACATAATTTCATGCTTTAACTATTTTATGCCAACATCATACATGTATTCTGGTATTTGTATTGTTTTATTGCAATACCGTCATATTCGTGGAGCATCTAGTGATCAATCCCTAAGCTCCCATGGGTCGGTCCTGATGTGAGAAATAAGGGATGACCACCTTATTATTCTATCCAAATGGAAGAGAGAAAAGTAAGCATCAGGAATCTAGGTATTTGATCAACCAATCTATATTTCTGGGATGACAAGGGGAGGCCCAATTGGAGGAAGAGGACCTTAGATTAATAGACATATCGTCCTCCAATTGTGCTCTAGTGCTTGAGTTGGGTAACTCCAAGGGATTTTGACTTAATATGAACATAGGGGAATGGAATTTTCAAATCACGATACCCAATGTTTGGAAAACTATAGGGATGGAGTTTCAATGAAGAATAACTATTGAACATGTTCGAAACACATTATCCTTATTGTGTTAGCCTAAAATGGGGATAAATATTATGGACAACCACTGACCCTATTCAAGACATGGGGCATGACACAAACTTTAATCCATTACTCTTCCAAAACATTATCCCAAGACATTTGGAGACCCATAGGCCAAGCATCCATACTATTAGGGGGTTCTTTTATATGTGAAAGAGGACAAAGGTCTAAATAAATGGAACATTAAGCATGAAGTGTGGTGTGATGGATTGTTTGAATGGATTCCAACACTCTTGGTATTATTACATCGTGGTGAAGTCACATTAGGTGAGCACATCGATGTGATCATGGATCATACATACATCAAAAAATGACCTCTATGGTAAGGACTATAAGAACCCGGTTCTTATTTTGAGGTAAAGGTTTCTTCTTTTATCATTTCTTTATGTGTTTTTGAGAAAATAAGGAAAATGGGAGAATTCTTAAATTTTGGGACAACACACTGTGTACTTTTCCACATGCCATGTACTTTTGGCTATGTGGGATGAGTACACAGGGCGTGTACCCATGTCGACGACGAAGTGTGTAAAATATGACTACATGACTTGTAGTGGTATTTATACGTCGTGTAGTCAGTCGGCAAGGGGAAATAGTAAGGGGGTGAAAGCCACTGCCAGTTGGGCGACAGTACATGCTGTGTAGTCAAGAATACAAGGTGTGTGCTCATGTTGATGGATGAACAGTTTGCCGGTGCCACCAGAGGAATAGTTAAATGAAAAAGGACACGCCGTGTACTTGGAAGTACAGGGCGTGTACTTTTTTATCTCATAAAATAGGAAATATCCAACCATTTTCACGGGATTGCCTTAGTACCGGATGGGGGCTAGGGAGAGGATAGCCGAACCATCGTGGACCTCTAGATCGAGCGTCGGGAATCCGTCTCCACTTCCATCGATCATGTTGGAACTGCACAGGTTAGCCCTCCCATCACCTTGCTTAGTTATTTATAATTATTACTCTAATGGATGTTATTTGAGGTTGAACAAGAATTCTTTTACCTCAGATCTATGAAATTCTTGGATGTTTCAGAAGGTTTCGTTTGGTTATTTCGATTACGGGTGATCGAGGTAGGTGGCTTGGTGTTTAATTTCCAACTGTTGTGCGTTTGTGTCTATTTTTGGGCTGCGAACCCATGTTGGGGTGTCGTGTTGCTGAGCCCTTGGCTGTTTAAATACCTAGAATTTTATAGTTAATTAAATGTGATAATAAACTGTTTTTTGGGATCGATGCTTGGATTCAGGACCACCCCGGGGGTGCGTTCCTCTGTTTAGTCGTTTGGCCAGGATACCCGAGGTTATGCCATGTTTACTTTTGTCATTACTTTTTCCTTGAGAGGAAGTGTAAATGATTTCATGTTTAAATATTTGACTTAGCCCGATTACTTTATAGCCTGAGGGAGTGGTTACTTGTTTAGCCTGAGGGAATTATTGATTAACATGAGGGCGTAGTTCTATTCCGCCTGAGGGAAAGGCTGGAGGAAAAGATTCTGATTACCCGAGGGTTTTGATTCATTTTGGCATGAGGAAAAGATTATATTTCGCCTAAGGGAAATTCCTGAGGGAAATGTACTATATAGCCTATGGGCAAGCCTAAGGGCGTGGCATTACTATATTAGCCTGAGGGTAAGATTCTAGTTGTCCTGGGGACTTGGTTCTGTTGAGCAAAGTATTTTATTCACTTAAATGGATAAAATGAATGCTAAAATGGAAATATAACTGGTAATGTTAGTTACTTTTGATTATTGATTAGTTTATTTCATTTACTATTGCACATTTTTGTTGCATGTTTACACACAGTTGAGCAAGAGCCATTGGTGGGTGCCTACTGATATTATTTCGCACACCTTGTTTGGGTCATGCTTTTCGGCCCTAACAGATTATGTTTCTACAGGAGTGGATAGGGGAAGGGTCCTTATGCAGGTACATGATTGCTACTAAGGAGTAGGGGAGCATGGGACCGGGCATAGGCTCGCGATTCTACCGACTATTTTGTTTTGTTTTGATGTACTATGTATTGTACACTACTGTATTGTCGTGTAACATGTTATGGCTATTTTTATAGAACACGATACATGTTTCAACATTATCTAGGTAACTGTTGGTAATCTTTTACTATAGATGTTTATTTTAAATGTGTATGGTTTATTGCTTATGCTACTGTTGTATGCTTTTTATTATTCCATTGCGCTATACTTTGACAAATGAGGGCATAGTTTCCCCACTATCAGACCTGGGCCCTCGCTGCTTGTCGGAAGCCTCTGGCGTTTCGGGAAATGCTCTTGAGGTCACATGGAGAACCGGGTTTGGGGCACTGATTAAGTGGCACCCAGAACAAGGACGTTACAAAGTTGAATCAGAGGTGTTCTTTTCATTGACTTACTATTTGGAGGCTTAGTCAAGGATATGACGAGAACAGTAGTCGGTAATAAGCTGTACCTAGACGTAGCTAACCCGTGTACAAGGAAAATCCAATTTGCCTCATGTTTCAATTTTTCTGATTTTTTAATTTTATAGTTGAATTGATTTTCACCGAAGGGTGATGCACTCTTGATTGTGCTGTTTCTATTTTTTTCCAATGATTCTATTTAGTTTCTACCCGATGTGATGAGGGTATGCCATCTCATTCATCATTTTGGCATATGCTAGAATCACTTACCATGTATAGATTCCATGCCATGTAGGTGCATTCGAAATTGCATGATGTTGTGATAGTTGTTTTTCTAGAAAATCATGATGTTGTGATAGATGCTTTGATAGATACCAGATGTTTGATAGGGTATTATTGTGTGAGACTGTTTATAGAATGGATGCCAAAAAATGGGTTTTTGGGGGAGTATTGGTAGTAATTGACCGGAATTTGGTGGATCATTGATGGTTTATCCAGTTATAACACATATAAGATGTAAAAAATTGATTTATGGGGAGTATGGGCCCTCACGGATCGGAATTTGGCACTTAGGTGTTGTTTATTCAGTGTTTTCTGGGTTTCGGAGCAGTTTTTGAGGCATAATGTCCAGAAACCCAGCATACACGTGATTTACTACCTTAATAACGCCTTGTATATTCTTCTATTTGGGGAGAAAAGAAAACTTTTTGAGTGCACGCCGTGTACCCTAAGTACACACCATGTAGTCTCATTCCGTGTCATAGACAGTGTGGTAAGGGACACGAGGAAGGGAAATGATTGGGGTAAACATGCCGTGTACCAGAAGTACATGCCGTCTAGTGTTAACCTAGATTCCACCCGTGTAACTAACAACACCGATGGGGGATACCTTAAAATATACATGTCGTGTCCACTATGGAACACGTCATGTAGTCTGACATGAGATCCGGCAGTGTAACTAACAACACGGCTCAGTGAAATCCTTTCGTGTACACACCGTGTGTATATGTAACATGCCATGTAGTGTGATCCAAGTATCCGGCCATGTAACTAACAACATAGTTCTAAGGAGCTCGTCTAGAACACGCCGTATTCCTGTGGGACACGCCGGGTAGTCTTGTTCAAGGACAGACCGTGTGGACTTAGCTGTGTGGCTGAAAAATGGGGTAGTTTACACACCGTGTGTGGGTGTAACACGCCATGTAGTTCAAGCCGAGTTGTCGGCCATGTCCCAAACAACATAGGCAGTTGGAAAATTACACCATACACGCCGTGTAGATTATGTACACGCCGTGTAGTTTTGTTCAACGGGATCTGTGTGGCTTGGCCATGTAAAAGGACCCAGGTAGGGAAGAGAATTCAGTTACATGCTGTGTAGTTAGTATACACGCCATGTAGACTTGTTTTGAAAATATTGAATGACTTCTTCCTCCTGTTCCCCTTTTGGTCTCTTCGTTTTCAAACTATGATAATCTTGATCTAAGGTGAGCGTTTGACCTTGTAGTTTCATGCTGCCGAGACGTTCATGAGTTGTTCGCCAGGAGTGCGGCAATGAGTATACTACCGAAATGGTGGTCCATGGGATACCAGTGGATCCTCTAGCAGATCCAGATGTGGCGCCAACCGTTATACCGGACAAAGTCGCAGACGCGCAGTTCCGTGAAGGCTTTATGCATTTCATGCAGACCTTTCAGAGAGCACCACCTGCTGCCATATCTATGGCCGAGATGACTCGTATATTCCAGTAGTGGAATCCACCTACGTTATTAGGGGATAGAGGAACACATGATACAAAGTCTTGGCTAGGGTCTATGCAGACTATTTTCGAGAATCTTGAGACGCCTCCAGGGCGGATGGTCAAGCTCGCGACGTATTTGCTGCGTGATTTCGCCAAGAGGTGGTGGAATGTTACCACCCAGTCAGAGCGTCACAGAGACATGGCGTGGGAATATTTTGAGGTAGTGATTATTGAATTATTCTATCCAGAGACGCTGGGGGAAGATAGGGATAGATTGTTCAGGAATCTGCAGCATGGCGTTATGTCAGTTATGGATTATTCTACTCGCTTCACCGAGCTTCAACGTTTTTCACCCATTATGGTGGGCGATGAGATGCTGAGAGACAGATGCTTTGAGGATGGTCTTCATTATGACATCCGAGCACTGGTTAATGTTTCCATGTTGCCTAAAATATCTTCTATTGTGAAGCAAGTTCTGATTACAGAGAGGAACCTGTGGGAAGCTAGTGGTGAGGGCTAGGGTGGTTCAGCACCAGTTTCTGGTACTATTTGAACTAGTAAGAGGAAGAGAGAGATAGACTTCTATCATGGTGGAAGTGACCGCCGGGAAAATGTTTCAGGTGGCAAGATAATATGATACCAGTATGGTAAGGAGTGGAAAAATAGACCTCAGTGTCCCCGAGACCCAGTGGAGTGCCGATCTTGTGGCAAGATAGGGCATCTGCAGCGTTTCTGCAGGGTGTTTCTACCAGTGGATAGTGAGAGGGGTTCTGTTTAGACTCCATGTGTGGGAGTAGGACTAGTAGCTTCTCACCAATAAGAGAACTGGAATACGTCAGGGCGTGTAGGCAGGGATGGTCATTGTGGTCGTTGTGGCCGTGGTAGCCAGACACCAGGATCTCAGAGGTAGCAGGGCGGGACAGCTCTGGGTAGCCAGGCTGTGTTGTAGGGCCACGGCACTGGGCAGGCATATACAGTGCTGTAGACCCAACCAGAGAAGGATCCTGGACCATCTACTGTCCGAGGTACTATTCTAATAGCCTTTGTATTATCTTCAGTACTTTTCGTTAATGGTTCTACACATAGTTTCATATCTGTGCCTGTTGTGGAGAGCCTAGGGCTCTATGTTTCAACTTCTTCTACTGATATGATGCTAGAGACTCTGTTTGGGACTAGAATGGCCAGTGTGCGTCATTTCGAGGAGCCCCCTTGAGGTTGGTGGTTGTCACATCTTTTGGGACCACTATGTCTTAACATAATGAGCTATGATTTCCTTCTTGGGATGTACTGGTTGGTTCTCTTTCGAGCCTTTTTAGACTGATATCGTCGTAGGGTGAGTTTCACATCACCAGAGGGTGGAGAGATTCTATACAAAGGTGAATGGGATGTTCAGGTGAGTCGAGCTAGACCAGAGCATCATTGGGTGAGGTGGTATCATAGCCCAGATTGCGAGCTTATTTCAGGATGACCGGGTGACTTTTCAGAAAGATTTCCCTCCATTGGTGGATCATTTCAGGTATGTCATCCAAATGACGTTTCAGGTCTTCCTCCAGAGCGTGAGCTATATTTCATTATTGATATTATTTTAGGAGTAGCACTGGTGACCATTCATCCTTATAGGATGACAACACCAGAGTTGCAGGAGGTCAAGAGACAGTTAGAGGAGTTACAGGCAACGGGTTTCATCCGACCCAGTACTTCTCCTTGGGGTTCTCCTATCCTTTTTTCGAAGAAGGCGAACGGTACCCTCAGACTATGTGTGTATTATCATAACCTAAAACAGTTGATGGTTAAGAAACGATATCCCATTCCAAGGATTGATGATATTTTTGATCATCTTCATAGAGAACGAGTGTTCTTGAAGATTGAATTGAGATTAAAATATCATCAGCTGTGCGTTAGACCATCTGATATAACTCTCACAGCTTTCAAGAGAAGGTATGGTCTATACGAGTATACGGTTATTCCGTTCGGACTCACGAACGCGTTATCTGTATTCTTTTGTGGTAGTATTCATGGACAATATCTTGGTGTACTTTCACACTCGACACGACCATGCCACCCATCTTAAGATCTTATTGAGTATACAGAGAGAGCATCTGATATATGCTATTCTCTCAAAGTGACACTTTTGGATGGACCAGATACACTTCTTGGGTCATATCATCTCGGAGGAATGAGTTGTAGTAGACCCAGAGAAGGTGAGAGAAGTAGTTTCCTAGGAGCAGCCTAAGAACGTTTTTGAGATACAGAGTTTCTTGGGGCAATCTAGTTACTAAAGACGCTTCATACAGGACTTCTCCTACTTAGCAGCACCTTTTACGGGTTTGACTAAGAAGGGTGTGAAGTCCGTTAGGTCATAAGCTTGCGAGACAGCCTTCTAGGAGCTGAAAGGAAAGTTGACATCAGCATCGATCATGATACTCACAGTGCAGGGGAAGAGCTATACAGTTTACTGTGATGCATCAAGTATTGGGCTAGGATGTATGTTGATGTAGGGAGATTGTGTAGTTTTATACAGGTCTCATCAGTTAACAACACATGAGAGGAATTACCCAATGCATGACCTAGAGTTGGATGCAGTTGTTCATGCATTGTGCTGTTGGAGATATTATCTCTTGGGATAACATTTTTTAGTGTTCACAGAGAAAAAAAGTCACATGTACATCTTTACCCATCGTGAATTGAACTTGAGACAGTGAAGGAGGGTTTAATACCCTTAATCCTTCGATTTTGAGATTGCCTATACACCTGGTAAGGGTAATGTAGTAGATGATGCACTGAGATGGAAGACTCAGATATATGCAGTGCAGGACGCCAGTGGTGAATGGAAGCTGATGGATTTCTTCTCTGAGATGCATCTTGAGGTGCATGACAGTTAGTGGTAGACCTATCTTTTATCTTTTGCTGTGAACTCAACCATCCTGGATAGAGTGAGGATGATACAATTATCTGATTAAGAAGGTCAAGTTCTACGGGAGTCGGTGGCAAGTGAGGACCATCCTCCTAGGTGGACGATAGGCGATGATGATGTTTTGCGTTACCCTGGATGACTGTGGGATATAGGGGATATACGCGAGGAGATGATGTGGGAGTTTCATGCTTTAGTATGTGTAATTCATCCCAGAGTTACCAATATGTACCGTGACATGATACATCAGTACTGGTGGTCGGGTATGAAGAGATAAGTAGCTAGTTTTTTATGAGATATTCCACCTGTCAGCAAGTGAAGGCAGAGAATCAGAGGCCAACCATACTGTTACAGGATTTAACCATCCCAGAGTGGAAATGGGATCATGTTTCAATGGACTTCATGAGTGGGATGCCGAGGTCACCAAGAGGAAATGATGCCATGTCGGTTGTTGTGGGAAGACTCACGAAGGTAGCTCACTTTTTGCCAATAAAGGAGACCTTCGGTGTCGACGAGCTTGAGAATTTGTATATCCGAGGGGTCATACGTCTTCATGGGGTCCCTTGTCCTATCGTTTCGGATAGGGACGCTCGTTTTACGTCTCGTTTCTAGAAGAGTTTTTAGAGGGAACTGGGTACAAAGGTTCTTCTGAGCACAGCTTACCACCCTCAGACCGATGGTCAGTCAGAGCGTACGATACAAGTGCTTGAAAAAATGCTGCGTGCATGCATCCTAGAAAGTGTGGGCTCTTGGGAGAAGCATATTCCCCTAGTCGAGTTTTCCTATAATAATATTTTTCAAGAAACTGTTGAGATGGCACCTTATGAAACTTTATATGGTAAGCCATGCCGATCACCCGAGTGCTGGTTAGAGGCCAGTGAGAAAACATTATTGGGACCATGTCTTGTGAAGTAGACTTCTGAGCAGGTCCAGTTGATTCAGAAATGGATGGCTATCGCACATTCTCGTCAGAAATCATATGCTGATCATCGCTGATGACCCTTAGAGTTCGTGGTTGGGGATCAGGTTTTCTTGCGTGTTTCACCGAGGTTGGGATGCAGGAGGATAATGAGATAGGGTAAACTTTCACCGAGTTATGTTGGGCCATTTGAGATTCTGGAGAGAGTCGGGCTGGTTGCCTATCGGTTGTAGTTACCACAGAGGTTCTGAGCCATGCACGACGTCTTCAATGTATATCAGTTTCATCGTTATCATTCAGACTTGTCTCACATTTTTCAAACCGAGGAGGATGAGCTTGAGGTAGATGTGTCCTATGAGGTGCATCTGATTCGTATCATTGATATGATCATGAAGGTTCTCCAAATCCGGTCAGTTCTTCTCGTATGGGTGCTATGGAAGCATGGCCGAGTGCAGGATGAAACCTGGCAGTGGGAGACCGAAGTACATGCTCAATGGTCGGAGTTGTTCACAACTATATCTTCACCACCATAGGAAGGGAAATTTGGGGACAAATTTCTTTAAAGGGGAATGTTTTTAAGAACCCGGTTCTTATTTTGAGGTACGAGTTTCATCTTTTCTCCTTCAAGTGATTTTGAGAAAATAAGAAAAATGGAAAAATCCTAAATTTTGGGACTACACAGCATGTACTTTTCCACATGTCATGTAATTTTGGTCGTCTAGGATGAGAACATTGGGCATGTATCCATGTCGGTGACGAAGGGTGTAAAAAATGTCTAAACGCCGTGTAGTGGTATTTACACGTTGTGTAGTCAGTCGGTAGGGGGAAACAGTAAGGCAGTGGAAGCCGCGGCCAGGTGGGAGACAGTACATTCCGGGTAGTCAAGAATAGACTTCATGTGCTCATGTCGATGGATGGACAGATTTTTGGTGCCGCCAATGGAATAGTTAAATGAAAAATGTACATGTCGTGTTCTTGGAAGTACACACCATGTACATTGTTTTTTTCATAAAATGGGATGTAGCCAACCGTGTTAACAGGATTGGCTTAGAACTAGACAGGAGCTTGGGCGAGGATGATCGAACATTTTTGGACCTCTAGATTGAGCATCAGGAATCCATTTCTCCTTCCGTCCATCACGTTGGAACTGTACGGGTAAGCACTCCCATCACCTTGCATAGTTCAAGAAAATTATTCTTCTAATGGAATTTATTTGAGGTTGAACTAGAATTCATTTACTTCATCTACAACCTTCTTGGAATTTTCATAAGGCGTCGTTCGGGTATATCGATCACGGGTGATCGAGGTAGGTGGCTTGATGTTTAATTTCTAACTGTTGTGTGTTTGTGTGTATTATTGGGCTGCGAACCCATGTTGGGGTGTCGTGTGGTTAAGTCCTAGGCTGTTTTAATACCTATAATAGTATAGGTAATTAAATGTGATAATAAAATATATTTTGGGATCTCTTCTTTGATCCAGGACCACCCTGGGGGTGCGTTCCTCTATTTAGCCATTTGGCCAGGATACCCAAGGGTATTCCATGTTTATATTATGGATTACTTTTGACTTGAGAGGAATTTTAGATGGTTACACGTTTAAATGTTGGTCATGGACCGGTTACATTATAGCATAATGGCGTGGTTACTTGATTAGCACGAGGGCATTGTTGGTAAGCCTCAGGGCGTAGTTCTATTCCACCTGAGGGCAAGATTCTGATAACCTAAGGGTTTCGTTTTTGTTTGGACTGAGGGAAATATTCTATTTCGCCTATGGGTAATGCCTGAGGGCAAGGTAATGTATAGATTGAGTTAAATCCTAAGGGCATGGTTTTATTATATTAGCCTGAGTGAAAGATTCGGTTTGGCCTGAGGGCTTGGTTCTATTGAGAACAAAATGTTATTCACTTAAATAGATAAAATAAATCAGAAAATGGAAATATAATAGGTAAAGTTAGTTACTTTTGAGTACTTCTTAGTTTATTTCATTTACTTTTGCAGACTGTTGTTGCATGTTTACACACAGTTGAGCACGGGTCTTTGGTGGGTGCCAACTGAGATTATTTCTCACACCCTATTTGGTTCATGCTTTTCGGCCCAAACAGATTACGTTTTGTCATGTGTGGATAGTGGAAAGGGTCCCTATGCAGGTACTTGATTGCTGTTGAGGAGTAGGGAGGCATGGGACCGGGCGTAGTCTCACGATGCTACAGACTGTTTTTCTTTGTTTTGTTGTACTCTGTATTTTATTGTACTGTATTGTTGTGTAACATGTTCTGGATGTTTTCTTAGAACTTGAGACATGTTTCATCATTATCTATATAACTATTGGTTATCTTTTACTGAAGTTGTTTATTTTAAATGTGTATGGTTCATTTCTTCTGCTATTGTTGTATGCATTTTATTATTCCGTTGTTCTACAATTTGAAAAATGAGGGCATAGTTTCCCCACTATCAGACCTTGGCCCTCGCTGCTAGTCGGCATCCTCTGGAATTTGTGGAAATGTGCTTGAGGTCACGTGGCGAAATGGGTTCGGGGCACCCGTTGAGTGGAACCCAGAACTGGGACATTACAAGGACCTATAATGACATGTAGTTTTACGTCATATAGTGAGGACGATGCACATAGTTTAAAGGTCATTCTTCCTGGACCATGGTCGGGGCTGAGGGGCCAGAAAAGTTAATGACCATGGGGCTGGACCCAAGGTGAAAAATCTGGGCATTCGTACATATACCAATGGGATTGGAATCAACCCATACGTAGTTATTAAGTATGGTGTGGCCAAAGGTCAACACTGATAGGGGAAATATTATCTGGAGAGGAAACTGATTCATCGCATGATTAACATAGGGCATCCTGAACTTTTTCAGGGCAGAAACGCAGTTTAATGTCATGCAGTTAGGACATGGCTACCCAGGAAGGCAATGTGTGGTGCGGTATATACCCCGATATGAATTAGGACCATAATATTCCACGCCACAGCACAGACTCTCACGAGAATCCCTAGGTCGAGGGACTGAATGTGAAAACTGGGCTGGGCCCAAGACAGTTTGACTGGGCATTCTTACATATCCCATGAGGATGTTAATCAAGAAATAGATTATTATGAGAGTGTATTTTAACGTCATAAAGATTGAAGAAAGGCATGTGTGGCATGGTTGCACCAGTACACGTCCTATAGAACTATTAATCCCATGTGATTCATGCTCGATATTGGAAACAAGTTATAGTGAGGGGACATCCCTATAATAGGAAGGCACATGTCTGGGGTAATGGTACACAATCTGAATGGCATCCCAATGATCTTGAACCGCCTATATAGTGCACCTAGATACCAGAAGGGATAAAGCCGATAATGTTGGACTCCACTTGAACATAAGGAACGAGAAATGTGTGAATCCTGATGTTTGAGATCAAGACCACAATAATGGTGGCATGACCATAGGGTATAACTTTTGACCGTGTTCGAAACATAGTATCCATTTTACGTTATCCCAGAATGGGGACAGACAATTGATGGTTGACCACTGACCATTTTTGAAACACAGGAACTTTCGCAAATGTCATCTGAGGCCCTCAGGGACATTGGCCCGAGACGGTAGGTAAGCCAGTTTGGCATGAGACCAGGACATAATGGGGGTCCTTTTAGACATGGAAGGGGATGGGGATCTAAATGATGGGATCACAAAGATTGGAAATGGAATAAAGGAATATCCCTTTAAAAATTCATCACTTTCGGGCACTTCAACAACACATCTGCATACGACAACATGACGTTTTAGATAGAGGGAGTCGAGTCCCCCTCCAAGGGCAGGGGTCCTAAGGTTTCACGATTCCCAAATTAATGGTCATAGGATATACCATGATGTGTAGATTGATTTTATGAACCGGGCACAAGGCATCGAAGTAGTCAAACCCAACGTGTACTTCCCATAGGGAGATCTCATTTTAGGGTCATAGAACTCAAACCAGGTTGAGAAAAGACATGGGGGGACACATGGTGTGGTTGTTTCAAAACACTACATGGATGAGGACCCAAGAGGTACTCACTAGGCCACATTCTCTCAAATGTGTTCGAGCCTTGGGGACAAAAGAGAGGGGATGTGATTTCAGATTCCTGGGACTGACCCAAGGGCAATATGTTTGGAAGATTTCATATAGTTTAACGTCTTGCAACAAGGTCACATAGTGACCTTAGTTTATGGTCATAGATCTCGAACGAGAGATGGTAGGTAATACAGGAGACACACAGTGAGGTAATTATGAAACCCGGCGTGAATGAGGACATGGAGTCAAGATCACCATGTGTTCCTTGGGGAGATTTTAGGTCGAGGGACCGAAAAAAAAAATTAGTATGGGCCCAAGGAAAAGTGCATGGGCATTCCTAGATTTCCCATTAGAATGATAATCAAGAAACAAATACTTCTAGGGATGGAACGGTAAGATACCAGTTCCATAGATAATAAGGTCTTGTGTGTCTGGACCTTGCACCAAAAGAAATGGAATTTGGTAGATCTTATTTTTCCATTAGGACGAATGAGTGTTGTTTTTTTGTAAATTAATGAATCTAAGATAGAAAGTACATGTATCACTATAAGAATCAAGTCGTATGTCGTCGTTGACAAATGGTATTATGTGTGACCGATACCAAACATGATGTCCCCTTGAGTGAGTATATCACGGTGTAGTGCTGTTTTTTGTTGTGTGGATAGGACAATATTGTCATAGTTTAGGGTCATGTGATAGGACTAACCACGCATTTTAATTCCATGCAATATAGATGAAACAGTTTTATGTCATGTGGGACTAGGCATCGTAGTTTAATGGTTTATGGCTTATACATATACATGAACGATGATGTTCAAAAGGGAATGTGCACGATGTGATAAAGCATACCCTACATGAATGAGAACATAATCCCATAAGAAACCGTGCGTAACTCCAATAATGTAACCTGGGACCGAGGGGATGGAAAAGGATAGAGAATATGGGAAAATAGATACTAGATCTCAGTTGAGAAGGACCCAAAGACGAGATGTCTAGGCATTTATATGTATTATATAAGAATGGAAATCAAGACATATGTAGTTCTATGAGGATCAGTTTAATGTCATGTAAGAAAAGGATAGGATGTAGGAGGGGATAGGTCTGTGAAGGGGAGTATGTTATGCAGAAATTATAAACCTAATCTGAATGATGGCATAGGCCCATACGTGCTACATCACGCAGTCCTATAAGAGCATTGGACTAAAAGAAAGAACATAAGAGATAAATTAGTGGATCTCAAGATGGACCCAAATACGAGATGTTTTGGTGTTCCTACATATCCCATGGGAATGGGAATCAATCCTTACATAGTTCTAAAAGATATCTTAGTTTATAGTCATAGTGCTTGGACCATGGAGTAGCGGAATCCTTCCATGTAAGCACCGACCTCAATTCGATCCCTATTCCCATGTGAGTCAAACCAGGTGTGTAAAACAAGGTTGAAAGAGGTCTTTGAAATACCTTGAATACATTCCAAGGAGAAGTCGGTGCAGATCCCTGAATGACACCTTACGACGGATTTTTCTTCATAACGTGAAAATACACACTGAGGGATAATACCAGGAAGGTTAAAAATCGACATGAACACAATGGGGTGGAAAATTATGAGAATCATGTAACCGATATTTATGAATTGATGGGGTTGGCACGAAGATGGAGGATAAATGTTGACCATTTTTGAAACACAGTACCCATATCATGTGTCCTGAAATGGGAACAACAAATGAGCATCGGTCGCTGACAATATTCGCAACGTAGGATGTGCATCGATTTGTTGTTTGAGACCCTCGAGGATGTTGACCTATAATGGTAGGAGAGCCCTTAGGCCTGGAATCCATTCCATTTTGGGGTCCCATCAAATGTCAACGATAATGGAAGCCTAAATGAAGGAGAACAAAAATCTTGAAAAATAGGTGAAAGCATGTCTAGGCGGAACATGCCACTCCAGGATCTAAACCAAAGTACTCCTGGGCACATTGGTGAATCACCAAAGAAGGTTGAGGGACCCGACATAGGGGCTGCTAACTCGAACAGATGAGGATGGCCACTTAGGATAGAGAAGAATATGGTGCTATTGTATTAACACTAATGTGAATAAAGACATAACGAGTATGTACCACACCGTATACCCCTCTCCTGGAAGAATGCAGGGGAAGGGGAAAAATGATAGAGAGGATTCTATGAAATGGGGATAGACCTAAAGTATCAGTGTTCTTCCAGTCCTATGTATCCCATGAATATGGGAATCAAGCCACACATAGTACTAGTGAAAAGGATGACTCAAATTAGGGCATGATACCCCAACGAGGGACATGTATGGCACATCGAGTAACCCGACGTGAATGAAGATATAATCCCACACTACACTGTACAATATTAAGTTAGAACTCAATCTAGGGGCCCGAGTAGGCTGAGGGACTAGAGGATGTGCCATGGGAAGAATGTCAAAACCATCATACAGTTTAACGTCTTCTAGTATGGATGATGGTGATCTTAGTTTATGGTCATAGACCATGGACCAGAGATACCTAGTTTAATGTCATATGCGAGGGATAGAGAGGGAAAATCATCGTGACTAAAGAAGGCAACAAAGTGGAAACAATGATAGAGGACAACTATTGACCAGGTTCGCAGCACAGTATCCACCCTTATATCGTTGGAGTTTGGGGAAAACGATTGAGCGTCAACTGTTGACCATATTCACAACAAGGGACTTTTATTACTCAATCTCTCGTAATCCTTTATAAAGTTAGTCTATAATTTTAGGAGAGCCCTTGGGCCGAGCATCCATGCCATTCAAGGGTCCGTTTGGATCTAGAAGATGATTGATACCTGAATTATGTGGCTTGTACAGCATGGCGGGGACTGTGCCTGCGAGACAGATGATAAATGAAGGGAGGGATGTCTCAAGGGTATTTGTGTGGCATAGCACAATATCATGACGTGAATAAGGATGTGAGTCCATACCACACCTCACAATACCAAATGAGAAATTGGCCCAGGGGGCTGAACAGGTCGAAGGACATGAGGCCGAGCATCCTGGAAAACTGTTGCCATATGACCTTTCATGTGAGAGTTGACTCATCACAGCTTCTAACCCCACATGAGAAATGAACGGTGTGGGAAACAGAGAGTAGGAATATGCTCTCCACATAACATAAGTGTCCAACAGTTATAATTGTGCTCCTGATCGAGGCATACCGAGGTTTGAAGAGGCGGAGAGGCACGATGAACCACTACACTCTATTTTTGGAACATATGGGGGTGGTGGTAAGTGAAAAATATAGATGTTGATCAGGTTTGAAACACAACATCCACATCATGTGACATGGTACGACCATGACGAACTAGACGTGAATAAAGGAAGAATCCTACAACCAATCATGTGTTTTATCCTAATGGGAGGTCCCAATGTTTGGGGCTGGGCTAATGGATGAAATTTCTGAGCATTCCTATGTATCCCATGAGAATGGGAATCAATCCATATGTAGTTCAGAAAGGGCCATAAAGTTTAACATATATTGTTAGGATGTGGGAGGATTAGAAGAACCAGGGAGGGAACATGGTGATGTCCTCGTAATGCTGACATGAGTCGGGACAATGAAGACTACATGACACCATGTGGGATCCTCCTAGAGAACTATACCCCGTGGAAATAGTCAAAGGGGAAACTCAGGGGGCTGGACTCAGGACGAGGCATCTGACCATTCCAACGTATCCCATGTTGTTGGGAATAAAGCAATACATAGTTCTTGATATGTAGTATAATGACTTGTAGGAAAATAGACAATTTAATTTCATGCATGACATTTCATAGTTTAAGGTCATATAAGATAGGACTATTTAAGGTCATATAGGACCAGACAGTTTAATGTCCTGTAGGACAATAATGCAGTTCATAATACATATTAGGGTCGTGTGGGACCATCACGCAGTTTGGGGTCATGCAAGACCATACATTTTATGGTCATCCATGGATGTGTGGACTAAAGAAATGTTTTGATTGAGGAACATGGCATTGGTGGGAGTAGTTATACTCTCACCATACCTGGTAACAAGTTAGTACACACCATTGGAGTAAACAATGTGAATGATGTATGGTCCCTCCAATTTGGATTCCAACATGGGTGGTTTCCTACCAAATATCATTGGTACCCTCAAGGAAAATAACAAGTCACCTTGAAAGATGGAGCGGAGGTGAAATTTATTGTTGATATCTCTAACTATCTTGTTATGATGCCTTTCCATATTGTTCAGGGCATGAAGATATTCTCGTCGAGCGCTTCCAACTCATCTAGACAGATTTAGGCTACTTTTTCTAGTTCTTTATGATCATAGAAAATGGTGTGAAATGAGGGAAACTAAATTTCAATGGCCAGGATGACCTCTGTTCCATACACTAGGGAATATGGGGTTAGATGGGTGGAATTACGAGTCATCGTCCGATAATCCCATAGGGCATTGGGGAGCTTTTCCAGCCAACTCTTATTATTCTGAACAACCATTTTCTGCAAGAATATTAGAGAAATATTTGTTGAACGCCTCGATTTTTTCATTTTCATGCACATGATAGTGGGAGATATAGTTAGAATCGATGTTGTACATAGTGTACAATTTCTTCATCTCATCTTCTCAGATGTTCATACCATTATCTGTGAGGACATCCCGATGGAAGGAAAATTGGTATATGATGTTGGATATCACAAATTCAATGACAAAATGAGCCTTGACCTCTTTGATAAGAACCGACTCCTCCCACTTGGAGAAGAAATATGTGGCTGTTATGATGATTCAACACTAAAAAGCAGTCACCAGTGGATATGGCCCCTTGACATTGAGTCCCCAGACCACAAATGGGAATGAATACATGGTGGAGTGGAGAGGATTTGGTGGCCGATGCAAGAAGTTAGAATGAATTTGGAATGCATGGCATCTTTTAGTGAACTTCATGCAGTCATGGATCATGGAGGGCTAAAAATACCCCTCTCTACAGATTTGGTGAGATAGATTCCACCTAGCCTGATGAGTCCCACAGGAACCAACATAACCTTCCTACACGACTTGATATGCCTTGACTCCTTGAATGAAAAGAGGAGGATCCCGTCAAACCCATGTTTTTAGAAGATCATCTCATGACCATGGCCATCCTCAAGGGTGAACTGTACTGTACGTCATCAGATTTACTCGTTCTCAACCCGATCCACTGGGATATTACCATTTTGGAGGTACTCAACAAAGGGGGCTCTTCAGTCAGGATTCACTTCAATCACTGCATCCAGGGCACCTGGGAGTCCTGACATGGAGGCACTAGCGGTAAGGTGGTTTACCTACAAGCTTTTATCATCACATGGAGTGATAGGAGCAATGACTCTTTAGAGTTCCACTTTGGTAATTAGATCTTCCGATTCGAGGTCTACAAGTTATGCAGCTAGGCCTTCCATGGCATCATGTTGGCCATTCTTAGATCGAGGGATGTGAGTAACTTCTTGAAAAGGTGGGAATTGGGATATTAGATGGAGAGTGTGTTCCAAAAAATGCAGAATCTATGGATTTTTGACGAAATATTCATCGTTTATCTACTTGATGCCTAGTTTGGAGTCCCCTTTCACATGAAAATGGGGAACAACTATCTCGAGGGCTTGCTCATGTCTTGTAGTAAGAGCTTGATACTCTGCCCCATTGTTGGTGCAACCTTCTGACAACATGAATGGGTATGGGAGAAAAACTAGTGTTGGGTTAATAAAGATGATACACAAGACCACCCTATTAAGCATGGGGTCATTGAGCCTTCTGTTGGTGGGGCTCTGGGAAGCAACATCGAATTGCCTTCACCAGCATGGCATTGCTTGGTCCACTAAGACAATCACTTCATCAAAGAAATCGAGGCCCATGGACTGGTCTATAAGAGCTTTATAGGCTGCAAGGATGTCTATAAACGCTTTCCCTTTAATATCCTTCGGAGGGATGAGCCTGATATCAAACTATTGGAGGATTACTGCCCACCGAGATAGTTGGCCTATAAATATAGGCGGTTCAGGATGTACTTTATGGGATCTACCCGGGACACTAGGTGTACCGCATGATGCTTGAGTTAATGTCGCAACTGCATTACATCGAATACCAGCACAAAGAGGCTCTTCTTTATAGGGTGTATCTGGTCTCCGCATCGAGGAGCATGTTGATGAGGTAGTAGAGTTTGTTCCTTGTCCTCTCGTTGTTCTTCTAGGCAAGAAGGGCACTGATAGATCGCTCCAGGGTGGTCACATAAAGAACCAATGGATTTACAGGGAATGTTGGAATTAAGACTGGAGGCTGGAGTAGATACTACTCAATTTCCTTAGAAGAAGTCTGGCACTCTTCATCCCACTCATAGATGGTGTATTTCTTCATGAGCCAAGAACATGTCTTATAATTTCCAGCCAAATTTTTTATGAACTGGAATATGTAGGATATGTTTCCTTGGAAGCCACAAATCTCTCGAATGCTTCTCAGAGGAGACATATTACTTATGTCCTTAATCTTATATAGGTCGATCTCAAAGCCCCTATATCTGACAACAGAGCTAAGAAACTTTCCAATGATGACCCCAAAGGAACTCTTCAATGGGTTCTTCTTCAAGTGGAAAGAACTGAGAAATCCAAACACATTATCAAGGTTCTGAGGTGGTTTTGATGCTGGAGAGATTTCAACAATAGATTATCCATGTAACAATCCACCATCGTTTTGAGGATCGGCTTAAATATGTGATGCATCGCTCGCAGATTGGTGGCACCAGCATTCCTTATACAGAAAGGAATGTCATTGTAACAAAAAGTACATTTTGGTGCCTTGAAGGCTGTAGACTCCTAATCCTCAAGGTCCATTCAGATATGGTTATACTTGGAGTATGAATCCATAACTAAGAGGGCATGGAACCCAGCTATAGCATCAATCAACAATTCTATCCCAGGATCTGGAAAAACATCCTTTAGACATTAAATGTGGAGATCCTTGAAGTTGATGCTGACTCTGATCTATCCATTATTCGTCTTGACCAGCACAATGTTCACTATCCATTTGGGGTATTGGACCCCCAAAACTAAATTGGTTTTGATGAGATTGTCAATTTCGGCCTCGACCACGTCACCATGGGAAGGGTGCATCTCCCTTGTAGGTTGCTTGAAACTACAGCGGTTTACCAGGATACTGAGGTGGTGGATGGATACCTAAGGATATAGTATTGAAATCTCTTCATAACTCTATCAGAATATTTCATGATGTTGTTTAAGGAAGTGTATGTACTGTTGTTGATCCTCAAGGGGCATTGTGGCACTGATCAGTGTGGGTTTCGGTTATGCCTCACTACCGAGGATCACCTATAAAAATTCATCGACCATGGAAGAGACACCCTCTCAAAACGTGAGAGGAGAATATTCTAAATCATCTTGTTCTATTATTAAGGAGGTATCCTTGGTCGGAGGAGTTTCATCTGAGTTGACAGATCCCGAAAGGAGGGCGGCATCAGCCTGAGCAGTAATGGACAGTCCATCGGGGGACTCTTGTGTTTCCGGAACCATAGCGATGAAGGATTTCGATCCGATCCCATCTGGTCTTCATCCAAAGGGGCCACACTTGATTATATAAAATCAATAGTCATGTGTTAGCATGATCGAGTTAATTCCATCCCAACGAAACAAACAAGTATGAAATATTGTCGTTACCATGGGGCGGACATCCCGATACCTTATTGGAGTTGGAGGCTCCGAGATAACCTGAGCCTAGTTTGTGTAGGTATATGAGGTGATCATCCTTTATCACCAAGACATGGGAATTTCCTCCCCCTTGTTCCAGAAACAACAAATCATTTTCCCATGTTTGGAGTCATACTCTCAAATCAGTGGATTGGAAAGATGTATGCATCATCCAGATATTCCCACGGGTCGATTGCAACCATAGCATGCTCGACCTCATTAGCCTGAATCTGCTTTTATTTTCTCTTGTATTAGTCGGCATCTAGATTGCGGGATTCAAATTAGGGAAATGGTTATGCATCACCGTGAATCACACTCACTCGACCATTAATGGATTACTTATGGCACTTGTGATATGATGAAGGAATCACATCATGTAGGTGGTGCCACGGTCTGCCCATCAATTTAATGTAAGAAGTGTCATGGGGGACAACCATAAAATAGGTATTGGAAACGTGGACACCATGATACTTATTCATGTGGATCTTTCTTATTGGTGTTTGTTTTGTCCTATCATAACATTGTATTCTTATGTTAGTGGGATTTAGATCATCCTGGGACAATCCTAGTCTTCGTAGTGTCCGAGTCGGGATTAGGTAAATCCTAGAGCCCGTGTCGAAAAGACAACGGTGAAACTCCACGCCCTTAAACTGGATTGTGATGTAAAATGGATGAATGTTCCCTTATATGGGAGAGCCTTCATCTTTTCCAGAGAAAGAGATGATGGCCTGACATTTAGCATTCTCGACCACGTCAGTATGAAAGGATTAAATGACTACTACCTCTTCTCAAACTGAATGGGGCTTCGAAAAGACTTAGTGAGGGCCTCATGTATATCTGAAAACAAGCGAAGGGCCTCAAGGATGGAGAGATTTTCATGAATTCTAGATAGATGATTGAGAACACATAATTTCGTTCCATGTTTGAACTTCTCCTTACATGCGGTCTCTCCATGACAAGAGGTATGGTGGGACCTACCGACTAGACCAACGGTTGACTGGTACTAGGAATATCCTGCAGCTCAATAGTGGAATCTTGCAGAGTGACTACAAGATGAGGGCCAAATGAATGAGACCAGCATCTAGCAGGGTGTGGCTAGTCGCAGTGAGGTCGAGGTGGCTCCACCTGATCCAACAACACAAACGGTGGTGAAGGAGGGCCTATTTTCACCAGGTGAGAAGGATGAGTGTGCTGAGCTCTACAATGGGACTACATCCTAGATTAGGTATCTTGTATATCCTGGATGGAAGTGCGGACTGATGCACTCTAACAACCCATATAGAAGCGGCTCTGTCGACACTGACGATGACTATGGACATTGGAAGGGTCTACCTAGTGCTCCTCATCATCATGAATCATTTAAGTTTTTATGATCACTATGGTGTTAACCGAGGTGTACCCTTAAGTGTTAGTTGAAGAGTCATCCACTACAAGGTGGATCCGTGGAGGGATCTCCATCTCCGAGGGCATGAAATTTCAGAGAGTATGAGAAGACGATGGCATTGGCAGGGGACTTTGTTTTCCCTTGCACCACAGATGTTTGCTTTTTTGATAAGGAGAATGTTGAGATGATGATGCAGAAGTAGTTCTTGCATCTTCTATAATATATGGTGGATTCAAGCATGCACAGATGACACCATGGGCGCGGGTGACTGTTTTACAATCCATCAAGTCGTTATACTTCTGGGACCCGTGGTTAGAACCATGATGCCCCTAATCTTCAATTATCATTTCTATTGTCTGGCCTCATGAAACTTCATGCCACTTATGCCAGATCATGGCCTAATCAGACTATGATGTCATCCACTGGGTCTTGAAGACAGTCGTTGAGAACATAACACTATTTGAGGGTTTTACCCATGATACAATGTAGGTGTAGTAATAAGGATATTTAGGGTGTTTTTCCTCTTCTGGCCGCCTGAACTCAGGAAAAATTACATTCCCATACTCTAGGGAACCTTGGAAATAACCAGGGACTTGTGCCTCCCTGAACGAGTAGGTACGATTTCTCCTGTCCAGGAAGGGGGGCCTCAGTTCCTAATGCGGATAAGGGGCTGAATGAGCCTTCCGAGGAGGTGGAGCATGGTTATCTCACCTAGGCAGTAGTGGCATGTTGTGAGGGGGTACCTACCAATTCTGAGGTGGGCGTTGCTGGGCCGAAGGCTACACCTGAGTTGGAGGGCCTCAGTGAGGATGTGAAGACTAGTTAAGTGGTAAAAATTCTAGTATCCAGGGGGCCTCTATTTGAGCAACTGTCGCATGCTTGGGCATGGCGTCCATTCTCGCTAGGATTGCACAAGGAATTGGATGTTCCTTCTTATCTTACAATAAGGATTCATCTTGGAACTGAGTCTTATTAAAGAATCCTCATAATCCACTAGGGTAGTTTTGGGTGATCGATGAGGGGATCGGTTCCATCTTGAAATTCCCTACGCACATCGTCAGTAATTGCTCCTATGTTAGTGACCTTCCAAGAGAGTATGTGATTTCTTTCCACTGGGTGACAATGAGAAAAACGTATTCATTAGGCCTCTATATGCATTTTACTAGGTCTGTGATACTCGTCTACCGAGTTGTGGAACTGAACTAGTAGAAGAATTGCATAAGGAGGTACTCTTAGCTGGCGACTGACTCGATGGGGAGCGACATGTACCATATGAACTCCAGCCCTTCCAATGTCTATATGAAACACTAGAGCTTAGAGGCTTCCTACTACGCTAGAGATCCCATCATGGGGCCACACCTTGAGATAAAGTGGTACAATTGTTGTGGTGGGATACATGTCTCTTTGAATGGGAAAAATGATGGATTCCTAAAACATGGGGTTACTCGAATATTGTCCACCCGTGTTAGTTATGGCTTTACATCAGGTGGTATTGACACATGATGAGTATCTAGGGCTTCAAGGTGGGCGATTAGTGCCGCAAATGGATCATCCGGCCGAGGATTCTTATCTTGACAATGATCCCTGACCACTAGTGCGTTGGCAGGTTCTTCAACATGATAATAAGGCCTATTGGATCATGGAGTGGATGGTTGTACGACCTGGGGAGTAGATGGGAGAATCCGAGAAGGGTCCTAAGGATTTTCACGCCATTCAAGAGAACATGGTGACATATACCGTGCCTTCTTTCCATATGTCGTAGCCTCAACCATGTCTGCATGAGAAGGATGGTCAGGGTCACATGGGGGCAGTTCACCAAGGGGATGTTCTGCCTACCCCTATAGACCTGGCCGAGGATCACCGTGGTCTGGTCGTTGCTCCGTAGTGCATTCAACAAGAAGGTCGTCAATCACCTTCTTCTGTTCAGAATGTTGGTGATGCAACATAGTTTTTTCAGAGTTGTCTTCCGCCTTCTTCAATGATCCATATGTTTCGGAGGTATTGATGGCTCCAAGGATTCCTTTCCCGTGTTGGGATTATGGCTGAGGACTAGTGCCTCTGTGGGCTTGGGAAGAACCATTACATTTCTATGCTGGTGAGTGACACATCCCAACTAATCCAAATAGTTGCGGAACTCCCTCAGAGGGTACATACACATCAAGGATCTCCGGCTCATTGTCTCTCGATGATAAGTGATCCATGTTAACCGCGACCCTGCCTAGAGGCATATCCTCTATGTCGCCTGGAAAATCATGTTGTTGCCGGATGGGACTGAAATGGAGGGTCGTGTACTACCCATAACCACAAATTTGCACATGGATAGAGGCCTACTTAAATATATTTCAGAGCACTTTAATGTTCTGGATTCATCATTGTTGGAGGGTCCTATGGTGGACAAGTGACTAATGGTGCTGGGCCATGGGAAATGTGGCCAAATAGACCAAACTAAATTGTTGGATGAAATATTCAAAGTGTGCCAGACTCACGGGGTAGGTCCCTCATCAATGAAGAAGGCACAAATGAGTCTCCCAAAGGGTCTTCTGAAAGCATCCAACATATTCCTAGGTGAGTGCTTATGGTTCTCTAAAATTTGGGGCTGCAACTAGCCATAACATCTTAATGAAATGTTCCGCTGCGATGATATCCCACAAGCACCATGGTCCAGATTCAGGGTCTCGCCCATCATTTCCTTACTCATCTACTGGAGGTGGCTGGGGAAATGGTAGTTGTACTGATGCAGACCACTGAGATGGAAATTTGATGGTGGAGAATATGGCGAGTGAGCTAATAAGCCTACGTGTATTGGGATATCCTCTGAAGTGTGTAGTGACTTTTCCTCCACATCATGGTAAGACGGTCTAATGATCGCAGTTTTTGGGGTAGGGACTGCAGCTGCTGGTGAAGGGTTATGCTACTGTTCATCCAAAATTGGTCCCCATAATACCTCTCCATGATCTCTAATCGAGGTAGATAGTGCTTCTTGTGATGATGGTGGTTACTGCACTAGTGTGGCCTGTGGGGTTGCCAAATTTTCATTCCCCTGGATATACCTGCATAGGCAGGAGAGAATCCGATGGACCATACATTTTGGAAGTATGAGGCTGATACACCTTGTCCCTACCTCGACCCTCGAAACAATGAATCTAGGTGATGGCACCATCACAGATTCATATTCGCCCACGTAATTCGAGAAGAAAACCAGATTGATCTTTGTCTGATACTTCTCGGCGTTCTTTTTGTGGTGGCATCAAGCCTCCCACCTATCCCGAGATGGTTCTTCGGGACATGATATATTTCTGGAACGAGGAGTTTCATTAGTTGTACTAGTTCTAGGGTGGGGTGGACTTCCTCATGAGTGAGCATGGGTGTGAGGAACACCTGGATATATATCAAATGGAATACGTGGAGGACCTCTGTGCACGCAGGCTGATGTCTAGAGGGGACCTCCATGAAAAATGATGGAGTCGGTAGGACCTCTACTAGAGTATATTGGAGCACGGGTTGGACCACAATGCATGCGTCCCCTAGTAGCATCATCACAAGGATGTTCCTCGTACTGTTCAATCTTATCACGAGTAAGACATTTGTGATGGGTGATGGTTATGTGAAGCTGACGTTCAATCCTATGATTTATGAGGCATGGAGGACTATTTCCAGTTGCTGCATGGACATGGGGAAGCCCCCATACTAGATATTTATCGAATGTGTTACATCTCCATATCGGCGGTATGCGGTCGGAGGAATGATTCCATACTCAATGTATTGAGAGCGGGAGAGGATTTCGAACTAAGTGTCACTGCCATGGGGAGGACCCTTTTTCATATTAAAGGTAGCACGAGGAAGACCTCCATGATGATCTTGGATGTGGGGATGACCCATGTTCTCTATGTTAGTTGTAAGGGTAGGTCCTTCATACTGAGTGTCGTTGTCGCACATCCGTCCGCGACGGGTGCTCCCTACATCGGTGGCCGAGAGAGTCGACTCAGCCTGTTCGTGGGGTAGTTGTGGCCTCAATATAGGATGGGGATATAAGTGCCCCTACTCAGTGTGCATAGGGTTCTGATCATACACATCAGTGGTGGAACGATCCATAATGGCTACTAATGTATACAGCCCTTGGCGGGAACCCTCCTCAACCTGTGCCCGACGCTGGCATCAGGTCAGCCAGACCCAGGCCAGTGGTGCAGGTACATAGCTAACCTCGTCTTCAGCCCATGGGATAGGGTGGTGGCACTAGCACAGCTTTGTGGTGGACCTCATTAGTGAACCCTGGAATAGGATCACAGTCGGGCTAACCCAGACATGCCCTACCTCGTCGCGGTAGGAGAGGGAGTCGTCGATACGTTCTTGGTAGAGGCTCCCGAAATGATTGTACATTAGGGTGGGGATTAGTGGCACTATTCTCAGCCTTTGGGGTGCTTGTGGAAACGAGGAACATACACCTCCAAATCCTGGAAGGACATATCCCTAGTCGGGATAATCCCCTCCTCCTTGTATCGTTGTACAAGGTTGCTTATCACCTTTTGTTGTACGAATTCAAAAGGGGAGATGGTGTGTGGGCACCCCGCAGTTGTGGGTTTGTAAGCCATTACAGAATCGGTTGAGCCATGTGGGATTTCCGCATTCTCTTTTCCCCTACCCCTATGTCGGTTGGAGGGTGGTGATTGGGTTCCTCGTGCAGCCGTATGGTTACTTGAAGCAAGGAGATTAAACCATTAGTGCTAAAACAATGAAATCAACATCTAGTTCCCCATCTCCATTCCATCTGCCGGGGCTAGTAAGAGGGATCCACAATGACAAATCTCGCAAACTAGGATATCCAATGTTTTGAATACCCCAAATCCTGTTGAGTTTCACGCTAGGCCCGCTATTTTCTTGGTGGGACCGGACTCCAGATAACTCGATCCGGTTACATGCTAATCCACCGATGTCTCGAATGCAAATAATCCCCACATTGAGGAGAATATATTCATGTCATGTTCACCTTTTCTATTTACAAATCATTCATTGGGGTGTGCACATCCGTCTTTTTGAGGACGATGAGGAAACACTGGATGTTTCCACGCATTCACACTTTCCAAATGTGGGCGACATCCATTACTTATTAAGCGATGTTTACTCCTTGATCAAAACAGGATAATTGGATTTCAGTTCTTCTTTAGGTGGTTTCCTCCTCAAAACTCATCACCTAGTCTGGGTCTCCCTTATATACTAATAAATAGTTAATGAAACTCTTCCTAGTGTTACGTCTTCATGGACATCATTTAATTACACTACTTCTTTTGGGACATTACAAGGGGTCTAGTCATGGCAACAACCTCTTGTCGGGCGATTAGTCACATTGGACATCACTGGCGTGTCTGGGAACTAGAACAATAGCATGTCTAGGTTTCTTCACCTTGTTATATGGCTTCTCAATGGCGCGAAATCTAGAGGAATCCCACCTCTAATGTGGGAAATTATATTCCTTGTTAATGTACATGAGTTTTTCCTCATCTTTCCAGGTTTAACACAGGGTATTCCATGAGATTAACATCTAGAGGATATAGATTGGAAAAATTAGAACACTGACTAGAGTGGGTCAGATGGGTTCAACACTTGGAGGGAACACTAATTATAGGAGATGAACAAGAATGATCTCCCTGAGATGTGGAGGGCCTTGTAAGAATCAGGATGAATGATGGAGAGATGATTTAAGTGGAGAGATAATGGGATGAAACTTAAATGAAGAAGATGATGATGTCGGTAATGATCCTTTAAGAGACTTCTTACACATTCCTGTGGTAGGGAATCAATGTCCGTATAGTTTGGTGGGATGATGGGACACCTGAGGAGGCGACCCGTGAGAATGGATGCATGGATGAGAATCAGTGGAAGTGTAACCTCAGGGATGGGCCATGACCTTCCCGAAACACATGGGATAAATGGAAGAGATCAAGATGTGACCTAAGTGATGGGTTTGAACTCAGGGAGGCTTTCTACGTATACCCATGATAGGGAATCAACGTTGATGTATCTCATCTGAAGATGTCCTACTGTCAATTTTGGTTGACAACAAAATACTATTGGATGGGGTCACAACTTCTTACCATTGAATGGGGTTGATCCAAATAGAGGCTTCCTTCATACCTTGTCTATGAGACAAGGATCTTTGACAACACAATTTGGGATGATGGATGCAGATTAACGTCATGCATGATGAAAATAGGGAATGCAGTTTGAGGTCATGCAGGTTGAAGCTAGTGTGACGTGAACGGGGTCAGAACCAATAGATGGTGGTCTTGAACATCATGGAGGCTTCCTAAATACCTTACCTTAGCAAGGATCAAAGACCACATAGTTTATAATGGTTTTTGGTGAACCAACGTGATGATGGTCGGGTGCAATAGGTGTTGGGATTGAACCTCGGGGAGGCTTCCTACATACCTTTCCATGGCAAAGATCAATGTCCATGTAGTTCTGGAAGGAGTGGGGTCGCACTCTAGGCTTCCCAGAGAGGATTTCATGGTCGATGCTTACTCTAAGACCACGTGATTAATGCTCAGTATGAGAAACAAGGGGCAACAAAGACCTAACGATTACGTCAAAAAAGGTGCGTTCATGGGGATTGATGTGGGGATTACATGTGGTTAGCGGCCCAAAGAGAAAATGGGGGGGGTATGCATGGTTAGTAGCCTTGGGAGATGGAGATTTGGACCTACAGTAGGGTGGAGGCCTAGTGGCGACAAAGCCCATTGAGAGAGGGATTTGGCAACGAAGAAAGGACGGATCCGACACCCATCCCCCCCTCTCTGTCCCTTGGCATCGAGGAAGGGAGGAGGAGTAGGGATGATACCTCCTACAAGAAAAGCTAGGGCATACACCAAGGTGGTTACCCTATCCCCACAGAAAAACACTGCTCTAATAAAGAGGATCTAATTCCGTGTGAGGGATGATTTCACTTTCATGGAGACCAGTGGGCATGCAGAATGTCCAAGGTAGGGGAAAACTGTGTACAATGCATGGGGCAAGGTCACAGTTTGACGTTTTTTTAAGGATGATGGTGCTTAGAATTTTAACGCCCTGTAGCTCAGACGAGGTGTGTTCACTCTGCACCCCTTAGGACATACATAATTGATACCTCCCTCCCATTCTGGAAGGGAGGGCATGAGCAATTCCGTGGTGAGGGGGTGCTATGGAGTGATCCATTGAGCGCACCATGTTAGTATGGTTATGTGAAGAATCAATAGACTTTGGTGTGCGTATGCAAAGAAGTATGAGGAAATGAAACAAAATGGAAAGCACCACCTAAGGGACCTTGAAATTTCATTGTGCCAACCAGAATGGGCCACATGTGAAAAGGAGTTCAGAGCAAAGGGGTTCATCGGTAGATGCCTTGTGAAGCTCTGGTGCTCCATGAAGTGGAGAGGCTTCACGAAGGGGTGTGATTTGCGAAGTGATGTGTCCTATCCTAGGAATAAGGAATAGGTTCATATGAAATGGGATTCACAAAGTGTAAAGGAATTTGTGAGCAATGGATTTTGAAGAAAGGGTGCCCCGTGAAGATCAATATTGCAATGAAATGTGCCTCACAATGCATAACGACCCTTCCTTAGCATGTGCTTCACATTTCCATGGAGGGTACTTCGTGAAGCCAAGTGTTCCATGATGACCCAAGTACCTTTAGGGATATCCTTTCTTTTCAAAGGCACATGGTATCCATGAAGGGCATCCCTCTTTGAAGAGGGGAGGAATTCACGCAAAGGTGAAGGCACAATGCGATGCAAAAGTTCCTTGAAAAGCTCATGGTTCACAGAGAAAAAATTGCATCGCAATGTGGGAGTTCAGAAGATGAAAGTTTGTAGGATCCGTCCTTTAGGATTGAAGGGAGGCCGGTATTTATAGGAAATAGAAGCCGTGATGTAGATCTTGCTCAGCCCGAAGACAGAGCTTGTTCTACGGCGGGTTACCATATGTTAAAGGGGTTCACATAGCATCCTGCCTCCTCACTCCGTGGTGAGTTCACAAACATCAAAGGGGCTCGCGGAGTATCCAGCCACTTGTCTCCATGGTGGGTTTTCGAACATCAAATTGGTCCATGAAGCCACCTTACTCCTTGATCCACGGCAGGTTTGTGGAGGCAAAGCATGCTGCTAGCCGTGGTGCTGTGGGGCCCTAAAAATGAGCTTCACGAGGCAGTACCTAAAGGTTTCCTATTTGTTCTTATTCTTCCAAAATTTTGGTTCCAAATCCCTCTCTCGATAATCAATCGATCATCTCTCTACCTACGTCCTGGTGGGAAGGACAATCCTACATGAATAGTCCATGCCAATAATAATAAAAACAACATCTATACTTTGGTTAACTGATCAATCAATGTGGCCTCCAATGAGAGCTTTTATTTCATGACTTTTTAGACCCCTACTGTATGCAAGTCTCTCTCAACTTATACCATAGGTGATATATTCATCAAAAGATCATGATACATGCTCAATCCATTCATATCATGGTCCGGCACCAATGGAGCCATACATGGCTCAAGATAATATTTTTTATTACATTAAAACCTTAGAGATTGGTCAATGATCTAATCAATGGGTTGAATATATAAAATATATCCACTCTAAATAAAAATAGTTGTATGATCGGGCACCTAAATATAGGCCTCATAACTCATCATGTCATATCAACAACTATATGATGGAAACTAAAAATAATAACATCATGGAAACATCCTGACAAACAACAACATATTCTGTGATCAAAGAGTATTTTGGGGAGATGTATGAATAAGGATATGAAAATGACAAACCAATCTTATATGATTCATGTACCATATTTTCCCAACATTCAGTTCCTATATGTTCAAAGTCATCAAGAACAAAGTCATGGTGAATGCGTACATTGAATACCACACAAACATTCGAGTCCCCTGGCCTCAAAATTGAACTTGAGACACATTAACACCATATCCCTAATTCCCAAAATAAACTCCAAACAAGAAAAATACTAACTCTAGTTTAAAGAAAGGACCTCATTGAATGCAACTATATAATAACAATGACCCATTAGTTCATTGCTGGATGGCGGAAGGCCGAGCTACAGTTACCCCAAGCCCACCTGCAACAAGCTAGGGGATGGAAACCAAGATCGATCTGAAATATCAAATACATGAGTGGCCTTATATTATTGAACTTATGCACATGCACATACATTCATCTCCATGAAATAGTGTATAGATAAAAAAAATCTATTCATAAATTCAAACATACATGTTTATCCCAAAAATAGAGCATCACAAAAATAGAATGCATGAAAGGGAAAAAATACAAGTGTACTAAAGACTAATAATGTGTATAACCTACTGAAAAGGATTGGAATAAATTGCACCACCCAATTGGGGAACTCCTCATTCTATATATCCAAGAACTATGCCCCACCCACACCAATTCCTGCGAGAATAATTATATGATGCCTATCATCTTCACAAGACACATTATGTGTGAGCATAGTCGATATAGGTGTGAGTATAAAAAGACTCATTAGGAACCACAAAATAACAAAATAAAAGGGATTAACTGAATTAAAATAGTATGATCAACCATAATATAGAAGTGATATCCCATGAAAATGAGAACAGGAAACCCCCTTGCAACCACTCTACAACTATACAAGAATAGTAATCTCACCAATACCATGAACAAAAAAATAAAAAATACTAGAAGGCCTCATAGAATATCATTGATATTAACATCTTAGACTACATATCTTGTAAGGTCCCAACCTCACTGATAGCCATTGTATTTTACTTGAGGCTCAAAGGTATCAATCATATGGGATATCTCACTCCATGGGCCATACCTTCCCTTATGAAGCTCATATGAGAGATAGAACTAATTGGGTATCACTATGAAAATAACCCATCCCCTCTATCTAATATGAAACAAAACTAAGACAACACACACATATGGTATTTCAACAATGAAATTCATGCTCAAAACTAAGAGGAATTTTCTAAGATACAAAATTTATTTGAGTAATCCATCATCAAAAAGATCTTATATCGATACAAAGATGGGGGGTAAATTCCAAAGGCCCTTTGGGGGGCACCATACCCTACTGGAAATAAGGTATAAAGAATGGGCATCACACCAAAGTCCAAATCTAGGACTACCCACTAAGTATAAGTTCAATTCAAATTTATTTTTGGTCACACTGATTCCATGAACACATATTAGGAGAAAACATGGTAGAACACCAAAGATATCGATAGATAGATTGTGGGTAAATTCCCAAGTACCACTGGGGAGGACTCTATACCCTAGTGGATTTTCACTGATATATAGGGGATCAATGCCCGTGTATATTTTTTCATGAAAATTCCAACATCCTCAAATAGAGATCATAAAGGATATGAGAACCAGTATGGGACTCTCTGAGTGATAAATTATATAATCTACTAAATGGTTTGAATTTCGATTCTCGAGACTAGATTTCATACTAAACCCTTATGTATGTGGACTATGAATAACTCAATCTAGAATAAGATAACTAAACTAAACTGTACGAGAGTTCATTATCCTATGACGATGATGTGATTTTAGAGAAACCCCATAGGTATAGAACAAGGGATGTTACACAACTAATACATGTGTATATGTTTTTAATAGAAGTGATCCAAAATGTCACCTCACATTGCATCTATAATGATAAAATGTTGGTATCTATAATTCCCAATGAGATAAACTACTATGTATAGACTACTCATGATCCTCTATCTAATCCCTGAAGATGGAAATGCATAAGCTAGAAGCCTCTAAGGGATGTAAATGGAATGTACCCATTGTACAAGCTGTTTCTATCAAAAATTAAAACTGTCCATATCACCTCTTAGCACTCAACATCTATAAAGGGGACTATATCATGTGTACCCCATGGTAGACGTTTAGGGAACTCATTTATAGCTCTGGGCACCTCCTTACCCACACATTACCTAATTGGACATGACTCCATAGAAGTCATGTACCCTCGGTATGCATCCAATTCCTCTTCATTGGGACCACGTCTATGTTTGTGGCCTATGGTTGTGTACTGATACATGGCCACGTCCCTTGACATGGTGACCCATGCCATGTCCCCTGACTACATGACATGGGATCACTACATGGTGTGTACCCTTGATATACAGTGTGTAGTACCCAATGATTATATTCCTTTAATTTAAAGATATATTACATATTATTCTACACTACACATAATGGGATCCGGAATTTTGAATAGTAATTACCTATATGCCACCTGAATTGATTGATTTATCCAGATCCATCCCTAATTGACACTTATGAGGTTCTTATCATTCATATATGGTATTTAAAACCATATAAAAACACATATATGGGGATTGGGATGTAAATATCATAAATCCACATACCGAATGGAGAAATAAAAATTCCTTGGGTCCAATGAAACTACCAAAATCTACTACACCATGATACAGTGATGATCGATGTCAAAAAAGGGGTCTACCAGCAACTCCTCACCTCAACTCCTCCTCAGACTGTCTGTTTCCATGTGATACCCCCCATGTACATTAAAATCCAAATTGGGGGATGGGGTAAGTTTATTAATTCTATCTTACTAAAATAACAAACCTCCATTCAACACACTTTAAATGGTCGTATCAAATTGAGTTCCCAACAATGAAAATCATTATGTGTCACCATGGTTATGCCACATGTTGTGCACTCAGTCATGGACTCAGATTTTTGAAGTGAAATTCATAAATGGTGTAAATTTATATTTCAAAAAATCTATATGTGCACGAAGAAAAATATTTAATATTTGTAATATCACCACACCAAGGCTCTCTGTGGACAAAAATTCTATACCGAATCAGTGCATGGATTTTTAACTATTAGATAAAATATTCCAAAGAATAACATGGAAAAATTAGATTCACTAAAATAAAGGGAATTTAAACTTATGAAAAATAACCCAAAAACCCCTTTTTCATCTTTCCAAACATATCATGAAAATCCCATTTTTATAAAACATTTCATGGAAACCCCACTTCTTAAAGACTTTTTTTTGAAAAATGAATCCAATTTCCTTTATTAACGATAGACTAAACCTTATGAAGGTGAATCACATGGAATTTAACCAAAACCACACACATAATGTAATACATAAGTGAAAAATAGTAACCAAAAAATCATAGAAACCCAATTCTTAGAATAAAATCAAGCAGTGAAACCAATGGTAAAAAAGACAAGGGGAAGTAGAGTCAAATCACAAAAAACAATCCCCAAAGTGTCCCAAATGGGTCCCAAATTCTTGGGAATAATTTGTATGATCTAGTAACAAAGTACATAAACATGTTATAAGAAAAATTGTACAAAACTATAGAACCTACCACATCCCCATTGATCTTATCAAACTATCCATAAATCAATTTAGGTTGAATGCCTTTATTAATGGAAATTAATTAAGATTTATATCATAATTGAATATTACTCTTTATAGTAAAACCAACACAGAGTAGTTAGGAAAAAATACCTTGTAAAAAACTATGTAAATTGAGTTTTTAATCACACATTCCATCTACTAAATCCCTTGGAATATGATGATAATTCAACCACTGGTGAGAAATAAAGAATCAAACACATTACATATAATGAATTTGATAATAAATCATAACCCACCTCCCACACCCTCTTGAGTAGAAACAACAATTGCACATTCATGTATTTGAATAAATATATGTATATCAATAAAAATAATATCAAAGGGGTCACAAGATATATAAATAAAAGATAAATATATGAGGATCAAAGTGGTACTCAAATGTTTGAAATAAATCACTTAATGTCATGATTGTGCCTTAAATACAAAAATCATGTAACTTGAATCCATTTCCACACCTTTTGAGAACCAATTTAAAAACACACTTGAAAATCTAGTGTCCAAACTACTTTTACAAATCTAGTTACAAAACCCACTTTAAATTCACATTTAAAGAATCTTTTGGAAGTGAAATTATAACACCAAACATTGAATGATGGGTTTGAAATCCAAATCATTCAATAAATTCACTTTTTAAAATTAATAACCTTCTCTCAATGACACCAAATGGTACTCAACACCCTTTTCAAAAAACACTCATTCTAATTTTAATGCCTATTTTATAAAAGTAACTCGAATCCTAAAGTCTAAAAATCCATTGAAAACCGTTATAACTCCCAACTTTTATAAAATAAGTCTTTAAAATAAATCACACCCATTTTAGAAATAGAATTTATATTAAACATGATTTACAAAATTTAAACCAATTTACAAAATCCAATGAGGCACTATCAACAACCTTTACAATGACCTATGTCAATCAAAAGTCTTTATTTTACATTAAAGAAATTATAAAAACTATTAGTCTATTTTTGGATATTATAAATATAAAAAAATTCACAATAAAGTTTTCTATTTGAAAGGGACACACATACATTTTCCCAAAAAGAGAAGATGCATAATTTTCCCATTACTAGATCATAAAATAATAAAACATCAAATAAATTATACCATGACATTAGAAATTTATCTAAATTCCCAAGAGATAATTTAAAATAACCAATAAATTTATTACATGTAATACAATGGTCTTAAATAGAGACACTGAACACAAATCAATTTCGAGTGAGATGAAACAGTATGATCCACTTTTCCTTTGGGTTGGGATTCCCGAGAACACCTGGAGGGGACCCATGTTACCCACTTCACAACATATAAAGGAAGGAATGATAAAAAAATAGTCCAAACATATTGACCTAGATGAAGTACGATAAGAGATGAGGATAAAGAAAATATGAAAAGAGGGTAACATAGGTGGAGAAACTCTTACCTTGTGAGATAGAATGATAAATCTAAATAAATAACAATCAAATGAGGTGCATAGGATATGGATGGTGGAACACATATTAGGGGTACTTCTTGGGTGCATCCTGATTCATCTTGATTGGGGAGAAGAGATGTGAGGGAATGATTTTCATTTATTTTTATTATGTATTCTTTTTAGAAAATAAATACATTATTTGCCTCAGTATATCACAAGGTTCAGACACATTTCTTACTTAAATTTGGACTAATTATCCTTCCCCTTCTAGGAAGCCCATAATTTTCCACATGATTTCCTCTAAGAAACCATGTGGTTTAACAAACCATTCACTAGATGTTCTAAATGGAACAATCTTATTGAATGAACCCAATGCACGGTATTCATATGAATACTAACAAATGCTTACATAACATATGAAATAAAAAAAAGATTAAACATTTAAAATATTAATCCCTATCATTCCAAAAATTTGTTATCTGAAAACTATCTTAATATAAAATAAAATAAAAATTATCACAGATAAGTGGGTATCATATTGTTATTATTCTATATTAATTGAATTTTTATTTTTTTTTCAATTTTTGGAATCATAAATCAACATTTATTATTAATGTGAATTTTTTTATTCTAATGATTATATGAAATTTATTTCTCAAAATAATTAATTAGGTGTAGTTGTAAAATAATATATATATATTATAAATATGTTATATTTATATTTAAAAAAATTATTTAATTAGGTTTTGAATAATTTTTGTAATATTTACAAATGAAATAATTATATTATGAGGAAATGAGTCAAATCCCTACCCACCTTTATTTCTCCCAAAAATAGTTGAACATTTATATTTCAAAGGAGATCACTCAAGGTTGATGAAGATTCAAGCTCCCACATCTTTTTTCAGTTTATTCTCATCAATATAGTAATCCAATAAAAATCTTAATCTTTGATATGGGTAGGAAGGTGAACATTAGAAGTGTTTATATAAAATTTTATTCATCCAAAAAGATTATGGTCTCATTTTAAATATATAGTTCTCAAGAACCCCTCCATAGGTGGTAATTATAGATCCATTCATTAATGTAATTTTATTCGAATTGTAATGTTGTAGGATATGGGTTAGGTTTGTAGTCCACTGATATATGTATATATATATGCATGAATTTATGTATGTGTCAATTTATAAATTCGTGTATTTATGAGTGTATGTATCTATATAATCAGATTAAAATGTATTTATATATTTTTTAATGAATTATTTAAAAAGAGGAATTAATAAAAATATATGAACAAAAAATCATTAATATTACAATTAGTACTATTGGTTTATATTATATATTTATTTATTTAGATTTTTTAAGGTATTTTTAATAATTTATAATAATAAAATTCTATTATTTATGTTTTAATATTAATATTTCTATTACTACTACTACAACTACTCTTATTATAATAGTTTTTATTATTAATGTTTATTATTGAAACATTATTAATTTGTACTCTATTTTTGGAATGAAAATTTGAATGTATAGTTATGAAATACAATAACTTATATTATTATTTAATAGTTTCCCTTTATTTTAATGAATCATATTTTGGTTATTTCAAGAAAATAAGTTTACAAAAATGAGGAATTTGTAGAATGTTTTTTGGAAATTTATCAATATGAATATTCTAAATATTAAACTCTTTAATTTTTAATTACTGAAGAATTTAAATATGAAAACATTTGTATCCAAATAAATTAATGAATATTAAATTTATAACATTTCTAATATGCCTTATAGTACATGGAACTATGTAGATAAATTAGTAAAAAATTCACGATCTAACGATGATGGATATTTTGAAAATAATAATTCTAATAGAAAAGACGAAATGATTCATCACATTGAAGTAGTATAAACTCAAAAAAAATTGATGTTTTAGTAACTATTTTGTGATTATGAAATTCCACTCTATTTAGGGTGTATAAAATTTATAATTTTATCAATAATTTTGAGATTGGTTAACTAGAAATTCATGAATAGATAAAGTGATAAGAGTTTTATATATTTATTTGATCTATTGGAAAACATACTTTTAGAAGACAACTATAAAATATTTTAAAATTATAATGGAAAACAATATGATTGATGGTATTGTGGTAAAATAAAATACATGATTTCCCAAATTACTCTCTATTACATAGCATGAAAAATAAATTTATATAAAAGTGTTATGAATGTGGGGATTCATGATATAAGTAAAAATAATGATCATAAGTTGATGCATATATTATGACAAGTACCAAAACCTATTCATTAAAATTTTTGGAACCATTTTAAAAGTACCCAATTTTAATGATTATTTTAATATTCATATGATGTAAAAATGATTAGTATAACATGTAGATGAGTAAATATCTAATGGAAAATTACATCATCTAACTGATTCCACATAATTGATGTAAACTAATGAACAATTTAAAATGTTTGGAAATGTGGTTTTGAATATATGACATAGACTCTCAACAAATAATGTGAATCCATATAGGAATCTAAATAGAATAAATTGTTTATGTCCCCTATATTGGTAATTTCATACTTATCCCTAGATTTTTTTATAATTTAGAAATGTGTTATTTTTAGTATAATGAATTTTGGACTAAGAAACCAGAAAATGATATTGATTTTATCTGTTCAAATTTAATTAATTATTTAAGGATATTATTGATGGAATGTGTTAATTTTATTTATTAATAAAATGGAGATAATTTTCTATTATATTAAATAAATATGTTCACTTTGATGGAATTTTTTTGCATATAGATTTTTTGGATACTATATAAAATAGAATGAAGCATGTTTCGTTTTAATTTAAGGGACATATTTTTTCAATTAAAAAAAGAGAAAATAATTGTATATGAGTCACAAAATATTAATATTTATAGGTAAATCATACATAATATTAAAAAATAATAATTCAATAACTCAAAATAAATAAATGTTATTGAAAATTTGTTTACCATTAAATTATTATTTTCAGAGGGTGAAAGACATGGATATCACATTTAGAAATATAGAAATATTTTATAATAGTATAAAAATATGGAATAAATAATTAAACTTTTATAGGATTCCATATTGAAGATATAATAAAATATAATGTAACATTGAATAGATACATATTGAAAAAAATATCAATGATAGTCTTTTGGAGCATTATTAGATATTAATGGAAATTCTAAGGATGGTTTCAATTTAATATTGGACTTATTATCAATGATAATATGTTTTTAGTTAGCTTCTTTTTAAAAAATAAAAATATCTTACATTCTTTTGGATTGACATACATTATCCAAGAAAAAGAAAACTAGTTTAATTGAATTATTACCGGTTATTTTGTTTGCAAGGGGTCAATCATAAAATGTGAATTTTTTAGTGTAATTAATATATTTTATGATAATATGCATTAAATCTCATGAATTTATAATAATGATTCTATAATAGTTAGAAGTTATGTTATGAGGAATATTCCCAATACGTGTACGACAGGATATCATTCTAGAGTGTTATTTTTTCAGTTAGATTTTTTGTAAACTGATGTATCTAAATTCATTAAACCATTCAAGGGAAAAAATAATTGATATAAATTATCTACAAGAAATGTACTTTTACACCAGTAATTTTCGACATCATGGTCAATTTTATAGTTCCTTTTAAGAAATAATGTAATATATGGATAATTTCTAATTTTTAAAAGGATGTATTTAATTATGAAATAATTTATATTTATAATAAAACAACCACTCTGTAAAATCATTTCTTCATTCCATTACAATTTTTCTAAGAAATATCCAATATATTTTTCCTCAACCCATAAAAATTATAACTATATTTGAATCAACTTTATTTGGACTATTTTTTAGTGATATTAAATTTTTTTACATTGAGTGATCCATTAATCTGGTAAAAATAGCTCATCCATTATACCTTTGGTTATCCTTTAGGTGATGATTATTATTCGTCTTCTGTGAAAATAAACAACTACCCAAAATCTATAGTTTTTTCCATTCGATTCCCTATATACCACATCAATATTTATAAATTTATCTTAATTAATCTTTATTTTGAACGATTTAGAGTTTTACGTATACATATGTTACCTTGAATTGAAAATTACAAAATTTATTATCATTTATGTGTTAATCAAACATAGAATAAGTTTCTTTGTGAATATAAAAATAATTCAATTTCATTATCCCTTATATAAATTTCCATTGTCAGCCTCTCCTAGCATAAAATTATTCATTATTTATTGCCATTGTTTGGTTAATATAATGAAATATTCTACAATATCGTATATTCTTTATTTGTATAAAATCCAAAATGAAAAAATCATCAATAAAATATAAATATAATATGTTGAAAACTGCTTTAATCAAAACATATTAATTTTTTTTCATATTTGATTCTACTTACTTTCATGACACATCCTTATGTTCTTGAATGTTTTCCATAACGATTGCTTTAACAGTATGCATAGCATCAACATCCTTATTATTTGAAACTTCCTTGATTTTTTTTAAACAACACTACATGAATTACTAATGACTGTAGTTTTGTTATTTGTTAAAATAATTACATTGTTTACATTATTTCCACTTCTCCATCCTTTTTGATTGCCTGGATGAGTGTCTAGGAAAATAATTTATGGTATAACAATGAAATATAAAAAAAATTGGCCTACACCACAACCCAAGAAATTTGGAAGTCTCTCTAACATCCTTGATATAATTTTTAAACACAATATCATATTTATTCATGGAAATTCTATCTTTAACCATTTTGTCTCTAAGAGCCTTTTCCTCCCTATTTTGCGAAAGGAAATTTTCTATAGTGATATTGAGAAAATATAAATATAACCTATAAAATAAATTATTTTTCATTATTAACCTTTAAAATTCATAATAAATCACACACCCAGAACTCTAAATTTTTTGTTCCTTTGGAGTTAAATTACATTAATGTGTTATTTTACTAAATAGTGTAAATCTATTCAAAAAAATTATCATACTAGAATTATTACTAGTTATATAATTTTCAATATTCTACATTATTATCTGTGTGAATAGACAATAATAATAGAGTGATCTTTTAAGTTTATTATGTTCTAAAACATAAGAGATATTAATATAATAAAAATAGACGATCATCAAGAATATCATAAAGGAGTAACCATCATATTCACATATAGGCATGAGAACATAATAATAAAACTATACATAAATGGGTAATAATCCATTATTATATCATTAATAAAAACATAAATTAGACTTATAACATAATAATGTTGCATTATATAATAACATGGCTTGTGTATTAGACTACTTATTAATATCTTTCTTCAAAAAACTATTTGATGATGATCATCACATAATTGAAAAAAAATCCCCCAAATATATTGAACTAGTATAACCTCCCATATCCCATAACATAAAATCTAATGATAAATAATAATTTCACAATGCATTATACATATATATAATTTTTGGATCACCTATAACATATTGATAATCCAATCATATGTGTGTTGGAGGAAAATAAAAACATTCATAAATAAATCACAGAAAATTTAACCCACGAAAATTAAATGAGTTTCATAAAACAATTTACCATACCTAAATATTCACATTGACAATTAAAGATGATTATTATATGAAAACATATCCTTAATATAGCATAAAAACATTAAAGGATATTGAGATAGATGAAACCCCATTTAGATGAAGATATGAAATTTGTTTAGGAAATAAGTATAAATTACAATTTATTTTGATAAAATTTTTAAAATAAATATTGTTTTATATAATTGGTTAAAAAATAAGAATAAATTAAATAAAAAATTCATTGAATAATCATAAAAAACATTGAAAATATGATTTGTAAAGAAAACTTGTGAAAAAAGTGAGAGAAATAAAACACATGTGAAACATAATAGAAAATAAAATGAAATATTACTTTTCCAAAATTTAATTTAATTAAAAAAATTATAGTGTTTTTAATTAATCATAGAAATATATAAATTGATTTCATGAATAAATATAAAAAAATATAGACATTTAGGATAAATATTCCCAACTGAAATGAAAATGTAATGATAAGTCACCCTGAAAATTTTCATTTAAGAGAAATTATTAATCTATGAGTTATGAAATGTTGAAAGTACATGAATTTTTTTAGTAATAAGATAAATTTTAAATTCTTATTACAGTACATTTAAAACATCTAATGAATATTTAGACATATATAATCTCATTTATTAAGATACAGTGAGAGAGAAACCCTTACCTTGACTCCCTACTTTTTCGAACGTACTCTACCATCCTATATAATAAAAATATAATTAATAATAATAAAATTAATAATTATATGTGTATTTAAAATATCTTCTATTATTAATTTTTTTATATTTATTGAATATACATTATTTAGTTATATTATCGATTATATGAATCTTATTTTGGTAAGAGTGTTTCAATCGTCATTAAATGTTATTAATTTTATTATTTTAGTGTTATTCATGGTAATGTGATCGTATTATTATATTTATTATTATTATCTTTTGTATAGTCCCATTTTCATTTTATGGAATTTAAAATTTTACATTATAAAAATGAAACCCACTTAATTCACATTTCATGTAAGATTTCCAATAATGAAGAGTTACATTATAATCCTTATTCACTTGTGTGATAATATTTCTGAACAATAATAATAACATTAAATAAAAATTAATATCATATTTAATCATTGTAAATTACATGAAACTCATCCATGATGAGAATGGAGAATGTGGTATAGCATCATTCCAGAAGGTAGTTCAACTGACCCAAATAAGAACAAGTTATACTAATGAATGAGAAATGGTGTCGATTAATATGATTATAATATAAATTTTTAGATTTAAAATTTTGATAATAATACATTAATAGATAGTTTTATTATTTTTAATAATATTGGATATGATAATATAAATAAATTAGATGAAGTGGAACCCATTACATACTATGATGAAATTCCACAATTTTGTAATATAATCCTTCATAATGAAGAATTTAGGACTTATTATTCTGACTATAAACGTCCTAATGTGAGATTGGAATTTAGTAGTGGAAATTTTGGTACAAATTAAATATGAAACCAAATTACATAATTGAATTGGAATGGTTATAACGTGGGACATTTTATTAAAACATTATAGTTATAAAATAGAAGAGTTTCATTATCTAATTATAAGAATAGTCCATTTTAATAAGAAAATTTCCCATAAGTAAGAACAAATTACTATTATATTCATTAAATATTAATTTTAGTTTTATTTTTATTATTTTCATACTTAATTTTGAACATGTACTATATATTTCTATTTTTTCCATTTTACCGATGACGTTTATTATTCACCCTGGTAACTAATTTTTTTTACTAAAAATGAAATTCAACTTATTACATAATTTTAATGTCATTATTATTGGAAAAATATAAATTTAATAAAATTGAATCATGAAATATGTTAAATTTATATTTTAAATAAAAAATATTAGTACATTAGAAAAATATATCATCATAAATAAAAAAATACATATATATTGATGGATTATGATTTACTTATTATCACTCCATATGTATTTAATGGTTGGGAAGAATTTATTATACATGTTGAATATATGATTCATAATTTATTAATAATTTCAATAAAATTGATTATATTCTTATTATATTATTTCAAATGTATCCATTGGATAAATTCATTCCCAGTGATAATTATATATTTCTTATATTGAAATATTTTTCACTAATATATATATATATATATATATCCTTATATACATTTCATAAAAATTATTAATCCCATAGTCTAATTTTATTCTCAAAATTTATGACATTTATTATTAATATTATTTTCTATACTCATAATAATATCTATAAATTTCATGAAATATAACGAGCATTAGTATTTTGAGCTTATAGTACTTTTATTTACTTATATTTTTATTTTTCTTATAATTTTCACACTGATTTTAAATCTTACACTATCATAATGAAATTATGTTTTCTCTCATAATGTAATTTTATTATTAAATAAATTTAGTATTATTTCATTTTAGTTTAGTGCTTATTGTGTAAATTGTCATTCAACACATACATATGATAATTTTGTAACATGTTACATTATACCCCCCTAAAAAATTCCATTGAAATTTCATTACTCAAATTAAAAATATGATGGAAATTTCTCATCATTACATCTTGGGATTCCTATGTTTATTTATAAAACTTATAATAACTATAGGGAACAATAATAAGGTGAGTTATCTTGTTTCATTTAATAGTATCACTACGATATATGATCTCTACATTTTATCCCTCATAAGAGAGATCATGTTCTTGGTTTACAATCATTGAGTCTAGTACACGTGATGAATTTTATTATACTTACTCAAAATACTTACATAAAACACATTGTGCACATGTGATATGTGTAGTTAATGTACCTATTGATAAGCTTAAATCTCCACATGATCAAGCATTTAAAATTTTCCAACGTATCTTGGGATAAACTACCCCTTTTAAAAAATTTCATAACACTTTTTCATGGTGATATTGAAATGAATTAATTTTATCCATTATCGAAACCAAATTATCATAAAATATTCTTTGAATATATCATTTACCAACATTATTACCCTTTGATATAAAATTAAATATATTGAATCTTCTTGGATATCTATATATTATGATATGTTCTTAATAGATTACACACTCCCATTAATCTAAACAGTTTAAATTTATACATCTATTTCCATAAAGATTCATATATGGAGAAATTTAAAATATAGAATATAAATTTTTGTTCTCTTATAATTATACCAGAGGAAGGTGTTTATCCAACCTTCCTTTGAAATCCATTTGATGACAACTCAAAATATCTTCAATTTTTTAATTTTTATATATTTTTTGAAATCCAGTTTTAGGATTGAAAATTATAAAACCTATATCTTTATATAATTCTAATTAAAGAATTGACTATGAAATTAAAGAAACTTAAAAATATTTCATAGATAAATTATAAATTTAAACTCTATGAAGCCTTTCCACATCATTTATATTTACACTATAATGTTTATTGAGTAACAAAACCTCTCTAATATTAATTACATATTCCCACTTTATAATCGCATAAACCAAAATTTGAATACAATTAGAGACGTTTGGGGTCTTAAAATCGAATATGAATAAAATACACATTGACGTTATCCCATTTGAACTTGGGTATGTGTAATTTTTTCATCGTACCCTTTTTCATCTGATGTACATTCTTAACATGATAGAAAACGAAAAATTAAGAAGTATATTTTTAATATTTTATTCATTTTATCCCACCAAATGTGATCCATAATATCGTTATACATATTTTTAATTCAAGGATGAATAATGAATGATGATCTATGTTGTTCATCTAATAACCTATACATTGGTTATGGTGTAGGTGTAACATTTTTGGTTCCAAGAGGGATATGCATTAGTTCTATGAGTATAATTAATTAGAAGTTGATGTTCTATATAATCATTCCACATTTAATCCTTTTCATAATGTTGGTATTATGATGAATTTTCAAGTAAATACGACATACAAATTGAATAATAATAACATGTATTTTTATTTTTCATATGATTCATGTTGTGGAGATAGTATATCTTCAATAGTGGTATGTTGACTAGAGGATGATATTATTTGATGGTCATGTGTACTGGTTGTGTAATAGAAAATAGTGAACAAAATTTTCAAGTCTTTCCTGATGGTTTAGTGAGAAAGGGATAAGGGATGTGTAACATTTCTTTATTATCTGAATTTAGCGGTTAGGTGTCAATTTCTACAAGTGATAGAAACCACTTTTTTTAATTTTTGGACATCAATGAATAATAGATGAAGGTAAAATTAAAATACCGAAAAATATTTATTCTATGTAAGTTGAACAACTAGTACACATTTGTGGAAGTGATTCAACGATTACTTATAATTAGTGATATAATTATCTAATACATAAAATTGATTATAATTATTTTATCTTTTGATTATAATGTAAAATTTAACAGTTCTTCTATTGTGGATAGTGGAATGAGATTTGAAACACATAAACTAATGTGTCAACATTAATTTATAGTTTTTCACATGAGTTATTTTTTTGTGAGTTGTGATTTTACATGAGTGTGTGTGATGTCAATTAATTATGGGGAGTTAGGAAAAAAAACTTTTTTATTTATATTTTAATACCAAATCAATGGGGGAGTCGTACAAAAAAATGTATGGCCATTAATGATATGTTATTGTAATGGTTCTTCAGGTGGGTAACTTATAGGATTAGGTAAGTTCTATATTACTAACAAGTGGTATCAAATCTGGATGTTATTTGATCTCATTCATCAACAAACTAGAAAGTAGCTTAGGTGATGCTCACTCTATTTCATTGATGTTATTTCATTTTTACTGTGAGTTTATTGTTTTCAGAATTTATGGAATTTTAAGATTGTATGATCCACATAGAAAATTAAAATGGACCGAAATTTTGTTTTTAGAGAAAGTGGATATAGGAATATCGTTATAATTCTCTTCTACCCAACATCCTCTCGAAAGATTCCATATCGTCAATCCACGATATGGAATTAAGCATAGCTCCTTATATAAAAAATGTTTATGATTACTAGTGAGAGTATATTGGGTGATAATTTAGAGATTATACACTATGATGATATGAATATTAATAATAATTTTGTAACTACACAATAGAATAAACTAAATAATATTCTACAACATGTTCAAAAATGCATATATCTAGTTATGTAAACATATAACATGGTATGTAATCATAAAATAGTAAATAGGATGTCTTATGGGATTATACTATATGTAAATTTACTAAATATCCAAAATGAACTACCATCCTAGTATATGGGTACAAACAAACCCATCTATAAAACCATTCAAGTCGGCGTATACATTGTTTGAACGTCACTATGATGAAAAAAATATTATTACGATCACTTTACCATGCCTATTTAATATTAAAAAAATATTCACATGTCCTAAAGGGTAAATTATAGGTATGAGCATGAACTTATTAGTCCACCATGAATAGCTCCCCTAGACAATACTCATACATATTACCTTGTATGAAAAAGATCAATTAAATTTAATCTATAATTTATTATAATAACTACTCCAATAGTGATTATCAAGCCATGATAAGTCTTTATCTATTTTGGATATATATAGAGTTTAATATAATTATCCCGCATTTTTTGTGAGTTATATTTTTAAAAAAATTCATAATATATTTAAATTATTTTCCATTAAATGCAACTATTTAATTGATATCAGTATGCTAACAAAGTTGTAAATAAGAATTAGTAAGAAATGTTTTTTATAAAAATATAATCATGTTAACAAATATTATATTTAATGGATGAATGAATGAAGAAGAAAGTATGTGCTGAATTCTTCTTCTTGGGAAAGGAGAATGTTATATTAAATACATTATTTTTAACTAGGAAAAATGATTAACTATTCATAATGCCTAAAAAAATTTCTATAATAATTGGAGAATCACATTTTTATCAATATTATTAATGTTTCCTTAATTATTTCCCTTAAAAAAATTCCAAAATGAATGTTTGGAGATAGAAAATATGATTGGTCGATGACCAGTACAATAAAGTGATCTATGGTAGTTGATCAGACCTAGGAAATCATTTGAAAGATTTTGAGTTGCACTATTAGATAATGGTTTCTCCATTGTAATATCTGAAATAGTGTTCATAAAATTGACTTCATTAATGTATTCTCTATATAGAAAATTCGAATCAGATGGACAATGATGTAATTTATATTAGATAGAGAAGCATTTGGGAGAACATTATAGAAATGTTCTCAATGACATATTAAATATCCTATTTAACTAAAATGACCAGATGATAGATAAAAATAAATGTTTCAATGATTAAACTAAAGGTTACATCAAAATGATAATTACCTAACAAAATATATCATAAATTTATATGTAATGTCTTATTATTTAATCAAACATCACAATGCCATGTGGATCTGAATCAATCCGAAGGATAAAAGATGGGAAAATACACTATATCACAGAGAAGTTTCATCATAATTACATGTATTATTTCTGCTAAATTAGACTAGTTTTGGAATGGGATAAAGAACATGATGGTTTTGAAACATTCTAAAGTGATAATTTAAGTTTTACTAAGAAATTAAAATGAACTTATATAGAGATAAAGATGTAATTTGAATAAGATTCAATGAATGTACAGTTAAAGTACTGATGAGAATTTTTCTTAACAAAAGGATGTATCAGGTCTATTGAATGAAGTAGGTGATTCATCATAAATAATCTAACTGAAATAATATAGTGATCAACCACAGGTTTTGAAAAAATGTTAATATCTACATGAGACATGATATTTTCATTTAAGTAGGATATTTTCAAATTTTATTATAGTATATTATAAATCATTAGATATAGATTTATTTTTCCAAATCAAGTGATCAAATATAAAAATGATTTTGAGATAGAAGATAAATGTTTCTAAATGATTGGGATAATTTTTCTTAACAAATTTAGTGGAAACATATAAATATCATCAAATAAAGGATTATGTGGTCTTTGATGAGTTTGAGAAGATATAATTTTTAAAATTAAATCTTCAAATAGATATTTCATAGTGATGTTCGTTGGACTAATGTTTCCAATAAATGATCTTTAGATAGGTGTCCCGATACTGTTGCATCATACATAAAATTTTTATATATTTCATCAGACAATGTTTCAAAAATACAACCGAACGAGTATTATGAAGTCTTACAAAAAATTATTATAAACTCGTTATTCAAAAAAGAGAAGATCATATCTCCAATCATTCATCGGTCGAAGAAAAATTAGCAAACATCTGAAAACCCATCAGATAGAGGAAGATACCTAAAAAAGTATGATTAATACACTTTCCAAGTGAATATTGAACGAATACATTAGAAAATAATGTTATTGGAGGAATATTATATGATGTATGTTAATGTTTAGATGAAGTATCTTGTAAAATATTTTGATATGATCCCATAAAGTGATTATGAAGAAAATAAAGTTTCACTCGATGGGAAACATGTTAATTGGTTGTACCAGATGAATGTTCGAATAACCATATTTTTTTGGTAATGATATTTATTATGGAGATACAAATTTTGGAAATCAACACGTCAATAATCACGAAGTGGAGAATTCAATTCAATCTAGGTTTTAGGAAGGTTGACAAATGATCATTTATGTTATATTCTAAACATGTTTTAAGTATATTAATATAGTGATTTTCCATGAAAGATGTATTAAATATTTTTTGAAATGATTCTATATGAAGTGAAAACATTAGCCTAATAATGTGGAGAAATCTACTATATATACAAAAATGGATTCATCCAAGATTACGTGTCGCCTCCTCAACCCACCATGTCCCCCATTTTACTAATTCCATTCCCATTTTACCCCCAAACCATCGCATCCCCCCTCCAATGATTATCCCACTCCGCGCGCGAGTTGGCTTTAAAATCTCCACCTAAACCTCCTCCTCTCGTTATTAGGGTTTTATTTGACCTCTAATCGCGCATTCCATCATCGACCTCGAAATCCTCACTGCATTCTCGAATATCCTCTCTAGCAGTGACTTTGTCTTCTTCTCCGCTGACTACAGCTCATCTGCTCGCTCCTTCTCCACAACCGGTGATGTAACATCCCAGGTAAATAAAGAATAAATAATTTTCATATTTATTAATATTTACGAATTAAATATTAATTTTATTTTAAATGGATTTCTATGTTCGATAGCGTACCCGATACGCAACGATGAGTTTCTTTGAAACTTACGTAGCACACTAGTAATAGAATAATATTATTTTAAATGTTAGTTAACAAGTAGCCGTTGTACTGGTGGGAATGGATAGAAATAACTAAAATATGATTAGATATGTTTTTAAATGTTTATACATTTACCCAATAAAAGATAAAGCCTTAAAATACGTAAAGAGTTCAATTTTAGGGCATATATACTCTAATTTTCACTAAAGGTTCACTTATCACCTTTTAATGGTGAACCGTCATTAAATATAGTTTTGATCACTCTTATACTTTATTTGGGACCAAATATAAATCTTCTTTAGAATCGTGACATCAAAATTTACTTTGTGTAAATTTTTGGTACCTTTCTGATAAAGTTCATTTTTTTATGAATAGTGTAAAATGTTGTATTTTAATTCAAAACCTCTTTTTAATCTAAATTATTTATATGATTATATTATTATTTTAATTGGTTTTAAAGTGAAATTAGAAAATATTTTTACCAGTTAATCCAATGGTGGTCATTGGAATCAATTTCACTTTGAAATTGGACTTAAACTGGTGTCAATCTTTTATACTTATTGTTTCACAAAAACACGCTATTTGTCATGACAGCGGGAATTAATTATTAAATTAATTAATTTGACTTATATGTTTTGAATTTTGAAAAATGGACTTCATTTTTGAATTCGTAATATCAAATATAGCTTAGGGTGAATTTTTGGTAATTTTCTGAAAAACTTCAATTTTTGATGAATAGTGAAACCACTAAGTGGTAATCAAGCAAACTGATTTTTCAGTTAAATGAAAGTTTACCACTAATGTGTATTGAATTTTGAAAATCCGACATACATGGTTGTCATTAAGAAGTAAAATGTGGTTCAATGAGATTAAAATAATTTTTTGGTGAATAGTAACTTTTTTTCATTAATCGCGATTAGAGGTAATTAGTGTAGTTTAAGGTAAAAATGGTATTATAAGAATGTGAAAACACCATGACACTTGTCCTACACCTATTGTCTGAGTCATGGACGACCAAGAAAAGCCATGGGCCAACTTGGGGACCCCATGGAGCCACTTTAGTTGGAAAATGACATTAATATATTTTAATTTAATGTTAAAGTGAAAATGACACCAACATAAATTGTTTTACTAAAATAATTTTTTAGTGGGGTTATACAAGTCCAAATTTTTATTATAAATAGTAATTGGAAATATAAAAAGCATTCCTACATCAGAGTAGTTTTTTTATAATTTTTGGACATTAAATAAATTATATTATATATGACATAATAATGATGCAGCGATGACATCATTATTTGACGATTTAAATAAAATGGAAAGATAATGAAAAATCTAAAACCTACACATGTCCAAAACCAATTGGATGAGTGGATTTAGAACCCTTATCTCCTTATCCACGAATTATATCAATTTGGGACCTTTTAAAACAGAAACACATTTTCAAATAAAGTAATATATCTTTACTTTCCAAAAGTGCCCCTCCTCTCCTCTTATAAAAGGCCCCCACCTCTACCCCATTTCACACACTTCTCAAGCCTTTGGCTCGGCCAACCCCTGCCCAATTACTCTCTCCAAATCCCTCTCCTCATCCTAGAGGATTCCCTTTGGGCAGAATCCTTTCAAAGGAAGCCTTTAGTCTCAAATCAAAAGGAGTTACACTTTTAAAGGTAATTCATTCTCTCTTGTTCATTTGTTTTATTTTGCTTCTCCAACCCCCTAAACTCTTTTTATTTACTTCTTTTGTAACAACACCAGTATATTAAATATACTAGGATGTTGTTATAAGATTTATTTGAGCTAAACTCTCACGCAACTACATCAAATGGTTAAAGAACATACGGTTTCCGTGGATGGTAAAATTCTGCCTCCCGAAACGATGATTGTTCAATACTCATTTAACACCTTCAAAGGTGGAAATTATGATGTCACTATTTTTATATATGATATATCATATGTTTATGTTTTCTTTAAGCTTCTGTATTTTTCATTTTTGGCATACCTTTATGGTTTCCATTATGGGTAAACACGATATCTTCATTTAAGGAAGTGCGGACTACCTCCCCCTAAAAGTGATGTGATTCATTAATGCCATATGTGGGACTTGTAAAGGATGGATTTAAAGTTATTATATATGATGTTATACTGGAATTATAATATACCTCTATATCATTATTATTTCTTTCCATCAAAGTATGAGATAGAAATGAAAGTAGCGTTCATGCGTACGTACGGCTTACCGTCTCCATGAACGGTGCATTTCATTTCTTATCCCCAAATGTAATGTACTATTAAAAGTACATGTATATAATGGATATATGTAATGAATGATATATCTAAATTATGAATATAATTCTGGAATTAAAATATACATACCTCTCATTTAGTTTTAATTCCATTAACATGACAAAGAAATGAAAGTAGCGTTCATGAGTACGTACGGCTTACCGTCTCCATGAACGGTGCATTTCATTTCTTACCTCTAAATGATTATGTAATATTATAAATACATGTATATTCTGGATATATATGATATATATGATATCCAAATCAGGAATTTCATTCTGGATATAAAGAACTTTTGACCACACGAACAACATGTAATTGTAAGAAGTAAACTTTCGACTTAAGAACCAAATATTGACAAAAAAAACATTATTAACTTAAATGGTTACATAATGTTTATAACATGGAAATAAGTGATATAAAAAGAATAATTAACTTTAAAAAGGTTCTTAATCAAGTATAAATTAACTCAAGTTTATTATTCAGGACGTTAAATAATGATCGAGTCATGTCGGACCCAAGGTAAGGGAGTTCGTCTCAATCTCCTTTCATTGAGGCATATTTCGTTTTATACACAACTTTATTTTATACGGTGTATAAACCCCTTTGACTTTGACTTTTATACAAAAGGAATCTTTTTCTACGAAGCGTTTTACAAAACGACAAAAAGGAATGTTTCTTTTAACGTACGCGGCGACAACGACCTTTTCCGCCGCCGCGAGTATTATTTGGTCTTTGGCTTCCTCAACAAGCCGTAATGTTTTTAAAATAAAATAAATACCATATACTCTTTTATGTATTTTGAAAATGGTTTTGAAAAATGATTCTATTATGTCAATATATTTATGATATATTGTGATTGAAATGTGGAAATTTTATCATTCCTTTATATTGGTTTTATGTTTTATGATTTTATATTGGCACTTGGACATTTTAACAGGTGGTTACGTTATAAACCATATGACGGGTGGTGCCGTGAATACCAGGACGGGTGGTTACGTTATAACCTCCAATGCATTGGGTATGAAAGTCGGCCGTATGGCTATTCCATTAAGTATGTATGGAAATTGGCCGTATGGCTATTCCATTAAGTGATATGTGTGGAAGTCGACCGTATGGTTATTCCAATTAAGTATGTTTATCTCCCAAGTTACCTTTATATATTCTATGTGTTCTTTATATGGGTTTTATGGTAATCCTTTGGTTACAAAAAGGTAAGTAATGATACTTTATTCAGTGAAGATTTTTTTTTACTACTTCATGAAGGTGAAGCTATTACTTTGATATAGTATACATGGTTTACTTGATGTTTGAAAAACTAACAGTTTTCATTATTTTCGTATCCCTTACTGAGCTTTTTATGCTCACCCCAAATTTTTCAAAATGTTTTTCACAGGACTTAAAGTGGAATAAGGTCAAGGATGGGATCAAGGGAATTTCATGCTATCTAAAACATTGAATCTAGAAATCGTTCTTTTTAAGAGTTTTTATTTTATGGAGACTTAGTAGAAGTGTCTACTTTGTAATCTTTTAAGATGTAATAGTTATGTTCTAATTCTCTAAAACTCTAAACCTGAAAAGATCCTCAATGTGAATTATTCATTTAATTCAATATTAAGTAAGGTTTAAGGTTGGGGCCTTATAGTTGGTATCAAAGGTCGGTTTAGACAACTTTAGGAGTTAGAAAAGTGTTAAATTATAATATGATTGAAATGATATAGCATTTACGGATTACCATGTTGCTTTGCCTAAGATATTTTGGTGTTCAGAATGGTTTTCCGCAGAGGAAACAAAGCAGCTATTTGGGATGACATCAGGATGAAGATAACCTTCCAAATCAGCAACCTGAGATGGTCAGAATCGGAACTGAACAGTTTGTTGCAGTAATGGCACAGTTGACTCAGGCTATAAATGGTGGTGGTATACATGCACGAGATCAGCCAGATCAACCACAGAGGAACATGTCAGTGGTGGAACACTTCATGAGGCAACATCCCCCATCATTCAGAGGATCATCTGACCCTGTGCAAGCTGAAGGGTGGATTAAAGCACTGGAGAAGATTTTTGATGTCATGGGGTGTTCAGAACATCAAAAGGTTAGTCTTGTTGTTTACTGTTTTGAAGGTGAAGCTGATCAGTGGTGGTCGATGGTGAAAAATATAAGGGATAGTGATGAGATTGAGGATCTTCACTGGGAGGAATTCAAAGGTATGTTTCTTGAGAAATATTTTCCTAAGGTGGTTCGTCTTAGGATGGAAAAACAGTTCCTAGAATTGAGGCAGGAGGATGATTCAGTGGCTGCTTATGAAGAAAAGTTCACTCAATTGGTAAGGTATGATCCAAACTTCATACGAGATCTTGATAGTAAAATAAACCGTTTTTACTCAGGGTTAAAGCCAAAGTATCGAAGGGCTTTATCTTCTCGTGAGTTCAAAAGTTATGAAAAACTTGTTCGATGTGCGGAGAAGGTGGAAATGGAGTTTGCCGATGATCAGGTATTCTATGAAAAACAACAGAATAAGAGGTCTAGTTGGCAGGAAAAGGGGAAGAATTCATCAAAGAAGCAAGGAGGTAAGAAAACCAAATATCCATCCTATGAGAAGTGTGGTAAAATGCATCCTGGAGAATGTTTATCCAAGTCTGGTAAGTGCTTTCGGTGTGGTAAGTCTGGTCATATTGCTCATAACTGTAAGGAAGATGATCAAGCAGGAAATGAAAAGCCAATGGTTAGATGTTTTAAGTGTAATGAAATGGGTCATTATGAAAACGAGTTTCCAACGAAGAACTCAACTGGGGGAATGCAGCTAGACTACAAGCAGAAAGGGGTGGTAAAATCCTTTGCAACAACTTCAGCAGATGTTGGGCCATCGAATGAAGTGGTAACAGCTCCAAGGAGCTCAGTATTTTTCGAAGATTGACTTGAGGTCGGGGTACCATCAGTTGAAATTAAAAGAAGCAGACGTTCTGAAGACTTCGTTACGTACTAGATATGGCCATTATGAATTTGTAGTTATGCCTTTTGGGTTAACCAATGCACCTGCTGTATTCATGGACCTTATGAATAAAATTTTCCATGAGTTCTTGGATACGTTTGTGTTTGTGTTTTGAGGTTTGTGAAGAGGTTATGTGTGCCTTGTGATTCACAGTTGAAGAATGAGTTGTTTTTTCGTCCTGGCAGTACTAAGATGTACAGAGGTCTGCGGGAGTATTACTGGTGGGATGGAATGAAAAGAGACATTTCTGATTTTACTGTGAAGTGTTTGACATGTCAACAGGTTAAAGCAGAGCAGTAGTTACCGAAAGGGATGCTTCAGCCTTTACCAGTGCCAGAGTGGAAATGGGAAAACATATCCATGGAATTTGTTGTGGGATTACCGAGGACATCTCGAGGTAATAATGAAATATGGGTTATTGTTGATCGCTTGACCAAATCTGCTCTTTTCCTTTCTATACGAGATAATTTCTCTTTAGATCAACTTTCCCGTTGTATCATAAAGAGATAGTCAGGTTACATGGAGTTCCTCTCTCCATTGTATTGGATCGTGAACCCAGGTTTACTTCTAACTTTTGGAAAGGCCTTCAGAAGTCGTTGGGTACTGAATTAAAATTTTAGTACAGCTTTTCATCCTCAATCAGATGGGCAGTCAGAACGAACAATTCAGACCTTGGAGGATATGCTACGAGCTTGTTCTATTGATTATCAGGGAAGTTGGGACCAACATATTTCTTTGGTTGAGTTTTCTTATAATAACAGCTTTCATTCCAGTATACAGATGGCACTATTTGAGGCATTATATGGGAAGCGGTGTCGAACTCCAGCATTTTGGAATGAAGTGGGTGAAAGGAAGCTGATGGGACCAGAATTTGTAGAAGAGATGGCAGAAAAAGTTCAGTTGATTCAGAAGCACATGAGAACAGCTCAGAGCAGGCAGAAGAGTTATGCGGATAACCGGAGGAAGGATCTATCTTTCGAGGTAGGTGATCATTTTTTTTCTCAAGGTTTCTCCTTGGAAAAGTGTGATGAGATTTGGTAAGAAAGGAAAGCCGAGTCCAAGGTTTATTGGACCATATTAAATTCTGGAGAGAGTTGGATCAGTTGCATTCCGGGTGGCTTTACCTCCAAGTTTATCTCAGGTACACAATTTTTTTCATGTTTCAATATTGAGAAAGTATATGCCAGATCCATCTCAAGTTTTGAGTCCAGAGGTAGTTTAGCTGGAAGAGAACCTATCTTATGAGAAACAACCGGTCCAGATTCTTGACCACAGGGAACAAGTGTTACGGAATAAGGTGATTCATCACGTAAAGGTTTTGTGGAAAAACCATGTGATTGAAGAGGCAACGTGGGAATCTGAAAATGCTATGAGGGATAAATACCCCCACTTATTTTGATAAATGAATAAAATTGCGAGGACCCAATTCCCAAAAGGGGGGAAGGATGTAACATCCCAGGTAAATAAAGAATAAATAATTTTAATATTTATTAATATTTACGAATTAAATATTAATTTTATTTTAAAGGGTTTTCTATGTTCGATAGCGTACCCGATACGCAACGATGAGTTTCTTTGAAACTTACGTAGCACACTAGTAATAAAATAATAATATTTTAAATGTTAGTTAACAAGTAGCCGTTGTACTGGTGGGAATGGATAGAAATAACTAAAATATGATTAGATATGTTTTTAAATGTTTATACATTTACCCAATAAAAGATAAAGGCTTAAAATACGGAAAGAGTTCAATTTTAGGGCATATATACAATAATTTTCACTAAAGGTTCACTTATCACCTTTTAATGGTGAACCGTCATTAAATATAGTTTTGATCACTCTTATACTTTATTTTGGACCAAATATAACTCTTCTTTAGAATCGGGACATCAAAATTTACTTTGTGTAAATTTTTGGTACATTTCTGATAAAGTTCATTTTTTTATGAATAGTGTAAAATGTTGTATTTTAATTCAAAACCTCTTTTTAATCTAAATTATTTATATGATTAGATTATTATTTTAATTAGTTTTAAAGTGAAATTAGAAAATATTTTTACCAGTTAATCCAATGGTGGTAATTGGAATCAATTTCACTTTGAAATTTGACTTAAACTGGTGTCAATCTTTTGATACTTATTGTTTCAAAAAAACACGCTATTTGTCATGACAACGGGAATTAATTATTAAATTAATTAATTTGACTTATTTGTTTTGAATTTTGTAAAATGGACTTCATTTTTGAATTCGGAATATCAAATATAGCTTAGGGTGAATTTTTGGTAATTTTCTGAAAAACTTCAATTTTTGATGAATAGTGAAACCACTAAGTGGTAATCAAGCAAACTGATTTTTCAGTTAAATGAAAGTTTACCACTAATGTGTATTAAATTTTGAAAATCCGACATACATGGTTGTCATTAAGAAGTAAAATGTGGTTCAATGAGATTAAAATAATTTTTTGGTGAATAGTAACTTTTTTTCATTAATCGCGATTAGAGGTAATTAGTGTAGTTTAAGGTAAAAATGGTATTATAAGAATGTGAAAACACCATGAAACTTGTCCTACACCTATTGGGTGAGTCATGGCCGACCAATACAAGCCATGGGCCAACTTGGGGACCCCATGGAGCCACTTTAGTTGGAAAATGACATTAATATATTTTTATTTAATGTTAAAGTGAAAATGACACTAACATAAATTGTTTTACTAAAATAATTTTTGAGTGGGGTTATACAAGTCCAAATTTTGATTATAAATAGTCATTGGAAAGATACAAAGACTTCCTACATCATAGTATTTTTTATAAAATTTTTAGACATTAAATAAATTAAATTATATATGACATAATAATGATGCAGCGATGACATCATTATTTGACGATTTAAATAAAATGGAAAGATAATGAAAAATATAAAACCTACACATGTCCAAAACCAATTGGATGAGTGGATTTCGAACCCTTATCACCTTATACACGGATTATATCAATTTGGGACCTTTTAAAACCGAAAAACATTTTCAAATAAAGTAATATTTCGTTACTTTCCAAAAGTGCCCCTCCTCTCCTCTTATAAAAGGCCCCCACCTCTACCCCATTTCACACACTTCTCAAGCCTTTGGATCGGCAAACCCCTACCCAATTACTCTCTACACATCCCTCTCCTCATCCTAGAGGATTCCCTTTGGGAAGAATCCTTTAAAAGGATGCCTTTAGTCTCAAATCAAAAGGAGTTACACTTTTAAAGGTAATTCATTCTCTCATGTTCATTTGTTTTATTTTGCTTCTCCAACCCCCTAAACTCTTTTTATTTACTTATTTTGTAACAAAACCAGTATCTTCAATATACTAGGATGTTTTTATAAGATTTATTTGAGCTACACTCTCACACAACTACATCAAATGGTTAAAGAACATATGGTTTCCGTGGATGGCAAAATTCTGCCTCCCGAAACGATGATTGTTCAATACTCATTTAACACCTTCAATGGTGGACATTATGATGTCACTATTTTTATATATGATATATCATATTTTTATGTTTTCTTTATGCTTCTGTATTTTTCATTTTTGGCATACCTTTATGGTTTCCAATATGGGTAAACACGATATCTTCATTTAAGGAAGTGCGGACTACAGCCCCCTAAAAGTGATGTGATTCGTTAATGCCATATGTGGGACGTGTAAAGGATGGATTTAAAGTTATTATATATGATGTTATACTGGAATTATAATATACCTCTATATCATTATTATTTCTTTCCATCAAAGTATGAGATAGAAATGAAAGTAGCGTTCATGCGTACGTACGGCTTACCGTCTCCATGAACGGTGCATTTCATTTCTTATCCCCAAATGTAATGTACTATTAAAAGTACATGTATATAATAGATATATGTAATGAATGATATATCTAAATGAGGAATATAATTCTGGAATTAAAATATACATACCTCTCATTTAGTTTTAATTCCATTAACATGACAAAGAAATGAAAGTAGCGTTCATGCGTACGTACGGCTTACCGTCTCCATGAACGGTGCATTTCATTTCTTACCTCTAAATGATTATGTAATATTATAAATACATGTATATGCTGGATATATATGAAATATATTATATCCAAATCAGGAATTTCATTCTGGATACAAATAACTTTTGACCACACAAACAACATGTAATTGTAAGAAGTCAACTTTCGACTTAAGAACCAAATATTGACAAAACAAACATTATTAACTTAAATGGTTACATAATGTTTATAACATGGCAATAAGTGATATAAAAAGAATAATTAACTTTAAAAAGGTTCTTAATCAAGTATAAATTAACTCAAGTTTATTATTCAGGACGTTATAGAACGATCGAGTCAAGTCGGACCCAAGGTAAGGGACTTCGTCTCAATCTCCTTTCATTGAGGCATATTTCGTTTTATACACAACATTATTTTATACGGTGTATAAACCCCTTTGACTTTTACTTTTATACAAAGGAAATCTTTTTCTACAAAGCGTTTTACAAAATGACAAAAAGGAATGTTTCTTTTAACATATGCGGCGACAACGACCTTTTCCACCGCTGCGAGTATTATTTGGTCTTTGGCGTCCTCAACAAGCCGTAATGTTTTTAAAATAAAATAAATACCATATACTCTTTTATGTATTTTGAAAATGGTTTTGAAAAAGGATTATATTATGTCAATATATTTATGATATATTGTGATTGAAATGTGGAAATTTTATCATTCCTTTATATTGGTTTTATGTTTAATGATTTTATATTGGTACTTGTTCATTTTAACGGGTGGTTACGTTATAAACCATATGACGGGTGGTGCCGTGAATACCAGGATGGGTGGTTACGTTATAACCTCCAATGCATTGGGTATGGAAGTCGGTCGTATGGCTATTCCATTAAGTATGTATGGAAATTGGCCGTATGGCTATTCCATTAAGTGATATGTGTGGAAGTCGACCGTATGGTTATTCCACTTAAGTATGTTTATGTCCCAAGTTACCTTTATATATTCTATGTGTTCTTTATATGGGTTTTATGGTAATCCTTTGGTTACAAAAAGGTAAGTAATGATACTTTATTCAGTGAAGATTTTTTTTACTACTTCATGAAGGTGAAGGTATTACTTTGATATAGTATACATGGTTTACTTGATGTTTGAAAAACTAACAGTTTTAATTATTTTTGTATCCCTTACTGAGCTTTTTATGCTCACCCCAAGTTTTTCGAAATGTTTTTCACATGACTTAAAGTGGAATAAGGTCAAGGATGGGATCAAGGGAATTTCATGCTATCTAAAACATGGAATCTAGACATCTTTCTTTTTAAGAGTTTTTATTTTATGGAGACTTAGTAGAAGTGTGTACTTTGTAATCTTTTAAGATGTAATAGTTATGTTCTAATTCTCTAAAACTCTAAACCTGAAAAGATCCTCAATGTGAATTATTCATTTAATTCAATATTAAGTAAGGTTTAAGGCTGGGGCCTTTTAGGTGACTCCTCCATCGGCTCTTGAAAATCCGGGTGCTCCGCTCCAGTTATAGTTCCCATGCCTTATAGTACACAGTGAGTTACCCTACGTATAAACCAATTTCAATGTTTTTTGGTTTCAAAGAGGATCTCAAATCCTATTTTGGTACAATGCTCCATCAACATCTTCCATATCCCACTCGCACTTACCCTATCAATTTTATAGGGTTTCAAGTATATTTCAGTATCTCCATCTTCACTTATGATTTATTCTTCGTCTTCACCCTCCTACTTTTCCTCCGTCTACTATACCTAATTCAGATAGTAGAAACTGTGACCTCCAAATCAGGTATGTTTTCATTATATCGTCGATGTATTCTTCCTACTATCCTCATTGATTTAATTGCAGTTAAACATGATTTACTGAATCAGTAATACTCTACATTTCCTATTATGGTGCCCCATTTAAACATTTGATTTATATTTGTCTTAGATGACTTCCATAAACTTCATTCTCCTATCTCTCTAGATTTCTATCCTTCAGACCATGTTTGTATCCTCAGTATTTTATTCATACTATCGATAGGTTGTTGATTTCGACATATGATGTCCTATATCAGTTGTTTAATCCATGTAATTCTCATTACTAACTGACTATTTCATATTTCCTCTACCCCATATCGTCGCATTTTCGGCTTTTCCATCCACCGTGATGGAAGACACTGACAACTTCTTCATGAACCCATTTCCATCAATGATACCTAATTATGAGACAATACAAATCGAGACCTCCGCAACAACTATGTTTTCCCTATGTCGTCGAACTATTCTCTATACTATCCTATTTGATTTAATTGTAGTTAAAATTTATTTACTGAAGTAGCAATACAATACATCTGCTATCATTGTGCCCCATTTAACCATACTGTTAATCTTCTTGGCTTCAACTACTATTCTCAGTAGGCATTATATTTATTTCCTCATCGCATCATGGCCTGCTGCATTTTCAGGTAATTGTAACTTATTACATTCATATTTCATATTTCCAGTATCATTTCTATCCATTTAATATATATTTCATTGGTGTAATATTTTTCAGAAATAACATTCATGGTAGTCATATTATTTGGGTTTGGAAGATATATTATATGTACTCTGATCTCATTAATTTATAACATTATTATGTTGATTTACATGAAAGTTGAATAAAAATATAAAAAATAAAAACATGAAGTCACCATATATATGTTTATAGGAAGGCTTTAAAGAAGACTACTCAAACATCAAGGACTAATAGGTTGTATTATTTCTATTTTGTTCACCATAAACAGTTCTATTATTTTTCATTATACAACTATTAATAGGCACTATATGTTCACTTTTACAGGATCAAGATGTCTTGAAAATATTAATGAAACCGAACCTCTAACACCTATAGGAAGCAAGAAAATAGGAGAAAAAATGTCATTATCACCTACAATCATTGATGGTAACTTCAATTAACGATGTTGACTATTTTTTTATTTCATTATGAAAACAACATTATCATACCCTTGAAAACTATCTTCTATCGGTAAAGTGGTATATATTTTTATTATAATTTCACTATTACATGATCATAATCTATTGAAAATTGTTCTACCTACAGCTCAAACAGTCACACCATTTAAACGTTATTTGAAATCAGTGACTTAGGAAGCACAATCATTGGTTACATAAACCCAGTAAAATTGAATTGGGACTCTACTTCGTACCTGGGAACCGGTTCGACTGCGATGATCTACATCAATTTCTTTCCCATGGTTCATATATCTTCGACTCATCATGTTGTATATGCATCCTGTATAAGGTGTATTTTCATTCATATCTAATTTGTGTCATAATTCTCCACATACGTTATTCATTTCACTCTATTCATACAAAATTTCCATATCTTTATACAACACATATGATTTCATGATGTTTACTTCATTTATACATCCATCATTTCTATAAGTATAATGTTACTTTATTATAATGATGATTTTGTGAATGTATGAAATTTCTATGAATCCATTAATTTCTTATTTATTACTCACAATTGCTTTGATGGATGATGTAGATATTGTGAAGGAATGAGCACTTGAATCATTGGCACCGTATGTACAACCCATTCTAAAGCACAATGTATTCAATTTGTGTTCAATCTTATTAGTTCTCTATTAATCTATTGTTACTTATGTTTCCAATGAGTTTTCGAAGCAATCATATCCAGTTTTATTTATTATTGTGTTATGAACTCAATTTTAACCATTTTCTAATAACCCATTACAGTTATGAAACGGTTTAAATTGATTTAGGTCTCTGCTTCAAACCTCTGAATTGGTTTGACTATGATGGCCTTCATCAAGTTCTTTTACATGGTTCATAATTTGTGGATTGTCATCCTATTGCAGGTGCATCCCGTATAAGGTGTTTTTTTGTTCATGTGTACATTGTGACATATTTCTACCTTTTAAGTTATTCATTTCAATCTATTCAGAAAAAATTTCCATATTAAAATACAATACATATGCTTTCACGAGGTTCACTTCATTCAGACATCAATCATTTCCATATGTATAATGTTACATTATTATAATGTGGAGGAATGAAGGGAGAAATTTCATAAAATATCATCTAAGGGTTCACTTCAGTTGCAAAATTTATAGGTTATGTTAGTTATATTTTCACCTACATGTATGTTTACATTTGATCACCTAACAATTACTTTATTTCCATATACATTTATTTGAAACCATTTTGAGATTACACATTCAAGCCTCCAACCAATTCACATATTCACAATAAGATATCGCATATCAAAATGATTTGTGTCTGGTCGTCGAGGTAGATGATGACTTCAAGTAGCTCATATGCGAGATTAAGCTTCCACTTGACATGATTGACATTAAGCAATACCTGATATAGAATGGGATAAACCCCTCCACCGACATTACCGATAGGAGGGCCTCTTCTAATAACCATGGAATTCTGAACTAGATGAAGCCAAACCTGCTTCTTTATATGATGGAAGATATATTGACTATGATTTTTTCAGATTTTCTAGATTGTTTTCATGCAAGGCATTACATGTGTTCTGTACCCCCAACCCACATGCATGTCACCATCGTATTTTCAATACATATAAATCCTTTGTTTAATTTAGTATGAGAAGATTGATTCATCATCAGTATGGGAATATTTTTTGAATGTTTTATTTAAAATTTTCTCTACATATTTTTTATAATATTTTATTACTCATGTTTCTTATCCTATGTCAATCATAAATTAGCAAGGTAGAAATTTTATAAAATATCATCTATGGGTTCACTTTAGTTGCAAAATTTGTAGGTTATGTTAGTTATATTTTCACCTACATGTATCTTTACTTTTGATCACCTAACATATAATTTATTTCCATAGTTATTTATTTGAAACCATTTTGAGTTTATGCATTCAAGCCTCCAACCAATTCACCTATTCACAAGAAGATACCACATATCCAAATGACCTGTGTCTGGTTGTCGGGGTGGACGATGACTTCAAGAAGCTCATATGCGAGATTAAGCTTCCATGTGACATGCTTGACATTGAGAAATTCCTGATGAATAATGGGATAAAGCCCACCACCAACATTACAGAGAGGAGGGCCTCTTCCATGAACCATGGCTTTCTGAAATAGCTGAAGCTGAACCTGCTTCATTTATTTTCTTCTATGTTAGATGGAATGTATTATCTTTTCTGATCCAAAAATTGTTTATACGTAATGTTTTCACTTGTGGAACTATTTTTCTATTGAATTACATAGTTTTTTATTTAAAATTTTATCAATCCCATGAAAAATTCATTGTTAAGAAGTTAAATAGGATCCATATTTTGATATGATCATGTGCAGTTATATTATAGGATATATTTTTGTTTTAAATTATTATTTTTCAGTTTCTCATTATTTCAGTTCTTGTGACGGGGGTGCATACCGAGAAGAGATGGTAGGAGGTCTTAATAGGCATCGTATTGACTTAACTCAAGTTGAATTTCAAGAGGAACTACAATCAACAATCAATAGTTTATGCGAGAAATTTTCCATTTAATGTGCAGGTTTCTCTAACAACACTCAATAAAGTGTAATTTTACTTTTTAAAAACATTTTTTTTGTGTTTTATAGGTATGAAAAAAGAAGGAAAACACCTCATGTACCTATTGAAGATCAAATCATACTATTTTTTTGAGGAAAAAACATCCAATTACCTCTTTGTATATTGTTTTTAATGTATTTTATGGTTTCCACCTTCATCTTTAAAGTGTATTTGAGACATTGCCCATTTAATGAGTAGGTTTCTCAAATAGACATTTAATGTGCAGGTTTCAGGTCACATGTTATCCAAGATGTTCTTTAGTTGTATCAATAATGGACATTTCAGAGACAATTTAGCTAAATGTATCCTTGGTTGGTGCAATCCATTACTATTTTTGCATTAATGATGTTCTTATTTACAAATAACAAAACATGTGTTATGTACCCCCACCCAAAAGCAAGCCACCGACATATTTTCAATACATAGACATTTGTTGTTTTATTTATCAACTGATGATAGGAGATCTCCTATCACTTTTACATTTAATAAATCATGTCTCTATTTTATGGAATGTAGGGACATTTTATAGTAGGTATGGATGTGGATTGAGGCTAATGTTTTCCAAAGGCTCAGGTAAAAGCTAAAAGATAACATTCATCTCTTAGATGATGGTCTAGGGATAAATTCACTAGACTAAATGAAGAAATGATGAAATCAAAGGATGATATTTTGCAATGAAAAAACAGTTTTGTTAAACATTACGTACCTTCATTTGAGGAGGTTTTGTTACAATATAAGATTGGAGAGCTAATTTATACTAATTAAAGGATTCTTAAAAAGAAGTTATACTTATAATGGCTCAAATAGGGTGTTATAAGTACTCTATTGTTCCACATCATGAAGATGGTGAGAAGGATCCAAAAACATATCTCTATCCTTAAGGCAAATGAAAAGACTTTTAATGTTGAGTGGAGTATATCTAATGCTTTTGTCCGTCAATTTGAATCTTCTTTTTAACAGTAAAAGTTTTACTCAAGACAATTCCTTAAATGATGTAATCACATAGAGTATTAATGACATGTATAAGGTGTTAATTTACTATTTAATAACATTTTTTTTGTGTTTTCCTTGCAGTAAAACAACTGGAAAACACCTCATGCGCCTGTTGAAGATCAAATCATACTGTTGTTGGAAGCATAAATAGACATCCAATTTTGTGTTTCTACATTATATTCAATTTTTTTGATGTTTTCCACCTTCCAAATTAATGTGTTTGCGAGACATTGCCCATTTAATTTTCAGGTTTCTCTAGAATACATTTTATGTGCATGATTTAGGTCAATGATATCCAAGATGTGATTTAGTTATCTCTGTAATGGATATTTGTGAGACTATTTATGTAAATATATCTTTGGTTTGTGAACTCCACTACTGTTTAACCTATTAATTTCATATTTATTTCCATAGTGGATGTGAATACAATCAGATGATCAGGAAATGTGTTTGATTTTATAATTTATTTATGACCTAATGAGTTTTGGTAATCTTTCTCCATAGTTTATGGGATTGTAGTTTGGATTGAAATATTTCTCAGTATTATATCCATATAGCTTATACTTTATAATTTTTATATTATAAGGTACTGAATCCTGCACCAATGTTTAATATAGTTAATGCTCATAGGATAAGTAGTATTCAATGTTTTTTAAACATAACATAGAGCCTGAATTTCCATAATTACATTACATTGTCAATTTTATTTTTTATCCATACATATATGAACTATATCAGCATGTATGTGCCTATTCTATTTTTCTTCGTAGTAATTTATATGATGTTCTGTATTCATTTCAATATTGATGACTTATATAGAGAAGGTAGTTTATGTTTTAACATTATTGTATAATATACATACATGTTTTAGGGAAAAAAAATTTTATATTTGACGTGACAAAAATGTAATGTGATGTAAGGTTTTTTAAATGGCCACCACTCGATAAAAAACCCATGAAAACTAATGGTTTTATTTTTAAACTTGACACACTTATGAGATCCATGTCACATTTAAAACCAACAGTTTCACTATTAATACTGAATTCAATGTATTTCGAAAGAAAGAAAATAGTTGGTTTAGTTGGAGGGTGTATATGTACATATTTTAAAATTGTAAAAGATCATTCCATTATAATTTTATAGTATATGGGTGACTCACATGTCCAACAAACCATAATTTCACTAATAATTAATTCATATTCCAATGAATACAACTTTAATTGGGTTCTTGTGGAATATGGGGAATTTGAGAAACAAAAGGTGTAGGGTAATAAAATTCTTATAGTTAATTTATTCTACTGCATTTACTTATCCCCTCATTAAAATTTTAGGTATGATAGATCAGATTACCCCTATTTATTTTATGACTTATCATGAATACAACACTCCAGATTATATCAATCTTTATAGACAAGTTATTTCATTGTTTGGGTCATGTATAATCCAATGAAGATAAGGCAAATTTTTATTGCACTTCTCCGCCATGATCATTATTGTTTTATATTTGATGACATTCTAATATTCTTCATAGGTCCACATGCTCGATATCACGTTTAGGTTGTTTTAGGTACAAGGAAGGTATTCTTTCTTTTTTTGCAGTTGTTAAGATACCATTATTCATAGGGTACTATCTAGGAGGATACAGTGGCTGCTAAAATGTCGACTACAAAATATCTTCCATGAGCAGGGAATTTCCATCTTTAGTTGGTGTAGGAGTGCCCCTTTACTTCAAACCTATAAATGTTTGAGGGAACATGTAAATAAGAAAGGACTGTGACTCCCCCGTCATAATAATCTCCCCCGAAAAATATCTACCTAATCTGGCCATCAACTATCTTATTATCAATCATAATAAACATCACCACCAAGTTCATGAACAAGTTTTATCAATGTCCAATCCACTATATAGTGCTTCTTTAATATTTTTATCAATGATTTATCCTTTAAATGTTTTTCAGTAGCATATATGTATTTTTTTTAGTAATATTCATTGACACTTATTTTATTCATGGTGTATCTCTTAGTTTCAGACAAAATATAAATAATTTATCAAAAAAATGCAATCTTCCATATTTATTTCCCATTTTCTTATTTTGGATACCATGGGTGATCTATTGGTGTTTCTTTTAGGAGAATATGATATTGATGCTGCAATCCAATTTCTAAAAATAGAAATTGAAATCAGTGGATGAAATTATGCAGGTGATATTGTCATATTTTTTATAGAAATCAAGAAATACCGTGAAATTTCAACTCATTATATATACAATCATACTTTTAACTTTGTATTTTTACAACTCCTCAATGTTTTCATAAATATTCTAGATATGTTTTAGTAATGATAGGAAAATACTTCATATATTCAGGAATAAATGATGACATGCAATAGAACTTTTTATTGTTATATTTAATTACCAATAATCCTTAGAGAATAGATATTGAACAAAATAGGTTCAACTGTAGTTCAATAAATCTATGTTTTACTTCATAAATATGATATCTTTCCATTCCGATTATATTATTTATTTCTTGAATGATGATGGATTTTTTTCTTATAGATTTAGTTTTTTAAAAAAATTTGTTAGTAAAGGAGATTTTGGATAGTTTATGTCTACATGGGCTTGAGGGGAGGGGAGAGGGAAGAGGTATGGTAGGGGAGGGGAGGGGAGGATGAGGGGAGTGGAGGGTAGGATGAGGGGATGGGATGGGAGGGGAGGGCAGGGGGATGGGCATGTTGGAGGGGAGGATGAGGGCAGGGGGGGAGGGGCTGGTCATGTTGCAGGGGAGGGGAGGATGAGGACAGGGGGGGGGGGGGGGGGGTTGGGCATGTTCGAGGGGAGGGGAGGGGAGGGGAGGACGAGGGAAGGGGGTAGGGGGCTACTGGGGGAAGAGGTTGGGCTGGGGGGGAGTGGTGGGGGAAGGGCCTGTTTAGGGGGGAGGATGAGGTGGGACGGGGAGCTGCTGGGATTCGGTGGGAGAAAATTAGAGGAGGATGAAGGGGAGGGGTAGAGCTAGGTAGGGTGTAGGAGGAGGTGCTGGAAAATGGTGGGGGGGGGGGGCGTAAAAAGCAAGCCATATTGACCAATTTTTCTATTTTAATTAATACTAATTTTTCTATTATTTCAATTAGTAGTGATTTTTCATTTTCCAATTAATAATTGTTTTCATTGTATTTTTATCAATCTTCTTCTCATAGATGACTACTGTAAACAAATAAGCCATTTTTTGACGTTTTTTTCACTTCACTACATTGCCTAGGTTTTTTTTCATAGTAATATTGCTCATTTACTCACATTAATGACTAATTATATTTTAAAGGGATAAATATAACTGTCATCAAACATGAAAAACGGATACTCTACATCAATGATACATGGTAGTACTGGGACGCAATTGATTGAACATTCTGATTACATGAATTATAATCTGATCTGCACACCCGATGTTGATGAAAATCATGGTTCATGTAATTTTTTTCAAACATGTATTTGCTACTTAAAGTGTATTTATGTTATCCTATCATGATTATGTAACATTCCATAGTTATATTTCAAAGGTTACTTGAAAACTAAAACTAATGTCTGTTTCCGATTTCAAGTTCTCTTAACATGAATCTGTTTCACTGTTTACAAATTTCACATATCAATAAATTATATTTTCGTACTTTTTTCTATGAATAGATTTATAATTTCAATAAATTATTTATTAATTTCCATTGATAACTTCTCATTTTTATAATGCATTTTTTAGTTCATATTTTATTTATGACATCTTGCGTATGCACGAGTGATGTACTAGTATTACATATATACTGAAGTGATGATTCATAGTTTATGTGTGATAAGAAAAAAGTAGTATGGTTATAAATTAAACTGTTTAATTAAAGAACCATAAGTAATTTATAAACAATGATAATGATAAATTCTTCATATGGGTTGAAATTTAGAAAAAAGAGGTTCTAGAAAAAGTAAAGGGTACACGATGGAGTGGAATCACAAAAAAGAGAAACATTTCATTGATCAAAAGAATGAAGAATAAATTTCTAGTTTCTAATTGTGTTTTTATTATCATGTTTCAATCTTATAAATAAGTAGAATAAATTATCATATGTAAAGGTTTTATATTATGCTAAATATATCAGAGGAATAAGTAGAACTGGATGAACATGTACCGAAATACAAACAAGCAGATAAGATATTCTAGATATTGGACATAGATATCATATAAATTGTCTATGGTATGGAAAGAGTAAAGAAGAATGTTTAGATAAACTATAAAAGGATGAATCAACATCATTTGAAAATGTTCAGAAGAATTTTTTGGATAGACAATTGTAGAAAAAAACAAGGATAGAAAGAAGAATATAGAGAGATTTATTCTCAATGCTATGCACAAAATATTTAAAGAAGAAAGATGTAGAAGGAAAAATTTATGGAATCTATTATAAGTGTCAACAAGTGGATGGATATATTGGTGTTGCAAATTATCTTAATATGATAGTGAAGACTTTATTTAGTGGTAGTGTAAGGAAAAACAAGGAGTTTTATGTTAGATCAGATCGTCACAAATCGAGGAAAGAAGGATATCCTTATTATTTCCCATCCTAATTTGTAGGGACTCACTCATTGGATAAGGATTAATTTCTATCCAAATCTATATAACATTTATCACATTACGGTAAATAATAATTTTATAAGAAATCGCCATATGTGGTAAGGACCAGGTATTATTGTTGAGTAGTGAATGATGTAAAAATATTTTGTTCCATATTTTACTGGATTTCATATAATTGCATACGATAAGGATAATATAACATAATAATCAAGATCCATATAGATTGAAGGGAAAAATTGATAAAAATTTATACTTCAAGAAAATTTTCAAAACACTAATTCACCCCCTCTCAATGTTGAGTATATCCCAAAGGGGTCCTCTAAATTATTATTTGATCCATGGTTCCCCACTACTAGATTATATCTATTATTGTATTGATCTTATGATTATTTAAGTTTCTTTCCTGTATTAGAAAATAAGTGCAGTTTTTGTGAATACATAGTTATCTCTAAGAAATTACTGTTTCTACAATGATTTTTATGAACAACAAAAAGAAATATAAAATCATACCAAAGAATAAATCCATCTTTCAAGAAGTATAACATGTCTTAGTTTCTATGTTCTAGGATAAAGAAGAATAAAATTATATCTTTTAATGTGAAGAGTATGTGGATTCTATTTCAACCAAGGAGAAAGAAAACATTTCTACCTTATGTGATTAAAATTTTTTTTTTGATCATGTGGAATGTTATAATTATTATAAAAAATATCATCATGAAGAAGATACTATAATTACTTATGATGATATCCTATCTATATCTTCTCATGATTTATTAGTTGATAAATTTAGATATATTATATATTTAATTTCCTTATAAATTGTGTCTCAATTTTTGGGATTCTTTTTAAATATGTGATAATAGATCAACCAATTGAAAAAATAAACATAAAACATGGAGAAGGATTTTCAAGGAATATATATAGGCTATGAAAATATCTCTAAAAAAGACGGTTCCATTAGGTAATGATATTTGGATTTTGAATTATGTTCCACAGAGTTTGAATTCAATTTGAATAAGGATGTTGAAGATAAATATGGATATAATAAGACTCTAAAAGAAAATATCAAAACACATAATAAAAAATTTTAAAAATAGCAATGATTTAAAGAATTCACAATTGGATTAAAAATAAATGAATATCTAGAAACTATACTCTATTACAAAATAGATAAAATTTCATGAAGAGGATATTGAAAGAATGTAGATTTTGGAAGAAATTGTAGTTATTTTTGGAGATCATTATAAACCCTTTAATATGAGATTCCATGAATTTGATGCTCAATTGGTTAATATAGAGAAGACACATATTGATACATCAAAAAATAAATAGAATGTTGATACTGTTACTCAATGAACATTGGATGATTCGAATGTTAAAAACCACCAACATGTGATAAGAAGATCATAAATTTGTTGAATGATCTATAGAAAGTGGATATTAAGAAAGTGGTACAATCAATACCATATTTAAATAATGATTCTAAACATGTATTCATTAATAATATAGTATGTTAAAAAAATAGTTAAATTATGGATGAAAAATAGTGATAGAAATTCTACCACTATTACTTATGTTAATTGGAGAAAGAGTGTGGAAGCTTGTTTACCACAAAAACCCAAAAAAAGTATTCATGAAAACTCAGAAACACAATTTATAATATACAATAATATCATCCTTTTTTCCAATATTGGTTTTGAAAGAGATTCGTGAATTTTTCATTATAGTGTAGGTTCAATCCTCTAAATTTTAAGTTATAATGGAATCCCATTGAAAGGGAGAATAATCCAGAGATTTAAAAAAAAACACCCATTGGTTAAAATATATATATAATTCTAATATATTTGTAATTCTTGAAAATATCTATGATTTATGTAACAGTGATGGTCACAAGGGAGGAACATTATCATCTCAGCAACATTCTAAAGCTGATAAGAAAATAATATTGTGAATGTTATTTAAGAAAAATAGAAACCTTGGTTAAGAATTATATGAATGTTGAAAATAGATTTCATCCAAAAATATTTAAATAATGAGAATTATGAAAACATTTTGTTCCAAATAAAACAAACTAAATAAAGTGCGTAATCTAGAAGAACTAATAAGAAGAATGGAACTTAGAAGAATCCACGTGTAAGATAAAAACATAAAACTAGTGTTCCTAATGATTGTTAGGAACCCATATATTAGATTTTAAGAGAATGAGGAAAATTAATGAAGCACTAGAAAATTCTATTGTGAAAATAGAAAGAAAATATTCCACATAATGAAGATAAAGCTCCATATGCATGGTGAATCATGATTGGATACACTCTTAGAATCCATTCTTCAATAATTCTTGCATAACAGGAGTTCAAAATGAATAAAAATGTTTCACCTAGTGACGCAAGTGTTTTAAAAGACACTAATGAGTGAAATATTAGACACAATTTAATTGAAAAAAAGAAAATATCCATGAATCTATAATTAGAATTTGGGTTAGGATGTGTAGGTGTAAATAACGCGGAATATAGAGAAGCATGGGTGAGAAAACTATCTTATACATACTGTTCACATTATGAAGCAAGAATGATCCACCTTATTCCATTAACCTTTCTGTTTTTTATTTTATATCTGAAATAGGGAATTAAAGGTAAAGTATGATCTAATGGTGAAAACTAATATAATGAATAGTTTCCATATATATTTAGTCAATTTAAGAAGTTTTAATCATGGAATGTTTCATGTGTTTTTTACTGACTACATATAATATAATAAATACTGATGAAATTAAATCGATTTCTATCAACATATGATTGAATTTGGAAATATGAACCTATCTTGATTTGATATTAAATTTTTATTTTAAATGTAATACATTGAAAAATATCATCCATGATGATGTTATTGAAATTTCCATGTCTGTTTAACCACATAATAATGATCAATTCTGGTTCTTTTCTCTACCTAAATTTCTTAAATCATATAAATTGAAGAGATTTTTTATTATGGAGATAGTAATAAATTTATACTTAATGGGGGAAATTTGAATAATTTCTATGATTCCACCTAAATCATTATATTATAAAAATTTTATTATTATATAGTTTTATAGAAGAATGTGTCAATAGAAAGGTATGAATTTCTAAAATTATCAACAATGGTTAATAAAAAATGAAATTTAATATAAATAGGGTGTAATTAAATTAACCCGTGACCTATGAAATGTTCCAGTATGATAGTTTTCAAAGACTACTTATTGGTCTTATTTAACTTGAGTGTTTTAGTCATTTTGTTGATGTCAGTGCATCAGTTTCAAGTAGATCTATGATAAAAAGATTCATATAATAATTAGTATATTAAGTACAGAATAATAGTTGACAATCTCGGGTGATAAGTTTTATATTTTTCATTCCATTAGGTATTAAGATATATTTTTAATGTATATATTTTTTTAGACCTTATACTATTATTTTCGACACTAAGAATAGACCACATAGATATAGAGAGAAAATAATGACGGAACATTTCTAAATAATGAACTGATACCCTTTTCTCATGATATTTTTAATTCTTTTCAATAATGGTAAGGGAAATTTAAATGAATATTTGAAAATGAAAAGATGAGGGAAAGAAGATAAATATTTCAATATTGATAGATTTATTTGGAATATAATTTGAATATAATTTTCCTAAATACAGAAGGGGAAATTTAAGATCATAATTATTTTCTTTGTTTTATTTTATTCAATAGAGTTTATAAGATTATACTTGTTTTCAATGAAATAGAATTATTTCATTTAAATCAATATGATGACGAAGTTATAAATACGATACTACATGAAAACTCAGTTGAAGTTTCCAGTCATGGTAAAAATGTTGAAATATATAGAATGAATGATAGTCAAAGAAATAAAATTCTCAAATATTTATCCTTAAGAAAGGAGAACATTAATATTAGGGTATTGATTTTACTTATGATGATTCATGATCTATTATTAATGTCTAAAACATGTGATATGATTGTTTGACAAGTAAATTTGTTATCAAAATCATGAATGTTCTCATAAAGAGTTTCCTTATGAATTTTTTGAAACCATATGTATAGAAAAATAAATGATGATCAATTGGCGGATAGTGTAGTATGTTTATCAGAAATAGTTAATTTATCCTTGGAAATTAGATTATGGTTTCCATGTTGCAATATTAGATGAAGGTTTTTTGCATTTTTTTTGTCAAAAAATCAACAAATAAATTATTTGATTCCTTCATTAAATTGGAATGTCCGGTTGGATAAAACTATATTTCAAGTCTATTAGACATAAAATATTTTAGGATAACACTGAAGGAATGTTCTCAAAAACATTATATTAATGTGAATAGACTGAGGTTATCATATGGAATGTGAAAATAAATGTTTTAATGATTTAATTCATGCATATATTGGATAAATAATAACCAAAGAAAATTTGTCATATGTTTCTATGTACTGTCTTATTACATGATCACAATGAACAATACCTTGTTGGTATAATTGAATATAATTTTTGGAGAATTATAAAATCCTTTATATCATTGGAAAGTTTCAACATACATACATATAAGAATTTTACGAAAATATATATAGTTATGCTTGGTTTTACAAAGGTGATGGTACCAAAAAATTTTGAATTTTTAAGTTATGTTTTATTATGAGATGTATAAATCCCATCAAATTGACTTTTAAAAAAGATTTAGATGTGAAATGAAGATTATTCAATAAAAACATTCGTGTATTGTTGAGGTTTTGGAAGATAAAATGATGTATTATGAACTAGGATAGCCACATGATAAAATCATTTAAATATATGATCTCATATGATCATATATAGGTTTTGTAAAAAAATTAATAGTTAGAGGATATGTGTGATGATCATCGAACAATAATATTACCAAATAAATGAAGATTAGTTTTTAGATCATTATAATGAAAATAAGTTTCTAAATTATATGTTCTACAAAAATAATGGTTATAAATTTATTAGATAATTGTTTTTAAATGACTAGAGATATTTTTTTGTGACAATGTTAGAGGAAACATATGAAGATCATCAGATAGAGGTTGATGAGGTTTCCAATCAGTTTGATCAGACATGATTATTTGTATAAATCCATTCTATAAATTTAATGCGTCCAAGTGACATTCATTAAAATGATGTTTCAAATGGGATATATTCGAATAGAAGATTATAAATAGTTTCATGGGAGAAAAGATTCTAATTGATGTCAATAGATAATGTTTAATAAAAAATAAAGCTTAATATTACAATGTAATCTGATGAAGTTGTATGGGTTCGTCGGATAGAAGGATAAGAGAAGATTTATAAGGGTTTATAATATAAGGGGAGACTAACAAAAATATGAAAACCCATAGAATGGAGGAAGAACCCTTTATAGGTATTATGAATTACCTTTAATGAAGGACATCGAACAAAGTCACCATAAAAAGTTATTATTGGATAAAATTTCAATAAATAATGTCAATGATCTAGGAATGTTTCATGTGAAATATTTTTATATATTTATATTAGGTGATGAATGAACCTTGAATGATATTTTACCAACTGGAATATTATTCATGATGATTTACTAGGGAGAATGAAAAATAATAATTCAATTTTTTTTCATTTTTGTTAATTATGGTTATACAAGCTAGATTATCAACATATCAACCATCACAGATGGATTATTGTTGTTATAAAGACATTTCAAGAAGGTTGATAAATAAAATTGATGCCAATATCTGTATATGTTTTCATATGGCCAATATATGGAATATTTTTAGTAGTTTGGTGAAAATATTGGGTAGGATGTTTGAATTTTAAGTACATAATTAACACTAAAATTATGGAGAAAAACATCTTGTATAAAGTGTCTTGAAGATGTGTTAGGAATGTATGATGAGAATAATGTTTTTTGGTAGTGAATTATGATGAAAAATCATAGTTTCTTAAGGATATTCATACCTTGAGTCTTGGGTTCTATTTTCATCTAGGTTGATGTTTCAAAAGAAGTGTTACTAGATGAAGTTGGGTGTAAAATATTTTGTGGAAGCATCATATGGATAAAAAGTGCATAAATTAAAGGAAATAAAAAGTATCCAATGGATATTTCGTAGAATTATTTATCATGTTGTGATCAGATGAAGATGTATAAGAAGTGATCAAATGTACAAGACCACATATAGCTATAGATATCAGGTGGATCAGCAACACCATCTGAAAAGGTACCCTACAATCAAGAAGAAGAAGAAGAAGGCATCTCCTAGATAACAAATATATATTTCCTATCAATTGGTGATCAGAAAAAATTGTAAAGAATAAGTATGAAATGATTAATAACCAGATAATGTATCATTATATAGATATTATCAAAAAATTATTAGAATGAAAATTTTTGGATATAGGGAAAACTGAAGGAAGAAGAAATTTATTTTCTTTCCCATTTTCATGCATGTATCATTAGAAGAAGAATTTAGTGGAGAACAACACTTCATTGTGACATGAATCAAAAATCACAACATGTGGAAGACTTTCAAGGTGTTTCAAATTATCTTAAGATGAAGGTGAAAACTATCTCTAGTGGAAGTAAAAATAACTAGCCATGAGAAATAACTTAGAATAGATCATCACCAGTACATGTAAGAATGATTACTTTATTATCCCCACGTGTAATGTGTATGGAATCAACTTTTAGATAAGATTTTATTTCTAGAAAAAACAATTTATTAATTGTTACATTAAAGTGACGAATATGTGTACAGGTCATCACCACATGTGGAATATATAAAATATTCTTATTGAGTAGTGGAACTTTTAAAAATAACATGTTCCATATTTTACTTACATTTAAAGACTTGAAAGTGAAATGGAAAGAGAATAAGAGAATCATGATCTGAACAGGTGTAATCGGTAATGAAAAAGATTCTAATTGGAGAAAAATTTCCCAAGAAAAATTCACTCCTCTCTCAATGTTGACTATATCCTGAAGTAGTGCTATCGTATTAATGCATCCACAATATTTTATACTAGAAGATACAGTGTCCTTACAATAAACCGCATTTCAATCTAGATATACATCTAATATAACTAACAAATCTATCACAGGTCCACCATGAAACCCCACTAGAAGATCCTCAATTCTTTCCTCAATCTAGTCCGAATATATCACACAACATGATTAGTAATATGCTAAAATCTAGGGAGTCTCTGTCTCTCCACAAAAAATAACCTCTATAGTGAGAACCTCCTCTATATCTATGGTTATCACCATCCCCTATTACTATATATATAGTGTCCACCACCAAAATAACGGAACAAAACCACCTCATGGTCCATTTACTATGTTTTTAATTATTTATTTAATTTTTTAATAATTTTTGATACATTGTTCATTAGTTTCATCTATACACAACATATTATGCGTAAATGATCCTTAAAACCAATAATAATTATATGTGATCCTAACACACAATAGTAAAGGTAACATTATCCTTAATCATATAAGGTGATTCCAGATACATTATTTAACAAAATTAATCCTTAATCATGCTATTAATGGTGAATTATGTTTACATATACTAGTAAGAATAAATGTCCCATACCCAAAACAGAAGAATCTAAAAACACTAATCATACTAATTTATTGTTAAATTAGTAAGGATAAATGATATCTACTCAATCCAATAATTATTAAATGAACCTTACAGAAAAAAGAAGTGATTTGTAACAATTATTTCTAAATTGAATTTTACTCAAGCTACTAAGGATAATTTTAACCAATATCACAAAATTTATGATAAAATAATCCTTACCGAAAATATGATAAACTCCCGAAACCTAAAAATCCCAAGAACATTCATTTTTAATGACTTTAAAAATCTCTAAGTACTTAAATAACTGAAAATTATTGTTATAACTCATCTATCAAAAGTTATAAAAATTTATCTCTTAAACCCAATCCAACAAAAGTTTAATATTCCTCAACTTACACTATAATAAATATGATTTTATTTGTATTATTTTTAAATATTTTAAGGATTACTTTCAATACAAGGCAGTAACCTGATGTGTGATTCTAATCCCAGTTTTCCCAATATAATTATTTTAAATATATTAGATAAATTAAATAGCACAGACATTTAGTTTTATTAAAAATGTAGAATTGATTTTAAAAAAGTGATCATATTTGAAATTTGAGGGCACCATTGAGCCCATAATGTGAAGTTTACCATAGGCATGGCATATCATTAGTCATCATCGGTCATTAGTCAAAAGGTTATCATGGGCATTGAAATGAATAAAATATTTCTAATAAACTATATTATTTCATTTTTCCAACATAGAAGTGAAATATTTTTTAAATATAATAATATTGGTTAATCTCAAGGTTAGACACATAACCAGAGAGTTTCTAGAGGACCATTGGAGAGTGAGAAATATGGAGACTCCCTCAGACAAACGACAATAGGGATTGGATAAAATAATGACTCTCCTCTCATTCAATGGATCTTGATAACAAAAATGAATCATCAATTGGTCTTCATGAGTGACCAGTCTAAATAAATTAAGGGAGTGTGTTTTAATTTGTTTATTCCTTGTTCTTTAATTATAAAAATAAATTTCAATCAATCAATGAAGGTATTGACATGAAGATCCTCCGTATAACTAAATGGGATTATATTTGTAGGGTTTTGATGGTATATTAAAGTGTGTGATTATTTTTTATTTAATAGTAAATCTATCTTTGATGGATCATGATCAACAGTTATATCAATAGAGATTTGTCCCTCTCTTTGGACCTTGTTATTTTATCCCATGATTCATCATTCGTCAACAACATTATTCGTTAGGCTCACAACCCAACACATCTGAATCAATCAATCATTTCAAACTCGATTATTAGTGTAATGATATTATATGGAAGGTATATAATCATCCCAACACCAAAGAGGTGTGACGGTGCATAAAGAGCAGTTAGTATATGGTTTGATCACCAAATTTGGGTTCATTGTCAGTCTTCAGTTCTAACTAAATAAAAGAGGATTGATTTATTTAGTGAGTAGATTTATTTATGAAACAAAGTTTTTGATGATGACTTGACTTGGATGAGCTTAGATATTCATTTTAATCGAGGAAACATCATCATATTAAAGTATGGTGGAACTTGATTAAAGGAAAAAAGAAAAATTTTATTTCTAGTAAATCTCAAACAATACGGGGTGTAAACCGCAACAACATGATGTGTTCCCCCCTGAGCGATAACTAGGATTCTAGAATAAAATAAAAATAAAATGACATGTGACACCTTTCACATAGTGTGTGGTTACTCACTCAATACTTTGCATGTATTTTGGGATTTACATGGGTAACCAACATGACATGTACTCACCCCACACCAAATCTAGGACCAGGTACATGGGATAATCCATGTGCTGGTAAATGGGAAACTATATATGGGGTAGATTAATGTAATGCTACATTGGTAGACAACATGATCTGTTTACACACCTTGTACAACTACACAGACACGAATTGAATGACACAAGGAATTGATACGAGAAAACCCTAGGGTCATGGGGCCCGATCTTTATCCTGTATACACACTTTTTAATCCTTCATGCATTTATTATATCTCTTTTCCTTTGATTCATAGACTAGTGTTATTAGGATTTTTTCCCCTTATTGTTTTTGTTGACTGTTGTTATGGATCAGTTCATACTCCTAGGACTATGATAAATTTAGTTGGACTTCCTATATAGAGTCATTGGAATCCCTCCAAGAGGATAAAAGTTAAATACTATGTTCATATTCATGCCCAAGGTGATGTTATTGGTATTAGCATGACCAACACTACCTAATCTCCAATCATCTACATAGCAGGGTTAATCAAGATCAAGTTGTTTGGTATCACTCTGTGGCCTTATTAGTGATCCTTATCTATGTAACAAATTCTATCCGGGTCTGTCAGCTTATTATTTCTCATGATGAGACCCGATGAGTAGTACCTCTTGGATGGATTTCATCTGTGTTATCACACTAAAATGTGTGTACTATTGGATTAGTGCTTCATCGAATGTAAAACCAAAAATCCTAAGATTTTATACCATGGGTGTTTCTTAACTATAGACTGTGTGGCTTGGATTGAGTATATCTATATATTAATTTTATATATTCTATAGATATATACATATGTAGATTTGTATGTAATTTGATTTTTATATACATTGTGGTTTTGGGGTATCTCGTTGTGTACTTTTATACACACCCCTATAATGGAATTTACTGCACGTGTCATGTCTTCTTCAGTTGATAATCCTTTTTATGGAGTCCTAGGTGTACAAATACCATATGGTTTTTAGTGATGCTGGATAGACCAAGGTGTCTTCCTATGGATTTTAGACTCCAGTCCTAGTACATTAACTATCAGGTTGGACATGTGTTACAGACTTCGATATGGTGGGATAGTATTTGTCCTATATAATTTATTCACTTCATGTTGTACTTTGGTTTGGCATATAGATGTATTCATTCATTTACTGTTCATTTTCTTTTACATTTCAGAAATTTTTGGTTTTTCAGATGTGTTCGTGTACATAGGTACAATGGAAATGCCTCCCATGTTAGTGAAATGCATTCTTGCTGCTAGTCACCAACCGCTGGCCAATTTATAACACCTCAATATTGTATGGTATGAATAATTTCAATTAATGAGATAGCATATTATGCATGAAACATTGATTGTTTACAAAACAACACTTTATTATAACCTAACTATTAAACATAATTTATCCACTTCTGTAATTTGAATTTCAAAAAACTAACATACAGGGTAACATTCAATAAGATTTTTAGAGTTTGATAAGACAAAAACAATTTTTTCTGAATATTAACATACCCTTATGAATTTTATTGTTACCCTTATGAATAGTAACGCTCCATATTAATAGTAACTTGACCATTATGAATAACGAATTGATGCGTGTGAATAGAAATATAAGTTTAAGAATTTTAGCTTGAGTAGTAATATAACCTTATGGATAGTAATTTTACCCTTATGAATATAAATTTATCTTTAAGAGTAGAAACCTATCACATTTATGTAATGTTATATTGTAAACACCATATAAATTACAGTAAATATTTTAAAAATTAAAAATTAGGTGTCTGTATTTTTAAGAGAAATAAATAATAAATTAAAATTTTAAAATTAATAGATTAATTTAAAATATAATTTTTTTCATTAAATGTATTAATCAATCAATATTTTATTTTCGTATGATAAAAATATAAAATCATGAGACACTAGTTAATTTTTTAAGTGTAATAAAATCAATTGTAATATTAAAATTGACATTTTTTGAGTAAATGATGATTTTATATAAAAATTATATTTATCATATTTAAAAAACTATATTCATAAAATGAAGACATTTTTTGGGATCTAAATTTAATAAAATGGGTTGGATGATTTTTTTTTCGATTTTTATGAAATATTTTAATATTTGTTGAATAAAAAAAATACAGTTTTTCATAAAATAAGACATTTTTCGTGACATCATCAAGAAATTATTATGATATAAAAATTTATTTTAACTATTTAATAAATTTATAATTATATTATAAGTTGAATTTTATACATGATTAATTAACATCATGAAAATAAATATTTAATGATAAATATCATAATCATAATTAATGTCGATGCAGTACTTACACAGCGCTGACAAAGTCAAAATTGGTAATTTATATATAATAATATAGTGATAAAAATTATTTTCATGATTTATTTGTTAATAATAATGTTTTATTTATGAATTTTATTATTAATTTACAAATATAGTGGTATATTACATGAGTATTATATAAATATATAGGAAATGAATGTGCTGGCCAAGAAAAGACAAAATATAACATTTAAGAATATGTATAGTTACGTATAAGAGTGAATATGCATAATAAACAAATTTATAATTTTATTTTCAAACTAATTTATTTATTATCATGTTATAAATTTATTTTTAATTTTATATATGATGTAATTAACAACAATGCATATGAAATGTTAATGCAGTGCCTGTGGGAGGACTAGAAAATAAATAATAAGTTTTTAATTAAAGTTATAACAAATATTGAATAGAACATATTTTATCAAAAACATTTTAATTATGTAATATTAGACAATTAACTGTTTAAAATTCAATTTGGGGAGACCTTGGATCCACAATAATCATCTTAATACATTTAGATTATTATATTCAAAGAATGATAAAATGTTCACATTATAATCATTAGATTGAAAAAAAAAATCATGTAATTATTTACTTTTTTTTATTAATACAATTTTATTTGTAAAGATAATAAAATTATCTATCTCATATAATTTATTAAAAATTTTCAATAATCAAATAAATACGATAATGGCCTCCATGATGATGATGAAATATTAATTTAGTTAATGAATAAATCAAATAAATTTTATTAAAAATAATAAAATAAATATAATTTTATCATTTTAAGATAATTCATTAATTTCATAGATGAATATGAAATTCATATTATATAATATAAAATTTAATTATATTTTGAATCATATTTAATGTGTTTAATGTCTTATTTATGATTAGTTTTTATATTGAAAAAATTTGACTCCATGAATAAAATATTTTATTAAATTATGTTCAATTACCAAAAATATTGAACAAGGAACAAATTTATAATATTCATTCCACAAGGTAATCCAAATTTGTTTTTTGGCCTTTATAATACATAAACCATGTAACTGATTTATTATATTTTAGTAATTTTTGTAATTCCTATGTTACCCTCCACCTCACATATAAAATGAGACTCTTTCTTTCACAATTATTAATCAACTTTATCCTTATTGTTCTAAAAACCTCTTCCAAATTCCATCCCCCATATCTCTTAACACATTCTTCTGCTTTTTGTCTAACAAAAGGGGATCTTCCAAGAGCCTTAAGGAGGTTTTGAAAGAGATATTTTCAAGAGGTATGATTCCTTCTTCTTCTCTTTCAAATTCATTCTGACATATAACATATCCCTACTTATTATACAATGATTCATGAAAACGAAAATAACATATATATTATGGAATTTTTTTTATTATGGTATAAGAATCATAAAATCTATTATTTTCTTCTTTTATTCTTAAATAATGAAATTTTCGTTTGTGGTGTGCCAATTAACTACCTTTGGGGATGGTAAATTTTTGATTCACTTTACCAAAATCATGTGATGTTTTAAATAAATTTTAATTGTTTAATGTGATTTAAATACTTATATGTGATAAATTCCGGTTTATTAGTTCAATTTAACAAGTAATAATTTAACAAATCGACCTAGAAAACCATGAAAAGAACGCACCTAAAAAAAAGGGAAAAACTAAATGTTGTTAATAAATGGGTTGAAATTGGTAAACACAAATTATTTGAGGTATTATAAAAATAATTATGGTTCTATTATAATTTAATAACACTATTAAACCCATATTAAAAGACTTTTGAATAAAATTTATGGAATTTAAACCCAAGGTAAGGGATCTCTTAACACAATTTCCATTCATTGGATTGAACATCAGTGTCATTGGTTCAATATTTCCCAAAATATGTGTAAATGACCTATGATTGTTTTATGTGGCATATAAAATATTATTTTATGGGCATTTTTTTCACAGATAATTATGTCTTCAGTTTTTCCTTAATCTAATGATATTTTCTTTGTAAGGGGTTTCTTATCATACATTTTACTATGTGAGATTTCTATTGTCCACCACTTATTTATTTCATGTGGTGTATTATGTAATTCCATTTAATATATATGATCATGATTCTCTTAATATTAATGGTATTATATGATTAATGTTGTTGTTATTAATTTTTGGTTATACGACACGATTGATTGCAATGTGGTAAGGGACTTTCTCTCAATTTCCATTTCATTGTCAGTTACATGGTATTGAACACCAAATATATTTTATGTGGTGCATCCACAACCCATTTGATATCATTTTTCAGTTAAAATTTTAAATATATTATATATACATACTCTGGTTCCATGTATATGATTATTGTCTTAAGTCGTATACCCTATTACAAATGGAGTTTATTTGGAATTTTGTTTCAACAATGGAAATATTGATGAATTGGTACTCTATATTTATATTGAGAAGGAATATTATAACTGTATTAAATCTATATATTATTCATTCTTCAAACTTGTACTGATGGGAGGGGCCCTCTATAGCCCCGCAATGCATCGACATGTCTCATGAGACAAATTAGTTTGAGACAAACCCTTCGAGTTTGTATCCAAAAATCCAATGGGTATCTACCCTCAGACTTAAAATGTTTTGGCGGTATACTAGTATCAGGTGCCAGATTCATGACATCAAATTAATAATCATTCTCTTTGTCCATTGTCATTTATTACTGTCAATGTGGTTTTCACTATGGAAAAATCTATGGATACAATTTTATGATCAGTTTAAAAATGGTGTGTGTCTTTAAATTTTTTACCATGTCATATTGACTTTTACAATTTGATTATGATTCAATTATTATTAATTTATTCTTCCGCTATTTTTAACCTTTATTTTGAATTTTATTTCACCCATTTAATATTTCTTTCTTCCCTAGGTTATGAAGAAGAGTTCATTTATAATGTTTTCAAGGTTACAGTTTATTAGATTTTGTAATGTACCTTTTTATGTTTCCTTTTCAAATGTAAAATGGGTTCTATGTATGTATCTAGTTTCTTCAAGACAACTAAACTAATCGGTCCTCCAAAATTTGATTCCTTCTAATCATTCTAATGTTATAATGTAATGCATTAGCTCCAGGAATCTTGGGTCGGGGTGTTATAGTTATTATTAGATTATGTTTAGTAGAATCATTGGGAATAAGATTTAGAAAACAAGGTTTAGTGGACATAAACCTAATATATACTTTGAAGACATGAATAGGAGATTCGCCCACATCAATTTCTAGGGAATTATACATGAAAAAAAATTTAGGTTGAAATTTATGAAGGTTCTAAGAATAAAACACCACAATATTTTATGGAATTAATAATTTCAATTCATTAGATATCTTATTATTTATGAAAGAATAATTATTTACAAAACGACACTTTATTATAACCAAATAACAAACATAATTTTTCTACATCGGTAATTTGAATTTCAAAATACTAACATGCATGGTAGCATTCAAAAAATTATTTAGAGTCAAATAAGACAAACATAATTTTTTATGAATAGTAAAATACCCTTATGAATAGTATTGTTACCCTTAGGAATAGTAATTCACACATATGAATAGTATAATGACCCTTATGAATATTAAATTGGCCTTTATAAATAGTAATATATCCTTATGAATATTAGATTGAATAGTAATGTACTGTTATCAGTAGTAACTTCACCCTTATGAATAGTAATTTTCCCTTATGATTAAAACATCACCTATATAAATAAATATATAATTTTGGCAACTTATAAATTAGTGTGGATATTTTAAAATTTAAAAAATATTTGTTTGTATTTTATAAGCATTAAATAATTAAGTATAATTTCATAATTAATAGATTTATCTAAAAAACAAATATTTTCATAAAATTTATTCAAGAATTAGTATTTTATCCTATGATAATAAGATAATTTTGTGAGACAGAATTTAATTTTTCAACTGTCATAAAATCAGTTATAATATTAAACTTGATATTTTTTAAGTAAATGTTGATTTTAATTTATAATTAAATTTCTTATATTTAGAAAGTTATTTTCATAAAATAAAGTAATTTTTGGTTTATATTTGTCAAAAAATTATTTGGATAAACTTTTTTGATTTTTATGAAATAATTTAATTATTGCTGAATAGAAAATAATAGTGTTATTTATGAAATATGTCATTTTTTGTGGAATCATCTTGAAAATATTAAGATATAATAATTTATTTAAAATATTTAACAAATAATTAATTATTTTAAAGGTGGAATATTATACAAAATTAACCTATAACATGGAAATTAGTTTTTTATGAGAATTATAAAAATCATTTTTAATGTCGATGCAGTACATGCGCAGTGATGGCAAAGTCAAAATTGGTAATTTATATATAATAATCGTGTGATAGAAATTATTTTCATGAATTATTAATTAATTGAAATTTATTATATATGTATTTTACTATTAATTTATAATTATAGTGTTATATTACATGATTACTATCCATTTTTTTGTGTAATGCATGCGTAGGGCAAGAGAAAAAAAATAGTAAATTTAAGAAGATGTGTTGTTATGTATAATAGTGAATATACATAACGATCAAATTTAGAATTTTTCTGAATACAATTAATTTAATTTCGTGATATAAATTTATTTTTAATTTTTATAGACGTTGTAATTAACAATAATTCTTATGTAATGTTAATGCAGTGATTTTGAAGGCATTAGAAACTAAATAACATGTTTTTAATTAAAATAATTAAAATTATTTAATGGCCCATATTTTAGGTAAAATATTTTATATGACTATGTTTATACCTTTAACTATTTTTATTCTATTTGGAGACACATTGGACTCAGAAGAATCACTTTAGGACCATTATAATATTTTATGTAGAAGTAAGACAAGGTGTTCCCATTTTGAACATTAGATTATATAACATTTGTAAAGAAATGTTTTACTTATTTTATTTACGAAAAAGAATATTACTTGGGAAGATAATAAAAATATGAATCTCATTTTAATTTTTTAAAAAATTTAAGAATAAAAATAAATTCCATAATTTCTTCCATAATGATGATGTGGTATTAATTTAATTATTCAATAAATCATATAAATGATAAAATAAAATTAATAAAATAAACATAATTTTATCTTTTTAAGATAATTCATAGATTAAATATATGGATACCAAATTTTTCTGTTATAATAGAAAATTTTATTCTATTTTGAAATATTTTTTTGATTGGTTTAATGTTTTATTTATGAATTTTTTTAAATTGATAAAATAGTTTTTCATGAAAAAAAATATTTTATTAAATTATTTAAAAATAAAAAAATATTGAACAAGGCCCAAACTAATAATATTAATTCTAAAATGAATCCACATTTAATTTTAGGCCTTTTTGAATTATTAAACCCTATAATAGATTTGTTATATTTTAATAAATTTTGTAATTCCTAATTTACTATCCACCTAACTTATAAAAGGAGACTCTTTATTTCCCAAATATTAATCACCATGATCATTCTTGTTCATAAATCCTCGAACAATTTCATCATTTAAACCCCTTAACACAATATTGTGCTTCTAGTCTGACAAAAAATACATCTTCAAAGAGCCTTAAGAAGGTTTTTAAAGAGACATTTTCAAGAGGTATGATTCATTCTTCTTCTTTTTCAAATTTTTTGTCACCTATTACGTATCCCTACATATTATAAAATTATTAATGAAAATTAAATTATCATACATATACTATAATATTGTTTTGTTTAAGTTATATTCATCATAAAATATATTATTTTGTACTTTAATTCATAAATAACGAAATCACTGTCAGTGGAGTGTCAATTAACAACCTTTGTGGATGATGCGTTTTCATTTCACATTACCAAAATTTTTAAAAGATTATGATCACATGTAATTGATGAGAATTTCATAAATATATATGTGATGAAATATGTTTTATTATTTTATTTTGACAATGAAGAACATAACAAATCAACCTTGTAAATCATGGAAATAATGCACCCGAAACAACGGGAAAATCTAAATATTGTTAATAAATGGGTTGAAAATGGAATATGAAAATTATGTAAGGTATTATAATTATGATTATGGTTCTATAATAATTTAATAAAACTATTAAATCCATATTACAGGATATCTTAATAAATTTTCAGGTTGCTGAATCCTAGGTAAAGGATATCTTCTCTCAATTTACATTCATTGAGTTAAACATTAATGTCATTGGTTCTGCCTTTCCCAGAATACGTGTGGTTAACCAATGATTGTATTATTCTATATATGATATTTTATTTTGTGGTATTATGTTATTCACACAAAATTATGTCATTAAATATTTCTCAAACCAATAATACGTTCTTTGTATGGGGTTTCTTATCTCACTTTTAATTTTGGGAGATTTCCATTTTTAAGAAATTATTTCATTCATGTGGTGTGTTGTGTAATTCCATTTGATATATATCATCATTATTATATTTATATTCATTTCATTGTATTATTTATTTCGTGGTTATTAATTTTTGGTCATATAACTCGATTGATTACAATGTGGTATGGGACATTGTCTCAATTCCCATTTCATTTTCAGTTACGTGGTATTGTGCACCTAATCATTCATATGTGGTGTATCCATTGCCCATTTAATATCATGTGTCATTTAAAAATTAAAATTTATTATATATGCATATTATTTTTTCATAAAAATGATTATTTTCTTATGTTGTATACCCTTATATATATGGTGTTTATTTGGAATTTTTTTTAACAAATGAAATATAGATGAATCCATACTCTATATGAATATTCAGAAGAAATATTATACTTGTATTAAATCTTTTTTAAATATTTATTAGGGTTTGTAGCTACAGGAATGGACCGTTATATCCCCTCTATGCATCAACATGTCTCACGAGACAAAATAATTGGCGATAAAATATTCGAGTTTTTTTCAAAACATCAGACAAGTTTCTACCTACGGAATTTAATCATTTCAACGGTATAGTGGTGTCATGTGCTAGATACATGACATAAAATTATAATAATCCTATTTATTTATTTTCATTTTTTATTATCCATTTGGTTTTCACTATGAAAAAAATATGTGGATACGCTTTTAATATCAGTTTACTAATGGTGTGTGTTTTTCATTTATTTCCCATGACATATTGAATATGCCAATTTGATTAAGATTATATTATTATTGATTAATTATTCGACTATTTGTAACCCTTGTATTGAATTTGAGCTCAACCCTTCAATTTATTTTATTTCCCCATTAAATCAAGAATATATCATTTATTGATTTTTCAATCATGTAGTTTATTAGATTTTGTTACGCAACTTTTTATGATTCATTTCACAATGTAAAATGGGTTACTTGTATGTATCTAGTTTTTTCAAGACTAATAATTTGATTGGATCTTCAAGATTTGATTCATTATAATCATTCCAATGGGATAATTTAATGCACTGGCACTTGGCTTCTGGGGTAGGGGTGTTACAGTATTATAGAATGCATGGAATGTCGCCGAATAGGCCCCATTGGTATGGGTAAAGAAGATTTGTATAATTTGTGGTTGGAGAAACCTTAGTATTAGGATCCACTGAGTTTTTTGGGAGGAAAAACTATTATGTGATGCATGTTTATATTTTCGGCCAGGGACTCCAGTGTTGGTGTGACGAACAACATATCCATACACCCGAACTCTAATCACGGGTTTTTAGACTCGATACAGGAAAACAATGCTTGCATGGAAAATGATGGTACATGAATCATATAATAATGGGATATCATTCATTGTACTTATTGAGTAATCTCTCAAGATATACTCACTGAACGTGGTACATATTGTTTACTTTCATGAAACCTTCATTACATATTCCATCAACCATTCACCATGATGTTTACAAGGATGTCCCCTCAGTGACGAGGCATCGATATTTGGACTAGTTCTTATGATGTTACCTTTATGTGGTGCACTGGCCATACCACATGTACAATAGTATGTTAGACCTTTAATAACTATATATGATGTGTTTTAGGCGAGTGTGCTTCACAAGTTTCAATGATAGAGACCACCCATGTTTCGAGTTGAGTCGACCAATAGGTGGTTGAGAAATAACATGAGGCGGTGACAAATGTTTTCCATCTAGTCCTAACACCATCAACTATGATGGTGGTATTGGAACTTCTCCTTCATCATGAATCAGTAGTGCTATGGTGGGGTTTTGTTACCCTATTATACAATGAGATGACTCCGTCCTAGACTGATTTAGTGAATCTCATTATAGAAGAGTTCTCACCAGCTACAATGAGGGTTTTGCATACCAGAAGCTTCTAAAACTCCATTATGGTAGCATGAAAAAAACTGATTATTCATCATGTTCTATCAATCGTTATAGGTACTCTATGGATATGGATAGAGATCAGTTGTTCAGGGCTCGGACTATTGAGCAAGGATACATAGATAAATCCAAGACCAAATTATTATTCTATTCATTTATACCTATGTTGGGGTGACTGAGTGGTCATTGGTGATATATATTTTCTTGTATAAGAAGATATACTTGTCGGTGGTTAGTAGGGAAAGGAGAAGAGACCTCAGTACCAGGGAGTTGATGTTAGTCTCAAAGACCTAGACAAGGGATCCATTTCATGAGGAGGCATAATGATCGAGGATCTATGATACAGGTCTCACAAGGTGGGTCCAGTAATCCCAGAGGGATGAAGTGTTACTCATGTGATGGTTGAGTACATCTTCCACGATATGTTATGACCAAATAGTATAGTTGATAGGGAAACCGTAGATGGGATTCCGATGAAGAGACATTGGTAGAATCATGAAAATGTTCTGGTCAGAGGACTTGGGAGAGAAGATATGGGGGCACCAGGAGGTGGTCGACTTTTTGACTTGTTACCACCACCACCCCCTAGTGGTCCACACCAGGCTAAGAGAGATGGAGAAAATTGTCAAGGAAAGATTCAAGAAATAAAGGATTACAAAACATGGGATCTAGGAATTATATGAGGAATGATATATAACTTTTACAACTTAGATACAATATTAATAGACACATGTGATATCCATTCTTCCCTTTATAGATATCTTGCTGAAGAATTATAGATTGTGGTTTAATCGTCGACTGGACCCATATATTTGGAGACACCTACTAAAGAGTACTCAATAATGATGCACGTATGCTAACAATATGGACTAAATCTTAGAAAAGAGAGTTTTGGTTGGATACTTTAACTAGAGGAATCTAAGCCTTAAGACAAAACTCTTCGTATGGATATTTTATCCACATTCCATGTTCAGATTGATTGTTTTATTCAAGGGGTGTGGTTTGTATATAGGGATGAAAAAAGGATCACAATTGATGCTAAAATGGAAACCCAAGAAGTGAAGGGTAGACTCATTCAAAGGAGTATGATTCTGCTCACTCATCAGTTGGATAACCTGACCCTTTTTGTATTGGATATTATTAGTTTCCTGTTTTTTATAGTGTTGGTGGATTACAACGACATATTTCTAAAATATGTTCTATTTTTACCTCCCTGTCGAAAAATAGTCTTTTTCATTTATCTACACCCCATTATGAAACTGATATCTACGCAAGCATATGGAATGGATCTTGCAGATCTTCACAAGATGAGGGTGCAGTTGGAGGAGTTTCATATAAATGAATTTTTGAATCTTTGTGTTTCAACATGGGAATTCCTAGTTTTTTTTTCAAGAAGGATGACATGATCTTAATGTTGTGTATGGACTACTAATTATTTATCCTAGTGATAGTTAAGAACAAGTTCCCAAAACTGAGGATTGATAAAATATTTGATTAGTTAAGAGTGTAAGGATAGTTCTCTAAGGTTGACATCAGATCATGATATAACTTGTTATGAGTATGCGATTAGGATATATTTATGAAGACATTCATATGTCTCTATAGTCACTATGTGTACATGGTGATCCCTTTTGGTGTGAATATATCCCTAGTACGATTCTTGATAATAATGAACAGTATTTTCCATCCATTCATAGAATATTTCATGATAGTCTTCATTAACAATATCCTTTTGGACTGACATATGAGGAGAAGCATGAGAGACACATAAGGATTTTTCTAGACATTCTCCTAGAGAACCATGATTATGGAAAGATATAAAACTGCCATTTCTAGCTTCCAGAGGTCCATATAATGGGACATGCTATCCCATTGGATTAGGGTGTAGTTGACCTGACCAAGATTTGGGAAGTGTTAGCATTGGATCCACCTAAGAGTTTGATGGAGGTGCGGATATTCCTAGATTATATAGGTAATTACAGAAGATTCATACATGATTTCTAAAGGATATCATCACCCAAGATGGGTTTTACTCAAAATATGTATCCTTTCTGGTATAAATAGAAGTTCCAATAATATTTTTAGTAGTTGTGGTAGGGTTTGACAAGTCCTCTAATCATAAGATTACTGGAGGAGGGTTTTGGTACATTATGATCAATGATGAATAAAGAACTCAGATTAGTTGTTTCCTTATGCAGAGGAAATAAGTGATTGACTATGGTTTATGTCAGTTGAGACCACTTGAGTTGGACTATGTGTCCCACAATCTTGAGTTTTATAGAATTAGTATTCTCTTAATGATTTTGGGACACTGCCAGATGGGTTAGCAGTTTATCTAATATTCTGATAATAATATTTTCAGGTAAATATTCTCTCAGAAGGATCCTAACATGAGGTAGAGAAATGGATAATGCCTCTATAGGAATATGAATATTAAATTTTAAACAATCTTGTGAAAGGGAATGTAGTAAAAGATATTTGCAGCAGGAGAACTTGTTCATAGTTACTGATCGATTCGTTAGAGCAGTTGGCTTATTATAGTTTTATATCGAATGGATATGGAACGTCTTACCTATAGTTAATGGTTTTCACCTATCCACTCTTATCACGATTCATGAAGGTAAATCTTGGGAAAACCCACTACGAGACCCTACATGATCATATAACCATAGGGAATTCTCTTGATTGATATTATAGTTGTGGGGTGCACGTCACTATTTTTAGAAGTTGCACTATGACACTAATTACACTACGGGAGGAGGTTCTGAGAGAGTTTCACACATCTCCATTGGAAGTACATACATGTGTGGCAATAATGTAATAGGACCTCTGATGTCAGTTTTGGTGGCCATGGATGATGAAAAGAATGATAGTGTTTTTTTCTCGATGCCTTACTTGTCAATAAGTGAAGGTTGAGAACCATGTTCTAGAAGTTGTAGATCAACTCCTTATGTTTAGAAAATTGAAGTCGGGAAAGATATCTATATACATTGTGATGGGATTACCATGTACATCTTGGGGGCATGATGCCATCCGAGTGATCATAAACTAACTCAAAAAGTCAATCCACATTCTATATATATGAAAGAATATTTTAGTAGAGATCATGGGAAACCTCTATGTTCAAGATATAGTTTTAATCCATGGAGTTCCATGGATTACATGAAGCAATTGGGACCTAATTATTCTTAAGAATAACATTTTACCAGAAAACCATTGGCTATACTAAGTAAAACATTTATGTTTTGGATGAGATTATGTAAGCCTGCATATTGGATTTTGGCAATAGTTAAGTGGATCAACTACCACTGGTGGAGTTAGAGTAAAAACATTTCTACCATTCCACGACTAGTATGTCACCATTTAAGGATATTTATGGGTGTTTGTGAAGGTCACCACATTTCTACACTAACCCACCAGATTCAAGACTTGTGGGTCAAGAGTTCTTATGGGAAACATTAGAGAAGGCACATAACATCTAAGAGCGGATGATGACTACAAAAAACTATCATAATCATTATGATGATAGAAAATAGAGGCCTTTGGATTTTGAGTAATGTGACCATGTGATTCAACATGTTTAATTTCAACGTGGGTTGTGATGATTTACCCAGTGTTGTAGGCTATATCTGATAATAATTGGCCCTTTCCAGGTACTACGTAGCATTGGAATGGGGGTGTTTTGATTAGCTATATCTGCATTGTTAGACCGAGTACGCAATGTCCTCTACATGTCGTAGATGAGTATGTACATTCATGAACCATCACACTCTATCGATTGGGGTGATATGAACATTGAGGTTGGACTGACCTTTGATAAGTACCTAATGGTGCTTGAGGATCAATATGAGAGGATCCATAACGAGTGATCAAACACATGGTTTCATGTCTGGTGGTAGCACGAGAGTCTACAAGGGATCACATGGGAGTGGGAGGCTTATATTCATGCTCAGTACCATCAAATATTTTACTAGTAATTGTTTTTTTTTCATTTTCATGGTGTAAACTAACAAGTTAGGGAGAATTTAATGTCGAATTTTTTTTATATTTTTTTTCTGAAAAAATATTCGGATTATTTTCAAGCCTTGTTGCTAAGACGAAGTGCGATTATGAGGCCATGTTTTCCCAAAATAAGTTTTTGAATTATTTTAAAAACATTAAATATCATGGTCATATGGTTTTTAAAAAAATGTTGTAATAACATCAATACAATTCCATAGATAAAAAATCACCAGGAACCAATGAGGTCAGAATATGAGGTTTACCCTATAAAAGACTTAACATTATTCATCCCTGGTCATTTGGGGAAAATTCATCATGGGTGTTCAAATGAATACATTAATTTGAATAAATTATATTATTATATTTTTGCAACACATCTGTTTACTAGAGTTTAATTAGATGATAATGGGGAAATCTTAGGGTTATCTGAATAACTATAGAGATTCTAGAGGGATTTTTGATAGATAGATATATATATATATTATCCAATAAGATGAATGATAATAGATTGCTGACCAATGACCAAAGCTCCTATGATTCAATTGATCTTCATAACGACAATGAAAAGACAATAATTATTCATATGCGACTGATTTGAATCAAGGTAGGTAATGTGTTTTATTATATTTATTCATTTTTCTTTATTTCTATAATTCATTATAATCAATCAAAGAATGGATTAAATTATAGATTGTGTGTATTGTAGAACGTGATAATATTTTTGGGGTTTTTATGGGAGATTAATCATTTAGGAATATTTTCTTATTGGATTGTAAATCTTATGGTGATATATCGAGATTTTCATTAAAATATATCTGCGTTAATTTCTCTCTTTGGTTATTTTTCTTTTCCCCTATGATTCATCATTCGTCCCGAGTGTTCATCAATTTGGCCAAGGACTCGACACATCCAGACCAATCAATAATTTCACAATTGATTCATTTTATAACAATCTTATATCATAGATAGGGTATCAGTATGGAATGAAGGAGGTGTTTTGATAGGGACAAAGTGATTTATATGGTGATGGATCCCCAAATTTGTGTTCTATGGCACAAAATAAGGAATGACAATTTATCATTTTTATGAAAAGACCAGATGATGAAATGAAATTTTGGATGATGGAACTTCTTGCATGATATTGGATATTTGAATTCATTTTTTATTACCATCGGATCAAGGGCCAATGGTGTGAGGTCGTACAGAAAATGAAGAATCATATTTTTTGAAAATCATGAACAACGTGTCTTTTAAACTAGAACTACATGATTGGGGAACCTTGAGATGTGACTATGGTTCTAAAAAATGCTAAAAAAGCCAATGTATTTTAACCCTTTGACATTTGGTGGGTCCCTCCATAGATAATAAAATGTAATTGGTTATGTACAATGTCATGGGGTGGAATACACGTGTTGGATACACGACCTGTACTCCCCCACATGACAATGCCTAGACCAGGTACACAGGAAGACGTTCACATGGTGGATCCATGTACTAATACATAGGTAGATTACATGGGGAGTCTAAATGCCATATAATCCTTCACAGACATGGATTGAATTACACTGTATATTTACACGGGCAGAACTCGGGGTCACAAGACACAACATGTAACCCTTATGCATGTCGTGTACTCCTTATTACTTGGATTATATCTCTTTTCCTATGATTCATAGACTAGTTTCATGATGTTTTGTTACCCTTATCCTTTCAACAATGGATTTTATAGATTTTTTTCCTAATAATAGGTTTTTGATCCCCCCTCCAAGACATACATGATAGAGTCATTGCAGTCTCTCTTAGAGGCCTGAAGGGAGATCCTATATGCATTTTAATGTTTTAGGTGGAGTTCTTGGAATCAACAAGACCAATGCTACCTTGGAATTGATACACTACTTAGCAGGGTTAATCTAGATAATGTTTTTTGGTTTCACATCATGTCCTTGGTATTGATTCCCATATATGTATCACATTTTATTCAGATATATCTACACATTCATTCTCATAATGTGACCATTTGATCAGTACCTCTCAGATGGTCATCATCAGAGTTACCAGACTCAAGAGTGTGTACTCCCAAATATATTGTTTGTGGAATCATTGAGTTAGAATCTGAGGTTGATATAATATGGTTTTGGATTACCTCTATACTGTGTGTCGTGGATTGAGTATATCTAGATATTCGTATTAAATGTATTGTAGACATATACATGTGTAAAGCTATTTGTATTTCCATTATTATATTCTTTTTGATTTCCTAGTGTGCTTAGAAGTATATTTATACTCACCCTTTAACATCATTTTACCAAAAATTTTGTGTCTTGTGCAGACGGTCGACCTTTTTACGGATTCGTAGGCGGAATAGGTGTAACAACCCAAGTGTCCATGGTACTCGTCAATTTTATTAATACAATAGCTTGTGTTGTATGGTACTCTGGGTTCTAGCACACCACGACCAGTCAATCTAGTTGTTTTTAAAAAGTAGTCATAAATAGTAATACCGTGTTTCTGAAATTATATAAATTTTATTCTTCAAAATGGAATTCTTTTTTGGACTTGAAATATAAACATGATCATAGGGTAAATTTTTGGTGTTTTTTCTAAAAACATTCTATTTTTGAGGTATACTGAAAAACACTACATTACTATTTAAAAAAATTATTTATATAATTATTTTTTAATTTAAATTTAATTTAATGTAAATATAGATACATAAAACCTATATTAGTCCAAATTAATTCATTGGATTCATTTTCCAATAATATTAAAAATATAAAATTTTATATAACTTTTTGAAAACTTTTACCCACCTTCTGGGCACATTTTCAAATTTGAATAAATTTTTTTTACCACATAATTGAATTGAATTTTAAGAATCCAATAGTCATGGTTTTAATTAGTATGTAATATGTGGTTCAATAGGATGAAAATAATTTTTTGTGAATAGTATCTTTTGAATTTTATTTACTGTATTTGAAAATAAACAAGGTAATTAAACGGAAAACGATATTATAATAATATAAAATTACCCCAACTCGTGTCCTAATTATATTTTATAATTTTTTCAGACCAAAATAAACCATAAGAAAGAAATAAGACCCTTTTTTATCAATTTGGGTTAGAATAAGACATTTTTTATATTTTATTTAATGAAGTGTTAAAATTGTTATATTCAAATTTTAATAACTTATATATTTTTAATATATGGGTATTTGTAAGAGATATTCGACTATAAATATTCATTTGAAATATAAAATTATTTCGTACATTATAGTATTTTATATATAATTTTTAGACATTAAATGAATATATTTATTTATGACATAATGATGATGTACTAATTACCATTTTAAGGAACGATTAAAATAATACATATTTTAAATTTTACAATTAATATAAATTGTAACTTTTGATGCCATCCACGAATTTTCTAGATGAATATGAAATTTTAAGTTTGGTTAAATTTTTTTCTCAAAGGAATCGTGTTATTATGTCTTTCACAAAAACAAAATAATAAATAGTCTCAAAATAGACATAAATTTTTTTTTAAAACAAGTTATATTTTGTTAAATGTTATAATAATTTTAAAAATCTAAAATTCTTCCAAATGACTCAAATAATGTTAGATATTTCATTAATGAACCACCTGAGGTTCTCTTGGCATTTTATATTTACTATATTGACCATGTATTATTAAAATACAAGAAGACATAGAAAAAAATTAAACTATTTAACAAAATGTTAAATCTAAAAGATATGGTTAATATGGTGACCTAAACATGTATAAAACCAATAGTATGTGAGGATTTAGACCCATACACACCTTATCTTAGAAATAAACACATTTTTATGTTTTACAACAGAAAATAATTTTATAATAAATTTAATTTTTAAGGTACTCATAAAGTGCCCATCACCTCTCTTAAAAAATGGTACTTCCCCTTCTAAAAAATTCACACCTCCAAAGCCTTTTGAGTCAGAAAAACCCAGCAAAAAACTCCTCAAATCTACCCTTACTTTAACTTAGAGGCCTTACATTGACATTAAATCAAACCTAAGTATCATTTTTTTCAAATCAAAAGGAATCACCTGATGAAGAGGTAATTATTTTATGAGATCTTCCAAAGTTCTTTTCTTCATCCACTTCTTCATTATTTATCATTTCCATACTATAATAAAAACTGTTGTATCTTTTAAATACTGATATGTTATTATAAATATGATAAAACCGTATTCATTATTCTATCTAATCTTTGAATGAAAAAGTCACCATACGTGCGTACGTACGATTTAAAATACTTAGGTCCTGGTGTAGTTTGTTATTCAACACTTCATTATTTGGAAGAGTATAATAATGAGTATTATTATTGTAAATAACAAATATAACATTGTAATGATTCTTTATATATAAAATAATATCCAATTATATATAATTTCACCATCCATAGAATTATATTTTCGCTCGTGCGTATGAACGACTTACCATATCCACGATATGATGAGATTTAATTCCCCATCATAACCATTCAATAATAATTTTCATTTGATGATTAAAAAAATATTATTTATTAACATAATATCTTTTTGGAAATTAATAAAATACATCTTATCCATAAAAATCATGACTTATGTAAAAAAATAAATAATGAAAAATGAATCAGTTGACACCCGAAACAAGGATACTATATAAATATTATTAACAAATCATTATTATAGGACCATATATGATATAGAATTTGTGTATGCAGTTCATGAATAATTTAATAAAAATGATATAACTATTACACATGATTTTAACATACCCTCGACTAAGGTAAAGAACCAGCAAGGGGTTAATTTTATAATCTTTTAATTATCCGAGGTTGTTTATACTTACATATCTACTGGAACTTCATTATTATCCACATCTTAGTTTCATAAAAATGTATTTCAAAACATTTTTACTATTTACAACACTATAGGCTAAATCACTTATACAATTGTTTTACTTTTTTTAAAATGTTTTGAAAGGAATCATTCAGTCATTTTCCAGAAAATGTTCTTCATGACCTTTTTAAATAATTAAGTAAATAATGTTTTTTAAATTATACAGTGTGTGCTGATATTTTTCATCATTATATAAAATCTGAAGATTCACTTTAAATGATATAATAATATTTCCAAATTAAATTGTTTCTTTTAAAGTTATACAACAATTAAATGATTTAAATGTATAAGGAGATATTTTTCTCAAATAACGTTTGGATTGATGTCATCTATGTCAACATCTATTGTTGGATTTTATGTTTAATTAAAGTTGAATTATTATGATATAATATTAAATATTTTTTTAGTTTTATGATATGTTTGACTGTGGATATGATTTTTTTCTATCATTCATTATTTATGGTTAAGGTATTAATATTTTTTATGCTAATTTAATACGTATATTAATGTTATGTTTCACCCTTTTTATATGAGGAATGAATTGGTCATAGTATGTGATGGGAAAAGCACTCTATAACCACTCGATTCATTGGTAGCTCTCATGAGACAATATAATGTCTTGGCACAATGACATAAAAATATTTTTATTTATAGTCTTGAAACAAGGCCTTGACTATGTGGTTATGATCTGAAATTATGCATTCCATCATTATGAGATTAGATATTGATATTAAATTTAATTATTCATCTAGTGGAATATTTGTGTGAATTTTTAAATGGAATTATTTCATTTATCTTTTTGATATTTTTCTGGTGTTTATATTTAAAAGGATTTTGTTTTTTTCTTATACATTTCTTTAAATGTTTATACAAATTTATGATAGTTTCTGCTATATTGTAATCCTTACTGAGCATCTGAGATCACCCCTTTCTTATATTTTTTGTTTCCCTGAATGCACATAAGTACATTATGAATGATAAGTAGGGATAGGCTAAGGTATATAAGTGTGTTCAATGTCGAAACAATGTATCCTTTTCATTTAATAATGTAATGTAAAACAGATGAATGTATCGAGTAGTTACATGGATATTAAATGGATTGGTATTTGATGACATTATTTCTTTTTATCATTCCAATGATATGTAATAATGCACTTACTTTGGGTACCTGGGGTTGGGTCATTACAATTGATATCATAGCAAGTTTTGTACAAACCTTGGAAACTATATTTATAAAATATCTGGTTAGGGTACATTACCCTAAGATAGAAATTGTGGATTATTATAGATGAACATCAAAAAAGTTGGGTAATATAGATATTATGTGGGTTTTCCATGAAATATATAATTTTATAGATTCACCAAATTGGCATGGCCCTAGAATAGATGTACTTAGTAGAGAAAACTCAATCAAGGAGTTTTAGGCTTGGCCCAGGGTATACTGGTAGACGATAACAGGCCTTACTACACACCTTATTTGACACTCCCGGGGGATATGATTTGTATGATTCTCATATTCTTTTCAAACAATTTTGAAATATTTATGAGAAAATAATTCCCCATAGAAAATATTTTTATGAATATGGATAATAGGCAAAAAACTTTTCATTTAATGTTATGTATTTTTCAAGTATTGAATTATGCATTGTGATTCATAAACTATTCTAGTGCATGATATGGTTTATAAATAGAGCCAAATGGAAGTAAAGGAAACCATATCAACTCATATAATCCATGTAGGGATTTCCCTCATAATCAACATAATTATAGTGGAGCTGGTGATGCATGTGGTACTGAATAGATTATAACCATATTGGGACAACTCACTTAGGTTATGAATAATAAACCTACATGTATGGACCACCCTGATCAATAATAACAATGATCAATACTAGATTACTTAATGAGTAAAAAACCATAAACATTCAATGGGACTACAAATACATTTTTAGGGAGAAATGTATAAGTTCCTCAGATAAAATATTTCATGCTTTGGAGTGTAGCGAAAGGGAAAATTTTATCTTGACAGTTTATCACCTCTTAAGAGATACATATCAATGGTGGTCATTAATTAAAAATATAAATGAGGATGAATAAGTATAAAATATGAAATGGAGGGAGTTTAAATGGATTTCATTATAAAATACATTCCTCCTGATCATCGATCCGATATGGAAAGGAAATTTTTTGGTCTGAGGAAAAAGGACGATGAAAATGTCACAAAGAATGAGGCTAATATTACAAGGTAAGAAACACATGATTCAAATTAAATAAATAACCTAATTAGATAGAATAATCAATTCATTTATGGGTTAAAACCATTACTTTGTCGATCATTAGTCTCAAAATCCATCTCTTCATATGAATATATAGTCTCATGTGATATCGATATAGGAAAGGAATTTTCTATGTCTCATGACTTTAAAGTTAAGAATGAAAAGAAGATAATTGTTGAACACCCGGGAATGGGAAATAAGGGGAATAAGGTAAAAGTTTAATTTCCATTGTTTAGTAATTGAGGGAAGAAATACACTAGTACTTTTCTGATGTAAATGGGAGTTTGTTACATGTGTAGAGAAAAAGGCCACCATACTCATGAATAAAAGGGGAAGAAAGAGGTTATCGATGATCAGTGATACAATTACAATGAAATGGGGAATTATAAAAATGAATGTCTTAATAAGAAAGAAAACATACATTAGAAAAGTCCAAGCGAGAATGGCCATGTATATGTGATCACTAATGCTGAGGAAGATGTTCTTAATGATGTGGTGGCATGTACTTTAATTGTTTCATCAAAATTAGCCAATTCTTTATTTGATTTGGGATCATCTCTTTCTTTCATATTTTATCAGTTTTCCACAAATATTATATATTTTAAATTTGAGATAACAAGGGAGTTGTAAGTCCAAACTACTAAGGGGATTATCATTGAATTTTTTCTGTCAATCAATTAATATTATTGCATATAAACGTGCTTTATCATCTAATATTGTTGTCATACCCATGATGGAATTTGATATAATCCTAAGAATGTGTTGGTATTCTGACCCTGATGTGCAAATTTATTTCAAGAAGAAGGAGGTTACATTTTTTTGCTGATGATAAGGAACCACTTATCTTTAGAGAAGAAACATCACCATCTAATTCTCATCCAGATCCACCCCTTGTAGTTCTACTCAATTCAATTATTGGATAGGAAGGGAAGGAAATAACTATGGGTGTGTAATGTGTTGTTCAAATATATGATGTACCAAATATTCAAGAATATGATGATGTGTTTCTAGAGGATTTACTAGGACATCCTCCAGGACAAGAAATTGAGTTTTCTATAGACTTAATTAATGGTTCATGTCCCAATTCGATGACCCCATATAGAATGGAAAATATGGAATTTGTGGAACAAAAGAAATAACTAGAATAATTGATTAATAATCGATTTATCCATCCAATTTTTTCTCCATGGGGATCCCTTATTCTTTTTGTTAAGAAGAAAGATTGATCTATGAGTTTTTTCATTGAATACAGGGAGATCAATGATAGAAAAATAAAGGACCATTATCCCCTACCTCAGATTTAGGATTTATATGATCAACATCATAGAGATAAATATTTTTTAATGATTGATATTTGATATAGATATCATAAGTTATACATGGAGAAGGAAGACATTTCAGAGAAAACATTCCGAAATAGGTATGGGCATTATGAGTTTACAGTAATGCCTTTTGGAATGACTAATACACCATATTTTTTTCATATGTCTAATAATTATAGTTTTCAATGAGTATATTGATTACATTATAGTGGTATTTATTGATGATATCTTGGTATTCTCCAAAATCTATGAAGATCATCAAAATCACTTGCACAATATTATAAAAACACATAAAAGTAATGAATTATATGGAATGTTTAGAAAGTTTGAATTATGGATTCAAGAGATTTCATTTCATGTCTATATTGTCTTTATGGATGGAATTTCTTTTGATCCTTAAATGATAATTGAAATCCAATAATTTATAGCACCAACATTTATAACCAAGGTACACTGTTTTATTAGTTTAATATGTTACTATCAATTTTACGTTTAGAATATTTCTTGATTGGCTAACCCATTAACAAAGCTCACTTGTAAAGGGGAGAAATTTGTTTAAAAAAAATGTGAAGAATGTTTTGAATAATTGAAGAGAATATTAGTCAATGATCATATATTGACACTACCATAGGGGAATGATTGGTTTGTTATTTAGAGTGACGCTTCATTGAATGGAATTGGTTGTCTCCATATTCATATTGATAGATTTATTGAAAATGAATCACAATAGCTAAAAATTTATGAACAATACTATAATATTCATGATCTTGAGTTTTTAGCTTCAATATTATCTATTATGATATAGAGACCCTATATCTATGGTAAACAATTTGGTATATATTCTGATAATAAGAGTTTGAAGTGTATTTTCTCATATAAAGAATTCAATATGAGGCAAAGGAGATTTATTGAAATAATCAAGGATTAAAATTGCACAATACACTACCAAACATGGAAGGAAAATACGGTGGAATATGCTTTGAACAAAAAAGATCATGCCATTTTGAACAAGATGAGAATTAAAATGGATCATATTTTAATGGATCTAGTAATGATGGATATGGGAATTACCATGGAAGGTGAAACATCAATACATGTTCAAATGGTTTCCAAACCATTTTAACATGAAAGGATAAAATGTTCTAAGACTGGCGATGATGAGTTTAAAAAAAATTAAATGTATAAATGATTGGAGATTGGTTGAATTCATATATGAAGATAAAATTTAAAAATTTTGGAAGATGCTTTGTGTTCCCGATATACTTGATCTAAAAAGTGCATTTTTTATGATGCTGATATCATTAATTTCTCTATACAACCTTATAGAAATATGATGTATAGATATTTGAAGGATCATTTTAACAATTCATCACATTTTTTGGCTATAAGAAAATATTTAACACTTGAATGTTTTGAAAAGATATATTTTAATGAATTTGTAAGTCTTTATGGTGTACCCTTATCGATTGTTTCTGATCTTGATCCCCGTTTTACATCACGATTCTGTAAAAGTCATCGGAAAGCTGGGGATACTAAAATTTTCTTGAGAACTACCTACCACCCTCAAACTAATGGGAATCAGAAAAGACTATTCAAGCTTTAGAAGACATGTTGAGATATTTCTCACATGACTTTCTTGGTATGTGTGATCAGTATTTACATATGGTATAATTTTCTAATAACAATATCCTCCATTCAAGTATTCATATTGCACCATATAAAACATTATATATAATTAGTTGTCACACAACAAATTTGTTGGGATGATGTTGGTGAATGAAAACTCGTAGTCCTAAAGCATATTGAGGAAACAATAGAAAAGTTGAATTATTGACCAAAACGACATCAATGAAGCTGAACATAGGAAAAATAACTATACTGATAACCAAAGGATGGATTTGGAATTTCAAGTATGAGATCATGTTTGTATGAAAATAACTCTATGAAAGGGTGTTATATGATATTGTAAGAAGGGTAAGTTAATTCCCAGGTACATCGGAACATTCGAAATTTTAGATCAAATTTGAGTTGTTGCTTCCTGGTTGGAAATGCCGACAAGTCTCTCAAAAGTTCATGATGTGTTCCACGTATCACTATTGTGAAAATACATGCTTGGAACAATGCTTCAACTCACTGATTAAGAAATATAAGTTGAACCTGATATGTCTTCTTGCGAAGATCCTATCAGGATTCAAGATACCAAAGAACAAGTGTTGAGAAACTAGACAACTCATCTGGTAAAAGATCATTGAAGAAACCGGAAAATGGAAGAGGTAGTGTGGGAACTGGAGGAAATTATTATGAAGAACCACCCAAATATTTTTATGCAGTAATATACTAGAGATTTCATATATGGAATTATTTGATGGAGGGAAGAATGTCACACCCCAATATTCCACAATACGCTTCTCTTTGATTAATACAATAGCTTGTGATGTACACATCTCTGTGATCTAACAGGCCACGACCAAACAAACTAGAAATTTTAAAAAGTAGTTTTGAATACCAATTCCTAATTTTTAATAATTTTTTATTTTATTAAAATGGACCTTATTTTTGGTTTCAAAATTTCAAAATTCGTATTGGGTGAATTTTTTGTATTTTTCTAAAAACATTCAAATTTTTATGAATTTTGAAAACACTACATTATTTTTTAAAACCGAATTTTTATTTAAAAAATTATTTTTTAATTTAAATTTATTTTAATGTCAAAATAGATTCATTATACCTATATAAATCCAATTTTATTTATTACAGTCATTTTCAAATAAGACTAGATATATAAAATTTTATTGAAGTTTTTGACGTCTTTTATCCACCTTCTAGACATTTTTTCAAATTTGAATAAAACATAATTCTACCACTTCAATGAATTGCATTTACAAAATCGGGAAAAAATGTTTCTATCAGTATGTAAAATGTGGTTCAATAGTATGGAAGAAATGTTTTGTGAAAAGTATCTTTCGAATTTTATTTACCACTGTAAAAAACAAGTAGGGAAATTAAAGTTAATAATAATATTATAAAAATATAAAATTACGCCAATACATTTCCTAATTCTATTGGATATGTTTATTTTCGCAAAAAATAATGTTCAGGGAAAATAGGATCTTTTTTGTTCTGGTTGGGTTAGATTAGGACATTTATTATATATTATTTATAGAAGAGTTAAAAGTGTCAAATTCACATTTAAATAGCTAAACCATTTTTAATATGGGTTTATACATAACATAAGTTAGAGTATAAATAATAATTATAAATAAAAAATGATTTCCTACATTATATTATTTTATTAATAAATTATACACATTAAATAATTAAACTTATTTATGACACAATGACTATGTAGTAATTAACTTATTAATAAAAGATTAAATTATTGGTATTATAAATTTTCTAATAAATGTAAATTGAATCTTTTTATTCCACCCAAAACTTTTATAGGTGAATATGATATGTTAAGGTTGTTTCAATTTATTTTATACTAAGGAATGATGTTTTTATTACTTTCAAAAAATCCAAATACTTAATTGTGTCCAAATTCACATAAATCGATTTTTAAACCAAAGACTAATTTATTAACAGATATAATATTCCTAAAAATCTAATATTAGGTCAAATGACTTATATAATGTTAGATATGTAATTAATTAACCACTTTATATTATCTTGGAATTTAATAGTAACTATATTAACCATGTAGGATAAAAATACAAGAAGACATGGATAATGTTAAAATATTTAATAAAATGTTAAATCTAAAATATAGGGTTAATATGGTAGCCTAAACAAGTCTAAAACCTATTTTTTGAGATTATTTAGACCCTTAACCACCTTACCATAAAAATAAATTCATTTTATCTATTATAATCAGAATATACTTTGATAAAAAAATTAATATTTCATGCTTTTCCTAATGTGACCATCACGAGTCTTAAAAATGGTTACTCCCCCTTCTCTTAAATTCAAACCTCAAAAGCCATTTGACCTAGCCATACCCTACTCAAATATCATCTCAAATTCCATAAATTAATCATATAGTCCTTACATTGATAATAATTCAAACCAATGGAGACCTTTTGTTCACATAAAAAGGAATCACGTGATGAAGATGAAATCATTTATCACCTCTTCCAATGTTCATTTATTTTAACAAATCCTCTTTATTTTTTGTTTCCATACTAGAATAATTACTCCAGTACCTTATACATACTATTATTTTTTTATCAATATGGTAAAACCATATTCATTATTCTATCCATCCAATGAATGAAGATTTAGTATACCTGTGTATGTACAGATTACCATCTCCACGTCTTGGTGTAGTTTGTTATTCAACACTACATTATTTAGAGGGGTATAATAAAAATTATAATTTATTTAAATAATCAGTATTGAATTTTAATGATACTATATATATAACATACCAACCAATTATATAATATTTCACCAATAATAGAATTATATTGTTGCTCATGTGTATATATCATATAATTTTATCCATGATGCGATGTGATTTCATTCCTCATAATAAATATTCAAGAATAATTTTCATTTGATGATTAAAAAATTGTTTAAGAACATAATATCATTATGTATAGTAATAAAATATATCATGTCCATATTAAACATGAATTATATAATAAAACATATAAATGAAAATAAATCAGTTGAAAGCCAAAAAAATGATAGTACTGAAATATTATTAACAAAATAATATTAGAGGATCATATATGATATAATATATATGTATGTGGTAACCATATAATTTAATAACAATGATTTAACAATTTTATAAAATGTTAAAAACCCTCTATTAAATAATATTACAAGGTAAGGGTTAATTTTACATTCTCATTATTATCCGAGATTTCTTATACATAAATATCTTATGGGACATAATTATCATCCACATCTGTGTATAATAAAAATTTATTTCAAAAAAATTACGATTTTCTAGACTATATTTTAAAGTAATTTATAAACTAATCTTACTTTTTATATTTTTTTTGAAAGGAATCATTCTATTGTTTTCCAAATAAGATACTTTATGAAATTTTCTACAAATTAAGAACATAATTTTTTTTAACTTATACAGAATGTGCGGCAATTTTATGTCGTTATAATACCCTCAAGTATTTAATTAAAATATAATAGAAATATTTCACAAATAAATTTTTTCTTTTATAGTTTTGTAACTTTTAAATGATTTCAAAGTTGAAAGAGATATTTCCCTAAAATAGTTTTTGGATTGATTTCATCTATGCCGACATCAATTGTTGGATTTTATGTTTAATTGATGTGGAATTATTATAATAAAATATTTTATATTATATTTATAGTTTTATGATATGTTTGACTATGAATGTTCTATTTTTATTCTATTCACAGTTCATGGTTAATGTATTAAATTTTCCTATTTTAGTTTAAAACTAATGTTTATCTCATGTTTCACCCTTTTCATACGAGGAATGCATTGGACATGGTAAGTGACATGTGGTGCCCACTATACCCCCTCTATGCATTGCTAGGTCTCATGAGAAAAACAAGTGTTTGGAAACAAGGGATCAAAAATATTTTTCTTTTTAGTATTGGGATGAGGCCTTGAAAATGTGGTTATGACTTCCAGCATTATGCATTCATTCTTTATGAGATTATTCATGTATATTACCTGTGATTATTCATCTAGTAAAATATCTATGTGAATAACTAAATGGTATTATATTATATATATTTTCCATATTATGATGAATTTTAGGTTTAAAAGACATTTGTTTTAGTCTTATACATTGCCTTAAATGTTTATTCTTATTTCTGAATGTTTCTGCAATATTCTAATCCTTACTGATCATATAAGCTCACCCCATTCTTATGTTTTTTATTAATGTGAAGAAGTATATTATGACTAGTATATAGGGATAGGATAAGGGATATGAGTGTGTTAAAATTAGACACAATTTTTCTTGTTGAATTTCATAATGTAATGTAAAACATATGAATGTATCTAGTACTTCCAATGCTACTAAACTGATCGGTCTTTCAGGACATGATCTCTTGTTATTATGCCAATGTTATGGAATAATGCACCTATTATTGGTAACTGGGGTCGGGGTGTTAAATCAAGACCATATAGTGTTAAGTGGGACTGTACATACCAAGGATTATTCCTACTGCTTTCATATAGCAGTCAAAGTACCTTTAATATCAGGTAGGAATTGTGTTAAATAATTCTTTATAATGGTCTTGTATATGGACTAGTTTATTTATATTACTTCTTATCATGCTCAGGTTGAAGGATATGGATGTACCATGAATTTACTGATCAATTTTTTTAAAATATAGTATTTTGTGAGCCTGAAAATGTGTGCATGTGTACATGTACAAAGGAAATTTCTCCCATGTTAATGATATCCCGACTCGGTGCTAGTCACCAGCCCATAGCCTATTGAAGGCATGTTTGGGGAGTCAAGACATGATCCCCTTGTGGGAAGGGTTGTGACACATAATTAAACTTCCTCCACTGATACCGAGTCTAAACATAGCTTTCTAATCCATCCTAAATTCCAAATCACTCCTCCAGATACACAATACATTATAATCCAATTCATACAGATTTTAATATTCCATTAATAGGAATTAGGATATATAAGATATATTAGGATGGATGAAACCTTTATACATGAAAACTCTTAGGTTGGTTAGGATTTAATTATCACGGAACATGGATAATAATATCCACTAGGTGAAGACAATGGTTGAGTTTATAAAGGCCTTAACAGACATATAAAAAATACAATGAAATTATTTATCGTGTTTAGGATGAAAATCATAGTTATCATAAGGATTTAATAAGTTCTACTTATAAGGAATAATGTTTACTACATAAAAATTATTTGAGGGAATCATGAATGAATTAAGGTGATGTTTTTAGATTATGTATGGGTTTCTGTACTAGTTTCTTCACTATTAGAGTCATGGGGTGTGATGGTATTGAAAATTAAAATTACTAGGGTAAAACTAACGTGGTTTTTGAGGATGTAAATAAAAAAACCTAAATGAATAACTTATATTGATTTAAATTCATACACCTTCTAAAAACATGATAAATACATAAGGAATGTTGGACTCCCCTTAATAGATAAGTCAATAAATACGAGATGATATTTCATAATAATTAAGGGGATGAAAATTATTCGGTCCTAGTCCTACATATCTCAAATGTGGGAAGAGAAGACAATTCATGAATGATTAAATGTGTCAAATATATAATTTTTTAAGTAATTATTTTGTATGTTAAAATTATACGATCATAGATGAGGGGGGCTACTTTTATCAACAATCTGGTGGAGTCACGAGTGATTGACTCGAGAGAATCATTGATGTCTTTGGTATGGCAAGAGTTTATTGCTAAATATTAATATTGGATGTTCATGAGGGAAAATTGAAAAAAAGGAGGCTCTGTATATGATGGTGAATGGTGATATTAATGTCTATATAAAGAATTAATGATTCCTAAATTTGAAAGAGGTGAGACCCCTTCTGGGGATATAGAAGACTTGAATTTGTAGAACATAACATGTTGAGATAGGTTATGGTACTAGAATCACCAATAAAGATCCAAATGTGAATCATTTTTCTAGGGTATATAAATGGGGATTAAAGTATGGGGCCTTATATATGTACAATAGATGAGTTGGAGTTGTAAATTCTGATGTCACAATGTCTGAATGTTTTGCAGTTCTATGATAAATAGCCCAAACAATTATTGAGATGAATGTAAAGGTTCAAAAATTAAAAAGGAATATTGAATCTCGATCACACTAATATTATATTATGTGATAGTTCTATTAGTAGGTAGTAAAAAATCATGTCACTGAATCATAATGGATATAGTCACTGATAAAAAAAATTGAATTGGTTCACCCATATGTTTTTGGGGCATATCTCAATTCAATCTCTCGATATATCACTTTACTTTGTGGATATCATTTATCATGTCATAAAATGATTATGGATTAAATTTTTAATGAAAAAAATATTATTTATTCTTATAATTTTTTAATTTATTCTCTATGGTGGAGATTAAAAACAAATAAAGGTAAAAATGCCTATGATTTGACAGTGGTGCTATGTATAGTAAAAGAACCTTTAGGATGATATAATATAAGTAGTGGATTAGGCTAGAGAGTTGTATTCTTGATACAACCCAATATAATAATATAGTAAAATGTATAAATTTTACATTAATATAGAAGGAACACAATTGTATTCTATAATAAATAGTTACTATGGTAAATTTGGAGGATGAAGTGACCACGAAAACATAATTGGTTAACATAAGTCTATACATTTCATTAATAAAGGATATTCTTGAAGCACCGTATTATGAAAAACAAGAAGAATTTTTTAAACAATGAATTTTCTTAAGAATATAATATTTTCATGTCAATGATGGGGATATTGAAAAATCGAAGGAAAAATCAAAATCATGTTTCATTATGGGATATGTTGCTAAAATTTTAAGGATTTTACATTTAGAATGATGATAATTGTAAGATAATCAATATAAAAATTTTATATTTAAGGATAATGTTCTATGGAAGGAATATAAATTCATTTTTTCATAATTTGAGTGTAAATAATCAATATATCATGTTCATGTTTATCTGAATGGAGGAACCATGAGGAAACGATTTACATATAGTTCAAATGATATCACAGGATGATTGGAATTAAGACTATTTAACTATGTACCAGAAATATATAGGTAGGAGGAATCTAAAATGATATATCTTGAAAATGGATCATTTACATGATATCACATTAGAATAAAGTGAACCATAAATTATTAATCCAGAATGACTGGAGTATAATGTTCAATTATATATATCTTCTATGGATATGTGACTTATCTTGTGATTATAGGGGAAAACAATTTTTTTCTTTTAATATATGGAAGAGATCTAAAAATATAAAAATGTTACTTACATCAATGACACTAAAAAATAGTAGTCTAGACTAGTTGAATAAATGTATTCACTGGAATATAATATAATATGGCATGTAAATATGTTACTAAAATGGAAAATAGAACTTATGAATAAGTGGTTTTTTCATTTGAATGAGTTATATGGGTTAAGAATGTGGTACATGACAAGGCAAGTAATATATTTATTTTAGTATAGTAATTTAGTTAATTCCTTGGAAACATTCCAAGTAGTAATTAACCGAGATAAAATTCAAATTGTACTGAGGATTGAAAATTAGAGGTATGTCACTATAAAAATATTTTTTCTTTTGTACATTATAAGCTGAGTATAATGAATCACTACGAAATTGGAATATTTTTTTGGTTTATGTATTTATTGATGGAGCTATGAAGGATTCCATATAATGGAGTTTTATTCTCTGACTACATGAGTTTGATAAATTTTTATCAGCTTCCATCATTTCACTCATGGGTAATACATATTTACATAAAATACCATTTCGTCTAGAACATAATCTATGACATATCTCAGATGTTTGAAAACGTATCTAGGACATAAGATCTAATATATATATTCACCAATGTGTTAGTTGAAGAAATTATAGGGCATCACTATTATAGTATAACACAATATTGATAGTATTATTACACAAATTAGAGAAAATATTTAATTACATTGATATCCCATGATCTTTTAGGTTTAGTGGTTTATAGAATTTCGGAAAAATGAATAAATAAAACCAAGGTCACTTTCAAACAATAGGTATTTTTCTTATTATATAAAAATAAAAATAAACCAGAACATGCTTTCAATGTCCCCATCAAAATTTCCACAAAATATTCCCTTATAGAATCATATTATTTATTAATTATATTTATAACATGGGAAAATGGAATAATAAAAAATGGGTGATCTCAAACACTCAGTAAGGGTAAACATAACAATAAATATGGAATATTAGAAGTGGTAATAATATGAGAATATGTGTTCAATTTGGGAAAATAGTAAAATTATTCCCAGTAAATATTATATCCAAAAACATGAGCCTTGACCTATGACAAAGAGAAGCATAAGAAATAAATAAATAGAGTGTTGAAAGAAGATTTAATAAATAGGATCCATGAGATAATAATATAGTCACAAGAATAATAAAAAAATTTGTGGGATAATAAGGAAGTATATGATTGGAAAAAATAAAAGGAATCAATGAAATGTGAAACAACTATAATCATAGAAAAACATATCAAATTCGATTAGGTTCACCACCTAATTCCAACAACATAGTGAGTTGGGTGTTTCTATCTGATCCCTTTGGTGGAATGACCATTACATACCTGATTCTCATAACATAGTGGATCTGGATTCATCAATTGATTTTGATCGTGGATAAAGAATTCCATACACGATTCCAATAATTATCTCATGACATATAAATCATTAATCAATGCATTTATGAGGGATATTGTACCCCACTCCTCATTATCAATATATATGCATGCCACTGGAAAACAATCGATAATCATTTCATAAGGATCCAAATAAAATAAAATGGGTTTCATTAAAAAATAAAAAATAATTGATTGAATGAAAATTGGGTTCAAATTAGTTTCCAATTGAATAATTTAAATAAATAATAAATCATCATATGAAGATGAACCCTTGGAAAAAAATGGGTATCCAAATATATTAATTAATTTTAGAGGTAAATACTCTTTGATAAAGATAATAAATCCTATAATATTTAAACCATATTGATTGAGGTTATATGGTGATGATAATAATTTTCCATTTCAACCGATTCATGTAATCCTAGTGAATACCCTTCCAACAAAAATGGAAAATAGGGTATTCATAATCAAAATACATTAGATAATATTTTATGGTTATACACTGAAGATAATTATAAATGAAAAAGGAAGTGATAGATCATATATTTAATAGAAAAAAAAATTACATAATCGAAACATTCAAGAATTTTTATGGTAACATCGTAAAAATATTCTTTATCAAGAATGTGACATTCCATAAGACAACGCAATATAATAAAATATACTTGTTATTTGTTTTGAAAAATTACACATTACAAAGAAGAAACATACTGGATATTATAAAATAATTTTTAAAATATATATTTTATAAAATAATGATTTTTTCATGTATTTTATAATCCTTCAAAATTTAGATCAAAATTTTTATAGACAATGACATAATGAGTGTAATTATGTATTCTTAATGAATAAAATCATAGAAACAATATTCTATTACATGTTTTTATAATTATGGAAGAAAGAAAAAAGTATGGATCATTTAGAATGTTAATTTTGAAAAATAGTATTAAAATATTAAAAAACAAATTTACCTTTAAAATGAAATTTATATTATATAATCATCAAAATATGTAATTTTTAGCAATATAAATGTGGGGTGGAAGATAAAATATTGATTTGAAATGATGGAAACATATTTTTATTTTTAAAAAGTTCCCTTTTTGAAACCTATCTCATAAATTGAGATACAATTTTTTCAAATAGAGGGGATAATAAATATAATGTAAACAAGATATAACACAATATTTGGTTTAAAATAATGTTCAAGAACATATTTTGGAATAGAAAATAAGGACATTTAGGGGGAAATGTCATTAAATAAGATGTAGATTATTGTCAACAAGACATGCTTTTGGAAATAAGATTTTATAAATGTAAATTATCATAAATAAAAGGCCATTTAAACCTTATATAATGAAAAATTACAATTATATAAAAAAAATATGTAAAATACCAATATTTGATGAAAAATGATTAGGAGGTTGAATTATAAATTGATGAAGGGTTTTGTGTTGATGAAAATAATGAAAATATTAACATATTTTGAACTAAAATCTATATAAATAGATAAAAATATATGAATCATAATATAAAATGAATTCAATTAATATGGTAAATGACATTATTTAGGTAGAAGATACACCAATATAAAAAAACATGGTGTATAATGGGAAATATATCTCAAGGGTTAAAATTTTGAGATATGAAACACCGACCTTGTTCCTCATTCATTATCTAAAATCATACTACTTAATTGACAAAAAAATAATGTTTATTATTCACTATTTGTTTAAAAGAAATCTAAAATATTTAATTAAATATTAACCATTTTTATCATTTTTTATTTTGTAAATATAATTTTTTTAGGTTTAGGTGAAAATTGAATTTTTATCGGTATATTTTTATTATTTTAGTGATCAAATACGGTATTTTATTAATAAGATATATAATTACTACAAATAATCTAAAAAATTTAATTTATTATTATCCTAAAATAATTATTATTTAAATTCTCCCATTACCACCCATGATAGAGGTCTATATCATTTTTCAAATAAGTGGTTAATCCAACATAAACATGAAATTTCTATATATCGATGAGTGAGTATGATTATTCCATTAATATAATAATACCACAGTATATTAATTATAATGAGATCACTATTTTACTTTTGTAAGGGTATGTTTTGAATAAAATTATTAAGAACAAATGGTAAGGAGTATGTAATACTCACTATAGTACCATGGATGTTCCCCTAAAACTATTGTTGGAAGTGAAGTGCTAAGGATAAAAAATTGAGAATAAGTTATAGTTAACAACTAAAATGATATAATGCGGAAAAATTTTATATTTTCATGATGTAACTATAAAGAATGTGTGGGGCATGATGTGGTGGAAGATTCCCCTTTAATAAGTGAAGAAATTGGAACTCTTGTGGATATACTTTACTTTTCAATGATAGCATGACATTTTCAAAAGTCAATGAATCCTAAAGTTATAAATAATAGAGTGTGTGGTGATGTTGTGATGTGTTATAATAAATTAATTATTTCCATACATGGCTTAAATACTTTAGAATTCATTTGATCTTATATTTGTTTTCTTTTAAATATTCTATTTTTACAGGGTGAACTAGTTTTTTTACCCAAGTAATTAATGTTTAAATAAATATATAAAATTTCATATCATAAAAAATATATGTTTGATGAGCATAAATTTATGCTATATTTAATCAAATTCAATTTATATGTAAGAGAAAATTAACTTTTAAATTACAAAATATATATATTGGGAAAACATTTTTATAGTAATATATTGTTTTAACTATGATGTCTTCTTAATATTTTTTACTATTTATTACTAATGGTTTGAGAAATAATTTTAGTAAATTTTGTTTTCAAAATAATATTAAAACCACCTTTTTTCATATTTTATCTTATTTTATTAGTTTAAAATTACCCAATACTAATAAATTAATTCTTTGAAAATAAAAATATTACCATAATTTTGGTCATAAATATTAAAAAATGTAATCATAATTGTATGACAAAATTGAAATTAACCCTATAAAATAATATATTCATGTTGATATAATATATGAAATCCATTTTAATATATTTAATTACAATAATTGATGAAATTTTATTTACTACAAGTGAATAATTTTATTTTTAGACGAAAATAGTACTAGTGTTTCCAAAACTATATACATGGGTTTTCAATATACAATGTATTAATTTAAAATAATTTATTTTAATTAAAAATATGAATATTTTATTAAATATGTTATCACAAAAAATTAATATCATTTTAGTATTCATATAAAGTCATAAAAGTGATGGTTTTAACAATATTGAAATTTTTAACTATTCACCTAAAAATCAATTATTTTATGAAAAATAAAGTATTATTCCTAATATAATATTTAATGATTAATTTTAAAATTAATAACCTTTCATCAAAATAAATATCTAAAATTTAGAAATTTATCTTCTATATAAAAATATTAAATATTAAATAAAAAAATATTTTATATGATTTTTTTTTGAAAATATTAACTATTCTTAGTCTTATTTCATATCAAATAATAACTAATTTTTTGTGAGTATATTATTTTAAAAAATATAATCTACCCCTAATATATTTAATTAGAATAAAACATATTTTTTAGAAATGATTCATTTTAAAGCACAAAAATCCATATTATTTATTTAGCAACACTAATTGTATATTAATAAATGCCTTAGAAATAATAATTGAATTTATTTTTTACATATATATTTATTAATTCAAATTATTATAATTTTACTTACCAATTATTTGGTTAATATTTACTAGTTATATGACATTCCACAATTTTCTTTCTAGCATTGCGTGTATAATAAGTTCTGAACAAAATATTTTTTATATAATATAAATACTGAAATATCACTCCATTACATTAATCCCCTTAAATAAATTTCATCCTCACAATTTTATAACTCACATGATAATAATAGTTTCAATAGGGATCACTTAAATGTCCATACACTGGAATTTGATCAAGGATTTTTTTAGGATATGTAGTGAGATTTTTCATATACGCATTTCGATATGACAACTGTATAATAGATCTAATCAATTCATAATAGAATAGTAATATGCAATGAAGGTATAAATAGATAAGAATTATGTTCTACAAAACATGAATAATTTTCATTTACAACAATGATACTACTCAGAATAATTATTTATAACTTCATAAAAAATAGTTAGTAAAAACCTACTAGACATAATATTACAAAAAATATATAGTTAAAAAGAACTAACACAATTTAATCCTCACCATAAACTTCAATAATATTTATTGTATAGTATCTTTCTTATTACTATAATCTAGGAGCTTTTCGGTGTAAATTATCATCTAAATCACATGGATTTATGTACTAGTTCTCATATTACCCAAATTACTCATATCTAAAACATTTAATTGCTAGTGGGTCCTTGTGGGGAACATTATTTTTTCCCATCATTTTAACGAAACTTTTTTAATGGAAAGTTGTTACTCACTGGATGATTTTTATATAGAAAAAACTACTAGTTCTATTCATACATTCCCTTAGGTGCAACATCCCACATTTATTAAATTAAGGATATTGTAACTTATTTTCCTTTCCATATTCCTGACAAGAGAATCAATATGATTCCATATTTTTTTTTCTGAAATGTTTTTGTAAACTACAGAATGTATATGATGTTAATCATAATACTTGATAGTTGGGTTGGAATAACAAAAATATTTCTCACATTAAATCATAACCAATTAGATTTTTAATTGATTAATTATCTACATTACCCCGGGAATCCATTTTTAACTTATTTATTCTAGGCTTCATCTGTTATTTTAAACAAAAGAAATTTATGTCCATGATGAAAAAATAGTCAATGAAATTTAAAGGAAAAAATAAATATTCAAAATTCTTACCTTTATAAATTATTATATTTTCCATAAGTTCAACCTAAATAATTCTTGGTTCAATATACACTTTTTTGGTAAGGTTTTATCATACTCATCTACCCAATACATGTATATAGTATATCCATTATTATGGAACATAAATAAAATTTTATAAACATAATCATATCTATGTGAGTGTCTATCCAGGTCATCATTCTTAGGCACATTCATCATAAACTGGAGTGAATGTTTAGTCAATTCAGAACTAGAAATTTCTTGTGGTGATTACCCTGAGGGGAATCTACGATAAGACCAAAACTACATTCAAGTATATAGATAAATTTTAAATTTCTAGGTGAAACACATAATATCTACATTACCATAACTTTTTGATGTTATCAAATACTTATTATTATCCCATTTAAGTATCCCTATAATTTTTTTACTAAATTAAAATTATAAAAATTATTTAAATATAAAAAATTATCAAGAAATACCTAACAGTTCTTTTGATAATATTGAAAAATTGATCAACCATATATTATCAAAATTTTAAGATATTAATAACTGGAAAATTATCCTCAAATGATGTCATAAAAATATATAATGTTATCTAACCCTTTTTATGATACCGACTATAACATCTCATATATTTGAATTTATTGTTACTTAACATATAAAAAATTATATAATTATATTGAAATCCCACCTAGATTTTGGTTTGTTGTTATAAAAATATTTGTGAAAACATTTACTAAAAATTATATGACTTTTAAACTAATGGAAAGTATTCCCTCTATATAAGAAATTGATAAATCTAAAAAAAGACTTCAAAAACACACAAAAATTCTCTACACAAGATACATATATCGACACATCGTGAATATAATTTTTCATTATAACCACTATAAATAGAGACATAAAAAGGTGTGAGATCAAATTATAATTTGGGGTAATCAAAGTGATAATAATTATAGATCATAATTGATGATAATATGACAATATCAATATCATCAATATATATATATATATATGAAAATTGTAACCAACAATGATTAGATCATAAATAATGATTCATGGAATATGAAAAGTCATAACATGATAAAATAAATAAAATCATATGAAAAATGTGTCAATAAACATGATCCAAGAGAACATAATATTCATAAAAATAACCATAAAATAGAAGGCACAAAAAGAAAATATACTATAGCCTAAAATGAAAGTCATAATAGACCATTATCATAATAATAAAAATAGATAGACATGTCATAGTTGTGAAATCATCACCACATAATTACCAACATATAATGGATTTGGAATCACGGCATGATACTTATAGTGGGGTAAGAATTCCATACCGAAATCCCATAACACAGGAGGGATTGTTTCACATCCTGACTCCCATACTGGTGGGAGCATTCCAAATTCAACTCCCACTATTATATCATGTGATAATAATCCCTAAAAAATTCATCGTATTTCGATATAGGACCCTAACCATCAATATCCTTAGATATCAGTTCCTCATGAAAACAATCAGTCGTTATATAAAAAATTACCCATATGAAAAAATTGGTTTCATTCAACCCATCATATAAATTCCATGGAATGAAAACCATTTTCATATTATTTTTAAATGGAATCACACAAAGAAATATTCAAAATTCATAACAAGATAATCCCATGTAAAATAAATGGGAACCCAAATATATTCAATAATTATATAATAAATTTTCCTTCCATAAATAAGATAGAACATTTTTTTATGCCGTATTGAAATAGTGAGTATGGATAAGATATTAATTCCACCATTAAAATGAGGTAAAAAATCTATGGGAACACTATAGTGACCCAGTATTCTCAAACATATATGTTATACATTTTTTTGAATAATAGTCAACACATTATATAAACACATCCCTTAAGAACATAATCGTTACATATATTTTTAGAACATGTACAAAATAATATAATTTTTTTATATATCATCAGTATTTACCATAACGATTTCCCCTTCAGTACTCCAAACAAACATACCCTACATAAATAATTTCTTCATAACCTAGAAAATGTAAAATTAATAAAGGATTATTTTAGATTCTCAATGAGGGTAATCAAGAGAGATGCATAATAATAACATGAAAATAAGTGTATGAGAAGATGAATATAATATATGAAAACCATACCCTACATATCAATGATCATAATCATGAGTCATGTGTTAAATATTATAAGTTCATATGACTATATTCATAAGGAAATCAATGACCATGTTCCACATGGGACTAACATTGGCATAACAAACATATGCTTTAGTATACACATAAGTATAGAAAATAATATCCATTGTAGTTAAGGATCAAATCCAAGGCGATCATAGTGGTATGGGTTTCCTCCATAGACCACTATAGAAATCAAGTGTCACTCCCAAGTCCATCATAGCACACAGTGTCTCTTACTGAACTAGGTTAAATCGCCATTCTCTTCCTTACAATCTAATGAGATATACATCATTACCCAATGCATTAGAGGGATATATAGGTCCCACCATAACAAAATAAAAATATTATATATGTTTTCCAGAAGATAATAATACATTCATCATATCATAACCATTGAATTGAAATGGGTTTCATAAATATTTGATCATATCATAACCTCTAAAAAAAATTCATGATTAATAATTATTTCATCATTCCATCATAATATACAAATGGAAAAGAAGTATCTTTAATAATAATATTTTCAATGTATAACTCATTGAAGAGAAACAATTTTCATAAACATAATTTCATCATAAACCATTTATATTAGTAATAAGAATGATATATTTGGGTAGTATCCCCAGTAAAGCATACGTTACATCAAAGGCTTCCATATTATATGAATAGTGGTTCTAAAATATAAATCACATGGAATGTGTCTTGAGGAAAATATGTTTTCCTTGAAAATATATCGTTAATAATGAAAATTCATAAAATAATTTGAAAATACATTTCAAAAAAAAGTGCCTCAAAACAAATAAATGAATCTTTGAAAATAATTTAAAATATTTTTTGAGAAAAATACACTTTATTAGATGAAAAAATAATTTTAAAACACCTTTTTTGGAAAATAGTTAACTTTGAAAATAACCTTTCTGTTTTTATGTAATTATTAAAATAATATAATGATTATGATGTCGGAAAATTCTATTCATGTTATACATGTTAAAACAAATATTCCATGCCAATTTTTTGGTAATACCCAACCAGGAATTGATTGGAAAATTACATGTGTATTACATTAAAACTGTATTCTTTAAAAATAAAAACATGTGTATAATATAATTTTTAAATATAATATGATAAAATTAAAACATTTATCATTTTTTATAAAAGTTGTTTCTGGATTATGGTGATTTTTGACCGAAGAGAGAAATAATGGAAAAAAAATATAAACATTATGTAAATTATTTTGATACCAATGAGTAGAAAAAGGTAATATTTATATTAAATATAATAAATAAAAATATGATTAAAAATAATGACAAATTTGGGGATTTATATAATAATATTTTAACATTGAAGACTTAATCATAAACATTCATGATAAATGATGAGATTGCAACATAAGACCATCACTACATTACTATGTTTTAAAACAAAATAACCATAAAATGGAGATACTAAAATGGATGTACAGTTCCCATAATTTTCTAGGTAATCAACATAAAATAAATTAATGGTATTTATATATAACTTATCAATGAAATACATGGTGATTATGGATTATGTCTCATAAAACTAAAAAGTGAGATGTAAATCCCTTACCACTTTAGTAATGTTTTGAATAATAAGAGAAAATGAATAATAACAAAAAAATAAAATTTAAATATCATTAAAAGATGTTTATTTATTATAAAAAATGTATATGATGTATTATATACACCACAAAGATAATTTAATAGGTTAATATGGGCCACGTCTTCCAGAAATAAAAGGGAGACTATAAAATCCTTACATTTATAGTCTAATTCCATCATACACATTCAAGAATACTATATAATAATACATATTTATTATAATTATGTCAAATAACCATAAATCTATATATCATACCATATATTATTTTCTTATTTTCTTTTATTAACCATTAATTACCAATTAAATGATGAAGTCATGTTTCGAGTAATAACCACTTTATTTTTAATATATGTTTCTATTTTTTATTTTTGATCATTTAAATTGTCCATGGAAACAATATATACAAAATAATAATAAATATATATTTATAATATCTATTAATAAATTAAAACATTAATACCATTCATGATATATGGTTTTTAGAAATTAAATATGTTACAATCATCGTGTCGGTAGGCCATATATACGCAATAGTAATGTTTCTATTTTTCAAAGATCACTACGAAAATGAAATAATTAATATATTATATTTAAATAATTAAAATAATATCTTAAATATCATAATATTTATATAAATATAATTATACATATCATCTAATGTGGTGTGGCGATGATAAGGAAATCACATCACATCGTGAAGATGGTAGTCTACACGTATGCAAACAACGTTATTGTTTTATGTGTGTGAGAATGGTAACAAAGAAAATGATATATTATATATTAATAAATATGAATATTTCATTAATATCATAATTATTTCATTTATATAATATATTTTTTAAAATATTATCCTTATTATCATCAATGAATAACATTAGTGAAAATGAATCACATAGCTTCGCGAGGACCTAGTCCACGGTACACATGACTGATGTTATTGTATGTCCAATGGAATGGTAAACACAAATATATATATGATATAATTAATCAATAGGTATATATATTTTATAAATATAATATATATAATTTATTTCAATCATCTTACCCAACCCTGAGTTTTGGTTATGAAAAAATGAATGACATCAGTTCGTGATATGATAGTCCGCCGTACACACAAATATTTATTTTGTAACGCATATGATTGTAGTTGGTATTGATTTTGGTAACTAAATAAAATAAATATAATAATATTTAATATACTATGTTTTTGTTATCATTATGGTATAATAATAATCAAATTATGGGGAACAAGAAATACAAAAAAATGATCGTTGAAAAATGTTACCTCTTCTTCTAGTAACCTCATTATGTTTTCACCTAAAAAACCTCATAGGATGGTTTTATTAAAAACAGAAAGATTATATTTTGATATTTTGGATTTTTTTAAGTAACATGGGTAATTTTTGGACTAACCAAAGTGGTAATATTTTTTAAACAAGAGAGGATAGGGGGGATCCATTTATAAGCGAGGTGAGTTTCACAGTTGTAATGTTTTAAAAGAAAAAGGTGTATCAAAGTTTTTCGTAGAAAAAAATGATCCCAAATAATTAATTATATATAATTAGACATTATTTGATCTAAATATTGAATAATTTAAATCTTTGATGTTTTTTGGTAATTTTTACACTTATGTATTTTGTGTATAACCCTAAAAATCCACATTTCTACCTTAATCGCTGTAATTTTTTTTACTGTTTTCACTATATATTTTCGCCAAAATTTTTTTTATTCATATTAGATAATAAAATATTATGATTAAAAAAATATAATCAATTTTATCAAATTCAATTCCGAGAAGTGGAAAAATATAATTTAAAATTATTTTCATAAATGCGTTGAGAAAGCGGGTGTTCAAATAGATGACTTTTATAAGTTTTTAATATTTTTATAATATATTTCAATATAAAATTGATTTAAATGGAATTAATTTTATTATTAGATATATAACTGTACAAATATTATTTATTAAATAAATTTAAAATATAATTTACCTTTATGAAAAATTTAAACGAAAAAGTTGTTTTAAAATAAAAGTAATCCTTTTTTACTCATCATAAAGACATTAATATTTTCAGAAAATTATAAAACATTACACATAATTTAATTTTAATATTATGATTTCAACAACGGATTATAATTTTTCAAATAAATTTTCTATACATTTTGAATTATTATTTAATACAAAGCATGAAGATATGATGGAAAAACAAGTTTTCAATAATTTTATTTTTCAAGAATAAGATGATTTTATATTAACTATATGTATTATAATAATCATTGAGTTAATCTCAAAAAAAATTATTATTGTATTATATATAAATTATATTTAAAACATTCCTCTTTAGCGATTATTTTATTTAATTAAAGTTCAGAAACATTATGGACATCAAAATAGTGTTCAAAAAAACCCATTTTTAATCCCAAAAATATAGTAATAAAAAAAATAAATATATTGGTTATTAAAATATAATTATGTGGATAAAAAATTATAAATAATATATATGTAAATTTAAAACATAAATGGGTATATAATCTAATTAATATATTTTAAATAAATGAATGTTATACAAAAATCAATACTCTTTACTATAAACTAAAAAACAATATTTTCCAAAATGTTAACTATATGTTAATTTTGATGTTTTGATTTCAGAAACAATAATAATTTTATAAATAAATTTTATAAAATATATATAATTTTTAGATAAATTAAAATAAAATTCATTTTTGAAGAAAACATATTTATGATGAATATGATTACATTAATGAAAATTGACGGATTATTTAATAATATTTATAAATAATTTATTCTTTGTTTGAAATTTATATGTATATTTTATATATATGTTAATACTGATTCCTTCATTTTTAATTTCTATTTTATAATATTTATATTTAAAATAATAATATTTCATGGTTTTTTAAAAAAATTTATCTTGTACGTTTCATGCTAACAAAAAAACTTTTTTTTGCATGTAAGATTATTTAACCAAAAATATAAATTATTTTCAAAAAACTATTTCAAAAAATATGTTGATATAATATTCTCCACACCTAAAAATTAATTTATCCCACAAAAATATTCTCAGTCATCAATGGTTTATCATTGTAAAATTATTTCATAAAAACCCAAATCGTACGAATTAATAAAAAAAATTCCTTAAAAAGGAAAATTTTGAAAAAAAGATTAAATAAAGTATCTTATATATAGGATTCCAAAAAGGATAAAATATACGGGAAGTGAAAATTGGACATAAAGTAGGTATCTAAAACCCAAATACTAATGAAGAGTGAGAGAGAACATTGTTAGAAGAATGTTAATGAAGACAAATATATAATCCAAAAAGTAATGAAAACAGTCATGTATATCAAAATAATGATTATAACATGACAAAATTTTATTTCAATATCCATCTACTAATGATGAATAATTTTTTTAGATGAAATATTTACATTATTTCATTCTTTTTCTATAATATAATATTATCTATTGGTTCTTCCATGATAAATTTCCGCTTCATATATTAACTTATGAAGTTAAGATTGATTTTTTGTTTATGAAGCAATAAAAGATCATAAGATCCATAAATATTATATATAATTCCATATGTCATTATTTATTATAAAATAAAATGGTTACCACAGGTTATCAAATATTAAAAAAAAATTATATTTTGAACAAATAAATTATTGTCTAAAACCTCATCTATTGATAATCAAAAACAATTCTATAATAGTAAAACATAAAACCCATCCTAAAATCAAAATTGTCAAAACAATGATCACTGAATTTCCTGAAATAAACTTAACATTAATATAATATATATTATAATGTTGAACATAAATATAAAATACCAAACATGTAAATACAATCGTCATTTTGTGTGAAACTCTATTCATAATGGGATTCCCAATAATCAGGAAAATAATTTTTATAATATATAAATATTGTATCCTTATTTGTTATCTATGACTCATTAGGTTTATCCTCGGTATTTATATTAACAATCTAGTTAAATCCCTCATAGTGGTTTGTAAAGAGTTTGATAATTTCTAAAGAATAACCCCTACAAGTTCCGAACATGGTGTAAAAAAAGGACCATTATCATGCACTGGGAAACAATCTATTCTAGATCAATGAACCTTTTTAAATGATATTAACCCTAGTTATATTTTTTTCTAAGTCACATAAACATTATGTATCAAGGTAGGGATAAAATTTTTATAAACCACTAGCTCTATCCATTACCAAAATTCAAGTACATTTTCCTATACATTGACTCCGGCATAGACTTATTATTATATATGTATTTAGGAATATTTATAAATTTTATCACCTAGTTTCCAAATGATTACTAAACATATTCTATGATACTGATTATAGGAGTCTATAATTGTTTCTCGTTTAACATAATTAATACAAATCAAGGAACAATACAGTTGGCTACGACCCCTGGGTGTGACACACCACCATCCTAGTGGCATCCACTTCCTCATAAATACCGTGGAAAGAGATCAAATATTTAATCAATTCCCAATTTTGAGAGTTCAAAAGGATCAAATTAATTCATTTTCATCAAATACAAATTATATTGACCAATTATTCTCATACATATATATTACATATTTTTATATTAATGTTTAAAAAATTAATCAAATACATTTCTATAGATTATAATATTCTAGTTTTATTGGAGACTATGTACACAATATTATAATTTGGTGAAAGATATTCATCATCTCCGGTATATTTCTTCCCCTTTAGTACTCTAAAAAGACCAACCTTTTATAAAAACATACATTATAATAAAGGAAATAGATACATAAGAGAGGGCCAGATCGACTATATAGTAAGGGTAAAAAATAAAGATATGTAATCATAAAATGAACATAATTTTATGAAAAAATGTGATTAACACATGAAAACTATACCCAAAATATAATATATAATAATCATGAGTCACAACCTTAATATTCTATTTTCATAAGACATGAATCATAAGGTAATTAGAGGGCATGCTCCGTAAGAGAATAACATTATAATGAGACATAGAATTATTTCATACAAATAACAATAGAAAATATTTTCCATAGTAGTTATTGTTTAATACCATGGATATCATAGTGGGTATAGGTTAACTCCCCAAACCATCATATTAATCAAGGTTAACTCTTAAGTCCGTCATAGAGGAGAACGTCCCTTACTGAATATGGTTCACTCCCAAAACCATCCTATCTATATCATGAGATACTAATCCTTCACGATTTTATTGGAGGGAGATATAGGTCCCACCCACCATATAAAAAAATGATACACATGTGTACTAAATTATTATAAAAAATTCACCATATCATAACCCATGAAATGAATTGGTTCCATTAAATGCTTATCATATCACAACCTATGGAAAAGTGATAGGTTTTTTAATCATTTTTCTAATTCTATATAGAATAACGTGATGAAAAATAATTGGTTTTAATAATAAATTTATCATTTAATTAAATATTGGTGTGAAACATGATTCATAAACATCTGGTTATCATAAAACATTCCGAGTTTTAATATGAATGGTAACTCTGGTTCTTATCCACAGTAAATAAAAAGTAACATCAAAAGATTTCATTATAGATGAATAATGGTTATGAAAGATATTCACTTTGAAATATTCATTATGAAAATAAATTTTATATTAAAATTAATTTTGTAATATGAAAATTTAAAAAACATTTACAAATCATTTACATTGAAAATGTAACATCCTCGGTAAATAAAGAATATTACATTTTCAAATTTATAAATATTTATGTATTAAATTTTAATTTTACAATGAAGGGGATTTTATGTCCAATATTGTACTCAATATGTAGCAACAGGTTTCTTTGAAATCATACGTTGCACACAACATTGAGTTATATCCAAAATAATATATTATTATTATTATTTTAAATGGTAGTAAAAGCCTAAACATTGTATTGACGGGAATGAAAAAAATAACTACATTATGATTATAAATTCTTGTTAAATTTCTTTACATTTTTCAAATAAATTTTTGAGGTTTTAATAAGAAAGGGTCCAATTTTACGCAGTAAATTCTTTAATATTATTTAAAAAGATGATTTGACGCCTTTTGATGTCAAACCCCTTTTAAATATTTTTTTAATTTTATATGTTCCATCTCAAAAAATAAACAATTTTTAGATTGAGAATATAAAAATTTACATTTGGTAAATTTTTTGGTAATTTTTTGATAAAGTTGATTATTTCTGAATAGTGAAAAATACCGAATTTTAATTCAAATCTGCCATTTAATCTAATTTTTTTATATAGATAGATTTTTATTTTTATTTAGTTTAAAATTTAATTGGATTATATTTTTACCATTTAATCCCATTTTGGTCATTCAAAATAATTTTATACTTAAATAAAACTTAAACAAATGTCAATCTTTTGAATGTTATTATTTCATAAAAACACATTGTTTGGTTTTGACAACATGAAATGATTTTAAATTAATTTTTGTAAATTTTGGGTTTTGAAATTGAAAAAATTGATTGAAAATTTGAAATCAGGATGTCCAAAATGTCTTAATAGTTAACTTTAATTTTTAGACATTATGAATAATTACATCAGTAAATATTTTATTTACTATGGTTAAAAGTTAAATTTGGTAAATAAGTTCAAAAAAATATTTTATTATAATATTAAATTACCCTAACATGTGTCCTAACCTTATTGTATGATACATTTATGACTATGGGAATCCTTGTGTTGATAATTGGACCCCATGGACCCACTTATAAGTGAAAATGACCCATTACAAAAAAATATTTAAGGTTATGGAAAATATAATATAAATATATATCTTTTAGTAAAAAGAATTATATTGGTTTATATAAGTGATAGTTTCAACTATAAATATTATTTAGAAAGATAAAATTATTTACTACATCGTGATATTTTATTTATAAATTTTAGACATCTTATAATTAAATTTATTTAGGACACAATGATGATGTAATGATTAAAAAGTTAAAGAATGTTTCAATAAATGAGATTATAAATATTAAAATAAATTTATTTTGACACTTTTTATACCATCCAAAAATTTTATAGATAATTATGAATTGTTTTATATTAATTAATTAAGGTTTTCTGAAAGAATCATGTTGTTTATGATTTTATAACAAGTCATGATATGAATAGAATATAAATTGACATAAATGTGTATTTAAAACAAATATTATTTTATTAATTGATATACTAGTCCAAAAAAACTAGGATTCATCCAAATGACTTAGATAAGGTTTATAATGTAATTAATCAACCAATTTGGGTTATATTTAATTTTATGGTAAATATATTTACCATATAGTATAAATATAAAAGAGGACATGGTAAGAGTTAAATTTGAGGAGTAAGGGTTAAAGCTAAATGATAAGATTAAATATGAATCCAAAACATGTATAAAATCTATTAGTCGAGAGGATTTAGAACAATATCTATATTATATTCTAATTTATTGTGTTTTGGCCCTTTTGAAATCTAAAATCATTTTATAATAAAATAATAATTTCAAACTATCCAAAAGAGTGCCTCCTCCCTCTTATAGAAGGACACCACCTCTAACCCATTACTCACACATCTCAAGACTCTTATATCATACAAAAACTACTACAATAAGCTCCCAACATCCCTAAATTCTACTTAGATGCCTTAATTTGGGTATACAAAAATTCAATAAAGCATTTTCGTTCAATAAAAACGGAGTTACCTGATTTAAAGGCAATGTCATCTCTCAAGTTCTTTTCTTTTATTTTATTTCTCCAACCACTTAAAATAATTTTTCCCATTAATTTATAACAAAAACATCATATTAAAAATACTATTATGTTTTTATGACAATAATTATAACTAGACATAAACACACCTCCATCTAATGGATACGAAAATACTGTTTTTGTGGATGGCGAACTATTGCCTCATGAAGTAATGATTCTTCAGTTATCTCATACCACCTCTCATGGTGGCAATTATAATGGTCCTGTAATAAAATGTGATATTTATTAAATATATATTGTCTCTATGTTCCTTTATTTTTCATTTATAGCAAACATTTATGGTTTCCATAATGGATAATACGATAATTTCATTTTAGGAAGTGCAGACTACTGCCCCCATAATGTGATGTGACTCGTTCATGCCATACATGGAACGTATAAACGATGGAGTTAATAAAATTATATATTATATTATATAGTAATTATAATATAATTTTTTATTAAGTCCCCATTATATTAAATACTAAATAAAAATGAAAGTAGAATTCATGTGTATGTACCTCTTTCCATCACCATGAACGATGCATTTATGTTATAATATCTAAATGTTAAGTACTATTATAAATACATATATATAATGTATTTATATGATATATATGATATTTAAATAATAAATATAATTATGAAGATAACATAATTTTGACAACATGGACATCTTTTAATTATAAGAAGTTCATTTTTGACTCAAATACCAAATATCGACAAAACGATCGTTATTTACTTAAATGATTTTTTAATGTTTGTAACACGGTAATAACTGATATACAAGGAATAATAAAATTTAAAATAGTTTTGAAGAAAGTAAAAATTAAATTAAGTTTATTATTCAAGATATTAAAGAATGAAAAGGTCAAGTCATACACGAGGTAAGGGAACTTCTTAGCACAATTTCCTTTCATTATGATAAACATATACTTCTTGATTATATCATTCTATGAATATGTGTAAATGATACAATCTTTGCAAGGGGAACTTTCACCCTCCTCTTTTATCCAACAAATTATTATTTGATATGTATTTTAATTTCCATTTTATTATGTTCAGATATGTTATTATATATCCTTATTGTCAGATATTTATTTTCCAACTTATGAGATACCCAGTTCTCTCCCATAAACACATTTTATGAATTTTAAAGTGACGTCGTTAGGCTGCCAAATTATCATAAGGTAAATCATCTCAATATCTTTTCAGTAATTAATACTTTTATTTATACAAGACTTTCTTTTATATGGTGTATAACCTCCATTGAATTTCAATTTCATTCAAAGGGTGTCTTTTCTCTATAAAATATTTTACAAAATAACATAAAAGAATGTTTATTTTTATCCTACACATTGACAATAACCATTTCACCACAGCGAGCATTATTTTATATTTAGCCTCTTTAACAAACAATTATGTTTAAAATGAAAAATAAATACCGTATAATATTTTTTATGTATTTTTTTATTGAAAATTGATTTGAGAATGGATTTATTTTTTCAATGATATATTATGATTTCATTGTCGAAATTATATTTTTCCATTATGTGTGTTCTCATGTTATGATTATTTATGGTTCTTTGGCATTGTTTACACATATTGGTGGTTCTGGGATAAACCTATGGAAAGTGGGACTGAGATAACTCTCCAATGAATTGGGTAACGTGGTGCAGGTAAACAGTAATTTTTCTCCTAAGAGATTTATGTTATATATTATGATGCGTATTCCAACGGAACTCCCTTTGTATATGTGAAATCTACAATGTAAGTATGATATGGATTCCACTAGTCACCTTTATGATTTTTGATTTCTATATGTTATTCATAAATATTATGATTTCAGGAGGTATGTTACAGATATTATGATTTGTATGTTTTGACAGATTAATATTTATTTATTTAATTTATAAGCATTACAGAGCTTTTAATGCTCATCCCAAATTTTATAAATGTTTTTCATAGGGTATATGGTGGGGTTAGAGAATGGAAGAATTCAAGAAGATTTAAATAATGAAAATAATTATTGTTTTCTGTTAAGAGTTATTATTTTATGAAATAAAATGATACTGAGTAGAAGTGTGTACTTTGTAATATTTCAGCTATAATGTAATTATTACGGCCTAATTCTCTAAAATTATAAACCTGAACAGATACTTAATGTGAATTATTAAATTAATTAAGGATTATGTATTGTATAAGGCTGTGTCCTATTAGTTAGTATCATATGTTGGTTTAGATAACTTTAGGTATAATGATTTTTTTAGACACATGGTTATCCTTTATGTCTACACATTAAGTTAAATCATTCTTTTGTAACCATTCCGGATCAAGGAATTTCCCTTATAAATTGAAGGAGGAGGATCTCAAACGACATTCCTATCTCTTCTTGATGACTTTCTTGGAACAATTAATCCAATGTCAGGTATATGTTATTCTGAAATATTTTCTAACATACAAATCGCTTGTAATATTATTTGAGATATCATAGACCTCCTCAAAACCTTGATACCATCATGGATCATGGGTTGTATTTAATCAAATCCTATTTTTTTAATATTCTCATATTTTCAATAAAGGTAAATATTATCAAAGAATTTTCAAATATTTTACCTTATCACAATATTTTAAATCATATTATGATTCTGAAAAAGTTTCTAATGAAGGGGACCCCTGTGAAACCTATTTATATTTTCTTTTAAATTATAATTTTCAGCCCATAATTATAATATTTTGAAAGAAACATTGATTGAAAGTTTCAACTCAAAATCGGTTCGACTACTTTATAAAAATAAAGTTTAATCATATGTGATGAAATTATATTTCATACATGATAATTTTCTGAAATACTTTTTCTGTGAACAACCATATTCCCTAAGTTGTACGAGGTGTATTTTGATAAAGGAAAAAAGATGATTTTGAATGATCTCTAAAACGTTGTTGCAATGTATGGACCATCAATCTACGTAAACAATATGATGATGAAACGAGGTGGACACCAAGATCAATGTACAATGTTATTTCTTTGGGAATACTGTTATTTTTTTGAGGTAATAAAATGTAAAAATATATAACTCTTCATGAATTATGATATTTATGTCATTATGAGTTGGGATGAAAATGAGAATTACAAGAAAAACATTGAGGTTAAATCATGTTAGGGTTATTTTTTAGTTTTTTAAAAAGGGAAAAAACACTATATGGGTGAGAACTCGTCATTTCCAACAAGGCTGCAAGAATTGAACCCTCAACCAAATGGAGAGATGGGCACATCACCTACCACTGGACTACGTGAAACCGCTAGATAGTATGAATTATTCTATTTAGTTAAATAATTTTATTGATCAAGAATGTGTTTATTTTTGGTATTATCTTTTATCAAATGGAATTAGTTAGTATAAGAAAATTATTTAGTGATTACATGATAAAGGTTATTTTGGATGACAATATAACCATTTAGGAAACACTATATGCCTTAGGAAACTATAATACAATGGGATTTCATTTATGAAGTAATTTTTTAAATTTTTAGATTGGAGGAATCTCTGTTTAGTTGTGGAAATATAGAGGTTTTTTTTATTTGTGGGAATGATTAACCAATCATAAATAATATGTGATTAGGTTCATTAATTTACAATATGAGACTTTAAGAGTAACTGATGTAATTGAAAGATAAATGTTAATATTTTTTTGGACGATTATGTAATTAAATTTTTCAGTGTTTTGGGTTTCAATCATATTTTGAATTATATTGAATTATTTTAAGGACAATTGTTTATTGAATGGTCTTTTTTGACAATTGGGTATTGTAAGTTCAATTTTAGAGATTAAGAGAAGTATTTCTTTTATTAAAATTTTATCATATTTGGGGATTATCAGATCTTGCACTAACCATTTCGTTTTTTGTTAATGTATAAAGACAACGGAAATGTATAGATCATATTTTGGGGATTATGTGATTTTCTATAAGTTTATTATAGCACATCAGGTGTGACCAAGTCATCTATAATTCTCAACATTCGGAGAAAGGCTGAGTTTTTGGTAGAAACATATTAATGGATGCAACTCTACTAGAAAATAATGTATATTTTCTTATGTCTTTAGTAAATCACATAAATAAATCCTACACCTTTATGAAATGGAACATAAAACAAAAACAATCTTCGGTAACTTTTTCTATGGTAGAATCAAATACTATTTAACCCATCACACATTTGTGGCTTTCTTGTGGTCATCGTTATCCTGATCATGTTTTCTATCATTTTCAATCAGAACATGACAATTAGTTTATCCTCCATATCAATGTTTTCATACATGGAATCCTAGTATGTGTTATCTCGGGTGACCTTTTTTACTTCTCTTTATTTCTATTAATGTTATAATTTTATTGAAAATTTTTCCAATGTAAGATTTCCAATGATGTTTCAAAGCACAATTTAAAAATTGCGAGGACACAATTTCCAAAAGGGGGGAAGGATGTAAAATCCTAGGTAAATAATTATTATGATATTTTAATATTTATAAATATTTGTGAACATAAATTTAATTTTACTTTTAAGGGGATTCTATGTCTGATAGCGTACTCAACATGTTACAATTGGTTTCATTGAAATCATACTTTTCACACAACTTTGAGTAATAGCGAAAAATAATATATTATTATTATTATTTTAAATGGTAGTTTACACCTTGTATTTTTATAGGCATGAATGAACACAACTAACAACATTGTTATTATATATTTTTTCAAATGTCTTTATATTTTTTCAATAAATTATAGAGGCTTAATATAGGTATGGATCCAATTTTAAGCAATAAATACTATAATATTCTTTAAAAGGTTCATTTACCACCATTTGATAGTGAACCCCATTTAAATATAGTTTTTGTAAATTTTATATATTATATTTGAAAAAATAAAATTCTTATTTATATGTTGGACCTAAAAATTAACATTGGGATTTTTTTTTGTTTTTTTATGATAAAGTTCATTTTCTTATGAATAGTGAAAATTACTACAATTTATTTCAAAGAATTATTTTAATATAATTTTTTTATATAGTTATGATTTCATTTTTAATATTTAAATGTGTAATTTATTTATACTTTTACAATTTAATCCAATTTTGGTTATTTGTAGAAATTTCACTTTGAAATTCTTCATAAAAAATGTTAATATTCTGATAGTTATTTTTTCTTAAAAACACGTTTTTTGGATTTGACAACAAGAATTAAGGTAAGGACCCGTAAATTTCAAGGAAATTTTTTTCTTAATTTTTTTTGGAATTTTACAAGAATGCAGTTTCTGACGGCGCCTGATTCCGAGGCCCGGTGTGCCCGGAATCATTTTCCGAAGTTTGGCTCGGGTACGTTCAGTGAACGGACGAGCGGGTTTTTCTAACTTTTTAACCGGTGCCCGGAATCGAATTCTGAGGGCACCGACGAAATCGCAGCGCCGGTATTCGCTTAGAAACGCCTCTTCCGGAGTTGCGTTTGCTCGGGTGTGGTTTTTAATTTTCGGGCTTAAAGTTAAGAAATAAAATAATTTTGCGACAACTTTATTTTATTTCACTTAAGCCACTTGGATGCCACTTGAAGCCACTTAAAGGCGGCTTGAACTGAGTTGAACTGGATAGGATGCTATCCAGAAATATCCTACCCCCTTGGTAGGATATTTGTGAGGTGGGGCCCGCACGAGCCCCGTCGTTTCTTTCCGCTAAGAAACGCACCCGTGAAAACCCATCTTAATGAAAGTCAACCGACGCGTTTTCTAAATTCTTAACAGACCATTTAAATGGGCTGTTTCTTTCGTGAATTAAATGGGCTGTTTCTTTCGTGAATTAAATGGCCTGTTTCTTTCGTTGAATTAATTCAGCGAATTAATTCAATCGTTTCTTAACCTGTTTTCGTGTGTTGGCATATTAATAAAATAAGACCAACCCAAAATCTTTTGAGAAGATTTGAGAGGATCCTTGTTATTCTTCTCCCTCACGAAGAACACGAAGAACGCGAAGAACGCGAAGAACGCCGAACCCGGAAATCGACGACGCTTCCGTCCGAGATGTTCTTCCACGCTCCGATCTCTGATCACCGACCGTTTGAGGTGAGTGATGTCGGATTTTCCTCTCAAGCTCTTTTATTTTGATTTAAAAAGAAACACAGATTTAAATACTAATAATTTAAATCTGTTGTTCTTGGTTCGTTGAGCTCGCCGACTCAATGCCGGATTCCGCGACAACGCGACGCCTCCCCGCGACGACGCGACGATCCCTCTCTTCTGCGACGATCTTTTCCGCGAAGAACTCCCGCGCGCGACGATCGACGAGGTAGGGATTTTTATATTATGGGATTTACCCCCTTTTTAATTAAATCCCGTCAATGTTTCTTTAAAGAAATTAAAGAACCATTTTGTGAACAATTTTTAATCTTATTAAAAATTGTTGTTTCCTGTGTGGAATAAATTTCTCCCGGTTGTTTATCTCTAACGCGGAGGGTGCGGGCCAAACGAACACGGCCCGACGACCCTCCGCCGTTCTTCGTTTTGTGCGGATTTGGCGGGCAACGACGAAACATGTTGCAACGGGTGTTTGACGATTCCGCAGTAAAGAACGGATCCCGGGAGGAGCAACGGCGCAGACGGGAAGGCAAACGGGCCACCGGAGCGACGCCGGCGGCCGGAGGCGGCGGCGCCCCGGCGCGCCGCCGGACGAGCCCGCCGTGACTGAAGCCGCGACGGCGGCGACCGACGGACCTGCGGCCGCGCGGGTCCGGTTCGTCCAGGCGGGACGCGGCTCAGCCGCGTCCGCGGTTCGCCAGCGCGGCACACGCGTGCCGCGACTTTCTCAGGCCGCGGGTCAACGCCCGCGGCGCTCGGCCGCTCGGCCGAGCCGAGCCAGGCCGGTCCGACCGGCCGGGCCGGACCGGTCCAACAGGGTCGGACCCGGGTCGGGTCGACCCGGTTCGGGCCGACCCGGGGGGGGGGGGGGGTCGGCCCGGGTCGGCCCGGGCCCGTACCCCCCTTCTTCGGACGTTTTCGTTCAAACGCCCGTAACATTAGCTTCGTGCCTCCAAACGACTCTCCGTCAGCGGCAACGCGATCCTTGGATCGAGACAGTCGTTTTGGTATATTTCACTCAAGGTTTCAGAATACTTTGAGTTCGGCCGGGTTGGTTCGTACACGAGACCAACCGGGCCCTCGGAGCGGAAACGCTCATATCTTGAGCTACGAACGTCTGATTGACGTGCCATCATCTTTGTTGAATTCCTCTATGTGAGACGGATCTTTGGCATACTCCGCCCGAGGAGTGGACGCAGGTGGAGTGCGGTCGGGTTGGTTTTGCCTTAAAAACCAACCGGGCCCCTGGGACGAAAATGCCAATAACTCTCAGACCGGGCGTCCGATTGACGCGCCGTCTGCGACGTTGAGTTCCTGTTGACGATACGGAACTTTTGGATACATCAACTTTGGACTTCGTGTCAGTTGATGTATCAGCCTCTCGGCTCGTGGAACGGACCCTCCCGAACGAGCTTGCTTTGTGCGGGAACCCTAGTGCTGGCTGCGACTGCTCCCTCGACGGCGACGACCGTGCAGAGATCCTCCGTGGACTCCGACGACGAACGTGCAGAGATCCTCAGGGGACTGCGGCGACGACTGTGCAGAGATCCTCAGCGGACTGCGACGACTACTGCACTCAGCGATCCTACGTGGATCAGTGCTACAGGTCCTGCGTGGGCCCGGTCCTGTGTGGGCCCGATCCTGTGTGGGTCCAATCCTGTGTGGGTCATCTCTCAGCAGTTCTGTGTGAGCCAACTTCTACAGGTCCTGCGTGGGCCCGATCCTGTGTGGGTCCGATCCTGTGTGGGTCTACACTCAGCGGTTCTGTGTGAGCCAACTCCTACAGGTCCTGCGTGGGCCCGATCCTGTGTGGGTCACTGCAAGGTTAGTACCTATCGATCCTTCGTGGGTCCGAAGACATAGATGGTTCAGTGATCATCTTTATCGTCATCCGAAGAAGTATACCTGTGTGAGCTGAATCTTGTGTTTCTCTCCTTTGTGGATTGTGTTGAACTATCCTGTGTGGATTTACTGTTTACTCTCCTTTGTGGATTGTGTTGTTCTATCCTACGTGGGTATGCGTTTTGCTTTCCTGTGTGGACTGGGTTGTGCTAGGGCTAGGACGTTGGAGCCGATCGGGGAATTGACGACTTAGGTATATGTATGGGCATATACCTAAGCCGTGTCAGATGTTACTTCGTGATTGTACCTCTTCTTCGTGATTTATCCTTTGTGGATTTCGGGCGACCTTCAGGGGTCTCGGGGTCCCTACTGAGTAGCTTATACTCACCCCTGCACGGGCTATGCCCGCACTTCGTGGTGTTGGTTGCAGACGACAGACATCGCTGATCGTGGAGGAGGCGTGCAGAACAGGACAGTACCTGGAGGTGGACCACTGGGCGGGACGTAATCGGAGCGGTTAGGTGGACCTGAGGAGCAGTGGAGGCTATCTGTACCCACCCTTCAGGTGGGACTTCCAGAGGACGTCTCGACGCTGCAGTTTTTCCTTTCAGTTGCTGTTTTTCCTTTCAGTTGTACTTTACAGTTGAGCTTGTATTTCCGGCCCCTTTTACTTTCAGCACAGCTTGTACAGTTTTTACTTAGTGTTTACTTTTCCGCTTGCTTACTCTATGGTACTTTTTTACTTTTCAAAGGCAATGCCTTCCCTTTTCGTTGGTATTTACGCCTTGGTGCTAGTCGTCATCCCCTGGCCTATGGAAGGCGGGCTTGGGGTAGTCACGGCACGGGCCCCAAGGACGGGTCGTGACAAATTGGTATCAAAGGTGGTCGGTTCTACCGCAGACTCTGATCTTTATTCTATGTGAAGCAATAGTGTTTAGCATATTGAGTGTGGTTATCAGTCCAGGGAGTCCAGTGTTGGTGCGGCGGCCGACGTATCCATACACCAGGACCCTGACTTCTGATTTCCGACTTAATGCACGAAAACATTGATTGCATGTGTGTTTCAAGTTTTCTTTGTGATTACTTGTGTCAGCTCACCAGGTATACTATTCTGTCCGTGGCATACTTGTTTCCTTTTCAGGATGGCACGACGATAGCAGCCAGCTAGGGTTCCCAGAGTAGGGCGCGACGACAGCCCGCCGAGCGACGAGGCCTCGGTACAGGGCCCGTTGACAGCAGAGGCACCGGCGGTACCTTTACCCGCCGAGCCCCCGATGCTACCAGCACTAGCAGCTGACGACGCACGATGCCTTGGAGCTCTACACGAGTTCCAGCGCCAGCGACCACCCAGGTTCCGTGGGGAGTCGGACCCCCAGGCAGCCGAGGACTGGCTGTAGGCGGTCGTCCGAGTTTTCAGGCTTGTGAGGACGCCAGCAGACCTCATGGTGATCCTCGCGGCGAGCCTACTGCACGCAGCAGCCGGACGCTGGTGGATCCTGATGCTCCAGGTACACGATGAGACCACCCTCATCTGGACGGACTTCGAGAGCCTCTTCCACTCAGAGTTCGTCCCGGCCACCCTCCGAGCGGTGCGCATCCAGGAGCTTCTTCAGCTGCGGCAGGGCAGCTTGACGGTCGCTCAGTACGCGACGAGGTTCACCGACCTTTCTCGCTACTCGACAGACATGGTACGGGACCCCTTCTTCCGGGCCCGGACCTTCGAGCAGGGATTGAGACACGAGATCAGGGCATCGCTGATCTCCCTCAGCATCCCGACCCAGGCAGGAGTACTGGAGCGAGCCCTCCTAATCGAGAGCTTCCTGGCTGAGTCCACAGTGAGACCTGCCACAGGGCGGCAGATAGCGGAGTCTTCGGCAGCTGGTAGCTGGCAGATGACTCAGGGTTCCAGGCGGACCAGACCTTCCGGCAGACGACCCCGGGACACTGGCTCGGCGGTGCGAGGCACACAGCGCGGAGCCAGCCTTCCGAGAGGCAGACAGTGCTACGAGTGCGGCGGGTAGGGCCACATGGCTCGTGACTGCCCGACCCGTCGTACCGAGGGGCAGCAGACGGTGGAGGGACCACCCAGGCAGAGGCAGAGGGTCGACCGTGGTGGTCCGCAGGGAGGAGGCGGACGAGGCAGAGGAGCTGGCCGAGCAGCAGGTGGTGGGCGACGCTTTGAGGCTCTGCCACCACCACCACCAGGAGGCCCGCCCCGACCACAGGGAGCTGGCGGGCAGAGACAGGCTCAGCTCCAGGCAGCGGAGGCCTACGACCATGGTGCGCCAGAGATGATTCGAGGCACGATCTGTGTCTATTCCACCCTTGCTGAAGTTCTCATAGACACATGAGCGAGTCACTCTTTCATAGCCACTGCCCATGTTCGGAGCTCGGAGATTCCGACAGAGCCGTTGGCTCGATCCTTACGGCTAGAGACTCCTACGGGAGCAGACTCGACGATTACGCACTGGTGCCGGCAGTGTGAGCTTAATCTAGGAGGCGAGAGCTTCGGCTGGGATCTTCTTGTAGCGGCGTCGAGGCCTTACGACGTCATCTTGGGCATGGATTGGTTATCTACGGTCCATGCTCAGATTGACTGCATTAGGCGCAAGGTGCGATGTGTGCGCACAGACGGGAGCAGATTCACCTTCACCGGCGAAAAGGGAGCCTTAGCAGCACAGGATGGACTCACGCAGAGGAGAGGTCAGCCCATCACTCATCAGTTGGCTAGCCTCATCCTGGGAGCAGTTGACGTGCGGAGTCCCAGTTTTCCTGCAGTGGTGGATCAGTACGCGGACGTCTTTCCCGACGACGTTCCAGGACTACCTCCTCGCAGAGTGGTAGAATTTTATATTGACCTGTACCCTGGGACAACCCCGATATCCACTCCAGCATATCGGATGGCCCCCGCTGAGCTTCAAGAGCTGCGGGTACAGTTGGAGGACTTGCAGGGCAAGGGGTTCATCCGACCCAGTGTTTCGCCCTGGGCTTCCCCGATTTTGTTCGCCAAGAAGGCGGACGGGAGCTTGCAACTGTGTGTCGATTATCGTCGCCTGAATCAGGTGACAGTGAGGAATAAGTATCCACTACCCAGGATTGGTGACATCTTTGACCAGCTCAAGGGGGCACGGTGGTTCTCGAAGATAGACCTCAGGTCAGGCTATCATCAGCACAGAGTTCGAGATGAGGATGTGCAGAAGACGGCTTTCAGGTGTCGGTATGGCCACTATGAGTTCTTGGTTATGCCTTTCGGCGTGACCAACGCTCCAGCAGTGTTCATGAGCCTCATGAACAGGATCTTCCAGCCATACCTCGATCGATTTGTCGTGGTCTTCATCGACGACATTTTGATGTACTCGACGACAGAGGAGGAGCACGCCTACCACCTGCGTGTTGTACTAGACACACTCTGAGAGCACCAGCTTTATGGCAAACTCTCGAAGTGTCAGTACTGGTTACGTGAGGTCCAATTCTTGGGGCACGTCATTTCTGAGGCGGGAGTTGCAGTGGATCCCGTGAAGATCGAGGCAGTGCTAGCTTGGGAGCCACCCAAGAGCGTGACAGAGGTGCGGAGTTTCTTGGGCCTAGCCGGATACTATCGGAGATTTGTGCCGGACTTCTCCAGAGTTGCGGCCCCACTCTCAGCGTTGACGAAGAAGGGGAAACCCTTCGTGTGGTCAGACAGATGTCAGCAGAGCTTCCAGGAGCTGAGGCAGAGGTTGACCAGCGCACCTATCTTGAGGTTGCCTGAGGAGGGAGTTGGATACGTAGTCTACTGCGATGCATCAGGGACCAGACTCGGGTGTGTCCTGTTGCAAGAGCGGGCCGTGATTGCCTATGGATCACGTCAGTTGAGGCCTCATGAGCAGAACTACGCTACCCATGACTTGGATTTGGCAGCAGTAGTCTTTGCCCTGAAGACATGGCGACACTATCTGATGGGCGAGCGCTTCACAGTCTTTTCTGACCACCAGAGTCTCAGGTACATCTTCTCTCAGAAGGACCTGAACCTGAGACAGCGGCGATGGCTCGAGTTCCTCCAGGACTATGACTTTGAGATAGTCTATACTCCTGGGAAGGGGAACGTGGTGGCTGATGCCCTCAGCAGGAGGACGGGCATCCAGCTACTTGAGGAGGCGACAGAGCAGCTAGCCGCTTTGCAGATATCCTTCATGGATAGAGACGGAGCAACCTTCCTTCAGTCTCTCACAGTCTCTCCTCCACTTTTTCAGCGGGTCAGAGAGGCACAGCATGGGGACGTTGACTGTGAGACACGGCGTGCACAGATATCCTCGGGACAGGCACCTGATGGTTTCTCCTTTGGAGAAGAGCATGATGTCCTTTTCAGAGGACGTACCTTGGTACCAGTCTCTTTACGAGAGGAGGTGCTGAGAGAGTATCACACTTCTCCTTTGGCGGTATATCCTGGAGTGGCGAAGATGTACCAGGATCTCAGACGAAAACACTGGTGGCCGGGCATGAAGAAGGCTGTGGCAGAGTTCGTTTCACGGTGCCTCACCTGCCAGCAGGTGAAGGCAGAGTATCAGGTACCAGCAGGTTTGGTACAGCCCTTGGAGGTCCTGGAGTGGAAGTGGGGCGGGATATCTATGGACTTCGTGACTGGACTTCCACGCACTTCCAGAGGTCACGACTCCATTTGGGTGATTGTTGACCGACTCACCAAGTCGGCACACTTCTTACCCATCCGAGAGCAGGGCTCAGTGGAGAGCTTGGGGCGTCTCTACGTTCAGGAGATTGTACGACTTCACGGTGTGCCATCGACTATCGTCTCCGATCGGGACGCTCGTTTTACTTCCCGGCTTTGGAAGGGGTTGCAGGAGGCATTTGGGACGCGGCTACGTCTGAGCACCGCCTTTCACCCTCAGACGGATGGTCAGACGGAGAGGACCATTCAGACTCTCGAGGACATGCTCCGCGCATGTGTCCTCGACTTTGGTCGTAGCTGGGAGGACCACCTACCCTTGGTAGAGTTTGCGTACAACAACAACTACCACTCCACCATCAGGATGGCACCCTACGAGGCGTTGTACGGCAGGCCTTGCAGATCTCCTTTGTGCTGGACAGACCCTGGAGAGTCAGCACTTGTGGGACCGGAGATGGTCCGGGCCATGACAGAGAAGGTCCAGGTCATCCAGGAGCGGATGAGGACAGCACAGAGCCGGAAGAAGTCATATGCTGACAGGAGGCGGATGCCACTAGAGTTCGAGGATGGCGACCACATCTTCTTGCGTGTCTCACCTCGACGTGGTTTGCGGAGATTTGGCCGAGGCGGCAAGTTGTCTCCACGCTTCATCGGGCCTTTCCAGGTCCTCAGCAGGATTGGCGAGGTGGCTTATCGCCTGGCTCTGCCACCTCAGTTGCACCGGGTGCACGACGTCTTCCACGTATCCCAGCTGAGGAGATACGTGCACGACCCGACGCACATCATTGACTATGGGGAGCTAGACGTGGATGATGGAGCGACTTTTGCGGAGGTCCCAGTAGAGATAGAGGATCGACATGAGCGGGTCCTATGTGGGTGATCGATTCCTCTTGTGCGCATCAGATGGCAGCACGGGAACCTCCAGGAGAGCACTTGGGAGCGGGAGGCTCAGATGCGTGCTCAGTACCCACATTTGTTTCCCTAGTTTTTGATGTATCTTTACGGGGACATAAATTCCTGAGGTGGGAGTAATGTAAATACCCGTAATTTTCAAGAAATTTTTTTCTTAATTTTCTTTGAATTTTACAAGAACGTAGTTTCTGACGGCGCCTGATTCCGAGGCCCGGTGCGCCCGGAATCATTTTCCGAAGTTTGGCTCGGGTACGTTCAGTGAACGGACGAGCGAGTTTTTCTAACTTTTGAACCGGTGCCCGGAATCGAATTCTGAGGGCACCGACGAAATCGCAGTGCCGGTATTCTCTTAGAAACGCCTCTTCCGGAGTTGCGTTTGCTCGGGTGTGGTTTTTAATTTTCGGGCTTAAAGTTAAGAAATAAAATAATTTTGCGACAACTTTATTTTATTTCACTTAAGCCACTTGGAAGCCACTTGAAGCCACTTAAAGGCAGCTTGAACTGAGTTGAACTGGATAGGATGCTATCCAGAAATATCCTACCCCCTTGGTAGGATATTTGTGAGGTGGGGCCCGCACGAGCCCCGTCGTTTCTTTCCGCTAAGAAACGCACCCGTGAAAACCCGTCTTAATGAAAGTCAACCGACGCGTTTTCTAAATTCTTAACAGAACATTTAAATGGGCTGTTTCTTTCGTGAATTAAATGGGTTGTTTCTTTCGTGAATTAAATGGCCTGTTTCTTTCGTTGAATTAATTCAGCGAATTAATTCAATCGTTTCATAACCTGTTTTCGTGTGTTGGCATATTAATAAAATAAGACCAACCCAAAATCGTTTGAGAAGATTTGAGAGGATCCTTGTTCTTCTTCTCCCTCGCGAAGAACACGAAGAACGCGAAGAACGCGAAGAACGCCGAACTCGGAAATCGACGACGCTTCCGTCCGAGACGTTCTTCCATGCTCCGATTTCCGATCACCAACCGTTTGAGGTGAGTGATGTCGGATTTTCCTCTCAAGTTCTTTTCTTTTGATTTAAAACGAAACACAGATATAAATACTAATAATTTAAATCTGTTGTTCTTGGTTCGTTGAGCTCGCCGACTCAATGCCGGATTCCGCGACAACGCGACGCCTCCCCGCGACGACGCGACGATCCCTCTCTTCTGCGACGATCTTTTCCGCGAAGAACGCCCCTGCGCGACGATCGACGAGGTAGGGATTTTTATATTATGGGATTTACCCCCTTTTTAATTAAATCCCGTCAATGTTTCTTTAAAGAAATTAAAGAACCGTTTTGTGAACAATTTTTAATCTTATTAAAAATTGTTGTTTCCTGTGTGGAATAAATTTCTCCCGGTTGTTTATCTCTACCGCGGAGGGTGCGGGCCAAACGAACACGGCCCGACGACCCTCCGTCGTTCTTCGTTTTGTGCAGATTTGGCGGGCAACGACGAAACATGATGCAACGGGTGTTTGACGATTCCGCAGTAAAGAACGGATCCGGGGGGGAGCAACGGCGCAGATGGGAAGGAAAACGGGCCACCGGAGCGACGCCGGCGGCCGGAGGCGGCGGCGGCCCAGCGCGCCGCCGGACGAGCCCGCCGCGGCTGAAGCCGCGGCGGCGGCGACCGACGGACCCGCGGCTGCGCGGGTCCGGTTCGTCCAGGCAGGACGTGGCCGGACCGGTCCAACAGGGTCGGACCCGGGTCGGGTCGCCCCGGTTCGGGCCGACCCGCGGGGGGGGGGGGGGGGGGGGGGGGTCGGGCCGGGTCGGCCCGGGCCCGTACCCCCCTTCTTCGGACGTTTTCGTTCAAACGCCCGTAACATGAGCTTCGTGCCTCCAAACGACTCGCCGTCAGCGGCAACGCGATCCTTGGATCGAGACGGTCGTTTCGGTATATCGCACTCAAGGTTTCAGAATACTTTGAGTTCGGCCGGGTTGGTTCGTACGCGAGACCAACTGGGCCTTCGGAGCAGAAACGCTCATATCTTGAGCTATGAATGTCTGATTGACGTGCCGTCAGCTTTGTTGAATTCCTCTATGTGAGACGGATCTTTTGGCATACTCCGCCCAAGGTTTGGATGCAGGTGGAGTGCGGTCGGGTTGGTTTTGCCTTAAAAACCAACCGGGCCCCTGGGACGAAAATGCCAATAACTCTCAGACCGGGCGTCCGATTGACGCGCCGTCTGCGACGTTGAGTTCCTGTTGACGATACGGAACTTTTGGATACATCAACTTCGGACTTCGTGTCAGTTGATGTATCAGCCTCTCGGCTCGTGGAGCGGACCCTCCCGAACGAGCTTGCTATGTGCGGGAACCGTAGTGCTGGCTGCGACTGCTCCCTCGACGGCGACGACCGTGCAGAGATCCTTCGTGGACTCCGACGACGACCGTGCAGAGATCCTCAGTGGACTGCGGTGACGACTGTGCAGAGATCCTTAGCGGACTGCGACGACTACTGCACTCAGCGATCCTACGTGGATCAGTGCTACAGGTCCTGCGTGGGCCCGGTCTTGTGTGGGCCCGATCCTGTGTGGGTCCGATCCTGTGTGGGTCATCTCTCAGCGGTTCTGTGTGAGCCAACTCCTACAGGTCCTGCGTGGGCCCGATCCTGTGTGGGTCCGATGCTGTGTGGGTCTACACTTAGCGGTTCTGTGTGAGCCAACTCCTACAGGTCCTGCGTGGGCCCGATCCTGTGTGGGTCCGATCCTGTGTGGGTCACTGCAAGGTTAGTACCTATCGATCCTTCGTGGGTCCGACGACATAGATGGTTCAGTGATCATCTTTATCGTCATCCGAAGAAGTATACCTGTGTGAGCTGAATCTTGTGTTTCTCTCCTTTGTGGATTGTGTTGAACTGTCCTGTGTGGATTTACTGTTTACTCTCCTTTGTGGATTGTGTTGTTCTATCCTGTGTGGACGGGGTTGTGCTAGGGATCGGACGTTGGAGCCGATCGGGGAATTGACGACTTAGGTATATGTATGGGCATATACCTAAGCCGTGTCAGATGTTACTTCGTGATTGTACCTCTTCTTCGTGATTTATCCTTTGTGGATTTCGGGTGACCTTCGGGGGTCTCGGGGTCCCTACTGAGTAGCTTATACTCACCCCTGCACGGGCTATGCCCGCACTTCGTGGTGTTGGTTGCAGACGACGGACAACGCTGATCGTGGAGGAGGCGTGCGGAACAGGACAGTACCTGGAGGTGGACCACTGGGCGGGACGTACTCGGAGCGGTTAGGTGGACCTGAGGAGCAGTGGAGGCTATCTGTACCCACCCTTCAGGTGGGACTTCCAGAGGACGTCTCGACGCTGCAGTTTTTCCTTTCAGTTGCTATTTTTCCTTTCAGTTGTACTTTACAGTTGAGCTTGTATTTTTGGCCCCTTTTACTTTCAGCACAGCTTGTACAGTTTTTACTTAGTGTTTACTTTTCCGCTTGCTTACTCTGTGGTGCTTGTTTACTTTTCAAAGGCAATGCCTTCCCTTTTCGTTGGGATTTACGCCTTGGTGCTAGTCGCCATCCCCTGGCCTATAGATGGCGGGCTTGGGGTAGTCACGGCACGGGCCCCGAGGACGGGTCGTGACAATTAATTTTAAATTAATATATATAACTTATGTGATTTGAATTTTGGATAATGGATTCCATATTTGGAATCATGATCCCCAAATTATTTCAATAGGTAACTATTATTTTTAGACATTATGAATAATAACATTAGTAAATATTTTATTTACCATTATTATAAGGTTAATCTGGTAAATAAGGGTAAAAAATAAATTATAATAATATTAAATTACACTAAAACTTTTCTAAACCCCATTGGATGATACATTTCCGACCATGGGAATCCTTTCGTCGTTTTTGGGACCCCATGCAGCCACTTGTAAGTGAAAATGACACTATATAAAAATTAATTTAAAGCTAAGGAAAATGTAACATAAACATATATATTTTAGAAAAAAATATATACGGTTATATAGGTGATCTTTTTGATTGCAAATATTAATTATAAATCTAAAAATATTTCCAAAATCATGATATTTTATTTATATTTTCTAGAAATCAAAAAATAAATTTATTTATGACACAATGATGATGTAATGATTACCTCGTTAGTGGATGTTTAAAATAATTGAGAATATAAATATGAAAATAACTTTATATTGAATTTTTTTTATTCCATACACTAATTTTAGAGATAATTACAACTTTTTATATTTTAATTAATTAATGATTAATGACATAATCATGTTGTTTTAGAATTTTTAAAAAATCATGATATGAATTATATTTAAATTGACATAAATGAGTTTTTAAAACAAATATTATTTAATTAATTGATATTATAATCCTAAAAATATTGGATTTGTCCAAATGACTTAGATAAGGATTATAATGTAATTAATGAACAACTTTTGGTTCTACTGTCATTTTATGATAAATATATTAACCATATATTATGAATATACAAGAAAACATGTTAAGAGTTAAATTAGTTAACCAAGGGTTAATGAAATATGATAAGGTTAAAAATAAAACCAAAAAATGTCTAAAACCAATTGGTTGAAAGTAATTCGAACAATAGTTATTATATCTTTTAATTTAATGAGTTTTAGACCTTTTGAAACTGAAAATCATTTTATAATAAAATAATAAATTCAAAATTTCCAAAATAGCCCCTCATCTCTCTTATAAAAGGGCACAAACTCTAACTCATTAATCACAACTATCAAGCTCCATGGATCATGAAACCTCTTCTCCAATAAGCTAAAAACATACCTATATTTATCCTAGAGACCTTATATTGGTCATAAATAGATTAAATAAAGTCTTTTAATTCAAACATAAGGGAGTTACCCGATTTAAAGGTGATGTCTTCTCTCAAGGTATTTTCTTTCACATTCCTTCTCCAATACCCTTAAATATTTTAATGACATTATTTTATAACAACACCATTATATTTAATATATAATTGGATTTTTTATGATATCTATTATATCATTATTTACACACACCTCAATCTAATGTATCAGAACATACTGTCTCTATGGATGGAAAACTACTGCCTCACGAAACGATTATTGTTCAATAATCTCATACCACCTCTCATGGTGGATATTATTATGGAAATAAATTAATATTTGATATATATTATATTTATATTGTCTCTATTCTTCTATATTTTTCATTTGAATCACACCTTTATAGTTTCCATAATGGGTAAATACGATAATTTCATTTGGGGATGTGCAGACTACCGCCCCCTCAAATGATAAGACATGTTCATGACATATATGGAACATATAAATTATGGATTTAATGAAATTATATATGATACTATTCTAGAATTATATTATACCTATGTATAATTATGTTTTCATTACATTAAATAAAAAATAGAAATTAAAGTAGCGTTCATTCGGACGTACAACTTACCGTCTCCATGAACAGTGCATTTAATTTCTTATAACCAAATGTTATGTACTATAATAATTACATATATATACTGGATATATAGGATATCTATATCATGAATATAAATCTGCAGATAATGGACTTTTGACTAGAAGGAAAACTTATAATTAAAGCATGTTAACTTTTGACTAAAGTACCAAATATCGTCCAAACGATCGTTATTAACATAAATGATTATGTAATGTTTATAAAGTAGTAATAAGTGATAAAAAAGGATGAATAAACATAAAAAGGATCTGAATAATTTATAAATTAACATTATTTTATTATTTAGGATATTAAAGAATAAATGAGTCAAGTCAAACATGAGGTAAGGGAACTTCTTAACCAAATTTCATTTCATTGGGATAGTCTTCTTCTTCATGATAATATCATTAAATGAATATGTTAGAATGAAATTTCTTTTTTTACACGTAATATTCTCTTTTATTGGGTGTATTTATATTTTTACACATATAATAATTTCACTAATTTATTCTTAATGTAATGATACTATCCGTGTAAGGGAACCATTCACCCTCGTCTTTTAGTCAAAGAATTTTTTTTATGGATTTTAATTTCCATTTTCTTATGTTGGGATATGTTCTTATATATCCTTATTGTTTTATATATTGTTTCCATGTGATGAGAGTCACATTCCTCCCCCGTCAACTCATTTTCTAAATTTTAATGTGATGCTGTTAGGATATTGAATTTTTGTAAGGGACATCATCTCAATCTCCTTTCATTGAGGCATACTATTATTTATACACGACATTACTTTATATGGATTATAAACCCCCCTTCAAATTTTAATATCATTCAAATAGAATATTTTCATTATGAAGCATTTTACTCAATGAAAAAAAATAATGTTTCTTTTTAAGGTTTTCGGGGACAATGATCTTTCCGCCGCTGCGAGAATTATTTGATATTTGGCTTCCACAACAACCCATAATGTTTTTAAAAGGAAAATAAATACAAAATAAGATTTTTTCGTTTTTAGGTATTGGAAATGGTTTTGAGAATGGTTTGATATTTTCAATAATATATTGTGATTGCAAAGTGGAAAATAATATCTTTTCATTTTTCTTGTTTATGTGTTATGATTATGTTATGGTTGTTGGTACTTTTTTACGCATACAAGTGGTTTAGTGATAAACCATTGGCGGTTGAGCCGGAAATAGATCTCCAATACATTTGGTTATGTGACATAGGTAAATTTTAATGTTTCTCCTAAGAGATTTATGGTATATACATTGATGGGTATTCCAACGTAACTCTCTATGTATCTTAAAAAGATACAATGTAAGTATGATATGGATGCCACAAGATACCTTTAGGATTTGTGATTTTTACGTGTTATTCACAAATATTATGACTTCATGAGGTATGTAAAAAGATTATTATTTCTTTGTATTGATTGACTAATGATTTCATTCATTATTTAATAACCCTTACTATATATTTTATGCTCATCCCATGTTTTTGAAATGTTTTTCATTGGGTAATAGGTAGGGTAAGAGAAATGAAGAATTCTAGAAAATTTCTATCAAGAAAATAATGTTTGTTTTATTTTAAGAGTTTTTATTTTATAAAATAAATGTATATTGAGTAGAAGTGCTTGCATTGTAACATTTCAGATGTAATATAATAGTTATGGACTAATTCTATAAAACTCTAATCATGAAAATATCCTCAATAGGAATTACTAACATAATTCATGATTATATAACGTATAATTAGGAGACCTTATTGAAAATAACCATAAAATATACAAATGAATCCTGAAAAATTATTTAAAACATTTACCGAGGAACACATCCTTGTCTCATTGACAAAAATTTTTCTAAAAATAAAACATTTGAAAAGTCATTCACTTTGGAAATAAAAATTAAATATTATAATGAAATTTTTATTGAAAACAATGGTTATGATGATGGAATATTCTGTTTATTCTGTACATGTTAAAGTATTTATTTCATTAACAATTTTGGAAAACAACAACTGATAATTGTTTAGAAAATGTCCTGAATATTCCTTTTAAAAAATATTTTTTAAAAAATAAAAACATGGGTAAAAATTTATTTTCAAAATTATAGAAGAATATTAAAATAAATTTGAAATAAATTTTATAAAACATGTTTTTTGATGAAGGATATGTATACAACTTAAGGGATAAATAAAGTAGGATTTTCAAAAAACATTATCTCCATTATTTTAAGTATCAAAGAGTGTAAAATTGTAATATTAACTAAAAATTTCAATAATAAATATAGGATAATAAGACATATTCGAATTAATGAGTGGAATATTATATTATTTCAATATTTGAGACTTAATAACAAACAATTCCGATAAACAATGAACTTATAACAAAAACCCCAACCACTTTGATAAGATTTGAAACATAACAACATTGAAATAGAGATTCTAAAATATATATATATAATATATAAAAATTTCATTAGAAAAATCATAAAATAAATTCAAGGTAATTTGATATAACACATCTAATAAATACATGGTGAATATGGATTGTGTCTCATGGAAGTAAAATGTAAGACAAAAATACACTTCCATGTTAATAATATCTTAAATTTTTGGAATAATTAATGAAAAACAAAAAATAATACATTAAATATAATTAAAGTATGTATATTAAAAATATAAAACCTAAATGGGTAATTATATACACAAAAAATAAAATGAGTGGTAGATAATGTAGATGTCTATTTGAAAAAAAGGGAGATGAGAAATCTCTTACCTTATGTGTCGAATTATTTCATAAACATTAGTCCCTCATGTATAATAAATAAAATCTAGCTATTAATATATTAAATAAAAATAATTTTATATATATATATATTACTATATATTATTTTCTTATGTTGTCTTATTACCCATTTATTTATAATTTCATGTTAATGTCACGTTTTGGGTAATAACTACTTACTTTTTCATATATGTTGTAATTTTTTATTTCAAGTCCTCTTACATTTATCATGGTGAAAGTATCTAAAAACTAATTTCAACGAAATAAATATCATATTTATACATCAATTATTCTTTTAATACCAATCATGAATTTTGTTTTTGAAAAGTATAATACGTTACAATAATATCGATGGTAGGACACATGTATGTATGAGTAACATTTCCATTTTTACATGATCATTATTTTAATGAGGAAAATATAATATTAATTTTTCAGAATGATAAAAATATCAAGAAAAACATTTATTTAATTATAATTATACATATAATCAATTTGGTGTGGTTATGAATAGATAGTTTTATCGCTTCGATAATATGGTAGTCCACAAAAACACGAATGACATTACCATATTTTAGAGAGATAAAGGTAAGTAAGAAAATAATATATTAAATTTTCATAATGATAAATATATCATGTGTATCATTTTTATTTCATGTATTTCATATATAATTTTATTAAACATATCCTTATTTTCATCTTTGTATGTGATAGTGAAAACAAATCACATCACGTAAGGTAGTGGTATTCCTCCACAAACATGAGAGATGTTATCGTATCCCCAATGGAATAGAATTAAAATGGTATATATGATATAAGGGATCCTTAGGTATAATAAGTTTATAAATATTATATATATATATATATATTATCCATCATGATTCCCATATTCTATAAGTGGTAATGGAAAAATGAATGACAATAGTTTGTGTAGAGAAAGTCCATTGTACAAAAGAACAATGATTTTTTAACTCAATTGAGGTATCTGTATATGGTTGTAGGTTATTTACATTACATAATAAAATAAAAGTATATTTAATATAGTATGTTTATTATCTAATCATTTTTAATAATAATTTAAGTATGTGGATGAATAAATACAATTAAAACGCTCTTTGAAGAACATAACCACTTCTTTAGGTGCCATGGGTCTTACAAAATGGTATCCATGGTTTTATATAATACCAGTATAATTCTTCAAGGATTATATGAGTTAATCTTGGAATTTATTTTTGTAGGTATTTCTTATCAAAAATTGGTTGAATTTGTTAAGACGGGAGAAGAGGTGGTGACCTTTTATATATGGGGTGAGTGGTACACTTGTAATTATTTAATAGAAATTGTGTACTTATGTTTATATAATAAAAAAGGCTATAAAATGAATTATTATCAATACATAGACATTATAGGGTCTAAATATTTATGGAAAATGGATTTTATACATGTTTTTGGGTCATTTTAACTCATATCATTTTAGATTTACCGTCGGCAAAACAATTTTAACCTTAATTATGATAATTATTTTTTAATTTCTTCCTTATTTATTTTTGTACAAAATTAATTTGAACTAATTAGGTAAAATAAATTTTTCTGACTCCAAAATATTTTCTTAAATTTATCAAAATTCAACACATAGTAGAGGATTATTTTAATTAAAAATTAATCTCGCACAAGTTAGGAAAAACTAGGGTTTCAAAGAGAAAATGTTCTAATATTAACAATGTTTTTTATCTAATTTCATGTAAAATTAATTAAAATTACCTAAATAGAATTAATATATGTATAATTTAATTAATTATACTTTAAAATAAATTTATAATATAATTTACTGTTATAAATATTTAAAATGAAATTTTTTTTTCAATTAAAATTATGTTTTTATCACTATTTATGAAAAAGATAATCCTTTCATAAAATTAAAAAAAACATACTTAATATATTTTAAAAATATTATTTAAAAAATTATTTTTACTTTTATAATAAATTTTTTAAAAGTTTCAAATACTAAATTTAAAACAAAACATTTAGATAAGAAGAAAAAACATGTTTTGGCGATGTGTATTTTTCAGGTACAATTAGATTTTATATTTTCTCTATGTGTAATAATAAAAATTTTATGAATATAAATTAAAATTTATTGATATATAAACTATATATTTAGTTAAAAACATTCCCCATTATGGATTATATTAATTACTTAAAAATAATAATTGTTATTCACTTAAAAAGAGTTTTCAAGAAAAACTGATTTTTAACCCAAAAATAATCATATACAAAAATAAATAATAAAGCTAATTATGAAGTAATTTTGGGGAGTAAGTATTAATAAAAAATTATCATGATACTTTTGAAAATAAATTTAAATTAAAATTTTATAATTTAATAAAAATTATTAATAGTGTTATACAAAGAGATATTTTTCACTCTTTACGGAAAAATCGATATTTCCCCAAAAAATCCCAATATATAACAATAAATTAATTTTGATATGATTATTTAAATAATGAAGTTTTATTAAACAATATATTTTCTAAAATATCATTAATTTTTTTTATAACCATTTAAAATGATTTTTGAGGAAAATATATTTTTATGAATATTATCACAATACTAAAAATAGATTAACTATTTTTTAAGAATATATAAAAAAATCATAATAAGTAAAAAAAATTCATCTATATTTTATAATTAATTTAATTATATTCATAAAATCTTATTTAATAGCTTTTTTATAAGATTTATATTCAAAATAATATTATTTCATGGTTCATTGAAACTCAGTGTTATGTTTCATGCATAATAATGTAGAAAATCATTGTTATGTTTAAAAGTATCAATAGAAAATTTTAAATTAATTTGAAAAATAATATTTCATTAAATATTACGATGTTAAAAAACATTTCAATCAATGAAATATAAAATAGTGTATTGAAAAACTAACCACATAAGAAGAAAAGTTATAGTTATGAATTGAAGACGAATAAGCAAGATAATGGAAATAATGAAACATTTCATTGAAATAAAATATGATAAATAATTCATAAAGATAAAGATAGTGGACTTTAAATTTTGAATAATATCCTTGATCTAGTATAATATTTTTCAATGTATAATTAATTAAATTAAAAAATACTTTCAAGTAGTTTCCAAAGAATACACTTTGGAAATAAGAAATGTACAGGATCTTTTGAAATAATTTTTAAAGAATTATTATATAAAGTTAGGAGGTAAAAAATATAATTTTGAACACATGAAATCATAGAGGGAATGTTTCATTGAAGATTAAAAGGTTTTTGGAAATATGTGTTCAAACAGAAGATATTCTTAAAAGATATCTTATAAAACATTTTTTTCATTTTAAAAAACTTAAATTTTGTATCCTTTAAAAATTACTATTTTTTATGTTATATTCAAATATTTGAAAAATATTCAATTCATCTAAAATATATCAATAAATTATATCTCAAAAGGAACTTAATGGTTATTAAAATAAAAGTGGGGTGGAAAATACAAAATTTCCATTGCATGTTTGTAAAAATGTTAAAATATTTTGAAACACCCTTGATGAAAAAAATATCAACAATTGAGTAAACATATTTTTATAAAATTAATGTAGTGAAATTTTGAGGTCACATAAAAAAACATATTTAGGTTTCCTGTTATAAGGGACAACCTTAGTGAGAAAAACTATTTTTATAAATATTCAAAACAATAATTAGAGAGGATGTGAATTATTATCAATAATAATATCCTTTTGGGAAGAAAATCTTTTCATTGTAAATGATATAAATAAAATGTAAATTTTAAAACCTAGAAGTAGATAAATTCCCCAAAAATTATCTCTTAAGGTGTAATAAAAAGTCATGGAAGATATAAGTTCAAGTGAAAGCATTATAACTCAACAAAGAGAGTTGTGTTAACAAAAACCCTTACAACATTTGTATCTTTTGAATCAAAAATCTATTTTAATAGATAAAATGATATAAATGACAAAAAATAATAAATTAAATGAATATAGGAACAAAAACTCATTAGTCATAGATAAACCACCACAAAGAGAACATGGTTTATAATAGAAAATATGTCTCAATATGTGGAAATTTGATACAAGAAACCCTTACTTAATCTCAGATTCATATTACACAATTACTAACTTTCTAAATAGTTAAATTAAGATTATTTGTTATGTTTTTTTAGTATTATTATCTTATTTTTAATTTATTATGGACCATTTATTATCATGTGATATTATATTGTTATATAGTTTTCAATTATGTTTTAATTATAATTGGATTTATATAGTTTAATCATGGTAATTTTATTGATCGAAGATGGTATTTATGTAATAAGTCAACTAATTAGTTTAACTACTATAGAAAAAATCATTAATTATTCATTATCACATAATAATTTATTTTATAAATGTTCCCATAGTTATCCATGAAAATTTTTATAGCACCATTCAAGTAGGTTCTTCAACCAACCCTAACGTGAACATTCCATATCTTAAAGGGTGTGAAAGGTTTTTCATTTAATATAATAACATATCATTGTACTAATTATAATTATGTTATTATATTACTATGGTTATGGTTGGTTTGGAAGAGAAATATTAAGAATTAAAGGCATGGAGTAAATAGTACTAAACTTGGCACCATAAACTTTCCCATGAAAGAAAACTTGGAAATATGGGGTTAGCATAAATAATTGAGACCATAGGATTATGCAAATTATATTGGATTCTAGGAGGATACTAATATCATAATTTTTGGAACTAATTAAATGAAATAGGTGTTGAATGAAGGGGTGTGATTTCCCCCTTTAATAAGTGAATAGAAAGAAACTTTTGTTAATACCCTTTTCTCTTCAATGATATATATACACTATTCAATTTAAATGACTCCAAAAAGTAAGAAAAAATGGATTTTAGGGTGTTATTTTATTGATCAGGCCTCGACCAAGTATTTCCATTCTTTCTTTAAACGTTATGAATGTCCTTTGTTCTGGTATTTTCACTTTTTCATTTTTTTATTGGGGTAATAATTATTTTTTTCCAACTAACTTTTTTCCTAATAAACATATAAAAACACCCATATTAAAAAATTAGGGTGTTATATAACTAAAATTTCTCTCTATGTAATATATTAATATTCAGAATTAATATAAAAATAAATTTTTTATTAAATCAATGTATATCTATAAAAAGTTGTTTGTTCTAAAATTTTATTTCATCATTCACTATTTTTAACTTTATTTAGTATCGATAAACAATTTTATGAGTGATTATTTATTTAAATATAGGTTTAAAATTTGTATATAATTCAATTTTAATAATATAATAATTTATCTCATTGGATAAGAATGACTAATATTAAAAAGTAATTCCCGTAAAATTACATTTTTACCATTTTCATAGACATTAACATTAATCATAGTAATCATATTTTTTTCTGAAAAGGTAAATTGGCCTTAATATAAAATATAATATTATTTATCTAAAAATTAAAATCAAATTTTTCTGATTTAATTTCCATAATTGATGGAAAATAATTTATTTAATATATGTGATTAAATCATTTTACAGAGTGAAATATTACATATGTTTTTGAAAATATAAACACAGTTTTTATAAATAAAATTAGTAATTTTTAATTATTTATTTTAATTATATAAATATTTACCCTATAAAAATGATTTAAAAATGATTAAGTACTTCATTTATTGTTATAATCTCAAAAATTGATCCTTTTTTCAATATTGGTGTGTTTAATGTTCATCAAATTTTTTTAAAATAGATATTCTATGAAATATAAAATAAAATTTTTTATTTTTGAAATGTTTCTCATATCATGAAATAAAAATTATAATTTTTTTAAAATTTAATTTTAAATAAAATCATCAATATATATTGAAAAAATTTTATCATATGAAAAAAATTAAAGTATTTATTTTTATTTTTTTCTAATCAATTATTAGTTAAAATGGTATCAATATATTATCCATAAAAATATATTTTATACATATTAATTATTTTCATATAATTAAAGACATGAATAGAATTTTTCTAAAAATGTTATATTTAAAACTATAATGAATTGTTATTTGTAATTTGGCTTCAAAAATTGAATTTTGATCAAACAATTACTCATAAAAACTTATTTTATATTTATTTATACATATATTAAAAAATTATATTTTATCAACTGAAAATTTAAAATTCTATAGATACCTTTTAATGGTTATAAAACGTTCTGTGGTTCAATTTATTTTGGTGAAGGATGTATAAATATCTATTAGAATAATATTTTCTAAAGAAAACAATTAGTGAAATCACTGGTTGTTACATTTACTCAACCCATTTAATAAATTACATCATCTTAATTATAAAACTCATAAAATGAGAGTAAATTTTCTTTGGTTCTCCCAATTAAACATAGTTTATCATGGGTTTATTTAAGATAAGATGTGATATTTCCCTATATATAATTTAATAATATGCATATGTAAAAGGGATAACACATTAAAAATATAATCTTAATAAGTTAAGAAGTGATAAATCCAAAATAAGAATCATAAAAACTGCTTAAAGAATAATCATATAAAATGATGATACTACCTAGGGTATTTATTCCAAACTCAATAGCTAATAGTTTGTGGAAACATACTTGATATATGACATCCACAAATATATATTGTAAAATCCTAGAACCACATTGTTTTAACAATCCAAATAAATATTTTTCATTGTATAATATTTTCTTTATTCCCATTTTATAAGCGGTTTTTTGTGTTTACTAGCGTCTTAAGCCCTTGGATTAGTGAACTGGTTTTCATAATACCCAAATTATTAACTTCTAAAACATTGAATAACTAGGGGATCCTTAAAAAGACTAGTATTTTTATCCATCAAGTTATCATATGTCTTAATATTCGTTGATATATTTTTGAAATATTCCCTCATATATCAGAGATAAAACAACTTCTAATTTCTTGAAGTATTCCCCTTGATGCCTCTTCCCATAATTTTGACATCAAACAAACTGTATCTTCTTTTCGTAATAATATTCATTACCTGAAATTATATGATACTACATCATTATCATCTTTAGGGTCTTTGAAAACTAAACTAATTCCATGCTTTTAATCATAATACTTTGTATCTGATTTGGCATAATCACAATATTTCTTTCTACCACTCTTATCCCATTAGTTTATTCGATGAGTCAATCTATGAATTTTTCACGGATGTTTTTTTGACATTATTCTTTTAGTATTAATCCATTACTAATACCAAATGAGTTTACACAAGTAATTAACTCTAAAATTTTACTATTCAAAGATAAATAAAATGAAAATTAAACCTCAATATTTTATTCTATGAAATTATTACATTATAATTTAATTCATCGTAAACATTCTATATTATATATAGATTTTTTATGGTGCTTAATCAAATTTTATATAACCTAACTCAATGGCACAATAAATCAATCATAATATCAGATAAAGAGAATATGATTTAACCAATAATATTTCTTGGAGGATTCTATCCATTTTTTAGTTTTAGGCCCACTGATCATGCACCAGATTTAAGATTGAGTAAATTACCAACTTGACTTATTTAGGGTGGTTACCCCTTGGTGCATTTGATTCAAACAAAAATCAAATTTCTAATATCTGAATATGGATTTAATTTTACATTGATAAACACAATCAAAACATTAAAAATAAATTATAATGTAATCATGTCCTTAGAATCATTATTTAGAATTATCCATAGGTTTTTTACTAATGTTTCATTTTCAAAATAACTAATATAATATGTATTACCTAATCTAGCCTAAAATATTATTTTTAAAATTTAAATTATTATCGATATTATCTTATCAAAATATGATAAAATATTTAAATAATAATATATTTTCTACTGCTAACATCTGAATATTTAACTCTATATAATACATAATCTAATAATGATTACAAAAGCCTTCAAATGCAAACATCAAATTTCATGAATTCCAGAAAATATTTAATTATATGGTCTTTCAAAAATATTCTAGGATTAAAGTTTCATTTAATTAAGATAATCATTAATCAACCTACCCAATTTATATTTCAACCAATGATATTTTTTCCCACTATATAAGAAATTTCTTAATTGAGAAAGATAATTAAATATCACCTAAATATTTTCTATATAAGACACTTAAATAAAATTCATATAGAGAAAATTTATTCACGACCAATGGAAATGGATACCTAAAAAAGAGTTTATCTCAAGGGATAAATAAAGTTAAATATATTGATAAAAATAAATGTCCATAACTGAGATTAATATAGGACTATGGTTATAATCATGATTCAAAAGAATATTATACCTAACAATTTCTTTATTAAAAAACATGATTCATGGAGTTTGACATAGAATAACATAGAAAATAAATCAATGAAGTTTTGAAGTATGAGTCAATAAACATGATCCATGAGAGCCTAATATAAATATAATAATCATAAATCAAATGGAATAATAATGTGTTGTATTATAGCTTAATTTAATGGTTTCAATGACTTATGTTTCTACTATAAGAATAGACAAACATATCATTATGTATCAGGCATCACCATCAGATTCCTATTACATAGTGGAGAAGGCGTCACTACTTTATTCCAATAACGGATATCATATTCCATTCTCAATTCCGATAAAACAGTGTACAATTCATCACTAATTGCATCCCATAGTAGAGTTATAATTCCATAGTCAATTACAAATATTAACATAGTAGATTCAAATCCGTAACCAATGCATTAGAGGGAAATATAAAAAATACACATTATTATAAATATAAATGAGTTACACTAGAAAAAAAATATCATATTATCATAGAACCTGTGGAAATAAAATGGGGTTTAATCAATATATCATAAATAACTCATGTAAATAAAATATTATTTATACAATTTAAAATTTTATTCTCATATTTAAATAATCAATGATAATTAAATGATAAACCCATTAAAAATAAATGGGTATCCAAATATAATAAATAATGTTATAGGAAAATACCCCTCATTAAAGATAATATTGTATATTCTATTCCCACATTATATAAAAATGATGTAAATATATAATATTTTATATTTTATATAATTTTAAAAAAATATATTCGATAGTTTGTGGTACATGAAATAATGAGCTTAAACACACCATGATATACTTCAGAAATATTATTATTTAAATATAATTATTTTTAAATAGTTGTTGGTTTGGTTCCTATTAATATGAATAATATGAATATAAAAAATATATATATTTTTTCCCTTAATAAAATAAATAATAAATCATACAATGATTATTGATTAGTTAGAAATGAATAAAAAATCAATTGTAGGAAAAAAACTATTTTCATAAAAATAAAATATGTATGCAACATATTTACATTGTAATATATTAGATTAATCAGTATTTATAAACAATAATAAAGAAATTAGTAGATTATATATGAAATTTAATGAGAAATAACCATTTAATTATGGTTATTATGTACTAAACAGAATATAGTCATTTTGTGGTTCAAAAATCTTGGTATTCAATTTTGTGTGTATATATTATAATGAATACATAACACTTTTATAAATTTTATATAAAAAAATACTTATTATTTTGAAATAAAAATTTCATTATATCCTTACGATAATTTTTTTTGGGAATTTTCTAAAATGATTACTTTTTGAGTGAATATTGAAAAATTCCAATTTTTGTAATACTGTTATATTTTTATTAAAACATTTAATTAAAATGTCCAATTATTTTTTTAATTTTTCATTAAATGAAAATAATCATACTTTAATTATAAATTTTTAAATTAATCAAATAATTATTAAAATTATAATGTATATTGTATAACCTTATTATAGGATTAAAGATTCATTCTTCTAAAAAACTATTTTTTATGCATTTTTCACATTTATATTAAAATTATTTTCAAATAATAAAATAAATTTCATATTAAAAAATTTATTAAATATTTTTAATTAAGTGGTTTAGAATACTGAATATTTTTTTTAGTCAGTTCTAGTCATTTAGAATAGTGACCATGGTAAATATTTATCATGTTAGTAATATCCAGACCAAGTTAAAACAAAAATATAAGACCATAACGACTTACTAAAAAATAACATTATTTTATTATGTGAGTGATTTTCTACAAATACTATCCCCTATTTGGAAAATATGAAACTTATTTCCAAATTATTTTATTATGATATTTATAATACATCATTTAATTAATCAATTCAAAATGTCATTCTATTTCTTTTAATATATCTATTATATTTTCATTAGGAAAACAATAATGGCAGATTCATTATAACCTCTTATTTTTAATATTAATAAAATATCAATATTTTTTTAACTTTTATTGTTAATATTATTACCTTAAACACTCAAAATACTGTATTAAAATGTTTTCTGAATGTTGTAGAAATATAAATGTAAATAATTTTTAGAATAATATAATTTATATGTTTTGGTTGAATTATTGTATATAAAGAATATTATTAGTAGTTATAAAGTATAATTACTGTTAAATGAGATTATATTGCAATTCCATTTATTTATAGCTATCATTGAAGTTAAATTTAATGAATAGTTTGAAAAATCAGGATAATCCAATTTTAGGATAAACAATATTTTAGAAAATGATTTAAAAATAAAAAAAATGTGGAAATTTTCGATTCGAAATATTCTAAAATATCATCCATGGATGATTTTTGAACTAAAATACAACATAAAAGAAAATTTATAACCCATAATGATTGAAAATTCTATTACCACAGACAAGATTAAAAATTGTTATTGAGTGGGTTAAACCAAAAAATACGGTTCATAATGAAACATTAACAAGTCTAATTTTTTAGAGAAATTAATATAGAACATATTATTTATTAACTTGTACATTATTCTCATTTGGTCTACATAACATGATTATGATATACATTATATTTTATAATCCTTCATATTTACCATTATACAAATTCCCTCACATATTAAAGTGAACCTATTATCCTTTATTCCACATAACTTATTAATACTCTATATCTACCAATCGATACCCAAATATCACTTTAATATATCTCCTCATTTCATAGTATTATTGGTATCCCCAAAATACTATCCTAAAAGTATAAAGGTGTAATCCAATAGATTTTTTCTAATAAAGAGGAATAATTCTTAATTGAGTAATTAATGTTAATTTATTCTTATAACTTATTAAAGTATATTAATATCACTATAAAATAATTAATTATGTATATTATATATTATAAAATGTTAATATATTGATGTAGTGTCCTTTTTTCTTGTTTTTTTATTACAACCGAACCTAGAATACATGTAACACCATCGTTTTTTGGTGGTTATATTTTTTAAGAACCAACATTCCATGAGTGTTGTTTTAATAACATATGATGGTTAGTTTGGTGGGTTTTCATATAGATTTAATGTGGTATCTAATGGATTTTGGATCTGGACTTCTAACACCACGGCCAGGTTCATGCTGTGGGGGATCAAGTGTTTTCCTCAATGGAAAAATAACAATGGGAAATGGCTTGGCCTGACAATGGCCCAAACAAATGGCATAAGAGGGCATCATATTGGTAACAGAGTAGGAGAACCCGACCACAAAATTTTTGAAGGGTGTGGTGAGGGAGAAAACATAATTATTCTTTGTATAACACCTTTTTTTGATGGTTTATTATTCAATTGTTCGAGAGCACAATGCCCATGGACAAGTTATTGTGTGTTCTATTTCATTGGTCCGACTAGTTTTTTGAAATCCAAAATTCTTATTCCTTCTTTCTCGAATCATTAATAAAGGAAAGGTAAAATACACATGAATTAAATTTAGGGGATTAAAGGCATTCATAAATCAGTTCCAACCCATGTTAATCGAATTAGAAATAATTATCTTATCGATTCCATGGATTTATATAATTATAAATGATCCCATATGAACAAAGGTTCTTCCATAATCACTTAACTCATTAATGAATGTTGACAGGATTAATCAGGCCATCTATTCGTATTTGGTAAATATAAATTCTCCTACTATCATCCTTTTCTAGTGCATTTTTTGGGGACCAATCAGCAAATAACTGAATGTGTTCTTCTTATTTGATCCAAAATCATCTTCACCTTCTTCAGATTAACATAAAATGGAGCTATTATGGTTATGGCCATGTTTTAACATGTTATATTTTGGGGGTTTGATCAATTTTAATGAATAATATCTCTTTTTTAAGAGCATTATAATTATTTGACGCCCTGTTGGATAACCTCTTGGTTAATTCTTCCTTAGGGAATCCCTTGCATTCTAGATTTCAAGTTTCTCATCTACTTGAATTTGAATCAACTACTGATAGTAGTTACGACTTGTTATGATTTTTTTCTTCCACTTAGAGTATTCATCGATGTCTCTTCATATAGAAACAACATTATTTTATTTGAAACATATTTTAGGAGGTCATGGGAAGATATCTTGTTCTAGTTGATGTACAAACATGGTTTTGAAAAATTCACCCTTGATGAACCATGAAATTGAAATAAAAAACATCACGTAGGAAGCTATCTACCTTTTGGGGTTCTAGTTAATTTTTTTTTACTTTTTACTCTTCTTATTTTGGAATAATTTTGTTGAACATGTTTGGTATAAATTATAGGTTGGTGTGGCTGTGTAGACCATGAGTAATGTTTATGAATCATGATTCATTTAGTATGATTTATCTTATTTAACCATGTTTGATGTTAATCAAATTTATTTAATTTTCCTAATATTTTATCATGGTGATATGATATGTTTTTACATGTATGATCTATCTTGTTATGTGTGTTACAATTCCTTTGGAGGTTTTATTATTAGTATGTTAAATAGGCAGACATCGTGATTTGGATATCCCATGGAGAAGAGAGTGTGCATATCTTATAATGACAATGATGATGGTTCGAAGCACATGGTAGGGGCATGCTGACTTAGATTACAAACTCTATGTAATGATATTAATGTCAAAATAGAATATTCATCTCAAACCATTCTTTTTTTTATTTTTATTTATTTGGCTGTCAGAATTGAAATCAATCAATCATACCTCAGAACATATTTAACTATTTTGAATCATCAAATATTATAGATATTTCCTATATTAGAATAACATTTCATCATCAATGTAGTTATCCTATTAGTTTTATCAACTAATGAAAAAAAATATTTATTATTTTGTGATATTTCAATTAGATCTTGCAAAAATAAAGACATGTAAAGATCACAAATTACTATATCCATAAGTATAAAATCAATAATATCTTCTTCTATAGTATTGTATTTATTTTATTTTGAATATTACTTCATATCATTTCTTAATCTCATCATAGATCAACAAACTCAACCCATAATCGTTCAATGAATGCTTAAGGAGTAAATTATTTAGATTTAATGTAATCTTATTATTCGCTGATTTAAGAGAATACATACTCATGAAATTTATATCTACTAGATCCAAATCAAGGATTTAGTTTATAATTTAAATCTCCCTTTGAAGTTTCTTTATTTTTCAAGATCCATATAATTTTCAGATGTGGCCACAAAATATTTCCTTTTGGAGCTTATAAATTTCCAATACATATTTTCTTTTATTTTCCTTGGTGTAATCAATGCCTTGATACCCATAGACTCTAAATTTACAATAATAAATTTATATAAAATTGTAGTGGAAAGAGAATTGAATGTTACATAAAATCATTCCAATGATTAATTTTATATATTTATGTTCTTAAATTAAATTTATAAATATTAAATTAATTAAATTTTTTGTATTTTTAATGATATTAACCAATAATTTAAATACATTTTCACAACCTATGTAGTTTCCTTGAAATGATATTTTTAAATAAACATTCAAATACAATACATGGATTCATAGTCACAAACTTTTAAAAAATAACCCCTGAAGGGAATGTTATATGACATTTTATATACACAATATGATAAAATAAATTGTTATATAAAATTTTTACATCAAAATAATATTTTACCATTAATATTTAATTTACATAATGGATTATATACTTTATAAACTATCTTTATGATTCTCTGTGTACATGATCTATTTCTATAAAACTATCATTAAAAAAGGTTCAGTATAATTTTTAAATTAAATGAACATTATAATTTATTAACTATTTTCATTCAAAAAAACTAATTACTCTTATTTTTATCATTATTATAAAAAAAATTATTATATTTTGGTAATGTTGTTTTTTGAAAATTAATGTTTCAATTGAAGTAAATAGAAATATTAGTGTTAACTATTTTTTTCGCTAAAACTATTCTATTAAAAATATATTTATATTCATAATTGTATTTTTTTTAATAAAGTTGTCATGATTTGGTCTCCCAGTTCATGTCAAAGGAATTTATTAAACAAAAAGGGGGGTTATATGGAAATCTCGAGGTGTAATGAACTTACACCCTCTGAAAGTTAATGAAACGGACAAAAAATACATTGCAAACTAATGAAAAATAAAGAGAAACAGCCCTGTTGATGTCCTCATGCGATCAGCCCTACTGAGAAAAATTTCAGTCCTGCTGCATGTATGTCAAGAGTCCATGAGATTAGGCAGGATATTCTGATTCTAAAGGAAGCAGCAGCTCTGCAGTCCTTTTTAAGATCCTTCATCAAACCGAGCAACCAGACATCTCAGTCCAGCTTTCATAAATCCTGCAACTGATTTTCCATGAGACACCTCCTCAAATGCTTCTTTCAAAGATGGATCCTTGTAAATGCAGTCCATCCATAAAATCAAAGAGCAATCCTAATGGAAAAATTAGAACAGCCCACGTCTTCCTCCCCTCAATCAAAGGAGCAACAACATCAGGTCGAAACTGAGGAAATCATTCTCTTAACTTCATGAAAAAACACTTCTTTTCCAGGAGAGATTGTATAAAATATAGAGCTCATAGAGAAGGCATCCAACCTTTCTGTTTAAACTCAGAAATAAATCAGATGCAAGGATACATAGAAGATCTCATCTGCAAGTTTTTAAGAAGTCCAGATGATGTCAAAAGAGTTCTTTAAGCCGAACAGAGGTGTATGCAAACTTCTGAAAAAAGGAAAAATTTCAATCCCAAGCTCCAACGCAATAGATCAGCAGCATCATGCAACTGGCCGACAAGCATACCACATAGAAACACTTAAAAGGAGCCATAAATCATCCAAAATGAAAAATGCTAATGAGCAACAAACCATGATAATATCCATCTAGCCATGGAATTTTGTAAATGAGATCCTCATGCAAGGAAGAATAGATGTATAGCAGTCCACCTTCCAAACAACATCTCCAGTGCATAGCTCTAAGGAGCAGTAGAAAATATCATCCAGCAGAAAAGCAAGAACAAAAGTGGATCAATGATGGAAATTAAACTTTCGAAACATGATCAGTTTAAGAAATCTTTCCTGATTATTTCATTGAAAATTTCTTGCTTTACAGCCAAATAGGAGATCTTAGTGATCTCTCCTTTCCTAAAAGAATTTTATAGGATTTCATCACTGAGTCCCGCCGAAGAATCAGGAGCTTCACAAGCTAGCATATTATGTTTATCAACCCTTTCAGCTTGTTTCTCCTTCACTACATGTTGATTTTCAATAGGGGATGATTCATTATTTCTAGCAATTTCCACGGAACGAGTGCCAATAGTCCTCTCCACATGTGAATAATCCCTGTGTTTTCTAGTTTTTTTAGGATTGGGTGTAATAAACCCATCTCCATCCACTATTGGTTTATTACCTTTCCTAGCCATATCCCTTAGGTATTTCTCCTCGATATTAGTATAATTATCTTCCTTATCAAATTGTGATGGACTATCTTCAGATGCATCACACCTCTCATTTTCCTCATCTTCCTGAGTGCCTTCTTTTATTTTCACTATCGACCTATCTTCAGGTAAGGGTGAGGGACTATGATGGAAATTTTCATTCACCACAGTGGGTGAAATCTCTTTCTCGCCCTTATTCAGAGAAGAACTTTCATGATCCCTCCGGGTGAGCAAAAAATCACAATGTTCTGTATGCACATTAGAAGTCCCGAGGGCATACTTGGCAATAGGAGTCCCAATATCATCAGCAGGGTTTGATTTAAGAGGATCCAAGTTAATTTTAGCATTATATTTTTCTACCCAAACTGCTTTGCAACGAGGTTGAGGTGGTTCAAATTTTTTTTACTCACATTCCTCCATAGAATGACCCACTTTGTAGCAGCAATTACAATAAGGTTGTACATTTTCAAATACCACCTCTTGAGAATAACCTTTATCACCATTCTGGAAACAAAATCTGGAAGGGAATGATTGTGATATATCAATCTCAGTGCAGATCCTAGCAACTGAGGGACACGATAAGTTCAAGGTGGCAGAATCTAATCTAATCGGAGTTCCAAATAGACTTGCAATGGCGGTTAGACCATGCTTCTAAAAGATATGTAGAGGAAAACCTAGGAAGCCGATCCAAAGTAAAACAATAGGGGGCTTAGAACCTATTTCAAAATCTGGAGACCACTTGATAACCTTCATAGAAGCCCCCCCCCCCAAAGACCATGAACATCGAATCCAAAAGTGGTAATAGTCATTATCCGAGGAGAACCGAAAGACAAAATTCATAGAGTTCAGAACTACAATATGAAAGTTTTTAAAACCTTTGTTTTCAAGAGTTTTGCGTAAGAAGAACATAGAAGGGTGATTTTTGATAAAGCGGCCTATAAGAACAAATCGTAGGTCTGAAGCAAGATCGTGTACCTCATCTTTGGAGAACTCAATTGCCGATAGACCTCTATTTCTGAAGGTTTTTTGAGCAATAAAGCTGGAGGCCTTCGATTCTGTGCGTGGGATTCTACCTGAGACTACATCTGCAAAGGATCACTTATCTTGGAAACCTTGATCAGCAAAGTTAAGGTTAACACGCCTATCGCCTGAGAGCGTCACCTTCATCGCGTTAGGATCCATCATAATTCTATATAATTAGAAGATGAATCATGTGAAATATTTTTCTTACAAGTATACATAATTAATTAGAAGTCATATAATAAATAATAAATAATGAAAATAAAAATGTGATTACTAAAAAAATATTTTTTATTTGAGAAAAAATTATTTTACATTGTATTATATGACGTCATGAAAATATTAAATTTCTAATATTTATAATTTCAATTTGTTAAAATATAATTATATTCTTTTTTAATCTCATCGATGTTATAATATAGTAACATTTTGAGTTTTTTATAAAATAAATAATTATTAATGAACTATAAAGAATATAATTTTTACAAATACTATAATTTTTATGAAATATCCATGATATAAATATAAACTAAAATATTATAAATATTTAATATGTACATTAAATAAATTTTATGAGTAAAAAAAATTATTTATTAATAATATTTTTAGTTTTTAAATAAATATATAAAATTTTAATGTCTTTGTTATATTATATTATAATAAAAAATTATTATTTATTCCTTACCATTAATAAAGAATTATTGAGGTTCCATTTAGTTTCTTATGGATTTTATTTTCAAATAAATATCTATTTTTTAAATAATAAACCGATAAAAGTAATATGGATCATATTAGTAAATAGTTGATAGCCAAAATGATAGAATAAGCTATTATTTATTTTAAAATAACCCTCATTTTTAGTTTTATGAACACCCATCCATCATGCCTTTCATATATTTTGGAAATTTCATTCATTTACCATAGATTTTATAAAATTTCTAATGACACACTCCTTATGTAATCCATAATCCCCTACTAAGATTAAAATTCCCTCATCTGATGACATTAATTTCAATCCAAATGAGGCATCTGAAATAGAATGTCAATGTTTTCAAACATCATTCTTGTTTCTTAGTTGTGATTATATTGACTAAAAACTCTTTTAAAACAGCACTTGTTGTTATATAATGATATAATTGATATGTTATTATACTATTTATTAATTATTAATGATGATATACATCTGTATACCTCTTTCTACATCCATTTTCAAAATCTATTACTATATCAAAAATACATTTCTAAACACATGTTTTCATTTCAATCCATCCATTTCATTTTTTATTAAATAATGTGATAAAAAAATACATTTAAAATTGAAATTGTAATAAAAATTACTTATTTTTAAAACATTAATATTAACTTGTTTAACTCATCAATTTTAGAACACACATAAAACATTTTATCACAAAAGTATTTTTTTGTTGCATATGTGAACAATGATATTTTATTTTTTACTTATTCCATTCAAGGATATTCTTAAGTATATATTTCATAATTTAATATAAAATAATACTAAATAAAACATTAATATGATTATATAATTAAAAAATGTATGATAATAATGACATTAATTTTAAACAATCGTAGTCCTTTTTAACAGAAAAAACATAGTTTATGAGGAAGAATGGTTGAATGGTAACTATTTCATGGCCTAATGAATTCCCATGATTCTATAAAAATATAAAAATAATTCATGGAAAATTATATATATTTGGGGAATATTTTAAAATGAAATTATATTATTACATATATTCCAAATAAATTTTGGAGACACTGAATTGAAGAACTATAAAAAAAATCACCAATAACGAACTATCAGAGGAAAAACCATAAAAAATAAATTAAAAACAATTATAATAATAAAATGGAATTATTATTATTTTGAGTAAAAATATAATATATTTAAATTATTCAAGAAGTTTTTTGACATATGAAGTGATATTGAATTGATGGGTAGGGTTTTCTTTCTAGGTCTCTAATCGTTTCAAGAATTATTCATTAATTTCTTATATAATATAATATGAATATAAAATAACATATTGATACAAATTTATTATTGTTTTACATTCATTCTTGGTTAGTCTATGTCTTATATTCTCCCTTTATTTACTTTTACATCATATACAACATTGTTTATAAGGTTTACTTCATACTATGTAACATTATTCATAATATATTCTCCCCCATATAATATTTAACACTTTAAAAATATGATTCCTTTATAAAATTATTTCTTATATATCAATATTCATCCAATAATAATCATGTATTTATGGTTATATTTAATTTATCCCCTTACATCACACGATATAAAATTTAAAAGGGAACTATTAAAACAATTTTATCTTCATTTCCTTGTTTATTATAAATTAAATATATATGTTCAGGGTTAAAATAATTGAAAATTTTATTATTAATTTCTTGTAAAATAGTATTTATCCACTTTTGATAATTATTTGTTTGATATGATTGACCGGACTGCATTTCACTGTATCAATTTTCACACTTACACCATTGTGGTAAAATATTTTTTTATTATAAATTCCAAATATAATATCAAATTTAATTTCAATTTTTATTCCATAATTTAATATTTATTTATTTTTAAAGGGTAAATTATGCATTCATTTATATTTTCCTTGTAGGTTGATGTGATTTGGAGACCCTTTAGATGATCTAGAAGGAAAACGGTCAAAATGCATGGAAGCCCAAGGGCACGTGTCCAATGTTTTGCATATAATGTAAAATTAGTGAATTAAAATGGGATGAAATTTTGTGTTCCGATCAAAAAATTAATGGGATACAACCCATATATAGAAATTATAGCCCAATTCGTCCATGTTGGGGACCATACGAACCAATCTATCCAGTGGATAGAATCTGTACAAATTCAAAATTTAGGTTCTATATTTAGACAATATATCAAAACAAAAATGTCCAATGTCCTCCATATTTTACATAGATACATTCAAGTGTCCATTAAAGAACTCTAATATTTTTTTCCCATCCAGTGATATGACTGTTTACTTATGTAAAACTAAGACAGAAGTCATATCACAAAAACATAGTGCCCAAAACCACTTCCCATGTTGCCTATGAAGTGGAACCATGGGAACCACATTTTCAAGTTATAAATTGGAGACATGATCTACCAATTTGAAGATACATAGTATTCCTCCCTTTATCCTAGAAATTATGGAGTCCCCCTATCGTCATTGGGGGATTAAGGATGAAGAAGGAGTTCCACCTGACTTTACTCTTCCTCTTGATGATGGGTTAAATAGAGGGTCTTTATTATGAAGGAGATATAAATATAGATAAATGAAGTCCCATAAATTGTAATAATATAGGTTTTATTTAATATTTTATAGAAATAATTTATTTTAGAGTCATATTACTTTGATTCATGTTTCAATTTTTCCTATGATTGAATCGAATGGAATGCTTATTTCTCTTAATTAATCGGGGTGACGTTCTGAGTGCGTGACTTGTGTTATTCTGATTGGACAATATAATAATCCTTTTCATCCCCACTTATTAGTGATTTAAATTTTTTTTGGAAGGAATTTTATGATACATATGATCTATACGTTGGTTATATGATTCTTTGGTAATGTTTTGGCTCAACATGCTTTGATAAAAAATAATGGGATGTAATTGGAATTTCAATTAATTTCAAATAATTAATTAAATATAACAATAAATAATCTCCAAGAAGGATGAATTTGAAATATTTGTAGGTAACTCACAATGAACCCTATGTATCATATTTTTTAAATTCCATGTGGTTCATCCACTATTAAACTCTTCAAATAAAGTAATTTTCAATAAACTACTTCAAAAAAACCCCTTCTTTTAATAATATTTATTAATAATACACACTCTAATCCTAAAAATTCTCCTTTAGTGATGATCTAGGGTCTTCACTAGACTATCTAATCATCTTTCAATCATAATAAATTTGATTTTTCAAAAAAAATCATATTAAAAATTTGTTTCTACTGCACTTGAGTACATTTTTTAGAGTTTATTTTTTATAATAGTATTATATATTTTCTAAGTATTTGTTCACATATTATCTTCCATAGTTTGTTTAAAATTATATTTATAAAAGTCTCATTTTTATTCCTTTTTCATGATTCAATATTCATCAGAGGAACAACTTCCATTTGAGGAAGAACTGAAGAAGATCTTACGTTATCGACAACAAGAAGCACCAAACAATCCATTGAAGGAAGACACAAAAAACATCGACCAACTTCTTGATCCTTCATTTTATTCTTATTTAAACAACATAAAATATGAAATAAAACCCTCATAAAATTGATGCAAATTAATGTAAATTAAATGAAATATCCTGAACTTATATCGAAAACTTACCCACTGATATTCAATTACAAGGTGAGACACCCAATTTGGAACATAAATCTAGTTTAATTAATTTATTTCCAATATTCCATAGACTCATAAGAGATGATCCACATATGAACATAAAAGATTTTTGTGTTGTGTTTTCTAAATTAAAACATGATAATGTGTATGAAGAATATGTAAATATTAGGTCATTCCTATTTTCATTAGAAGGCAGTGCAAATTATTTTGCAATATTTTGTTAATTCCAAAATAAGAGGTTAGGAAGACTTGAAATGCCTTTTTTTAATATTTCCCAACCAAATTAATCGAGAAAATAATAAATAAAATATGCATTATAATACAACCTCAAGGGGAAATTCAAAATGAATTCTTGAAATGATTTAAAAAAATTTGTTCAAGTTTCCAACACCACAAAATAAGTGATCAAATTTTATTATAGAATTTTTTGAGGGCTTAATTACTATTGATTGAAATATGATTGATGGTTAGGTAGTGGTGATCGAGTTGAATGGACCTAAATTTCTACAATAATACTAATTGGGAACATGGTGAAAAATAGACAACAATTTGGTTCAAGTTCCTGTGTACCCATTTGAGGTTTCCATGAGGTGCAGAGTACTAAATTTGAGAAGAATGTTGACACAATGTTTAAATAGGGAAGCACCCCTCTTTGACAAATTTCTATTTTCAATGGGATTTCCCAACATCCTCCTCTTATACATTTTTGAATACATATTTTTTTGACACCCACTATTTTGACTGATTCTTATAATTAAGAGAATCTTATGAGAGTTGTGAGGTGATCTTTCCAGGAAGCCTCTATAACCAACCCTATAGTAAAGAACCTTACTATCCATCCAACCCTTGGTGGAAAGATAACCAAGCCTATAATAAAGGGGGTATTCAAACCATCCCCAACAACAATGGAACAAAAATGGGTAGATTAGTCACCCACCACCACCCATAAATCCTAAGCCACCCAAAGGAATTTCCAACAACCCCCTGCAAAAGCCGAGCCTAGCCTAGAAGACATGATAAAACAAAAGGCAGAAAAAAATATCCAACACTAATAGAACACACAATCAGTCATTCAAGGCCTACATAATAAATTTGGACAATCATAAAATTCTATTGGTGAGATTAATATTCAAGGTTTTGAACAACTACCATCCTAGCCTGTTTCTAAACCAAAAGAAAAAGTTAATGTTTATTAATTCACACTTTATAGTGGTAAATTGTTTCTTCCTACAATGATTCTAACCAATAGGTATATCCCCTATTAAAAAATCTATTTCCCAACCCTAAAATATCACAATTAAATAAATACAAGAAAATAAATTAATCAAATTATCCTTGATGATTCCCATAAACAATCCATTCATCTTCTTTTCTCTCAAATACTCCAAAAATCTAAGAAACCTTTTGATAATTATATTGATAAAGAAATAGTATATACATCTTAAAAGGATAGGGCTAACATAAATTTATTAAATTCAGTTAAAAAAATTCCTCATTACACCAAATTTAATGAAGAAAATTGATCTCATATATAAAGGATGAAGGGGAATGAGTGTCAACGTAGGAGGATTGTCTTGGCATTAATCCAGTAAGCAGTGCCAACTAAATTTAAGGATATAAGAACGTTTAGGATACCTTTCAAAATAAGGGAGATATTATTTTTAGATGTTATTCTAGATTTTGGGGCTTCAATTAATTTAATTCCATACTATATGCACACTTCTCTACAGTGTGGAGAGCCTCAACCGATAGGTGTTATAATGAACATGCCAACCGAAGAACAACACCCCCATCAATAGTGGTTGAGGATATCCTTACAAAAAAGGAGAATCTAATCATTATTATTGACTTCTACATTCATGGGATAGAAGATAACATAACCCAATTAAAAGACCCTCTCATAATTTGGAGTCCATTCTTCAAAACCAAAAATATGACCATCAATGTTCAACATTATACACTGACCATGGAATTTGGTTTGGAAATGGTGATTTTTAACATCCTTGATGCTATGTAACACCCTATTGGAGTGAACTCCACTCTTCATATATATTTGATGGAAGTTATCTTTAATGATACTCAAAAAAAAAATTTATCTTCTCGGCCCATGATATAATTTATTTTCCACTTCTTCAATATTGGGTTATTTGAGTATTCATTCATGTATTGAGTGTTGTCTGGGTTTAGAAAAATGTAAATTTTTTGTTTAAAATAATGAGCCTGTTCATTAAGTGGTACCCATGACCATGTATGTTTCTGAAAATCTCACCTTCCAATATTCTCTTATCGTAGATAATAAACATGAGTATATAGAGAGTTTCATGGTGCTCACTCCCCCTAAATCCCCTTCATGAATTAAAAAACCAATGGTGTTAGATCTGAAACCACTTACATATAATTAAAATATAACATTCCTGTGGTAATTGACCAAATACCTGTCATTATTTCACAATAACCTCTCTCCATAGAAGGAATCAAAACTGCTTGAACATTATAGGTGTGTAAAAAGACGATAGTATGGATATTATATGATATTCCTGGGATTATCCCATCTATTTTTATACACCATATAATTGAAGATGATGAGGGAAATCACATAATTCATACTCAACACCAGTTAAATCCTACTATCCCAAAAATGGTAAAATTTGATGTTAGTAAACTATATTCATCTAGGATCATTTATCTAATATATGATTATATGTAAGCCCTACTAGTGAAAATTGTGCCAAAAAATATGAATAACAGTTGTGTCAAATTAATGGAATGAATTGGTTCAAACACATGTCAAAATAGATGGGGAGTCTATATTTACTGCCATAAAAAAATAATTCCACACAAATGGACCACTTTCCTCTACCTTTCATTGAAAAAAATTTATATATATTTAACGGTAAGTCTCATTACTATTTTCTTAATGGTTATTAATGTTAATTAGAAATCAATATATCCCTTGAGGATCAAGAAATGACAACCTTTACAATCCTATTTGTCACATTTTCATGCAGAATGAAGCCTTATGGTCTACGTAATGATCCTGGTACTTTTCAGGAATGTTTGTTGAGTATTTTTTCAGAGTACCATTAGAATTGTGTGGTCGTTTTTATGGAATATTTCACAGTTCATGAAACTTCCTTTGATGATTTTTTGTCACACCAAGGTTCATTCCATCGGTTTTTCATTGAAAAATATCTCATATTAAATTATAAGAAATATCATTTCATGGTTAAGAGGGGGATAGTTATATGGTAGGTTGTTTCAAATGAATTGATTCAAGTGAAAAACAAATTGAATTAATTTCAACCATAATCTATCCAAAAAGTGTTTGTGAGGTGCGACCATTCATAGGTCACGCTGTTTCTTACCATCGAATCATTAAATAATTTAGTAAGATCATATTTTCCATGTCTCGATTTTTGAAAAAGGACTCTGAATTTTATTTTATAAACATTTTTTGGATGATTTAAATTCACTAAAAAGTTTTCTCACGTCACCTCCCATCATCCAACCAATATGTTGGGATCTCCCCTTAAAACATACATGTGATGCCTCTAACATTTTAGATGGAACATTTTTATCACAAAGGGTTGAGAAAACTCTTCATGTCATTGTGTATACCTCACATACCCCTAACCCTGCCCAAGAAATCAATGCCGCAATAGAAAAATAAATCATTTATATTGAGTTTTCATTAGAAAAATAATATTCATATTTTATTAGGGAATAAATAATTTCATTTTCTGACCATTATTCCCTTCATTTTCTATTAAAAACCTTATGTTATGCCACACATCATTCAGTTCGTTCTCCACCTCTAGGAGATTAAACATGAGATTCATGATAAGATAAAGTGGAACATTTTGTAGCTAACCACGTTAGTATGATTCTCCCACCATTGGACCACCATGTTGACTCATCCCTTCCCATTGGATAATTATTTCTGTATGAGAACCTTTGTGATGTAGTTGAACATACCCCTAGGTATGACGAAATTAAATCATTTTGGTAGCATCTGTCGTCTCCAATGTTTTCTGCACTTCACCAAACCAAACAGATAAGAATGAGTTATGATGGTAAATTTGGGATGATTCATACCTATGGAGATTTTTTTTTGATTAGGTTGTTCAATGGTGTGTCCCTAACCATGAGTTTTATTATTCTTTTAGATTCTTCCACACTATTGTCTGTGGGGGACACTTTGGCACTCAATGTACAACTCGAATTATCCTTTAATATATACATTATTGGTCAACATTGTTTATGGATTCTCATAAATTTTGTAAGTTAGGTAAAATATGTCAACTCATAGGGAATATCTCAATGATGAATTAAATTACCCAACAACCCATTTTATTTCATATGATCTATGATGCAAGGGGCATTGAAATCATGGGTCATTTTCTAAATTCTTATTGTTTTGATTACATATTATTGGATGTCGAATATCTTTCAAAATTTATTGAAGAAAAATCCACATTGGACTGAGGAATATCGAGTAGTTATTTATATTTTTAGGTCTAAAATTTTTCATAGGATTGGCTTGCCTAGATTCATAATTAGTTATTAGGGTTCATATTTTTCTATCATAACATTAAAAACATTCTATATAAGTATGGGCTTATGAAATTAACTTCTATTGAATATCACCCCGAAACAAACAGAAAATTTATAATCTCAAATCAGGATGTTATGAAATTTTTTAAACAAATGCTACAACCCCATAGGAAATATTATATTTTACACTTGGATTATTCACATTAAGCATACTATATATCTTTTAAAACCCAGATTAGAATGTCACCATCTAGAATTGTGTTTAGAACGACATGTCACCTCCCTGTGGTTCTAGAGAACCACGATTATAGGGTTTTCAAACAATCTAATTTGAATCTCTCATACACAGGTGAGAAAAGAATGTTGCAGATTAAGGAGTAGGAAAAAATTTTAAAGAGATTTATTTGATAAATCTTGTATTAATTAAAAGAAAACCAAGAATCCCTTTGACCATCGCATCCTTCCATGTTAGTTCCACATTGGGAAGAAGGTCCTCCTCTACAATGGAAAGATGATGTTGATTCCAGGTAATATTTTTTCCCATAGGTTTGGACCATAAACTATTTCTAATGTCTCCCCATTTGGTCTTATTAATTTTCAAAATGAAGAAACCATGCTGACCATCCCTTTCGACGGGCAGTAGCTGATGCACATCTATTCAGACATTCTAGAGTTCCCAATGGAAAAACTCTCTTTTAAATAAGTAGTATATGAATGACACCAAAATTTTTTTACCCTTCCTTACTATAATCTATTTTATTACATTGATGAAACATCAAACTTTATGCATGCGGATGGTATGTTCTTGGGTTAGGTAGAAATTTTCTTCATCTTTTTTACTTTTTTACTTTTTTTCTTTCTATGTAGTTCTCCTTTCTCCCCACACTTTTGTTCCAAAATATATGCCCACATTTACATGGATCATGATTCCTGATTAATCGTGGGTTTTATTGAAAATTCATCAGGATTGTCCATATTTTATATTATTTTAACATTAATTATTTTTATGAAATGTGCATTTCAGCATAAATTCAATAATGTGGTGCGACTTTAGTTTAAAATTTTGTGCTTTGTTGATGATATAAATAGTTGTATCATTTTGAAATCACTGATAATAATGGTCCCATTATGTTAACAGTGTAATGGAAAATTGTGTCACAAATATTTTCTACACACCATTTCAGCATCCATGATGTTTGAAAATATCTTACATAGTACAAGGTAAATATAATTTAGGTTAATTTTTCACTATATTCCAAAATGAATTTTCTATATGTTTGTTCGTTATCTGATCTATTTTGTTATTTTACATGACTGACCTATGTGTCTATACCTATTATCTTACTATTGAACACCCTTAAAAAATAAAAATAAGGTAATATATTATCCATGTCAAAAAAATCTCTTCAGAACTTTTTATCTTATTATAACTATTACAATTATTGTCATGAAGAGAAAAAAAAAGGATGAAAGAAGAGTGTGAGAATTTTTACAAGTAGAAAATTTGAAATAAAAATTAATAAATTAGGTGATTGAGGAAATTTACAACATCTGAGGATATCTAGGCCGATAGATTATATTTTTAATTCATGGAATGCTTAAGTCAGTGGGTCTTGAAATTTTATTGCAAAGAATGTCTGAAAGGTTTGGTAGAAAGAATCATATATGTAGATAATTTTTAAAATAATAATTATTTACTCGAGAGAAAGTGGAAATACTAGAATGAAATTGTAGTCAAACATAGATGTAGAAATTTGTGACATGATTAACTTTTGAATTATTTTTTCGATTGGTAACATTAATCTATTAAAACGTCATTCTGATACAATTTTAAAACATTTATTTCCACAATCACAGAGAATAACTCAGCAGTGTGATTTTGTCATTGATCACATTATATTCTGAATTATATTTTCATTGAAGGTATAATATTAATGAAGTTGGAAATATCTACATTCAAAATTTAAATATGACTTTTCTCAGGAGTGAAAATGTTTAGGTCTGGGGGTGTGATCGCACCGCTATTCACGGTTTCATTTTCACCCTTACGCCACTATGCTAAACTAGTTTTTTATTTTAAATTACAATTATAATATCAAATTTAACATCATGTTTTATTCCATTATTTAATATTTATCACTGTTAAAAGGTGAAATTATACTTATTTTTAGATTTTCGTTGGAGGAGAAGGTGATTTAAAGTCCCCGGAGAAGATCTAGAAATAAAATTGGAAAATTTGCATGGAAGTACATGGACATATTTCCACTATTTTGAACATTACGAAACATATGTAAATTTTAATGGTATGGAAATTTTTTATCATCCAAAAATTTATGGGATATCAATCATCTCAAGAAATCCAATCCCATTTCATAAATATATTGGCCCAAATAAACAAATCTTACAAGGATATAGAATCCACCCGAATTCAAAAGTTAGTTTCTATATATTGACAACATCTCCTAGTAAAAATGTCCAATGACTGCAAAATTTAATAGGGATATAGTAAAGTGTCCAGAAAATAACTCTACTCTTTTCTCCAAGTCTTGATATAACTATTTATTTGTCAAAAACTAGGTCAAAATTGGTATCTTGGAATATGGGTTCCCAAAACAACTTCTCAATTCAACTATAAAAGGGAATATGTGAACCTCATTTTCAAGTTCCAACCCGAAAAAATGCTCATCTAATATGAAGTTCTAGAGTATTACTCTATTTATTCTAGAATTTCTAGAGGCCATTATATTCATAGAGTGATCAATGATGAAGAATGAATTGCAACATACTTTCCCCCTCCTCTCGATATCGGGCTCAATAGTGGGTGTTCGTTGTCTAGGATCTCTAGAGCATGTAATGGAAGTTACATCAATTTTACATAACAAGTTTTATGTATATTGGGATTTAATACATTTCATTTAGATTTATCTTAATTTAATTTACATTTTAAATCTTTTATTGATTTAATAAAATGGAATTATCATTAGTTTTAACCAATCGGTTTGAAGTCATCAGCATGTTACTTGTGTTGTTCCGATTGGAAAACACAAGAATACTATTACTCAACAATTATTAGGGATTTATGTTTTTTTTAATTTATATTACCATTAATTTGATCTAGAAGAAGGTTATCTTATTGTTATGTCAATTTTTTTCTCAGTGTGCTTTGATGTAAAATATTGGGATGTAATCAGGATTCTAATAAATTTAATCCAATGACTTACATAAAACCATAATTAATATCTAAGAAAAATGAACGTGATATATGTTTATTTAACTCACAAAAAACCCTTTGTTTCATATTTTTAAAAATACACTTGATACTTCAGCTATTAAAATCTTTATATTATGTTATTTTCTTTAAACATTTATCAAAACTACCCCTCTTTTAGTAATGTTTATTAATAATACACATCTGAAACCTATAAAAACTCATTGATATTCAATATAGGGTCTTTCATAGACTATAAAATTATATTTAAATCATAAAATATTTGATTTTTCATGAAAGCGTTCAGCTATACCTTTCCAATTTTTATGAAAATGTCAACAAAAAGTGTTGATTTTTTTATGGATTTACCTTTAATTTTTTTCTTTATTATTGTCATCATTATTTTTAAATGTCTTCGTTTATATTATATATTATAATAATTTTTTTAAATCACCAGTTTTATTCAATGAAAATCAAATATTTTTTTCATTATTTGAAAATGAAGATATTTTTTTATATCAATGTTGAGTAAAAAACCCATAGATTCTGTAAAACATATAAAATTTACCATCCTCCTCTAAATTAATATTTTTCTATTTAAAAACTCCATTACCATATAATTATTTGACCATTTATTATCTTTTATTTTTATGAATGGTACCTTTATTAGAAAGAAAATTCCTTGTTAAGATAATTATCCAATTCGTTATCCAGGTTCTTATTTATACATGGTATTGTGGAAATGAATTCATCATTGAGATGACCACTTATTGTTGAGAAACTGTTATTTTCAACAATACATAATATTTATATTTTAATAGTGGTAGATTCTTGAGAACAATACTCTATTTCTTTATAATGATTTTGATGTTCACAAATACCCTTAATTGTTTTCTAATGATTTTATTTTAAGAATTTGTCAGGAATTTATTATTAATTGGATTTTTATTTCTAGAAGAAATATTTATGTTCTTGAACAACAAAATTAAATTGCTAAAGTATTCCCATTAGCATGTTCTGGAAACACTATTCATGGTCTACATATTTGGGAAGTGCTTAAGCATGTTCTGGGAACACTGTCCATACCATACGTGGAGAAACGTAACATAAGGATGGAATGCGGTATATACATTATGAGATATCAAAAAAGTGTGGTTAATCAACCATACATTATTGGAAAAGTGTGGAAGAGGAACCCTACATTAGGAAGGAACCCTACGTTTGGGATATGAAAATTTATGGTTCATCAATCTTACTTTTGTAAACAGCCTTACGTTTCATCAAAAGTATGGATCATGTACCATACGTTTGGATGTTATTAAATGTATCGATCATTTATCATACGTTTTAATGTTGAAAATATATGAATGGTTCCTAAACCCTATGTTTTTATTCAACCATAGGTTTGAAATATGCATGATATATAGTTCAACCTTATATTTGTCTTCGGAGAATTAAATACGATATTATTATGCAACGGTCTGCAAGCGGATTATTAAGCTGATTTCAAGCCGGATTAAAAGATGATTTTTAAAGTGCGTTTTTGATTGACTCAAATACGTTTTATTTATGATTCAAAGTATCAAATTCAAGGATATTTGTATGTCTAATCTTCACGGATGATACAACTACCCTGTTATTTGAAATTTTTTAATATCCTGAGTCAGATGGTGATTTTTTTGGATATAAATTTGTAGGAGAAGTGCTCGTTGTTATTTTATATATAGATATGATATTTACACAGAGAATATATCCAAGAATTTCCTAACAACAACGAAGAATATAAAAAAGAGAAAAATAGATACTATCAAGAACACAGATTTGCTAATTACGAATAGAGAAAAAGATCTGTTTATTGAAGAGAAAGAATCACGAATGGAGATTCACTCATTCGACATCGAATATCTATTGTGAATCTACTACTGCTGAAGATTCAATTTAAATTTCTATATCTACTGCAACCAGATTGACTTAGAATGAATCTTCTTGAAAGATCATTACTTTGGAAGGTGACAATCCATCTACTTTCAATTACATTCTGTTACAATTTTGAAGAACAAGGAGAATGTATTTTCAATGTAAAAATACCTTTCATTTTATTTTTGAGTGACCGACTTCTCATACTAAGCTATGAAGGTTCTACGATTTATCCAAAAGGCTCTATTTTTCCTTAGATAATTATGGTTTCAACTGCCTGTACTCAGTTGTGGAACGGTCTGTTGATAAGAGGACCAGATAGTGAAAATCACCAAGCTCATGGAGTAGATCATTGGTGGAGTGGATTAGGGGCCTTCTATTTGCCTAACCACTATACATCGTCTATTCTTTCTATTTAAATTTCTGCTAAATTAATCCATCTAATTAATGTTAATGTGCATAGCTCTATCTTGAGAAGAATTTTTAAAAGACACAATTCACCCTCCTCTTGTGTATATTTTGTATAACTTGACCCAAAAATTGGTATCAGAGGAACCTATTTCTGAAGAAAGCTCTTGCATTTCAAAACCTTTAACAAACATTTAATTGAGATTTTACGGAGTTTCTATATGAGGTATAATGTCATTATTTCTTTAAATCTGTTAAATTTCGTCTGGGGGAAGATGAGGATACCATGGTAGCTATGATTGAAGATAGAGATGTTACAATATACACTATGGATATTGGTCAAATTTTGAACTTTCCTCATGAGTTAGTCTTTAATTTTGATTTGAATAATATATGTGATTTAGTACATAAGTCGAAGAATATTATGTCTTTTCTTTTTGGTTCTACAAATATAAAGAAGAAGTTCATAACGGATTTGGAGTTGGATCAAAAAATCCTAGTGACGTCTGTGTAATCTGGGATTACACTGAGGATGTCTGAGATAGAGAAAATCTTGTATCCATACATGTATATAATGTATCTGTTGATGAGTGATATAAGAACTAATTATCCTACGTACGTGGTAAGGTACATTCATTATTGTTATCAAACAGAAGCACACATGAATATTTATCTGTTTGGTTGATTCATATCAAAAAATTTGTTCAAAATTTATATGGTGAGGATGGTGGAATCCCGAGTTAGATGTCATCATAGTAACACTTTTGGTGCTTGGAACCTGAGAAATATTGGTTACTTACGGAGCACATTGAAACGAAAAACATTTTCCAGTAGGAGCTGTAGAAAAGGAAGAGAGTTCTCATGCTCAGTTTTCTATGTCCAAGGAGGGACATGATGAATCAAGACTAAGCACTGATATAATAAGAATAAGCTTTGAATGTGAAGAAACTCAACATGAAGGAAGTCAGGAGGGACTTAATATTCAATGGAAAGGAAATTCTAATGAGGAACTTGTTTCACATGTTTTGACAACCAGAGATTTACTCACTTATTTTTTTGTCAGAGAAGCAACTGATGAGAAATTTGGATAAACACAACATTTTATTTTAACTATTTCACATTTTACTTTAAATGTTTTTTATATACTCTTTATTGGGTAGATATTTGGTTAAACTAAAATTTTTTTTTGAACTTTTAATTTTTTTAAGGAGAGACTTTTTTTTCCATTTTCTTTTCTACAAAGGGGAGAAATATTAAGTGTTATCATAATCCTTTAAGGGGGAGAAACTAAGTTAAATATAATATTGTATTTATCTTTGAAAAATTAAAAACTATATGTAATTAATTTTTTATGTTAATTTAATTTCTTATTTTATGGGTTTTGTGATCATCAAAAAGGGGGAGATTGTTGAGAAAGTGTTGTTTTCTATAATAAATAATATTTTTATTTAAAGAGGGTGAGATTTTTGAGAACACCACTATATTTCATTATGATGATTTTGATGCACACAAATACACATAATTGGTTTCTAATGATTTTATTTTAATTACATTTACAGAATTTATTATTCATCATATTTTTTTTTTGGAAATAATTATTTAAGTTCTTGAACAATGATATTTAATTTCAAAGTATTCACATTAGCATGTTCTAGAAACACTGTTCACGGTCTACATATTTTGGAAATTCATAAGGGTGTTCTTGAAACACTCTTCCTAACTTATGTGGAAATGATTCCTCAATTTCTTAGTCATTATTATCATTAAATATGTATTAACATAACATGTTTTATAATGTCTTTATTTTTTTTAATACCGTTACTTCCGTTGTTTGATTGAGTGTGTTCAGATAGATAATTATATATTTTATTATCTAGGGGAATTATTGACTCAGATATATAAAAATTATTCTATATTGTTTAAATATCTTATACATGATTGTATTAGTCAAAGGTTATTTAACTAGATGACAACATCATTAATTTAGATGCATATTTTAGTTCCATTGGTTAATCACTCAACAATTTTGGATGTTATTATTTAGATTTCATATTCATGTGGAACACATTTGTATGGATAAATCATTATGATGATGGTTTTCCCTAATGTTATATAGATATCCAATTTATTTGGTAATGTTTTATATCTCCTTAGACAATGCTTCCAAGTCCTTGGTGATAAGACTTTTCACATGTTTATCTTTCTTTTATTATGATCATTCGATTAGGTTTATGAATTATTGGTGGTTACCCTTATCATATTCTATTATACTCTGATATATTTGTAATATTTTTTCTTGATTATATATAATTTTTTTGATATCTTGCATTACATGCAACATCATGTATTAACAAACCGTGATCAATTATTAATATTATTTTTTAAACAAAATAATTCTAAACAATAAATGAATCATGTGAGTATGAATGGGTATAAAATATTTTTAAATGTAAAGTATAATGGTTTAATAAAATGATAAATATTTATAAAAATCACTTAATATTTCATTGTGTCTATATATTTTTTGAAAATAATATTTTCTCAAACAAGGTTTTTGGTGCATTTTTCAACAAAAAAAGTGAATTTTTTTCCAATTTTATAAAGTTTTGTTGAAAATATAAAATTAACTTTTAAAATAAAATTTTAAACTTTATCTTTGATTAAATTTTTTATAATTATCTAAAAAGAGTAATCTTTCAATGAATTGTATTTAAAACTGACAATTATTAGATATTTTATTTTTTAATAATTAATTTCAAAAGTTACATCATCTCTAAAAATGTTTTATGCATAAATATATTTAAATTATTTATATATTAATCAAATTTAGGTTATTTTAATAAATTTCATAATAAATATTTATGTTTTAACTTTTATAAATTATGAAAATTGTATCTCTTTAAACCTGCTTTTCAGTCATTTATGTGGATTAAATTTTAACATAAATATTCAAAATATTGTTAACTGAGATTAGAAATATGAATTACATATTTTTTATCAGAAAAATTAATATTATATAATAATCCCAATATTTTTTTCCCAAAATGAATAGTAGAAATAATAAAAAATAAATACAACATTTATGATTTACCTGGGTTTTTCGAGGGGCTAAAATAAAATCATAAGTGGTAAAATGACCAAGAAAAATTTAAAAATAGTTTTTTATATAAATAAATTCAATTTATTAGTAATTAAGAATTTTTTGTCCTTGTTTCACGTGAAAAAACATAATTCCACTACATTTTTTTCAAAAATTTCATTTGATTCCTCACCCCACTTAAAAAAGGGAAAACCCTACCGTCTCTTATTCACAATTCCAAAAAATAACATGAAACATAACTACCCAAATACTTATCTTACCTTCATCCCATAATATTAGAGGCATTATTTTAATTAAAAAACCATCTTATGAAGGATTTATATATAAACTTAAATAGGACCTATAAATAAGAGGTAAATTCATAAACTTGTGTTTTGGTTTTATTTACTTATATAACACCTTAAAATTTTCTTAACCTCTTATGATATATCAAAAATAGTATCTAAATATTACTTATATGTTATTATAATAACAGATTTTTTTATATCCATATCCTCTTCTATCAAATGGGAAATAAACCCATCAATAGTTTGGAGGTGAAATACCGCCTCACGAGACGATGTAATTAAATTTCCATCACCACCTATCACATAACATTAACTCATTTAACATATGTATATTATATTTACAAAATATTTATACTTATATATTAATGATATCACATATACCATTTTACCTTCCACTCCATGGGAATACGATAATGTTGATCATGTATATTGTGGACTACTGTCGGGTGAAGTGATGCGAATCTTTTTTTCACGTGAACTATTACATGTAAGGTATGAAAGATAAATTTATCTAACATATGTGATATCTATGAAAAAACTTATTCAAGAAAGGTAATATTTTTTAATACATTTAGATAATACAAATAACATTCATTCATACATATGGATATTTGTCTCGAACAATGATGTAATTCATTTTCTATATATAAAATTAATGGAATACAATAAATAAATATATAATGAATATATATTATATTATTATCATTTTAACACTCTTGATATTATTTAAATAGGATAAAATTAAAAGTAGCAATACTATAAACCAAAAACATTCACTAAAAAGAAATATTTTTTACCCAAAACATGATTTTAACAATAAGATTTTAATATACAAGTAATAAAAGGTCATGGGTTTTTGACCTCTGAGTTTGTGGAATCTTCAGCACTCCTGAATCACACTTTGGTTGCATGAATTAAGCATAGACGAAATTCAATCGATGCCTTCGACCGGTTTGTCTTCGGTTTCTGGGACCTTCAAGAAAGAGCGGTTGTCGGGTTGCTTGATAGAAACCACATCATGATTCGATTCAAATCAGAGGCGGATCTTTCAAGGCCTGGTCAAGGTCACCGCACAACTTCAATGGATTTCAGTACTTTCTTCTTCGGTGGTCGTTCGATCTGTATATGAATCACGATTCTCTAGCCGCGACGGTGTGGGTAAGTCTTCCTAACTTATCTCAAACATTTAAGAATCCTTCAGTGATTCATATGATTGGCATCCTCATTGGAAGATTCATGTGCTCTGATAGTTACACGGAGGTCATGTGCCACCTGGTGAACCTGCAGATTTGTATTGAAGTGGATGCTTCTCGGTTTCCCTTTGATTATGTATGGATTACTATTGGAGAAGATTACATGTGGAAGAAGTGGGTGATTTATGAGAACTGGATCGATTTTTGTCTATCTTGAAAGCATTTGGGTCACACTTTGGATGCTTGCCTCAGGAGAGTCAATGTCCCGCCGATGGATGTTAACCGAAAGGGGAAACAGGTTATAGCAAGGAATGGGGAGGCTACACCATGTGAGAGTCTGGTAATTGATATTGAAGATGGTATCACTATAGAGTCTTTGGGGTCCAGAACATGGGGCATTCTTCAGGGGAGTGACCTATAGAAGGACGCTCATGATTCCCATGGTAATGGGATTTATACTTCGGTGATAACAGATTATGGTGATTGTAAGGGCGTTATGGAGGGTCTGGTTTGGCATGCTTCGACACAGGTTGGCATTGGCCGGGGTCCATGTTGTTCTGGTGAAAAGGGGGTTTTCAGTCCTTTGAGTCATCATCGGGTGTCTTTTGAGGAAAATCTAGCTCCTGAAGCTCCTGGTGTTAAGGTGATTCAAGGTAATCTTTTGGTGTCTGAGGGTTTCCAAAGGATAAAGAAGGATTTGGGAGTACCTGTTGCTTCCTCGGTTGGTCGGGGTTCAGTGCAGAGTGAGGATGAAAGGGTGGTCAGTGCTGCGGAGGGTTTCAACTCTAGTGTTAAGGCTTCTAAAGGCCTCGATCTGCTAGAAAACCCTTTTTTACATTTGAGTAATAGGTTCCAAGGGCTGTCTGAAGGTTTTTTGGACTCATGTTTGGAGGAGGCTGTTATGATAGGAGGTGATAATAGTCCAAAGACCACAGATGAACAGCAGGTTGAATGTAGGGTGCACGGTCCATCTTTTGTTGAAGAAGTGGCCAGGGGGGTGCATCATGCCAAATGACTGGGGCAAGAAGCAGGTGTACGGAATGTGGATAAAAAATCTTATGGGGCAAGGAGAGGCCCTTCGGTGGAGAGCACAGAATGGTCGAATGGAGGCAATGTGAAACCTACTGTGGAAAATGATACTTATGGTGATCGGCATTCCCCTTTGATGGAATGTAATACTCCAGTCCATAATCTGGGAAACAACTCAGAGTTTGCTGTTGATTCTTTAAGTGTGCAAGTTGGAATAGGAAGGGAGGATCCGGAGGGAGGGAAAGAGAATATGAGTGGTCTAGTTGGTCGATAATTTAGGTATGTTGTTAAAAGTGGGAATCAGATGGTTACTACAGCTGATGGTCCTTTATCTGCTACGCCAAGAAGAAGACCATGGAAGGACTACTCATTTCTTCCGAGGTCGACGCAGACTAGATCTTCATCAAAGATAAATAATGAGGTGACTTTGGCCCTAATAAAGGGTAGCAAGACCAAGAAGGTACCCCTAGATCAATCTGTTCTTGATCAAATTCACAGTCGGGTTCAAAGTGGAATTTTTTTGGAGGCACCCTGAATGGGAATCAGCTATCGGTGAATAGGACACATGCTTGGGATGCGAAGATTACTCCCCTTATTATGACATGAAGTCTACATTGTTTTATGATGTTTGACATGACTATGGTTGTATGTTTGGGTACCGGGAACCCATAAACCAGCTTCTAGAAATGAAAAAACTGAATTTCATGCATATAAGATGAATTAATTTATACTTTTTCTGTTTTATGTTTCATTTAAATTTATTTTTTATGGGGATTATGATAAAAAATTTACATGGTGGTAAGGGTTTTGTGATGGGATATCATCATTTATCATGATTATATATATTTATTCTTATGAGGATGATAAATTATGATAAACCATTATAGATACTCATGGAATTTGTTATCCTAATAAATTTTCTTGAAATTACATTTTGTTTCATTTCATATTCTTCTCTTTATGTAATCAAATTACTAAAGAATGTTTTTACTAATAATCATCTATAATTATATCTTCGGTATACAATTATTTCTCTTAAATGTCCATGATTTTTGAAATTTTTTAAATTATTTTAGTATTATCTAATTACTGTTCAAATAAATATCTACCCATGTTTACATTTTTAAATATTTGTTCAAAGAATTCTTCTTATCTATTTATTGAATGATGTGCATTTGAATTTTTCCCAAAACGTGAAATTAATATATGTTTTTAAACATAAACATAATTTTCTGACATCATCTCCAATCAATGATTTAATGAATTATTTCAATGTTATTCTAAATTTATTTTCAATTAAAAGTAACATGATTTTTTATTGAATATTTATTTTCAAAGTATAAATTATACTTTCCTTATGAAATTTTCCAAGTCATTTTTAAAAATTATATTTCATTTTATATAAAATCTATTTGTGCAACATATGATTTATTAGGGATATGATAAAAATATACCATTATTATTACATCTTTTAATGTTTCCTACTTATTATAACATATTTTTTAAGAATCCCATTTATCCTATATGTTTTATATGATGATAAAATGCTTTTGAAATCCACTTATTCTTCCGTGGGTTATGTTATGACATAATGATCAAACAATTATAATTCACTTTTTCTATTGATTATGATATGATGAAATTTTTATAAAACCTGTATTTTTAAGATTTGTGATATGATGAATGTTTTATTATATTGTGGATCACGTATTTATGGTTTTCATTATGTGACGGGTGAGACATATATATCTCTCCAATGCATTGGGTAAACATTTATATCTCATGTGATAAACATAATTAGAATTATAGTGAACTCAATTATTAAAATAATTTATAATTTATAAAATTCTTAAGAGTGAGTATTGATTACTATTATAGTGTGGGTAGAGAATAGATTCTATTATTATAGTTTCTTAAATGATCCTTAAAAAATAAAGAATTTTTTTTACTAATTGTGTGAATGGAAAAATATATATGTCTTATGCCAATTTTATATTGCATATTTCATCTTCAATGATTCCATTTTGATTGATGTTTTAAGAATTCCCATGATTTATTCTATGATTCATGTTTATGTTCTATGTTGTGTAGGGTATGGTATCTCAATGTTATTCTGATGTTCTTATATGCTTATTCTTATAAAATATTGATATCTTTTCTTATACCCTTTAATAGCATATGAGATCACCCTTTCTTATATATCCATTACCTAGGTTATATATAATGGTATTATGTATGATCTCTGTAATAATGGGGTAGTAATGAAGAAAATAGTGGGAGATGATATAGATCACATATGAACTTGTAGTTCATGTATCAATGTTTCCTAAGGCACTTGTCTTAAATTATTCTGGAATTGATCTTATTCAATTGGTTTCAAAGGTGGTTGGGAACAACACATTCCTCTAGTTGAGTTTTATTACCAAAACATCATTCCCTTATGCAATCATATATACCGGTATGAAGAAATTTAAGTAAAATGTATAGAAATATTGTGTATTATGATAATATTGCATAAATAAATATATTGGGACTAGAGTCAGTTAAAAAAATTGGATGGAAGTATAATTCCATTCAATAACAAACAATGGTAGTAAAATGTAGGCATACAATTTATATAGACAATCACCAACATGATCTTGAATATGAATTTGGTAATAGTATGTTTCAAAAAAATTATCCATTGAATATTGTAATGATATTAGGAATGAAGGGACAAAATCCCTAGGTATATTAGTCCCCTTGAAATTTAGGAACTGATTGGGAAGGTATCTAATCAAATAGTGCTTCAACAAAAAAACCATTCAAGTCTACGATCTATTCCATATATCTCTCGTGAAGAAGTACATACCTAACTCATCACATATACTATACTCAGAGTTCATATAAATGGAACATGATATTTTAATTAATAAAAAATGGTTTTGATTTTGGATCATATTATGAAATTAATATGATACAAGTCCACTCACCAACTCATCTTTTTTTGGTGAATGATACAATTTGATGAAGCTATATGAGAACCTGAGGATATAATGAGGCATAATTATCCTCAATGAATTATACCAATGTTAGATAATTTAATGGGTGAAATTAATTTTAAATGGGTTAAATGTAACACCATAATATTTTATAAAAATTGTTTTCTGGAATAAATTTAATGTATTTGATAGCTTATCTTACATGCAACACAGAGTTTAAAAAAATGATGATATATTACAAATATTATTATTTAAAAAAGTTGATTATAAAAAAGGAATTAAACATTATGGTATGAATAATATTAGACAATTTTTAAATATTAATTGCAATGGTTTGATATAAAGAAGATATATTAATTAAAATGTAATAATTTTTTTTATAAGTATCAAAAAATCAATTTCCTAATTTTTTTTATAATTATATGAAAAAATTAGTTTTTTCCACATTAAAAAAAAAATTATATAAAATAAACATTCTTTTTAAATTATGAATGTCAGTATTTTATTTTATTTAGTTTTTTAATTTTTTTAAAAAGATTAATATTTCATTGAATATTAAAAAAATAATGAATTTTATAAGAAACAACCTTTTCGTTTAAATAATTTTCAAAGTATCATATTTTTTATAATATTGTAATAGTAAAACCTGTTCAAATATATATTTATTAATAAAATTTATTTTTTAAAATTAATTTAATTTTAAATTTTTATATTAATGCTTTCTATACTTATAAAAAAATTTCCCATTAGAAAAATGATTTTTCATCATGTCTGTGGGTTTACGTTTATATTAAACTTTTTCACTAATGTGAACGGAATTTATAAAAATGAATTAGATATTTTTCATCATATTATTTTTGATATATAATAATATAAATTTTTTTTCAAAATTAATTGTATAAAATTTAAAAATAATTATCATCGTTATGGTTAAAATGGATTTATATAAGGTTATACAAAAACTTTAAGGGTAAAATGACAAATAAAATTTTTCAAATACCATTTTATAGACATATATAAACCTTATATATAACAATTTTTTGATAATGATCATATTTTACCCTTTTGGTATATGAAAAACAATGATACACGTTTTTTTAAATGACAAGTGTGTCTTGTCCCCCATTTATAAAAGATCCCCCCCTCCAATTTACAAATCCAAAACTATGTGGTTCAGAAAATACCAACCCAATTATGATCAAAAATTCATTATCCTCATCATATAGTTTTTAGTTTTATTATGAAGTCCTCCTAATATAGCTTTTGGTATAAACCTAATGATGTTCTCTCTAGAAGGGGTATAATTATTAAACATATTTTTTTTTATTTTCTTTTATTTTTAAACCCCACTAAAATAATCTAAAAAAGTATGATATAATTAAACAATAATATAATATAATATAATAGGACATTATGTTTATTTTATTAACTATATCCATAAACTCTTCCATAAAATTGAATCCAATATCATTGATCACAACTAGTTATAATGATGGATTTAAAATATTTATATATTATTTCTGAACTAATTATAATTTTTTAATTATTATATCACATGCAACTTTTTACCCAATATTCTTAGGGGATTTTATAACATCAGTCAAATGTACAATAAACCACTACTTCATGAAGTGATTGATTAATTTTTTCAATTATGATTTTACATAGAATGAAATAAGGATAAGTATAATATAAATATGATAATTATATGAAATAAATATTATTATATAAATTTAATAATTTTTTGTTATTTTTTTCATCCATCGATATAATGAAAACAACATTTCGGCATACGTGTGGCCTACCATTTCCACGAACGGTGTAATTAATATTATATCTCTAAATTTAATGGATTAATATAAATACATATATAGTGAATATATATGATATTTATATAATATATAACATTAAAGAGATAATTTAACAACAATAACTGTAAAATCAATGATAATTCGAAACCAAACATACATGAAAAATGGAAATGTTATAACGTGAAATAGGATTTTAACAAAGAATTGTTGATAAATGGGTAATAATTGGTCATAATTAAATCATATATGGATGATAAATATGATAATGTTAATCTAATAGATTCAAAATATTCTTTTATTTATTATACAGGGGTTTCAAATACGTAGAATGGAAGTTGAGACTAAATGTAATAGATTTTTGCCTAAACTTGTCTTCATTGAGAAATATGTTATGTTAAACAGATATATTATATGATAAGGTTTATATATAGACCCTTGAAATTTTTTTATCATGAATATATTTATTCAGATGATATTTTATTTTTCTTGTAATTTTATTCCTTCTTGTGGATTATAATTTAAAAGTAACTAATGTGGTAAGAGTTTTTTTATTTGATCCATTCGTTAACCGGGATTGATCATGTTTGTCACTCTAGTGATGAAATATTATGATGTAACTCTCAATAAACCCATGATTTTTCTTATCCTATTTATATTTACATAAATTATTTTTCTTTTATGTTTTATCTATTTTTGTACTCATAATTTATAATTAATATTTTTAAGAAAAATCAACTTTATGCATGTCTTCAGTCGAAATTTATTTTTATTACTTAAAAATGTTTTCTATAAATGTTTTAATGAAATTGTTATTATTATAAAATTATTATTTAAATACTTATTTACCCATTTTTTCATTTTTCAAAAAATTATTTAATTTGAATCTTCTTATTGTCTTCCTAATGTGGTGATTTTTACATTTACCATAAATGTGAAATGAATGTCAGTTTTTAAATATGAAAAAAAACATTATACCTTTATAACTAGTCAATTATTTTAATTATACTTTATAGGAATCCAAATATATTTTCAAATAATATTATTTTTAAATTTTTTGGAATATTTTGTTTTGAAAAGCTATCTTCCGAGTGGAAGGTCCGTTCTCCCCATGAAATGTTCTAAGAAATATTATAAAATTATTTTCCAACTTTAATGACTACCTTTAATGTTACATTTTCTTTAATAGATACATGTTCTATTTATATAAATATTATTATTTCTATAAATTATTTATGATTATTATGATAATATGTTTATGAATCCCATTTAACTTTTGTGATTTATACCATGAAAAAAATGGTTATTAACCCTGCCACTTTTTTCATGGGTTATTCAATGATGAAATGATAAAATGATTATGAAACCTATTTATTTTCCCAAAATTATGCAATGATTAAATATTTATGAAACAATATTCTTTTCATGGTCTCTAATATGATGTATATTTTAGGATATTATTTCATACGTACGTATAATTTTCATTATGTGTTGTGTGGGACCCAAATCTCACTCCAATGAATTGGGTAAAGATTGATATCTCATGAGACAAACTAGAATATAATATGAATTGGACCCATCAATGTAATTTAATTTCAACTATGATAGTATTGGAAGTGATCCTTGGATATTACGATGGTTTGTATACTGAAACCAATCAACTATGATATATTTTATTATGGTCCTTGAACACTAATGAATGTATTTACTATGATTTCATGTATGACATAAATCTACATTTAAGCCAATTTTATGTTTTCATGTATCACGTTATTTAATTGTATTATGTTTTTTTCCTAATATAATTTCAGGATTTATTCCATGATACAATTTTTTATTTATGATATAAAAGGAATTATTTTCAGGTTTTATTCTCATGTTCTCAGAACCTCATTCTCTATATATCTTAATATATTCCTTGTATATTATTACTCAACTTATGAACTCACACTTTCTTATGTTTCCTTTCCCATGTTAAGGAATAAAGATATTATGTATGATATTTATATAAAGGGTTGTTGTTATTAAGAACTTAGTGGGAGATGATATAACTCACTTATTAACTAGTTGATTATGTGTCCATGTTTCCAATGACAGTAGACCTAAATTATGATTGAATGGATCTTTATATTAGGTAATGAATATTAAAATATTATGTTGAAATATCAATGAATAAAAATAATTGGTCACAATATATTATAATGAAACCATAGTAGTGAGGCTTGGTCATCATTCATGTTTCCTTGGTGCTGATCCGTGGACAATGTTTATATCACAGTAGTGATGAGCCTTAACCCATTATTTTGAAATATTATTGATACGCCTTGAAATATGTTTTTTCAAGGAATATTCCAGTACCAAATTACTATTATATGTTCCCATGATTCATGAAAATTTTTATATGATTTCACATTTTTATGCCATGGTATATGGTATTCTACTAAGATCACACTTATACAGATTTCATACCAAGACAAAGGAATATTCGTTTATGTTCTTATTCAATTAATCATTACATTTTTATCATAATCACCAACAAACTTTTTTGTGATCTATGCCTAATAGATAATGATTAACCCCTTATAATTCATTTGAGATCACTCATTTCTTATATTTCATCATTTCCCTATAAATATCCATACAGATATATGTATAATAGGGTGTTGGTTTGGGAGTATTTTTTGTGGAAGAAATGTGAACTATATTATGAGTTATTATGGATATTTAAATAGTTCCAAATGGATTCAAAGTTTTTATCATGGAAAGTGGTTATATTTTATATGAATTGTAAAATGTATGTATGTTTAGAAAAAAATTAGAATGTGTGTGTTTCAAGTGACTTATTTAAACATCCCATCATGATTTATCTGAGAAGGTAAAAAATTAATTACTGTAATGATAAAGCATTAAGAATAATATTTATACAATAATATATATATATATATATATTAAAATAAATACATGAGGGGAAATCAAGTTAAAAACTCACCTTTAATTTTCCAATTCCTCAGGTAAAAAACTATAAAAAATGTATATATTCAATGGTTTAATAAAGACCCAAATATAAAATATGAAATAAAATTATTTTAAACAAACCCATTATCCTATGTGGGATATTGGGATCCTTTTAACAAGATGGTCGACATAGATCTCAATTGATAGATCTTAGTGAAAGGGAAACTGGGTTTGTGGTCTATGTGGAAAAACTATTTTTATACTAAAATATTATAATTAATGGAAGTATGGTTTATTATTAAAAAAGATTATATTTTCATGTTGCATATTATAGGTCTTGGATGTGAGAATCTTGACTAGTGGGGGTGAATTACTGGTCAAAGTCCATTATGCACATTCCCATAATTTCCCTTCGATGAAACATTTCCATAATTATTGATTAGTAAATGTTTTATGGGTTGATATACATGAAAAATATGATGATAATGAGATGTGAGATATTAAATGAACATGAATGAAGAGATACAAGGTTCGCAACACTCTTTTCAATAGGCGGATACACCCTTGATGTATAAGATGTCTCATTATACTTCAAAATTTACTACCACGAAGTCAATTATGAAAATAATGATAGATAGAGAAAGAGATAGTTCTGAACTCCAATAATAAGGATAAAAAAGTTACAAGTGAAATAAATAATCATGTTTAAGCACTCTGATGTGTGTGATCCTTCCACTGTCTTCTTTAAGAGTCTCTAGATAGTTGACATGTTGTGTACTCTTGTAATGATATCAATCACCACCTACATATCTGAATCTACCCTTTCCACTATTCTCATAGTGAGTTAATTTTCAATCAATGTACTAAACATATAATCAATGATAGTTTTAATCTAGGATCACCCATTACATTATGATAATATATTCATATGTGTTTCATATGAAAAAGAAAACATTAAAAAAATATTATATAATAATAAACACATGATAATGAGTTGAGTTTCATAAAAATTTTATATTAACAAAAAAAGGAATTCAGAAAAATAATGGGGTTGATTCCAATAATATATACCCTAGTGAGACATAAATACACTAAAGGATATTGTTATCATTGAAATAACTTTTAGACGATGATAAGAAAAATCTTTTTAATATAAGAAGAAATATACTTTTAACATTAATATATTTTTTTAATTAATTAATTTAATTTTTTTTCAAAAAAATAATGATATATAAAATAAAAATAATATTAATTAATTATTTAAATATTAAAAGGAATATTTCTATAGAAAACAAAATAATATTGTGGGAGAAAGTAGTTAGGTGAAAAAAAATAAAGAGATATAAAAAGATTAGTTACCCAATTTTTTTGAAAAATTACATGGATACTAATATTAATAAATCATAGAAGTATTTGTTTTATAATTCACTAATCAATATAATGAATATGAACACAAATAAAAAATATTCCCGACTAAAAAGAAAATATTTCAAAAATTCCCTTTACAGATGTATTTTTTTTTAAATTATGAATAATAAATTAGGGAAGTAGGGAAAGAATAAGTATTTAAAAAATCATGGATAAAAAATTATTTTTGGAATTATTTATAAACTACATAAAATTTCATTTGTGGAATTTCATATATAGAAAATATTAATTAATAAGAGAGACTGGAAGAGGAACCCTTACATTTACTCCAAACATCCAAGAACACACTCTAATATCCTGTATGATCAAAATATAATTATGAATAATAAATTTTATAATTTTATATGTATTTAATAACACATATATTAATAATTTATATTTTTTTATTATGTACGCGCGAGTTGTTTATATCTTATTTTCATCAGACGATGATATTAGTTTCGTTTATACAATGATTGTTTTGAAATGAAAATTTAATTCATAATTCCATGTTATTAGGTTCATAATTACAAGATAAATTATTGTAGTGGAATCATTGTATTGAAATAACTTATATATCCTAATTTTAAATTAATTTATGTTACACCTATGCTTTGTAGGAATGAAATTCACATCATGTATATTTCAAAAAACATTACCAACAATAATGAGTTATTGTATAATGATCCGTCACTTGAAAGATTCCATTTCAAGAACCCTAATATTAACATTATATGTCTTTTAAATTCACATACTACCACTACTAAGGTATTTATACTCATATATGATGAATATTCTAAAGATATTATAGCATAGTTCATGAAATGTTTGATCCAACCTAAACAATAACATGTTATATTAATTAAGGAGTAAGAGTTTGGATTATGTTGATTTTAACATATTTTTTATAAAATCACAGTGATATTAATAACACATCATTAGCGTATACTATTAATTTCATTAAGAGATTGGATAATATTATATATGATGAATATAAAAAGTAACTCATTACTTTCATATAATCAATACTTTTCGCAACATATTCATTCATAATGTAGGATTTAGGTTTTTTTATTGTAAGAATTATCTATAAAGATGATATATTAGTTTAGGGGGTTATATTTTGTTAGGTAATCAGTATTGAAAAAATTTATATGTGTTTTTAAATGTGTAGTGGAAGGGTCATTTTATAGGTGACTTCTGAGTGGATAATATTACATATTTCATTAATTTAATGGTTATGGAATATCATTTTAATATTATAAATGGACTATATGGGGGAAAAACAAAGATGAGATGACATACACTCTATAAACATAGTGTATTTTCATTTTTATATGTTTTATAAATAAAATAAAATGTATGCTATATTTAATAGTTTTTATAGTTTAACAACACCATAGACTACTCAACATGGTAACATAGTTCTTCCCACTAAAAATAAAATAGAACCAATTAAATAATATCAATTAAATGATAATATAAATAAAATAAATTTTCTCACATTAATTATATATTTTTTTAATTTAAATTTTAATTATAAATATAGAAAACGTTAAGAGGATAATTTTTCTTGAATGAAAAATATTTCTCATGTTAGTATTGATTATATGTTATTTATAATGTTGTTATATTTATTAAATAGATTTTAAATATTTTATATATATATATATAGAATACATATTTTATAATACATCACTCCTTAAAAAATGGATTATTCACGCATAATAAAATTTTCAATATACCTTTTTTTATTTATATTTCAAATGGTTATATAGATTTCTAATGGTTATATAACGATTATATTTTTAAATGTCATATATATATCTTTACATAATTATCTAAAATTAAATCATTCAAATATTTATTTGTTTCATCAAAATATTTTTTATATTTTTTATATATATATTTTTACCATGGTTATAGTTTGTTTCATGATCACCTCGTAAAACAATAACGATGAATGTTTCTAGATCATTTTTGTTTTCAAAAAACTTGTTGTTTAATTCTTATTAAAAATTTTATAATTATATTTAAGAATTAGTTTGGATAACTAAATATATATTATTATTTTTTGTTGTATTTATCCTAATAAAATAAATCATTATATTTTTTAGTTTGTTTTTGGTTGTAAAATAATTTATTCATATATTCATGTAATAAAAATGTCGGGTGTCACAAATTTCATGCATATTATATGTATATTCAAGGATTTTATTAGTAGCATAAATAGTCCATGTTATTATAACATCCATCATGAAAATATTAATTATGGTTGAATTATTAAGGGATTTCTTCAAAGAATAACTTTTATTTTTCTGGTATATTTTCACCTTTTCATTGTTTTTATTTTCCTTCAAACAAAAAAATATTTCCATCCTTAATTAAAAATACTTTGTAGAATAATAGATTATAACTTCTTCTATATTAATTACATATATTCTTGAAGGGATGAAATATATTATTTATTTTTCGATAGTATATGCAAGAACCTCATCCTCATATTCTTCTCATTATCAAAAACGTTCAGTGTTAAGAGACACCATGTCATGTTTTGAATGTTAATTAATTTTCCCTAAATGATTTAAATTTTAATTGACATGTTATAATTTACCACAATTTTGAAAATTATCTATCTTATTAATAATTAAGGTTTATTAGGAATATTATTAACATTAACTTCATAATCATTATCAAGGAAACTCACTAAAAAGTGCTAAATCACGCCATAATCAAAACAATTTAAAGGTTGTCTTTCATTTTACATACATTTAAATTATATTTGGAATTTAGGTTAAAGTTATATGAATTAAATAAATTGTAAGGAAAAATATTTATAATCAAATTTCATGTCATGAGGCATCTTTATTTCAATTTTCATCATTATTCTGGAGGATTTGAAAGTCATCACCTTTTAAAATTTTCTTTTCATCTTCAAGGATGACAACATACATAATCATTTGATATTAAGATGCAATTTTTTCAATAGGTTACTCATACAAATATTGATAATACAATGCTTATATTTTAGAATAGATGTTTTCTGAAATAATTATCAAAAATTTCTTCTCCATGGTAGAATACATAGTAACCTGTCTATTACTTTAAACCACTTAAATGAATTTTTTAACCATAAAAATTTCATCAATGAAACATCTTCTCTCATTACAATATATTCAAATTGGGAATGAAATGATTTTAATTATGACCAATTTAATTTCTTATCTCATTCATGGATATCAATATATATTCTCAATTTCGTATTTAGGGATTTAAAATTTATTACTCATGTTAACTCTTTCACCATGAGTGATGAATGTACAATATTGCATGATCTTTTATAAAATTTAATTTTATTTCTTAAAAATCATATAATTTCATATCATTCAGAATATATACATCATTATAAATTATTTAAATATTTTCTAATCCAAAAAATAATGTATATGAAACAATTTTATTCTTCAAAAATGAAATAACATCACATTAGACATGTGTAAAACCTTTTTGTAAAAAAAATATCATATTACCTTACGAAAACAAAACAAAAAGATGTAATCAATATGAAATAAACTCGATCCTAAATAATACATATAAAATATAATATATATATATATATACAAAATAATAACTTACTATGAAACCATATTAAATACAACATCCTACTTTGAGGACAATTATGAATCTAACTGGAATGATTCAAAATCACTGGTAGGCGGTGGACAAGTGGATACAAGAAATATTGTTTTAATACTATTATTTCAAAACTAGTTAATTTTAAGATAAAAAATGAATCCAAATTATTATGATGATTGATAAATATTATTATAAATAATTTTACAGACACAATATATTTAAACAATGATCACACGCTATTTTTATATAGAATATAATTATTAGAGTTCATGTCACAAAGTACATATATCCAAATTTTTATCTTGATATCAGTAATAAAATGAGAAAATAGAGAATGGGGATGGTTTTGAACCAAAATTATATGAATGAAGAAATCAAGTATCAATAATTAAATTAATATTCTACAGTCCGCTTCAAGTTCCTCTAAGATTGGTTCAAGTGTATGACTTTATTCTCCTCCTAAAATTTAGAAAATCATGTCTTGGATTCAAACTAGAATATATTGTAGTCTATAGTCATTTTTATATCTACATTCTATTTTAATTCATATTTTTAATGAATTTTGAAAATTCATGACATAAAAATTTATGTTATAAATAAATATTCTAGTTAATTATATGTCCAAAAATTACAGATCAAATCAAATTTAAAACATCATAAAATACTCAAAAATATTAAAAATATTAATAAGAATTTTATTAAATTTTGATGTTATTATAACTATCAATGTGTTGTATTTTTTATCCTCAATATCCCTAAAATATCAAAAAAAAATACATTGTGGTGTAGATAAAAATATAACAACATGAAACTATTCACTTCAATTCTAGTAGGGAAAAAATATTCATTAGAATTTCATATTATAGATTTAAATTTTCCATTATGTAATATCAATTTAAACTAGTTCATAACATATTAATTATATAAGATATTGTTTCATAGTTACTCAACCCTATATTAATATATAAATCATTGAATAGGGTTGCATTTTAATACTTGTGTGTAATGGAAATCATAATTTTGTATAAATTCATTACAGGCATCAATTTTTCATTTTAACAATATTCTCATTTATGTGTAAATTTTTATCGTCCTTTAAACATTTTTGTGTAATCAATAATCTATTAAAATGATACTTTTTCATTTCATTAAAAATATTAAATAAATATTCACCAAATCAACCATAAATAGCCTCTAACTATTCCATGAACATGTTGATAATAAGTAAAACATGAGAATATCAGAAAAAAATAATAAATAAAACTCTTCTAAAATATAGTTATAGTAATTCATAAATATTATAGGTCTCTCAAAAATAAACCTTTGGATAAATTTTTGTTTTGAGTATTTCCCAAATATCTTGAAAGGATAAATATTAATTGTCCAAGAATCAATTGAGTCATTCTAACCCCCCTGTCATGTCAATTCATAACGGATATTTAGAACAATGATTCATCGATATTAGGAAAATTGGTTGAGGGTTATTAATAATTGAAATTATAAACAGATACTCTTTATAATGATATATACTGTGGATATAAATTTTTTAGAACATCCATTTCCTCTGCTTGATTTCATGAAATTATAATATAATGTGTATGTTAGAAATTTTTTTATCCAATTACTTGATATAGAAACTCAATATTTTTAGGAAGGTGATATTAATTTTTTTTGATAACTTGATTCAACTTCTTATTATTGAAAAAAATATACAATATATCATTATCATTCATGAAAGAGTACCATAATAACCTAATGTGAAGTGATTAGTCTAATAATGGATCTACTCATAAAATCCTAAAAATAAACTTTCAACTCTAGTAAATCAAATGGTAGAATATAATATGAAATAATAGAAATTAAACTAATCCATGAAAACATATTAATTGAAATCTATACCTAATTCTTTAGAGGTAGTCTATAAAAATAATTTGGAAAAAATAAAGATAATTACAGACTATCTCAAAAAATCCAAACATCCCAACTACTTTTATTTCCAATAACAACATTTCCATTTAATGATTTAATATAATTATAACAAATATTTTCATAGGTCCATCTCTAAAAGAATTCACTTTCCTATTTCTCTTAAAAGTGTGCATCTCACCCTATAGAGTGTTGAAATCTAGCTTATGAATATTGAAATTGATGGGAACATTATATGACCTGAATCAATCCATCCTTATAATGATATCAAACATGCCCCTCTAATGGATAGTGAATATCTTGAAATATTTGTAATACTTACTAGAATTATGTATAATATAAACATTAATCATTAACTATCGTACTCTACCTAAGGTATTCAGAATTATATGAAATGTGTCATCATGTCAACCTATAAGAACAACTGATATAATACCCATCGTATAAAAAATGAATGAGTAGAACATTTATAAAATTTTACATAATTGATATTAGAATCAAAATAATTACCTTGAAATATTTATGGGTTATCATCAGTCTATGTTGGGTTATACTTAGTCATAAAAACGTGATCCTAATTCTACATATTTGATATATTGTCACACCAATAACAATTCTGAGACTATTTTTTTGCAAAATTAATCATTAGGTTTGTAAATTTACTATGTTAAAAAAACAATACCTTTAAATTCCATTTGACCCATAAAAAAATTGATCAATGTTTCTTGACCATATAATGTGCCAGTTTTGTGATAAATAACATATCACCTCCTCATATTCCATCTGCACAATCCATCATCTCCAATTGATAGTTAAATGGTTTTTCTCCCATAATATTTACTACAATATCATTTTATTCAACCAATCACGTGTTTACCATCACAATAAATGATTATATAAAAATAATAAATACTTATAATAATATGTTAGATCAAATTCGTGACTCAAACCATTATACATATAGTGGGTCACATGTAGCAGCCTCCTCTGAAAATTATGCCACATTATCAAAATGGTCTATATACTCCATGAATATTATTTTATATTTTTTTACAATTTTCTACAAATTTTTTTACATGAGGTGTATGATGATTGTATTATTTATTTATATATTCTCAAACACTTCCCATGTTATCACTTTATGTAGAATTGCCTATATATTAAAATCTCACCACTTTATTATGAATCTATCAACATATGAATAGAGAGCATGAATTTTACATCATTAATAGTATCAAAAAAAATAAAACAAAATATTATTTATATTAAACCGATGTACCATAAGCCGAGGATTCAAATAACCTTCAATGATCTTAGGATTATACCTTTAAAATTGTAAAACATACCCATCCCTGGCTATTGTGGTTAAAATATCCAATAAAATATGATATATATTTAACTAGTTCGGTTATATCTATCAATAAAAATATAGATCATTAGGAAACAAAATCATTGACCCTCATCACAATGATAATCTCTAGGTTTTTTAGTTACATCACTATACAATTCAAATGTAATTCATGTAATACAATTAAAAAACATTTATAACAACATAAAACAAACTACGTCTTGAGACACTACCAGACCCACAATTGTATATTTACAAAAAATCAGGCATAATTTTTCTTACATCACATGAATTACATCCAACTATTTAGATAAATATTTTGGGGGATTGAGTAACTGGGAATGTAATAAATAATCAACATATTCTATTTAATAAAATTTAATAGAATCCTTCTACATAGATAAACTAAAAAAACGATCACACTATCTTTATCAACTATAATCACTTGGGGAAATGGGTAAACATATGATGCAATTGACCATAAATGCTCATTTATTGGTAATAATATTTATAGTGAGACAATTAATCATGAAAATGATATGTATTATCATTTGATAAATGGAATTATTAAAGGTGTAAGATCATGAATCATTAACTTGGTAAATTAAGTATGAAAGAATAATCATAAATCATGGAATATAAAGGGGGTGAGTTTTCATGAGATTCAATAATTATAAATTCCAATAAATTATATATATATATATATATAATATGTCCTACGAGCATGGTAATCATGAATACATAATAATTTTATACTAATATAGGACTTTCAATTATAAACATTCATTAAAGATCACTTATAAGACACCACAAATTGTGGTCAATTCCTATGAATAAATTTTGAAAAAATTTATAATCATTCTTATTCCTAATATATATATCCAAATTAGCACTTCATACAATTTAAAAAATATAGAATCATATTTACGCGTAACATTATGGATAAGGATTTCTTAATTGGGACAAATCATAATGATGTCATAGTATAATAATAATTAAATAAAAGATTGGGGATATATAAAAAAATTTCAACACATTTCATTAAATTATCACATGAATATGTGGGACACATGAATACAAAAATAATAATAAATCCATAAAAAATTAAACAAAAATTGATTACCCATTGTGATAAAATACGAATCTAATGAAGTAAGTAAATCTATAGGTAAAAAACCATCTATCGAAATAATAAAGTATAAGGTATTTAAACAAAATCTAACAAAGGATATATGATTTAATCAATAATTCTATAATAAATTAAATGCATGGGTATCTTGGTGAACACTGATCAATCAGACTATATAATTAAGAGTATTCATATATAAAAGACATTGTATGAAATGTTATTTTTACTAGTATATGTTTGTAAGGAACAAAAAAGTAAATAATAGATCATTTCTCTAATATATATTTCATTTATTCCACAACTAAAAAACAGAATAACATATATAAAGAATTAGGAGATTAAATTGATATAGTATTCATCTATGTGAATGAAATAATTCATCAAAATACAAAATCATAAATAGATAGTGACTGATATATGAAATATTATTGATATAGATAAAAATAAATTTCATAAAGATAAGAAGTTGAATAGGATTTAATGAAAAATTACATTGTATTTATGAAAAAATAAAATAAAATGAAAATTTCATCTTTATTGATAAAGATAAATGTAAAAAAATCTATTTTAAATTAAATTAATTTTTTTTGTATCAGGTAATATAAATACTTAATTTGAATATAAAATTAATCATAATAATTTTGATGAAAATGAAATTTAAATCTTGAAAAGTTTTTTTATAACATTGTTGGTGTTTTCATAAAATCTATGATATTTGTCACATAATATTGACATTTTCAAATGGGGATAAAACAAATTTTAAAACGTTACATTAATTTTAAAAAGTACGAATTATTTTTTCTTAAAAATGAAATTAAAATATAACAAATTTTTTTGGATGATTATAAAAAATTATCTTACAATATTGGGCTCGTTAAACTGTTAAAAGTAACATGGGAGGCACCATAAATCCTTGTATATCCACAAAAAGTGGAAAAAAAGTGAAATATGAATAACAAAACTGAATCATATTAATATATGCAAGAGGATATGATAGTGATAAATATCATAACATCATGAAGATCAAAGAGAAAAAAGTACCACTAACAAACCATGTAAGGTATAAAAATAAATTTTTAATAGGTGGTAATGGGATAAATTACACATACAATAAATGGTTAATTATATTTTATAATTTTAATATTGTATAGGCAATCTATAAAAGATAATATAAACCCTATAAAAACATTATATAAATAGAATGAAGTCCTTGAAAATATAATCCCTTACTAGATTCCTAAATTGATCAGAACATGCATATAACCTCATTAATCATAAAATTTTGTTTATTAAATACATGACTCAAAATATTTCATTTACATTTTATTTGGTAAGTATTATTTATTATCACAATAATGATACTAATTTTTTATTGTGTTTTATTTTTTTCTTATATGTGACTAAATGATTAATCTCTTGATGTCAATATGAATTTCAGAAAGAGGAATTTATTTGAAGTTTACTGGATATCCCAAGTAGAAGTGTTGGTGAGATCCATCCCTAAAGAGTTCATAGGTAATTTATTATGTTGTAGATTAAGAACATTTTAAGTGTGATGTTTTTGAAATGATTTAAATGTTCAATAACATGGATTGAACACACTATGAGAGTGGACATTATTTATAACATCTATTGAATGTGATTAAAATGAAAATATTTATTTTCATGAAGAAAAATGAAGGTCCTACAAAAAACAGGGGATACAAATTATTTCTTAATGTAGTAATCATTTAGATGAAGTTATTCTTTACTACAAAAATTCATACATACTAAATGAACAATGTTTTTTGAGTATGCCTTTGATATATATTTTTCCTGTTTACAACCAACCAAGGACCCCCTCAACCAAATATATGTTAACAGTGGTCCAACCATAAGGGAGATGGTTGACTAGGATAGACGTATACGACCTAGTGAGGCTGAATAACATATACCAAGAGTCTATAGGATAACATGAAAATAAGAGCACCCATAACACCAATAAAGTGCCCCATGGACTACATAGTGTTTCACAACATAGGGATGGGAATTTTTGCATATTTTTATGGGTTTTGAACCTAGTTTTTATATCAATCAACAAGCATTAGGGTATTATCTTATAAAACGTGGCCTAAGAAATCTGTAGAGCAATTTTGGATTCATGAGAACAAGAACACTTTTCCCTAATTAAAAAATATATAGGCATAATGATGGTAGTTTGATCCATTAAATCACAACCTTTGTATCACATTTTACGTCGTTATATTCTTCCTCCCCTCAAATTATTCATATATAATTTCCATAAAAAATGATTTTAATGTTGCACTTGATGTTTGATCATCTTTATTGATCATGTAAAAATAATGTGGCTCACAAGGTTGTTTTGACATCCTTAAGGCAATCGATGTCTATTTCATATGATTATTCAATGCATAATTATACTTCTAAATATGATATAGAGGTATATTGAGATTTTGATATTCGAATTCTCTTATGTAAATTCATGTGATATTCCTATATTCACATGATTTCAAACTTCAGAATGAAGAAGTTGAATTAATGAATATGTTTGCAATTCTCATCGTCAGAAAAAAAATAATGGTACCCCATATTTGAATAATTAAAAATAAAATACATCATTAGGAATTCAAACTCATTTTTGGACGTGAAATAGTTTTCAGGGTTATAATATATCTAAATATAATATAAATAACAGACACATAGGTGGTGAAACATTCCTATAAATAATGAAGAATTATAATTGGAGATGATGTTGGGATATCGAGGTCTAAAATTTTATATAACTAAAATAGAGAACAATCATGATTCTTATTAAGGAGGAATATGTGAGCTATATGGATACATAATGAAAAACCACACACTCTCTTATGTGAGGATCATATACGAGGAAATCTATTGAGTTTAAAAACATTGTATCACATACCTTCTATGATATGTGAATATAATTCACATACCACAACCCGTTTGGTTTTTATAAGAAGAAAGAGTTCCCATGAACATCTATTACATGAATAATATGAGAGAAACTGTGAATCTCCCTGCAATCATGAAGGAAAAGCGAGATCCCACAAACTTGTTATTAAAAAAATCAGTTTGTGGAACCAAAAATCACAAAAAGAACTATATATAGTAATATAATTATAATCATAGTGTATTTATAATATTAAGATAGTATGACAACACAGTTCCAAAAAAATCACTATAGTATTTTATGAAGCCCTAGAAGAACCAAATGTCCATTTTAGTTCTCAAAATAATGATTTCAATGAACCATTGAATACATATTTATGCGGAATAAAAAATTGAATATATGATAAAATTCACATGCACATTAAATAATACAATGTTTCTTAATGAGAACAATATAAAAACCATTCTATGAAGTTTATAAAATAATAAAATCACTATATGTAATGTTCAAGGATTATATTGAAAATTCAATAAGGAATCAACATTGAGTTATTAAAGGTAAATCTATCATTAAAAATATTGAAAGAGAAGTGTGATTCATTTGCATAAATATATACTAGAATAAGAATAAAGAATGAGGAATGATACAATAACATGTGTTTATATTATGTATTTTTCAAGGAAGTATGAGATTACAATCAATATTAATATCCATATAATTGAAACTAAATATGAGAAAGTGTTTTATATTCTGTGTTTATATTATTATATGCGAAAAAAATATTTTTGAAAAAACTGTGATTGTTGTGAAATAAAGGGTCCAAGATGATTGAAAAATTAAAGGAAGGTTTATCAGAATAATATTTTTTTAATGAAATCCTTTTATAAATTGATGATATATTCAAGATAGAGGTGAAGATATCCTATAACCTCATTCTTTAAAGATAAATCATTTATTTATTTTTGATACTTATAGGTGAATAGGTATAAGGTCATACTATTTCCTATACTTTTCATGATAATAAAAGACATATTTTGTGTGAGTAGTATGATAACCATTTTACACTGAGGACATAGTCATCCTCAGTATAGCCAAACCAATTTTAAAATCATGATGTTCTTTTTTAATTTATTGTTTGATATGCATGTATACTAACCATAGCTGAATATGAATAAAATCATTCACTAAAAATGTAAATGAGGTAGAAAATGTATAATCGTTGGAAATTTTTAAAAATTACTCCCACACCAATTCTCTCCCCTCTCAATGTGGTAATCCCATAGTGATCCCAACACACATGTTTTTTACTTATTTTATAGTTTTTTCTCTCATCACCCACTTGTGGTTTGTCCAATAATTTCTACAAAACTAATTTGATATGTTGAACATGTTCAAAGGTGTTCTCAAATTGTTTCAAAAGATGAAAAAAATTATTATTTTATATTATTAAACATTATACTGACAAAAATGTTATACAGGATAATATATTTTGATAAATATATTAATATTAAGAAAAATGACTCAACATGTTAATTTTGGGAAGTTAAAATCACTATGATCATTCACCAAAAAAATAATTTATATAATTTTCAATATTCCTTAAAAATCATAATAATGAAAAAAAGATTATAAATACTCAGGGAATCAGTTTTTAAAACCACCGAAAAAATGATGTGATGTGAATTTAAATACATTATCCATGTAGGTAGTGAAATGGCCATAATACGATGATGTTTTTTATTATATAATTATCTAATCGAAGGTGTAAATGGTTTTTTCATTAAAATAAATACATTTAAGTATACTAATGGAAATTATTTCATTATATTATAGTGGTAATATAAAATTTTGAGGGCGTCTAAGATGTAAATATAAATGAGAGAGTGATTAGGAGTTCATACTTTACTTCTTGGGATGATTCGTTAGGTAATTGAACAACGCATTTTAAGGAATATGTTTTTATAATTATATAACATTTATGACTTGATTATGAGTATTGGGGATGGATTTTTTCAATTTATGGTTAAGCTAAGATACATATGCGGTGTGGATAGGTGAGTTAGTGAATGGTGGTATTAATATGGTGGTAGAAAGGTGTTGTGGAATAAAATATTTATTATTTTATCATTTAGGAAAAAACCTATGAATACTATCAATTCTAAATAAATTTATTAATATATGGATAAAAATAGGTTTATTTGATTTTCAGTCCAACAAAAAACGAAATTACATTTTATGAATTCGAAATTAATGGAAAAAGAATAAAACTATTGTTTTTATTAGAATATAATAAAACATATGACCAAAAATTTCAAACATTGATATCTAAATTAAATTTATTAATTTTAAATAAATTATTTTAATCCTTTAGTACATATTTGGTTGGAAATATGGATTCATAAACCATTTTTTCATTATTATATCATGATTGTGTTATAAATGTTAAGGTATTTTTAAAACCTGTATTTATAATATTTACCAAAAAAATATTTTTTATAAAAATACCTATAAATAATCTTATGATAATTCTCAGATAATAATAGAAAAAATTGTATTCTATTTTAAGAAAATAAAATTCTAACCATTATAATTTTATCCTCTAAATAAAATCAATAATCAATAAAAATTAATTTATTTATAATTAAAAATTATTCCATTTCTTAAGAGTAATAACATTTTTTTATTATCTAGTGATTTTTATTATTTGAACATAGTTATTTATTGTTCAAAAACACATACGTATTCTGAAATTATTCTTTAAAATAACGTTATTTTGTCTTTTAAATACATAATTAGGAATATTGTTTTACTGAAACAAAATTTATACATTATAATGATTTTTTCAATGAAAATTTAAATTAATGAAAACTAAATTATCAATATTATATAAAATTTTAGGATAAAACACTATATATGTAGTACCCCTAGTTTCGGGTAACTAACCCTCTATTTATGTATTTATGTATATAAAGTAATCGGGTTAAGCATTATATGGTTTGTATGAATTTTCGAATGTTTTTAGGACTTTTATAGGGGAAAAGGGTTTTATCAAGGTTATTATAAACGATGAAACAACTCTAAAAAATAATCTAAAGGGAAACAGATGTCACTAGGCAGGAACATAGTTAGTGCATGGTTTTTTAAAACCATGCAACCGCCTAGGTGAAACCATGTAATGTAGATCATAAGGGATGAGTGTATTTGTCACATGAGTTTTCTCACTATGTGATCCAACATTGTGAAGGGTGTTTTGTGGGATGGGATGGTGCATAATTTGCACATGGTTTTGCTAATAGTGTGCCAAAACTATACAATGTTGACAGTGTAAAGACCCATAAAATTCAAGGGAAATATTTTTTCTTAATCTTCATTGGGATTTTACAAGAACGCAGTTTCTGACGGCACCTAATTCCGAGGCCCAGTGTGCCCGGAATCAATTTCCGAAGTTACGCTCAGGTACGTTCAGTGAACGAATGAGCGGGTTATTTCTAACAATTGAACCGGTGGTCGGAATTGAAATCTGAGGGCACCGATGAACTCGCAGCACCGGTAATTTCTTAAGGGGACCTTAACTGCAGATGCATTTTGTCGCATGAGGTAGTTAATTTTGGGGTTTCGATAAGTCTTAACTAAATTTTAGTGTTACAATTTATTTTTAGTGGAAGTTAATTTCTCTATAGAGAAGTTGGAGGTGGGGCCGCACCCCCACCTAACTTCCCAAGAGAGGGTATGACCAAGGGTGGTGGGTTCTTCATGAAACCCCAACCCTTCACCTTCCCTTTTACTCCCATGAGTTTTTCCCCATTTAACACCCCTTATGTTTAATTTTATAACTCCCTAACTCTCCCATTATTTGGGTTAATCCTTCTCTCCCTCTCTCCCTCATAACTCATGCCAACTCAGACTTTAATTAAGTTATTGAAACTCATAATCAATTAAGTTTTTGAAATTTGAACTTTGTATGCATTACATGGTTAAAATAAAATAAGGGAGAAACCATATTTTGTTTTTGGTTGGGTTGTGTGATGATTTTGGGGGGGGGGAAATGCTCTTGAGTTTTGAAGAGCACTTCATCTCCTTCGTTGAAGAACTTCGTTCTCTAGTGAAGAACGGTTCTTCATTCTCTTGTTCCTCCGTGACAAGGGAGAAGTCGCCGACCACAGTGATCCTCACCAACGACAATGTACCTTCCTTCTTCATCATCGCAACATGTGAGGAGACGTCGTTTCCTCCTCAGACGCACCCCGACATCCACCGAATCTTCGTTCGACCCCCGCGACGCCGTTCTCCGCGACACCCGACGTGCGACGTCAAATGTCCAAGTAGGGTTTTAATCTTTGTTCAAGTTTTATTTAACGAACAACATTGATAATGGTTGGCCACTAGCTATCATTATAACGGCAGGAGGTCGGACCACACAAACACGGACGACCCTCCTCCCCCCTTGATGTCATACTCGTTGCGGCTCGAATGAAGGTGACACGGTGCCATCGCACCGCGCGGAAACAAAGAAGAACAGGTGAAGAAGCGTGGCGCCGTCACGCCGTGCCGTGGAGGCCGAACAAATCCGTGTATCCGTCGCGTCGCGCCGGAAAACTACGAAGAGGCCGTGGTTTGTTTATTTGACGTGCGGATCGATGGGAAATGACGGAACATGCCGTAGAGGTGTTTTGAAGACTTCACAGTGAAGAGCCGGTCTCGGGAGGAACGCCGGCGAAGACTGCAGAAAAAACGGACCACCAGAGTGCATCCGGTGGTCAGCAGAAGAGCTTGCCCGCACGCCACGCCGGCACGGGGGCACCGACAGCCGGAGGCGACGGCTGGTACCGGTTGGCCGCCCGGATGCGGTGGCATCCCGGCGCGCCGCCAGGAGGGACCGCTGCGGCTGAACACGCGGCAGCAGGCGCCGGTCCCGCGACCGCGCGGGACCAGGGGAGACCGGGGGTCATAACCCCCACCTGGAACGAATATCGACCCCCATGTGGGGGGGCGTGGTTATTCAATCAGGGGGGGCAGCGCACCCCGCCTTCCCTCGACAACTCGACTGAGCCGAGCTTTCTGGCCACATGGGCCGCCCAGGCCGGGCCGCGCCGCGCCGGCTGGGCCGGGCGGTGCCAGCCAGGCCGGGCCGCGCCCGAGGGGGCCGTACTCAGACCCGAGTCAGGAAGACCCGGTTCGGGCCGACCCAAGGGGTCTCGGGCCGGGTCGGACATGGCCTGAACCCCCTATTTCCGGTCTGTTTTCATTGAAACGCACATAACATGGGCTAAGGACATCCGATCGATGCACCGTTAGTTTCGATGTGATCCTTGGATTGAGACTGTTGTTTCGGTATATTACACTCAAGGTTTCGGGGATGTTGCGGTACGGCCGGGTTGGTTCGAACCCGAAACCAACCGGGCCCTCGGAGCAGAAACGCTTATAACATGAGCTCCGGACGTCCGATTGACGTGTCGTCAACTTTGTTGTATTCCTCTTGATGAGATGGAACTTTTGGCATACTTGTCCTAAGAGTTGGATGTAGATGGATAGTGGCTGGGTTGGATTGAACCCATGATCCAACCGGGCCACAAGAACGGAAAAACTGATAAATTTTAGACCGAACGTCCATTTGACGAACCATCTACGGCGTTAGTGATCACGTTGAGAAATGGTCCTATGAGTTTACCCTATGAGTGTTCGGGGTATAGTTGAGATACGGACGGGTTGGTTCGTACACGAAACCAACCAGGCCCCTAGGACGAAAAGGCTCATAACCCACAGACCGGGCGTCCGATTGACGTGTCGTTGGTTGCGTTGTGACATCTACGAAGAGGCAGTCCTTTGAAATACTTATTCTTGGGACTTTGTGATACATGGAGTATCGACCTGTAGCTCGTGGAGTGGACCCTCCTGGAGAGGAGCATACGGAGTACAGAGACGTGTAGCTGGCTGAGACTTAACGACTGCTTGACCGAATCGACTTGGAGTGAGTCGACTAGCCCAGTGGACAGACCACAACTATGTTTGGGTGCAGAACCACGGCGTACGGAGCGCCTGGTAGCAGGCAGCAGACCCACGCTACTCAACAGAAGGAGTACCTCTGCAGGCTATTAGAGGGGGGATCACTACTGTGTTTGGGTTGCAGACCCTGGTGGGATACACTACTGTGTTTGGGTGGCTGACCCGCAGTACTGAACAGGAGGAGTACCTCAGCAGTCTTAGGTTAGTGAGCATTACCTCAGAGTCGTGATAGGATCACTGTACACATCAGAGACGGGGCTCTTTTGCAGTTACGGTTTTGATAATGAAAATCCCGGTTTGAGCTGAGTTTATGACCTTTGTGTTTACCTCATGATTGAGATGGGTAACTTGATAACTTAGGTATATGTATGGGAATATACCTAGGTAGTGGTTATTCGTTGATTTCATAACCATTGTGTTTCCTCATGATTAAGATGTGTTACTTGATAACATAGGTATAAGTATGGGCTTATACCTAAGTAAGGGTTATCTGTTGAGATCTTTCTTTTTGGCTATCCTTGTTGGATTTAGTTAGACCATGAGGGTATCTGGGTCCCTACTGAGTATCGTATACTCACCCCTGCACGTTCAAAACCCACACCTCGTTTTGTTTCATACAGATGACGGGCAGCGATGACAGAGGCCGAGTGATCGAGGACTAGACGGTACTCATAGGTGGACCTCACGACGAGTCAGTATCCGGAGGTGGACTTCACGACAAGTCGGTACCCAGAAGAGACCGACAGACAGACGATCGGACGAGGAGTGCTGAGGAGGACATATGTACCTACCCTTCAGGTAGGATACATAGTGGACGATCCAGGAGCTGTGTGTCATCTTCCATCTGGTTGTCTTTTCTGTTGTACTTTATTTTCAGGTTTAGTTGTACCTATCTATTGGGCTTGTATTTCTGACCCCTTTGTATTTTCAGCACTTTTTTTACTGCTGTACTTAGTGTTTTCTTCCGCATGTACTCTATAGTGTTTTGTTTACTTCTATAAAGGCAATACCTTCCCAGTTATCGGGATTTACGCCTTTGGTTCCAGTCGCCAGCCCCTGGCCTTTGAAAGGAGGGCTTGGGGTAGTCACGACATAGGCCCCGAGGATGGGTTGTGACAAATTGGTATCAGAGTAGTCGGTTCTACCACAAAACTTATAACTCTGATATTTTCTTTCTGTGAAGAAATAGTGTTAATGGTACCGAGTGTGGTCTTCAGTTCAGGAAGTCCAGTGTTGGTGCGGGCGGCCGACGTATCCATACACCAGGACCCTGACTTCTGATTTCCGACTCAGTGCATGGAAAAATTAATAGCTTGTGGGTTTTCAAAGGTTTTCCATTAAAACAGTTCAAACCAGGTTAGATCACCAGGTATAAATTGTTGACTGTGTCATGTATATTTCTTTCAGGATGCCTTATCATGAATGACCAGCTAGATCTCTGAGAGATATATGTACTGACAGCATGCCGAGTGACAAGGCTTCGGTACAGGGCCCTCTTATAGTTCAGGCACCAGCGGGGGCACGAGCGGTACTACCATACGTTGGGCCACCGATGCCACTAGCGCCAGCAGCAGGGGATGCACGCCGCTTGAGCGTGCTGCACGAGTTCCTACGCCAGAGGCCACCCAGGTTCCGTGGAGAGACAGACCCACAAGCGGTTGAGGATTGGCAGGAGGCTGTGGTGAGAGTTTTCAAGATAGTGTGTACTCCAGCATAATTCATGGTGATCTTTGCTGCTAGCCTACTTCAGGAAGCAGCTGAGAGATTGTGGAGCCAGTAGATCCAGTTTTTATATGAAATGAACATCACATGGGGATACTTCGAGACATTTTTCAGGGTGGAGTTTGTAACAGTGGCTCTACACCCTAAGCGTGTTTAGGAGCTGGTGCCTTTGCCGCATGATTATCCATCATTAGCCGAGTCATATGTAGGTAGTAGACAGATGATGCAGGGGTCCAAGATGACCAGACCAGCAGATGGGAGATCTCTGGTTATTGGATCGGTAGTGTGGGGCACTCGGGGTGGATTCAGAGCCAGGCGTACCAGAAACGGACAGTGTTTCTCCTGTGGCAGGAAGAGTCAAATGGCACGTGACTGTCCGACTCCCCGCATAGTTGTTCCGCAGGTGTTGGACGAGCCACCGAGACAGAAGCAGCGACGGGTGCATGAGCAATAGACGAGCAGTGGACAAGGCGGTAGAGCTCTAGAAGCAGGTGGAAAGGAGAGGAACTAGTGGATTCCTTTTTGTTCTTGGTACTTCTAGTTCCATGTTTCTCTTGTATTCGGGTATTTGTACTGTGAGCATCTATAATAAAAGACACTTATCTTCAAGATGTTTTCTTTCATGTCCTTTTTTTTGGTTGATACTGATAGGTCCTGGTTAAAACTATTGAATTGGCCCTCACTTTCGTGATTTCTACTGGAGGAGACCCAGTGACCTCACACTAATGCCGACAGTGTGACTCGACCCTTGGAGGCGATAGTGACAGTTGGATCTATTGGAAGTAACGTCGAGGCCTTATGATGTCATCCATGGCATGAATGCATCATTCATGTCAGGATTGACTGTATTAGGCAATGGGGATGGTTCATCTAGGGGATGATACCGAGTTTCTCTTTTCTGCAAAGGATAAATCATAGCAGCTCTTACAGATCGTAGGAAAAGATGGTGCAGATCATCCATGAGCGGATGAAGACTGTACAATGCAGTAAGAAACATGAAACCGGCACCAGTCTTAGAGACTCGGGCATGTTAATGTTTCAAGAAGAGGAAGCATTGTGGAGAGATGAGTCTGCGAAGAAGCAGATATAGAGGCATATCTAGGAGAGCAGCATGAGGTGGTGTACATTTCAACATGCTACAACCACCCGCCATAGTTTTCCATGCCAGGATCAGGGAGCTGGAGGGCAGGGGAAGAGTGCGGTTGCAGGCGGTCAAGGAGTGTAACCCAATGGCTCTAAAAATGATTCAAGGGATAATCTGTGTCCACTACTAGCGGCCGTAGTAACAGATGTTGATAATAATCATTCCTTACTTCCAAGAATCTTGACCCAGACCTAGAGCTTCCGGTATCCCAGATACTTGACCCTCACGTCTAGAGATACCTTGGAAGGAGAGTTGATAATCACACTTACGCCGACAGTGTTGTCTGAATCTTGAGGCGAGAGTTTCAGTTGGAATCTCTTGGTGGTAGCGTCGAGGCCTTATGACGTTGGTCTCGGTATGGATTGGATTCACAGTTCATGCTCAGATTGACTGTATTAGGAAAAAAGGATGTGGTCTAACTACAATGTTGGGATGGGGTTTCCTTGGTCTGCGAAAAGGAAACCCCGGGAAGCACCGAATAAACTCATGCATAGGAGGGTGCGGTCGATCACTATTGAGTCGGTCAACCTTACCCTCGCGGCAGCAGGAGTTTTGAGTTTCAGTTCTAAATAGGAATTGGAGACCTCTAAAATTTGAGGATGGTTACCAGGTTTTCTTACGGGTCTCACCTCGATGAGGTCTATGGAGATGTGGTCAAGGCGGCAAGTAACCTACGAGTTTCAGCAGACCTTTTCAGCTCCTCAATAGGGTAGGCGAGGTGGATTACTGCTTGACCCATCCACCTCAGTTTCACCAGGTGCACGATGGCATCCAAGTATCTCAACTGGGAAGATACGTGCTTGACCTGACCCATATCATCGACCATGGGGAGATGGACATTGGCGATGGGGTGACTTTTGCGGGGTTCCATTAGGAGTTGAGGATCGACAGGAGTGGTCCTACGAGGACGGTCGATTCCTCTTGTGCGCTTTCGTTGGTAGCACGGGAACCTCCAGGTGAGCACATGGGAGCGGAAGGATTAGATGCATGCTCAGTACTACTTTTGTATCCCTAGTTTGTGTTAAATCATTATGAGGACGTATAGCCCTGATGTGGTAGTAATGTAAAGACCCGTAAAATTCAAAGGAATTTGTTTTTCTTAATTTTCTTTTGCATTTTACAAGAACGCAGTTTCTGAAGGTGCCTGATTCCGAGGCCCGGTGTGCCCGGAATCAATTTCCAAAGTTAGGATCAGGTACGTTCAGTGAACGAATGTGCGGGTTATTTCTATCCTTTGAACCGGTGCTCAGAATTGAAATCTGAGGGCACCAATGAACTCGCAGTGCCGATAATTTCTTAAGGGGACCTTAAGCGAAGATGCGTTTTGTCGCATGAGGTAGTTAATTTTGGGGATTTGATAAGTCTTAACAAAATTATAGTGTTATAATTTATTTTTAGTGGAAGTTAATTTCTCCATAGAGAATATGGAGGTGGGGCCACATCCCACCTAACTTCCCAAGAGAGGGTATGGCCAAGGGTGGTGGGGTCCGCACGAAACCCCAACCCTTCACCTTCCCTTTAACTCCCACGAGATTTTCCCCATTTAAAACCCCTTGTGTTCAATTGTATAACTCCCTAACTCCCCCATTATTTGGGTAACTCCTTCTCTCCCTCTCTCCCTCACAACTCATGCCAACTCACATTTTAATTAATTTATTGAAACTCTTAATCAATGAAGTGTTTGAAATTTGAACTTTTTATGCATGGAATGGTTAAAATAAAATAAGGGAGAAACCTTATTTTATTTTTGGTTGGGTTGTGTGGAGATTTTGGGGGAAAAAATCTCTTGAGTTTTGAATAGCACTTCATCTCCTTCATTGAAGAGCTTCATTCTCCAGCGAAGAACGATTCTTCATTCTCTTCTTACTCTGTGACAAGGGAGAAGTAGCCGACCGTGGTGATCATCGCCAACGACAACGTACCTTCCTTCTTCATCGCCGCAACAAGTGAGGAGATGTCGTTTCCTCCTCAGACGCATCCCGATGTCCACAGAATCTACGTCCGACCCCCACGACGCTGTTCCCCATGACTCCCGACGTGCGAAGTCAAATGTCCAAGTTGGGGTTTAATCTTCGTTCATGTTTTATTTAATGAAATTTTTTGATAATTGTCAGCCGCTTGCAATCATTATAATGGGAGGAGGTCGGACCACACAAACACAGCCGACCCTCCTCCCCACTTGTTTTCATACTCGTTGCAGCTCGAATGAAGGTGACACAGTGCCATCTCACCGCGCGGAAACAAAGAAGAACTGGCAAAGAAGCGTGGCGCCATCGTGCCACGCCGTGGAGGCCGAAAAAAGCCTAGGCGCCATCGCGCCCCACCGGAAAACCAAGATGAGGCCGCAGTTTTTTTATTTGACATGTAGATAGACGGGCTATGACGGAATGGGCCGCAGAGGCGTTTTGAAGACTTCGTAGTGAAGATCTGGTCCTGGGAGGACCGCAGGAAATACGGACCACCAGATTGTGTATGGTAGTCCGCGGAAGTGCCTCTCGGTGCGCCACGCCAGCACGGTGGCAGCCGGTACCGGTCAGCTGCCTGAAGACTGCGGCGTCCCAGCGCGCCGCCAGGAGCGACCGCCGCGGCTTCAGCCGCGGCGGCAGGCACCAGTCCCGCGGCCGCGTAGGACCAGGGGGAGACCGGGGGCCGTAACCCCCGACTGGAACAAAGAGCGGCCCCCACGTGGGGGGGCATGGTTTGCCAATCAGGGGAGCAGCACGCCCCCCCCCTTTCCGTGACAGCTCGGGCGAGCCGAGCTGTCTGGCCACGCAGGAGGCGCCCGCCCAGGCCGGGCCGGGCCGCGCCAGCTGGGCCGCGCCATGCCAGTCGGGCCGCGCCGCGCCCTAGTGGGCCGGACCCGGACACAGTTCGGGACTACCCTATTCGGGCCGACCCAGGGGGTCTCAGGCTGGGTCGAACCGGGCCCAAACCCCCTATTTCCGGGCAGTTTTCATTCGAACGCACATAACATGGGATACAGACCTCCGATTGACGCACTGTCAGTTTCGATGCGATCCATGGATTGAGACTGTCGTTTCAGTATATTAAACTCAAGGTTTATAGGAACATGGGGTACGAATGGGTTGGTTCGAACCCGAAACCAACCGGGCCCTCGGAGCGGAAACGCTTATAACCTGAGCTCCGGATATCTGATTGACGTGTCGTCGACTTTGTTGGATTCCTTTTCATGAGACGGAACTTTTGTAATACTTAGACAGAGATTTTGATGTAGTTTCATAGTAGCTAGGTTGGATTGAACCCATAATCCAACCAGGCCCTTGGAACGAAAAAGTTGATAACTTTCAGACCGGACGTCCGTTTGAAGAACGGTCTATGGCGTTTGTGATCATGTTGAGAAATAGTCCCTATGAGTTTTCCATATGAGAGTTTTAGGTACAGTTGAGATAGGGTCATGTTGGTTCGTACATGAAACCAACCGGTCCCCTGGGAAAAAAAGGCTAATAACCCACAGACCGGGCGCCCGATTAACACGCCATCTGTTGCGTTGTGACCCCTATGACGAGGCAGTCCTGTGAGATACTTCTTCGTGGGACTTTTTGATACTTGGAGTATCGACCTGTAGCTCATGGAGTGGACCCTCCCAGAGACGAGCGTATGGAGTACAAAGACGTGTAGCTGGCTGGGACCTAACGACTACTTGACCGACTCGACTTGGAGTGAGTCGACTATCCCAGTGGACGGAGGACTACTATGTTTGGGTGCAGACCCACGGCAGATGGAGCGCCTGGTAGCAGGCAGCAGACCCGCGGTACCCAATAGAAGGAGTACCTCTGCAAGATATTAGAGTGGGTGCCCTACAATGTTTGGGTGGTAGACCCCGGTGGGAAGCACTATTGTGTTTGGGTGGCTGAATTGCGGTACTCGAATGGAGGAGTACCTCAGGAGTAGTAGGTTAGTGAGCATTACCTCGGAGTCGTGACAGGATCACTGTACTCATCAGATACGGGTCTCTTCAGCCGTTATGGTTTCGATAATGAAAATCCTGGTTTGAGATGAGTCTATGACCTTTGTGTTTACCTCATGATTGAGATGGATCACTTGATAAATTAGGTATATGTATAGCAATATACCTAGGTAGTGGTTATCTGTTGATTTCATAACCATTTTGTTTCCTCATGATTGAGATGGGTTACTTGATAACATAGGTATAAGTATGGGCTCATACCTAAGAAATAGTTATCTATTGAGATCCTTCTTTGTGGTTACCCTTGTTGGATTTAGTGAGACCTTGAGGGTCTCAAGGTCCCTACTGAGTATCATATACTCACCCCTTCACGGGATATTCCCGCACCTCATTGTGTTAGATGCAGACGACGGGCAGCGCTGACAGAGGCCGAGTGATCGAAGACTGGACGGTACCCGGAGGTAGACCTCACGACGAGTCAGTATCTGGAGGTGGACTTCACGACGAGTCGGTATCCAGAGGAGACAGATGGATGGACGATCGGACGTGGAGTGATGAGGAGGAAATCTGTACCTACCCTTGAGGTAGGATCTATGGTGGAAGATCCAAGAGTTGTGTGTCATCTTTCGGCTACTTGTCTTTTTTGTTGTACTTTACTTTCAGTTGTATTTGTACCTATCTATTAGGCTTCTATTTCCGACCCCTTTGTACTTTCTGCACTTTTCATACTGCTGTACTTACTGTATTCTTTCGCTTGGACTCTGTGGTGTTTTGTTTACTTTTATAAATGCAATTCCTTCCCTGTTATCGGGATTTACGCCTTTGGTGCTTGTCGCCAGCCCTTAGCCTATGAATGGCGGGCTTGGAGTAGTCACGACATGGGATCTTAGGACGGGTTGTGACAGAAACTATGATCTAGATTTTGTGGATCTAATCCAGTTTAGCACATTAACCCCTATTTATTACTTATTGTAACCCTAATATGATTCCATCTCCCTCCCATGGCTGTATAGACCCTTACTTTTTATTTGGGAGAGCTCCATTGGCAATTATTGTTGTGTTGGAGGCTATATTTCATAGTAAGTTCTTATTCATACTTTTTTTCCTATCTATTCTTATACTTACCTTTTGTTGGAGTAATGGATCTAACCAATTGGGGATAGATCCAGGTTTTTTTAATTCTAATCATAGTGATATTTAGTTCTATTTTATGAAGGGAACAATATCAGATCTCTGGTTAGGATGATCTAATCCATGTTTGAAAAATCATTAATGTTTTCCTTCATGTTCATATATGTTTGTGAGGTAGTTGGCTTCACTATTGAATCTTCTTTTTTATAACATGAATTATTGATATAAATTTTTTATTTTACATGAATTTAGTGTTTAAGTTATTGTGACAATCATGATAGAAACCATCTTTATTTACGGTTTGTGAAATATGATAAAATATGGTGTTTTTGGAAGGGTCACTAGGTTACAAGGTTTTAAAATGATTAATTTTAAAATGGTTGTTCGGTTATGTTAAATGGAATATTTTTTGGAAATGGTTTATCAATATATTTTTTAAATGTATTGGAATAATTAGTTGGAATGATATTTGGAATTAATTGTGTGTGTGAGTTCGGTGGGATGGATAATACTCACAATGTACCTCTATCAAGGGGACGACATATGGACGTGTAGTTACACCATCAATGGTAACAAAAAACATGAATATGTGTGTGTGTTTTGGATGTGTTATTAATGTAATTGGTTATTCCAATTAATTGGAGAAATAGTTTAAAATATTTTTTTTGATTGCATTCATTTGAAAATTGGTATGTTTGTAAAATGGTTCTCCATTGGCATAAAATATTTTAAATTATATTATATAATAATTTTATATTAATGTTCTGACTTGTTCTATCATTGAGGATTGAGTAACTATGTCATTTAGCGTAATAAAGTTGAGATTTATAGTCACCCACTACTTTGGATGTTTGGTGCATTTTATATGATTTATATCAGGAGAACAGAAAAGTAAATGTATCAACATTATTTGGTGATGAAACTTGATACCATGGGATATTTTGTGGAGTTTGATCATGTATAATATATGGATCCATGTATTTTATGTATTTCTAGTCTTTGATATTTGTTAGTTTTGTCCTTTTCTTTGTACATTGTTATGTTTCATGGTTATAGTTGGTACTATTTACTCTTGGTAATACATTGAGTTTTATTTCAAGGATATCATGTGAAATATAGTGTCTTCTTTATTATTTTATGAAATATTTGGTAGTTTTAAATTGAAATGGAATATTATCCCCAAATTTATATGAATCCCTTAGAAATTATTTTAATACAACAGTGTCTTGGGGATGTAACCTAAGACCTAGTAATGTTCACCACCTCCTCATGTTAACTAAGAGGTGATTGATGTTACAAATAGGTCCGTTCTTGGTCGGCCATTCATTCATATTGGGAAAAAAAGTCAGTTGTTTTAGTTATGCAGATTGAAATTCCCTATTGTGTACTCAATGGGTTGGGTTTCTATCAAGAAGTTTTATCTTAATATTAAATGTAGATCATAACTAGGCATAGAGAACCTATTTATATAGAATCTCATGTTATGAACGAGTTGGCTACATAATTTATTTTAGAAACTTATAGGGTTTATAACATCATTATCACTGGATTAGGTGAAAAGAAGACAATGAAATGAATTGAATGAAATTACTTCTCACTAGGAGTGAAAAATTCCCATTCATTAATGATTTATGATTAAATGAAAAAAATTTGATTTTTGAAAAGTGTTGAAAATTCATCCAAATGTGTGAATTTAGATATTTTGGGTGGTGGTATTTTTGAAAATGGTTGCATTTTCAAAACCATGGTGGAATTTTTAAAAGTGGTTTGAAAATGGAAAGTGATGAATTTTTGAGTGAATTGTTGTGATATGTTTGACGTTGAAAATTTGATATTCCTACGGCTTCAGATGATATAAATTTAAAATAAGAGAAAAATGTTTTGTTAAAAAAATGGAACCAATTCTGCAATGAAGAAACCAATCTAAAGGTCCTGGGAAGAATGTGGTTACACTAAAGCCATTTTTGAACCAAAAAATCATTCATAGATATTTTTAAAACGTTTCAATCTTTGGATAAAGGGAATTGAAGAGATGAACCAAAGAAATTGAATTATTCAGTTTAGTTCCAATAGAAGAATAAAACCATATTTTTGGGTGATTTAGAACCATAGAATAAAGAGGTTTGGCTGAATAGAGTGAATTGAATCTATAATTTTTTTTGGAATACTAGTAGAGTTGAAATTCAATATGGTGATGTACATGCTCCAGTATATATCACATGAGTAGTGGGATTTAGTAGACTATGATAAATTAGACCATGTAATTTCATGGGAGTATTTTTAAAAATTCGTCAATAAAAATTTAATCCTCATATATTTATTAATTCATGAATAATGGACTTCGTCATATTGAAGTAGTGGAATATCTCATGTTTAGATTATGAGGTTAAATTTATGTATTTATTTCTCTTTACACCTGATGTTTCTACGAGGGATTCCTTGACAGAACACCTTTTCTATTTGGTGTTGAGGCATGATATTCATTTGATTTTCTATGGGATTTGAGTAATTTATTATTTTGAAATGGCCAATAAAAATACAATGGAAGAAAGGGACATCACCAGAGTAATGGGTGGAGGAATCATTTTGATACATATGGGAAATGGTGGGAAATATAATTATAGAAATAAGAGTAATATAGAATCCTATTTCCAAGTTAGTGGTATGAATCAGAACTAGATAACTAGATTATTGAATATTCCAAGAAAAAATGGATAATACTAGATATTTTCAATGGTAATATTTTGATCACATGTTGCGATAGATTATGAAACCACCTAGAGCATGTCACAATTGTAACCAGACGGGTAATCTTCATCACTATTTCTATAGTGATCCAAGGTCAGGTGTTTGTGACAAATATCATGTCTCACAAACATCATATGAATTCAATAGGATGAGGGGTGAATGACATTTATTATTTGTACAATAGAGGAATCCATGGTTAATCTTGGAATAATATGCCTCCTTAGAAAGGGAAATCTCACAAGGGAAATTAATAACAAAGTGGACTATATAAGAAATTATATGGACCTAAGAAGGTGATTTTGGAAGATTAATATACACCATCCATGCCGAGTGGTGTGATTTTTCTAAATTATACCCTTATGTATGATTTGTTTTATATGGTTAAATTCCATTCATGTAATAATTAACATGATATTCATCTTCTGGGCTTTCATACTGATATGATTTCTTCTATTTGGAATCATCACACACCTCCATGTCAAAAATAATTTGGAGCCTTTAGTTTCAATGAATTTTTTATATTTATTGATGGAAATGAGTTGTTATTTTATTTTTCTATCATTGATATGGATTTACATAACATAATACTAGGTATTTATTGGTTTAAAATGTTTAAAAATAATATCAATTGATATACCCAAAGTGTTAGTTTTATAACTGATGAAAGTAGTAAGTATATCATCAGAAGAGACTAGAATGTAAAGGAAGTTGAAATAGTCATGAAGAACATGAATTTGAATCTATATCATACCATTTGGTAGCACTAACTTTGAAATAAGTGGAAAATATTGAGAATAAATGTTTTATAGAAGTTTTTTATCAGTTTCATGATGTTTTTCCTAGTTATTTCTCTAGGTTGCTACCCATAAGAGATGTAGAGATAATGATTCATCTCATACTAAATACTAGTCCTATATCAATTCTCTCATATAAAATGACACCATCAGGATAAAAGGAATTGAATGTCTAGTTAGAATATTTATAATCAAAAGGGTAAATTTGGCCTAGTACGTATCTATGGGAAGAAGTGATATTTATTGTGTAAAATGATGATGGAAAACTTCAACTTAATATGGAATATAATATGATATTCTATGTTATGATAATGAATTGGTATCCATATCCATGCCTAGAAGATTCATTAGATTAGTTGAGGTTAGCCCATTGGTTCACTGAAATTTATTATCAATCAGAATATATCGAATTATCAGTTCATAAAGATGATATTAAAAAAGGAATTCAAAAGTAAATATTGCAATTACAAGTATTTGGTGATAAATTTTGGTCATATTAATGCACTATAATACATTATGTAATTGTGGATTTGGTAATTAAAAATTTGTCTGGATTATTTTTTGGTGGTGTATTTGGATAACATATTAGTGTATGCATTGACAAAGGTTGATAATGAGAAACACTTGCATATGTTGTTGGGTATCGTGATAGATGGTTGTTTGTATGAAAAATTTTCAAAGTGTGATTTTAGGATTCCAGATGTAAATTTTATTGGATATGTTATACCTAAAATAGGGTTTTCTATGTACCTAGTAATGATTGAGGTTGTAATCTCTTGACAACCCCTAAAGAATGTCTCTGAGATATACAGAATCGTGATAAGGGTATGTGGTGTATTGTAATGATTCATGATTTTTTTGGGGTGTTTTCTCATGAAAGGAGATCATGTGGTTTCTTATGGTTAATTATAGTTGTAGTTTCACAAAAATAACTACTAAACACAAGATTTTGAATAAATTTCCATATTTCATGATTTTAAGACATGACATAATTACCTATTTTGTAATAAATTTATTATGTGTATAAATATGAAGAGATTGAAACTTATATTTTCAAAAATATTTTTGAATAATATAAAAGGAATATGAATGGAGTATATCCAAATGTTAAACTTTGACTGGATGTATACAACAGCTAAAGAAATGTCGGTGGAAGATGCATTATGTATAAATTTGTATGAACAGTTGAGAAAAAAGGAATCAAAACAGTGGCAGCTGATGTTGGTAATATCATACATGCATTTTTATTATGAATATTAAGGGAGTGTTGATGTTTTATTTCTAGTTTATTTTGTTCTTGATTAGGTGGAAATGTTTAAAAAGGTAAATATATATGATTCTGAGTTTGTTTATACGAGGTCAAACTCAAGGGAGGAGAGACCATTGATGGATGAAAGCTAGATGGAAATTAATTAGTTTTTTTTACAGATTATATGGCCATAACTTGAGCTCATCTGAAAAAAAATCCTTCTTCGTTTTCATCATTAGATATAGTATGTTCATCCTAGAATATAAAATATGTATATGACAATGAAGTAAAATCATTCGTAATATGGAATGACTAGAAAAGTGGATGAGTTTGATTCATATTTCTTCACGTATCAACATGTTAATAAAGATCCCAAATATTCCATGGGTATTTTATAGTCTATACCGACTACTATTTGGAAATGGGACCACATAGATATAGATTTTCTAAAAGTTATCTGAGGGATCATTTGAAATCACGAAGCTATATAGGTGTTATTAGATTGTTTCAAAATATTTGACCATTTCATCCCCATTATAGAAAATCATAAGGTGGAATTTTAAAAAAAACCTATATATGAGAAGTGGTAATGAGGCATGACAAACCATTGTCGATAGTATCAAACCAAAATTTGTGGTTTACGTCTCATTTCAAGAAATCCTTATAGTAATCCCTAGGGACCCAATAGACTATGAGTAAGGTGTTTCATCCTGAAATGGATAGAATCTCTGAAATTATGATACATATTTTGTAAGACATGTTTCATGCTTGTTTAATGGATTTTCTTGGATAGTGGGAGGAGGACTTACCACTAGTGATGTTACCATATAACAAGATTTATTAATCATTCATACATATAGTTTTCTAATCATTTAATGGTCATCTTTATCATTATCCTCAATGTTTAGCTGAATCTGGTGAGGCTTTACTCGTTGGAATGAGCCTTGTCCAAGATACAATATAGATGATTCAGTTGATCAAGAAGACAATAGAGATAACTCATAGTTTTTTGAAATCGTATGCAGATCATCATCGATGGCTGTTTTCGTTAGAGGTGAAAAATCATGTATTCTTGATAATATTTCTAAGGCTTGAGAATCATTATTTTTGTAAAGCATAAAAATATATCGCCTCACTTAACAGTCCCAATATATAAACTTGAATTGGTTTTTGAGGTATCAAATCATTTGTATTTTTAACCAAGGATCAGTTTAGTGCATAATGTGTTTCATGTATCTCAGTTGAAAAATGTATCAGACTAATATAGGCCATTTGATTGTATGTGATCACATTGATCTAGGGAAATATTATTAATTAGTTTATTTTCTAGTGGAGATTGTTTATAAGAAATAGAATGTATTTCACGTGAAATTAAATGGTCTAAGGTAGGGTTTTGAGAAAAAATGGACAGATTTAGGATTAAATGTGGGAATAGTAGAAGGAAATGGTTGATTTATGGCCCAAAATATTTCTAGAAATCGATATTATTCTACTTTCCATGAAAAAAACACCAGTGGTGGGGATATTGTAGCACCCCCCCCAGTTTTAAGTAATGAATAATTTGTTTCTTTATTCTAGGTAAATAATGGAATTAAATTAATTAAGGCAGGGGTTGGTGGAGTATAGAATATTTTTTAGTCTTTTATAGAGGATTATAGTTTGTTCATTATTATAAGAAACCATGAAAACACTCTAAAAACCTATGGAAATGAAAATAGATGTCACTTGGAAAGAAGAACACCTAGAAAAACTGTATGGACACCCATGTAAAATCATGTAATTTAGAATAGAGAGTTAAATCATGGTGGTGACATTATTTGTCTATCAATGTGAGACAGCCGTGAAAAGGGTGTTTGAAGGAATTGGATAGAGAACATTTACACAATATCTTCATAAACTTATTCCTAGACAGTGTATAATAAAAATTTTATCAATATTTTATGTATCTAATCATGTTCTTTAATAGTTTTTTCACTTATTCTATCAGTAGTATTACTTTATATCCATCTCAAAGATATAGATATCCTTTACATTGTTCTAGGACCAATATATTGGTGAATCATGGTGCATTTGATTCCATATTTCTTCATCAGTTCTTGTTATTAGAGGTTTTATTTGATTTTATTCTTCTAACCTTTATTTGATTCATGGATCTAATCTATTAGGGATATATCCATGTTCTGTGATGATAATCAGGATGAGATATGGTAATTGTGTGTTTAGTGAAATAGATCAAAAAAGGGGTATCGAATACCTATTCCATGTTTTTTATGATTTTTTGTTGTTCATATTTTTCACCTATTTTTATGTGCTATGCATATTCACTATCGACTCCTCGTAGTTGGAATGTAAAGGATTGATTTAAAATTGATTGTTTTTTCGAAGTTGAAATGTGAAATTGATGTGAAAATCTTGATGCAAACCCTATTTATCGACGCTTTTTGGAATTGATAATGATGGTTGTTTTTGGAATGTGTACTTGGTTACAGGGTTTTAAAATAATGATTATATATATGGATTTTGGGTTTTGATAATTGGAATTTTTTTGGAAAAGTGTTTTTAAAAAAAATTATTATTGAAATTGATTGGAAAAATTAGTTGGGTGGTTTTTTGGATTTAATTTTTGGGATTGAGATGAATAGTATGGATAATGGTTGTGAAGTACCACCATTAAAGGTAATATGAATGGACATGAAGTTCCACCATCAATTTTAACATCATGCTTGTGTGTGTGTTTTTTTTCTATTGTTTGTGAATGATAATGGGTTATGCTAATGAATTTGAGATATAGTTTAAATTATTTTTTTATTCAGCTGGATGTTTTTTTGTTTGGATTTGTCTTTGGCATAAACTATCATACATAGTTTTACAAAAATTCTTTAAATAACTATTCTAACATATTCTATCATATGTTTTGTGAGTTGGGAAGTAATTTAGGGAAATCCATATATGTTTTTTACTCACCCACATCCTCATGACTTTGGTGAATTTGCAGATGTTGTATATCAAGACACATGTAAAGGAAAGAAATCTTAGTTATTTGGTTATGCATCTTTGATACCTTGGGCTATTTTGTGGAGTTAGAGCTTGGTGCATATTTAGATCAGTAGAATTTATGTATATAGAGTCATCGAGATTTATTGGTTTTTCCTTCTACATTGTACTCTAATATAGTTCTTGGTTATAGTTGGTACTATTGATAGTTGGATTTACATTGAGTTTTATATTAGCGTTAACATGCCTCGTATAGTGGTTGTTTTGTTATTATATAATTTTCCACTATTTTACATTCAAATAGAAAATAATCCATCAATTTTTTTTAAATCTATTAACAAATTTTGGTATAATTTTGTGTCTTCAGGGTGTCACCTAAGGCACATTAATGTTTCATTACCTTCTCAATCCAATGAGCATTGGTGGGACACTATAATACAAAGTCCTAATTATTTTTTCTAATATATATACGAAATATTTTATAATGTTAATTTTTATAAAACATCTAACATAGCATTTTGAAAGGGAAATTATAGAGTATTTAAAAACGTACATAGAATATGAAAACAATCTTTTATAAATTTAATTTAATATAATATATATTAAAAATACATAATAATATATTATTTTAATGTGAAAATCATATTTTACCATTTATTTTATCATATGATACAAATATAATTGCATATTAAAATACATTCAATGTTTACATGTTTCAATTTTGTGACAATAATATAGGGGAAATACTTTGCTAGAAAATAGATTATTGTTTTATAATTACAATTTAAATTACCAAAAAGTAATTAAATTGATAATAAATTTAATGGTGTTATCAAATAAAATTATATTTTTAAAAATTCTCTATATTTCATTTATATAAATTTAATAAAATTATTATTATTCCTTAAATTATTTTATAATTGAATTAATATCTTTTATGAAGAATACATTCAAATATGAATATATATTATATGTTCGTATAATGAAATGAATTTAATTAAATATATATATAAGAACATAAATTCATTAAAAAATATTCATTGGGAATTTGAAATGTCCCATATAATTATCCCAAACTATATAGGAAATACATCTCAAATTCAAATAATAATGATTTACCAAGACAACCTCTAAAGGGATGATTAATAAACCAAGATTTCTTTACATTCTACAATGATGTTCACATCATTAAAACCCATTCAAAAAAAAAATTTGTATCTCACTTTGAAAAGTGATAATTCTAAAACAAGTCATTTTGTAATCAATTTCAATGGTCAAAATATGCTACTGTTTAAAATCATGAAACTAAAATGTATTTAGAATCCCTGAATACCTACCTGATGCAAAAATTCAACATTTCACCTTATCCTGAAGTGAGCCAATATAGTCGGTTTTATATCCTCTTAAAGTTCCTAAAAACCTGTGAACTCAATGTTCTCTATAAATAGGTTAATTACACCTTTTTATAACATCATAATGATTTCTAGCTAAACTTATGTCCAATACCACCACACTATATATTAAAAATAATACTATTTAAAATATATTGAACTAACCAAGAACCCATTGGCCTCACCCAAGAAAATCCAAAATATTACATAGGCTTTGGTGGATACCCATAATATTTAATGGTTAAAAATCAATGTTATAGGATAAATAATTACTAATGAAGGTTGAATTTACCTCAAACAACCCACACTTGTAACTTTGATACTCTAATTTAATTTCAATACAAAGATTCCATATATCAGACTAACCTAATTTGTAAAAGGATATAAATAATATGTAGTGGAAATAATGATATTTTATTCATGACATAACATGGAATAATTCAAGGATACTAAAATATTTTATTCTAAAGTTAGTATTAGGTATGTTTTCAATAGGCCATATATGTGTTTAGTTTGGTGATGATGATACATAGAGGGCTTTTTGGGATTTTATTTCATGGAATTGTTTGTATTTTTTGATATTGTATCTTTGAAATTCAATAAGATTGTTTAGGTACATCAATTATCTATGGAAAATAAATCATGGGGCTACATCTAAAATAACCTTAGTGCCAATGTTCTATACACAATGAAATTGATATATGATGAATGTGGAACTATCCAAAAATTGTTATGACATGTTCTGAGGAGAGAAATTTTTTAAAAAAAATTGATTATGAGATTTTGGAAAATAATTATCTATAACATGTTTTACTGTACAAAGATTAACCTTCTATAAATAAAATTAATGACCTTTTCAATGAATATAAGAGCCGTACATTAGTTTTAAAAACCAAAAGAGTCATGCCTCCATGTGAACATGATAGATCATCTGTGATAGACCTCTAATGATGTTCTTTAAATTCGAGGATTTAGTATGAGTGAAGAGTTATCTTTTGGGAGATCCCAATGGTTGTCCGATGAGCATATGAGACTATAAAATAGAAAAAATCATTCATGAGAAGATAAATATCCAAAAATTATCTATAATACCTCCATGAATATTTCTTTGTTAAGAGTAAAAACAATATTTTAGAGAAGTTTTCAAATGTATAAGATGGCCCAAATTTCATATGAAGAGAAGATGTGTCTTTTTAGTGATGATTGGATTAGTAAATATTCATTGAAATGGATTTTAGAATATACATAGATCTTAATTAATGATTTTTTAGTGTAGAAAACATTACGAAGTACCTCATTTTGATTTTATGAAAAACCAACTATGTAGGTGAATCCCTATATTCAACTGATTTTGTGAATGTGGATTGATAAATCATGTTGTAATTTGGGACCACATAAGATAATTACGTACCATATATAATCTCTAATATGTAATTGATGCGAACCATGAAGGAAATTACGTTACACTGTTGAAGTGAACCACATAGGAAAATTCAACCCATGACAGGAATTCATATTGGTGTTTACAAATAAGGTATATGGTAATAACTATAAAAACAATGATTGTTTCTCATAATACGATATTATGTAAATAAGATGATCAACATGTAAAATATTCATAATTCTATGCACATGGAGATTTGATATTATTTTTAGAAACAAGATTTAAGAGATGAAATCGTGATAAATAATTATTTTGTACATAATAGCATATGAGTGACTGAGTCCTTTAGGTGCTTAAAATAATTGATATTTTATTAGATGATTAATATTACTATATTTAAATATCATTCCAAATATTGAAGACTTATTTTTAGTTTTATTTTAATGGAGATAATTACTTGGGTTTTGAATGAATTTTTAATTAAAATTTAAAATGTAGAAATATCCTCTTTTATTGAATGTATATATTAGCTTCCAATGGGGACCATGGAGAGTCCATAATTAAAATTTAAAATGTAGAAACATCCACTTCCATGTTTTGTGGAAATTGTTCTCATTCTTCCAAAGGCCCCGAACAAGTGGAATAGACATTCCACAAAACACCTTCTTCTGAAAATCATCTATTTTCACTATCCATTCAAAAGAAAAACAAATAAGTATCTATATCCAGCAGCTCCCAATTCAGCAAATGAGAGGGATTCGGGATTTACTTTTTCATATGGGAGACGTGGAAGAATTCATGAATGGATGCCAATAAGAATAAAAATCCAACTAGAATGCCACATTTAAAATATGATTGTTGATTTTAAAAGTTCTGATATGTCATTATTTCATCTCTCCTTGATTTCCCAAATGATAATGGCCCAGATGAGGGGCCAAAATCAAGAACACTTGGTCACCCATAGAAAAATGTTGATCTTGATGCCTTTGGTTTATATAAGATTTTTGTTGAATCTGAGTTGTCAATAATTGATGCCTGATCAACTTGACCTTCGCATAGGTCTCTCGAACAAGGCTCAAGCCGAACATTGAAGTCTCACCTATCTCATCCCAACACAGGGGGGACCGACAAGGCCCACCATATAGTTACTCAATAGGATCCATTCAAATAGAGGATTAGTAAATGTTGTTGTTATAAAATTCATCCAATCCCAAATGGCTATCCTAAGAACCCTCAAAGACCAAGACACATAAAAAGAGGACTTCCTCTAAAAGCTGATTATTCCACTATGTCTGACTATCCATTAAAGGTGGTATGTTTTGATCATCTTAATCTATGACACCAATTGCTTCTGAAGGCCTTCCCAAAACTGAGAAGTGAAATGGGGTTATCTATTTGAGATAACTTTTAATGAAACCCCATGAAGACTTACCCCCTCCTGAAGATAAATATGGGCCAACTCATCAGCATGAGCTATATCATTGATCAGAATGAGGTTCGGTGATTTGGTCAAAAGATCAACCACTACCCATATAGCATTATTACCCTGAGGTGTATGAGTCAAGACAATATTGATGTTCATGGAGACCTCGACCCACTTCAACATAGAAATGGGTAATGGCTAGAACAAACCATAGGTCCATTGGTTCTTCTCTTTCATCTACTGAAATATGTAGCATCTCAAAACAAATTGATTTATGTCTCATCTCATACATTTCCACTGAAACTACCGACACACATCAGAATACATCTTGGTGGATCCAAGATGGATTTTACAGTTATAGTAGTGGCTATCGTTCATCTTTACCTTCTTCATAGATGAATGAACTACTAATTTTCCATTTAAGCACCTGATTACCTCAGGAGATGATGTCCAATTTGAATATTTCCCCCCACCATGAAGAAATTACTTTGACTACTCAAAAAGATCATCACCGTGTTTTTCTCCGTGAATAAGCTCTGAGAGAAAATGATTCAACTGAATTCCTACCACGATGGATCTTACAATTTTCTCATTTGTCTCCACATGCGTTTGAGAAGAAAGCCCCATCAGATTCCACTCATCACTAGAATTACTCAGGGGTTGAAATGGTACTTATTTACTCAAATAATTTTCCACCATAGTTCCTTTTCCCAGGGTATAAACAATATCAAAGTCAAACGCCTTCATGTGAACAATCCAGCGGTTCTTCCTCTGATTGATATCCTTAAATGAAAAGATTTAGGACAAGTGTTGTGATCAGAGTAGAACAAATACTTCCCCCCAAAGAGGTAGTGATGACATGTATTCAAAGCATGCATCATAGCTACTACCTCCGAGTCAGGGGTGGGATAATTCTTTTTGTGTGGTCAGATTTTGTGAGAACCATATGCCACCACATGATCACCCTGCATAAGCACACACCCATGAACCATATCTAAATCCTCTCAATACACCACATGCCCCTTTCTAGCCTCTGGAAAAACATCCAGGGGCGGTAGACCACCGATGCTTCATCTCCTTGAATAAATCATGATAATTTTAGCCCCATAAAAACATCACCCATTTCTGTGTGAGCGTGGTCATGGTCGAAGCACGCCGAGAGAAATACAAAACAAACCACCTATAGTAACTGGTCGGTCCAAGGATAATCTTAATCATGAACATGTTCTTTGGATACTACCAATACATAACTGCACTAATCTTGTTGGGGTCTACTAAAACCCACTGTCTTGATATCACATACCCACAAAACATCACCTTTCTTATCTAAAAATTGCACTTGGACTAGTATGCATAGAGGCGGAGCTCCCACAAGGTTACCAACACGATCAAAAAATGATGTTTGTGTTCCTCCTCAAATATAGAGTAAACCCGGATTTCATCCATTAATACCATGACAAAAGAGTCAAGATACTAGTGGAACAACCTATTAATGAGTTCCATAATGATTTCTTGAGTATTGGTTAATCTGAATCACATTACCATGTACTCAAAGTTGTCGTACCATCTTCAGAATGCTGTCTTCGGGATATCTCATTGTTTTACACTGAGTTGATCGTAACTCGAACAAAAATCTATTATTGAGAACTAATTTCACCCCTTCATCTAGTAAAAAAATCCACTATTTTGGTAAAATGATAATTGTTCTGAATGGATAATTTTTTTCACTTTTGGTAATCAATACACAACCATGGGGACCAATCATCCTTATTCGCAAAGAGTACATGAGCAGCCCAAGGAGAGATTCTATGTCGAATGAATCCATTGGATTCTAAATCGTCCAACTATATCATTAATTTCCTCAGCTTGGTGGGGACCATACAATACGAGGTAAGAGATATTGGATGTGTTCTCATTTCCAAATCAATTAAGAACTCCACGTCCCGCTCCAGATGTATACCTTAAAAATCTTCTTAGAATACTTTCAGAAACTAATCCACTATATGAGTTAGTCCTCCTATTGAAGGAAAACCATCATCCAAGAGCATTATTGATGATAAATGGAAGATAATATCTCCTAACTCTATGAGTTGAGGTCCTGCGTGACACGAATGAGTATTTCAATCCCTAATGAAAACCTAAAGACACCCCTCAAGTGCCAGGAAACTGACCCATCGCCTATATAAATCGACGTACAACTAAAAGTGTGCCAGCCAATAAATTCCAAGTATTATTTAAAATAGGTCCTTGTATAATACCAGGAGGTCCTACTCTATCTCAACTACTAACACAGAAAGCACACACAATGGAAACCTAATACCCAAATCCTTCTTCTTTCCTAGTAGTTTCAACAACATGTTTGCAAGAGAAACAATCTCGGTTGAATAATTTAGTGTGTACACAAAATGGGAATACATGAATGAAGAATAGGTACCATTATCAAAAATAGTAGTTTTTATAGAATAATAAATCAAAAAGGTACCTCAGATAGTCGACGATCCCTCATCTGGTCCCGCTGGTGCATGATCCACTGCATGAAGATTCCTAGTCTCTTCCTAAGAATGATCACTCGGTTGTGGATCTACCCTAATATGTCTCTACCCAGACGATGAGATGACCATACCAACACATCCACCGAACTGGGAAACCATCATTCTAGATGGCTCAAACTGAAATGACACCCCATTGGGACCCATGGATCATGTCTCACTCTGGAGTAGATGTGCCATCCTCCAAAAGAGATGCAATTGTCTCATACCTCAACACAAGTAATAGGTCCTCATTGGAGATGTGCATGCTGGTCCAATGTTCCCTGACCTCCCACAATAATTTCACATGATGGAACTCACATAATAATATTTTGATGTTTCAAAATAGAAGGAATCATCTCCACATATAAACCAATGCATATGAAAACATGAGAATAAATAAATGATTGTGATGTTCCCATATTAGAAAAATATTACATGTGGGTTGAATTCAAATGAATCATAAATCTCATTGTCGAAGGACCTGATCTATAATTCATGTTCCCACACTAATCACCAGACAATTTATTAATTGTTTTACTTTTATATTTAGTACGATACTGATATTTCATAGGTTGAGAAGCCATGGTGTTCCTAGATATACTATGTCTCGCTATATTTTTTTATGAGATTTGTTCTATTGAGCTCATCCATTTGAAGCATACAATGTTAGAGAAACATGAGATGTGTCTCTATCACTAGTCCATGGATCAGAATTAAAATTACATTTAATATGGAAAATTTTATTACAATTGTGACATGATCTAGATTTTTTCGTACAATATAACTTCATGTTCTCAAAATAACCACATTTGAATCTTCTATGATTAATTTTCTATCATGGTAAAATATTTTCTGATCCCATGGTATAATTAAATGGTGTCCCACCACTCGAAAAATATTTTAACCTCTTCTATTTATTCAAGGATTTATAATTTCAATCTATTCCTACATGATTAAACATGATCCCAATAGTCATATTTCATGTGATATCCCTTTATACCTTAATATTCAATAATATTATTTTATAAAATATCGCTTTTATGCGTTATGTGAGAACCCTCAAAATATGGAACCATCCCAAAATAGTATACTCTCCACACCCAAAACATCACAAATCAAAATCTTGACATTAGTAAATCTTCCCAATACCAATTATAATATCCAACCTTAAAATTTCAAAAGTTAAAACCAACCACATATAGTTAACCCACATGCCCAGTACCAACATTATGATTCCCCCCCCCCCCGACATACAATCTACCATCATCATTGAACTTGCATGAAAAATGGATAATCATGAGGCCCTAAATTCAAAAAATATCAATGCATTTTAAAAATTTGTTCCCTAATGGGAACACATGCAACAACTTCTAGGAAAAAGAAAACCACGTTCATAAATTTATATGCATATTATGTTACAAAAAGATTCTAATTTTATCAATTGAATAATATTGTTTTTTTATAATGTTTAAATTTATTATGATAGAATTTTTTTTCGAACAAACCTTCAAAATCATAACCCTTGATTACATTACCAACATTTTCCTAAATTGTTAAATGACACTTTTGGAATGCTAGATCCTACATCATATTTATATTCAAATTTATTTTCAACTCTATTGGTGTCCAAAATAAAATTATGATTCAATTAATTTTATTCAACAAACATATTCTTTTTCTAGTTTCGAATCCCCTTAAATTGAGGGCGGATTCATAATTTGAAATTGAATCGAATGGTCCATTTATTAAGGCAAAACATTCAGATTACGCATATCAATATACTGAAAATTCTCAACTAAACATTATACCATTTGTTGTTTCACTTGTGGATTGGGTGAAACTACATTCTCAATAGCCTCTTCAAGTAGATTCCTCCAATTCCTACCTATATCCATTCTAAATAACACGAAAAAATTCTATTTATTATCAATCGTGATAAATTGAAGTCAATGAAATTTCAATTTACCAAATCAACACATATCAACTCATACCTTTCCAAATCATACCATTAAATGAATTTTCATTTTTTGAAATACCACAACCCTTTTCTTCAAAATCAACTAATGTTACCAAATTTTTATTATCAAATTTTTTAACCATTTTCAGATTTCATTATAATCTGAGTGAATGTTGAAATACTATCGGGAAGACTCACTACTGATGCATTATATGAAAATATCTTCATATAGAAATGTGATAATGTAGTGAAAATACACCTAGAAGTGTATTAAACAATTATATTCCCACACACCTAGGTAACATGAAGTTAAATATAAAAAAGATAGATTTTATTTCTTTTTTAATTTTTAATGTTCATGTTCTGATGATCCTATATCCTTCATTCCATTTTATAGACAGACCGACACCATTTCAAACACAAGTACAAAACATGATGATACCACTTATCTAAAAAATCCTGATAGACTGACCAAGACTGAAATAATTTATAACATCAAACCACTCCTCATTAGATTAATAAGAGGCATTGGTGTTACTTGCCTTAGGTGACATCCCTATGAAACCAAACAATAGAAATAAATTCTATTGGCCCTAATAATATTTGGTGGATGATCTTCCATATTTAAAGATTAAACGCCCATACTATATACATAACAAACATCCAATCCTCTATATGATGCATGAGTACATCATAAAAAATTAAACAACGTCATAGTAAAAGAAGAAACCAAATGGAACGCTTTAAATGGACTAAAATAACATAAAACATGTAAACACCAAAGGGGAATGAAAACAAGAAACTCCAAAAACACTTCATTGTCTAAATCCACATTCCATTTCTAGTATATCAGGAATCGTAAATAAATAACTAAGATACCTTTCCTTTACACGTTTCACAATATACAACCTCTACAAATTCGAAAAATTTCCCATGAAGGTGGTGGTTAAAAACATTATAATGTTTCCAAATATATTTCCCATCTCACAACACACGGAAAGTAACCATTTGGCATGCTAATTATAAAATAGTTTATATCAAAATAGTATACATGTTCCAAGGAAAATATTTTAACAATTTGTAAAACCATTTTAATATTTTTTATACCCATAACCATGTATCTACACACACATGAACACGTGAATTTTCAGGTTATAATTCTATACTCCTGTGTATTGTCTATCCTCTAGGACATCAAGTGGTGACCAATAACTAGTACCCCAATGGAAGACACCCCTTCCACATGGTCATGTCTATAAATTCCATAAAACCAACCATATATTAAAAATTCTATTAAAATCATTCTTTAAAAAATATTTATTTATTTAAATAATTTTGATAAACCATTTCCATGGGTCAAAAAAACAATAATTTTAAAATCATCATATTAAAATGATAACTATAGATAATTTTGTTTGAATTAATTATATTTATAAAATTTCATATCCACAATTAAAAATTGGATCCCAAAAATTTTCACAAAAATGGATTTCACAACAATTTTAATAGATTCACTTAAATAAAACTAATAATTCAAGATCAATGTTAAATTGATATTATATAGAATCCACCTAACAATTAATTATTGGTAAATCAACGAAAAACAATATTATTATCTACATGTGGGATTGGATTTTCTTCTTATAAATTAATTAGATCATAACTTGTCCTTAAAATAGTCATATAATGTAGATTTATCCACAACTCACAAGATCTATGTTTTTGGGAGAGTGAATAAGAAAGGATATAATAAGAATGGGGAAGACTGATGCCTTACCAATTAATCTAGTTCTGCAATTCACAGTTATTATCCCAATAATTACTTCCAAATGGAAGGGGATCATCTCCTAAAACAAGAGAGTATAATTAGTTACATATCTTATAGGAATTTGTGATTGATGTGTGTTTTTAGTCTTAATATTGATTAGATCCCCAATTTTTTGGATCCAAATATATATATCATGGTTAGGTCATATGGTTTTGAAAAATTTGTGTCAAGTATGCGGTTATAATTCTATAAGTCCAAAAGTCAAATGGTTTTCACTACATTTAAAAAAATATGTACTAAACATAATTTTCCCTTTAATTCATATTCAGTGTTTTCTTTTGGGGACTAGCACAATTTGGAAAATATATATTCCTATCATTTTCCTTCCATATTACTCATAAAATAAGATTTACTGGTTTTTAGTGGTGGATCATGATTTAAAATAACCATTCCCAAACTATAAACCTAAAAAACTCCTCCAAAGCTTGTCTAAAACCATCCCAACCCCACTGAAATAAAAAAACAATATGTAAGTCCAAAGTACATAAATAACAGACCATGTACCTAAAACAAAGGGTTCTAAATTCTCTCCTTCATCAGTCATTATGTCCTCCGTATATAGAAAATGTTTTTTTTCCTGGAAGAGTTTGAGCCAAAGCTCCAACATTTCATTTTCAGACTCCAACATTTCTTTCTGAATATTACAATTATTCTATAAATCCCATAATAGAATTATTATTTTACTATTAATCATATTAACATTCCTATCCATGCTTTCTACTAGAAAATTAATCAAAATATCATGCGACTGTAGAAAAAAATGATCCAATCATATCACATGTTCAGGAGAAAGTTGACACTTTTTCAACTAAGTCCCATGAAACACATTATGCACCAAATTAAAAATTGGTGGGAAATCCAATTGATATGAACCCTCAAAAAGGGTTTTCTATAAGGATCCCCTCAAATGAGATTTAATACTAGGTTATTGGTTAGATATAATTGACACACGAACCCTATGTATAATTAAAATTTCATGAATGCATATTTTTGAAAAGTCTTCCAGTATATTAGTTTCTTGAATAGTCAAAATCAGAGATAAATTTTTGATATGATCCACTATAACCCTTATGGAATCATCTTTCCCAACTATTCCTGGTAGAAAACATACAATATCTATGGACATATGCTACCATTTAAACATAGGAATCAATAAGCATTGAAATATAACAACTAGCCTTTGATGCTCTACCTTGACATGCTGACTGTTGAGTCATATAAAGACAGAACATGATGCATTTCCTTTCTTTACAAACCACAAAAATTGTGGATTCATTTCATTATACAATTTTTTAATCCTAGGATGAATATCCCATCTTAAACGGTAGTATACACTAAGATTTTATTCTAAATAATCCAAGGATAGCTCCATCTAATCTCTAAACCAAATAAATATAGTCTCATATAGGTTCCATCCCTCAATGGTCTCCCCACAATTGAGTTATAACCTCATAGTAACACATTTATGATCAAATTTTTTATTATTCATACCCTAATCAAAAAAATAAGGTATAATAGAAACATGAATGAAAATTGCAACATTTCCTTATTCTGTATAATATTGGGTCATATCATATATGATAAACATAATCATTGATTGATCAAAATCATATCTATCTGATTACCATATGAAATATTACTCGTCGAATATGATACAAAATTTCCATTTCATGGGTATACAATAAGTCTAATTCAAACATTTGAGCATATTCCATCCATCCACATTTCCTTAGATTCACCTTTCATTGTGAAAAACTTTTCTTCATGATTTTAAGATATGTATATACTAAAAAGTTCTCACCAAAAAGATAGTAAATCCAATTATTTAAGGATACACTACATAAACCAAATCCAAATCTTGAATTGGGTAGTTCTTCTCATTCATCCTTATGTTTCATGAACTATATATGACAACATGATCTCCCTAGATTTGAAAACATCCAAGAACTCAAACAATGATAACATACCATAATAGTGGTGAACCAAAAATATACATAACACAATAGACAAGGGTTTAACCCAATTAATTTTTTTCCTCGAAAACACAGAAATATCTTTAAAACACTATTATAAAGGTATCCAGATACCTCATATATATTTGATTAATAAATTACATAAATATACCTAGTATATTCATACAACCAAAATTCATAATGTCAATTTAATAATTTCCATATCTACTATTAAATGTTCCCTTCAAAATATCATCCTTTTAAAATAATAGTTGATGATATTACAAATGTATATAAATTTTAGAGAATGAATGGGGTCCCCTAAATTGATCAAATATTTCATATATTCAAGGAATATGATATCAATTCATTGTCATTACTTGATTATACTTACATAATACCAGAAAAATTCTAGTAGTTACATCTTCTTTCCTTATAAAAAAAACATTTGCTTTCCAATTAGACATTCTCTGTCAAATTAACATGTTATTTTCAAACTATTACACATGAAATTAAAATTCCATGGATTCTTTATATTCCATCATAATTTATGGAATTGAAATATGACTACTCCCCTATAAGAGATAAAACATATACTGCAATTCTCTTTTGGTTCAAATCCATATAAAATTGTTAGGATAAAACATCAAGAAATTGGTAAATAATGTAACATCCCAGGTAAATAAAGATTAATACATTTTCATATTTATTAATATTTTCGAATTAAATATTAATTTTACTTTAAAGGGGATTCTATGTTCGATAACATACCCGATACGAAACAAAGAGTTTCTTTGAAATCGTATGTTGCACACTAGTAATAAAATAATATTATTTTAAATGTTATTTAGCACGTAGCCGTTGTACTGGAGGGAATGGATAGAAATAACTAAAATATGATTATATATGTTTGTTAAATGTTTTTACATTTATCTAATAATGTATAATGGATTAAAATACGAAAAGAATTCAATTTTAGGCTTATATACTCTAATTTTCACGAAAGGTCCACTTATCAACATTTTATGGCGAACCGTCATTAAATATAGTTTTGGTCACTCTTATATATTATATTGGACCAAATAAAACTCTTCTTTATAATCGGGACATCAAATATTACTTTGTGTATTTTTTTGGTATTTTTTCAATAAAGTTCATTTTTTAATGAATAGTGTAAAATGTTGTATTTTAATTCAAAACCTCTTTTTAATCTAATTTTTTAAGATGATTATATTATATATTGAATTGGTTTTAAAGTGAAATTAGAATATATTTTTACCATTAAATCCAATGGTGGTCATTGGAATCAATTTCACTTTGAAATTGGACTTAAACTGGTGTCAATCTTTTGATACTTATTGTTTCATAAAAACAAGCTATTTGTTTTGACAGCGGGAATTAATTATTAAATTAATTAATGCAACTTATATGTTTTTAATTTTGTAAAATAGACATCATTTTTGAATTCAGAATATCAAATATATCTTAGAGTGATGTTTTGGTTTTTTTTCTGAAAAACATCAATTTTTTATGAATAGTGAAACCGCAAAGTGTTGGTTACAAAATTTGATTTTTCGTTTAAATGTGGCTTTACCACATCTATGATTCGAATCTCAAAGATACAATTTAAATGGTTTTCATTATGAAGTAAAATGTGGTTCAATGGGATTAAAATAAATTTTGGTGAATAGTAACTTTTATGTTTTATTAATTGCGATTAAAGGTAATTAGTGTAATTTAAGTTAAAAATGATATTATAATAAAATGAAAATATATTTACACTTGTCCTAACCCTATTGGATGAGTTATTGTCGACCAAGAAACCCCATGGGTTGATTTTTGGTACCCCATGGATCCACTTGGTTATGATAATGACATTTATGCCTTTTATTTAAAGTTAAAGTAAAAATGACACAAACATGATATGTTTTAATAAACCTATTTTTACACAAGCTTCGACAAGTCATATTTCTTACTATAAATATTCATTAGAAATCTAAAATGATTTCCTAAATCATGATTTTTTTTTTAATTTTTAGACATTAAATAAATTAAATTATTTATGACATCATGATGATGTAGCGATTACCTCCTTATTTAACGATTTAAATAAAATGGAAATATAATGTAAAATCTAAGACATACACATGTCCAAAACCTATTGGATGTGTGGATTTTGAACCCTTACCACCTTATCCTCGAAACACATCAATGTAGGACCATTAAAATCCGAAAAACATTTGAAAATAAAGTAACATTTCCTTACCTTCCATGAGTGCCCCTCCTCTCCTCTTATAAAAGGCCCCCACCTCTACCACCTTACTCACACCTCTCAAGCTTTGGGTTCGGCCAAGATCTGATCATTTTGTCTCTACACATCCCTCTCTTACTCTTTGAAGCCTCACTTTGGGCAGAAGTCTTCCCAACGAAGCCTTTGAGCTCAAACCAAAGGGAGTTACCCGATTATAAGGACGTTAAAGAACGATCGAGTCAAGTCGGACCCGAGGTAAGGGACTTCGTCTCAATCTCCTTTCATTGAGGCATATTTCGTTTTATACACAACATTCTTTTATAAGGTGTATAAACCCCTTTGACGTTTACTTTTATACAAAAGAAATCTTTTTCTACGAAGCGTTTTACAAATCGACAAAAAGGAATGTTTCATTTATGGTACGCGGTGACAACGACCTTTTCCGCCGCCACGAGTATTATTTGGTCTTTGGCTTCCTCAACAAGACGTAATGTTTTTAAAAAAAATAAATACCATATAATCTTTTATGTATTTTGGTATTGAAATTTTTTTTGACAAAGGATTCTATTATGTCAATATATTTAAATGATATATTATGATTGAAATGTGGAAATGTTATCATTCCTTTATATTAGTTTTATATTTTATGATTTTATATTGGTACTTGGACATTTTACTGGTGGTTACGTGATAAACCATATGACGGGTGGTGCCGTGAATACATGGATGGGTGGTTATGTTATAACCTCTAATGCATTGGGTAAGGAAGTCGGCCGTACGGATATTCCATTAAGTATGTATGGAAGTTGGCCATATGGCTATTACATTAAGTGATATGTGTGAAAGTCGACCGTATGGTTATTCCACTTAAGTATGTTTATGTCCCATGTTACCTTTATATGTTATGTGTTCTTTATATGGGTTTTATGGTAATCTTTTGGTTACAAAAGGTTATGTAATGATCTTTTATTCAGTGAAGAGTTTTTACTACTTCGTAAAGGTGAAAAGTATTACTTTGATAAAGTATACATGGTTTACTTTTTGTTTTGATAAACTAAAAATTTTTATTCTTTGTGTATCCCTTACTGAGCTTTTTATGCTCACCCCAAGTTTTTTGAAATGTTTATCATAGGACTTAATGTGTTATAGGGTCAAGGATGGGATCAAGGGAATTTCATGCTATATAAAACATGGAACTAGACATGTTTCTTTTTAAGAGTTTTTTTATTCTATGGAAACTTAGTTGAAGTGTCTACTTTGTAATCTTTTGAGATGTAATAGTCATGTCCTAATTCTCTAAAACTCTAAACCTGAAAAGATCATCAATGTGAATTATTCATTTAATTCAATATTAAGTAAGGTTTAAGGTCGGGGCCTTATAGTTGGTATCAGAGGTCGGTTTCAACAACTTTAGGAGTTAGAAAATTGTTAGATTATAAGTTAATTTATGGTATGACTGAAATGATATAGCATTTAAAGATTACCATGTTGCTTCGCCTAAGATATTTCTGTGTTCAGAATGGTTTTCCACAGAGGAAACAAAACAGCTATGTTGGGACGACATCAGGAGGAAGACAACCTTCCAAATCAGCAACCTGAGATGGTCGTAATTGGAATTGAATAGTTTGTTGCAGTGATGGAACAGTTGACTCAGGCTATAAATGGTGGTGGTATCCATGCACGAGATCATCCAGATCAACCGCAGAGGAACACGTAAGTGGTGGAAAATTTCATGAGGCAACATCCCCCATCATTCAGAGGATCATCTGACCCCGTACAAGCTGAAGGGTGGATTAAAGAACTGGAGAAGATTTTTGAGTTCATGGGGTGTTCAGAACATCCAAAGTTTAGTCTTGTTGTTTACCATTTTGAAGGTGAAGCTGATCAGTGGTGGTCGATGGTAAACAATATCAGGGATAGTGATGAGATTTAGGATCTTCACTAGGATGAATTCAAAGGTATGTTTCTTGAAAAGTATTTTCCTAAGGCTGTTCGACTTAGGATGAAAAAGCAATTCTTGGAATTGAGGCAAGAGGAAGACTCAGTGGCTGCTTATGAAGCAAAGTTCACTCGATTGGCAAGGTATGCTCCAAACTTCATATGAGATCTTGATAGTAAAATAAACCGTTTTTACTCAGGTTTAAATCCAAGGTATCACAGGGCTTTATCTTCTCGTGAGTTCAAAAGTTATGAAAAACTTGTTCGATGTGCGGAGAAGGTGGAAATGGAGTTTGTCGATGATCAGGTGTTCTATGATAAACAACAGAATGAGGGGTCTAGTTGGCAGGAAAAGGGGAAGAATTCATCAAAGAAGCAAGGAGGTAAGAAAACCAAATATCCATAATGTGAGAAGTGTGGTAAAATGCATCCTGGAGAATGTTTATCCAAGTCTGGTAAGTGCTTTCGGTGTGTTAATTCTTGTCATTTTGCTCGTAACTGTAAGGTGGATGATCAAGCAGGCAATGAAAATCCAGCGGTAAGATGTTTTAAGTGTAATGAAATGGGTCATTATGAAAATGAGTGTCTAATGAATAACTCAACGAGGGAGAAGCAGCTAGACTACAAGCAAAAAGGGGTGGTGAAATCCTTTGCAACAACCTCAACAGATGTTGGGTCATCGAATGAAGTCGTATCAGGTACACTGTTCGTTTGTTCAGATTATGCCAATGTGTTGTTTGATTCAGGGTCTACACACTCTTTCATTTCTGAGAAATTTTCTAGTAAATTGGAAATTCAATCTTAAGATATGAATCCTGAACTTATGGTAAAAACACCCGGAGGGAACTTTGAGACAAAAAGGAATTATAAGAACCTTCGTATCCTTGTGTGTGGAAAGAATCTACCAACAAACATTATTATTTTGCCTCTAGTAGAGTTTAATGTTATTTTGGGCATGGATTGGCTTTCTGTTTATCATGCTAAAATTGACTGCAGAGCTAAAATGGTTTCTTTTTAGAAAGATTTTCAGTTTGTGTAAAAGAATGAACCCTTGATTTTGATAACATATCAGGAAGATGAGAAACTAGTAAAAGAAGGAAATGAATGTTACCTTGCACATATTGTTGAAAATAAAGGAACTGTTCAGATTAATGATGTGCGAGTGGTAAATGAGTATCTTGATGTTTTTACTGATGAGTTCCCTGGTATTAATCATGATCGAGAAGTTCAATTTACTGTTGACTTAGTTTCTGATTCTAAGACAATTTCAAAACCCCCTTATCGAATGGCTCAAGTTGAACTTTTAGAGTTAATGAAACAATTGCAGGACTTATTAGATAAAGGTTTCATTCGACCTAGCACATCACCAAGGGGTTCCCCTGTCTTTTTTGTTAAAAAGCAAGATGGGTCAATGAGACTTTTCATTGATTATAGAGCCTTGAATAATATTACTGTTATGAACAAGTATCCTTTGCCTCATATCGATGATTTGTTTGATCAGCTCCAGGGAGCTCAGTATTTTTCGAAGATTGACTTGAGGTCGGGGTACCATCAGTTGAAAGTAAAAGAAAAAGGCGTTCTGAAGACTGCGTTCCGTACTAGATTTGTCCATTATGAATTTGTAGTTATGCCTTTTGGGTTAACCAATGCACCTGTTGTATTCATGGACCTTATGAATAGAATTTTCCATGAGTTCTTGGATAAGTTTGTGGTTGTTTTCATTGATGATATTTAGGTGTTTTCTAAAAGTAAATAGGATCATGAAAGTCATTTAAGGGTTATCTTGAAAACCTTAAACGAAAAGAAACTAAATGGAAAATTCAGCAAATGTGAGTTTTGGTTACAACAAATTTCTTTCCTGGGTCACATTGTTTCAAAAGATGGCATAACTGTTGATCCTGCTAAAACAAAAGTTGTTGAAGAATGGCCAAGACCCACAAATTTAACCGAGATCTGTAGTTTTCTTGGATTGGAAGGTTACTACCGATGGTTTTTGGAAAAAATTTCACAGTTATCTAGTCCAATGACTAAGCTAACTCGTAAGGGTGTTAAGTTCATCTGGACAAAAGAATGTGATGATTGTTTTCAGGAGTTGAAAAGAATATTGATTAATGCTCCAGTTTTGGCACTTCCTTCAAGGAATGGTGAGTTTGTTATATATAGTGATGCTTCGTTGAAGGGACTTGGATGTGTCCTTATGCAGAATGATCAGGTAATTGCTTATGCTTCACGTCAGTTGAAAACTCGTGAGGTAAATTACCCTACACATGATTTAGAATTAGCTGCTGTTGTTTTTTGCTTTAAAAATTTGGAAGCATCTTTTGTATGGAGTAAAGTGTGAAATATATACTGATCACAAAAGTTTAAATTATATATTCACTCAGAAATAATTAAACATGAGAGAGATGAGATGGCTGTAATTAATCAAGGATTATGATTGTACAATTAACTACCATCAGGGAAAAGAAAATAAAGTGGCCGATTATTTGAGTCGAAAAAGCAATTCTTCATTAACCATGCTACGTTTGGAACGAGATCCTTTTTTTTTGATTTGATGAAATTTGGCATAGAAGTTGTTGGTGCAGGAAGTTCTCCTGTTTTGTTTTAGGTATCAATGAGATCTTCTCTATCAGACAGAATCAAGCAAGCACAGAAGAAAGACAGTGAGTTGTAGAAAAAGGTAGATCTGGTTCAGAAGGGTAAGTTTTATGAATTCAACATTGATAGTGATTGTGTTTTGAGATTTTGGAAGAGATTATGTGTGCCTTGTGATTCACAGTTGAAGAATGAGTTGTTATGTGAGGCTCATAGTTCCCCATTTTCAGTTCATCCTGGAAGTACTAAGATGTACAGAGATCTGCGGGAGTATTACTGGTGGGATGGAATGAAAAGAGATATTACTGATTTTACTATGAAGTGCTTGACTTGTCAGCAGGTTAAAGTAGAGTGGAAGTTACCAAAAGGGATGCTTCATCCATTACCAGTGCCAGAGTGGAAATGGGAAAACATATCCATGGACTTTGTTGTGGGATTACAGAGGACATCTCAAGGTAATAATGAAATCTGGGTTATTGTTGATCACTTGACTAAATCTTCTCATTTCCTTGCTATACGAGAAACTTTTTCCCTAGATCAACTTTCCCGTTTGTATCTTAAAGAGATAGTCAGGTTATATGGAGTTCCTCTCTCCATTGTATCTGACCGTGATCCCAGGTTTACTTCTAACTTTTGGAAAGGCCTTCATAAGTCGTTGGGTACTGAATTAAATTTTAGTACAGCTTTTCATCTCAATCAGATGGGAAGTCAGAACGAACAATTCAGACCTTGGAGGATATGCTACGAGCTTGTTCGATGGATTGTGAGGGAAGTTGGGACCAACAACATTCTTTGGTTGAGTTTTCTTATAATAATAGTTTTCAGTCCAGTATACATATGGCACCATTTGAGGCATTATATGGGAAGCGGTGTCGAACTCCAGCATTTTGGGATGAAGTGGGTAAAAAGAAGCTGATGGGACCAGAATTGGTAGAAGAGATGGCTGAAAAAGTTCAGTTGATTCAGAAACACATGAGAACATCTTAGAGCAGGAAAAAGTGTTATGCGGATAACTGGAGGAAGGATCTATCTTTCAAGGTAGGTGATCATGGTTTTCTCAAAGTTTCTCCATGGAAAAGTGTGATGAGATTTGGTAAAAAGGAAAGCTGAGTCCAAGGTACATTGGACCATATGAAATTCTGGAGAGAGTTGGATCAGTTTCATACAGAGTGGTATTACTTCTGAGTTTATCTCAGGTACGCAATGTCTTTCATGTTTCTATACTGAGAAAGTATATGCCAGATCCATCTCATGTTTTGAGTCCAGAGGTAGTTCAGCTGGAAGAGAACCTATCTTATGAGGAACAACCGGTCTAGATTCTTGACCACAGGGAGAAGGTGTTACGGAATAAGGTGATTCATCAGGTAAATGTTATATGAAAAAACCATATGATTGAAGAGGCAACATGGGAATCTGAAAATGCTATGAGGGATAAATACTCCCACTTATTTTGATAAGTGAATAAAATTGCGAGGACGCAATTACCAAAAGGGGGGGAGGATGTAACATCCCAGGTAAATAAAGAATAATACATTTTCATATTTATTAATATTTTCGAATTAAATATTAATTTTACTTTAAAGGGGTTTCTACGTTCGATAGAGTACCCAATACGCAACAAAGAGTTTCTTTGAAATCTTACGTTGCACACTAGTAATAAAATAATATTATTTTAAATGTTAGTTAGCGCATAGTCGTTGTACTGGTGGGAATGGATAGAAATAACTAAAATATGATTATATATGTTTGTTAAATGTTTTTACATTTATCTAATAAAGGATAAAGGCTTAAAATACGAAAATAATTCAATTTTAGGCTTATATACACTAATTTTCACGAAAGGTCCACTTATCAACATTTGATGGAGAACCATCATTAAATATAGTTTTGGTCACTCTTATACATTATATTGGACCAAATAAAACTCTTCTTTAGAATTGGGACATCAAATATTACTTTGTGTAATTTTTTGGTATTTTTCCGATAAAGTTCATTTTTTAATGAATAGTGTAAAATGTTGTATTTTAATTCAAAACCTCTTTTTAATCTAATTTATTAAGATGATTATATTATCATTTGAATTGGTTTTAAAGTGAAATTAGAATATATTTATACCATTTAATCCAATGGTTGTTATTGGAATCAATTTCACTTTGAAATTGGACTTAAACTGGTGTCAATCTTTTGATACTTATGGTTTCATAAAAACACGCTATTTGTTTTGACAGTGGGAATTAATTATTAAATTAATTAATGAAACTTATAAGTTTTTAATTTTGTAAAATGGACTTAATTTTTGAATTCAGAATATCAAATATAGCCTAGAGTGATGTTTTGGTTATTTTTTTGAAAAACATCAATTTTTGATGAATATTGAAACTGCAAAGTGGTGGTAAACAAAATTTGATTTTTCGTTTAAATGGGGATTTACCACTTCTCTGTTTTGAATCTCAAAAATCCAATTTAAATGATTTTAATTATGAATTAAAATTTGGTTCAATGGGATTAAAATAAATTTTGATGAATAGTAACCTTTATGTTTTATTAATCGTGATTAAAGGTAATTAGTGTAATTTAAGGTAAAAATGATATTATAATAAAATGAAAATATATTGACACTTGTCCTAACCCTATTGGATGAGTTATTTCCGACCAAGACAACCCATGGGTCGATTTTTGGTACCCCATGGAGCCACATGGGTATGAGAATGACATTTATGCCTTTTATTTAAAGTTAAAGTAAAAATGACACAAACAATAGATGTTTTACTAATCCAATTTTTACATGGGGTTATACTAGTAATATTTCTTACTATAAATATTCATTAGAAATCTAAAAAGATTTTCTACATCATGATGTTTTTTTTATAATTTTTAGACATTAAATAAATTAAATTATTTATGACAGCATGATGATGCAACGATTACCTCATTTTTTAACGATTTAAATAAAATGGAAAGATAATGTAAAATATAAGACCTACACATGTCCAAAACCTATTGGATGGGTGGATTTCGAACCCTTATCACCTTATCCTCGAAACAAATCAATGTAGGATCATTAAAATCCGAAAACCATTTGAAAATAAAGTAACGTTTCCTTACCTTCCAAGAGTTCCCCTCCTCTCCACTTATAAAAGGCCCCCACCTCTACCACCTTACCCACACCTCTCAAGCCTTTGGTTCGGCCAATATTTGATAATTTTGTCTCTCCACATCCCTCTCTTACTCCTTGAAGTCTCACTTTGGGCAGAAGTCGTCCCAAGGAAGCCTTTGAGCTCAAACCAAAGTGAGTTACCCGATTATAAGGACGTTAAAGAACGATCGAGTCAAGTCGGACCCGAGGTAAGGGACTTCATCTCAATCTCCTTTCATTGAGGCATATTTCGTTTTATACAGAACATTCTTTTATACGGTGTATAAAACCCTTGACTTGTACTTTTATACAAAAGAAATATTTTTCTACGAAGCATTCTACAAAACGACAAAAAGGAATGTTTCTTTTAACGTACGCGGTGACAATGACCTTTTCCGCCGCCGCGAGTATTATTTGGTCTCTGGCTTCCTCAACAATCCGTAATGTTTTTAAAATAAAATAAATACCATATACTCTTTTATGTATTTTGGTATTGAAAATGGTTTTCATAAATGATTCTATTATGTCAATATATTTAAATGATATATTGTGATTGAAATGTGGAAATGTTATCATTCCTTTATATTGGTTTTATGTTTTATGATTTTATATTGGTACTTGGACATTTTACGGGTGGTTACGTGATAAACCATATGACGGGTGGTGTCATGAATACCTGGACGGGTGGTTACGTTATAACCTCCAATGCATTGGGTATGGAAGTCGGTCGTATGGCTATTCCATTAAGTATGTATGGAAGTTGGACATATGGCTATTCCATTAAGTGATATGTGTGGAAGTCGACCGTATGGTTTTTCCACTTAAGTATGTTTATGTCCCAAGTTACCTTCATATGTTATGCGTCCTTTATATGGGTTTTATGGTAATCTTTTGGTTACAAAAGGATAAGTAATGATCTTTTATTCAGTGATGAGTTTTTACTACTTCATAAAGGTGAAAAGTATTACTTTGATAATGTATACATGGTTCACTTTTTGTTTTGATAAACTAACAGTTTTTATTCTTTGTGTATCCCTTACTGAGTTTTTATGCTCACCCCAAGTTTCTTTGAAATGTTTTTCAAAGGACTTAATGTGTAATAGGGTCAAGGATGGGATCAAGGGAATGTCATGCTATATAAAACATGGAACTAGACATGTTTCTTTTTAAGAGTTTTTTTATTCTATGGAAACATAGTAGAAGTTTCTACTTTGTAATCTTTTGAGATGTAATAGTTATGATCAAATTCGCTAAAACTCTAAACCTGAAAATATCCTCAATGTGTATTATTCATTTAATTCAATATTAAGTAAGGTTTAAGGCCAGGGCCTTATAAATAATATTTGGAAGATCTAATTTGTTATGTAATACTTTAAATCCATTGTAATAACTACCATAAAGTAATACGTTTTTCTATCCATTGGTGCCAAATTTCCTGATTTACATTCTTATACATCTCAATATCCTCTAAATATATTCTCCATGGAATCAAAAGATGTTAAAAATCTTATTTAGGCATAACAGCTGAGATGGGAATTGGAAGATGTTGTAACAACCCATACCCTAATATCCCATAACCAGAGCCTACTTTATTATATTGGAATAAGATTCAAGGAGTCACATCCCAATGTACTTAGTATTTTACTAGTCCTATTAAACTAAATCCATAAATTATTTACATATTACATTAGAATACCCAAATTTGACAATATTGTTTTATCATGAATATAATTATTACCTATTTCATGTCATTATATATCATTCATTATACTAATCCCATATTTCTATAGAAGGAAAAAATATATGGGTGTGTTCAAATTTTTAGTAAGAGTTATGTAAGGAATAACCTATCATGAATGAATAATGAAAAATAAGTAAGGCATAACAAATATAGAAAGTTAAATATTTAAAAACACATTACATTTAATAAATAACTTTACATTAATCATTATATAAGGTATAATAAATATGTAAAGGTAAATCATTGAAAACACATTCCATTTAATTATTAAACTAAGAAAAAAATGCATCCTGAGATAATATCATTGTGAAAATCTCATGGATAACGATTACTAAATTAAAAATGAATTTAATTTATAATTATTGGATTTTAGGACCTAAGAAATCATGATACCTCTACATTAAATACCGTTCACATGATAGTTTAAAATGTGTCGGTAGGTATACATGAGAAACCTATTTTACTAAGGCTTACCAACTGATTAATTTCATGACACTAACAATGCATCGAGGGGATATCTATAACTAGTCCACACCAATAGTTGTATGTCAAAATAATTCCTCATATATAAAATAATAATTTTAATTCTCCAATAATGTTAATTATCATCAAATATCAATATTGAGTAAAGAATATGAATTTATTAATATTTATGTAGATAATCAAGTACAATAGAAATTAAACAGCATATGTAATAATGGTATATGGTTTAACAAATAATAATATATATGATTGAATGAATATATATATACATATCTAAGAGAAATTTAATGTTCGGTGAAATATTATCAAAAAAAATTTATTTTCTCAATATAAAGTTAATAATCATAAAATTAAAGAAGAAATTAGAGGTTACCATCAAGTCAACAGAAATACATGATTTTTACAATAAAATTCAAGATAAATAGGTATTCATGATACTTAAATCAATGTGGTATTATATACTCCACATAAAAGATAATTTTTTAATATTAAAAAATATGTCTCAATGAAATGGAAATTGAGATAAAATCCCTTATAATGATGATAACATTAAATTAAGAGTTAATCAATGAATATATTATGTTTTTAAAATTCAAATATACATATAAAAGTGTAAATAAAATATAATACATTCAAAATTTATTAAACACATAATGATGTAAAATCAATTTCAATAAATAATTAATACAACCCAATGAAAAGAAATTATATTATGATATTCTTTACCACGTGGCAATTTTCAAGTCAAATACTCTTGGATGAAATAAAAAAAATTAAAACATGTAATACTATTAATTATGAATGATTAATGATTTTAAATTAAAAAGGGGAATTATATAAACAATATAATATAATTCCAGTCATAACATTACAATATGCATTAATAAAGGTAAATTTAGATGAAGTCTCATACCTCACACTTATTATTAGTTTAAATTCATTTGACATCAGTAATAGTGGTTTTAAACATGTTATTAAATTATAAAATAACAAAAAAATTATTTATAATATCATATATTATACTTTTATAACAATTATCTTTTGTTTGTTAATAATATTTCATTATTACTATTGTTTTTAGTGATATCTACATTGTTTTCTCATATAAATTATAACCTGAATGATCCAAATCATGAGGATATTATATACTTCCATCATAAAAATATTTTTTTTAAGGTTATAGATATTTTTTTTATAAATTATATTATAATCATTTTTTAAATTTGATCACGGATAATGGATCACATTGTTTCTTGAAGATGGTATTCCATACATACACATGTGCAACATTTTCATGTCATTAATGGGAGAAAGGGTACAGAAGTAGGTGATATTTTTAATTTACATATTCAATATCATGTAATATATATTTCATTTATTCATTAAATTTATCTTTATTACATTTCATGTAATGATTAAGTGAAAAATGAATCACATCTCTTCGTGATGCGGTAGTCCTCCGTATACACAAGCGACATAATCGTACTAGAAAAAAAAATTAAAGTAAGTTGGAATATGTAATATTATAATTAAATAAGTATTATAATATCATTAATATATAATAAAAAATTTATTCAATCATTATATTTAATTTTTTGATGAATTTATGAAAATGATTTAATCAGTTTGTGTGGCGATGGTCCACCAAATACACATTCGATAATTTAATTTCCGATATTTTTGAGGAGGAAATTGATAAACATTATTTAATTAACATAATAACATATCATTATATGGTATATAAGGGTTTTATTATATAATTAAATATTTATAAGATATTATGCATGTGTAAGAATTACTAAAATAAAAACCGTTATTTAAGAATGTTGCCTATTTTTTGGAAGACCTCATTAGGTTTTCAAAAAAAATTCCCTAGATGGATTTATGATCAAAACATGTGATATTTGATTTTGTGTGCAGAAAAAGGAAATTTTTTAAAATGGTTTTTCTGAACAAAATTTCTATTTAATTGTGAAGTGTGATGGATAGGATTTGGCCTTTTAAAGAGTGGGTGATTAAAAATAAAGAATTTTTGAGAGGAATCAGTTACAACCACTTTTTAATCATGATAAATGAAATAAAAAAATTGGTTATTATATAAACAAGGTGTTAATTTCATGATATATATTATAAATGGGATTTGGAAACGTTTTTAGGTCAATCTATCCCATAGTTTTTTAGTTTTACCCATCGATAAATATGTTTTTACATTAACTGGGATAATTAGTTTATACCAATTTTTCTATACTATTTATAAAAATGGATTCAATCTTCTTATATAATATAACTTACTATTATTCCAAATATCGAATCCATTTTTTCAAATTTAATTCACTATAGTGTTGGAATTTTATTTGAAATTATAGTCACTAACGTGATGGAAATGAGGATTTACAAGGAGAAAATTCTCATATTTATAGAAGGTTTTAATTTAAAAATTTTGTATGAAATTTTTTATAAACAATAGTAATTATGTTCGAATATTTTTAAAATAATATTACTTTTAAAAAATTATATTATAATTAACCATGTGATTTATTGAAATGAAAAGTCAATTTTCTATAAAAATTGGTATTTTTAATTAATCATCAAAAAATGAAACGTTTTATGAAAATATCCAAAAATTAAGGATATAGTTATTTTTACGTTCTTAATTATGAAATGATTTTATTTTTTTTAATTATTTAAAATTAATTGTAATCCAAGTCTTAAATTATATTTGGAATGTGAGAATAGACGACCTTTTAGAAAAATAGAGTTTTTGAAAAGCCATTTATTTTTCTTTGAAATGATTATTATTTTATTTTGAATAACTAAAAAACCATAAATTTAATAATTTATTTATTATTATATTTACCTTTCAACATAATGGTTAGGTTATAATGTTCGTGTTATAAAAAACAATATTTTAAGAGTATATTGTGTTTTATTTAGACTAGGTGATTCATGAATCGTAAGTTATCAATGATATTGAATTTATATAAAAATTAATATGCCATAATTTATTGGGTTGTAATATTATCATATAGTATTTTTATTTTATTTTATATATTTTATCTAATATGTTGTTTATTTTTCAATGTCACAGGGCATTAAATTCTCTCTAAATTTAATATGTTTTTTCTTCATAATTTGAAAATTCACTCAGAAGTGGGGGGATTTCTATTTAAAAATACAATTTTTAAAACCACATATCACAAAAAATGTTAACATAAATTCCTAAAAAAAAGGAAATTGAAATATAAAAGGTTTTCTAAAATAAATAATTACCACCAAGTAAGAGGAAATAGGTTTGAAGTGAAGATATGGAGATATAGGAAAAGTGTAATTCCCAAATAATGATGGAGGGTGGTAGAAGTCATAGATCATACGAATGTGAATAACCAAAGTAAATTTAACAACCAGAAAAAGAAAAATTCGTGATGATTCAAAAAAACCTAGATTCGACATATATGAAGTTGTTAATATAATATTTTTATTTTGAGATCATTTTTGAATGTTGAGGATTTCTTTTACGATTTTAGAATATAATGAAATATTCATCATTGATTTATTTCTATTTTAGAATCATAATTTTATCCATTGGTTGTTATTTTATTAATTCCTATTTCATATATCACTCCAAGAAATGAATATCTAAAAATAAATTTCTTATAACTGAGAAACAAAATTTGAAATTTTAAAAAGCATGAGTTATAAGAAAGAGTTAAAATTCATTCCACTGATTTCTTAAATATTTTCAATACCAATGTGGTTAGAAATACCTCAATAGTAACACCACTGGTAAATAATTATTATGTATTAATTAAATATTTTAAGAACAAAAAAATCATATTAAACAGAATATCTCATAGCCTTGTGGTGGGTGTTAAACCCTTATTGATCTTCCATTTTGGGTTCAGGCCCCATGGCCTTTCCAAGTGTGACAGGTTTTTACTTGTTATGCACATTGTCTTTTTTCTAAAACCATATTAATAAAATTCACATACAAATTTCCAAATTATGTTGACCCATAATTACAAAAACATAAAATATATGATAAACCATAAAAGTTAACAATACCATAAATCATTAGTCCAAAATAATGTAATGTAATTTATCCTCAAATAACATTTTGATATAATAAACCAATAGGGTTTTTTACAACGATTTTTTCCAAAATTATCATTAATCATGTTATATTCATACCATTTTTTTAAAGGGAATCTAATACATTGATCTTATAATCAAACATAAAATGATAAACCATTTAGGTGATATATTACTCTTTGTTTAATGAAGACACACATGCTTCTCAAATTTAATAAAATATTTAGATGTTTCTTGATTCTTATAAAAATATACCACTAGTAAAGATAATTATAAAATATAATTCTTGTATCCAATTATATAAATACTTGGAAATTTATTTAAACATATGCCCTTCCATGGTCTATGGGTTATCCTTTAGAATATAAAATTTATTTTGATAATTCCCATGTTCCCTATATTTAGGATAAAACCCTAAAAATGAAACCCTCGGATGAAATTTGTTTACTTCCATTGTACTCATCCTTTTTTTCTCTAAAATTCATTTTATTATTCACTTATTTTCCTTACATAAAAACTTTTAATATTATTTTATGGAAATTTATTAAGTGTCTAATGCAACATTTGTGTAATTAATGAAATAAAACCTTCTCTCCTCTATGGCCTTCACCACTCAAGCTCTTAAAGAACTTCATACTTATCATTTTTTATGAGTCTATGATTTCTTTAAGGTATAGGTTGTTAAACATATTTTTGGATAAATTATTTGGCATGATCCTGATATATTTCACTAATTTCGTCATTATTGTTTCTTTCTTGTATTCTCCACATTCTCCTTCATATTCAATTTTATTATGATTAAATTGTGTCTAAGCCAATTACTAAAACCAAAAAACAAATGGTGTGTAAAAATATTCATATTGTGGATTCCGTATATAATTTATCAAATTCATAAATCATATCCTCTGATTGCAATCAAAGACGCCATTTTAATAACCTATGACACTAACTATCATCATCTATTCAAATCATTCATAATTTTTTTAAATGAAATGTGAATTAACTAATGAATATCATATAGGAGTTTCATCCAAGTGAACAGTAAGGAACTTTTCTCCGTACAAGGTAATTCTCCATTAAATCCCAACATGAATTTTTGGATGTTACTACATCTTGGTACATATGTACCAAAACCAAGATCACTTTTAGTATCATGACATGGATTTATTTTCATGAAGATCCACATAATCTCTACCTTACTAAAACAATAATATGTTCTTCTAAAAATATTATAAATGTATATCATAAGGTGTGATCCATAATCTACGTTTTTCTAAATCTAGTTCACAAGGTTTCTACTAAAATTAATTTAACCCAACATAAACAAATCCGACCTCGGTCACCCAGAGTTAGTGATTGTATTATTACATTGGCATTGGATACATAGGATCACATATTGAATGACTGAAGTGTTTATTAGTCCTGTTAAACTCGATACATACAATACTCCCCTATTACATATTAATAAAAATATTAAAAAATAATCTTTTAGGAATATAATTATTCCCTCCAGAATATACTTTTTTATTACTCATAATACTCTTCCAATATTCTTGTGGAAGGAAAAGAATTATGGTGAGCTCAAATGATTAGTAAGACTTATAAAAAATAGACTCTATCGTTAATAAATATATAACAATCAATAAAACACAATCATTTTGGAAATATAAACATCTATATAAACATTTTGTTTAATAAATAACATGACTCTCATGATTAGATATAGATTCATCAACATGGAAAGGTAATAACCAAAAAAATGAAATATGCTCAAAAAAATTAGAATGAAATACATATAGTGATAACAACATTAAGAAAAATCTTGGGATGGTATGAAATTATTTCTTAATAAAGTAAATTTATAATTATTAGATGACATGATCTCTGGAAATCAGATACCTCTACTATTAATAACATTCACATAAAAACATTAAATTGATGGGTGGTTATACTCCAAAAAAATATTTAACTAAGGCTATCCAACAAATTCAACTCCTCATAATACAAAGGCCTTAATTCATTTAAAATTCAGTCATCATATATAAAATAATTTATTTAATTCTTGAATATGGTGTCTTATCATCAAATATTTGAATGAATTTTAGAAGTAAAAATTATAAATATATCCCTATATAATCCAATAAAATTCCATGTAAAAACTATATTTAAAAATGGTATATGTCTTAATTATTTATAATTTCCATTATATAAAGAATATGTATGTTCAGTAAAAATGTAATGTCTGATAAAAAATTCTCATAATAAACTGATTATCTCAAGAGAAAGTTAATAATTGAAGAATTATACACAAAATAATTGGAGACCATATATTCATTAGTAATATATGTTTTTATAATAAAATCATGAATATATAGTTATTAAAATTAAATTCAATTGATTTTCTGGTATGCACAACTCAAAAATGTTAAAATCTTAATATCAACAAATATGTCTCAATGAAATGGAAATCGAGATGAAATCCCTTAAAATAGTAATAAAAATGATGTGAGATTTTATCCTTGAATTGATTGTTAGATCATATGATGATCGATATAATAGAATTTTTAATTAAGTATAATATATTCAAAATTCATTACACACATAATCTAATAACATCAATGAAATTAAAGAAGTTATATAACCTAATGAAAAGAAATTGACTTATGATATTCATCACCACTTGATAAATTCCCAGAAAATTCCCTTGAATGAAATAATTCAAATTAAATATTAAAATAAAATTATGTTTAAGGGTTATAGATATTAGATGTAAAATTGGATGTATATACATGCTTTAAAAGAAATTATGTGTATAACATTACAATTTTCCTCAATAAAGGGAAATTTGAAGGAAGTCCATTACCTTAAATTTAATTATTGTTTAACATTCTCTAGCCTCATGTAGAGTGGTTTTAGAAAATAAATTAAATTATTAAAATCCCATATTAATATATTATAATATCATTTATTATCCTTTTATAACATCTGACCACATTTTCATTAATAATATTTCATTATTACTATTTTTTGAGTGATAAATTCGTTGTTTACTTATGCATTGTTGAGCAAGTAAGTTCACGTAATTGAAAATATTATATATTTTCATAATATCCACAATTATGTTACTATTATAAATATAATTATACATATATAATTTTGAATATTTATTTAAATTTGATCACGGATATTGGATCACATAGCTTCAGGGAGAATATAGGTCATACGTACGCACAAGCAGTGTTTGAATTTCTTTTAAAAGTTAAAAGGTAATGAATAAGGAGATTTTTTATTTTTATAGAATAAATATCATGTCATTTATATAAAATATATTAATTAAATTTTTCATTGTTACCTTCCATTTAGTGAGTATGTTAAAAAATCACATTGCTTCGAGAGGGATAGTTCACCGTACACACGATCGAAGATAACATAATTTAAATGGAAAGGAAAGTAAAGATATATATGTGAATTTATAATTATATAATAATAATAATTTCATATATATTATATATAATTAATACATAATAATATATTATTCTGATATTTTTTGATTGAAATCATGTTACATCAGTTTATGAGGAAGCTCTTTGACATACACAGAGTCAACGATTTTGTTTCCCATTTGATGGAGGTGGATATGGATAAAGGTTATAAAATTATCATAATGAAATATAATTATATGTTATACAATGTTTTTATTTTAATATCATGATTGAATTATATTTTATGAATGTGGAATAATTAATAACCTAATAATGGTCTTTTAAAAATGATACCTCTTCTTTGATTGACGTCTTTAGTCTTGCAAGAATACACTTCAAAGGATGGATTTCTAATCTGAAAGTTAGATCTATGATGTATTTTTGGAATAATGTATGTTATTTTAGATGATATTGGTAGAACCCAAAGGATTTGGATATGTGAAGTGGGGAGTATGTTAGAGTCCTTTTAAAAGTGGGGGAGTGGACACACATTAAATTTTTGAAATGAACCAATTACACAAACATTCATATTGTGTAAAAATCATAAAAATGTGTAATTATTGACCCGTAGAGATTATATTCTAGAAATATTTACTGAAAATAGTTTTTGTAAAAGATTTATGGTCATTTTAAAACTTATTTTTTTCATTTAACCTTCAGTAAATCTATTTTTCCAATAACTGCAGTAATTAATTTTTACTTTTTTTACTATTCATAATGGTCAAAAATGTATTTGGCCTCATAATATATAATAAATTCATCCAATTAAAAATTTGGAATGAATTTTTTTAAATTATATTCACATATGTGGGAGAATCCAATTCAAAAATTACACTCGTAGAAGTGATGAAAAACAGTATTCTATAAAAAAATATTCTACGTGTAAAAGGTTTTAATATAAAATATTCAGTATAAAACATATTACTATGAAATAAATAATAAATAATATAATTTAATTTAATAAATTATAATTTGAATCATAATTAAGAATTAATTATTCATTTTAGATTATTCAAATGAAATGACACTTTTCAATAAAAATCTGAATTTTCTCATTTCATCGAAAAACACAACATTTCATAAAAGTAAAACAAATTCCCCTAAGTTATATTATATTTTAAAAATTAAAAATTGGATATTATTTTTTAAAATAAATCTTTTATAATAATTAAAAATTAATTTTAAATTTTGTTATCACAGCTTGACTAAAGCATCTTTTAGAAAAATACAGTTTTTAAGTAAACTTTTAATTTTCACTCAAATGATAATTATTTTATTTCAAATGAATAGATACAAATAATTTTTATAATTTATTTATTCATTTTTTACCAAAAATATTAATTTATAGGTTATATATGTTGTGTTTTAAATAATATTATTTTAATTTATTATTATGCTTCTCTTAAACACATTGTTCCATATTTCACTAGCCATCAAGATGATTGAATTAATTTTGAAATATATTTATTATAATGATTATGGGCGGTAAATTATAATCAGATAATCTTGTTTCATGTAATATACACTATCTAAAACGATATTCCTCTTTTAAAATCCAAGGTTGTTACATTCTTTCATTCATTAATGAATGAGTCATTATAATTTGAGGTTCACACAGAAGTCAACAGGATTTGTATTTGAAAATAAAATTTTGAAAAACCCACATCATAAAAAAGGTTATCAAAAAATCCCCTTAAAATAAGGAAAGATGATTCTTAAATATCAAATGGTATAACAAATAAATATGATTCAATATAGGGGAACATTATTGGGAGGTGATGATATGGATATGGTATAAAAGTGTAATGCACAAATAATGATGGAGGGTAATAGAGGTCACTAATCTCAATAATGAGACTGATCAAGAGAAATTCAACAATGAAAAAACCATAAATCATTGATGAGTCAAAATACTATTGATTAATCAGATAAGTTGTTAACAGTATAAATTTTTTGATTCAAGATTATTTTCCCAATGTTGAGAAATTCCATTACAGTCTATGATTATAAATTAATATTCCTATTTGATAAATTTCTAATTCATAAGAATAATTTAATCCTTTTTGCTTCAATCCATTATCATTCTTATACTACTCCATTAAATGGATATCCAAAAAAGTATATTTTATTCTTGGATAACTAAAATTAAATTTTAATGGATCATGAGATCCAAAAAAGCGTGACATGTATTTTGTCCTGTTTATAAATATTTTCCAAAACCTATATGATAATAAAAATTTCAATAGAAACATAAAAATTTTATCATTAAAATTTATTCAAAAAAAATTATTTATGTAAAAAATTACATTTATAAAATCATGTAATCCAGTGGATGGTTTTAAAAACATATATTCCTTAAATAGTGGTTTTATTACATGTGGCTATGCTTGTTGTAATAGGCTTCCACTAGGTATACAGGTTATCCATTTATAATACCATATTAATATAATTGCTAAAATGTTTCCAAATTGTGATGACCCATACTTACTAAAACGTCAATGTCAATATAATTCTAAAAGGATATAAATAAAAATTACATTATGTCCAGAACAAATAAGTGTATTCTTACTTAAATAAAATTTTCATTTACTAAACCAAAAGGTTATATTTCCACAAATGTTTTCAAAAAATATCATGAATCATGTTTTTTTACACCACAAAAATATTCAAATGTAATTTTTATGAAATTTTTATTATGATCAACCATAAACTAAAAAACCCATGATGTAATCTATAATTCAAATGTTAATCAATAAAATTTATGATTTTTCAATTTAATACAATCCTTACATGTATCATTATTTTTATGAAAAAAATTACATTGGTAAATGGACTTCTAAAAATTAATTCATGATTACCAAGTCAACATATTTCAACCATTTTATTTCAACATAAGTCCTTCCTTAGTCTAGTTTTTAACCATTATATGAGGTCATTGACTAATTATTTTCCAGGTTCCCCATATTTAAGAAGAAAACCATTAAGGGATATCTATATTTAAATTTAATTCCTTCCATCATAATATTCACTTTTCCTCGAAAATTAATTCCTTTATGTACTAATTTTCCACACAAAAAACATTCGTACATTACATTTAGTCACATTATTAGGAGACACTTTCCAAATTTTTAACACGATAGAAATAAAGAATTTGTTCCTTCATGGTATCTACAACTCATTCTCGTAGATAAATCCATCGTTATCTTTATTTGTGAGTTTGTGAGTTCTTTAAGGTATATATTTTTAATCATATTTAGATTTAACTAATTAGGATTAATCAAAAAATAATTCACGGCATTCATAATTCCATTTGGTTTCTCATAGTCCCAATATTTTTCTTATATATTCAATGTCAATGAAATTCTATAGGGTTTTAGTGATTGACTAATACAAAAATCATAGAGTTTTTGAAACAATAACCATAGTGTGTAAACAATATAATAAAATATTGTATTTATAAATCAGTAGACATTATTTTTATTCTCTGATACCTTAGTTTTAATATAATTCATTTATTTTTAATATATATTCAAATCTTTTATAATAGTTTGAAAATAAAATGTGAATTATCCAAAGAATACCTTGGATAGTGTCAAACTAGGTTCACTATAATGACCATTATCATGTAATAGATAATGCTCGAGTCAAGATCAACGCAACATTTTGTTTTTATTAGTACGAGGTACATATGATCCAGAACCACATCCACTATTAGTATCCAAAAAGGGTTTACTTCCAAGAGAAAATGAATAATATATACCTAAATATAACATTATGATATTCATCTATAGAAATACTCAATGTCTATCATATGGTTATGTCGTCTAATATATCATTATTGGAACCATATATTATACAATTATGTTAGAAACATTGGTATATCCATTAAAAACATGGGTATATGCAATTTTAACATATTTATGAATTGTGGATGATAGAGAAGTCGATATAGAGATACACCCTTGGTTTCTATAGAAAATGTGGGTATATGCGGAGAGATTTTATTAAAATTTTGTATTTTGTTAAACTGTTCCTATATATCAGTACCCACAGTTTGAAGAACCATTTATATAGAGTTTCCAATAAAAAATACCAATGGTTCATTGAATCATGGGTATAAGTAACTATTACCATTTGGTTGAAGAAATGCTTCTAGCCTATCCTGATCCTATTAATAAAATAGACACATATTCATCATTCAATATAACTAAAATATATTATTTTTAACATTCAGTCAATTTCATGTAATAATTTTCAATATATTTTAAAAAATATAACATTCATATAAATCAATAAAACTAATCAATTCGAGTTATTATAAACATCAACAAATATCTTTACAACCAAGTCAAAAAATGGATGGGATCAATATCTTCACATATTATGAACTTCCTTAGCCTCATCGCCATTAAAAACACACTCATCACAAGATACATCATCTAGAGAACCATCATCATCATAATTTTTCTCCTCCACCTTCTCATCATCATCAGATCCTCCACAACCACTATCATCTTGAAAACCACTATAAACATCATTTAAATCACCCATGAGATAATTTAAGGATCTTATTTGTGAAATATATGAATCAGTATTAGCAAAAACCTCCTATAGAAGTGAATGAATTATAATTGACCAATATTAATGGAAATGTAAGGTAGTCAATTTACTTCTATCATTCTAATGTAATGCTATTCGTATGGCTTCAGCTACATCTGCACGATTTTTTTATATCCTAGTGGTCTAAGAGGTTTTATATTACTCTAAAGAGGAAAAATACGTAGTGGAGAGAAAAATTATACACAGTCTACATTAGACACTCCCATGGTTCTTTTCACCTAATACCTTCATCCAATGATCATTTGGCTCAAAGTTGTCATATTCTTTATAATAATGGGCTTCTTGGGAATGCTGTTGAGAATATAAAAATGTTGTTTAGTTATGAATGCAATCTAAAAATTTGAAATAGATATTAAAAATCCTGCAATATTTTCATTTTTTTGTGCATTTACTCCACTTCCATCCTTTTTATTATGACTTGAGAAAAATAAATTATCTCAATCAAAACTATATTCATTGATTTATGACGCTTTCTATAAATGAAATTTATTAGTATAAACTTTTAGATTTTGTGGTATTAAAATTTCATATATGAATTTTATTTCACATAAACTAACAAAAAATCGTATGCAGAGCATTTTTTGCACTGGTTTTGTCAAAAAATAGATTTCGAAATGAGATATGTAGGATTTTTTGCATCGAATTTTTACAAAAATGACGCTGAAAAAGCCATTTTGGTATCAGTTTTGTAAAAAACAAATGATTTTTTAAAAAAATTGTTTTGGAATATGTTTATTAAAAATATAACTTTTTTTTGTAAAATAAATGGTTTTTGGAAAAACTGATGACATTTTTCTTAAAAAAATACCCATATACCATGAAACCCTCCTTTATCAAATATGTGAAACAATTTTCTCTTGAATTTAGATGACTCTGACAGCTCTTTGATAATCACCGCAACTAAATTTTTTTGAGTTTATTTATTTTTAATCCTCATCTCATATTCATTAGAACTAATTATTTCTCCCTTTATCTTTATTTGACCATCCATGTGAGTATTTTTTCTTTGGAAAATATTTTCCTAGATTGGTTTGGTTTTATCTTTGTTATTTTTCTTTTCTAAAAACATTTTTGTTAAATATTGCAGTTTTTATTCATTAAATTACATTATGGGAGAAAATTTAGATTACAGATCAAATTTTTCCTACCACGAATAACTAATTTAAGAACCCAGCATTTGATAGCTTGTACGACACGTTACAATAAGCATGTAAGGTAATATAATATCCATATACTTTATCATATATTAAAAATAATATATATATAGATGAAATTCCATGTTATCATATGTTACAAAGAAGAGGGGACTTCCTCGATAGGTTGATCTACATGCAAGAGAAACCCTCCTAAAATGTTTTCACAATACACAGGATCATGTTTCACAAAATAATGATATATTATTAAAATATTATTATAATAAGATAAAAAATATCCTTTATTAGTAGTATTAACTAACTTATGAAAATACACGATTTATAATAATTAACCATTAATTAATATGTTAAAAATTAATTATAATTGAATATCAGATCAAATTAAATATAAATGGAATTTTTTTATATAAATCCATATTTATGCTGATGAATCTGTTTTACCCTAATAAATTTATATAATTAATTATTTTTTAACTATTTTAATGTAATATATAATTTATATATTAAATAAATATTTTTTTATATTAATCCATTATGTTTTATGTCTATAAAACAAGAACAAACCCTATTTCACACATAAAAACATATATTTTTATAAAATTAATTTTACTACCTTTTTATGGATAATCCATTTTAAATTTGAGTTTAGTCACATTAATCGATATAATATTTCAAAATAAAATTCATATATAAATAAATTAGTTTACGGTTAAATTTTGATATTTTTCTGAGACATTTCATTTTTTTAATGAATAGCTAAAAATATTGAATTTTAGTTCATAACAAATAATTAATATAATTTTTTATAAGTATAAATTATAATTATAAATTTTTTTAAAGTTTATTATTATAATATTTTGATCAATTATATTAATCTATGTTACTGTAATCAATTTCTTGTTGAAATTGACTATGAAAAGATAGTCGACTTTCGAACATGTTTACTTAAAAACATTCATTACCATCCCATAAATGGGATTAATTTTAATTTAATTTCTTCCACTTATATGATTTGAATATATAAAATGGATTCCATATTTATAATCATAATCATTTATAATGTCTAATAAGACTCACTTTGTTTTTGACATAGCCAATTGTCCAACACCAATTTTCTGGCTATATCTCGGCCATGGACATTTCAGTATTGAGTTTTTTCTCATTTGGTGTGACTTTTTTTTATGTAAGAACATGTGCACATAAAATTGTTTTCCAAAAATTCAATGTGATTCATTTTCCTTCCATGTAAAAATCTACTGCCTCGATCTAATGGGAAACGGTCATACTATATCTGTGTATGGAGAAATACAGCCTCATGAAACGATGATTGTTAAATTTTCCACTATAATCTCTCATGGAGTCCATTATGATGAGAAAAATTTTAATATATGTTATATATTATATTAAATGGGACTTTATAATAAATAAATTTAACACATTCCATTTTATGATAACATCGTCTGAGGATGTATTGATTGTTATCCCCTCAAAGTGTTGTGATTCATTCACACGATACATAAAATGTATAAATGATTTTTATAATTAAAAATATTATACATAAAAACACATTATAATAAATTCCGGAAATAATTATCTTTATATAAATAATATATATATATATATCATTTTCTTCATTACCTTTTCACGCACATTAAATGAGAAAACATTGTCTGTGGATATGTGAAAAACCACCTCCTCAACATGATGTGATTAATTATACAAAATAGAATACTATATATAAGTATATGTGATTAAATATTTTTATATTTATTATATAATTATTTTCATCAATGGTATGGTTTTACTTACATTCTTTCCATTCGAATCATTTAAAAGTGGTAACTTTATTCATGTGTACGTATGGCCTACAGTCTCTATGAATGATGCACTTCATTTATAAACTCCATATACTATGGACAATTATAAAAATTTATGAACATAATATATAAGGTAAATTTTTTATGTTTTACATTCAGTCGATTATTAAAATATGATATATTTAATGAGAACAAAAATTTACAAGTTAAAGAATAATAGACAAACTAGGAAATTAACGTCTGAAATATTCAAAATAATGGATGATTGTTAACAAACAGATAATAATATATTATAATAATATAATATAAGAAATTATAATTATTAATAAGGTTCTGAATAAATAAGATACTTAACATAAGTTTATTATATTGTATGTTAATGGATGTTCACCACAAAGGAAGCACAATGTATGTTGTTTCATCTATCTTTTTTTATCTATGAGATAAATTTCATATTCACCTCTTAATTATTTTATATGGTGTAATTACAACCCATATTGATATATTATATGAGGAATTAATTTTTCTTCATGGTATTGTGATGTTTAATTTTAATATTATCACTTTTTTTATTAAGATTCATATGTAATGGATTCTCATCTCAATCGTTAAATCCATGAGATAATTGTCATATTCAACACTAAGATCTTTTGTGTGGTGTATCTACTTCCCATTATATTATATTTTCTAATTAATACTTATATATTAATGGTATTTGAAACATTCATTTAATTTTATAATTTCATGACGTTTATAATTTGAAATGTTTTAAGGTGGTATGGGACACTGTAGATTGTTTACTGGTTATTTTCCACAAGATTAATCTTAATGAAAATTGAATGGAATTTCCATTCGAGGAAATTATAAGACAAGTGTTCAATAATCTATTTCATTATTAATTATTTATTAATGAAAATTTTCAAGTATTATTACCATTTTCCTACAATTATTTACTCATCGTGTTTTTAAAATATTTTAATGAAAACCCGACATCACTTCTCTCTTTAGTCAAAGAACCTACTTTCTTCTAAAAACCATGCTTTATTAAAATGTTTTCAAAATTTATTTTTTGAATGATTTGGTACGGAAATTTTTACCATTTTTTGTCTTTTAAAAAATTTCAAATGAATCTTTTGGTATCTTTCCAAATGAATAATTATTTTCATTTTTCTATACCAAAAGAATATTTTTTTACCTCATATAACATGTGCGGATTTATCTATTACCATATCATTGAATCCCCCCTTTCAAGTTCCAAATTATTATTTTATAAAAAAATGTTTTTTGAAGTGATTTTTGAAGAAATATATTTTACAAATGTTTTTCCAAAGTAAATGATATTTTCATTTTCAATTTTATTATTTGTTATTATTTTCTATCATAAATGACAACAATACTCCATTATTAATATACAGGGGATATGTTTTATTAATACCATCATTAATCTTCCTCTATATGTTTTATGATATATTTGGCCATGTATTGTATTAAATTAACTTCCTTGATTTATTTATTCATCCACTTAAAATAATCTATCTGTTATGATCATTGAAAATTAAATTTTTCCATTAATTATCCATTTGATTTATCATGGATATAACTATTTCTAAATTTTATAAGAATTTACATATAGTGTCTACATTGACAAATATTTTATTATTTAGTGGGAAGTATTGATAAATCTAGATAATTATTCAATATGGATATTTTAGAAGGACTAATATTTATTTGATATATAAGGAATGATTTGGAAATTCAATACACTGGTGTGGGACTGGTTAATGAAAACCCATTGATGCATCGGTAGTCTCCTGAGACAAACTAGTTGGGAGAATTGGTGTAGGAAAAATTATTATTGATGGTATAGGTTCCATTTACTAGGGAAACCTCAAATCTAATAGCTAGGCATATCCCTCATTTAGTTTCAGTAATTATTAATCCATGGGATTTGTCATCATCATTTATATGGATAGAATTAATTTCATTTCATTTGTAAAATGGAATGTGTTTTAGTTACCTCATTTTCTATAGTCATTTGTCCATATCTACATTTTTTAATAGAATGTGTTTCAAGTTATTACCATTCTATACTTCTAACATAATTCAATTCAATTTATTGGTTACAAGGAATTTTTGTTCAGTTATTTACCTTTTCATATTTATTATTCTCATTGATTCATTTTTTGTCCATTACATTTTTCAATTAAAGGAAATTTTACCTCATCATAATAATGTTCCTTTCCCCAGGAATCCATGAAACCTACTATTAATAATATTCTAGAATTTACTCGATGGATTAGATATATCATCGATGTTGTTTATGTATTTTTTTATAATAAAATATATTGAAATTGGTGTAGTCATTTTTAATACAAGACTCATTTATATATCTGAAATACCAAGACTACTAAAAAATTGGTCCATTAGGGCTTAAGTATTTGTAATCATTCCAATGTAATCGATACCAGAAAAATACATCTGTCTATCTGTAGTCAAGTCGCTAAGGATTTTATGAATGGATGTTTAGAGTCAACCGTAAGTATAAGTTTTTTGGAAAAATTGGGATAGAAAACATAAACCTAAGATAGAGTTTGTGGATATGCATAGATGAAAACAATAGAATTTTTGTAAATATTAGATTATGTGGGTATTTTTAGAAATACATTCCTATCTGAATTCTACAAATGGATATTGTTCAAACAAAAAAGTACATTTGAGTAACAAATATGAAAAGGTGTTCTAGGAAAAACATGAGGTAACCAAGTACATTAAAACTAGTTTTAATATGTGCATTGTTTGACACTCTTAGGGGATATGGAAAGGACAATCACATTTTTATTTATAGATAATTATGAATGATTTCCTTAGATAATAAGTAAGCTCGGTTAAACCCAAGGAGTTTTAGATTGAATATAAGAATTAATGATTTAGATATCCAAATAAAGATATTATGGATAAACCCCGGACTATGGAAGTAAATATGTGGATATAAATGGATAGTGTATTTATATATTGAGGACATGTTGAAAATCTTAGTCAAATTGACATTTAGTGATTAACCTAATATCAATTATGTCAATCATATTTATTTTGGACGTTATATTAATTTTGTTTTAGAAAATAGCATCTTATTAGTCTGGTGAGAAGCAATAAAATCTCACAATCCCATAGTTATTGAAGCCATGATTGAAGGATGATAAGTTTTTTATAATAACAACTGTCCTTTGAAATGTCCTTGTTAATTTCCAATGTTTTTAGTTAATATATTTAACAAATAAATTTTAATGATGAACCAGTAGTAACAATTTTTAGAATTACCTATTAATATATTTACCATATTAGTTTTATAAGATATTTATGGACAAATAGTTCACTTTTCAAAATATTATAGGACTTATGATCCTTTAAATGTTTCTTTTATTGTTTCAGGCAAAAAAAATTGCATTACCAGTAATTAATTTTTACGAGAAATGGGATGAATTAAAATTTGATCAAAGCACAATGAAAGGATAGGATTTTTCATATGAAATTGAATCATTCCAAGTAATAATGTTTCTTTATATTTTTGGTCTATAAAATAAATACACCAAAAATTATAAAAATTTCATAGAAATGCACATGTTTTCCTAATACCTTAATTTCTATTGAACCAATGGTATTCTAAATCATCGTAGATTTTGGGATTTTATGCCCCCAAATTTCTATTGATTATTCAATTTTTTGTGATTGATAGCCTCATTATGTCTTAATATATATTTATATTTTTCTTATATCAAAATATATCTACTTTCCACTAATGTTCTCTTACTTAGATACCAAGTTACATGGTATTCCATGTGGCCTTTTTAATTTAAATTATCTCTTTCATAGAGGATTACTTATGTAACCTTCTCAATATGTGGGAATCCAATCATTGGGAGTATAAAACAATATATCACCACAATAGAGCTTAAATTGGAATGAAATTTTTTTAATAAGGTTGGGAGAATGTGACTCCCAGAAAAACTAATGAACATTATATTCGATAGCATGTATAAGACAATAAAAAAAAGAATATAAGGTAATATAATATCCTTATACAATATAAATATTTAAAATAGAATATATATATTTCAATAAATGAAACCCCAAGTTAGTGTATGTTACAAACAAGAGTGACCTTCCTTGATATCTTGAGTTACACGCAATATAAACCTTCCTCAAAATCTTATGTTATACGGAAGATGAAGTTTCAACAAACATATATATATTATTAAAATATCATTAGAATAAGATCTGAACTAGCCATTATGAATAGTAATAACTAACATATTAATATATATGGTTTATAATAATAAAATATTAAATTACATATATTTTTTAAAAATGAATTCAGGAACCAATTGAATATAAACGTAATGTTTTTATATTAAAACATTTTTATGTCCATATATTAATTTTACTATAATAAATTAATTTTATTTTATTTATTTAACTATTTTAATGGAATATATATTTTAAATTTTCAATAAAATATTGTTAATATTCATCCATTTAGATTTATGTACATAAGATAAGAAGATACTCTATTTCACACATAAAAACCTATAATTTTTAAAGGTAATTTTACCACCTTATAAGGGAGGACACATTTTAAATTTTTATTTCGACACATTAACTGATTTTATATTTCAATATAAACAAAATATTTTAATTATAATAATAAGAAATAGGTTTTTGTAAAATTTTGAAATTTTATTGAGACATTTCATTTTCTTATCGAATAGTGAAAAATAATGAAATTTTGTTCAAAACTACTTTTCAATACAATTTATTTATAAGGATAAATTTTAATAATAATTTTTTTTAGTTCTCAACTAGATAAAATTTAAATATAATATTTCGATCTATTTCATTTTAATTTATTTTAAATTTAAATTGATTATAAAAACAAATCCATCACTCGAAAATGTTTACATTAAAACCCAGTATTGGCATCCCGTCTATGGGATTAATTTTAATTTAATTTTTGCCACTTCTATTATTGGAATATAGAAAAATGGCTTAATTATTTTTAATAATAATATTTCTTATTTTTTAACATGGCCAAAATAATTTGACCAAAATTAACAGTGAAACTGATTAGAATTAATTTTAATTATTAAAGAAAATTCTATATTTAACAAATGACTAAGACTTTAATTTAAGTGCCCAAATGACCAATACAATTATCTAAAATCTATTTGTAGCGAAATAACGGCAATTAACATTTCATTATTTATTTCTGTTTTTTTGGTAAGAATTTTTTTAGGTAATAAAATGTGGACACCTAACTTTTTTTCAAAACATCCATGTGAAAATTTTTCCTTCCAAACAAAATGCCACCACCTCTCCCCATTCCTTACACCTCTCAAACAACTTTATATAAAAAATATCATCAAAAATAGATTCCCAATAATCCTGCCATCATCTTTGTTTCATTAAGAAGGGAATAAATCCTCTCAATGAATCCATTTGGTATAAATAAAAAGAAGTTTCATGATTAAGATGTAACACCTAATATCTTTCTTTTTAGTTTCATTTCAATTATCCAATCTCTATAATAATCTTATTATATTATTAAATTAAAAAACTATTATCCTGAGTATATATGGATGCTCTTAAACAAAGGGTTCATCCTAAAATTACACAAACCACCATCTAATGGGAAATAAACATATTATTTCTATGTATGGTGAAATATGGCCTCATGAAATGATTATTGATCAATTTTCCACAACAACTTATAATGGTGGACATTAGGATGAAAAATATATTTATATATGTTATATATGTTATTTACTATTTCATTATTATTTTTCACTTTAATAATACATAAATTTAATACATTTCATTTTATGATAACATCATTTGGGAAAGTTTGGACTACCGCCCCCTCAAAGTGATGGATTCGTTCATATGATATATATAATGTATAAAGGATGGTTATAATTAAACATAAGAGACCAAAAATAAATATATACAATATTAATTACATAATTATATTTATTTAAATAATATATATATATATATATCATTTTATTTATTACCCTATCACAAAATTTAAAAAGAAAAAACATCATTTGACAAAGTGTGGAATATCGCCTCCTCGACATGATTTCATTCCTTTTACATCAAGAATTATATATAAGAATATATGATTAAATAATATGAAATTTATATATTATAATTATTCTGGAAATATATGGTGTTACTTACTAACTTTCCATAAAAATCAATTTAAAAATTGGAACGTTATTCATGTGTAAGTACTATTTACCATCTCTATAAACGATGCTCTTCATTTCTAAACACAAAATATTATGAAAAACTATAAATCCATATTTATCGAATTTATAAGATTATTTGTTAATGGTTTACAATTTTGAGATGATTAAACCATTGTATATTTAATAAAAATAAAAATAAAAAGTTATAGCATACTCGATAAACTAGGCATTTAACACCAGAAATACTCAAAGTAATTGATGATTGTTAAGAAATGCATAATAAGATATTATGAAAAATTAATATATTATATTATAAATATGAAAACTCGTTCTGAGGAAATTATTAAATTAACTTAATTTTATTTTAAAATATGTTAAAGGATGTTCACCCTAATGGAAACACAATGTAAGGATCTTCATCTCACTTTTTACATTCACGGGATAAATGTCATATTAACCACATACATCACTTGTGTGGTGTAACTACTATTAATTTTGATATACTATATCATGAATTAATTTATATTCATCGATATGTTATTGTTTCATTTTATTATTGTCACTTTTGGATTTTTCAATTCATATATATGGGATTATCATCTCACTCTTTACTTCAATGAGATAATTTCCAGGTTCACCTCTTACACCTTTTTTGGGGTGAATCTACTACCCCATTAGTTATATTATATCATTAATGTTCTTATATTAATGGTATTTTAAATTTTTATTTAATATTATACCATAAATGTTTTATAATTTTAAATATTTCAAGGTGTTATGGGACACTTTTAAATGATTTAAGGTTATTTCCCCAAGATTAATCCTAATGATCATTCACTGGAATTTCTGTTATGGAAAATTATATAACAATTGTTCAATAATACATTTCATTATTCTATGGTTATTAATGATTGTTTCCCTATATTAGTACCTTTTCCCACTATTTGGTACTCAATGTGTTTTATAAATGTTTTAAAGAAAACCGTACTTCACTTCTCTCTTTAATCAGCAAACATGTTTTCCTCTAAAACCCATGATTTATTAAAATATTTTCAAAAATGTGTTTAAAATGATCTGGGAAATAAATTTTTACCATTTTTTTATTTTACATGTTTTTCAATGGAATCTTCTTGTTTATTTACAAACAAGACATTTTATAACCTTTTTTGTACACAAGTAATATTCTTTTTTCCTCGTATGAAATCTGTAAATTTATCTGTAGTTATTTTATTTAAGCCTAGTCTTCATTGTGAAAAGGTTTTTTTGTTAAATACTTTTTTTAAATGGATTTTAAATGAAAAACTATGTTCAATAGGTTTTTCAAAATCAAGTGATATTTTCCTCAACAATATTTTTAAAAGTTATTATTTTATTTCCCCAATGATTACAACTCTTTAATTTTACTCAACATGGGATTTGTTGTATTGATGCCATAATTAATATTCCTCTTGATGGTTTATGATTTATTTTTATAAGTATAGTATTCATATTCACTTAAATGATTTATTTATTTGTCCCCTTGGAATATTCAATATCATATGATCATTGAAAATTTAATTTCCCCTATATTATATATTTCATTTATCATGGATATTATTATTTCATAAACTATATACCATTTACATAAAGTGTATACATTGTAATTTATTTTCTTATTTAAAAGAAATATTGATAAATCCATATAATTTATTCAATATAGATATTTGATAAGTCATAATATATATTTGATATATGATGAATTATTGGGACATGAAATACACTGGTCGGGGACAGTTTAATGAAAGCTCTATGAGTTAGGGACCAGTTAATGAAACCCCTCAAAGCATTAGTAGTCTCATGGGATGAATTAGTTGTGAAAATCAGTTAATGTAAATTTTCTATTGATGGTACTGCTTCCATTTACCATGTAAACATTTAATCCAATATCTATGCATTATCCCTCATTTAGTTGAAGTTATTATTCATCCTAGATATTTGCGTCGACATATATATGTATACATTTCATTTCATTTCATTTCATTTATTAAATGATATGTGTTTCACTTTCTTACCCTAACATGGTGTTAGGGCCAATAGGGGCCTATATACCCTGAGGGGGGGGTGAATCAGGGTATAGATATTCTTTTTCAATGTTCTCCCTACCACACTGGATCTTGACCTCTTTATTACAAGGGAAACGTTGTCTTCTCTTGTGTGTAAACTATGATCACTTCTTCATCTAATGATGATTCTTAGAATGCAGTGGAGGGAAGAAAAGAGGCATACACGGAAATTTTTACTTGGTTCACCCTCACTGGGCTACGTCCAAGGAGCATACGCCGACAAGTTGTCGGTCGTACCAAATTCCACTATACTTCACTAGTTGTGGATACAATGGTTAGGTCTAGATCAATTCTATGACTAGTCTCATTTCCCTTACAATTTTTAGGGTCAGCTCACTACTTTCCCAAAGGTCACTCCCTGTTTCTCTCTCTCTGGCTCACTGTCGGGGGAGAGGATCACCTTCTTCCTCATCCTAAGCTCACTACTCTGGAAGGTAATTCACTCACAGTTTATTGACCTATAGGTCTCTTTACTTTCATGAATAAATGTATCCTCAACTTTTGATGGATGCTCTATTATAGTCCAACTTTCATCCACTGATGAATACCACTTTGTCTCTTAACCACTGGGCTATTCACTTTGGAAACACCTTTGCAATGCACCCTACTTCGCTAGGTTCCCAATTTTGTGAAGCTCAAACAAGCCTTCGCGAAGCTCCTGCCTTTTCGTGAAGCTCTATCACGAAGCACTCTCGCGATGCACAGAACTTCACAATGCTTAGGCCGTCGCGGAGATCCTGCCTCTACGCGAAGCTCACTAAGCCAATCCGGGGCACACGCCTTTCGTGGATCTAGAATAGCCACCGCAAATCTCCCCTTTCGCGAAGCACACTGCCTTCACGAACCACCTCTACGAACCGAGAGCAATGGATTTTCTCTAAAAATTATATCTACTTATCTCGAGGTGGTCTGCCTCTATTTATAGGCAATTCCACTAACCCTCGAACTTTTCGTGCGAAGTCAACGCCACGTCATCTCAAATCGAGAAGCTCCGAAGATTCCGCCGGAATTCTGTCAAAATCGTGAAGCAACTCGGCAATTTTCGGATCGCGGAGCTCGTCGTAATCGTGGAGAATCACCATCAATATTCCTTCACACCTTCACCGCAAAGCTACCTCGTAAAGCCCTTCCACCGCCGCGATGCGCTTCAACTGTGTCGTTCGCGATGCTTTGACGTAATCGCGAAGCATCACCACCTCAATTTTTCTGGTCTCCACGAAATCCAAACCATGAAGCTTCACTTCACGGCACCACCTTGTACTGCTCTTTTTTACCGCCTCCAGATCGTCCTTTCCTTTGTCATCATTATTTTTCTACATGGATTGTCAACAACTTCTCGGGAACTCGACAACTCTATATGGAAACCTGCTTTGTCAAAAAACAAAATCAACCCAAAAATACATCAATGTTACCATGAGGGATTTTTACCCAACACATAGTTACTTTTCTATACCTATTTATTTGAATGTAATGTGTTTCCAGCTATTACATTTCTATATTTCATACATACTTCCATTCAGTTTAATAATTATAGTGCATGTCTATTCAGTTATTTACCTTTCCATATTGACTATTATAATTGATTCATTATGTATTCTACTATATTTATCCCTTAATGATCATTTTTTCTCAGAATTATTAAGTTTAATTCCCTAGGAATCCAGGAATAATACTATAAAATATATGTAGTAATTTACTAAATGTATTATAGATGTCCATGATATTGTTCATTTATTTGTTAGGAAAAAAAATATTGTAAATATTGTAGTCATTTGTAATACAAGAATCCTTTATGTTTCCAGTTCACCAAGACTACTAAAACTATTGGTCCTACAGGGAATGATTCATTGTAATCATGAAAATTTAATTGAAAGAATACATTAGATTTTATCTATATGGGGTGGGGTTGCTACAAAATTTTGTTATTTAAATATGAATTTGGTATGTTATATTTTAAAATTTTAAATATAATTAATTTACCATTTATTTATAATTTAGAGTTTTTGATTCATTTTTTTATTAAATTTATTGTTAAATATAAATGTTATTGTTATCATTTTTTATTTTGATAAATTTTTTATTTTATAAAATTATAATATTAATTTACAAAAATTATATATACTTATTTATATATGTACAGATATTTGTGTATATGTTTATATGTGTGTATATATATATATCTGTTGAAATTTGTATACCTATGGTATTTCTCATGTTTGATTCTAAAAAAATTATGTATTTTGGATTATCAGGATAAACATCAGGAAAAATAAATACATATATTAGAATAGTTCTTAGATACATTCTAATAATAATTAATATTTCATATAATATGAAAAATCATTTTTTTATGTTTTTATGTTTAAAATTTATCTATTTATATATTTATTTTCAAAAGATAAAATTTCTTAATATATTTGCAATCTATAGTACAATCTTAGGTATAGAATGGATCATAATTAGATAAATTTAAAAATAACCACAAATGAATATGAAAAAGGATTTCATGATTTATTATAATATTCATAATGAAATTATTAAAACAAATAATTTTATTTATACCCATTTGTGATGTTTTTGAATACGAGGACGTTAAATTATAGAGAAATAAAGGATCATCTCATTCTCTAGGGTTTTATCATTAATTATACATATTTGATCTAGAATAGAGAAATAAATGTAAATTCAACATCTAATATTGATGAAAATATTCATAATGAGACAAAGCATCATATTGAAGAATTAATTCCTGAGATATGTGATAAAACCATTGAAAAATAGAAACCATTGAATAATTTTAAGTAAATTTATAATAAAAATTATTTCTATGTTGTAGTATATATAAATTGTTATGATTAGTTTTTATATTTGATAAAATTAAAGAATGAAGTGGTTGGAGGGAGAAAAGTTTATCTACCATACATGAGATTTTAGAAGAGCTACCTAGAGATGGGAAGAGGCTTCTTGATTAAAATTATGAGTTCATGAAAATATTATTCCCAATGGTATTGGAAAGTAAAATGGTAATTTATTTCCCTAATGATTATGTGTTTTATATGAAATAATATTAATTTTTATCAAAATTTTCTACATTTGTAACATCATGTTATTATATGGATGAAAAAGACAACTCTTAATCAATTGATGGTAATTATATGTAACCTCGGGCTAAATCATCTAATTCCTTATAATAACAACTTTATATAATTCGAATAAATTAACTCTGATTCGTACTCGAGTACCGAAATCAATGCTCATAATTAATCAATTTGGTACCTTCTAATAATTTCTCATTTTATGAATTATTTTCAAATTCAATTGATTCTAAAAGGTTAATATGAAATTTAGATGAATAAATATCTAATGGTAAATTACTTCCCCCCTCTAACTCATCATAAAGAAATAGATTTGATAAAATGACTACCCATTTTGGAAGTGAAGTTAGAAATCTCTTATTTGGATTGTTTATAGATGGAATGAATCCACATCGTAGCTTATGTATTCAACGTAGTTGAAGACCTAATTTTTTGGTATTATACAACTAATCCCCGTCGATATTTATGATGATATTGATTATTTATTTACAAAAATATCCAAGATATTATATTGATGGTTATCTTTCTATATTGATTGATGATTTGAAACTTCATATGGGATGTAGTTGTTAATGTTTTTGATGCATTCAAAAAATAGTATTTTCTTTTTCATGCTATGATAATGTCATTATTAACAACATTCCTTTATATAGAATCTTTTACAGATAAAATGTTCGGGGACATAGATCATGTCCAATTTTTAAAGAAGATACTTTTTATTATCAAGTGCAAAATGGAGGAAGACAATGGACAGGGTAAATTAATGTTTTTTGTGAATTGATCAACTTTATCAGAGATTGAAAAAGATGTTTATCATTTTATAGAAATACAAACTTCCCCCACAGACATTTTTTGTTTAAAAAAATTGTGATAGGGTGAATAATATTTATTTTACAGTTGGAAATAAAAATTTTTTGGTCTTCAAAATAATACACGGAAGAAAGAGTTTATAATTTTGAACTACGTTATGAGATATTTTTTGGGATAAAACATTACATTGATGTTTTTCATAGTGATAAACATATTTATGATATTTTTATGGGAATTTTTTTTGACATAAAATAAAGAAAAAATATTAATTGAATTATTATTAGAATTTATTTTAATGGGAATACATTTGGAGTTAGATACCACTATGAAATGAAACCGAACATATTTAAAAACTTCTTGTCACTCATTAAGCAAGATTGAGAAGTTTATTTTTTTCCAATGTATGTATGGCATAAAATTACCTACTGGATATTTTTCAAAGTTGAGGAATTTTGTGTCAATGAAGGATTTTAAATTAATAAGTATGAAATATCCGGATTTTATTTATTGAAGTAAAAAAATCATACTGATCATATTGGATGGTATATTCCCATTAGCCGATAGAAAGTCTATCATCACATTATGTAATTTTTTCAAATCCATATAATCCATTCATCCAAATTATTTAGATGAGTTGGAGAATGAAGTATCTCTAATACTTTATCAACAATAAATGTATTTTCCACCTACATTTTTTTATATAATGGTTTATCTGGTGATTTATCTAGTGTGTGGGATATGAATATGTGGGCCTATTTATTTACATTGGATGTATCATTGTGAAAGGTATATAAAGATTATGAATGTATATTTTAAATATCCTTATCGACTAGAGGTCTATTTTATTCAAAAATATGAATCAAAAGAGGTGAATGAGTTGTGTACTAATAATTTTTATGAAGTGGAGCATATTGGTCTCCCAGTATATCGACATTTGATAATTGATAGTGAAGGTAGAGGGAATTGATACTTAATGTTAATGTTTATTCAATTTGATTAAGTAATGTAGGAACACTAATACAATTTAAAAAACACATATTATTTTTCAATCAACTATATCATCACATATTTCTGAATTAAGGATATAATTTACAATGAAATGAATAGTGTTTGATGATTGAGCATAAAAAGGAATTTTGTCAATTTTTTAATGAAAAAATGATCATAGATATATCTATATTTAAAAATATTGAAATGTTTGTTCGGGAGACCATATCTTAATTTGATAACATGGTATAGTTTTTATATTGATGGGTACAAATCTTACACAAAAATCCGGATGAAAAGAGTACCATTCAAAATGGTGGTGTGATGGTTATCGCATATGTAGTACATTTATTGAGTGAAAAAGATGAAAACTGAATTTCGGCTTCGTCGACATATTTTGGAGATCCTAAGGATTTATGGTAAATTGATTTTAAAAAATATTGGGTCATCGTATTTATGTATAAATAAGATAAAAATAATAGTGGGGTGAAACATGATGATTATGGTTTCAAACTAGCTAATTTGAAAATAAATAATTATGATGAGGAACTATTTATCATGGAATCACATGAAAAATATATATTTTATGTCATTGGTCCATTTAATGATCATATTTCTGTCGTTTTTCTTTGAAAAAGATACCATTTGGGTGATTTGGATGAAATTGATGATGTTATTTAATTACATGAGTCTTATTAATCAATTACGCGATTTATGGTTGTTTATAATGACTCAAATTGAGCAATAGTGAATTTAGTACATAATGATAATGATGAATGGATATTGGAAATAATTAAATTAGTATTCAAATTATTTTAGAAATTTTTTTTATTTTGTTTCTTGTTTTAAAATATACATGGGTAAAAAATATATTTTTAATATGTTAGCATGAATATATTTTGGTTATAAGAATCATGACATAATTATATTTTGGCACGTAGAGATGTGTTCTTCCTTTTTACCTATATATTTTTGTCATCTTGGTTTCTAAATATTCTATTTTCTAATTTTGTGGAAGTACATAAAATTCCATATCACTTGTTTGTGTCAATGGATGATATAAAAAGATAGGAGAAGTTACCAAGGTATATCTACAATTTTATATTACAAAATATTCAGTAATATACTTATATTACAAAATTAATCATTTCATTTATAAAAAAATATTTTATAAACTACTGATGCATCTTTATCAAAGTGGGCTTCTCCTATTACAATATTGAAATCATTTTTTGAGCATGTTGATGTGGTATTACATGTTTTCCAAAACTCTCAACTTCGCATGGAGATGAGTGATTACATATTAGTTTTGATGATAATAATAATGAAATTCGGCCAAATGAAATTAATTTTATCAGTTATATATCAATCCATCGCCATTTCATGATTATCATATAAAAATTGTTTTTTGAATTATATTGACATGATGGTGAAATGACATCTTTGGGAGGCCACGAGGATAAAATTTCGTAATTATTTTATTTGACCTCATATTTTTAACATCAAATTTTTTAAATGACTAATATTTCATTTTATCAATTACAGATAACACTAAATATTAAATAAATGAAATTAATTCGGAAAATATATCTCTATTTAGAAGAGCTTAGATGGAAGGATTGTAAAAAAAATTAAAAAAAATAGTTTTTTGGAAATACAAATTATGAAAATACATGCCTCATGTATGAGTTTATGGATGCAGATATGGGGAAAAATTTGATGGCAATAGACGTGAAGAAAAATATTAGGTATGAACATTATTTTATATTGTAATATTTCATATATATTTATTTAATTACTTATTTGTTTATTTTTATATAACATGCCTCTAGAATATCTATAAGGCCCCAGCCTTAAACCTTACTTAATCTTGAGTTATTACAAGATTACACATTGAGCATCTATTCAGTTTTAGAGTTTTATAGAATTAGATAATAAAATGTGCATTACATTCCACATATAAAAAAAGTTGTTACATAAAGATAGTATTCTTTTTTCCCATCAATGGAAACATATTTAAAATAAAACATGGATTCATTCTTGACACTTCCTTGACACTATCATCATATCATGTACCTTTCCCTTGACCTGTGAAAAACATTTCAAAAAACTTGGGATGAGCATAAAAAACATAGTATGGGTTATAAAAATATGGAAAGGAAACATAAGTTCATATATACATAAGAATAAAATCATACTTTACCCATAAAACATAATCACTTTAACATATCTCATCAAATCATGAATAAATCATTGAAATCATAAGACATAAAGGTAACTTGAGGCATTCATAACATTGTTACGTAGGGAGTAACCCTCTTGGTTACGTTTGGAATACCCATCACAGTATATTCCCTAAATCTATTCGGAGAAACCTTAACATTTCACTCTTTCGCGTTACCCAATGCATTGGAGAGCTATATCGGGCTCAACCACCCTTAGTTTATCACGGAACCACCCGTCTTCATAATAATTCCCAAGAACCTCAACATAATCGTATCACATAAAACATGCATAAAGGAAACATAACATTTCCACCTTTCAATCACAAGATGTCAATACAACACATTGATATAAAAACATTATGAAAACCATTTTCAATACCAAAATAAAATAAAAGTAAATCATGGTATTTATTTTTCTTTTTAAAAAAGGATGGCTTGTAGAGGAAGCCGAAACTCAAATAATGGTCACGACGGTGGAAAATTCATTGTCGCCGCATACATATGACAAAAACATTCCCTTTTGTCATTTAGTAAAATGCTTCGTAAAAATAGTCCTTTTGGATAAACGTAAAATTTAAAGGGGTTTATACACCGTATAAAAGAAGGTTGTGTATAAAATAAAATATGCCTCAATGAAAGGATATTCAGACGAAGTCTCATACCTCGGGTCCGACTTGACTCGGTCGTTATTTAATCTCCTGAATAATAAACTTCAGTTAATTTCTACTTGTTTATGAACCTTTTTCAAGTTCATTATTCCTTTTATATCACTTATTTCGATGTCATGAACACTATGTAATTATTTAAGTTAATAAAGGTCGTTTTAATGATCATTGTTACTTGAGTCAAAAATAAACCCTTTATAATTGCAAGTTGTTCATGTATCCATTATATCCAAAATGGTATTCATTATGTAGATATCATATATGCCATATATATCCACTACATTCATGCATTTATAATATTACATAATCATTTAGAGGTAAGAAATGAAATGCACCGTTCATGGAGACGGTAAGCCGTACGTACGCATGGACACTACTTTCATTTCTATTTAGTATTTTATAGAATGGAATCATAATTATATAAAGGTATATTATAATTCCAGTGTAATATCATCTATAATATCATAACTCCATCCTTTATACATCTCACATATGGTATTAACGAATCAAATCACTTTGAGGGGGCGGTAGTCCGCACTTCCTTAAATGAAGATATCGCGTTTACCCATAATGGAAACCATAAAGGTATGCCCAAAATGAAAAATACCAAAGCTTAAGGAAAACATAAACATATTATATAACATATATATAAATATAGTGTCATATTAATGGCCACCATTGAAGGTGTTAAAAGAATGTTGAACAATCATCATTTCAGGAGGCATAAATTCACCATCCACAGAAACAGTATGTTCTTTAACCATTAGATGTAGGTGTGTGTAAGTTTATCTCTAATAATTCTTATAAAAACATCCTAGTATATCGAATATACTACAGTTTGTACAAAAGAAATGAATAAAAAGTGTTTTGGGGGTTGGATAAGCAAAATAAAACAAAATGACTCAAGTGAAGACATTACCTTAAAATCGGGTAACTCCCTTTGGTTTGAGCTCAAAGGCTTCCTTGGGAAGACTTCTGCCCAAAGTTAGGTTTCAAAGAGTAAGAGAGGGAAGTGGAGAGACAAAATGGGCAGGGTTTGGATGATTCAAAGGCTTTGGAAGTGTGGGTAAGGAGGTAGAGGTGGGGGCCTTTTATAAGAGTAGAGGAGGGGCACTCTTGGAAAGTAAAGAAATGTTACTTTATTTTAAAATTATTTTCGGATTAAAAATCTCCCACATTGATATAATTAGAGGGTAATGTGATACTGGTTCTAAATCCACCCATCCAATAAGTTTTGGACATGTGTAAGTCATAGATTTTACATTATCATTTCATTTTATTTAAACCCTTTATTAATGAGGTAATCGTTGCATCATCATGATGTCATAAATAATTTAATTTATTTAAAGTCTAAAAATTATAAAATAAATACTATGATGTAGTAATTTTTTTTATATTTCCAATGACTATTTGTAATAAAAAATATGACTTGTATAACCCCATGTAAAAATTGTTTTATTAAAATAACTCATGTTTGTGTCATTTTTACTTTAACATTAAATAAAAAGTTATTTATGTCATTTCCCAACCAAAGTGGCTCCATGGGGTCCCCAAGTTGAACCATGGATTTTTTGGTTTGCCATGACACATCCAATGAGGGTACGACATGTGTCTAGGTCATTTCATATTATTAAAACATTATTTTTACCTTAAACTACACTAATTACCTCTAACCGCGATTAAGAACTTAAAAGTTACTAATCACCAAAAAATTATTTTAATCCCATTTAACCACATTTTACTTCTTAATGAAAACCATGTATGTTGGATTTTTGAAATTCAAAACACAGAGGTGTTAAAATTTCATTTAAACAAAAAATCAGTTTTTTAAGTACCACTTAGTGGTTTCACTATTCATCAAAAATTGAAGTTTTTCAAAAAAATTCCAAAACATCACCCCAAGCTATATTTGATATTATGAATTAAAAAATGTTGTCTATTTTAAAAAATTCAAAACATATAAGTTGCATTAATTAATTTAATAATTAACTCCCGCTGTCAGAGCAAATTGTCTTTTTTTATGAAACAATAAGTATCAAAAGATTGACACTAGTTTAAGTCCAATTTCAAAGTGAAATTAATTCCAATGACCACTATTGGATTAAATGGTAAAAATATATTCTAATTTCACATTAAAACAAATTCAAAATATAATCTAATCATATAAATAAATTATATTAAAAATCAGTTTTGCTGTAAAATGCAGTATTTTTCACTATTCATTAAAAAATGAACATTGTCAGAAAATTGCCAAAAATTCACACAATGTAAATTTTGATGTCCCAATCATAAAGAATAAGTTTATTTTGAAAAAAATAGATTATAAAATTGTCAAAAGATATATTTAAAAATGGTTTCCCATCAAAAGGCAGTAAAACAATCTTTTAAAAATATTTGTGTATTCCATGCTTAAGATTGGATTTATTTTCATTTTAAGCCTCTAAAACACTATCTAATAAATTAATAGACATAGATAAAAATATTTATTATTCATTACTTACTTGGTATGTTACATCCTTCCCCCTTTAGAAAATTTCAACCCCGCAATTTATTTACTTATCGAATAAATGGGGGTACTTATCCCTCATTGCATTTTCATATTCCCATGGTGCCTCTTCCATCATGTGGTTTTTTCACAAAACCTTTACCTCATTAATCACCTTATTCCGTAACACTTGCTCCCTGTGGTCAAGAATCTAGACCAGTTTTTCCTCATAAGATAGGTTCTCTTCTAGCTAAACTACCTCTAGACTCAAAATATGAGATGGATCTGGCATATACTTTCTCAACATCGAAACGTGAAAAACATTGTGTACCTGAGATAAACTCGGAGGTAAAGCCACCCGGTATGCAACTGATCCAACTCTCTCCATAATTTCATATGTTCGAATGAACCTTTGACTCATCTTTCCTTTCTTACCAAATCACATCACAGTTTTCCATGGTGAGTCTTTGATAAAAACATGATCACCTACCTCAAAAGATTGATCCTTCCTCCTGTTGTCCGCATAAATTTTCTGCCTGCTCTGAGCTGTTCTCATGTGTTTCTGTATTAGCTGAACTTTTTCTTCCAAATATTCTACCAATTCTGGTCCCATCAACTTCCTTTCACCCACTTTATCCCAGAAAGATGGAGTTCGACACTGCTTCCCATATAATGCCTAAAATGGTGCCATCTATATACTGGAATGAAAACTGTTATTATATGAAAATTCATCCAAAGAAAGATGTTGGTCCCAACTTCCCTGCTAATCCATCGAACAAGCTCATAGAATATCCTCCAAGGTCTGAATTTTTCGTTCTGACTGCCAATCTGATTGAGGATGAAAATATGTACTAAAATTTAATTCAGTACCCAACGACTTCTGATGGCCTTTCCAAAAGTTATAAGTGAACCTGGGATCACGGTCAGATATAATGGAGAGAGGAACTCCATGTAACCTGACTATCTCTTTAAGATACAAACGGGAAAGTTCATCTAGGGAAAAATTATCTCGTATAGCAAGGAAATGAGCAGATTTAGTAAAGCGATCAACAATAACCCAGATTGCATTATTACCTCGTGGGGTCTTCGGAAATCCCACAACAAAGTCCATGGATATATTCTCCCATTTCCACTCTGGCACTGGTAAAGGCTGAAGCATCCCTTTCGGTAACTTCCACTCTGCTTTAACCTGTTGACATTTCAAACACTTCACAGTAAAATCATAAATATCTCTTTTCATTCCATCCCACCAGTAATATTCCCACAGATCTCTGTACATATTAGTACTGCCAGGATGAACTGAAAACGGAGAACTATGAGCTTCACATAACAACTCTCCCTTCAACTGTGAATCACAAGGCACTCACAATCTCTTCCCAAATCTCAAAACGCAATCATTATCAATGTTGAATTCAGGCAACTTACCTTTCTGAACCATCTCTACCTTTTTCTATAACTCACTGTCTTACTTCTATGCTTGCTTGATTCTGTCTGATAGAGAAGATTTTACTGATACCTGAAACAAAACAGAAGAACATCCTGCACCAACAACTTCTATGCCAAAGTTCATCAAATCCTTAACCAAAGGATCACGTTCCAAACACAACATTGCTAATGAAGCATTACTTTTTCGACTCAAAGCATCAGCCACTTTATTTGCTTTTCCTAGATGGTAATGAATTGTACAATCATAATCCTTGATTAATTCTAGCTATCTCCTCTATCTCATGTTTAACTCTTTCTGAGTGAATATATACTTTAAACATTTCTGATCAGTTTATATTTCACAATTTACTCCATACAAATGATGCCTCCAAATTTTTAAAGTGAAAACAACAACAGCTAATTCCAAATCATGTGTAGGGTAATTTACCTCATGAGTTTTCAACTGTCATGAAGCATAAGCAATTACCTAATCATTCTGCATTAGGAAGCAACCAAGTCCTTTCAATGAAGCATCACTATATATAACAAACTCACCATTCTTGGAAGGAAGTGCCAAAACTGGCGCATTCACCAATATTCTTTTCAACTTCTGAAAACAATCATCACATTATTTTGTTCAGACAAACTTAACACCCTTCCGAGTTAGCCTTGTCATTGGACTAGATAACCGGGAAAAATTTCTAACAAACCTTCTGTAATAGCCTACCAAACCAAGGAAACTACGAATATCTGTTACACTTGTGGGTCTTGTCCATTCTTCAACAAACATTGTTTTTGCAGGATCAACAGTTATCCCATCTTTAGAAACAATGTGACCAAGGAAAGAAATTTGTTGCAACCAAAACTCACACTTTCTGAATTCCCATACAATTTAATTTCTTTTAAGGTTTGAAAAATAACCCTTAAATATCTTTCATGCTCCTCTTTACTTTTAGAAAACACCAAAATATCATCAATGAAAACCACCACAAACTTATCCAAGAACTCATGGAAAATTATATTCATTAATTCCATGAATACAGTAGGTGCATTGGTTAGCCCAAAAGGCATTACTACAAATTCATAATGGCCATATCTTGAATGAAACGCAGTCTTCGGAACATCTTCTTCCTTTACCTTCAGCTGATGGTACCCTGATCTCAGGTCAATCTTTGAAAAATACTGAGCTCCCTGGAGCTGATCAAACAAATCATCGATATGAGGTAAAGGATATTTGTTCTTAACGGTGATTTTATTCAAGGCTCTATAATTAATGAAAAGTCTCATAGAACCATCTTTCTTTTTAACAAATTAAACAGGAGCACCCCATGGTGACGTGCTAGGTCGAATGAAACCTTTCTCTAATAAATCTTTCAATTGATCCTTCAACTCTAAAAGTTCAATTTGAGCATTCGATAAGGGGGTTTCAAAATTGGATTAGCATCAGGAACTAAGTCAACAGTAAATTCAACTTCCAGATCTGGTATTATTCTAGGCAACTCATCAGGAAAAACATCATGATACTCATATACCACTGGCACATCGTTAATCAGAACAGTTCCTTTATTTTCAACAATATGTTCAAGGTAACATTCATTTCCATCTTTTACAAGCTTCTCGGCCTCTTGATATGTTATCAATAGAAAGGGTTCATTCTTCTACACAAACTGAAAGTCTTTCTGAAAAGAAAATTCTTTAGCTCTACAGTCAATCTTAGCATGGTAAATAGGGAGCCAATCCATACCCAGGATAACACCAACTCTACTAGAGGTAGAACAATAAGGTTTTCATGTAGGTTATTTTCAAAGATAAGGATAGGAATATTCTTATAAATTCTTTTTTCCTCAACATTTCCCCCAGGTGTTTTTACCAAAAGTTCAGGGGTCATTTCTTGAGATGGTATTCCCATTTTACTAGAAACGTTTTCAGAGATGAATGAATGTTTAGACCCTGAATCAAAAAACACACTGTCAAAATCTGAAAAAACAAACAATGTACCTGATACAACTTCATTTGATGGCCCAACATCTGCCGAAGTATTTGCAAATGATTTCACCACCCCTTTCTGCTTGTAGTCTAACTGATTCCCATCACTCAAGCTCTTTGTCGGTCACTCGTTTCCATAGTGACCCATCTCATTGCACTTAAAAAATTTCACTAACTGTAAATCAAATTTGGTCTTACCATCACCTTGATCTTTTTTAGTGCAATCACGAGCCTTATTTTCCATCTTACCACATTGGTGGCACATTCCAGAATTCAGAAGGCATTCCCCAGCATGCCTTTTACCACATTTATCTCAAACTAGTAACATTGTTTTCTTACCATCAGAATTTTTTGAAAAATTCATCCCTTTCTCCTGCCACCTCGGTCTCTTATTCTTCTGGTTGTTATAGAACACTTGGTCATCAAAAAACTCTATTTACACCTTCTCAGCACATCGAACAAGCTTTTAATTAATTTTAATCTCACGAGAAGCTAATGCCCTTCTATATTTTGGCTTTAATCCTGAGTAAAAACGATTGATTTTACAATCAAGATCTCTGTTAAAATTTGGAGAATACCTTTCCAATCGAGTGAACCTTTATTCATAGGTAGCCACTGAGTCTTCCTATTGCCTCAATTCCAAGAATTTATTTTCCATCCTAAGTCAAACATCCTTAGGAAAATACTTCTCAAGAAACATACCTTTGAATTCATCCCAGTCAAGAGCATCAATCTCATCATCATCCCTTATATTTTTAACCATCGACCACCACTGATCTGCTTCACCCTCCAAACGGTAAATAGCAAGACTAACCTTTTGATTGTCTGAACACCCCGTGACATCGAAAATCTTCTCCAGTGCTTTAATCCACCCTTCAGCTAGCACAGGGTCAGATGATCCTCTGAATGATGGGGGATGTTGCCTCATGAAATGTTCCACCACTGACATATTCCTCTATGGTTGATCTGGCTGATCTCGTGCATGGATACCACCACCATTTATCGCTTGAGTCAACTACGCCATTACTGCAACAAACTGTTCAGTTCCAATTCCGACAATCTCAGGATGTTGATATGGAAGGTTATTTCCTTCTGTATGCCTTCCTAGCACTGCTTCCCTGTTTCCTCTACGGAAAACCATTCTGAACAAATATGTCTTAGATGAAGCAACATGGTAATCTTCAAATGCTATATCATTTCAATTTGACCATAAAAAGAAATTTTTTGATAATAATTTACTAAAATTCTAACTCGTAAAGTTATCTAAACCGACCTATGATACCAACTATAAGGCCCCATCCTTAAACCTTACTTAATAATGAGTTATTACAAGATTACACATTGAGGATCTTTTTGGGTTTAGAGTTTTAGAGAATTAGATCATAAAACATGCATTACATTCCACATATAAACAAAGTGGTTACATAAAGATAGTATTCTTTTTTCCCATCAATGAAAAAATATTTAAAACAAAACATTGATTCATTCTTGACACTTCCTTGACACTATCATCATATCATGTACCTTTCCCTTGTCCTGTGAAAAACATTTCAAAAAAAAAATGGGATGAGCATGAAAAGCTCAGTATGGGTTATAAAAATATTGAAAGGAATCATATGTTCATATTTACATAAGAATGAAATCATACTTTACCCATAAAACATAAGCAGTTTAACATACCTCATCAAATCATGAATAAATCATAGAAATCATAAGACATAAAGCTAACTTGAGGCATTCATAACATTCTTACATAGGGAGTAACCCTCTTGGTTACGTTTGGAATACCCATCATAGTATATTCCCTAAATATCTTCGAAGAAACCTTAATGTTTCACTCCATCGCATTACCCAATGCATTGGAGAGCTATATCGGGCTCACCCGCCCTTAGTTTATCATGGAACCACCCGTCTTCATAATAATGCCCAAGAACCTCAACATAATCGTATCACATAAAACATGCATAAAGGAAACATAACATTTCCACCTTTCAATCAAAAGATATCAATACAACACATTTATATAAAAAAATTATGAAAACCATTTTCAATACCAAAATAAAATAAAAGTAAAACATGGTATTTATTTTTCTTTTAAAAAAAGTATGGATTGTAGAGGAAGCCGAAACTCAAATAATGGTCACGACGGCGGAGAAGTCGTTGTCACCGCATACGTATGACAAAAACATTCCCTTTTTTCGTTTAGTAAAACGCTTAGTAAAAAGATTCCTTTTGGATAAACGTAAAATTCAAAGGGGTTTATAAACCGTATAAAATACGGTTATGTATAAAATAAAATATGCCTCAATGAAAGGAGATTGAGACGAAGTCCCATACCTCAGGTCCAACTTCACTCGGTCGTTCTTTAATCTCCTGAATAATAAACTTGAGTTAATTTCTACTTGTTTAAGAACCTTTTTCATGTTCATTATTCCTTTTTTATCACTTATTGCCATGTCATGAACACTATGTAATTATTTATGTTAATAACAGTCGTTTTAACAATCATTGGTACTTGAGTCAAAAATAAACCCTTTATAATTACAAGTTGTTCATGTATCCATTATATCCAGAATGGTATTAATGATGCAGATATCATATATGTCACATATATCCAGTACATGCATGCATTTATAATAATACATAATCATTTAGAGGTAAGAAATGAAATGCACTGTTCATGGAGACGGTAAGTTGTACGTACGCATGAACGCTACTTTCATTTCTATTTATTATTTTATAGAATGGAATCATAATGATATAAAGTTATATTATAATTCCAGTTTAATATCATATATAATATCATAACTCCATCCTTTATACGTCCCACATATGGTATTAACGAATCAAATCACTTTGAGGGGGCGGTAGTCCGCACTTCCTTAAATGAAGATATCATGTTTACCCATAATGGAAACCATAAAGGTATGCCCAAAATGAAAAATACAAAAGCTTAAGGAAAACATAAACATATTATATATCATATATAAATATAGTATCATCTTAATGGCCACCTTTGAAGGTGTTAAAATAATGTTGAACAACCATCGTTTCGGGAGGCATAAATTCACCATCCACGGAAACAGTATGATCTTTGACCATTAGATGTAGGTGTGTTTATGTGTAGCTCGAATAATTATTATAACAACATCCTAGTATATTGACTATAATGGATTTGTTACAAAATAAATGAATAAAAAGAGTTTAGGGGGTTGGAAAAGCAAAATAAAACAAAAGGACTCAAGTGAAGACATTACCTTAAAATTGGGTAACTCCCTTTGTTTTGAGCTCAAAGGCTTCCTTGGAAAGACTTCTGCCCAAAATGAGGCTTCAAGGAGTAAGAGATAGAAGTGGAGAGACAAAATGGGCAGGTGTTGGCCGAGAAAAATGCTTTGGATGTGTGGGTAAGGAGGTAGAGGTGGGGGGCTTTTATAAGAGGAGAGGAGGGGCACTCTTGGAAAGTAAAGAAATGTTACTTTATTTTAAAATGCGTTTCGGATAAAAAAGGTCCCACATTGATATAATTAGAGGGTAAGGTGATAAGGGTTCTAAATCCACCCATACAATAGGTTTTGGACAAGTTTAGGTCATATATTTTACATTATCAGTTCATTTTATTTAAATCCTTTATTAATGAGATAATCGTTGCATCATCATGATGTCCTAAATAATTTAATTTATTTAAAGTCTAAATATTATAAAAAAAATTACTGTGATGTAGGAAATCTTTTTTTCATTCCAATGACTATTTATAAACAAAAATCTGACTTGTATATCCCCATGTAAAAATTGTTTTAGTAAAATAACTCATGTTGGTGTCATTTTTACTTTAACATTAAATAAAAAGTTATTTATGTCATTTCCCAACCAATGTGGCTCCATGGGGTCCCCAAGTTGACCCATGTATTGTATTGGGCGGCCATGACACATCCAATGAGGGTAGGACATGTGTCTAGGTCATTTCATATTATTAAAATATTATTTTTACCTTAAACTACACTAATTACCTCTAATCATGATTAAAAACTTAAAAGTTACTATTCACCTAAAAATTATTTTAATCCCATTGAACCAAATTTTACATCATAATGACAATCATTTATGTAGGATTTTTGAAATTCAAAACACAGATGTGGTAAATTTTCATTTAAACGAAAAATCAGTTTTTTAAGTACCACTTAGTGGTTTCACTATTAATCAAAAATTGAAGTTTTTCAGAAAAATACCAAAACTTCACCCCAAGATATATTTGATATTCTGAATTCAAAAATGTTGTCTATTTTACAAAATTCAAAACATATAAGTTGCATTAATTAATTTAATAATTAATTCCCGCTTTCAGAGCAAATAGTGTGTTTTTATGAAACAATAAGTATCAAAAGATTGACACTAGTTTAAGTTGAATTTTAAAAGTGAAATTAATTCCAATGACCACTATTGGATTAAATGGTAAAAGTATATTCTAATTTCACTTTAAAACCAATTCAAAAGATAATCTAATCATATAAATTAATTAGATTAAAAAGCAGTTTTGATGTAAAATGCAGTATTTTTCACTATTCATTAAAAAATAAACATTGTTAGAAAAATACCAAAAATTCACACAAAGTAAATTTTGATGTCCCAATTATAAAGAATAAGTTTATTGTAAAAAAATTGCTTAAAAAATTTTCAAAATATAGATTTAAAAATTGTTTTCCATCAAAAGGCAGTAAAATAATCTTTGAAAAATATTAGTGTATTCCATGCTTAAGATTGGATTTATTTTCATTTTAAGCCTCTAAAACACTATATAAATCATTAATAGACATAGATAAAAATATCTATTATTCATTAATTATTTGTTATGTTACAATATCTCAATAAAATATCCAATTTTAAAATCTATACCCTCATACTTTATCACGTGGAGGGTATCAATTGTTTTGGAGCAGAATGTGATTGATGGAAAATCTGAAGCATTGTGAGCACGATCAAGTTGTGGTTTAGAATAGGTCCTGTTTGTTCCTCCATATTCCCTACTCTCTATGAAAAATGGAAACAAGTGAGATAATGGAAAAATGAAATGTATCTTATAGAGAATTCTAATGATGTAGCCTAAAAATTGTAAGTAAATATTATTCAATCTTTCTTTGATGAATATAATTTTTAAACTAAAAACATTGATATAGCAATTTGATTTTATATTTTAGGATGACCTTAAAGATAACGATATCAAAGGAACTATTATCCCCATGTGTGGGATGGATATTCTAGCAACTAAAATTGAAATGAAAAAACACCGTGACTATGTAAGAGGATATTAGGAGGGTGTTAATATTAAGAAAGTCTTTTGTAATAAAAGTAATTAGTCAATATATAAAAATATTTATCACTCAAAAGATGAGTAGAAAGAAATGTGATAGTTCCACTGTTATCAAATTCAATCAATTGTGTAAGATATGTTTTAACAATTGGTGAGACAATCACAACCTACTCATCCTACCCAACCTGTATTATCTTCCCAACATTCTCAATCGGATGTGCACCTTGTATAGACTGCCATGTTTTCCCAACCAACCGATCCTCTCTACCAGTATCATCCACCTCCTCATTAATACCCCACATTATATTGTGTTTTTTATGTTGGAGATGAGTGACCGTAGGTCACCCTAAGAGGTAGGGGTGAATAAAGGTGTCACATTTTTCTCCTGTTTATTGGATCTTGTTCCCACACTTATAGGAAAATAATTAAACTTATATGATTTATATTTGTAATAATTAGAAAATTTATATTCATAAGGACAACACAACGCTTTTATATCATTTTCCACAAAGGTCTACTCCAAGTATAATACTCCAATAGGTTGTTGGTCATGCATAATTCCACTAATCCTCACAAGTTTGGATTACAAGGTTCAGGTACATTTCCTCTATCCCAGGAGCACTACCTTTGCAGATTTTCAGGGATAGCTCATTTCATCCCTCAAAACACATCCGTTTACTCCCCTTGACCCACTACCTAGGGTGAAGTCACACACAATTTATGGATTTGAATTTCCCTTCAATAGATAGGAATGAATGAATTTTTCTTCTATTCAACATGAGATGTTGCTTGCTTCAAGGTCCAGAGTTGATGCTCTTTTACGTTCAGTATTATTCTCCAATGAAACTACCTAATGTATTATGACGTCTTATTATTCTTAGCCAGAATCAAAAATTCATCTGTGATTATTCAAACACTAAAAAACACCTCACAAGGAATTATCAGAATCAACTCTACTTATTTCTTGTATGCATGTGACCATTCAAGTTATAATATAGATTTCAACTTCTTCTTCGCTTCTTTACACATGTTCACCCTTGGTTTAGGATTCTTTTCTTCAAAGTATTCATGTATGTGGGTGCATTCTTGAATGCATGACCACCCTCTTTCTTCTTTCTTTTGTGAATCCCAAAATGGATATGGTTCTATTAAGAACACAGGTGGATTTTCTTTCTCCTTCTATTTTCTTTATTTTCTTAGTACTTGGTTTAGATATGCTTACACCTTATGTGTGTACTTCTAAAAATCATGCATAAGTATATATACATTCATTTTCCATCGTTATACACAATCATCCTTATACCTTCCTCAACACACACTTGTTCAATTTTATTTTCTTATATTTATATGAATGTTATTATATTCAAACATTGATGTCTGAATTTTGATATGGTATGATGTTTCTTGTTTTACCCATTTTTTTCATATCAACGGTATGGAGTTCTACTTTGCACAATGTGTGCACACCTCCTTCGTGAACCATGGTGGTTCGCAGATCCTCCTCATCCATGGGATGTGTGGTCCTCTTTTGCACAAGAATTGCGATCCCCCTTCACGTAACAATGGAATGTGATTTTTTTGGTTCATGGGACAACCTCTTCACAGAACCAAAATGGTATGTGCTACCATTTCATTATGAACAATGAATGGTTCGAGGAGACCCTCATCGTGACATAAGGATAGTTTTCGGTTCTCCTATCTTGCGTACTGAAGCAGTACGTGGTCCATTGCTTTGCAAACCTCAAGGGTACATGGGACCTTTCCTTCACGAACTAGAAGTGGTTCAAGATTCTCTACTTCATGGACCATGTAGGTAGGTGGTTATCATCTTCATGAACCAAAGAGTTACATTCTTCTCCTCTTCGTGAACCATAACTTTATGCGGATAAACACTCACAAACCCATAATGGTTTGTGGAACCTGCTTTCCCGTTGCAACACTAGAAGAGTAGAGAGACTCAGTTTCCCAAAACAGAAGCCCTTGAATCCTTGGAATCAGAAACCTCTTCTTGAATCGTTAGGTCTCTTTTTAAAAGTATAGATTAAATCTTTTTTTTTCTAAAATGCTCAAGATACTTCACCAAGATCAGAGATTTGAAATCTTTAATTCCCAATCATAAGATACGCAGTGTTTCTCAGTTGTTTTTGATTTCATGTTGTAATAATCCCCATGCATATTCGAAGATGTATTCATGAATATCTCTTTTCCATGATTTCTCAACATGGAGATACCTTCAGAAACATTGTTTTACTCAGGCAATGCTCATTCTCACTTATTTCGATTCATGCATGCCTATTTAGTTGCATATATAGTATCATGTTTCTCAGAAAATGCCCATGTATTGGGTTTTCTATTCTATAATGGTCGTAGACACAATCATGGAGGTTCGGGGCTTCTTTGATGTACTTGTTCACGTCGGTTGGACATAGGTTGAAGACAACCATGTTGAAGAGATATCAGATGAACCTGCATCAATTGAGAACTGCAGATATTATATGGATGACTTGGATGTGCAGGATCAATCTTGCGATCGATTGGACGATAGACAGTGTGTCGCTGAGGGATCACCAGTTGAGATTAGTTCCTAGTTTTTGAAATGTTTTCCCACATTCAAACACCACACTGTATTCTCGCTGTTTATCAATCAAGCCACTGTAGTCATGGATCAAATTATTCGTCCTCCTTCCACCTTACCTCCTCATACCATGTTCACCCTGCTGGAAAACTCTTATCACCCACTCTGACCCGCTCAGGAATTCTCCTAGTGCACATGTTGCACGAGTTCCCCATCGTGCGGCACATAAAGGATTATACACATCCCTCACACAACCTAATTTCTGTGGGATGGCCTTAAGGAATTCCCTGAAGTATGATTGACCCCTTGGGTCCCGCATGTTTTATGAGGTGAGGACCTCGGCTGGCCTCCATGGGTTTTCCTTTTCTTTTTGGTAAAGGAATATAAATAACATAACTACATAGTGTAAAACTAAGTGTTTACAAATTTGGAATTCCAGACCTCCTCCTCAACCACTTCATCTATTTTCCTTTTACTCCTTCCACATATATCAAAACATAGGATCACGCCCAAATGACCTCTCATTTCTATTCTGCATTTTACTTAGGATAGTACCTTCGTTATATTTATCATCATTGACACCATTGACACTCATTGACAAAAAATACAATCATCATATACAAACAAGTCCAAACAATCTCCCCCTTTGTGTTTGTTGTCAATACTTTAATGTTATCTAAAATGATCATGTCAATGTCTAAATGATTTTCTGTCTCCCTTTAACTTTTAATCTTTCATTCCATGTTCTCTCACCCTTATTGACAATAAATACAATGTTTATGGTATAGAGTTTATTGTCCATACATATGTAATTGTGTAATATATCATTTCACTCTATGTCTTCTAGAGAAATTCTTGATGTAGAAAACAAGATGATTTGATCTTGAAAACAAAGTTGTCCATTATCCCCTGATCATGATTCTTTATAATGATGAGAACTCATGTGTTGGAATTCATGACCATTTCCACATTCATTTTATTATGAGGATAATATATGTGATATGATATTATCAACCTGAAACTCTGTCACTATCGTCAACAAATAGATAAAAAACATTCAACTGAAAAAAGCTGGATAAGTGTTCATGGGGAACATTCATTCTTATTTTATCATGGATTAAAATTGTTACTCCCAATTTGTAAAATAATTTTATTTTGAGTAACCAAGGTTGAGAGATGACATACCATTTCCAATGACATGATCCACAGACAATATTCATAGTAGTTGTATTTAATACTGACTAAAGTTGATACTTATTGAGATAATAACTCTGAAAACTTCTTCATATCTATCCCCCTAAAGGGAACACTTCTTAGGTTCTCACCCTGAGTTCTTTATTCAACATAAAATCCCTATAATAATATTAAAATACCCAATGTGTCAAGAGAATAAGGTGGATCCTCTTTACTTGTATAATATGAACTGGAAGGCTCAGATTATTTTCGCAACCAAGATGCTCTTTTTTTCTCCACTTCTCACACATTCAGATTTGATATTTAGTCCTTACATTGGTTGTTTGGATATGAATATTTATTCCATTTATTTGTGTTTGAGACATCTTTCTTCAAGATCTTTAAAATAACTAGAATCTCTTGGAGCAACATTCATCTTCTTGTGGAATTATTCTGGGGATGGAATAAAGGAACTGAAATTTATAATGGTTTGACCAGCCATGTTTCACATCACACACAGAACATTTACATCATATTTAAAAATCAATTTATTTTCTATTGCACTAGCCTTAGCCTATTCATCTCCTTTAATATTCATTATTCCAAAATCTTCATGCCAGAAAACCAATATGTCTCTAGGAACAATGGAAGTAAGTTTTGATATCCTGCATGGACTCTTCATAGTGTCATCATTTATAGGAATTCTATTGGATGTACAACTCTTCAAATTATTGGATTTTGATTCCATGGACATCCCACATTTCATTGTTGGAGTATTCTTGGGAGACCTTTCTTTTGCATTAATCATCTGATTTTTTCCTAAGGTAACTTCTTCTCTCTTAGTTGTCTTCTATGGTCTTCTGATCTTATCTACTCTGTATATGTGTTGATATAAGCATGCTCCATTCATGTGAACACTCTCATTTCTTACATCTCAAATGTTTTCTAGAATTCAAAATCTTTTTTTAGTATATAGATTCATCTGGATCTATCGATGTTTCTTCTTATTTTTTGGCTTCACCCTTTTTTACATAGGCTTTTTCTGTGCTTTTTCGTTTAAAATTTTGTACCAACAATCCAGTGCATAATGTCCAAATCTGTTGCAACACCAACATTGACCCATAAAGCTTGTCCTCTTGATATCTTCAGTATAATGTTGTTGGGACTTTTTCTTAATGTGTTGTGCTCTACCAGGGGTACCATCTTCTAGCATCTTATTCCAATCCACCCTAGCCACGATGCTATGTTTCTTCTCCTCGCCATTACTTTTCCATACATGTTTAGAATTTCTCTTCCAACCTACACTTTTCGAAGAAACATATTTAGAAAAAATAGTACTTGTTGGTATAGATGGTGCCTTTACTTTCTCAACTACTTGTGAAAGATCAATGAGTGAAGTCATGATCTTCTAATTTCATGTTGGAGGTCTTTGAATATAGAATCCTTCAGTGAGCATTAAGTACCAGTAATAACTATATAATTCTTTTTTGAAGTCTCAATATGTGTCCTATAAAGATTTGTCGACTCGGTTTCCAATTTTAGACATTCCATATTGAGGATTATCTTCTAATCTTCAATCATGAACATATTCTCATTACAGGACTTTTTCAATATTTCAACCCCATCGTCATGCAACTTGACTTTGGTTTGTAACAACATGTTGTGTTCCTTGACATTCTTGGACGTTTCTTCCAAATTTATAACCTTGACTTCAGTTCCCTTTTCATCTCATCATTATATGCATGGATCTATTCCTTTAGAGTCTTTTTGACTCCCCCTTTTTCTATAAGGGATTAAATTTATCTGGAGTCCTTATAACATTATGATACTTTCATTACCAATCCTTCCTTCATTATATTATCTTCTCTTATCTGTAGAGTGATTTCATCATACATACATTGAAATATTCTACAAATATAAATAACTATTTATTCAGGAATATCATTAATATTGGTTTTTAATTTCTCATGATCACTAGAAAATGAGATATAAGTGTCTTTCATTTCTCAGTTTGAAACCATAGACACCTTCTCTTTACATCCCAAGACTAATATTTCATTATTATTCGACGGGCATAGGGAACCAGACACTGCATCTTATTTGGGCATGAGATACTTCTTCAACTCCTTCTTATCTTTCATTTTCCTATTCATCATGGTCAGTTAGGGTGTAGATTTCTGCTTGGGGATAACTGAAGAGTCATCAATATTGCTCTTCATTGTTGACTCAGGAAAGAAACACCAATCCTCTTCTGAATAGAATTACTATAATTTATCCAACATATGTCAAACATTTCCAACTGATACTGATTGAGGACGCTAGGTTGCCCTGAGAGGGGGGGGGTGAATTTGGGTGTTAACTATTCCACCCATTATTTGGATCTTGTTCCCACATTGGATGGAACATAACTAAAACAGAATTTTTTGATATGTTCATTAATTAAAACATTTACATGGAGATGGAAAACAAAAACCTTTTACTTGGTTCACCACAATGAGCTACGTACAAGGAGAATACAATGATAGGATACTGGTTGTAATTAATTCCACTAATCTTTACATGTATTGGATTACAAGGTTCGGGTATATTCACTCTTTCTTAGGTATTCTACATTTACAAAAGTATAGGGATAGCTCAATTCTTCCTTGGATCACTTCCGTTTACTCCCCTTAGCCCACTTCCCTAGGTGAATTCACACTTAGTTTATGGATGTGAAGGTCCCTTCAACAGGTAGGTATAAATGTCTTTGTCTCCTATTCAGCATGATAAATTTCTTTCATAGAGGCCTAGAGATGATTCCCTTTGACATTAAATCTTCTTCTACTATGAATCTACAAGAATTAATTATACATATTATTCTTCTTTTCCTGAATCACAAATTCATTTGTGATTATTCTAACACTGAACAATAGCTCACGAGGCATCAGAATAATCAAATCTACTTATTCCATATATGCAAGTTACCATGCATGTGACAATATAGATGTGCACTTCCTCTTCAATTCATTACACATGTGAACCCTTGATAATTGATTCATTTATTCAAGGTATTCACTTATGTGTGTTCATTCATGAATGCATGATCTTTCTTTTTCTTCTTTATTTTGTTAATCCCCAAATGAATATGGATCTATTAAGCACGCACATGGATTCATTTCCCCTTCCCTTTCCATTCTTTTCAACCCACTTGGTTTATATTTTATTAAACCTTATTTGTGTACTTATTCAAATCATGCATATATATATATATATGCATATCCCATCGTCATACACAGACTTCCTTCTCCCTTCCTCAACACACACTAGTTCACATTGATTTTCTAATATTTATATGAATGTGATTTTATAGAAAACTCAATGTTTGTATTTTGATATGGTATTATGTTTCTTGTTTTCATCTTGGAACAATGTGTACACACCTCTTTCGCAAACCAGGGTGGTTTGTGGCTTCTCCTCATGCATGGGATGTGTTGTCCTCCTTCGCAAAGGATGTGCGGTCCCCCATCACATACCAAATGGTCCACAGTTGTATTGAATTTTGGGACTTCCTCATCGTTGAACCAAAATGGTATATGACACACTTTCTTCATGAAACAAGAATGGTTCGAGGAGACCCTCTTCGCGAACCTATGATAGTTAATGGTTTAACTTTCTTTTGTACCGAAGCAGTACACGGTCCATTTCTTCGTGAACCAGAAGGGTATGCGGGAATTTCACTTCACGAACTAAAATTGCTTCACGGTTCTCATCTTTGTGGTCCAAAAAGGTATATGGCTCTTCTTTTTGAGAACAAAAAAGGGAAAATGTTCTCCACTTCAAGAACCAGAATGGTAAGCTGAAAAATCATCATGATCCAGGAATGGTTCACGACACCTGCTAACCCCTTGCAAAACTAGAAGAGTGGAGAGACTCTGTTTCTCAAAACTGGAACCCTCGAATCCTTGGAAGATGCAACCTCTTCTTGAATCGGTGGGACTATTTTTATAAGAATATTTCAGATCTTTCCCCGTCCAAATTACTCGAGATATTTCACAATGATCATAATTTTAAAATCTTTAAATCTTTGTCCTAATATAAAATGATTTTCTCGGTTGTTTCAGGTTACACGTTGAAATCATCATTATGATTATGTGAAGAGATATGCATGTAGATATACTTTCCTTGAGTGATCATCAGGGCAGGACCACCGACAACATCGTTTGTCTTGTCCAGCTTTTTTTCTCCCTTATTTCGATGCATGCATGAAAACATAGTCGCATTCATGGTATCATGTTTCATAGAAGATACTCATGTAGAGGGTTTTATTTTCTAAAATGGATGGAGACTCGATAATGGAGTTTTGGTGCTTCTCGGATGCATTGGTTCATGACAGGTGGCCAGATGTTGAAGACAACATCGGTGACGAGATATCGAAGGGTCGTGCTTCAATTGGGAACCACATATTTCAAACGGTCATTTTGGATGTGTGGGATCAATCTCATGATAGATCAGACGGTAGAACTACTGTCACTGAGGGATCAACAGTTGAGATTAGTTCCTCGTTTTTTAAACTTAGTCCCACCTAAAAATTCCATGTTGTATTTTGGTTGTTTATCAATCGAGTCGTGGTAGAAACGACTTAGATTACTCCTCCTTCCTCCACGGAATCGCCCCGTACCGTGTTCTCCCTACGGGTGCACTCTTAGTGCCAATTATTTTCCTCTCGGGCACACTTCTAGTGCCCACGCTGCTGGGTTCACCACTATGAGACACATGTAGGCTTATACATAGCCCAAACACACCCTTCCTCATGTGGTATGGCCTTGAGGGCATCCCTTGAGTAGGGGTGACCCCTTGGGTACCGCATGTGTTTAAGGAGAGGACCTAGGCTGTACTCCATGGATTTACCTTGGCTTTTGGTAAAAGGAATATAAAAGAATAACAACTTAGTGTAAAACAAAGTGTTCATAAATATAAAATTCCAAACCTCCACCTCATCCTCTTCATCTCTTTTTCATTTACTCCATCCACATTTATCAAAACATATGATCAAGCTCAACTAACCTCTTGTTTCCATTATCCATTTTACATAGGAGGGTTCCTTCCTCAGGTTGATCATCATTGACATCCATTGACACTCATTTACAACAAATAAAATCATCATATACAAAATGGTCCCAATAAGAGTTCCCCATGTATGTATTGTGTCATTCATAGTTGTATATATTTTTGGGATTATGTACACCACCATCCTACTGATTTTGTTTATCATAGAGTATTTTTGTATGATATTATTGATCCCAATTTTCTTCAACCTTTTTCTATGGAGGTGTTCACCATAGTTGGGGATTCTATGTGTTAATTTTTTACTCGTCCGGCTAACCTTCTTCATTATCACTCATATAAGGTATCTATTGTCTCTAAATATTAATTAAATTTGATAGAAAATTACATATAATGTTTTCTTAAATTTAATTTTTATAGGATTATCTGAAATCAAATGAAATGATACAATGGAAACAAAAGGTTCAAAAGAAACAACTATACATACTAATATTTCTAATAGGATGAAAATATTATCCCAGAATTCCACATCATTTGATTATTTATATGAGAATCAGATGATATATATAATATTTGTAAGAAACAACAAATTGAGAATATAAAAATTGTATCATGGATCTAGTAGAGTTTAAAGATCATAACATTCTGATGTTGCAATTGTTTTCCTTGTTTGTAAATTTCTGTTTTATTTTAAAATTTTCTTAAAATAATGGCGATCTTATGTGAAATAATATTTTACATATTTATTTATGTGTTTATCCATGTTTCCGATACAAAATGGAAACCCTGTTTTTCTGGTCTTATGGTTTCAAAATTCATTTAAATGGATATAAATTATGTGATGACTACTAATGTAGTAAAATACTTATCTGAAACTATATAAAACAAAAAATTTAGATGTTGGTTTTTACCAGTAATTGATGGGTAATAACACTATTATAATTTTATCTAATTTTCATTATAATGTAATTAAATGTTGAAATATTCTCTTATTGAGGGCAATGGATGTTCACAAATTCTTTCTAAGTGAATTCACATTATAACGTTTTTTCTCTTCATTTGGTAATATTTGTAAAAAAATGATGCCTCATTAGAAAAGTATGTTTTATTATCTTTTATATGTTCATTACATTTAACTTTATTAATTATTCAGGATTTAAAAGTTACTATATATGAAAATGTAGGTCATGGATAAATGTTAAATAAGTTCACTTGTCGATAAAGAATCCAAATGCAATCCAAGATGTGAAATTACATGAAAATATCTGTATATTACATAATATTTTTATTCATGATATATATATATATATATGATTGTTTTTAATATATAGTTAATGTTTTATAACCTCAGTTTCTTCAACAATAAGGAAGTATGGATTATGGTTATTATGTTTTACTATTCATGTTTGTGATACTCAAAATTGATGAAATGACTATTTATCATATGGTTTGTAAATTATATTTACTATTATATGTTATATATCATTATATTTTATTTTCGATGTTGTTAAATTTAATGTTATTATATATATTCAATGAATCCAAGATGTATAATATGATGAACGTACACATCTTCAATCCTAATTTCCAAACAACTTTTTATGCATAGTCCTAATTTTAAAATATCATGTAAGTTTCTTTTAATGTTTGTTTTTAATAATATAGATTTCTAAAAAATTGGTAAAAAAACTAATAATTTTGATACATTAGGTGTTTGATGATAATAATATCATATGATTTTCTTCAATAATAACTATTGATTATTATGTTACAATTGTTAGGAATGTGTTTTTTAATTCTAGTCTAAAATATTATTATGTAAATGTTTGTTTTTCTTATATTGTCTATTTTTTTAGATTTGAACTCCTATGTATGCATTGCATTAAATTTTGATAGGAATTATAGGTAAATATTGTATTGGGTTGTAATATTTTTAATATTGTTACATTAAGTTTCGGATTTAAAGGAAACTGACGCCGAAGACCGATTTTTCTGTGATTTTCAGCGTCGATTTTTGTAAAAACCAAAACTGGAAACATATTTTCCTGAGGTCTTCGATATCTGTTTTTTGGGAAAACTAATGATGATGATCTATTTTTATAGGTATTTGGTGTTAATCTTTCTATAAATAAATAGAGAATATTGGTATTTAGCATTAGTTTTTAGAAAAACCTATGATGATATTGTGACATTTCATTATCAGCATTGGTTTTCCTTTATAACTGACACAACATATCTATTATGTTTTCATCATTAAATTTCTGAAATATTTATGGCATCAGTTTTAAATAAATCGACATCGAAAAATCTATTTTCAACATTAACTTTATAAACATTGGTTTAAAATTGATGATAAAATTAAATAAAACCATCCACAAAAAAATCTTTATGCACTAATAATAATATAACATTGTAGAATTCGATTAAATTCATAAACCTAGAATTATTTATAATTGTTTCTTTTGAATAAATCCTTAAAATGAAGAATCATCTAAATACATATTTAATTAAAATTCTATACTACTGGCATAATATAAATAAATATATATATTAGAATGCTAAAAAGGTTTAAAATATAAATTCGACTTGTATGTCCATTTTTGTAGAATTCAATTTATGTTATGTTATTTGGTTATTAAAACACATGGTAATTTTGAAAATTTGGTCATTAGGTTCATATTTAGGTTAGGTTGATTTGAAAATTGGTAAATTGGAAAATTGGACATTTGGCCAATTTTCTATTTTACCATTTCGCAGATCAGTCCATTTATGCCAATTAAACTATTTAAGATATTAAAGACATTTATCCCTTGTAGATCAATTATGAAAATTAGTTCAATTTGTGAAATAAATCCAATTAGACCAATTGGTCCAACTATGCCAGTTGGGCCAATTCGGCTAATTAGGTCATTTATGCCAATTAGGTCATTAATGGAAATTACTCTATTTAGACCATATAGGTCAATTCTGTCATTTATGCCAATTAGACCATTTCAAGAATTTAGTCCAATTAGGCCATTTAAAACAATTATTCCAATTAGTCCAATTAGGCTATTCAGGCTATTTAGGCCAATTAGGCCAATAATACAATTTCTCCCAATTTGGAAAATAAGGTCATTCTTTACATTTCTGCAGATTTTGGCGAAATAGGCTAATTAAGACAATTATAACATTTATTTGTCCAATTTAGGGAAATTAATCCATTTATGAAAATTTCTCCCAGTTAGACATTATGCCATTACGCCATTAGGCCATTATGCCATTAGGTCATTAGTCCAATTGGCCATTAGGCCGTTAAGCCATTGGTCCATTTGGTGAATTGGTGACTAGGGCATTTGAAAATTAAACTTATTTACATATTTGTACATTAGTCCATTAGGCCAATTATCCAATATAAAATTAAGCTACTAGGATAATTTCCCATTGCATTAATTGGCCAATATTCCAATTGTTTTTAGGCCATTAAGTGACTAGAAAATTTGCTAATTATGCCAATAGGCCATTATGACAGTTGTGTAATTCTCCAATGGGCCACTAGAATAATTTTTTGTTAGGCCATTAGGACATTAGCCTAATTTTTCATTAGGAAATTAGGTTAATTATCCAATTTACCATTAGTCCATTAGGCCTATAGGCCATTATTCCATTTTTTTCATTTGTCCATTAGGTCGTTAGGCCATTAGGCCAACTTACCAATTGGCCATTATCCCTTTAGTCCATTCATTCAGTATGTTGTTAGTCCAATTAGTTTCCAGGCCATTACACCATTAGTCCAATTCTCAAATATTCAATTAACACATTAGGCCATTAGGGATGTATGAAAATTAGCTGATTAGGACATTAGGATATTAGTCCAACTTACCAATTGGGAAATTAGACTCTCTGCCTTTTTCCATTAAGTTAGTTGTCGAATTTGCTATTAGTCCATTAAGAAAATTGTTTATTCTTCCAAATAAATATTGGTCCAATTATCCATTTGTCCATTAGGCCAATTTTCAAATATACTAATACTTTTTAAGGAAATTTGGACATTGTAATATTAAAACATTAGCCCATTACTGAAATTGGTCTTTAGGACATTAGGACAATTGGTTGTTGTGGATTAGGCCAATTAGGCCATTAGTGAATTGAGCCATTAGTCCAATTAGAAAATTCTCCATTACTCCATTAGGTCAATTATCCATTAGGACATTAATTTAATAGGCATTTAGGCCATTAGGATATTAGTTTAATTGTGAAATTTTTAATTAGGATAATTGGACAATTGGTCGTTGAAACATTAGGACAATATGCCAATTATCCAATTTTCCATTTGGACATTTGGCCAATAGGACAATTGGAGATTAGGTCATTAAATTATTATATAAATTTAAAACTATTCCATTTTTCAATTGGAAATTTTTTTCATTTTTCCATTTGATCAATTCTCCAATTGGATACTATGTTGGTAGGCCAATTGGAAAATAGACAATTATTCTATTAGGCTACTTTTCAAATGGGCCATTATTCTAATTTCTCATTAGTCCATTTGTCCCATTATCCATTGAGACATTATGCCAAATGGACATTAGAAATTTTGAGAGGAGTATTTCAAACTTTATCTTAAAGGGATTAATGAAAATAAAACTTAAATTTCAGCATGAAAATATAACTATGTAACAATATAAATCAAGATATTAATTTCATCCATATTAATGTACATAGAGATTCTTATGATTTGGAATTGTAGTGTTCCCTAATGTGTGAAAATACATTATTGAATCGTTATTCTTTTTCCTGAACTCAACATAAAAAATGTCTAATATAAGTAATAATAATTAAATTTTTTATGCAATCCATTATTGATTAGGAATATGTAAAACTCATCAATCTTATAATATATTACCATATTTTATATTGTGAAATTGGAATGTTAGGTAATATTAATGAACCCTCAAAATGAGAGCTAATATACTCTTCCATAAAACATATAAATCATGCTTATATTATATTTAGAACTCCCAATGATCTATAAGCCTTGCTACCTTAGTAGTATCACCATATGGAAAAATAAACAGACAATGCAATGAACAAGTTAATTAATATAAATATAACAATAATATAGATATATATTTATAATATTTTCTTACCAATATATTCATAAATGATATTTCTTTGAAATCATTACCAATATGTCTCCATGTGACTAGTTTCATAAGAATGATATCATTTTTTGTGTCTAAAGTTACCATGAAACTTCTGCAATGCTTTGTATTTTTACCTATCATCTGATTTTATTTATTGTAATACACCATTATTTGTGTTTGGATTTGAAGCCTCAAACATAGGGATTAGCACACATAAATTACTAAACAATCCCACTTAATAATATAAATGAAAAATGTTAGAAGAAGAATTAATTCATGGTACAAAAAGTGAAAAAATATGTGATATAATTTGACACACTTATGTTAAAAAATCCTTATACAGGATAATCAATATGATTGAATAGATATTTGGGATGTCCATGATCAGTATCAAAGAAATGTTAAGTATTTTCCAATAAATTATTTTGGTGATCATCATGTACAAGAGTGAATGATGAAAGAAAAAATCATCAAATCCTAGATGGACAGAAGGAAATGAAGGGAGAATATACATGAAATGATACTGTTAATAGGGTCACATCAAAGGATATGGATATGTTAAAGGTGGGAACATCCTTAGAGGTGTAAAATAACAGTTATTATAAGAAGATTATAAATGAGATGAGTATGGATGCATTGGTGGGAACATTCATGGATGCTCAAATAGATGATGAAATGGTGTGGAAGTTGGGGTGTCTCTTGTTTGGTCAGGGTGAGAATGTCTTTGACTGGTGGTCTATTTATGTCTAACATCACCCCTTCTCGGACCCATGATAGTAGTATGAAAAGGAGTCAAATATGTAAAAAAATATCCCTAATGAATTTTGGTAAAAAATATTTCATGTGGTTATATGTGATGTAGAAAAAAATATTATAATTTTTATCCTCTCTAAACAAATTAGAGGAGGAAACCCATTCTCGCACATCTATCAATCAGAATCCAATAATCACTTCCTTTAATATTCTTCAATATTTTTTATAATCGACATAAGAATAAAAAATATATTTATTAGAAATGGATTTTTTATAAAATCATACATATAACATAAAAGTAAAGTAACTTATGAAAACTTTTATATCATATTTTAGAAACAATTATTTAAAACCACGTTAAACATTTTTTGAAAATATTGTTTTAATCCTAGTTATATGAATTGAAATAAATATAATTAAATGCAAATAAAAAAATACTATAACAAACATATCATTGCAAACTGAATCTAAATTAAATTAATTAAAATAATAGTAACCTAAAAAAACCAAATCAAGATAAACTGATTGAAATGTGAACATATATGGTTTAAACCATATATTACTGACCACTCCTTCAGGTTCATAGATGACTATCATTGTGGGAAAATTTGAGTCATAAAATGAAATATTTTAGTCATCCCAAATTGGGTTTTCATTATTGTCTATTTCTTCCCCACCACTATGAACAAAACTTATTCAGATTACATCATTAATGAAACCATAATCTGGTATCTGATGATGTTTCACACGAAATAATTGTCCTTCCATTGATCCCAAAATGTATTATTAATCAATAGTAAATAATTGAAACATTTAAGTAACTCTTAATCCCCAATCATCAATAACTATACAATGTCAGGTCATTGAAATAAAACATTTACATTTTATCATTGTGACTCGACCAAGAGAGTAGTAATGCAATAACAATATTTTTTTAATGAGTCCATAATAAAGCACATTTTCATATCAAGGAAGATTATCTAATGAAAAAAAAAATAACATTACATTGTTGTAGTTAACATAATACCATCATGTTGTGATATAATTATTATCACTCAATCAATTGTAACAAATTTATACCCATTAACTATTAAATATTATCATTCATAAACCAATGAATTGGGGAAAAAAATTCAATGCTCTGAATTTTTGAGAAATTGAAAGAGTACCTAAGATCAATTCTTGAAGTATATATGAATAATAAAATTAAAAACATATCTATTTTTTAACTTATTTATTGTAATGGGAATACTTTTTATTTTAACCTAGTAGTAAACACTAGGCTATGAAAGTCCTCTCTCCTTGTAGGAACTGGTCGATGTAATCTACTAATAGTTTGTTTATATTACCTATATAAAATGACAATATTTGTCGAAGTAATATGTTAAATGATATGTTATGATATAAAAAAAATTATTCAAATTAATTACATGATATAGTCAACAAAAGAACATCAGTTAAAAAAGAATGTTTGATGTGCCATATCCTGCGCTACAAGGATCAATGTAGCCAATGTATTTGACCCTTGTAATACAACTTTTTAGGGAAAAGATGGATATAAGGGATCAGTTTCCACGTAATGATCATCTTTATTTTTCATTGGATGTATATGTCTTGTACTCACATCAAAAAAATACATTGAATGAAAATACATATATTATTCATCCAGATAACCTCTCATAATGGAACCTTCTGGATGATTATTATTTTGGATATAAGATTTAATTATGCTCATATTTATTTTAGAAGGATATTTGCATTGAAATGAAATGGATCCCGACAAAAATGTTTTATATGGAAGATGGACTATTAAATGCATCATGTATGTGAAAACTGATGGGGGGGGGTTCCAAGCCACACAACATTAATGGTTCCTTATGATGAATTTATATCAAGAAAGAATGTAATAAAAAATTTATCACAATGGTTTAAAAGAAATTGAAAAATATATTCATTGTAACCCTGAAATTATTTTATAGAAAATCCTGAATTTTTGTTAGAAACAATTCAAAAGAACAATATGATAATCACGTGTTTTTAGAGATTTTAGTTTCAAATCCATTCTGTTGACTCGTTTAGATATGTAGTTGGAATATGCATCTCAAACATCAATATTTTCAAATACTTAAAAATATGGATTTTTCTACATAGGTTTCTTCACATAAGAAGCACAAGGAACACTCAATTAGTTTTCACTAATACACACATGATGCATTTCTAGTCAAATACCCCAATATAACAAGTCCCACAAGATCATAAGTCATCTTCGGTATTCCCCATTAAACTTAGAAAAATATAAAGAAATATTACAAATATAATTTTCTTAATTTTCATTGCATATAATCAATGGTGTAATTAATTGATAGACTAATATAGAAAATCAAAAAAGATACTTCTATTTTTCTAATTGTATGGGAATTCCTAGTAAACATTATTCCTCTTTTTAGATTTATTAAATAATTTCCCTAATGAAAAAATAAAAGCATTAAATTAATTAATAATATATGTTCCCAACATATGTTGAGGTGGGTTTTTAGAATCAATAGTAATGTAAAACTATTAGTGATTCTTCATGCATTGATAATCTATTGTCATAAATAGTCGATGCCCACAGAAACTGAAACTACAATTATAATATTTACTTATCGATCATATATTTTTCATAAAAATAGGATATTATAGTTTTCCATTCTTGATCTGAACATAAATTGTTCCTTAATTAGGAAAATCACACATAATCTATATAATGGAAGCATGCATCTGAAATATAATTTTTTTTGAAGAAGCATCAAATGTGAGCACACCCATTTCACAAAGCTACTTCAAATCCCTTATTAAAGGTATCTTGTAGACCACAAAATCCATAAAAGGATAATAAATTCCATATATTAATATCCTCAATAAGCTGAAATGTTTCTTCATACACATATAAAGAAGATGATTTTAAATGTGAATAAGAATTGTCCATGTGATTTGAACAATTCGCTTTAGACCAAGCTGATTAAAACTATCACAAGATCGACCGTACCCGATATCATGCACCTCAGATGAAAAAATCTGATGTTGTGCATCAAATTCGTTATTTTCTACTGAATCTATTGGATGAAAAAACTGATCACTGCTTTTAATTATCTCATCATCATGCCATCACATATTGGATGCTATTTTTTTCAAATATGAATATATTTTAAAGGATATGAGTCTGTTAATAGTCCCACAAGACATTGTTCTACAGAAAATACAGTGTACCATCTTCATTTTCTTTCTATTGATATATACCAAATTCTTTTCAATCATTAAGTTGATTGGATTCCACTCAAAATAAATTGATATATTTTGTACAAGCATGAATCTTTTTAGTATAAAATCTTGGATTACTAATTGAATTTCATTCGTCATAATGATTTGAGGGAATATCTGCACCATTCGAAGGAATTTCCTTGAAAAATATAATAATATAATAAATCGAGGTTTTATAAATTCCATACATGGTTTTCCCATGAAAAAAGTTTATTGAAAATTCAGACATCATCATTTTAGTACATTTTTGATATACAAGAGTTATGGAATCGTCCATTAATTTTGACACTCTCTCAATATCATTATCTTTAGTTTTGTACACAAGTTAACTGATAACATTTCCATATTATATTGGTGTTCTATCTATCTCATTATGACTTCCAAAATAGAAATTGATAAAATGTCAAATTCTACCTATCATGTCTTTCATTCTCTTCATGTACAATATAATACTGTCTCATCTCTCAATTATGAGGAAAACATAATAGTTTTTATTAAAATGTATATTTTTTAATATTGAAGAAATATTATTTCTTACTTAACAATGGTCTTTCCTAACGATTTTAACATTGACACTATTTACGACCTCCATGTGATGCATTGTTGATTATAAAATCTATAGAACATTTGAAATTATTTTGAAACTCAGTTAAAATTTTATGATATGATATATCCAACATTTATCAAATCTATTACATGAAGAAACTTATATGTTCCAATCAATAATGTAATCCATAATTACAATGATATATAAAATTCATAGACAAATTATATGTATAATGAAAAGTTAATTTAAGAACACTAAAAGGAAAAAAATGAATACAATTCATGATGTAGGGGACCATTATAGAATACTATTGTATAACCAAAAAATGAACAAGGAATATCATAAATAAAACAAAGGAATATAATTTAAAATCCAAACAAGGTCCATGTGTTGATATAAATAGAATCTATGCAATACTAGCATAAAGAAGTGTATTTCCTATCCATACGGGTTTTCACTTTTCAATAAAAAATTTATGATAAAATTTAGTCAAGAACTGATTTTATTTATCGTTAAAATTACATATATTATTCAATCACAAGGAAAAAAATTTACATTATGGTCTATTTAAAATTTAGAACTATTTAATTTGTATAAGAACTATCATGATAGAATAATTAATCAATTTCATCAAACATTATGAAGCCCATTGATTACATCACCACTGATGAAACCACATTATTGAGGTATTGTGTGGTTAGATGGTTTTCTATTCATTTAAAATATAAGGTAAATAAATTGTGTACTAATCAATACATGATAAGTGAAAAAAGGAATAATTATAAACTATTAACTATGTTATACTCAGTAGTTTATCAAAATTGGAGAAACTAACATAAATACCATTAATGTTTTCTTAATGAACTTAATTATTACATAAATCATTATCAATGGAAACCATGTTTCATGAAATTAATATGATCTTAAAATCCTTTGATTCTAACTTATATAATTATTTCATGACATTTACCTAATCATTCGTTAGATATTTTTACATATTAAGTGTTTTAAAAATCGTAAACATTTTAATGAAAGAATAATAAGTATGTTAAATAAGCTTATATTACTCATTCATGTCAAAATTATAATATATAATTCTGAGAAACGACCTTAAAACGTATAATAAATATAGTAGTTATTTATTAAATTCCAAACCTTCATAAATAAATTAATACTCTATATTTATGTATAATAACATAATTATGTACATCATATTTCATTTATTAATTTTTGAGTCAAAATAATCAAAAAAATAGTTTAACCATGTTTCATGATATTAAAAATAAAATTTTAATAATTAAATTACATAACTAAAAGATAGTGAAAACCATTGTTAAACTATATATTTAACTTAAATATAAATTTCAAAACAAAAAATATCTTAATTGATACAACATTCAATCAACATAATCTCAAGTTTGAATTAAATTCATATAAATTTCCTGGATATTTTTTGAAAAAAAAATTATTTAAATTAATATATTTATTTTATGAAAATTATAAACTATATTTGATCTATATTAGGCAAAAAATTTAAAATCACAAAGATATAATTGATTCCACCATGCTTCAATAGAATCAAATGTATACATAAATATGAAAATAGCAGCCAGTAAAAGAGAATAAGGAATCAGAACTCACTAATATGATGTCAAAGAAGATATAATTTAAAACCGCATGGAATTAAAACAGAATTCTAGAGAAGAAACTTAAACATTATTCTATTGATGAGACAAGAAATTATAAGAGAGAATGAAATATTACCCCTCAAACATATCAAAAAAATTCCAAAATAGAGGATAAACACTTGGATGATGGGTGTAATGTGGCCTTAGCAGAGGTGGGCGGAGGACACTAAGGGTAACAGTAGTAGATAATATTATGATTATAATAAGGAGTGGAGGTGGAGCCTGATTGAATGATTTTTATTTAGGGGAATATAAACATTCTTTTTCAAAAACCATCGGTTTAACTCAACTTATACAACTTTGTTTTCAAACCGGGGATATAGGTTTGGAAAGAATATTTATACCCACGAATTATGTAAACCATGGGGATAGATCTATGGTGATATACCATGTTTCCAGTAGTATATGTTTTACTAAATCAATTTCTTAATGATTCCACTGAAATTCCCCTCATACTAACTATTACAACATTAACCCCAGTAACTCAATCCCGGTGTCTAGTTTATTACATTAACATAAGATATAAGAAATCACATCCCGAAAGACCAAATAGTTTATTAGTATTTTTAAAATAGATACATAAAAGATTCCCATAATACATGTGAATAAAAAATTGAAGCATATTTTTAAATCATAATTCCCTCCAAAATATCAATCCATATCATTAATTTTTCACTTCTCCAATTCATAAGAAAATTAAAAAAAACAAGACTGTGATCAAATTCCCTATAAGAGTTCTTTAAAACAAAATCCACCATTAATAAATAAATAATAATAAGTTATGGATAATAAATATTGAAATTGATATTATATTAAATCAATAAAATTACTATAATAACTTTATATGGATGAATCAATATAGAAAGCAAAATTACTGGAAAATTATTTCATTTAATCAATAAAATAAAATTTAAATTCATCTAGAGATTATATCTTGGAGAAAATATCCTGGATAATAATAAATATATTATTAGTGAATGAAATTATCAATTATTAAATTTCATGATCTTAAGACTTATGATACCTCTACTATTTAGATATTTTACAAGACAGTTTAAAACAGTTGGGTAGGGAATAAACATATTTATGCAAGTCAACCCAATTGATTCACAGAATACGACTATCAATGCATTGAGGATGTATATATAACGGTGTCCCACCCATTATTACATGTACAAATAATTCCTCCTATATGGAATAATGTATTTAATTAATCAATACTATTCCTTACAACAAATATCTATGTCGTGTAAAGAATTATGATATATCAATATTTCCCCAGATTAACAAATTTCTTTCAAAGTAAACATTTTTTTATAAAAATATAGTACGTTTTAAAAAATAATAATATAATTGACATAATAATTATGGATATTTAAGATAAATTTAATATCCAATAAAAAATGATCAGATGAAAGTGATTGTCTAAAGAAAATGTTAACAATCAAAAAATTAAAGATGAAATGGGAAGTTACCTTAAATTCATTTAGAATATAATTTTTTACAATAAAAAATTTAATAAATAAGTATTCATGTTAAATATATGTAATAGGGTAGTATATACACCTAATAAATGTGATTAGGTGTATATTAACAAATAAGAGTCAATGAAATGAAAATTGAGATGAAATAATGTGACCATTACTATTGTGGAGGATCCCTATTGGTAAGTGTTAGGGGTTCCATACAATTACGTTCTCTAGCTACTGAATGGTTTCCCACTTATAGATAATGGTCTATAAGATTTTCTTCATGTTTCAATTCTCCCTGACCACTCCTAGAAGTATTACCTCGTTCAGCCTCATTTCTCTACGTTATCCATATTCCGATTATTCCTTGATATATTATTGATGAAATACCATATGAAAATAGTGGAGGACTCTCCTACTATTTTTTATCAAAGAATTCAATGAATCTTTATCAATAATTTAGTGGAATCTTGTGCCCATGTATCTCTTGTAATGGCATCCTCTTCAAGTGTTTCAAGAACTCATGGGGTCTTAGGGCCTAGATTTACTAGCACTAGTCCCCATCCTTAATTAGAAATCCTATTGTACTATGATTTATTCCATGGATGAATTTATGAATGTCTAGTACTATAGACTTATTTCATGTGTAAAATTGAGGTTTAATCTATTTTGATGGTATATGAATGTGAATTTTGGTTGTGACTCTCCCCAAGAAATATTCCAGATGAATCTCTTTGACCATCCCATTATATTCCTCAATGTATCATTCCTATGAAGAATAGGAAACATCATTTGTTTATTTCTATGTGATGATTTTTTTTGGATGTTTGATGATTCATTTGTGCATATTTTCATGAGGTGGGTCTCTTTATTCCTATTCCCATGTATATATTTCACCAGGATGGTGCCTCAGTTTGATGTTGGAAGAATCTCATTTACCCTAATAGCGTATATTTTTACCCATGGTTCCATATCTAATGTAAATCTACCGATTCTTGTATAAATAGGTGTGCTCCTTATCATGTTGTAGGTTATTTTTCATCCCAATCCTAGGTTCATCCATTATGTTCCCATGCCTATGTCATCCTGCCTCTTCTCATTTGGTTCCCTTCCCCCATGGGCTTCCTCTCATTCTCTTTCCTCTCTTGAAATTCCCCTCATACCTACCCCTATATTCCTATGATACATCCTCCTCCTATTGCGACTCTCCTCTCATATTTCCATTATGTGTCCTCATATTTATTAAATATGATGGTTTTCAAGATATTAGATTTGTTTGGCTCCTCTCATTTGGTATGTTTGGGGTATCTTTCGTATCTAGGAAAGGGGTTGTTTCTTCTTCTTTTTCAGCATCTCAAGATTCAATTATGGGATCTCTGAGTAGCTCACCAAGTTTCATTCATATTTTCCTTAAGGAATTATCTTATCCCTCACAGATTTTTCATTTGTTAATGGTATAATTTTCCCCATCTTATTCTCCATATATTGTAGTTCATATGAGATCTCATATGAAGCATGAATTGGGTAGTGGTCCTCTTGTTTCTATGGAATCATTTTTTGGAACTAATCCTACTAATTATCTTCAAAAAAGGATATTATTCACTGTTTGAAATGATTAAGGATTATATTCTCATGTTTAGATGGATTTCATAACTACTGAGATTCATAAGATCAAATTCTTATAAAAATTATTTGAAAAAAATAATAGAATTTATGGATCTTTGAGTTTTCTTGCAGGATTGAGATATGTGAACAAATTCATTTTTATCCCATTTACTAACACATATGACACTTGTAAAATTTCAATATATGTGTTGAATTTATAACATCTTATGAGTATTTAATCACTAACACTATTAACAATGAGGTGTATATTTTATTTATTTACTTTTTTACACAAAATACAATTCTATTGAGAATGATATGATTTGGAGGATCTCAAATATTTTAAAGCTGGTGAGTCTTCAAGTATGGTTAGAATAGAATTCAATATTATTTCAGAATTATCAAAAAAAATAAGGAGGATGAACATACCCTAGGAAATAAAAACATTATTTCACATCATTCACATCATGTACCAGCCATTTGGTTGTGTTATTTGTGGGTGATAAGATCACATGGTGTAGTAATTAGAGAGGTAATAACGTCATTTGGTGTTGTTTGGATTGCTTTATGGCCAACTTTTAGACTATTTCATATTTTCCCAATTCCGAGACGACCAATCCAGTTCGTCCCTCTCTAATACAAATGAAATTAGTGGGTTATTATAAATGCATTGATCAATTTTTCTTCTCCAAATATTGTAGTTATGAACATGATTATCAAAACGGGGTGAATTCATCATAGACCAATCCAATACCGGGTAGTAGAAGGAAATTACTTATAAAAAAACGTACTGGCTTAAAATAGACATAAATAACTAGATTAACATGTATTATTTATTCAAAATGAATTGCATAATATCATTATAGAAATATAAATAATGGAAGATAATATTGAAAATTAATTTGATAGTGAACTCTTTGCTTCTCATGTTCACAAAATATATTTTTTGTAAGAGTTCATACTAAAATAAGAGATAATGGAATTTGATGTTTCAATTAAAAATTCACTAAAAAATAAAATTTAGGAACAATCTACATCCATTCTTATAACAAGTATAGGAAGGGAATTCATGATCCCAACATTATTACAGAATATGTAACATTAAAAAATTACATTGAGGGTGTGGGAAGTATCGTTGAATATTACATCAAATACATCTTTTCTAATCCTAACCCCTGAATGCACAAATGATATTAAAGGGGTTATGAGGATATTATCATGATTATTCAACATGTTGTATAAAATCATTAAAACAATTTCATCAATACCCAAGGAATATGAGATCAGAGTGGTGATTCACACTCTTAGTCTTTCTAGCTGTTTCTTCCTGGATAGATTTTCCGGAACATTCTATGTGGATTAATTGGATATAGTTTTGGAAAATATGATCGAGTCTATTCATTAATTATTTTTTTTGTATATCTACCGTTTATTTCCGTTTCAACCACCATTTGTTCCATTCAAAAAGTTAGTAATACTAATTTTCTAAATCATTTTATACTGATAATCATGTCTAATATCCCATACATGGTTCCCTCTAGTGTCTTTAATAAAAGTCCAATACATCATCTATATTTCTAGATTTAGGAATAGAAATATAGTTTCATAAAGAATAGATCCATCAAATGGGTTATCATATTTTCTCATGAAATGGTCATCGACATTAACAAAAAAATATACTTCAAATTTTTCCATTGAATTGTATATTAGGAAATAATTGACTAGGATGGGAATGAATTTTATTATAATGTTATTTCATTTCATGGGGTTTTCAAATGGGAAATATTACTTATTATTTTTATTCTTCAATTATCCTTGTCTATAAATCTCTTTTATAAGGAGGAAAGAAATTTTATAAAATAAATCTATGTTCATCACCAAGGTTATCTGCTATCTCCACGTTTTTTTATAAGGGATCATGATTCATATATTATAATGACAAGAAATTGCATTGATTTTGGTCGTTTCATCCCATACTGTTGTTTGAACTGGTTTCATGTAATTCCCCATATAATGTTTGCAGGTGATATGAATATTATTTACAAATTGAAGTAGAATAAAAATAAGATTAATTATTAAGTTCATTGCACAGTATTATAATAGGAGAAGATTGATAATTAATCATGATATGAGACGTTTTTTTATCATGAAGCATTGCGTGCATAAGAGGTCCATGGCTATTGAATCATTCTTGGGAATCCTTATGAATATTTTCCCAAAAGATTATCTGGGTTCCATCTTTTCTTATATAAAACATGAAATTCGACATTTTGGAATGGTAATGGAAATTTTTTTGAGTAACATTAAAATTTAGAAGAAACATTTTCTATTATTTGGGAGTATAATTAAATTGGTTAATTATGTCCTTTCCTCTATTCCTATGCTTGCACTATTGATCTTGATGGGGACTCAGAATGTTATTAAAGATATTTAACTAACCATGTGGTGATTTTTATGTGATGAAAATTCAAAAGGGAAGTGACACTAGGAATCCTGGTCGATGATGGATATGATATTTAGGGATATGGGAATCAACCTGATTGAATTCACTAATTTTATGAATAGTCTTCATTTGATTTTGTGTGGGAGGTATTGTAAGTACAATATATCTGTATTTATTTTCATGCACCTAGGTACAAGATGAACCACATTTCTATGAATGGTAAATATTATATCATACAGATATATTTTTAAAGTAACATCCTGAAACTCTAGAAGCATGTGCATATGATTATTGGTCCTACAGATAATAACTTCTGGGACACCAACATGTTCGCTATCAAACTCCACTACCTAGGTTTCGCAATGATAGATCTTACCATTAATAATAAATTCAATCAACTTGATTTCATCAACCCAATCATAAAAAATTCTCAATGGGGTTTTTCACCTCATTTTTGATGTCCTCTAACCATGATCATCTTATTTTCATTGGACTTCTACCATGGTTTTCATAAAAAAGGTGTATAATTGGTTAATGAATGTTTTCTGCATTGTTGATATGTGGCGTGATTATATATAGTGCAAGAGGAATCTATAAAGTTTAAACCTATTGGTTAGGAATATTAAAAACCATTACTTTCCCACATATCATGTTTTTCAAAAAAGGTTATCTATTTAGAACTCAAGTTCATTTTTTAGAAATCAGCAATACAGAACAGTGACCTACTTATTCGTTGAAGGGGAGTGGGCTTCCACTATGTGGGATTCCATTGGTGATTTTTTATGTATGTCGAATCAATATAATGTATGTGGTAATTTTTTTACAGTTTTTGTTCCATTGATAAAAGACCCTAGAGGAAATAGAAAGTGATATTTTGATATTTTTAGGGTGATAGTGTATCTATAATTCTTGCGGCTGATGTGGATTGTTTTTTGAGAAATTATGATCTGGTTCCCTCCCATATGGCCATTCTTGTAAGTTGGTCTTCCTCATTGCACATACTCATAACTACATCCCAGGGTAAGTGGTTTTATTAGAATCCCCTACCTATGGATTTAAACTCAATATGGGTGGCTACTATAGTTCAGGATTCATGAATGGAAATGATATTTAACGAGAAATCAGAGACTCGATTTCCCTCTCTTTAAATAAAATTTCAGGTGTGGTAATTCCATCATAAATTTGGATTCACTAATATCTAAGGGGATATAAATTTAATTATAAAGGAATAACGACTTTGGGTATATTGAAACTGAATCCATTTTAATTTATGATTCAATTATTTTAATGATCTCTTCTCCATAGTCCATTATATATTATATCAGACGTTGTAGATGCTACATCCTAGACCAAATATACATTTTCCACCCTTTTTGTTTAACATATCAAGATATAGACTCTTTCACCTCTATTCCATCTCAGAAAAATTATTCTTTTTAACAATGTGGGTTCCCTTCCCAAATATTGTATAAACATTTTTAGAGAAAACAATCTTGCACTTTATTTTTTCATAACCCTTTGAGTCTATTTTATCATTCCCTATCCTTTTCTCTGCTATTATAAAAAAATAATGATATGACGGTTGATTGATTACATGAATCAATTTTAATGACACATAATTTTTTTTTAAAATACTTAATATATTCATATTTTATTACATAGATAATTTTTCAGTATCAGAGACAACAAAAAATCAATATCAGCCAATGAAATTAAATTTAGCTCTAAATTTATTCAACATTGGTTGATTTTATATCATATTATCTAGGATTAAATAATTTAAATTGAAACATAAAATACCAAGAAGTATTATGTATTCATCATATTACTTGTTAATGGTCATGTAAATGAACTACGTAAAAAAATTAGGTGCTTAACAATATACTATCTCCCAATTATGGGAAATTGAGATGAAGTCCCTTACCTCAAAATTCCTTTTAGTTGAATAAATATTAATCCAATAAATAGTAGGTTTATAAATTTTATTACCTTATAATAGAAAAATATTAATAATAATAATATTATATATTATCATCTAATAACGTCTTATATATTTTTAATTAATAATGTTTCATTATTACTATTTTTTGAGTGGTATCAACATTGATTCCTCATGCATTATTTAACATGAATGTTCTAGTTAATGATTATATTATGTAGTTACAAAACCACCAGAATGATATCAACGCTATAGATAAAATTTTTATTCCTTGGATGAATTTTTAGAATCATTATTGAAATTTGATCGTGGAGATTGGATCAAATCACATAAAAGATATGGTTGGTCATACGTATGCCCAAGAAACATTATAATTTCTTTAATGGGTGAAAATGTAAGGAATTATGTGATATATTGATATTATTAAATCAATATAATTTCATATAATAATATTTATTAATTAAATTTATACTTCTTACATTCCATGTAAACTATATGTGAAAATTAATGGCGTCCCTTCGTTGTGCGGTTGTCCAACGTACACACGAGTGACATTATTATAATTTAATCCACATAAGACGTAAGAAGATTTATCTGATATTATAATTATATATGTATTATAATAACATAAATAATATATAGATATTATCTATAATTATATACAATTTTGATTTGCGTTGACGGAAGATGAGTTACATCGGTTCATGAGTCAAAAATCCACCATACACAGGATTGAAAATTTTGTTTCCCATGTGATTGAAGAAGATATGGATAAGGATTATGAATTAATATAATAAAAACATAGTATGTGGTAAATATAGTAGTTATTATACTATAAATATTGAATAATATTTGAATGATATGTAAGGAGAAATGCAATACAAATGATTGTTTAAGAATGTTACCTCTTCTTCGGATGAAATTTTTTGGTTTGGAGAAAAATAATTCATAGGATGACATTATAATAAAAATTATTGATATAAGATATTTTTAGTGGAGGAAAAAAGTTATTTGGTATTGTATTGTCTAATCTAAATGGATTTTGGACATGTAAAGAGGGTAGTAGAGGGGAGTCCTTTTGTGAGTGGGGTGAATAAAGACTTAGAATTTCTAAGAAGAATCAATTAAAACAGTGTCGTTATCATTCCACAGGCCCCTAAATGGGTTTTAATCCACCCATGGTTGAGGTAAATTATACATATTTCTATATAAAAGGTTTTTAAAAGTTGTTTATGGAGAACAAGGATTTTCATACATTTATATTACAACCATTTAGATGAATATTCAATACAGTACAAATAAAATACATGCCCAAGGACCGTAAATGTTTAAATTATTTAGAGACTACGTACATAAACATAAAAAATTTCAAAGATCATAAAAACATCTCATAATGATCTTACCTTTTATTAATATTTATAAATATTCCCTAAATAAAACCTATATTTATAATAGGGGTTAAAAACACAGAAAAGGTTGAGCTAAGAAGATTAGTAATGGTAAAAAGCAGAGATACGTAAGAAAACATGAAAATAAGTGCATGATAACAAGAGAATAAAATTTTAATCCATACTCTACATGGAAAATTTTATAATCTTGAGTCGTTTCATGAATATTGACAGTTCATAAGACATGATGATATGGGAATCATAGAACACACACCATGAAATAATAACATCTACATAGCACTTAAATTGTTTCATACACATAAGAATAGAAAATATAATTTCAATACTAGTGTCCAAAATATTTATTAACTATTATAGATTGGATAAAAACCTATCTACCTACTTTAGGATTAAAAAACCGCATTCGTACCCTATTTTAGAAATGGGAAAACCTTCCAAGTGTCGTGATTAGATCATGGGATAACATCCTATGTTCTATTTGAGTTCATATAAAATTAATCATTATCAAATTAATTTAATGGAGATATTAGTCCCACCCATCATATAATTAAAATAACACATATGTGTGGAAAAGGATCATAAAACACTCATCACATCATAAACCATAAAATGAAATGGGTTTCATTAAAATTTTAAGATAGCATAACTTTGGGAAATGAAAAAGGATTCATAATTATTAGATCATTTAATTATATAATTACTCCGGAAAAAATTGGGATTCATACTAATTTTATCATGGTATAACTCTTTTATGAAAAATGGGTTTCATAAATTGTGTTCATCTTAAATATAAACTATCAAATGAAAAAATACGAATTGTATCCTCAGATCTTATCCCTAGTATAGAATAGGTAGAATCAATATATTTAATCATAGAAAAAATTTATTTTTAAATATTACTTCGAACATTTATTGGGGAATATCGAATTTGTATGAAAATAAATTTTTAAACTAAAAATTCATAAAATATCTTGTAAATACTTTTATTTGAAAATAACCATAAAAATTTGATGTAATTTTTTGTTCTTATTAATCTTATCATGGATAAATAATATCCATAATTTAACCATGATATAAATATCATATAGGTTTCTATTCAATTGTTTAGATTGATCCATAATAGTTATTGACATATAATGAAATACATTGTTTATGGAGATATTATGTCTCATTTACGCATGAATGTTGTTTTAATTTTTTTAGACAGAAAGAAATAATGAAAGGTAAATAATAAATTAATATTACAGAATATATTTTATGTAATATATCACTAAAAGTTTCATTAAACATTTATTTATGTACTTATATATAAACCATTAATGACTCACATCACTTCCTGAGGCGGTAGTCTTCCAAACAGATGAACACTATTATCTTATTTCCAAAAAATTGAAATTAAGAAGAAAAATGGAATATAATTATTATATAATAATAATAATATCATAAATATAATATATAAATAGTATATATATTCTTATAAACATCAATTATATGTGTTAATGGAAATCTTAATGACATCACTTCGCGAGGTGGTAGTCCACTGTACGCACAAATGATGATTTCGTAACCCATTTTATAGAAGTGTAAGAGGTTATAGGTCATTAAATTAAATTAATGGAATATAAATATTTTTTATATACTAATATTATTATATTGGAATGTTTAAATATTAATAATATGGGGTATGGGAATGAATAAAATAAAATGCTTCATTTGGAACGTTACCTCTCTTTATGACAAGTTCTTTTGGTTTGAATTAAATGAATTTTAGATTATCATTCAAAAAAATAATGAATATAGTGTTATATAAGGGTATTTATGTTTTTATTTGTTTTTTTATTGAGGAAACCAATGGGGTTTCTAATTTTATAATCGTATATTAGAGGAGGTGGCCTTTTATAAGTCAGGTGAGTGGCACACTTGTAATCTTTGAAAAGAAGAAGGTGTACCCATGCTTATTTAATAAAATAAATTCATAAATAATATATTGTATGAACTAGATGATATAATTTAAATATATTTCAATAAAAAAATTTAACATGTTTAGGGACATTTTATCCCATATCATTTTTGTCCATCCCCTTGTAAACCCATTTTTACCTTTACTGTAGTAAATAATGTTTTATATTTTTAGTACATTTTATAGAAGATAATTAATTTGACCTAATTAGATAATATAAATTATGAAGATTAAAAATATGGAATTAATTTTTAAAAATTACGTTAAATAAATTGGAAAGTTTTAATTTATATGTAATCCCATATAGGCAATAGAAAATTGGGTTTTTAAAGGGAAAACACTTAAAAGTATTAATTGTTTTTATAACAAAATTTAATATAAAAATTATTATAATGAACTAAATTCTATTAATTGAACTATAATTGAACTAATATTTCTTTTAATAACATATTATAACTATATTTATGTTTCTAAAATATTTAATAGATATGAAAATTCTTAATTAAAACTAATATTTGTCACTATTCTTTAAAAAAATTATCTTCATAAAAAGTTTGAAAAAATAAAATAAACAAAAAAAATTCAATGAATATTAGAAAAATAATGATTTTTGAATTTTAATTACATAAATTTAGAAAAAATTAATTTGAAAGTAATTATGCATACGGTAAAAATTTAATTTTTTTTAGAAAAAACATGCTTGTAACAGAAAAATAGGATTAATTAATATTTTTTATGAAACAAAAAAAATGTGAAATGTAAAATTTTATTGAATATATAGTATATATATTTTATAATAAAAATTTATAAATTTTTTTTAATTTGTTTCCATAAAATTCATTTTTTTGCATAAAAATATATTTTAGAATATTATTTCCATTATTTTGAAATATTTTTTATTTTTATTTTTAATTAATCAGTCCCAAATAGATATTTGTATATACATGTATAGAGAATATATTTCAATAATTTAATAATCCTATTAATACACACCATTTCAACTGATATTTTATATATTTTATATTAAATTAGAATATTTTAAATAACAAGTCACATTTCATTTATACTGGGTTCTGCATGTATTACAAGATACAATTAATATTGTTTGTTACAAAAAAATATAGAAAATATTATTCTTATTTGAAAAACAACTCACATAATCATAGGGTAATACATTTTTAGGTTTTTTAAAACCAAATCCTTTTCGTTTCAACCCTCGCACCACTAAAGATTTCCTGAAAAGTAGTAATAGATTAATGTGATAATAAAGGTGGGCCATTATTAGTGCTAAAAAGAGAATAGTTAAAGGTATTCTTTAATTTTTGTTTGAAAAATAATTGATAGAGGTCCCCTTTTATCATTACTTTTTAAATGTGTTGATAAAAGAACCTCTTTGGCCAAACATTTTTATAGCACTAATAAATGCTACTTTTAGTTGTATTAAAAAAGCACTGATAAATCCATTTATTCTTATGGCTAGAAAAAAGGGCTGAGAATGGAAAACTTTATAAGAGCTATAAAAAATGAACTGATATATTTAAATCTATATATATATATATATATGTAATTACATATTTGACCATATTTAACAAGATATGTATTTTTAAATATATAAAAAATGGAAAAAAGTATTTATTTTTTATTTTATTTGAAAAAATGATATATTCTATTTACCTTATAAAAATGCATTAATATATATATATATTTACCAATACAATTAATTTTTATATATAAACATATGTGTGTTAAAAAAATATATTTTTATGTATGTTCTAATATATGTAAATCAATACTTATAAGTGTAATTATTTTTCTGTGTATGTGAAAAATATAAATGTATACTTGTATGTCTAAATATGTGTGTGTGTGTCAGTTTTAGGTATATAAATAAAATATAAATTTACTTTTATATATATATATAATTATCATAAAATATATTATATTTATATATTTATAGTTTCATTATAAATAAATTATATTTAAATATACAATTACAAAGAAATATTTATAAATATATATAAAAATCCAATATTGATATTAATATATATGTCATGTATAAAATTTGAATCTCAATATAGAGACATATTTCAAAAATGAATCTAAAACTAATTATATGAATCAATTTAAATAATTATTATCCAATTTAATTAAATTAATATCTAAACATTTTATATATATATAAAAATTATATGTATATATATACTTCTAAAAATGTTTCGATAATGTTTTTATATACATATGTGTGTGTATTAATATATATATATATATATATATACATTCTAATATATATAAATGAATATTAATAAATAATATATTTAAATATATATAAGTATATATATATATATAACATCTATATATACATTGTTAGTCATAGTGAGTTACTCAAGAGGGGGAGAATTGAGTACCTGATAAAAGATTGGTTAAAACGATGCTCAAATAAAATCCCACAAATAAATTTTAATTCACCCTATTAATCAAAAGAGTAGTTTAATATAAGTACGATCTCTTAAAATATTTCTCAATGAATCATTAGCTATCAATAAATCAATATATTAAATTACTTTAACTTATGAATCAAATTTACTCTGACAAATCCTTAGTTAAGCACTAGTTAAGACTAACTGCCAATGTGAGAGTTTTTTTACATACTAAAACCAAATACTTTTTAAAGCTTAAAAATAAAGAAAAAAAAGTGGACAAAAAAGGGTTTCTTTCTCAAGATGAGACTTAAACTCATCAACATGGAAATCACCCACTATTAAGAATATTATATAAAAAAAATTGATCCACAAGCTAGATTGGGTATACAATAAACAAATCTCATGTTTTCCAAGCTGAAATCCTCCTCCACATTTATCTGTTAGAAAAAGATAACATAGTTCAAAAATGGATATCTTCCAAATTTTACCTATATATGCTGATAAAAAGAGATCAAAGATATTACTGACTATTTTTCCTTTATTGCGCATGAGTTAGTGTGTGTAAATATTCAGAGTAAAAAACACACTACTCAAAATTAAAATAATGAAATATAAAGAAATTAAATAGATATGGAAAATTTAATAATGCACATTTCGTAGTGATAAAGGTGATAGAGGGTCCTTGAGATTTTCGTGGTGAGGATCTCAATCAGATTTCATTGAATATTTTGGAAAATAATGTGGCGTGAAATTCTATTTTTGTGTAGGAAATGACCATGATATTCCATGAACTCATATATTTCTCATTCAAATTTATCACTGTGTATGATATCTAGTAATAATATCTTTCATCATTCAACAACACTACATGAGTTATTATGTCACTAAACACACGAGGAATTCCATCGAAATAAATTACACTAATTTCACAAATTAAAGGATAATCGTGAACATTTCCTTATATCCTCATTCTAAAATTAAGAATTTCATGCATCAGGGTAATTGTTCTTGAATAATCACTAAATAATACATCTATATTAACTCCTATAATATATATGGTGATAGAATTACATTCAAATCAGGTAGAATAATAATGGTAACACTCATGGGGTAGCTCATAGGGTGGTGACTCATGTATAGAGGTGATTTGTACTGGAGGCGACTCAAATAAAGAGGTAATTATTTTCCGGTGGTGATTTGTATTTTATTTGAGTCTGGATGGAGGGGAATTATACTATCAATGAATCAATATAGTTTTAAGTCATGTTGACAGTGACTCATTCTTCTGGTGACTGATGCAAGTAGTGATTCAAGATGTCGGTTACTCATATATGGTGGTGACTCATGGTGGTCATGTGTTATGATAGTGGTGAGTTATATCTGGTAAGGAATCATGCTAGTTGTGAGATATATATGGTTGGAAATCATACTCATAGTGAGTCGTATCTCATAGGGACTCATGTTGGTAGTGAGTCAGTCTGAACTTTTAGTGACTCTTTCTAATTGTTTTCTAAATTTTCATTATAAAATTGCATAATTTAATAAAACATAAATTTCATTAGAATCATAGGAAAAATTATTTTGGAGAATTAAATCAAATATATGCCAAATATATCCCACATTTTGATGATCACAAGTCATGGAATTTTATAAACCTTGTGTCAAAACAATTATTCATAAATAGATTAATTTCATGTAACAATATTTTTAACATTTAAAAAATATAGTATGAGATTTGGAAATTAAATTCTTGAATATAAGTGCATGAAAAATCATCCATAAATGATATCACCCAAGGGAAAAAACAATAAAAAAAATTTTGTACCAAATAATAACATCTAAATATATATAATAAGAATGAAAATCATTGTATAGATAACATCTAAAATTATTAAGGTATTGTTGGAGAAGTGCAGTTTCAAAGATAACATATCATATGATAAGGTTTGTGACATAGGAAAAATTCCATAACTGTTCTCCCCATTTTGGTATTATCGAAAAGATAATTATGAACCAATAAAGGAAAATATATGAAAAATAATAGAGAAAATTCATTATGGATAAAATTCATCAAACTAAAACAAAAAAATAAATAAAAGGGAAAATTAATAAATCCTATCAAATAATTTGTATTCTTTGAGTCTCTCTAATCCTAGAATGTATGGTCATTATATCCCTTACACATTCTAGTGGAATGAGTCACATGGTAGAGGAATATTGGGCTATGGTGCACTGCAGGTTCACTCTGATAACAACAAGTCTGGGATGCCTGTCAACATCAAGAAAACACATACCAAATGGCGGGAACCAATGAGGTAGAGGTCAGATGAAGGAGGAAGGGTGAAGGCTGTCATGGGAACTTCCACTAGAGAAACCACTTAATTACTAGAGAAATATATTAAGGGATTCATATGGTTGGAAAAAACCATTATAATGATTCCTATTTACATTATAATAGTAAATAAATCATTCTTCTCCACCCATAAATAGTATGAGAATATATTTCATCACATTCATATAGTCTACCTATTCCTTGAAAACCCTGGTAATAAATAGAATGATTAGGTTTTCGGCTAAAAACAAGAGATGATAATTCAAATATTTTTTAGTATACAACCTAGATGTATAGTATATAATGGACTTGGGGTTTTTATATGTTATCACAATGTTATAGAAAATTCCTCAAATCAACAAAATGCGATTTTAAAATGAAACTTGATATAGAATAAATTTTCTCTCAGATTATGGATCTGATCAAATCATTATAAATAAGTTGAGAGAGGTGGAACAACCGATGTGGAATTAAAATCTAAAACACACTCTAACCTCTCTAATATATCGACATAGCTAGAATAAAGGATTCCCTCATATCCCCAATCACATATATCATGGTTTCCACCAGACTAGAGAAACATATATTCTCAATTTCAAATTTATTAATATAAAAAATTCATCTCAGGATGGATATAGAATAAAAAAATCTCAAAAAAACATCTAGCATCAACCTGACTATGCTGACTGATAAGAGATTCCCGACACCTCAAAATCCCATCGAAATCAAAAATATACTTTTCATTGAATGATTTATTTTATACATTGGAAATAAAATATTAAGAAATTAGTGTAGAATATCTCTCAACACTTATTATAGCAGCCTCTCTAGGCTTTGATTTAGTAAGAACATCTAAAGAAAATTCCTCAATCTCACTAGGTTTATCGGTTTGATTCATAATATATCCCTTAAGTTATATCCCAATTCTAATGGAGTTAATAGGTTTTCTAGACACAATTTAACTTTAGTGGTTATCAATGCTCTTTTTCTCTCCATCTGAGTCTTCATAAAAAATTACAATCAGGTAGGATCCTGGTAAAGGCTCCCCCTTATAATATACCTCATCAACTAATATGTAAGAACATCCATAAGAATCTCTATTATTTCTAAAAAAAGTCAACATATTTGGAATTTGAATTATCAATACCAAGATTAACATATTTTAGGATAATTTCCAACCCATCAGGTGAATCCAAATCCACTATAGATGGATTTAAAACTATATGATCTACTAGCTCAACAACATGACTAGTTGAACTTTGGGATTCCTTGCCGTCAACATCAACTCCTATATAATCTTTATAAGAGGTGGAATAACCTACTAGTAGAACTATACATGGATTATATCTGTCCAAATAACTACATATGACTAAACCAGGTCTCTATATTGACTTGACTGATTCATCAAGAGAAGGGTGATATGATTGAATCCTTTAAACACCATCAGAATCATAAAGATCAAGTCCATCACTACTGTCATCTGTATCTTCATTATCATCATCACCAATAACATTATCACCATTCTAATCATCTATTACATAAAATACTTTTTAGAGGATTTTGAATAAGAAATCATAATCTAATCATCTCCAGAAACCTAACTCTCCTCATCTTCCTCATCTCTTTTAGATAAGAGACCCTCATTGTTTGGAAGTGAGTAAGGAGGAAAAGTGGATTCAAATATATATGGCACGTTTCTTAGAGAAATCTGGGGCACTGATCTCCTAAAAATATGTTTCCACTTACTAATCATAAATAACAATATTATATTATTCCCCAACATAATATATCATAATCAAATCCATCTACAAGATGGTAATTCCTATGTTATTGGGTATAATATGATGCTCTATAAAATTAAAATGCTCATAGAGTTTTTCATGATATGAAAACCAGCATATCATCTATAGATTCCAATTCACTTTCATCCTTTTATAGATAACCTTAGTTAAGAAGAAACAGCCACACATAAGTTCATCTTCCTCAACCTCATTATTCAAGAACATGGTTTCCAAGATAGATTAAATCATCATAAGGTAAATAATAGAATTAGACCTAGAAAGAAGATTACACATTTCCACCATGTGTACCCTGATATATATATGGATATTAGTTTCATCCCCTAATTTTATGAGTTATATAAGGTACACATCTTGATACAATATAATTCCAACATTCCCTTTTCTGGGAAAAAATAAATAATTAAAAATCATGAAAATAAGTTTCCTTTTTCCGTATAACTCTTTACATGTGGGACTTCTTAGAAGACGATCACTCTTCAGATCAAGGAACCCATCATCAACAAAACGTTCACTGTCACTAGGTACTATACATTAGTAATCATAAAAAACTCAATGTTATTGAAAAATAATAAACATTTCCCATTTTTTTGAATAAATGGTAAATTCCATGCAATCCATCATGCTCCAAATTAAATATTTATTTTTTCAAAAACTATACTATGTGTACTAATAAAATTCATGAACCAACTAAGGATAAAATGGTCCACTATTTCACAATATCAATAATATCAATTCCTTTTACTAGATCACCCTAATCACCAATGACTTTCTGTAAATCACCAATTTGGCCTCTATATTTATTTTGGTAACCACTTTGTGATTCAAAAGTTATTGGTCCTCAGGCTCGACAACTGATTTGGTCAGTTTTCAAAAAGATATTTTTCCAAGACGTGATCCTTGAGGAGATGAATTATTCCTAACTCCTGCAGTTTCACTAGAATGATGGATAACAAGTGGTGTGAAGGAGGAATATGGTTGTGATATAAAATTAAGGCGAAATAATTCATTTTAAAGTAAGCATGTATGAGTATGTGTGATGTGTTTTTATAATTTCAGACTGATTTAATATTTAATGATTCAAATTCATAAAATATAATAAAATAAAAACTATTAAATAGAATAAAAGCTAATATTAAATTTTTCAATTGTTGAAAAACTATAAACTATGACCGTTATAAATGCAGAGACCAATAGTATTCAAATGGCGGCTTCACAACACCGACTTTACAACAGTGACTTACGAATGGTGACATGTCCAATAGTGAATTTACAAAGGTGACTTGTCCTATATTGACTTTTAAAGGGTGAATTATCAAATGGTATATTTGGAATAATGACTTTCTAGTGGTGACATGTAAATGGTGACATATCCAATAGTGAGTTTTCAATAGTGACTTGTCCAATGATAACTTTTCAATGGTGGTATACCCAATGGTGTATTTTTTGATGGTGACTTGTCAAATGGTGGATTTTCCATGATTAATTACCAAAAAATTATCATACCTAATTCATGTTTAATTTATTTTAATCTCTCTTAATTGAATGTTTTATTAAAAATATCAACAGGTTGATGTTTAGTTTCTATGAATTGAAGAGTTATATTACCTTTTTGAAAATGTTCCCTCAAAATGTTATGTCTTACATCAATTTACTTTTCTATAGAATGATACATAATATTTTTACAAATTTTTATCATGTTTTTCATCAAAATTTACTAGGACTTGTCTTTGTTGTTATCCAGAGTCTAAAAAATTCTATTCCATCCACAAATTTCTTTTACAACAACTCCCTCCAGATATGTACTCATCTATTACAGTAGATAGAGTAATTTATTTTTTATACATACTACACCAACATACTTGCGACAATCAAAATAAATATGTCATGTTTCAGATATTATTTTTTCTATCCCACTTAAAACCAAAAAATCTACATTTGAGCGACTTAATAATTCAAATTATTTTCTTCTAGGATAGAACATTCCTAAATTGGCAGTATGTATGAGTTATTTAAAAATAATTTTAACAAAATTTATATGAGACACATTAGGGTTTTCTTGAAAATGAAAAACATACACATGCTGAACATACTATATTTCCGGATAACTATAAATTATAGAAAGCTTCCAATCATACCTATATAATAGGATTGATCGAATATCTTTTCATCTTCATCAAGATCCTTCATACATGTAATACTCATGGGAGTGACTTAACTTTTAGTGTTATCAAAAAAATATAAGGTATTTAGTTTAATTACATTGATTTATAATAATTCCATATTTAGTTTTAAATATTTGAAAACATAGAATGAATTCAAGTCCCCCCGTCTAAATCATTTAAAATTAACTTTCCATTGTCTTTGAAAAATTAGTACCCAACTAAGTTTTACAATATTGAGAATTAATATCACCACCTTATACATGAACTAATGAAAAAAAATTTAAATTTTTTTTTATAAAATTAGTAGGACTACATATACAATTTGGAAATATTAAAGAAATTATGAATGAGTTGAGCCTATCATACCAATCTATAGGATTCGGTCTTAAACCAAATAAATATTTTGATAATTTGATAACATGATTTTGAAAATGTGGATTTTTAAATATGTTGGTTCTTCAAAAAAATCATTCTCAAAAATATAATCATCTAGTAATGGACATTGGATATTCATTTGATATATTTTAAAATCTAAATGTTTTACATACTAATGAAATATTATAATGGATATATGTATAACCACTAGTGAAAAATATTTCTCATAGATAGTACCTTATACTTTACTATAACCTTGTGAAACAAATATAGAATTATTTATTATTATAGTTCATGATGCTTCAACTATTTTTCTAAACATTTAATTAGTTATAACAGTAAGTGTTTCTTTATGTCTCTCTATTTTTTCAAAAACACTATTCTTTTCAAACCTATTAACTTCCACATTCATTTCCATTACAAATAATTCATCATTAATTATGTCACTGATGTTATTAGGTTCATGCTATGATCTGAATTCTTGATGTTCAACCTATCTTATAAGAAAAGATATAGTTATTGTACCTCTATCTAGGAATATAACTACAAGATCTGGAGTATTATATCTATGAGTCTTAAAAACATTAGTAATATATCAACTACTTATATCATTTTTATCTTCATGTTCATGTTCAGATTCAATAAGTTCCTCTGAACTTTATAATATTTCTTCTTATTTTGTAGAATTTTCATAAGTATTTGCATTGATATTCATAATGTAAAATTCATACACATGTTTTTTATAAAGGTGTATTAGGCTCATGGGAGTATATTTTATATAATTTGATATGAAAAAAATCTCTAATTTTTATGGCTATTTTATTAAACACACTATATGATTTACTATAAGTAGAATAAAAAAATATTCCTTCATCCCTCTTATAAGATTTTTTTATGATTATCAAAAGTATTAAAAATAAATACATTTCAATTAAAAACTCTATATTAGTTAACAGTTTGATTTCAATAATTCAATAATTAATAAGAGGTTTCCTTTTAGTGGGGTGTAATTCAAACTCTATTGATTATATAGCAATTGGTATTCACATCCTCATCCCATAAATAAAAAGAAAGCTCATATTAAATATGAATACTCTATGAAATTTCATGAAGGTTTATATTTATCGCTTTTATAACACCATTATGCAGTGTAGTCTTTAGAGCAATAAATTGTTTATTATAGCCATTTTGTGACAAAATAGATTCAATATCTTGATATTAAAACTCATGTACATGATAACATTTATAGGTATTGATCCTAATTCCACTATTATTTTCTAGTGATTTAGGAAAATTTATAAAATAAGAAAAGTATTCATTATTGAGAGCTATAATGAATAACCTTGTATACCTATAAACTTCATCTATAATAACATAAAAATAGTTCTTCCCATTAAAACTAGTAATTCTAGAATGTTTAAAAAAATCCATGTGAACAAATTGGGTCAAGAAGGTTAAACTACTTTCTTTGTTTTGGAATAGATTTTTTGTTGTGTACCTTTCTGACATGGGTTATTGACTTTATCATTTTGGAATTTATGTATAGGTAGTTCTTTGACTAACAGTTTCCTAGTGATCTTACTAAGTGAAATAATATTAAAATAGCCTAGTATCATATGCTAGATCAATGATTTGTTGTGAAATTAACATACAAATGTCATGTTTTTATTGAAATTATTGAATCTAAATTAATTGCATAATCATTATCATTTCTCAATGCAGTAAAAACTAAATAATTTTTATAATATAAAACATTGCAACTATTATTTTCTAAATTCACATGAAAAACATCAGAATTTAATTGTGATATACTAAGAAGGATACAATTTAAACCATATATAAATAATAATTTAGAAATTAAAACATTATTATAATTACCAATTCGGATAAGGCTAATGATATTTTCATTAGAATTTTCATTAATAGTGAAATCTCCACCATACAAATTAATAAAATTCACATAACATAATTAATATCTAGTCTTGTGTATGGAACATATATTCTCTATGTACCAAATTTTCGTAATAGAGTTCTTAAAGAATGTTCCAGACTAAAAAAATTACACCAAAAAATATTTTGGTTCCAAAATCATATTAGGTCCAAAAAGTATTGTACGTAATAATTTAGGAACCCATATATTCATAACATGTAACCTATAAGAATATATTAAAAATTATAAATAATTAATTTGTTATGTCTAGATGAGTAAAAAGTAGTGGTAGTGTAACACCACCAACCCAAAATACACTATATCGGATGCCACAATTCGGGACTTCATAAGTCATTAATCATGCCTCCCCATATGCGATAGGTATTGAACTAGAAATGAGGGTATAATTGAACATGTGTGGAGACTATACACTCTTATTCATAGTAATCCACTATAGATAATGTATAAATTAATAAAAAATTAAACTAATAACATGATTCAGAATTCATTTCCCAAATATAGGTACATACCCACAACTAAACAATTAATATGAAATTCCATGTCATATAGTTCCAAGTGTATGGAAACCCAAAATAATAAAAAACTAAACAATCAAAAAAATGGAACTTGACTCCTTGCCCAAATCCATCATTCAAGCACATCAAAGACCCAAATGATCCATCTAGAATATGGCCTTTAGCCAAGTCGAAACCTACAACAATGATGTCTACTCCGGTACCCAATGACCGCCCTGGTGGGCTGTGAGTACAACTCAGTAGGCCACCACCAATGGTGTCTACACAATATCATGTCTATGAAAATATTTTATGTAGTTACATAATGGACAAATAGATAAAAAAGGTAAATTTGGTTCCATGAGGTATCAAGGTTCACATTATATTTTCTTATTTTTTTATTCAATGGGGTAGGAATTTTTTCAATTACACATCGTCATATTCCATTTATATATGCATTTATAAGGGGAAGAATAATGTTCCCTAAATCACTAGGAAAAACATCAGAAAAAAATACACACCAAATATACCTTGATCCTCAATCTGAGAGTATAAACATACCTATGTTCCTCTTTCCATGTAATCATACACCTTGCATTCGTTAGGGTAATATAGCATTGGTCAAAATACATAACCTGGGCATTATAGGGATGAGGATTAGAGACTATGTCCAACTAGACCCATGGGATGAGCCTTGGTCCAAATACTACTCATCCCAGATTACGATGTTCACACATTTCATTAACCATTCAAATTATATACCAAATGAAAAAAATTATTCAAAGAAATAATTTACCCCTTATAAACCATTTTTCATTCAACACATTCATTATCTTCATGCCTCAGCCCATTAATGAAAATTCCATTCACATGTCTTAACCCACATTAACACATCATTTATTCAACTTTCATAATTCATTAACACATAATCCATTAATGTTTCTTATCCCATTACCGCACAATTTATGAACATTCATGCATTAATCCATTTAATACATTATTCATTTACATTCCTTTTCTAATAAAGAAAATATTCCATTTATAAACCACAATTTTTTTAATACAGTTACCAGTTTACCCAAAACCCACTTATTCAATTTTTTCAACCAAAAAAATACCATTAGTTTCTTTTCATAACTCATGATAAAATTCCGACAAAATTAACATTGTCATTGTATAATAAAAATTCAATTATAAACTTAACAATTAGATTCCATGTTCAACGAAGTGGAACACCCTATGGGTGGATCTTGACCCAGTCTAATCAACTCAATGAATCCCATGGGGATCATATGGAGTTTAATTCATCAACTATCCAATTATATCATTATTTATTCTATGGAAAACAAAAAAAATAGAACAATGATACATTTTGACACATAAATATGCATAAATTTAACCATAAGACTATGGTATGTGACCTATAGAACACCTAAATCGATTATGAAGATAAACTCCCACTTTAAATTAGCCTTTGAATTATAAAAAATCACCTTTAAAGCCCAAACCTAAGAATAACTAGAAAAGTGAGTTTTTTAGCATTGAAGAAGAGAGATGATGACACATTCTTTAATCCGTAAAAAGGAAGAAAGTATAGTTTTAGAATTACTCGAAGCATTGATCTTCACTCAATGGTGATCCAAATGCCTTATAAATGAGGGAGATTAATCTTTTTGATGTTTTGGAGGAAGGGTTCTTCACCATTGGTTGTTGATGGATATATGAAGAGAAAATTCGTAAAAATCTTAAATCATGTGGGGGAAAATGGTAATTTCACAACATGTAATGAGGTGCATGGTTTGACCACACAGTTGGCCAAACTGAGTGACACCCTATTTCCAAGAGGGGTAAGGTTACCCAACAACGTTGGGACCCAACGTGGTTTAACAATCCATGTTGTAACCATAAATATTTGATATATTGAAGACTTTATGACCTTTCCTCTCCAGTTGAATGGTTTGACCAACATTTTGACCCTTTTATAAGCATGTGCAGTTAGGGAATGAGAAACTACTAACTATGCACCAACCACACAACATGCACTTGATAGACTCTTTTCCTCAACATTCATGTACTAATCCCCTAGGAGACCCTTGAGCCTCTAAATAATATAGTGAAACATATCATTATCCATTTTAATGGTAATTAATACAAATTTTAAATATGTATATACCACATTAGTTTTCCAGGGACATACAACCACCCCACTATACAATGGCACATCTTCGATCCTCACTCCCATATATTAATGATTCTCCATGGTAAAAATATCAGGACGCTAGGCCTAAATATATATATCCCCATACCAATTATCCTCATGGACATTACCATTAATCCATTACTCTTGAACCAATAGCGCAGTATTTCCCAGTAAGAAATTATCACTATGATCCACAACACAAACCATAATATCCTCAAATGACACATCATAATCAAGATAAATATCTTCACAATCTATCACATGATATGGGATTATGACAAGTTTTCTAGGAAAGGACACATGAAAAACAATTTTCAATATATGAAACTGGTCTAATCCTATCCACAATCGCAAATGGCCCCACACCCCTAGGAAACAACTTACAATATATTTGAATATGTCATTGAACCAAAAATGGCGACAACAGAAGGAACACTTGATCACCCACCCTGAACTCAAGACATATATGATTTCAATTGACATACACCTTCTGGATACATTATGATGTATCTATACTTTTTCAAATCAACTGAACCTATATTGAGGATTCCTTCATGAGACATAGTCCCAATAAAATTGATTCACCAACCTCCATCCAACACAACATAGATTTTTAAGGCCACCCAAAAAGCACCTCATACAGATCCATATGATTCATTTCTTGGTAACTGTTTTTATAGTTGAACTCAAAAAGCTCCAATTTATTCTCCTAATATCCACCAAAATAGAACACAAAATCTATCAACATGTCATCTATCACATAAAGAGTATTACCTCACTACCCATCTATTTGTGGGTGGAAATCCATACTAAAATCTCCTCCATGCCAAGATCATTTTGTATCCCCTTATACAATAATGATGTAAAATGAAAATCACAATACAAAACTATAGTATTAGAATCCCCGTGATAAAACACTATATTATGAATATAGAACTCACCAAACTAATCGATTGTGAAAGGTTTCCCCCTTTGATAATAAATGTTCCACTGTGGTCAACCAATCCACTACCACCAACATTATATAATTATTTTTTAAAAACAAAAATAAGAACCACAAAAAAATAATTCTTGATGTCATCCCACTTCAATTACAGAATAGGAAATGGTTCTGAAAAACATCCTGATCGTTGATGCTCACCATTAACTTATGGATAGGGGTATCATCACATCATAAAACTTGAAAAATTCTTCTTTCATAAATAGAAACCAGTACTCACAATGAAGACCACTTTTTTGGTCAAACATGTTTCCCTTCCCAATTTGTTTAATAAAACTCACACATCAACTCTTCCCACATACAAGCGGGCCAGAAAACAAGTCCATGAACATAAATTTTATCATCAACAACAATATTCTAATAAGAATGTGACTCAACACCTTCATGAAATTCTCTCAAGGACAAACACTTTAGGTCATTATATTTCATCTCATTGATCCAGATCAGAAGCATAGAATAAATTTCAATGAATGAAAGGGATATCCTTCCTTTTCCATCATGAACCTCTAGATAAATCTCATGGATCAACGTCATCATCCATCACTCAGAACTATATTCCTAAACCACATGATTTTGCATCCTTAAACTGAATCCTTCCACAACACTATTTCCCTTCCCCTAAATATGGACACTTTCAATATCAAAGGGAAGCATGTACTAAACCCATCATCACTACATTTGACTCATATCATTCAAGGAGAAGATGTACTAAAGGATTTTATGGTTGATATTAGAAAAAATACATTCCCACAAAAAGTAATACCTCGCAAACTTTAAATAATAAAACACCACAACCAACTAATGATAATGTATTGGGTAATTTCATTCAGGAGGTATCACCTTTCATGATCCATACACCATATACCAATCATCTTGCATCTACATTTCCCACATACTAACACCAGATACATCAAAAAATAATGTACACTCCTTATCTGGCTTCGGTGGGATCAAAATTGTTGTCGTAGTCAATAACATAGTTAAGTCATAGATAAAACCTCCCATACACCAGAACATTCAAACCAATTCAATTTTTAGACAATCCCATAATTGGTCCTTCAGAACATTAAAAAAAATTGAGAATTCTTCAACAATATCCCACTAAGAAAAAAAATCACCGGATATTAAAAAATACTAGGGATTCTCCAAGGATATAGATTCCTTCAATTTATCTAGGTTCACAGACAAACCCTTCTCAGAGAAAATGTGATCCATTAGACATACCTTGTCATTATAAAAATGAAACATAGATAGATTGGTAAATAGAATATTCTATCTTAGTGCACTCAAGATGATTTCATGTTGTTTATGATAATATTCATTAGACATGTAATAAACCTAGATGAAAACCCCAAAACAACAATGAAATGATCAATGTATGGCGGAAATGTTTGGTTCATCAATGGAATAACAATTATTGGCAAGTTGGTAAAACATAACAACATCAAAAAAAATATCATATTAACTATACCTACTCCTGAATGAAGTACATGGTATATCAGAACGTCTCACCCTTAGATGATGATACTTTGAACTCAAATCAATTTTGGAGAACAAATAATCAACTATCAACTTGTCAAAAAGATTATTGATTCGTGAAAGAGGATTATAGTTATTAACTATCATATATTTTAGATTTTGATAATTTACAAAAAAATATAATATACTATCAATATATTTAAAAAAATATTAGATATCCCTAAGGCGATTTTGTTAGATGAGTAAAACATTTATTCACTAATTCCTCCAATGGTGTTTTTTATTAATGATATTCTACTAGTTCTATTCTATATAGAGTGATAGAAATTGGATCTTCTCTCGGAAGAAACTCAATCGTTAACTAAACATCTCTCTAGAGTAGAAGCCTCAAAAAGACCTCAAGAAACACATCCTAAAACTGAACCACCATATAGGTAAATACAATCAAGTCTACCCCCCCCCCCATCATCAAGCATAGGACATGACACTTGGGTTGTGAGATCACCCAACTACTAATGAATAGTCCCAGCAGGACCTTCTTTGATATCCCACTCATCATGTTGCACATAAGTGTCTTGCTCAAGAGATGTGAATGTTACCATATATGGTTGTAGTAGTCAATATGGGTATGATACAACACCATCTAATTCATCCCCAATACAAGGTCAAAACATGGAATCCCAATCATAAAATATTCCCACAAGAAAGCAGATCATTTCGACTTCAATGGTGAACTCCTTAACTTTTTAGATATTTTCTACTCACACACCTATCTTTGAATCAATCTTCATGACCCCAAACAAATTATCCACTATTAGACATAGCACACATAAAAATTGATAAGATATAAAAGAGTGTAAGATACATGTATCAAATAAATTATTACTATATGAGGAATCTCTAGGAATCTTACCACAAAATGTGGATGTTTTAGCCTCGTTACATATAGGTGTAGGCTTAACTACATGGATCTATCCTAAACCATTACCCTTGTCTCTGGTCTATGTTACTAGTGATATACTACTCTAATGAAAAAGTCCCCCTCTCATTGAAGTACAATATTCTCTACCACATCCAATAAAACCTGTAGGACTCCAAGTTATTTCTTGGTATGGGGTTGTCGACCCCCTTCTTGCAATCTACATCAACATAAATCACTCATCGTAACCCATCTATTGAGGGTTCATATAGAACCTCCACACATTTCCCATCTTTCTAAATGATCTAAACTAAATATTGGGTCAAGGACACTTACCACACATGATCCCTAATTGTCACACTAATTATAGAACATTTGGACATCACCTTGACATATCAATCATCTCCCCTAGCTACTCTTCATACCACTACCCGGATAAAAAACATAAAAATAGCACATAAAACTATACTAAGTCACACATTTGAATCACCCAACATGATATAAATTCCCATCATCATAACCCTCCTAGAGGATATTTTCGTAAATAAGGTCTTGATCCAACACCCAAGAAAATAACTTTAAATAGAAGATATTAACATAGTGCATGATCTAAGGTCTATGTCCATCTTGAAAATGTCTCATTATACTACATCATCCCCTTACAAAGCTATAAAAATTCATTCCCAAATAGTAATGAGGAAAACATCATCCATCACTATCATAACCCCTTTATTCAAACTCATATTCTCGACAACCTTTTCATGTTTCCAGGTCTCTAGGTAGTAATGTTCCAAAAACATTTATTTTATATATTTTCATAACATACTGTCTGCCTACTTAGTCTAAACCATGATAAGCCTCCAATATGAATCTATTATTCAGAAGAGTCTCCTAGAGAACCAAAATCAGCAACATTGACACTATTTAAATATCAGGTTCCTTAAGCCACCCTCTCTAACAAACATGAGGGGGTGCTACAACTGAAACTCTCTAGTTAGTTCAAACCTACATGGAATAATATTCCTTTGGTCTTATTCCATCGTATGCATAAAATGAGAAAATATCTCATGGAATTTCACCTCTCCTCAAATAACTGTAATCAATAGGCACTCTTAAACTGCTATTGGGGGTGTGTTCTCGATGACAACCTCATGTATCACAATTGACATATATTTTTGGGGTTTATTATTCTTACAATGTCAAACCCACATATCAAAACACATGACATAATGTTTACACAGTTTATTTAAAAGAGGGACCTCTACTGTCCATAAACAACCAATTTCTCACGCATGATCCCAATGGATATAGTAACGTCTATTTAACTAATATTAACCATTCATATCTCTAGATATAGTCAATATGGGGTAATCTCTATTACTCTGTGAAAATCCATTCATTAGAAACTCTTTTTATCCATTTTACCGTATCAAAAATTATATTTCTCATATAAGAACCTTTATATCATAATAAATAATCACAGTCATATTTTAACAAACTTATAACTCTTAATTAATGACTTTTTTAACCATTCTTTCACATTATTTTCATGTATTTGACTGGATCATCTTTATTAGAAACCATTTCATTCAAATTTTGAAGAAAAATAAGGGCCTTCCATCCCTCGCAAACAACATTTATTTCCCATGTGCTACTACCATGATTCAAGTCATATATATCCCCAAGTTCCTAATATTATTCTTGTATTTACAACATTCTACCATCCCTTCATTGAGAAAAATGACATAAAATAGTCACATTACACAACATGTGCATCACCAAAGTTAAAATATCATCCAACTATAACAATGTACATCCTGAATAATAATCCCACCCTAGGTACATGGGTTTTCCTTTAGAAATGGGTTAGATACTCCCATAAGAAGACAATAGAAAGAAAAAATGGCTTCTTATACCACTTTGTAATGTCTCTAGCCAAAAATCCACTATATTAGATGCCATGATATGGGTTTCCACATGACCTGATGTGAACCTCCCCAAATTCCATAGGCTTACGAATTGCATTCGGGGTCTAATAGAACATGTATGGAAACAATAGCTTCTTCATTAGAGTAATCCATAATATATAATGTAGAAAATATAGGAAACAATAAAATAATAACATGCATTGAAATCCATTTCCCAAAATTTGGTACACGTCTGCAACGAAACAGTTAATACGGTATGTTATTTCATACAGTACCAAGTGTATGGAAACCCAAAATAATGAAAAACTGATGAATACTAAAAACTATTCCATATTCCATGTCTAAATCCCTCATCTAGAAGCCTCCCAAACCCAAATCCACTATCTAGAATATTGAATTTTCCCTTGTCCCGACCTTTAATAATGATGTCTTCTTGGGAACCCATTGGCATACATTGTAGGGTGTGAGTACAACTCAATAGGTTACCACCAACGATGTATATATAATAACCAGTCTAAATAGATAGTGTAAATAAGTATATAATGAACAACCAGAAAATATAAGGTATATTGGGTTCCATGAGTTAACAATGATCACTTTGGAATCTCTCATCAATTATTCCTTGGGTTAGGAATTTTCATCATTTACACATTAGGGACTTCTGGTTTTCTTACAATGCATAAAGGGAAAAACCATGTTCCCAAAAACATTAGGGAAGGCATCACCCAAAACAATATACACTAAAATTCCCTAGATCCTCAATCTGGGTGCATAAACATACCTTGGAGTCTCAGTATATGTAATCTTATACCATGTATTCATTAGGGGAATATAGCCTCAATCTGACTCACTAACCCATCAATTTTAGGGGTATATTATTTAGCCTCATTCCATCCCGACCCATGGTAGGATACTCGATCCAAATCCCACTCATCCTAGATAGCCATGTGCACAAGGTTTTTTTTAAAATCCAACACATATAATATTTGCATCCAAAAAATCATTGAACACATTTAATACATTCAAATCATAGTTCATTCAATGCATAAACAATCTTCATGCCTTAACCCATTAACATAATTTCCATTCACACGTCATAACCCATTAAAAACATCTTCAATTCATAATTCATAATTTATTGACACATATATTATTCATGTGGTTTATCCCATTATCAAACAGTTTTCCCATTTTCATGCTTTGATCCATTTAACACATTGATCATCTACATGCATTATTCTATAAAAAATTTACCATTTTCAGTCCATAATTAATTTAACACATTTACCATTGTACGAAACACCATATTATTCAATGTGTTTAATGATACAAAATTACCATTATTTTCATTTCATAACTCAAGTTAACATGTCAAAAAAAATTAATTGGATCTATCTCATTAGAATTAAATTATAAACATTATAATTCTATTCCATGTTCCCGTATGTGTCAAACCCCATGGGTTGACTATAATTCATAGTAATCATCTAAATTCAACACACTAGGATTATAAGGGATTAAATTAATCAATTAACCAATTAAATATTCATTTCTACCATGGAAAACCAAACAGACATCACAAATTCACATGTTCACACACACATACAAATAAATTTTAACAAAATACTATGGGATATAAATTTTAGACCCCAAATATTGATTCTAAAGATGAATTCTCAATTAACAACACCCCTTGATTCATAAATAAACCACATATAAATTCTGAACCCACAAACCACTATAAAGAGGTCATTTGAGTGTAAGAAGAAGAGTATCAATTATATAAGCCCTAATCTAGAAATATGAACTAATTGGAGTGTTATACTCCCATAGTGTTTCGATCTATACTGAGCGGTTTTCCGAACGGTATAGAAATTATGGGGATCGATCCTTGGGATGTTTGGGAGGATGGATTTTCACCCGTGGTTAATATAAGATAAATGAGGAGAGAATTTGGTTAATAAATCATAAATACTATGTGGTGGATAGTAATTACAGTATATTTATTGTGGTATATGGTTTTCCAACATGGTTGGCCAAACTATGGAACCAGCCAAGAACCACACATTGTCCAAGATGGACAAAGTCATAAAGCCTAATGGGGATCCCACATAAGAAGAGAGACTGAATGGTAACCATGAACATTGGATCAATTTAATCCTATAAAAAATATCCCTATCCCCTTCATGGTTTCACCAACTATACTCTCCTCCTCTAGGGAAGCCTGATTAGGGTGCATGATTACTACTAACCATTTTCCAACCATGTAACATGCACTAGATGGTCCCTTTTCCGCCAATTTCATGACACAAAACCATAATACCCCCTCAATCCACTACATAAAAATAAAAAATATTTATTAAAAAAATAAATGTATTTAAAAAATATTTAAATAGGGATGTTCCTCATTAGATGACTGGGTCAAACAGGTATATTTTTCTAGTTCAGTAATGGGGAATATAGTTATTCTTAACAATTCACCTATGTCAAAGTTGATGTCATATACTAGTAGAGTACTTAGGTGATGTTAATTTTAAATGAGTTTATGTCGTATTATATATCCCATTTGTAAATCCTTCTAGATTTTTTTATATTTTATTATAAAATAATTTCAAATTATTTTTACCTTTTAAAAGTTGAACAATTTTGTAATTTTCAATAGTATGGTCAGACATAAATAAAACAATTAGAGCATGTTTTTTCTTTAAACCCATTTATTTTTCATTTAGTTCATTAAATGTATCCTAAAACATGTTATTATATTCAAAAATATGCTCATTATTCATATTTTAATCCTTATTATCATCTCTATAATGATGATAAATATTTTTTTAAGAAGAAAGAGGGACATTGGTTACCCAAGATGTGATTGTCATAAAACACATTTTACCTCAATAATTATTTTACTGTTGGATTACATCAGAATATTATGAACTATATATAGAGAAAATCCATTTTTTATATTTATTTCATGTATCCTTTATCCTTATCGCCATACTTTTTTTATTTTAGCCTTGTACAATCACTATTGACATGCCTTTCTATAGAAAATAATTTCATTTGAAGGATTATATATCATCTAATACATTCTAAAATTTAATCGTGTATCATATATACCTTTATATTTTTATGTCATTAAAAACATCATCTTATTATAATTTTTTAAAACTGTCTGTCAAGAAGGTCCATCTCTTCCTCATTTTCAGCAGGCAATTCTTTATCACTTCAACTGTCAGCCTAAAAATTATCATTTTTGTTTTGAGTATGTATTCTTAAAGGATGTATATTTTTTATTTGGTTAGTACAATACATTTACGATGACTTTGATTTATTCCACCTATATCATTGTCTTTCAAATCATATCCTTGATATATAACTTTCATACATCCCACGTTTCTATGATAGATATTGTGGTTCCTCTCTATGTTTCTTGTAGACAGATCACTTGGTCTTCATTAGAAACAGGATTACCCAATGAGGGAATTATAATCATGATCCCAATAAACATGAGGTATATGTTTCAAATAGTATCATAATTTTTTATTTTAAATATATTATATTTATTAGTTTAGGTATTTTGGGGCATTTCATTAACATTGTATTTTTTTCTCATGAAAAACAACAAAAATGTCCCAGATTACAAAAGAATATTTATATGAAGATATTTTATTAAATTATCCATCACTAAAGATACATTAAAAAGAAATATTATATTTAAAATTTTTATTATTATCGTCATTATTAAAATATATTCATGAATCTTTTGTTGTTCGAGGTTACTCATATTGATATTCAATTAATATATATATATATATATATATATGAAAACCTATTATCTAGCGATGAATTTATATTTTATAATTCCACCTAGTATATTTATTACCATTAAATTATGGGGGTATATTTGTAGAAAATCCTCTATTATATTATCCATAAATAAAATGGAAACTAATATAAATTTTCTATATTTAAAACATGACTAAAATCACACTTGAAACAATTTAAAATTCAATTACACTAACTGTTGGTCAGAGTGAATAACTCAAGAGGGGTTGGGGAGTTGAATAACCAATAAAATTTCTATTAAAATCACATTAAAATATAATCCACAGATTAAATTTAAACTCACCATTATAGTGAAAATAGTGGTTTAATATTATTTTTCTCTTTTGAAATATTAGTTAACGATTTATTAGGTCTCTATTAAAAAATATATGAAATCAATTTATCTACTGAAATATATTTACTCAAACAAACCTGTATATAAAAAATAGTTAAGACTAACTATAAAATTACTACTTTTGTTTATTGATTTAATCCAAATAAATTTTATTGTTTTTAAATGGAGAAAAAAACTAAAACACATAGCCGAATAAAAAAGGTGTTCATTCTCAAGATGAGAACTAATAAACCCATCTATGTAATCATAGACTACCAAGAAAATTATAAAACAATAATTTGTTCCAAAAAACTAGATCAGGTATTCATGAAATGGATCACCAGATGTTCAGGATCGTTGCCTTATCCATAGTTATACATGGTAAGAAAACAATATAGTCAATTTAGAGTGTTATTCCTCAGTTTTTGTGGGTATACAGATAAGAATATAATGAATAAAATATCATGTATTCTATATTTAATGTGTTAGAGTTAGTGTATATAAATATATATAGTAAATAACATATTGCTACTAATTAAAAATAAAAAATATATCATGAATGTAAAAAGATATGGGAGAAGTAATTCTTCTTAGTCAATAGTGATAATTGTGCATAAGGTTCCTAGTGTTTGGATTAGTTAAGAGATCAAACTAATTGTTCTAAATATACTAAAAAGTAGTTTCATGATGTTTTTCTTTTTTGTAAAGGAATTTATCTTGATCTCTGATATACTCCTCTATTTATACGTTGAATTTTTGAGTAGGTAAGTTGTATAGTAACAATACATTTCAACATTCAATAACACTACATTTTGGTTTATGTATTTATGTGTGTGATGGAATCCTTCAAAAATAAATTGAACTACATAATCCTGTCAAAGTATAATCAAGAATATTTTCCTGGATCCTAGTAACAAATTTTAACATGGATTCAATGCATCCTTGTAATGGTTAATTAATAATCATTATATAACCCTCTTAATTAACTCCCATAATATAAAATTAGAAAACATTAAATTCAAATCAGATATAGTAGAGACAATTATAGTTGTGGTGGTAGCACATTTGGTGGTGACTCATTTCATGTGGTGAGTCATACTAGGAATGATTCAAATATGGTGGTGATCCATGTTTGGAAGTGACTTATATCGGTATTGTGTTTGTTTGGTGCCGAATCATACTATTAGTGACTCAAGTCGGTGGTGAATCATGCTAGATGTGACAGAAGATGTTGGTGACTCAAATTTGGTAATGAATCGGGGTTTTGGGGAGTCATGTCTATTGGCGACTCATGCTAACAGTGATCCATGATGGTGGTGACTCACTCTGGTGGTGATTTATATCTATTGGTGACCCATGTTAATGGTGACTCATATCTAGCAGTGAATCAACCAATCTAAATGGTTACATCTTTCAACACTAAATTGAATTGTATTTATAAATTTATATACTATAATAAAACATAAAATTCATTAGAAAAACAAGAAACTTGATTTATGATAAATATAATAATTATTTTCCAAAATATATGAATAAAGACAAATATTAAAAAATATAAAACAAAATAATATTGGTGAAGTGATAAAGGGAATAAACATGTATAAGGGAGGTCGTAATATCATTTTAGGCCTCATATGGTGTTGGGGAGAGCATTATAGAACTAGTGTTTAATGAGAGTTGTGGTAGGTTAGGGGTGTGTGATGGCGGTTTAGAGGTAGAACATGCATATAAAGTGGGCTACATGCATCAAGAAAAGGGGGTGTTGTGGTTCATTAAAAAAATAAATATTATTTTTTATATTTTTTTATCAACACTAAATATAATAAATTGTTAAGGGTGACATTATAAGTGATTTTTATCACTGTTAGAGACACCCTTTTATTTGTGATTAAAAATTCTTGATAAGGACAATCATTATCGGCACTAAAAAAGAGATGATAAATCATACTTTATCAGTGTTTTTTGTGAGAATTGATAATGGTTAAATTCTATCATCAGTGTCCATATTAATAATTTTGTTGCACGAATAAAATCCATTTGTATCTCCTTGAATTGAAGATCTACAAGAGTGTTGGTAAATCAATATATACCAAAACCCTGATAATTAATATTTATTAATTTAGCTCTTGATAATGGATAAAAATTAATTAGATATTATTTTATAATATAATTTATTGTTATTATAGATATGTATTAAACTTTTATAAATTAAATTCAATGAAGAGGGATCAAGAATTTTTTTACACAAACATATGCGATGAAAAATTAGTTTCCAAAGAGAAAAATATCATATGTGTAAAAAGTTTTAACATCTATATTAATTATTAAACTTATTAAAATGAACTAAATTAGTTAAATTATTTTATATTTTTACAAATTTAACTTTAAAAAAATTAAAATATAATTTATCCTCGTAAATTAATCAAATGATAAGAAAATTTTCAATAAAAATCATTATTTTTTTCTATTCATTGAAGAAGGTAACATTTCATAAAAATCTAAAAGAATGGCCCTATTATAATTTATATATAGAAATATTATAAAATATTATAAAATTTTAAAGTAAATTTTATAAAATTTTAAAAAAAATTAAAAATTTTATGTAAAGGGAAACTAAAAAATCTTTTTGAAAAATATATTGTTTTCATAACACATTTCAGTTTCTCTAAATGATTAATTTTTTTTATAATCAATAGTTAATCCTAATTTTTATAATTTATTAAGACCTATTCATACTCTCATACACAACTATTAGGTTATAATGGTTTCAATTCAAATAATGTTGTTTTAATAGAGTGTTTTGTTTCATTTAAACCATCTTCTTCTTGCATCTAAAGTTATCAAAGAGATTGTATTTATTTTTAAAAAATATAGGTAGTAATGTCTTTATGTTTTGAATGATCTCCTAATGTTGAAGTTAGGGTAAATTTATGCTATCAAACATAATTTTACTCTTTTAATATCTCTGGTTATTAAAATTTACATTCAACCCATACCCAATATCATGTAAGAGAAATACATCTCAATTATAGAAAAATTATAAAGAAAATCATCCTCATCGATAATTATAGATCAAGAACTACACTCAAAGGATCTACACTCTCTTTATCTATGAGGGGTTTCTTATTTCAAAACATAAGGAACAACCTCCACTAGAAAACCCATATGATTAAAAACATGAGAAGAAACAAAAAATGTAATTTTTTCTTGTCAAACAAAGATTATATAAGCATAAAATTCAAGACAATATAACCTATCACCATCAAATTACCTGATTGATATTCTATGATCACTTTCACGAGCCTATATTACATCTTACTAATTACACTTTTATTTTTATTATGTCATTCATTTTTCATTGGTTGAGGAGTCATGGTTTTCTTATCATAATATGTTTCCCCCATACTCTATGTCTCCTCTCTCACCTCACCATAGGTTTCTTTACATTATAGTTTTAACTACCTCTCATCACCCCCATGCGGTAATAAGTCCTTCTTCGATGTTCTAACTCTTTTATCCTTATCATACCCTTTTTTCCTCATATCCCTCATTTACTACCACCTTAAATCTAGTTGTTGGATTTATTGTGAACAAACCACATCCTTGTTTGAATCGATGAAACCCATGTGATTAGTGATTATGTTGGTGGTTAATTTCAATCAGTTTATTCTTATGCTTTCCCGGTTTCTCATTTTTTTGGGATCCTTTATTAATGGATCTTGATTCCCTTAGAACCGATCAGACTCATGATACCTCCCCATCTGCTCTTATTTCCCTACCTTTCATGAAATACCCCATTTTATTCAAGAGATATAAAGTTATTGGGGGGTTGGGATGGTGATGGTGGTAGGGATAATGGTGTTTCCTTCCAGGTTTCTTTGTTTTATCCTTTTATTACCTCTGTGATTGGTTATTTTCCATTCATTGTTGTTGTCTTCTTTTATTGTTATAATATGTATCTTGTTTTTTTTTCTGTTCAATGTATCTCTATTATATCCTATCATGGAATTGGGTTTCTGGCTATATGACCATTTTTTTTGTGGTAAATATGATTTAGGATTGATATAGTGATTGTGGTGTCTTGGAAATAGATGGTATCAATGTTTTTTCACATTATATAATGATGGTTTCGTGGTGTTTAATTCCTATATTATTTTTGTACCTCTACAGTTTCATTTTACATTGTGGTGGCTTCGACGGAATGATTATGAGGTCATGGTGACAGTCAGGCTCACAGTCAAGGCCTTAGTCCACAACATTCTCCATTATTTCTATAGGATTTCATAGCACTTCTCTTAGTTTGAATCATATGGTTGTTTCCAAGGCTTCTTGGGATGTTTAGTTCAAACGATCAGTGGTGTTACAAGAGGTGGCAATTGTGGTGGCTTCATCTCAGTCCCTAGGTCCACATTGGGCATGTTCAACATGTTTTTTGAATCTACATCAACTGTTGATGTTTATGATTTAAATTTACTATGAATTTTTGTTACAGAATATCTATGGTTACTAATATGTTGTGGCTAATGGGGATGAGACAATGGTGATAGTGACAAGTTCTCACTGACGATGGTGAGGGTGACGTATATGGTTTTTTAGGGTGTGTGGTACATGGTGTTTTGTCATCCAAGGGGATAATGATGGTTTTATTTTGAATTTTAAAATTTGAAAATATCTTTTTAAAAGTTGTTCTAATGGAAAGATATTTTTTAGGGTTTATGTTGATGATGAATTGATGGAATTAAAGGGTTTTGTTTTTCTCCTATTATTTAAATCTGTTTTTTTACTTTATGTCTGCATATGATTTTGTATCTGAAGTATAGAATGTTTTTGTACATAATTTATTAATTTTGTGGTTACAACTAAACCATTCATTGGATTTTAGAAAATTAAAAAATATATTTGGAGGATAGTATTAATAAAATCCCCTTGTATTGTTCGTTTATACTATTGATATTTATTCTGTCGTGTTTTTTTAGTTGAAGAGATGATGTATGAGAAACATGAGTTGTGTCTCTAGAACCACACCGTGGATATCTACAAATATAGAACCAAATTTATCCCATATGATAAAAATATTGTCAATATCTTGGTGGTTCCATTCAATCTCGCTTCATATTCACACAAAAAACACATTGGAATCATACCGACCTACTTTTCAATAATATAATAATGGTTACTGATCCCTTGGCTTGATTTTGAGGTGTCCCACCACCCTAGAAATAAGTGTCTCACCTCCTCTTATTGACAGCATTACAGTTCCCACTTATCCCCATAGGAATAAACATGTTCCCTCCAACTCTATTTCTTGAGATAACCCTTTATTCCATCATGACACTATTAACTATTTCTTTATAGTCCATAATACATGGAATGATAACGATTAAGTCAATTTCTAGTCCCAACCTGACCTAAAAAATTGGTCTATCAAGGAAAAAATTATAGAATCATCCATGAAAAAGAATACTAAATTCATAAATCTAGAATCACACACTATTATAGAGATATTGTAATTATTCAAACTAAATAAAAATATTATAACAAGAAATTTTAAACATGTGTGGTATGAGTTTATTATTTAAAAATACATAAAATTCTTCTCATGTGACACATTATAATCTTTAGTCTGAGTAACTGAATCCCACCATGGGAATACTATCATCCATCACATATTTTACTAGATTTACATTTAATTCTACTAGTTTACCAAGAAAATATTACATTTTAATCATCCTTTTCAACCAGAAAACTTCTTTATCTATCTTAGAATCACCTTAAAAGGTGGGAATATTATTTTTCTGGAACAAAATAGAAGGGTACACTTATTAAGGTTCATCATTCTTACTACCCCTATATACAACCTGAAAACCATAGACAATACTTATGACAGTCTGACAGTTCATATGTGGATCGTGGGAAACCACATTCTCATTAACCTCTTCCAGTTGATTCCTATAATCTCAACCTAGATAAATTAACTATAACAAGAACAAACTCTAATTAATATTACTCATTAGAAACATAAGGCATTGTAATTCCAATTTAACACATCAATACTTATCACAACAAACCTTTCCAAAATCCATACATTTTATGAATTTATTAATTTTGAAAATACGACAACTATTTTCATCTAAATCAAACAATTTTATCCATTTTCAAAAAAACAACACATCCCACCATTTTCATATATCCTTATACCCGGGATGAATGACATTGTTCTGGTGGGACATCTCACATCCAATTAATGTTATTAAAATAACATCAACTAACCCATGAAGGTGAGGTGGAAATACACATAGAAGTGTCTTAAAATAGTTTTTTATCCAAACTCACAAGTAACATGAAATGTAATAATAAAGGTATAACTATGTATTTTTACCATATAAATTTCACGGTATTATGATTGTATCTCCTTGATAGAATCCCAATAGAAGTATTATATAATTTCTGACACATGGAACTAATAAGGGGATACCATTAGAACCAAAAAGATAGATGAACTGACCTAGACCAATACCATTTGTAACATCCCACTCATCTTTGTAGGATTGAGAAGTGGGAAAGGTGCTACTAGCCTTAGGTGACATCCTCAAGGCACCAAAGGCTGCTAATAAGTTCCAATGGCCTTAATAAAATATTTGGATGATTTACAATTTTTAAAGATAAAAATCCCAATAATCGTAAACAATAAACACCTAATACTCTATATGATTTTGAGTACATAATAAAACACAAAACATAACCAAATTATTGAACAATATCATAGTATAATCAAAAATCAAAATACATACTCAAAAATTACCAAAGGAAAAAAACATGAAAACAAACCCAATTAGAATCACAATAAGAAACCCCATAGTAACTCTAAGATCTAATTACATAGTCAATCCCATGATATTAACATAAATCACTAAACAACCAAGATACATTTTCTTTACCATTGTTTCGATAGATGGAATATTCAAAACCCAACTATTCCCAAGAATGCGGTGGGTTAAAAATCATTTGGATTTCTACAAATAAATCATAACCCATTCTATTATGACACAAACCCATTAAAACATTATTTATAAATACATTTTGAATGTTGATAAAATAGTTTATATCAAAATAGTAGACGATTTAAAATTAATAAATTCATACCATGTGTAAAACCTTAATCAATTATTTGATATTCGAATAAAAATGTATCCACACAGACATTCACACACAAACCCCTGCATGTCTAGGAGATACTTCCATTCTATAGGGTTCTGAAATTTTATCCAATGGAATAAAATAACACCACAATTGCAAACACATTAAAGAAGGAAGAATGTAATCATTTGTGCTTATCAAGGTGAAAAGACTCAAATTGAGTAGGAATAATCATAAGAAACAAGAAAGAAATCAGGTTTTCAAATCATTTCAAGTGGAATATGTACCATCTCCAGGAAAGGTATGTAGACTAGTTCGATTGTGAACAACCAGGTACATGAAAGGATCCACGAACCGCTATCCCGTGAGGTGATGGCTAGAGAGCAAGGCAGAAAACGAACTGAGTCGCTAATGGATTCATAGGAGTGAGGACCATCTGTGTACCATTCCGCAAACTCATCAGTTTGCGGATGGAGCTGACCAGAAGGGTTCTACAAAACATTATCATGAGTTGAATCCTCCATAAACCCCAGTTGACCGTGTCACCCATGGTTCAAGATATTTCTTCAATGGGCCTCCCGAAATGGTACCACGTTCCCAATAGATATTATTGCTCTGATGCTCTATAAATAGATCACAATGGAGGTATGGGAGGGACACATGGAGAAATAGATAGAGAAGGAAAGATGAATAAATATTGATGGAGACTCAGCAGTTGTGAGAAAGATTTTGGAGAAGACTCCGACTTTCATTTTGTTTCATCAGCGAGGCCCAAACCGAGAACCACTCCCTCCACAAGAACAGCTGGCTGCGAAACAAAAAATGACTTAATTGAATAATGATAATAATATAACCGTGATCCTTATTGGTGAACCATGAAACAAGGGATTATCTTTGATGAACTCTCAATGAAAGATGATCACCCAGACCCTCCTTTAATATGGTTTTGCGCATAGCATACCGCTACGTAGACTGAACCAGGCACGGCGTACTACTTTAGTACGCGATTGGAAACCAAAGTGGCATGATGGGATGCATTCCACTATGGTACTTGGTTGTCTAGACCCATACCCACGTTCCAAATTGGTACGAAGATATTCCCTTGGCCCCAATACCACTATAGTATGCAAAGCCTCCTGCATCCCACATAAAAAGTTAGTACGTAGAATGGGTTATTTTCAAGTATTGTTTCCTATGGTTCCAACCTCACCCATCAACTACCATCCAGTCCTCCATGATCCCTCTTCTAACTAGTCCTCCAGCATCAGGCCAAAGCCTAATACAAATCCACCAGACCTATATGATCAGACTATATGGTGCATCGGCGTGCCCCATTGAGTTTATGTAGACACAATAAGTGGAGTCACAAAGGCCATCCCCACATCGGTGTGGACTTTAGGAATTCTTGTGGGTATACATTCCCATTATAACCCAAATTCCAACCATGGGAAACCGATGATAAACACCACATTCTTGGGATTAATGGTGATCTCTTGGTTTTCCATTCGATGAGGAATAGTGATCAGTCGAAGGGGTTAGGTTTTCTTCCTCCTTTGACGAGGACAAACTCCTACCCTTCCAGAATGTTGTTTAAGGCCCTCCCACTAATGTATGTCCCCAATATTCTAAGGTTGGGCCATGTGACATTCAATGTGTTCCCTCACGCACGGTCACCCCAGCATCTTCCACCGCAGGCTCTCCCTCCCCCACCAATAGGGGAGGAGGCATGTGCATTATTGGATTTGTCACATCCATTTGTTTCTCAAAGTGAGCATGACGCATGTGATCATAGAGGTTTGTGGGGATTAAAATAGCCATTTTATTATAAACTATGAGAACTCTAATTTCATGTATAAATAGGATAAATAAAACACATACCAGAGGGACCGATCTCAAAAGGGTTCTTATTCAAGAGGGTCCACCAAACCATGTCCCTCAATTGGGCAGCCTCCACACATATGCCCCACAGAATCCGAACTATGTGGATTATGATTCCTCTCTCAAGGATACGTATGAAACCCATATTATGGGTCTGATCATAGCATCCAGTCATCATACATCCCCCCTAGATTACGATAATCTCCCAAGCATCTTATTATATTGCTCAAGCCAGCATCACCTTTGTATCATAAAAAATAAACATACCTATGACAATCGTGCAAGCCATGGGTAGCCCGTGGACACATTATTCTAATATTAACCATGGATTCATGAAATATGAACACGACTTACTTCTATAAGATAGTCACGGAACATGAAACAATCCTCCCCTGTAAGGGTGAAGTGAGCCTAACCTCTCATCCTCTTGAAAAATAGATTCCTTTAGTGACGTTGGTTGAATCACCAATCAACAAGCACCAGACTTTGGAATGAAGGTCCATGAATCATGGATACCATGGTCATTGGGAGTTCTTATCTCCACCAATAAACCCCCTAGAGACCATACAAGGAAGATATATCTGATAAGAACTAATTACGCAATTGATTGACCACTAATCAATCGCATGCTAGGACCAACAGTTCTGGTAGGGTTAATAAAAACATCTTTAAAGGATAATGATGTCGAATGGGTCGAAATAAAAAAGAATAGTGAATTTGAAAAGAACCCATATCTATAGAAAAAGGGATGGGTGATGATCTTCATTGTGCCATTTCTACACCACCTGCAAAATGCACAACCTCAAAGGCAGAACAAAAATAGTGAAAACAATGTGAATCCTTAACAAAGGTAGAGGGATTACACCACTAAGGCCCCTCCACCCCACAACAAAAGTAAAGTTAATGTTGTCCATAACGAATCACCAGATTGGAATATGTTTAAAGGAATTCTACTTTGACAAGGTTTTGGGTTCTTTAGCCCATATATCCATATTTTAGGTTCCCACAGAGGGACCATCGATCCAAATGACATCCCAACGACCCATGCAGACAGGCACTTATATGATCCCATAGGTAGTCATGGCCGCAACGAAGAGTAGTACCCCCTCGCCCACCTAGCTTCATCATATCTGGGTATCCAACATGTTCATCACATAATACAACCGAAATGGTACTCTCCCCATTCTGTAGGCCATGAGACAAGCCATCTAGTCTGTAATGGTCCACCAGTCGCCTCTTCAGCAGCTGCAAGCACCCAAACATATGGCGGCCATGGTGGTCATCTAAAACCATTTCGGGAGCCTGTCTCCAGAATGTGGCAATGATTACCTCACATATCTTAGGGAGGCTGATGAATTTGATGTTGATATCTTTATCTCACCTACAAAGGGGTCCTAATCATTGGACCTTTCCAGAGAACATCACCACCAACACCAGATGACCAAGCTTCCTCCCTCCAAGGAGGACCTTATACAGAGGGCACCTTCCAAAGTCCAGGAGACTCAGGACCCTCATGCTTCCATCCAAGGGAGGCGAATATATAATCTGGAACATGTTATCACCCTATTTCCTACGGAGCAGCTCTGCCATACTAGTGCACTATAATTAAATGGGTAGACATATGATTCATCCCCCCTCCACTCAGTCCCACCATATAAATAGGGTGAAAAATTACGAGCACATGAACGTTCTTGCTAGTGCTCGTCGGTCCTACCATGCAGAGAGAGCAGAAAACTACATGAAGATACTAAAATCTTATAAATAAAAACAATCCCATCAACTAAATAGGTTATTGCTCATATACACATAAGAAAAAACATCTGATGATGTGTACAAAGTCTGTCATCCATATAGGGAGTCAACCAATTATGAGAATATTCAAATTCCTATGGATCCATACAAAGTCTGTCATACAAATATAGTGGCAAGCGAGAAGATGAAAACTCATTCTCTAGAAGATGAAGAACACTAGTCAAATATGGTGGAAACTGGGGAATAAAACTAGAGACAAACTCATTCTTTTGTCCAAGAACAAGAGAACTTCCAGTATATACTAGAAACTCTTGGAGGATGGGAGTCGGCAGAAACTCATACTCCGACATCGGAGTCGGCCTTCATACCCATTCCAGCCAAATATTTATCCCATCACGTCTGGTCAATGATGGAAGACCATATGTCAATTCCAGACCATATCCTCCAAATATGTAAATATATCATTGCATCAGTGAAAATAATGATAAATCTGGCCCACAACACGATTTCCTCGAATGGAATGACTCGCATGAAAAATGTGTTAGTCACCCCAGAGCAGTTTTTCATCCTTGCTCTTGTTCAGGAGGGTCGATGCTAATATCTTGTTATATATGGACAACTAGATCGATAAAAAATAAATGTTTCAACTGGGAGCTGCTGGTCCAATGTAGTGGCTGCTCAAAGGAAGGCATATATCCCTACCAAAACTCAAGATGTATGTCAGAATATCCTGAAAACATCACGAGACCCAAAATAACTAGGACCCATATATGAAGGCTATTACCAAAAGAATATGGCCATGATTACCCTAAAGAGAGTTCCCAAAAATGAAAATCACTAAAGGAAACTAGAATATAATGATCACATACATGATTCTACTCTTCTAGAAGATAGGGTTCTTGATTCCCATAAACATATGTCATCAAAGGCTCAAGACCCTGCCATTCTATCACCTAACTATAGAAGTGTTAGTAGCAGTTGAAAAGGTCCTCCCACAATATCCCTACCAGATGCTTTGAATGTCCTCCACAGAGTACCCACAGGGGCTTACTCAATGGGTTAAAAATGATTGATCATGTGATCCCATCTCATTATTTATATAAGGATTTCCCTCCCCGCGACCTATCGAACAGAAAGAAAGAAGTTCCTCACCTTGTTTTGGTCCACCTTGATGGTCCACCCCAGGGTATATGTTGCAAATATGCTTCTCCATGTCCTCAGAAATCAAGTCTTGATGGTAGTCCTCTCTATGATGATAGTCATTGTGAAAACTATCTCTGTAAAGATAGTTGTCATGAAAGCCCTCAACATAATAACATCATGAAATTATATGGTCATCCCCTCATCTCATTACATCGTGAAGTTCCTCACTAAGATTTACAGTACACAAATTATCCCTGCAGCCTGGTATCAAGTCCCGGTGGTAGTCCTCTCCAGGATTACAGTCATTGTAAAGGCCCTCCTTGTAATGAAAATTACTATGAGGGCGTCAAAATAGTAACATAAAGAAATGAGATGGTCCTCCCCTCATTTTAGTACATTAGAAAGGCCCTCCCCCAGTTGTGCACTATAGAAATTCTCCCTGCATCAAGGTATCAAGTCATGATGGTAGTCCTTTCCATGATGACAGACATCGCGAAGGCCCTCCCCACAATGACAGTTTCTATGAAGTTCTTCCCCATAGTGAAATTATGCTGCAAGAAGTCCTCCCCTCACTATAGCCCACCCTAAATGTCCTCCCCATGGTATATATCATAAATACATCTCCTGTCATCGGGCATCATGTTTCAATAGTTCCCCTCACCATTGCAGCACCAATTGCAAAGGTACACCCCACAATCAAACATTGTACTAGCACATCCTCCCCTTAATAAATCAAATATGAGAAATCCATCCTATAAAAAGGCACTCAAAAAAATGGGGTCTTACCCATCAGGAACTCTGTCCATAATGAGATATATTCTTTCTCAACTGAATGATGGCTCGAGTCCAGTCTCATCTTTTATGTCACCCATGTGTCGTTCACAAATCAATAAGTCTCCCACAAGTCCGGTTTCTTGGAATTTTTTTTAAGAAGCATTCAATCTAGGAATATCAAGTAGAAGAGCCTCATTAAGAACAACATCATGATATATTTCTTTTTATAAGACAACTAGATACGGATAATATACAAGGGTTGTATTAGCCTACATCCACTTCTCATATCGACATACCAGGAGAATTTTCTAGAGAATTAAAACATGGAATTCTCCTAAACATGTGGATGACTCCTTGTCAGCTGAAAGAAAACTTCCCACCCTATGAACGGTATGCGGACCATGTCTGCACGATGGGGGAGATTCTCCTTCTAATAGTCCGGGAAGCCCCCGATCCATAAGGCATCCACAATCAGAAAGGAGAAAGAAAAATCTTGAGTTGTATTTCCTCCATGTGCTGCAAAAATTTTGTCCCCTCATTGAAAATTCCCCAACTGGATTCCTCATTCGGGGATGGGGAGAACATGGAGGTCTACACTTCACCCTACATCTCATCAAGCAGGCCCCATTTCAAATGACATCTTGCAATTTCATCGGCCATGGATAGAAATAAATTGAACTTCTTGCTCAGGAAATATGGGATAATCAACAAAAATTGGGCTATAATAAGTCTCAAAATGGTTAGGGCCGAAGAGACCAATCCAATGAATAACATCTATGTCCAGAAACTAGGAACATCAAGCAGGATTCCTGCCTTAGGGAAGCCAACTAGTAAGTCGGGCTCAATTCATCAAAAGAACATAGAATTTGTGCAGGTCTAATACCATACTCGGATTACGCCCGCGCGATATTATGTGAAATTGAAAGGGTGGAAGTAGCGGCAACTACCACCATAATATGGGCACAACCCCAACCCATAGGGTTGTGGAAATTTTTAAATGAAAATTCCCCCATAAGACCAAAAAATCCAGGCTGTAACACATCAATGGAAAAATGAGAACAACCACACCCCCCATGGGTGAGGGAATTTTTACCTGAAATCTCCACATAGAGAACGTCTGTCTTCCACCATTTAGGAAGAACAATGGATAGAGGAGTTACATTTTCCATGCCATCTCGTGGTTCACACCCTCTAAGACAAAGGGTTTGTTACAAAGTAAGACTAGGGAAACCTTCAAGTCAATATTCGACATAAAACCCAAAGGGTAACATAGAATGGATGTTGAATTCCAGCAAAGGGTGCAGAAGGCCTTCTTACCATTGAGCACTGGGTACACCACCCCCAATGTGGAATGCCTCAGTGAACATTGTAAATTTCAACCCCATGGATCGCATGGGAAATGAGATGGATGGAGAGGATTCGAAGGAAGCTGGTTCCCTCCCATGGAAATCATTAACCGAGCCTGATGGTGTGCACACCTTAAAGAAGATTGTGATCAAAAATCCAAGCACCCCATTGGTTAATCCTTCACTACCTACCCGATGAAACCCCAAAATCGAGGGAGTTAATTTTCCGGACGTGTCCCCCTATGGATCGTCAGAAATTTCTCACAGAAGAGGTGCCCATACCATGTGAACATATATCGATAAATGAATCTCAGATCATAGGAATGTTTATCCTGGAATGGTAAGGATATCAAGACATCCCCACATTTCAACGACATCCAGAATATATTCAGGTAAACCCACAAATGATGCCTCTAGCTAGGTATCAACCCCATTTTCCAGCAGCACTAGAACACCCAGTATTAGCCACTTACGCACCATCTCAAGATCAAGAGTGAAAAGATATGAATCAAGGGATCTTATATATCATCCAGCAATAAACTAATTATCTAGAATCCATTGCGGGGCAGCGCGCTCTGATACACCTAGTCCGTAAACCCTTCCCCGAGTGGGTGAGAAATGTTCTGCCACTACCAAAATTTATGAACCACGAATTCACAGTGTTCAATGGCTTAGGGGACATGGAACAATAATTGATCCACTATGCCTCTTACTGTGACCCCATGATGGGAACACTACAGCAGAAAGAAGCAGTAATGTTTAGGTGCTTCATAAGAACCATATAGGGCTCGACTTTCATAATCAATCAATGGTTTTGAGGACCTCCTATGAAATTTTCTATTCCAGTTTTGTTCAACACTACCTAAGATGACATTCAATGACATCATGAAAAACATGCAGCAAGAGAAAAAGAGTGTCACAAACATCATTTCTAGTTGGAAAGGCCTTACATTTTCCCTGAACCGACCACTCCCCTAGTATGAGATGCTCTCCATGTGCATCGATAACCATCGGGATTAATTTCGGTGACCGCTCATCCCAGTGATGTACACAAGTGGGTTTGGATACTTCTTTTTCATTTCCCAAAGAATAGACGACTCCTTGAAATAGGCCAGTCTTATGTTCTGAATGGCCTCGTTAGCCCTTGAGAAAATAAAGCGAAATGCAGAAGTAGCATCTGTCACACATAAGCCACCCCAACACCAGATCTAGTTTTGAGGCCTCTAGAAAACCATGTGGGACCCCTGGATTCCAACCACCACCCACCTCCGAAATTCAATCATGGAGTTTGTAAAAGAAATCCATTAAAAAGAAAGAAGATATAAATTTTACCCGTTCTGAGATGACTAGTTCCACGCCTATTTCATAGCCGCTATGAATTGCAATTTACTCGGGCTACTGAAGCCAAAGAGAGCCGATGATGTGGGTCTCGACGACTATCCAAATTATTTTCCCTATAACCGAATACTAAGACACACCATACGGTAATGCTCCATTTTCATGGATCTTCTGCAAAAGAAGGTGGATTCTGGGAAATTCAAGTTAGGCTTGCCACCAGTAAAAGTGGTGTGTCTTTCCTCCTAAGACTCAATAGAGGAAGATGAATAGAGAATATTAACCATTAAAAAAAGCAAAATTCTGACAATTGGATAACCTAGAAGACCATAAATCAAGTCAAGGGAATCCTGTAGGTGTAGTAGAAACAACCAATTGGGCCCCCAAAAGCTCTTGATATAACATAACCATCCTACTCGGCCTCGCGGGCCTATAAAGGCCAGAAGGGTTGAAAGAAAGATCATGAAGAAGGGATGACATGAAAGCTGATGTCAGTATAGACCCTTTTGGTATTCATTCCAACATACCTGGTTCAACAGGCACTACCTTGCCAAACAGTTCAACGGGAACCGCCCCACCAATGCCTCAACGGGAACCACCCCAACAAATGGCATTGTTAGAAGGAGATAGTTAGAGATAAATATTGTTGGATCAAAAAATGCTCTTTAGCTGCATTAATTTCATTCACTTGATGGACCCCTTCTCTGATGATGACTATGTCAAATAACCCGAATTTTCTACACCCAACTAGATTGTTTTTGGAAGAGACCGTAGAGGCTTGAGGTTTATTGGAAGGCATGATTGAGGTAGGAGTTGTATTCCTAGCCAAACCACAATTCAAATAGTTAACATCTTAGAAAAACATCAAAGCACCCTCTAATAGACACAACAAGAACCGAAATCCTATTCTGTCCCCATCAAAGGAAATCCAAGCCCTGTTATAATTTAATATCCCTAAAAAGATAAACAAATACTAAACCTCCCAAGGAATACAAGAGGACCTGTTCGTCACAACCAAGATAGGACCACAACACCACCATCCCCTGTTACAGAGGCTGAACCATCTATGTCCAAAATCTCAATCCCCTAATGTGTATTTTAATGATAAATATTGAGCTAGGAAATGACAAAAAAATAGTAGAAGTATGGTATTTTAATGAAGCTGGCTTTAGTGAAAGAAAAGATGCCAATCCTAGAAGTGTTGAGCCTATCCGTAGATCATAGGGAGGAACTCATCAGAACCTTGATAAGTCCTTAGGAGATCAGACATAATTTAGTAGAATCTTATGTCTACTGAACAGAGACCATTCTCGAATAATGTCACACCTTTATTTCCATCAACGATAGGGATGCAGACACCATCATGCAAGGGAACATCCAACCCTTATATGTGTCCATAAAGATAACTGGAATTCATGTTCGTAGAATATTCATCGACAATGACTCTGGATTCAACATCATCCCACCCTGAATGCAACATTGGATTTTCAATGATAAGGAAAACATGACACCATTAACTAATACTCTACTGGGATATGAAAAATGTTTGCAGAAACCACTTGGACGAATCAAGATTAAAACATGGCTCGGAGAAGTCATGTCAGATTCCATGTTCCCAGTAGTCCAGCAATGTAAAACCTTCAATGTCCTGTTAGGGAGGCCTTGTCTTCATTATCATGCGGAAATTCTGTCATCATACCATTATTGAGTCAATAATTGCACTAACAGGAAAAACAGGACGTTCCAAGTCGATAAATCCTCGTTTGAGTCATGCGACTCACATTTTATCGATGCAACAATATATGAATAGGAAGAAAGACATATTTTTCTAACTATACTGATTATATCAATGCACCAAATGGATTTTAAATGGATACTGATGTCCCCCTCCAGCAGCTTCGGGAAGTGAGTGTACTACCCATCAACCAAGTTGAATGCGTATGTGCAAGTCCTGATGTAGACTCAATCATTTGCATGATCTTCACTGTGACCATCATGTCCAAAAACATGGAATAGAGGGACAACTCCCATGATGTTAGTAAAATCCCTATCAAAGATCCTCCTGGCCCATCCTTTGGACATCAAACATCCCTCGCAACACACACTAAGGCAAAATATTATTTCTCTCACAACATTGGAGAGTTTGCTTCAAAATTATTTTCTCCATTAGAAAATGAATATGATGAAGATGATGATGAAGAAGAAAAAGATGAAGAAGGCCTCATAGATTACCCTCTTGAAATTGAAGAAGGTGTCTCTACCACAATCGATTAACATATGGAGATAAATCTCAGCACAAAAGATGAACCGCAAACCACTTTGATCAGAGTATCCATGCTTGTTGATGAACAATAGGCATACACTTCCATCCTAAAGAATAATGGAGGTGTGTTTCCTATAATTACATGCAAATGTCAGGCCTCGATCGTGAGGTCGCCACCCATCTTCTTGGTTTACCAGAAGATCACTAGGGCTAAAAGAAGGTAGCCAGAAGGACCCCCTAGGACATACATCCAAAATAGAGGCCAAATATGACAAGCTGATCCAAGATAACATTATATAGGAAGAGAAATATCCGATATGGATGGAAATAATAGATCATGTCAGAATGAAGAATGAATAGATTGGAATCTGCATTGACATTAGGGACCTTAATCGGCATTGCCAAAAAGATGACCTCCTTGTCCCAATCACATAATTTTTCATCAATGAAACAGTTTAATACAAATCCCACTATTTCATGGACGACTATTAGGGAAACAATCAATTCTAGATGTCATGAGGAGATTATGAAGATATCACTTTTAGGGACCCCAAGAGTTTTTTATAAAGTGATGCATTTGGACTAAAGAATAATGATGGCACATATCAGTGAACCATGCACTGCATCTTTAGGACCTTCTGGGGAATGTTTGTCTAGTGTTGTGTCGAAGACCTAGTGGTTACATAAAGACAGTTCTCAAACCACCTGGCTGATCTTGTATGATTCATCAAAAAAATTCGAAGGCACAATTTAATGATGAATCCCTTGAAATTCACCTTTGGCATTACCTATAAAAAAATCTTCATCTTTATTGTACGCCATCGCAGTATCGAAGTCAACCCCATGAAGAAAAAATCCATCCTTGACATTTCTCCACCTCAAAACCTAACCGAGATGAGAGGACTCTTGGGTCACAATTCCTACATTTGATGCTTCATAGATATCCTAGTAGGTAAATGTTTTCCTCTTACAATGATCATAAAGAATGGGGTTACATACATGTGGGAAAAATATTTCCAAGAAGTGTTCAACAATATTAAAATAAAACTGGTAAGCTCATCAGTGCTGATGCCACCAGTTGAGGGGATGCCACTCATTTTATACATAACATCCCTAGAATGGTCAATAGGGGCCTTCCTCACGTAGAAGAATGATGCATGCAGTGAGAACAACCTGTACTAACTCATCCAAAAATGTTCATTGCTGATACACAATATTCAAAAAATTTAAAAGAACTTACTAGCCCTAATTTTAGCTGTTCAAGAAGCTCAGTCATTATCTTCAGCACCATGAGTCTGAATGGTCACCTGCTGCAACCCGCTCAAATATATCCTCAACTATCCCATGTTAAATGTGCGCCTATCATGATGGGAGGTCATCCTACAAAAATATTACATACAGTTTGTACCCATAAGGCCATCAAAGGAAAGGTGTTACCATACTTCCTAACCGAGAACCCCTCGGAAGAAACAGCACTGCTAGATGCCAAACATCCAGAAGAAGAATTTTTTCTATCTAGGAGGATCCCTAAACATGGGAAATGTACATAGATGGTTCTTCTTGAATCCTGATAGTGAAAATGGGGGAGGATCCCTAACTCAACAAAGTGGGGCTCGGTGTTTTACTTGTATCCCCAGAAAAGGACATCATTCCTTACTCATTCCTACTTTGGGATGGGTGTAGAAACAATGAAGTGATGTTTCAAGCACACATTACTGGCTTGGAACTGGGACTTCATGTGCAAGCTAAACACCTTACAAAAAGTATGATTCCGAGCTATTAATTATTGAGTTCATCGGGACTATTCCATTAATAAATAAGTATTGGTCCCCATGATGACCATGTTTGAGGACTAATGGATGAATTCCAATCAGAACCAATGTTGAATTATGTCCCTCGGCCACAAAATGCTCAGGTTGACGCTTTGGAAAATGTAGCTACAACCTTGATCGATGTAGACATGGATGAGATGATTATTATAATTTCCCAACGCCGGATCATCTTTACATTTATCCAGAAAGATACGGATAAAATAGAAGAAATTAGCTCTATCGGTTATCCATATGGTCACACCACCAGTTGGATGACACCCATTGAACATTACCATCGGAACAGGGAACTCCCACCAGTTGGAGTTGTAAGGGATAATGTATAAAAGGGGGTAGTAAATTTTATCATGTACAATGGGGTATACCATGAAAATGTTCTCTATAAATGAGGAATTGGAGGATTCCTTATAAGGTGCATTGATGGAGGACAGACTGTTGCCTTCATGAAAGAAGTGAATGTCGGAGCTTGTGGAGGGTAGTAGTCAGCAACAATGATATCTCACCAAATTCGAAGGCTTGGGTAATACAAGCCCACCGTGATACAGGATTATGATAAATTCACTAATATGTTCCATTCATACCATGTTAGTGGTCATTTAATATACCAACCCACATATTTACATCAAATAGATAAGTGATTTTGGCCATTTGTCTCCTGGGGGATGGATGTTATGGGACCATATCATCCCGTTACAGCCTGATAGTTCAATTTCATACTCACATTGACTGGATTTTTTTCCAAATTGGCCAATGCCTTACCCCTAAAAGAATTCGAGGTGAGAAAAAATCATCAGCATTGTGAAGGCCAACATCATTACCAGGTTTGGTTTCCCTCATAACATTTTGATAGAAAACTGCAACAATATCTAATCTACTATGTTGGAAAAGTTATACCAGGACCATGTAATGAAATCCAATCCCTTGTCTTATAACCATGTGGAGGCCAATGTGTAGATAGAGGCTATAAAGAATCTTGTTTCCAACATAATCTAAAATATGGTTGATGAGGACATGAAATCGTGTTCATACAAACTCCATCATGCTTTATGGTCTTAGCTGACCATGACATGCACTTCCACATAGGAAACCCCATACTCACAAGTAAATTGGGTAGAGGATGTTTTACCTATCGAAATCCAAGTCACATTTCATTGCAAGGACATTTTTGATCAACTTTACATGGAAGAGAAATGCCATAGATGGTTTGATGAATTGGAGAGGCTAGATAATAAAAGGATGTTCACTCTTTACCATTTGGAAATATACCAAAACCAGATTGCACGAACCATTAACAAAAAGGTTCCCCTTCAATCTTTCCTCAAATTAGAAATTGATTTAGTCCTCAAAAACCTAATGGTACATGGAAAGAACCCACCTCCCCCTACCCCCCAAACATGAACCATTGTGGGAAGGACCATATCTCATACATAGGGTTTATTCCGATGTATCATACAGCCTGATACTAATGGACAAAAAACACATCACGACTCCCACAAATGTGATGTTCATGAAGAAATACTTGGCATATTACACCATGAACCCATGGAAAAAACTCTATGACCCTAAAAAGTGAGCCATAATGCAATGAAGCCAAGGTACAAACTCTATGACCCTAAACTATGAGTTATAAAACACAATGAATCCATGTTCCAAACTCTATGACCCTAAACTATGAGTTATAATACACCATGAATCCAAGGTTGAAACTCTATGTACCTAAACTATATGCCATAAAACCATGAATCCATGGTCCAAACACTATGTACCTAAACTATGAGTTCTGATACACCATGAAGAAAACGCCCAAAATCATTGAACCTAAACTATGAGCTATAATACACATTAAATCCAAGTTCAAAAACTCTATGACCCTTATCTATGAGTCATAATACCATAACGCCACCGTCAAAACTCTATGAAACTAAAATATGAGTTATAATACACCATGAAACCAAGTTCCAAACTCTATGACCCTAAAATATGAATTATAATACACCATGAAGCCATGTTCTAGACCCTATGACCCTAAACTAGGAGCCATAATACCATGAATCATAGGTCCAAATCTGTTACACTAAAATATGAGTTATAAAACACTATAAATCCATGGTATAAACTATATGATCATAAAATATGAGTCATCATCCTGGCCACATGACGTTAAAAAGTACGGTATTAGTCCATGAAACATGACACTAAACTGAAATGTCATGGTCCAAAATCAATATCCTTAAACTATGAGTCATTTTCATTTCCATCTAACAATAAACTATAAAGAACATTCCCCTAAAACATGATATGAAAAAGTGACTCATGTCCATTTTTTAAAATTTTAAAACACATGTCACAAAACATCCAAATTTCTTGACAATAAACCGCATGATCTCTCCCAAAACTATGTGGGGACTGATTCATGCCATTGCAGGATATGTAGTGACACCCTGATCTTTAATCACAACCCCTCCCCCAATAATAAATTCCTCCATCACACACCATGTCTACCCATATTCATTTGGGAGTCCCTTATCACTAATTGTTTCTAACAATGAGTATAACTCACGTGATATTAGGATCAATGGTATGGATTCTATTACGAAAGAAAACTATGGAGTAACATGATAGATCTGAAAACTGTGATGGATTGAATGAAAATGGACATACCGCTTGACCAAGACAAATCAGTACAGGGAACATTCCGAACAACATAATGATTGATTCCTTCCCTCAAAGGATACATAGTGACGCCCATAAATTGCATCCTAGCCCAAACATTAACAAATAAAAATAAAAGGGGAAAACAATGACCTCAAATGTTCTTACAAATCGATCAAACATTTGTAGGGAGAATTAGGTAAAACATATGGATTGGTTATAGCCCTCATAGGATATGTAGTGATGCCTCGATCCACTATCTTTGCCCATCCCTGAGACAAAAAATTCCCCCATTATATTCTCTACATCCCCAGACATGTGTAGGAGACCCTATATCTAATCCTTATTTCTCACATAGAGTATAACTCACATGATTTTAGGTGCAGTGGTAAGGATTCTTTTACACAAACAATTTGTAGGGGAAAATGGTGGGCGTAGAATCCATATCTTGTGAAACAAAAATTTCCCCATGTGTCCTCACACATGGAATGATCCAAATCAGTACTCAGAAATTTCAGAACTACGTGTGGTTTGATTCCATCCCCCACATTATAGGTGGTGACGTTCCGATTCGGCATCACGTCCCATCGACCAGCAAAAACATTCCTCTTTCTCTCATGCATTGGTCAATCATGTACGATGAGTCCACCAAAGGTGCTATAACATGATAATAAACTGCGAAATTATTTAAGTATTTTGTGTGGCCCAGTCATAGGTGTTACAAGATTCAACTCATTCCCTTCAGTTATGTGAAGTCAAAAGATCCTCATTCACCCTCTATATATCAGCCATGCCTATGTGGAATTCCTTGTAGTGAACATTTAATCATGGTCTCGGTATTTCTTATGTTCTCATACATATCATTCCCGTTTATCAAACTCCATAACCCGGGAAAACATGGATCCCAATAATAATTCACGGTCATCTTATATATAAGGCTAGTGTCCTACGGAAACCTTTGATTGACAATGCATATCATTCCTCAGTGGATCTGTATTTGTTTCCCACAAAAATGGTTGTCAATCAAAGGAAAATTCATCCCCAAGAGAGTCATCTTCTATCCCAGTATGTGCAATGGCATCCAAGCCCCATGTCATTCTTCCTGATTCGAGGTTCCCCTACGACTATGGTTTAAACCTCCTATCATCACTTAGTTCTAAAGAATTCCTAAAAAGTAATGATGTAAATTAACCTAAATCTATTGATCATATTTCTAAAAATATACATTTCCTAACTACATGATTTTAAATAGCATATCATCACATCCTCACCACACATCATTAATCTGGAAGGCCAAAATTATCCTTGTTGTATGACGTTAAACTGCATAATAATGGTTTAAGCCCAAAAGTGCCCTCTAATATTGATTTTTATATTCCTAAGAAATGAAAAAAAATCCATGTAATCCATAGATTCAAAAACCAATCATAGATCATGTGATATTCATGATTTCAGTGAGATATCCATCATGGCATTATGGTAAAAAATTCCATGAGTTTCCTTCTATCAGCAGGTACCTAAATGTAATTTCTGTATTCCCTCAACTGAGAGGAACCCCATGTCCTGACCATGCGATGTTAAATGACCAGGTATCTGAACAATGGATCAAATGTTTCACCCTTCATTTGAGTCAGATCTACATAAGGGACACCCGATTCAATGAGTAAATCGTAGCCCAAATGTCCCAAATATGTCTAGATACACTCCTTCCATAATTCAAACTATGTGCTTTGAGTGATCTTGAATCAACATAACCCTCCAAGGCCATCTGAAATAGAAGACCAATGTCTTGACTACACCTTGATTAACTATTCACATCATTCATTGGTGGCTCTGAATATGTCGCCCAAAACTAATGGACTTCCTTCAATGGAAAATTCTTCCACATGAGATTCATATCATATTACAGTACACCAAATGGATTCCAAGCCTCATTACATCCCTCATGATTCAAGGGACCTCAAAGCCATGGTTTACATTTTTCTCCTTACACATATATGGGATTTATCAGAACATACGTGCCTGATTCATCTTTGTTCCTTTTGAGGTTTCTAATGGTACACCATCCATATGCGTGATGTTGATCAGCATACAAAAAATGAGTTTCCGCACTCATTTCGAGGTTTCCCCTAAGAAGATCAGTTAAAATGATGATTTTTGATGCTCAGGTGCACCCATTGTTGAATGTTGCATACTATATTAAAGAAATTCCCAATCTTCATAATCCTCAATGGACTTCGGAGACGGAAGTATAGTTTCATGCAAACACCTTTGCATGACTATGCACATTATGCCCGGATGGCTTTGCATATGTTTCCAACATAAATCAACTTCAATAAAAGAAAATTACTCCCCGGGACAGTCCTTTCTAGCTTCTGTATTATCAAATTACATTCGTGAATTTTCACACCCCCGAATATGGAATACTCATGGATAATATCTTATGTAAATCCTTATTTCCAAGTGCCCCTACCATAAATAAGACTCTTAACTGAACTGACCATTCACTAGAACTCCCTCATTCATGTTTGAAATGTTCGGGAACACATTCCCAATAAAAGTTGATATGAGTATCATTAATGTTTTCAGACAACACTACTCAGCATAGCCACCCACATTGGCTCCTCGCATAAAATAAATTCAATATGATTCAAATATTTCCAGACCATTGGAAATGGATGTCCAGTGTCATGTAGACACCTTTGCATGACTATGAGCATTATGCCCTAGTGGCTCTGCATATGTCACCCACAAAATCAGACATCTATTAAAGAAACATTCATCCCTAGGAGAGTCATTTCCTACCTATGTATACCAAAAGTGGCTCCCGAGAATCATGAATTTCTAGAATCCACAAATCAAGGGTCAATAAAAAACCTTAATCAATGTCTGAAGCTTATTAGAATATTCCTATACGATGGTCCCGAAGTGGGGCGCTTGCCCCATTATATTTGGTCAAAACTGTTTGATTAAAAAATGAGTAATAAGTTTTTTTGGTAGGACTTTGAACTTCTAGTGAAAATTTTACGATACTTTATAGAGGAAAAATTTGCAAAGGGAGCCTCTTGGTAAAATTCGTGTATTAGTTCATAAAAAACATTGGACTATCAAAAAAGGCATAAATCTTGTTTGGATGAAAACCCGAAAAGGGAATCCTACAAAAATTCCATTTTATACCTGCTATTCCCATATTAGGAAGGCTTAGGAAAAAATTATTCTAATAAATAATAATTCCTAAAAGTTTGTGGGGTTTTCCATAAAACCTCGGTAATAGACGAACTACGCTCAGTGAGTCCCACGACATAGGAACAAATGAGTGCCTAATTCAATTATATCAGCTCACTAGTTTCATGTCACAATTTAAAATTATACATTATTTGTTACACATAATGATTTCATAGTATGTTATTTTCTTTATGTAATTCAATAGCATGTGTTACATGCAACACCGAGTTCGAATGCACCATGACTTACTAATCTAGCCGTTCAAAAATCGGTTATGAATAGTATTAAATTTTTTTTTAATTTTTGATATTATATATAATTTTAAAATCCATATTATGTGTTTATTTAACATTATATAAGAACAACTGCATTTTTTTAGATAGGAGAATTTTTTTTCAAAAAATGTGATTTTACCACCTTTTAATGGAAAACAATTTTTAAAAATAATATTGTATAATTTTATATATTAAATTTAATGACAATAAATTCTTATTTAGAATTAGGAGATAAAAATCATTTTCGATAAATTTTTTCTACTTTTCTGATAACATTTATATTTCGATGAATATGGAAATATAATAAATTTTAAATGAAAACATATTTTTTAATCAAAATACTTTATAGAGTTCAATTATGAATTTTAATGGTTTGTAAGTATAATAAGATTATATTATTATCATTTAATACATTTTAGGACATTATATGTAATTTCAAAATTATATTTGACATAAACACATGTCAATCTTTTGATAGTTTTTACTTTTTAAAAACCGACTTTTTGTTTTTGACAACAGGTATTAATTTTAAATTAATTAATGAAACTTATATGTTTTTAATTTTTTATATTAGAAATCATTTTTAATTATGAATATAAAAATTATCTTAGGGTGAATTTTTGGTATTTTTCAGAAAACGTTCAATTTTTTATGAAGAGTGAAAAATTGAGCGTTATTTTTTAAAACTGGCTTTTTATTTATATAATTATTTGGTATATTTAATTTTATTTTAAGTCAAAATAGATAAATAACATCTATATATGTTCAATTTAATTCATTAGAGTAATATTATAATAATTTTAGATATTTAAAATTTTATTAAAATTTTTACCATCTTTTACCCACCTTCTAGGAGCATTTGAAAATTTGCATAAAACATAATATTAGCACTTCTGTGTGTTTAATTTAAAAAATAAAAGGGAAACGGTTAACATCAGTATGTAAAAGGTGGTTTAATAAGATGAAAATAATTCTTCGTGAATAGAAAGTTTTAAATATTATTTACCATGATTAAAATTAAATATGGTTGTTAAGGGTAAAATTTATATTTTATTTACCCTAAAACATGTTCTAATTATATTAGATAAGAGTAATTAGACCAAAAAAACATTAGGAATAAAATATTATCCTATTTGGTCTATATGGATTAGATTAAGATATTTGTTATTATTTTATTTAAAGAAGAGTTAAAATTTTTAAATTCAATGTTTAATAACTAAAACATATTTAACATACGGTAACACATAATATAAATTCTACTACAAATATTAATTATAAAGATAATTATATTTCATACATAATTATATTTTATTTATAATTTTTAGACATTAAATTATTTAATTTATTTATGAAACAATGATTATACAGTAATTACCTTATTAATGAAATATTAAAATAATTGATACTATAAATATCCAAATAAATATAAATTGAGACATTTGTTAAATTAAACAAATATTATAGGTTAATAAGACATGGAAGGTTTGGATAAATAAATTTTATTTTATGTGATTAAGTTTTTATGGCTTTTAAAAAAATCAAATAATAAATAGCGTCAAAATTGACATAATTGAGTTTTTAAAACAAATAATATATTATTAATTGATATAATATTCCTAAAAATCTATAGTTCAGACAAAGGACTTAAATAATGTCATATATATTAATTATGAACCACATGGGGATTTATTATCTTTTTATAGTCTGTTTATTAACCATATAATATAAATATAAAAAGAGACATGGTAAATGTCATACTATTTAATTAAGAGTTAAATCTAAAAGATAAGGTTGATTTGATGACCTAAAATAGTATAAAACCTTTTGGATGAGGAGTTTCTGAACCATCCCCACGATATCCTTGAAATAAATTATTTTTGCGCCAGTATAAACTTAAAAATTATTTTATTATAAAATAATATTTCAGGCTTTTCCTAAAGATTTCCCTCTCCCCTCTTATAAAAGGGAACTTCCCCTTATCTCAAAATCAAACCTCCCAAGACATTTGGCTTAACCATATCCAAAAAAAATATCCTCCCAAAATCCCTCACATCTACCTATATTCCTTACATTTATTGTAAAGACATCCTATGGAGCCCTTTTGATCAACTCAAAAAGAAACGCCCAAAGAAGAGGTAATAATTTCACCACCCTCTTCCATGTTCTTTTCTACTTACACTTTCTCTTTATTTTTTGTTTCTTTTCCAAAATAATAAATCCAGTACCTTCTATAGAAATTGGTGTTATTATAAATATGATATAATCATATTCATTATTCTATTCATCCTATAAATGACAAAGTCACCATACGTGCACGTGTACGGCTTACCGTCTCCATGTCGTGGTGTAGTTTGTTATTCAAACACTTAATTTTTTGGTTTTTTATAATAAGGAGTTTAACTGATTTAAATAATAAATATAATATTTTAATGATTCTGTATATATGATATACCATCCAATTTTAAATGATTTCACCATCAACATAATGATATTGTCACTTGTGCGTTTGTACGACTTATCATTTCCAAGAATGCAGTGAGATTCATTCCCCATCATAATCATTCAAGAATAATTTTCATTTTATGATTAAAAATATAGTTTAAGAACATAATATAATTCTAGATATGAATCAAATACAGAATATACATAACAAACATGAAATACATAACAGAAAATATAAAGGAAAAAATCAATTAACAACCAAAACAATGATACTACTAAAATATCATTAACAAATAAATATTAGACGATCACATATGATATAATAATAATGTACTTGGTTCATTTATAATTTAATAACAATGATTTCACCATTATACATGATTTTAAACTACCCTATACTAAGGAAAAGTACATGTAAGGGGTTTCTTATCTTACTTTTAATTCTGTGAGATTTCCGTTGTTCACCCCTTATTTATTGCATGTGGTGTATCATGTACTGAAATTTGATATATATTATCATTATTATCTTTATATTCATGGTATTATGTGATTCATTTGTTGTTTATTATATTTTGGTCATACGACTCGATTGATTACACAATGGTAAGGGGTTTTAATCTCACTTTTATTCCCGTGATATTCATGATATATTTACCATTATTACCTTTTACGTGGTTTATATACTGCAAATGATTGTATTGTTTTCATAATATGATTTAATTTATGCGTATTTACATCATAATTAGATGATTTTTCTTTCATTGGCTGTATTTTATGTATGTTACCAAATCGGTAATGGAATTTCATATTTCAATTTCCACTCATTCGGTTTTACACAAACTACATTGATTACTTTACTCCAATATTATGTTTGAAATCAATATTTATTTACATATGTAGTAATTTCCACTACCCTTTGCATGGATATACTTTTGATATACATAATCACTTTATTTATAAATTCTCAAGTCATCGATATAAACTTATAAGAGTAATTTTAACTTAATTACTATTAACTGAGTTAAACATCGAAGTCATTGGTGTTGTTTTTACATGGATATGTGTGAATGTACTATGATTGATTTACAATAAATATCTAATCATATTGAGTGTATTTATATATTTCTCACATAATTGGGTCGTTGATTTATCCTTAACATAAGGATACGGCCTTTGAAAATGAATTCTTCTCAGCTTACATTCTATTGAGACTTCTTTGTTGGTATTGACCAATTCAATTTTATTTGGTGTATATACTATACTCAGACATAGTATATTAGGAATACCTTTATTCCCATGATATTATAAAAATTTTATTACCTCAATAATTTCAATTCAAGCGACTCTTATTTTGATAGGAACTCTAACTAATATATCATTTTAAATGTTTTTAAAATTTTATCATCTAAATCATTCTCATTAATTTCCACGTTTTAAAAATGGTTTACGGTTTTAATTATATAGAAATTAATTTTTTAAAATTTAAATTTCTTTTAAAAGTTTCAAAGTGATATGGGACACTTTGAATCAAAATTTTTTTTAAAAGCTTCTTGATAAATAGTGAAACTTTTATATGTTTTCATGAGAAAGGGGGATATTTCTCTCAAATAGAATTGATGATTATTTTCATTTATTCCAATATCCTTCATTATTATCGATTGATGATAACTTATTATAATAAAATCGTCCATATTGTATTGAAGGTTTTGTGATATGCTTGACTTTGGATGTGCTATTTTGATACCATTCATGGTTTGTGGTTAAAATATTGACATTTCATATTCTATTTTTAATAAAAATGTTTAGAATATATTTCAAGAATTTCATATGAGGAATTCATTGGAATTAGTATGTGACATGTGGAGACCGCTATACATCCTCGATACATTGGTAGGTCTCGTGTGGCAAACTAGGGTCTTGGAATAAGGCCTTGGCAAAATCTTATTTGTAGTCTTGGCACAACGCATGGACTTTGTGGTTATAATGAATGGCATTATGCATTCCATCATTATGAAATTGGTTATTGATATTAAAAGTGATTATTCGACTAATATAATATCCATTTTAATATGTAAATGACATTATTTGATTTATGTTTGCCATATTATGCTGAATTTTATATTTAAAAGCCTTGTTTTCTAGTTTTATACATTTCTTTATATGTTTATTCTTATTTATGATAGATTTTGCTATATTTTTATCCTTACTAAGCATCTGAGCTCACCCCTTTTGTTATGTTTTAGTTTTCCTAGGATGAAAATAATTATATTATGATTAACCTGTTGGAATAGGATAAGGGATATAAATGTTTTTAAATGGGAGATGATGTTTTTTTCATGATGTAATTTAAAACTTATGTATGTATCTATTAATTACAAGTCTAGCAAACTGATCAGTCTTTTGGACAAATGATTCCTTATAACATGCCAATGTTATGTAATAATGCATAGATTCTAGGTAATTGTGGTCAGGGTGTTATAGTTTGTATCATAGGAAGTTTAGTACAATCCTTGGAAGATATATTTTGAAAAAAAAACTCTAATTAATAAACACTACTCTAATATAGATATTGAGGATTAGTATAGAAGAACATCCAAAATTTTTGGTAATGTAGATTTTATGGGGGGTTTTCCAACAAACACATCCTTATCTACATACGAGCGGGTAGAGGCAGCTCTGGCACAGATGTACCTAGGACTGAAAACTCTGACAATGATTTTCGATATTGACCTGGGGTATCCTGGTACACGACAGCGAGCCTTGATGCACTCTTCATTACAGTACTCTTGGGGGATACACATAAGATAATTCTAATTTTCTTTACAAACTGATTTAAAGTATTTTATTATAAGATGAGAATAAAAACAACATGGTTAATTCGAAATATTATAGATTAAAAATAATGTGTTCTGATATTCTCTAAATTATTTTATGACTCACACTTTGACTTTTGGTGTTAGACAACGACTAGATTTCATGGAAGTCATAGTAACCTTGAACATGTTGTAAAAGGTGGGAATAATGGTGGAAATGATCAACAAAATAAAATGTTGATAGGTATAAAAGATATCGCGTTCATGCCAAATCTATTTTATAAAAAAATGATAAAAACATATATATTAACCAACATCTAGACTCAAAACAGAAGGGAAAGACGGGGAATGATAAGAGCTACAGGAGTGTAGACCATGGTAAAAAGAAAGCTCAATTTCCATCACGTAGGAAATGTGGAAGGAGACACCTAGGGAAGAGTCACAATAGGAAAAAAGTAATGATTTATGTGTGGGAAAGATAGTCATAAAGTAAATAATTAACAAGGAAAAATGAAGAGTATTATGGAAAAAAATAAAAATGATCCTAAGAATCCATTTAAAGTCATTTGTCGTAAATGTAGGGGACCTGGGCATTACCCTAGTGAATTACCTATTCAATAGGATAACCCCTTTATCAAGAAAACTCTATGTGGAAATAAATGGATGGTGAAATGTTTTAAAGTGTTAGTACCCTTTGTTAATAGGATTACATTTGAAGAGTTTTCTCGTATATGTGTAACCCTACAGTTTGTTATGTGAAAATGCCATTTTATGAATAATTATATTTTCTATTGTTAATATAGATATAAATAACCTTTTTCGTTTATATTATCCTTCAATTCATGGAAACTACAAGTTATTAAATTTTTGGATGAAAATGCGAGGTATGAGGTGACATTTTTTGTGAATTTATGTTATGGTTATTTTGGGGAATTTATCTCATTTTGTAAATGTTATAAAATATATTTTTTGAAAAATGACAACACGCAGACCATGTGATAACCCGTCGTGTCGGAAAAATCTATAGGAATCAATCCCACAACCAGAGTGTGATTTGGATTTAATGCTTAACACTGGTCTATGTGATGTCCCTGGTTAGAGTGACTAATTCTTTGTAGTTAAATGATTTTATTGATCAATAATAAGTTTATTTGGGATCTTATGTCTTATCAAATTGATATCCTTAGTATGAGAATAAGATTTGGTGATTATGTGATAAATGTTATTTTGGAAGATGTTCTCTATGTTAGGAACACTATATGCCTAAAGAAAATAGAATATTATGGGATTTAATTTGAGGATAAATGGTGGATTTTTATATTTCTTTTTTATTGTGGATTTATAGAGATTTGGGTTATTTATGGAAATGATTAACGTACCATAAAGAATATTTTATTAGTTTATTTACTTTTAAGTATTTGAATTTATCATTAGTCAATGTTATTTAGAGATACAATTTAACGTGGGATACTACATAATCAAATTCTTCTATGTTTTGGGATTCAATATTAGTTTGGATTATATTGAAGTATTTTAAAGAAAATTCTTTACTAAATGGTATTTATTGAACATTGGTTATTGTTGGTTTAATTTTATACATTATGATTATTATTTCTTTCTATATGGATTATCCTTTTTGGGGTTTATCTGATCTAGTACTAACCATTTTTTTTTTGTTAGTCTCGAAAGACAAGGTAAATATATAGTTTATCTATTATGGATTATGTTATTCTCTAGAAGTTGATTCTAGTGTTTCAGGTGTGACCAAGTCATCTTTAATACTCATCGATTGAAAAAAAAAGATGAGTCAATTGTAGAAATTTATTAAAGGATGAAACTCTACTTAAAAAGTATGCATATCTCTTTATTTTCTTATTCAATCTCATAAATAAATTACTCAACATTATGAAATGGAACTTAAAACAAAAAACATTGTCCGTTTACTTTTACAATAGGGAAACTAATGACTATTTATCTCATCACAAGATTGTGGTTTTATTATTGTTTTATTTCTCCTGATCATGTTTCCTTTGACTCTCCATTAGAACATGAAACTTAGTTTATCTTCCATATCCATGTCTTTCAACATGGAATCCTAGTATTTGTTATCTCAGGTGACCATTGTACTTATCTTTCATTCTTTTAAAGTGATAGTTTTATTGACTCTTTTTTCGATGTGGGACGTTCATTGAAGTTACCAAGACCAATTTTAAAATTGATAGGATGCAATTTCCAAAAGGGTGGAGGAATGTAACACCCAAATATTTCATAGTATGTTGTTTTCTTTAATGTAATTCAATAGTTTGTGATACATGCAACACCATGTTCGAATGCGACATGACTAACGAAACTAGGCATTCAAATAGCGGTTATGAATAGTATTAACAGAATTTTAAATTTTACATATTTCATATAATTTAAGAATATATATTATATGTTTCATAGACCTAATATATGAAAAAATTAATTTTTTCAAATAAAATAAGTATTAAAAAAACTATTTTACCACCTTTCAATGGAAAAACCAATGTAAAACCAATATTTGAAGCTTTTATATATTTAATTTAATAAAATTAAATTCTTCTCCATAATTGGCACATATGAATTTATTTTGTATAAATGTTTGGTACTTTTCTAATAACTTTCATAATTTGATGAATACTGAAAATTACTAAATTTTAATTAAAAACTACTTTTTTAATAAAATTATTTTATTTTGTTAAATTATGAATTTTAATGGTTTTTAAGTATAATTATATTATACTTTTATCATTTAAAACAATTTAGGTTATTTTATGTAATTTCACATTGAAATTTGATATAAACACATGCCAATATTTTGATAGTTTTTATTTTTTAAAAACCCGCTTTTTGGTGGTGACAACATGAAATCATTTTTAATTAATTAATGAAACTCTTATGTTTTAAATTTTTAAACATGAAATAATTTTTGAATTTAGAATATCAAAATTATCATAGTGTTAATTTTTGTAATTTTTCAGAAAACATTCAATTTTAGATGAATAGTAAAAAACAATGTGTTATTGTTTAAAACTAACTATTTATTTAAATAATTATTTATTTTATTCATATTTATTTAAAGTCAAAATAGATACATAATACCAATATATTTTCAATTTAATTCATTGGAGTCATTTTATAATAAGTTCAGATATATAAAATTATATTGAACTTTTTACTATCTTTTAGCCACCTTCTAAGAGCATTTGAAAATTTACATAAAACATAATTTTACTACTTCTATAAGTTTAATTTGAAAAATCCAAGAGACACAGTTAACATCATTATGTAATATTTGATTCAATAAGATTAAAATAATTTTTTGTTAATAGTAACTTTTGATTTTATTTACCACAATTAAAAGTAAATATGGTAATTAAAGGTAAAAATGATCTTATAATTACCCTAACACATGTCCTAATTCAATTGGATAAATATAATTCAAAAAAAACAACCTCAGGAATAAAATATGATCGTCTTTGATCCACTTGGATTAGATTAGGACATTTATAGTTCTTTTATTTAAAGAAGAGTTAAAAGTGTTAAATTCAATGTTTAATAACTAAAATTGTTTAAATATTGAGTTAAATATAAGATAAATTGGACTATAAATATTCATTATAAAGATAAATATATTTCCTATATAATGGTATTTTATTTATAAATTTTAGACATTAAATAATTTAATTTATTTATGGCACAATGATGATGTAGTAATTACCATATTAATGAAATATTATGATAATAGATATTATAAATATCCAAATAAATGTAAATTGAGACTTCTGATGAATTCCATTAATTTCACAGGTTAATATGGAATTTTATTTTTGATTAAATAGATTTTATTCTAAGTGATAATGTATTTATGGATTTCATAAAAATAAAATACTAACAGTGTCAAAATTGACATAATTGAGTATTCAAAAAAATACTTTATATTAATTGATATAATTTTCCAAAATATCTACAGTTTGGCCAAATGAATTAGATAAGATTATATATATAAATCATGAACTACTTGGGCTTTTATTGTCTTGTTATCTTATGTTTATTAACCATATAATAAAGAAATACAAAGAGACATGGGGAATGTCAAACTATTTAACTAAGAGTTAAAACTAAATGATAATGTTAATAGGGTGACCTAATATTATATAAAACCTATTGTTTAAATGGTTTTTGACCCATCAACACCTTATCTTCTAAATAAATCAGTTTGGAGAAATTAGAAACCGGAAATGATTTTATTATAAAAAATATTTCAAACTTTTCCTAAAGTGCCCTTCCCCCTCTTTTAAAAGGGCACATCCCCTTCTCTCAAAACCACACCTCAAAATCATTTTGGCTTGGCCAAACCCTGCCCAAATATCCTCCCAACTTCCATAAAATCAACCTAGTGTCCTTAATTTTATCATAATGCCTACCTAAGTAGCCCTTTTTATCAACTCAAAAGGAAACATCCAAAGAAGAGTTAATAATTTCACCACCCAATTTCAAGTTCTTTTCTTCTTCCACTTCTTATTTATTTTTTGTTTCCACAAAAAAATAATAAATCAAGAAAATTTTACATACATTTAAGTTATTATATATATGTTACAAACATATTCGTTATTCTATCCATCCAATAAATCACAAAGTCACGATACATGTGTATGTACGGCTTACCATCTCCACGTCGTGGTGTATTTTGTTATTCAAACAAATAATTCATTTGATGTGTATAATAATGAGTTTCAATGATGTAAATAATAAAAATAACATTTTAATGATTCTGTATATATGATATAACATTCAATTACATATTATTTTACCATCAATATAATGTTATGGTCGCTCATTCGTACATACGGCTTACTGTCTCCACAAACACGATGACATTCATCCCCCGTGGTAATCATTAAATAATTATTTTAAATTTATGATAAAAAATAATGTTTAATAACTTAGTATCATTTTGGATATGAATCAAATACATCTTATACATAAAAATCTTGACTTACGTAGAAAACATATAAATGAAAATTAATCAGTTAATAACCAAAACAATGATACTACGGAAATATCATATACAAAGCAATATTAGAAATAATATATGATATCATATTTATGTATTTGTTTCTTGTATAATTTAATATCAATGATTTCACCATTATAAAATAGGATAACTTACCCTATACTAAGGAAAAGTACAAGGCAAGGGTTTTCTTATCTCACTTTTAATTCTGTTAGATTTCCAGTGTTTGTGACTTATTTATTGCATGTGGTGTATCAAGTACTAACATTTGATATATATTATCATGATTATAATTATATTCATTGTATTCTATGATTAATTTGGTGGTTATTAACTTCTGGTCATATGACTCGATCGATTACAACGTGGGAAGGGGTTTTCATCTCGCTTTTATTCCCATGAGATTCTTGTAGTATTTGCCACTATTACCTTCCGTGTGGTGTATATACTACCGATGATTGTATTTTTTTTCATAATATACTTTAATTTATGGGTATCTTCATCATAATTGGATTATCCTTCTTTAATGGGGTGTATATTTCGTAAGATAGAAAAACAGTAAGGGAATTTCATATTTCAATTTCCACTCATTCGATTTTTGGCAAAATTCCTTGATTACTTTGCTCCATGATTTTGTGTGAAATCACAATTTATTTACTAATGTTGTAATTCCCACTCCCCTTTGTTTTGATATAAATTTGATACACATAATCACTCCATTTATAAATACTCATGTCATCCATATAAACATGATATGAGTAATTTAAAAACAATTTATATTCATTTAGTTAATCATCCAAGTCATTGGTGTTGTTTTTACAAAAATATGTGTGAATGTCCTCTGATTGATTTAAACTGAATATCCAATATAATTTATGGTATTTATATTTTTTACACATAATAATGTCATTGATTTATCTCTAACCTAAGTATACAATCATTATAATGCAATTCATCTAAACTTACATTCCATTGAGACTTCTACGTTGTTATGCACCAATTCAATTTTAATTCATGTATATACTGTACTTTGACAAAGTATATCAGGAATCCCTTTATTCACATGATATTATGATGATTTTTTACCTAAATTATTTGTATTCAAGCATCTCTCATTTGGTTAGGAAGTCTAACTAAAATATCATTTTAAATGTTTTAAAAATTTATTCTTCTAAATCATTATCATTAATGATCATGTTTTAAAAATAGTTTTATGGTTATATATTTATCGAAATTAATGTTTTAAAATTGAAATTTCGTTTAGATGTTTCAAATTGGTATGGGACACATGGATTCATAGATCTATTTTAAACAGCTTCTTGATAAATAGTGATACTTTTAAATGTTTTTATGAAAAAGGGGGATATTTCTCTCAAATAATTTTTATTATAATTTTCATCTATGTCAATATCCTTAATTATTACCGATTGAGGTTAATTTATTATAATACAATCTTCCATATTGTATTGAAGGTTTTGTGATATTCCAGACTATGGACGTGCTATTTTTATACCATTAATGGTTTGTGGTTAAAATATTGACATTTCGTATGCTAGTTTTAAAAAAATCATTAGATTATTTTTCAAGATTTCGATATGAGAAATCTGTTGGACTTAGTAAGTGACGGGTTGACCCCGCTATAGCTCCTCGATTAATCGGTAGGTCTCATGAGGCAAACTAGTGTCTTGGCAGAAGGCCTTTCCAAAATCTTATTTGTAGTCCTGGCACAATGCCTTGACTATGTGGCTATGATGTTTTCCATTATGCATTCCATCATTATAAAATTGCATATTGTTATTACATGTGATTATTCGACTAGTATAATTTCCATGTGAATAAGTAAATGGCATAATTTTATTTATCATTTCATTATTATGCTGAAGTTTAAGATTAAAAGGCTTGTGTTCTAGTCTTATACATTGCCTTAAATGTTTATTCTGATTTGTGAAAGTTTCGACTATATTGTTATCCTTACTGAGCATCTAAGCTCACCCATTTTCTTTTGTTCTATTTTTCACAGGATGTATAGGAAAATATTACAATTAACCTCCAAGAATAGGCTAAGGGATATATGTGTATTCAAAGGGGGAACAATGTTTTTTTATTTCATTATGTAATGTAAAAAATATATATGTATCTAGTACATCAATGGATAATAAACTGACCGGTCTTTCGGCACATGATTCCTTGTATCATTCCAATGATATTTAATAATGCACTTATTATGGGTATCTCGGGTTGAGGAATTACATGATTGAAATGATGTTGACAGGAAAATGTATATAAATAGATATTTAAAATCCAAATCCGATTCATTGACTTCATTAAAAATGAAGGAACATCCCCAATTTGGAGTCTCTCTAAAATATCAAAAAAGGGGGGAAGAGAAAATATCATGATTTGGGACAGAACTACAATAGGTCTCGGTTCGACCTTTCTAGAGGGATAGAAAATGATTACTGAGGGAAGTCAATAGTATGCTCCAATGAATCTATATTATCACTTTTGGCCTTGACCATCAGACGCACCCGCTCTAGAATGACTATAAGGTCATGCATTTCTTTTGGATGACTTCATAATTGTCAGATGAAGAGTCTTGTTGACCCCTGAACCTTGCCGTGTGGCCCTCGCACTCCCTCAAATCATCAACATGGATGTCCAAAAAATCATGATCCTTCACCTCCTCTTCCATGAGATGATCAAATTCGTCTGAAACATCTTGGAAGGTTTGCACCTGGTGATGGGAAGAATTGAACTTCTCTTGATTATCTTCTCATAAGGAATGGTCTTCCCTAGAAATGATGATCTGGTAGATGATGAGGAGTAAGTGTCAATAATAAAATCCACCATAACCCAAAAATGGTGAATAATATCTGAAAATTATCACCCTCGTTAGCAAAATTGGCTATGGGTGTCTCTATGGCGAGGTAACATAACTGGCATCATAACTCTTTCTACACTACCATCTATTTCCCCACGACACCAGATGATTCAAACTCCTCCACTCTTACATGCCTATAAGCAGGAAGTGTCACACTAGGAGTGGGATGGGACCCAAGATATACCACCCATGATTAGGGACTCTCTTTTCCCACTCATGGTTAAACCTCTCGGGCTGGGTGTGGAGAATTAGCTACAACATCCATGGTGATTGGTGATACTAGGCTAGTGCAAGCCTCATTAAGTTCTTGGGAAGTATCTTTAGGAGGGGATAAATCTAAATTAATCCTGAATGAGATAGGTTGTATCGAAGAGGCCCCTCCCATACACTTTTGAAGGTGTACTGAGTGTCTTCTTATTTCAAGGGTACGAGAATGTGGTGTATCCATTGTGGCTGTTGTAGGGATGGCAGTAGAAGGTACAGTTATCGCACTCTTCACTGTAGAATGAGTGTGTTTCATTTACATCAGGGAAAGGACAGGGAAAAATGGTTATGGGTTTCTACACCCACTGAACTAGTTCATTCAATATCCAATGAGGGTAACAATTTCCCCACAATTAGGTATAATCAAGTTATAGAATGGTGGTCCCCATTATGTTATTAATGATAATATCTCTAGTGGCACCATCATGAATCATCATAAGAAACAATTTTTCGAGAACCACGGAATGAGATTCACTACTAAATTCTAAAACTAGGAGCAGTGAAGTCATTTGAAAGCATCCAAAATTCCGGGAAGACTGGTAGGGGGTATGGATTACAAATGACTACTCGGTATACATGAGTGATTAGAATCACATCAAAAAGGATGATGAGGTATGAGAAATATTCCAAGGATCTCTCTCTGTCAACTCTCAATGACCCATGATGGGTAGGATGCAGTGAAAATGGGTAACAAGAATCATCATTCAATAGCCCACCAACATCAATAATGCTTAGAGTCATGGGACGAACATCAGAAATGTTGATAAGAGAATGATGAAAGTTAGAATGGGGACCCCTTACGGTATTCTTGTATTCATAACAGGGGAAGTGTTCCTCCATCCACATGTAAAAACATTGTAAAAGTCCACTAAAACAGTTTTGAGGCCTTCCTTCCTGTATCTGTCCCAATAATTCATAAAACTAGGTGATTAGGGAGGGCCAAATTAATTGGTCGACCCTCATCCAGCATGAATTCCATCCTTAATGTGTAGTCCCAACCCCCGTTATATACCGTGCGGAATTGGAAGATCCATCCACTTAAAACATGGAAAAGTAACCTACAAGTCTATGAAAAAGAGAAAGGTATATCCAATGCACATATCCTTATGTTGTATATCACCCTACTTCAAGGGTAGCACAATATGACCCTACAGTTTAGCGGGACTGGTGTGTGGGATGAGTTCGACTGTGGGGAGCCCTCATCTTGGGTCTGTTCATCTGTAGAAATAATATTACCAACATTTCCAATGAGATTAGGGAATGAGCCTCAACACGATGGTTATGTGATCTCTCTAATGGTACCAATAATCTTCAATTCAAAGCGGGCATGTGATCAGTGTTGTTCCATGTTGCGGATGCTGAGAAAAACTCATCATACATTTCTCCAGGTTTAGGGGGTCCCCCGATTAGGTGGATATCCCATACGATGATCCCCACATCCCCATTCAATAAGTTGAAGGTGTTGGGGCTTGAAAACCAGCTACTCAACAGATCCGAATGAATTTCACCTTGGGAGAAGGCTGGAAACTGAGAATCCCATGCTGCTCGGTATTAACCCACCACCTCCAACTATTCTGGGTACTCTGAACAGGTCCGATGTGCCCAGAACACCCAGGTCAACTCATTAGAGAAAACCCTCGGGCCCAAAGATCCCAAATAGTGCTCCACCCACCATTGGTATATTCCTTGTATATGATAATAATGGATGGGTATTCTCATACATCTAGTCACTGGAAACTATTGCGACAGTCATGATTTCATTTAGTACATTTCGAGCCTCATTGTATAAAAATGTACTCTTAAATTGGAGTGGTGATGAATTCTCATAAAGGGTAAATGTTGGCACGATCATGACCATATAGTGCCTTTAAAAGAATAAAAAGTATGTTAGGGTTAGGCATTGGAAAAGGAACGTTAAAAGGAATACCAAATCCATAAAGTGGAAACTACATGGATAATGGATAAGCTATGAACACTAGCATCATGATGTATTTCAAGAAGCTGTCACTAAGAATGATGTGGACTCGAAGATGATCCTTTCTATTCCATGATATGGTTTCCTTTTTCTTCATCAATTTTATCATATCCAAGGAATCAACCATTATAACTTCCACAGTAAGATCCAGAAGCTGATGAAAAGTCAGTCTGATAAAAAAATTGTTGGATAAAGGTGAGGGAAGAGTGGAAAAAGGAGTCAAAATATGTCCCCAAAAGGCTCCTCGTAATGTTTCCCGAAACAGTATGTGATATCCACAATCTGTATACTGCTTGATATGTGGATGTAACTCCACCTACAACTTTGGTACACGATCATATTCCACCACATACATCTATAGTACACAAACCATCTGTGAGGTGTTGGCACATATATCATTGTTCGAAAAACAGAAAGACTTGTAAAAGATGGATACCACGAACCTGGGCCTCGATTATGTTCATGTATAAAAATTGAAGATTAAAATATTAAGTTTGGATTATTACTTTTCAATGTTCGTTTCGCTGATTCAGGTCTAGTACGTGGACATGCCAGCCACGTAGCATCCATCTATGCAGAATCTGGATTTTAATATTAAAATCCCACAAAACAGTTCGTGGAATCTAAAATATGGTATGAAGATGGATAAATGGAGAGCAGATTTGTTCGTGGTACGTACAAAGTAATTCGTGAATGGGATTTTTGCAAGGATCACGGTACGCGAGAGCAGTGTAAGCTGAGGATATCGAGAACACTTTTCTCCATGAGTAAAGGGAAAAGAAAAAAGTCATGGTCTCCTATATAGAGGTGTGGTCCCCTCCTAACGGTTCTATCTATTCAATAGAAAACAATTTCAGTATAGGACAACTTATACATCAAAATAGTCAACTTTTAGTTCCGAACAGAAACCATTCTGATGGGGGGAATTTGATGGGTCATGAACATTCTTCCAAGGGAAGAAACTACCCCCACTATTGCAAATGAATTGTAGAAGGATGCATGTACTCCTACAATTATAGAAAGGTGAATATACTTAAATTGACATGCAATCTTCATAAGAAACTTGAAGGAATTCATTTTATTGAATCATTTCAAGTGGCCTGCATACCATCTCTTATACTTTTATGTGGTCTAGGTGGATCTCAAAAAACCAGGTACACGGAACGATCCGCACATTGTTGGCCCAGGAGGCGATGGCCGGCGAGCAAGGGAAACCCTGAACTGAGTTGCCGATGGATTCATACGTGTGAGGTCCATATGTGAACTGTGCTGAAAAATCATCAATTCATGGATGAAGAGAACATGTAGGGTTCCACAAACAATTATCACAAACCAAAGCCTCCAAAAACCCAGGTAGACCAACTCTTCCTTGGGTCAGGATATTACTTCAATGGGCCTTGAAAAATGGTGTCTTGTTCCCAATAGATACCATTGCTCTGATGCATTATAAAAGAAGCACAATATATGTATGAGATCAATACAGGGAGAAGAACAGAGGGAAGGAAGGATGAAAAAATATTGAGTGAGACTCATAGGTTGGGAGAAAGAGTTTGGAGAAGACTTTTTCATCCGTCTTGTTTCAACAACGATGCTTGAACCATGAGCCACTCCCTCCATAGATACAACCGGCTACAAACCATAGTATGGTGGAACTAATAAATATTAATAGATCTATGAACCTAACAAGAGAACCGCAAACCGGATTCTTCTCACGGATGAACTCTTCATGAATTATGATCTCTCTGACCCTCCTTCAATATGGTGCTCCACAGAGCATACCACTACATGGACTAAACTTGATGTCTTGTACTGCATGAGTATGTGGATAGAATTCAAAGTGGTGTGATGGGAAACATACATCTATGTTACATAGTTTTCTATACCCATGCCCACGTACCACAACAATACGCAGACGAACCATCTACTTGCATACCTATATGGTATGCAATGCCTCCCCCAACATGCATAAAAAGTCAGTACGCATAATGGGTTGTTTTGGGTATCATTTCCTTAGATTCTAACCTCACCCCTAAACTACCATCCAGTCCTCCATGATCCATCTGTTAACCAGTCCTATGACATCAGGACAAAGCCTCCTCCAAAGACACCAAACCTGTATGATCATACCATTGGGAGCATCATTGTGCCCCATTGAGTCTACATACCCATGGTAAGCAGAGTCACGAAGGCTCTCCCCAAAATCATGCAGGCGTCGGGAATGTCTGTGGGTCTACATTACCATAGTAACCTAGAGTCCAACCATGGGACACTGAGGTGATCCTCCCCGTTCTAGGGATTAAGGGTGATCACATTCATTTTAATTCAATGAGGAATAGTGATCTATCGAAGGGGTTATGTTTACTCCCCCCTTTCCTGAGGAATAATATCCTCACATTCCCAGAACATTCTCTAAGGCCCTCCCACTGAGGTAAGTCCCCGATATTCTAAGGAAGGGCTGGATGACCTTAAATATCATTCCACATTGAAGGGTTCAACACATAGCACCCTCTCCAACGATCGCCCCAACCTCTACCACTGCGGGCTCTTCCTTCCCAACCAACCAAGGACGAGGCGTGTCCATTGATGAATATTGAACATCCTCTTTTTTCTCAAACTGAGCATGAATCACGTGGGGTTATAGGTTTTTGTGGGTTACAACATCCACGTGATTTTGACCTATGAGAAATCTAATTATTCGTATAAATATGATATGTAGGATTCATACCAGAAGGCTCAAGATGGAAAGGGTTCCCATCCAAAATGGTCCACCCAACCATGTCCCTTAAATGGACATCGTCAATGAGTAATCCCCACAAAATCTGAACATCGTGTGGTTTGATTCGTCTCTTAAGGATATGTTGGAAACACATCTTATGGGTCCGAACCCAGCATCAATTCACTTTCTGTCCCCACTTGATGATGATAAACATCAAAGCACCTTATTATATGGCCCAAGCCTGCATCATCTCTGTAGAATCAAGCATATATATTCCTAAGACGATCCTAGAAACCAATGGTATCCCATGGACACAATCATTGGGAATGAACAAAGGATTCACGAACATATGAAAAAGACTTAAATATGTATGAGATTCATGAAATAGGCAACAATCCTCCTTCGGAAGGGTGTAGTGAGCCTGACCTACCATATTTTTCACCAATGGATTCCTTAAGAGTCGTTGGCTAAATCACCAATCAAAGAGCAACTGGAATTGGAAGGAAGTTCCATGAATCCTAGATTCCAGGGTCGTTGGGCACTCCTAGATCCACGAATTAACCCATTGGAGACCATCCAGTGAAATTATATCTGAGAAGGAATGATTTTGTGTGTTCTTGACCCGCTCACAATCACCCGCTGGGACCAATAGTTCCTTCAGTGTTAATCCAACCTTTTTAAATGTAGTATGACGTCGAATGAGTCGAAACAAAGGGAATAGTGAATTTTATGAGAACCCATCTCTATAGAAAAATGGATGGGTGGAGATCCTCTTCATGCCATTTCTGCACCACCTGCTTAATGCTCCACCTCGGAGGTGGACCACATACTCATGATCTCTCTCTCATCATTACACCAATACTTCAAAAGGTGGCCAATTCTAGGTTCTATAATGGCATGCAGCCCTTCTCCACGGTCAGATCTATGAATTCACTTAAAACAACCATGTCTTCCAAATTTCATGAAAACCAATTTCACAAAAAAAACCTCTTTATTTTAATAATTATCAACAAACTTTATCAATGTGTAAAACACATTATTTTAAAATCATCAACTTAAAGTAATCACTATAGTGATTTTTCATAGAATCCATATAATTTCCATAATTTCCAATCCATAAATCAAAAGAGGTTTCCATCATTGTTAACAAATGAATTTCAATAAAAAATTCCTGAAATTTATTTTAATAAAAAAATACTACATTTTCTATTTAATGTAGGTATGAGAGTTAATCCACCTACCTCTAGAAGATTGGTGGAGATATGAACCAAACTATAATTCTCTAGAATCATTCATGGGCCTTGTTACTTTCAATAGATACATAATAACTCATCCAAAACCCCATAAAAATGTAGATATTTCTATAACAAACTAGATATATGGTTTTTGTATGAGGATAAGAGTATATATTAGAATAAAATTGAATAATGATGACTTACTAATGAATTAAGATATCTAAAATTCTTTGATTCACGTAAAAATAACTTCAATATCGAAGGGGTTCATCTATTAATCTTATTGAGAAAAGTGTATTTGAGATCCACAGGCAAAAGGGGATTAATAAGTTTTCAAGGTCTTAATTATGATTAGATCTTGATTTTTTTTGGGTGTTAATGGTTTGCTGCAGGGTTAGGCCACATGATTTGGAAAATCGTACCCCAATCATGTGTTGATACTTCCACAAGACCACGCCTCTCATCGTTGGGTTGTACGACTAGAAAAAATATGCACCATAAATTGTTTTTACTATAATTCAAGTTACACGGTTTCTAATGGACACTCATTTAGTTTTTTTCAAACCATGCACCAATCATTTATCTACATATTTACTCACAAAACATGTTATATGGTTTTCTTGAGTTTGTGAATGGTTTATTCTAAATGTGAACCTCCATAAAAACATCCAAAACAAATATAAAACATTCAAGAACCACTTGAAACTAAACCAAATCATTATTTAATCACAAATTACATCAATAAAGTACCATGTATGTAAACTAAGTGGTGCAACATTTGTGCTATTTTTCATTGCTAATCACCTTAATATTATTTTAATTAACAAATCAATATAAAATGAAACATTTTTTTAATATATTTAATTATTTTTAGTAGCTATAAAAATAGGTTATGTTCAGTTATAAATGGGTTTTTACAATTTGATTAATTTTCTTATCATTGTAATTTTTTTAAAATTTTTAGTTATTGAATAATTTTATAAAATTATTACTAAACATAAACACATTGCAATGTTCAAATAATATAAATATCATGTAAATTAATTAAAAAAACTAAAAGTGGTACATTTTGGATGAAATTTTATGTTAAAAAACAATTTTTGTAAATAAATCATATTATTTATGTATAAGAGTTTTATATTAAAATTACTTTACTATATTGGTTTCATTAATTTTTTTAATTACCCAAATAATAAATTAAATGGGGTGTTCTGTTAAATAATATTTCATTTAATTATTTGAAGCTAATAAAAATATGATTTTAGCAACTTGAATATTATATTTTCTGGAATATAAACAATTAGAAAATTATTTATAACTATTTATTTTTTAAATAAATTCTCAACCCCTAAGGAATAAAAAATATTGATTTTTTGAAAATCATTAAAAGGGTTAAAAGATGGCTAAAACTAAGAGATAAGGGTGAAATATCACCTAAACATGTCAAAATCGTATTTTAGGATGTTATTTCAAATCATATAAATAATATATCATAAATATTCCAATTTTATTTCACATGAATATAGAAATTAATTTATATTAATTTAATACCTTACGTAATTCCAAGGACGTGCCTCTCCTCAATTATACAGGGGAACCTCTTATCCTTCATTTGTCTCATATTTTTTGCACTCTATTTTAGCCAGTACCTCATGTAATCCGTCCAAAAGAACCCCAACCATGTCTTTGAAGGCTTAGTATTAACAAAATACCAGACCTATAATTATTATGATGAAATTAAAAGAGGTTATCTGAGGAGAAGGTATAAGTCCAAATCGATATATTCGTGTTTATTTCTTCTTCTACCACATTAAAATATTCATTAAAATTTTGAAATAATAACATTAGTATCTTATGTATACTTAAATTTTACTATAATTATGGTAAAAAATCATCCTCGTTTTCACTGTATAGTAAATTAACATATTTCTCACACATATGTGTCGATTACCACCTCAAAGAAGTGATTTGATTCAATTTTGATTATTGTTTCCCAATGAATGTTTTATGATAGATTTAATAAATATATATGACCTTAAAGGTAGAATTAACATTTTCAAAGGATAAATTATTATCTATATTTTAACATTTTCATCCATTTAAATATTTAAATATCATTCATGCGTATGGGTGGAATACTACCTCCGCAGGTTGATATGAATAATTTTTTATATAATCCATTCATATATGGTTCTAAAATTTAAATTAATTAACTAAATAAAAGAAATCATTATTATTATTTTTTAGATTATCGAATAATGACCCCTTGGACACTAGCAATTCTATCGAAGCTATTTTTTGAATTATGAACCGAATGTCTCCCAAACTTACAGTGTAAACATAACTAATTCTGTAACTATATAAATCATTTTTGAAAAAAAACTGAATGGGATAATTTTAGTAGAATATACATAAATCATTATAATTATTTCTTAAACAATTAATATAATTTTATTATTTGGGAGTTATGTATCATACGACGCAAGACATTAATTTAGGTATGGGAATTCTTTTTTCAATTACCTTTAAGTGATACCTATTAAATATTAACAAGATGATTTATTATGTGTAGTTAATGAACACGCGTATGGATATATTTTATTATTCTATTCTAAAAGAAATTTTGATTTCATATCCATTTCATGATATATTTTTCAATTTCCTTTTGATTCTAAATTTATGAAAGACATAATGGAATTTCCTTAAAAATATTTTAAATATTTTTATGTATTAATTCTGACTCTTTTTATCCCATATTCATATTTAAATTATTTTTTATTGATGGTCTTATTTTCACATAATTGGTTTATCAAATAATTTTTCTATTTCCATTAAAATAATTTATAATGATTTAAAAACGAGATAATCATTTCATTTGGAAAATGAGTCAACTTTTACAAAATATGTAAAAATAATATCTTTAAATGATTAATACATGAAAATTTTGTTCAACCATAATGGATTTTATTATTTATGTAAAATCATATATATTTTTCTAAGATTATTTCATTTAATTTTTTTCCCAATTATTTTGATATTTTGAATCATTTCATTAAAAAGGTATATTTTTCTTAGTTTATGTGAAGACTAAAATTATATTCCATATGTGTTCAAAAGAGTATTTTATGTCTTAATGATTTAAATGTATTATTTTATTATATTTCTGTATGTTATGGTCCTTATATGATTTATGAATATGGGTGATCCTGATAAAGTTCTCAATTTCTTTGTCTAATGGTTTTGTTCTTCGTAGAATTGTATTAGAATAAACTGATTATTTAATTCCATTTATATGGATTCTAATAAGGGTTCAATGAAAATTATTTCCAAAAGAAACCTACATGATTTTTATTTTTTTTAATGAGTTCTCAAGGAAATACTTTGATAATATAATTTAAGAAAAGAAAATTTTGTTTAAAGGAATCATTATTCCAATTAAAGATAAAAAGTTATGTTTTCAAGATAATGCCTTTAATGGGTTCTCATTTTTTAATGTAAAACCTCATGATTATGAATTGTAATCTATTTATTCTTATAAAATAATGAAAAAAACTCTAGGTAGTAAATTGGAATTTTTTTGTGTAGATAAACGACAAATTATGATCAATTTTTTTATTTTGAAGGAAAATTCCGTTATATGACCTCATTGCTTTAAAAAGTACTAATAACAACCATTTAATCATATTATATGTCCCATATCGAGATTTTTTTCGGACATCCCATGATTTCAAATGTATTTCACTAGGGTTAAAGATGAGTAATAAAAAAGAATATGTCATGTCACAACGGCAAAATCACGATTTAGCGGCAATTTTTTTTCCGTTTCACGGTGCTTTAAACCGCCGCGAAATAGATTGGTGGCGGTTTTGAAAAACCGCCGTGAAATCGTGCATCGGGAAACTATTTTGCGGTGGTTATTAATTTTTTTTATTTATTTATTTATCTATTGTTTTTTTTAATTTTTTTATTTATTTTTTTTAATTTTTATAATTTGTTTTTTTAATTTTTTTTTTATTTATTTTTATTTATTTTATTATTTTTATTATTATTTTTTTATTTTTTTTTATTAATTTTTTTTATTTTTTTTTTATTTTTTTATTTATTTTTTTATTTTTTTATTTTTTTATTTTTTTTATTTTTTTTAATTTTTATTTATTTATTTATTTATTTATTTTATTTATGTATTTATTTATTTTATTTACATTATTTATTTTATTTATTTATTTATTTTTTTTTTATTTTTTTTATTTATTTTATTTATTTCGTATTTATTTTATTTATTTCGTATTTATTTTATTTATTCCGTATTTATTTTATTTATTTATTTTTTTTATTTATTTTTTTTATTTCATATTTATTTTATTTATTTCCTATTTATTTATTTATTTACTTTATTTTCTTTATTTACTTTATTTACTTTATTTACTTTATTTACTTCATTTGCTTTATTTCCTTTATTTACATTATTTCCTTTATTTACTTTATTTACTTTATTTACTTTATTTACTTTATTTACTTTATTTACTTTATTCACATTATTTACTTTATTTACTTTATTTAGTTTATTTAGTTTATTTAGTTTATTTAGTTTATTTAGTTTATTTATTGTATTTATTGTATTTATTGTATTTATTTTATTTATTTTATTTATTTTATTTATTTTATTTATTTTATTTATTTTATTTATTTTATTTATTTTATTTATTTCATATTTATTATATTTATTTCGTATTTATTTTATTTATTTCGTATTACATTATCTGTCCATACATGCACAAATTATTTGTCCATATTTTTCAAAGACTTTACCACTCCAGCAAGCTCGTCATGTGGTTAATAAACAGAAATAAATATACTTATATATAGTAATTGAAAAAACAAATAATACATAAATAATAGATATAAACTCAATTATAATAAATTATTAATAATAAATAATAAGTAAGGAATAAGGAATAAGAAATAAGAAATAAGAAATAAGAAATAAGAAATAAGATATAAGAAATAAATATAAATAATAAATAATAAATAATAAATAAATATAAATAATTAATAATTAATATATATAAATAATTAATAAATATAAATAATTAATAAATATAAATAATCAATAATCAATAATCAATAATCAATAATAAATAATAAATAATAAATAATAAATAATAAATAATAAATAATAAATAATTAATAATTAATAGATATAAATAATTAATAATTAATAATTAATAATTAATAATAAATAATAAATAATAAATAATAAATAAATGTAAATAATAAATAATAAATAAATATAAATAAATAATAAATAATAAATAATAAATAATAAATAATAAATAATACATCATTAATAAAAAATAAATAATCAATAATCAATAATAAATAATAAATAATAAATATTAAATAATAAATATAAATAATAAATAATAAATAAATATAAATATAAATAATAAATAATAAATAATAAATAATAAATGACAAATAACAAATAATAAATATTAAAAATAAATAATAAATAATAAATAAATATTAAAAATAAAAACTAAATAAAAATAAATAATAAATATTAAATATTAAATAAATATAGATAAAAAATAAGTATAAAAAATAAATATAAATAAATATAAATAATAAATAATAAATAATAAATATTAAATATTAAATATGAAATGAATATAAATAGTAAATAATAAATAAATATAAATAATAAATAATAAGTAAATATATATAATAAATACTAAATAATAAATAAATAATAAATACTAAATACTAAATAATAAATATAAATACTAAATATAAATAATATATAATAAATAAATATAAATAATAAATAATAAATAAATATAAATAATAAATAATAAATATAAATAATAAATATAAATAATAAATAATTTGTAAATATAAATAATTATTTAATATAAAAAACAAAAAATAATAAATAAATAAATAAAAATAATAAATAATATATAAATAATATATAATAAATAAATATTAAATAAATAATAAATAATAAATATTAAATATAAATAATAAATATAAATAATAAATTACTAATAATAAATTATAAATAATAATTAATAAATAATAACTCATAACTCATAAATAATAAATAATAAATAACCAGTATAAAATATTATTATTATTATTATTAATTTATTATTAGTAATAATAATTAATAAATAATAGATAATAAATAATAAATAATACGTAAATATAAATAATAAATAAATAATAAATAATAAATATTAAATATTAAATATTAATTAAATATAAATAATAATTAAATATAAATAATAAATGATAAATAAATATAAATAATAAATAAATAATAAATAAATATAAATATAAATAATAAATAAATATAAATAATAAATGATAAATAAATATAAATAATAAATTAATAATAAATAATATATAATATATAAATATATAAATATATAATAAATATAATTAATAAATATAAATAATAAATATAAATAATAAAAAATAAATAATAAATAATAAATAACCAGTTTCAAATAATAATAATAATAATAATATTTTATTATTAGTAATAATAAATAATAAATAATATATAATAAATAATAAATAATAAAAAATAACTAATAAATAATAAGTAAATATAAATAATAAATAAATATAAATAATAATTAATAATTAATAAATAAAAAATAAAAAATAAAAAATAAAAAATAATAAATAACCAGTTACAAATAATAGATAATAAATCAATTAATGTATATTATAAATAATAAATAATAAAGGAAACACATGAAAAAGTATGAAAAGACGTGATAAGGGATGAAAAATCATGAAAACGCATGAAAACGGATGGAGAAGCATATGAAGAATCGGGCATTAGAACGAATGAGAACGCATGAAATCCCGTGACAAATCTCGAAAACTCCATAATAATTCAACATAATCATCATAATAACCCACAAAAAACCATTGATAAAATAACAAGTCATGGAAACCCAAATAAACAGTAATATATGGAGCAACTGTTAAAACCTCTCAAAACGGTCATAAAGAGACAAAAACATTGGACTCACATTAACAGAGATAACTTATGATCCGAGAGTCCGTTTTAGATCCACGACCTGTCAAATCAAAGATCCTAAAATGATCATCGACCTGAAATGAGAAAGAGTCCGAATGGACAGGTGGATCAGAAGTTACTACCATTAAAAAAAGCTAACGGGGAACGGGTGCTAGAAACGAGGCCTCGAAAAACATAACAAACCCGATACCCACTAAAAAGGCCATAACATATGATCCAGGAGTGCATGTGGGCGCCGTGACATGTCAAACTGAATCTCATGGAATGATCTATGATCTGGTAGGTGGAGGAGTCTGAACTGACTTGCGGATCGAAAGTTAGGTTCGTTTGAAGACAAGTTCGATGGGACACCGGTGACAAAAACTGGGTTTCAGAGGCCTTCGGAGGGGTTTTGGGGTCAAAAAACACGACAGAATCTTACCTCTATTGAATTTGTGCGTATCTATCTTCGCTATGTTCGATTTGATATGTGGTAGAGCCAAAACTGACACCCGGAGCGAATATTATGGCCTTTTAAAGTTGGAGAACTTTTTTCAACTTTCTTATAACTCTAATATCTTTCGCAACTTAGACCGTCTCAAGATTTTGATTATATGTGCCTCTATATCTCTTCATGATCTCTGATTTGACTGGTCGTGGTGCTCCAATAGACGCCCAGATCAAAAGTTATTTCCATTTTAGTGATTTTGGGGTTTCTCATGTTTTTTTTATTTTTTCATTTCATTTCGCGGTGGTTTTACCGAAGCCTTCACTATTTCGAGGCGGTTTTTTAAAAAACCACCACTAATCCTCGAAATAAATTTTTTAAAAAATAATAATAATTTTTTTTTTGGCATTTCGCGGCGGTTTAAAAACCGCCGTGAAATGGTGGCCTGAATTGCGTTTAGCAGCGGTTTTTATAACCACCGCAAAAAAACCGCAGCTAAACGGCAGTTTTTTTGTAGTGTGTTAAATGTAGTGATATTTTTTCATTAAAAAAACATGTTTTAATTAAAAAGTTTTATATTGTAATAATAATTGATACTAAGTTGATGTTTCTAGTTTTTCATACATGGTTTTGTTTTATATGAGTATGTTATGACCATATTTTTAAATATATAAACCATAAAGATTTAATAAATGTAATAAAATGAATTAGTTACCTATTACTCAATAATATATAATTCTATAAGGTCTTGTCCTTATACCCATCCCATTATTTGTTCTGATCCCAATACTGAAACCATGTCCTCATCAGTTAATAAATAAACTTATTCAAATTATCAACATACATCAATACATAAATCTATGTATTTTCCACTCACTAGATAGTTCCTAATCACATCCTTCCAACCACTGACATGAAATTGAAACTCCAATAGGTTTGAGGGTATCAAATGTTCCACGAGAAGAATTTATCAATATTTTATAGAAATAAGTTTCACACAATCATTCCATATATGTTGTTATCCCCCCAAAAAATTTCAATTATTCTAAATCCTTATGCACCAAACTGCTAAGGCACTGTTGTTAATATAAGATTGAAACATAACAACATCACCCATTATATTATGATAGAACAATCTCGTGTGCCCAAAAATAGGATTTCTAAACATCATGATTCCTCAATGGTGTAATTTCTAATTTTCATACATGAATCTATCCACAATACCTATGTCTCAACTCACATATACTATGATCAATAACTATACTCTCTACCACATGACTCTCATGATCAGACCCACTACATATTCTACACCAATCCAATTGTATTTTCATGATTCCACTGGTTCCCTATATAAATATTTGATATACTACTACATTCCTCAACACTTAGTCCAAACCACATGGATTATTCAAATTATGTTGAATCATGTAGTTATTCCATCACATTTCTTATTCAATGAGAGGTTTTATCTCATCACATCCAAGAGCATACAATATAAATTCTATAACATCGTAGGTATTTATAGAATAATACATTTTTATATCTACTAATATTTTTAAATAATATATTATTTTTATGTTAATGGTGATGCTTATTATGATAACATACTCGACACACAATAATGTGTTTTTTCGATGTCTTACATTACACACAACACTGTCTTATAACAAAAAAACAATATAACAATATTATCATAATTTTAATTGGTAGTTAACACCTAGACATTGTATTGGTTAGAATGAATAGAACTAACTAAAACAAGAATAATTTTTTTAATTGTTTTTACATTTATCCAAAAAAAAAATAGCCTTAAAATCAGATTGAATCCGGTTTTAAGCATAAAATATTATACAATTTTTTAAAAGGCCATTTTACCTCGTTTTGATGGAGAATCTTGTCTTAAATATATTTTTGGTCACTTTTATATTTTCTATTAGAAAAATAAACGTCTTATAAAGTAAAAGGGACATAATAATTGACATTGGTTTAAATTTGGTATTTTTATGATAAAATTCAATTATTAATGAATAGTGAAAATTGCTCATTTTATTTCAGATCTTCATTTTTGTATAATTTATTTATAATGTTATGTTATATTTTTAATAGGTTTTAATTTTTAATTGGATTATGTTGTTATAATTTAATCCAATTTTGGATGTTGGATATAATTTCACATTTAAATCGGATTTAAACACATGTCAATCTTTTGATAGTTTTAACTACTTAAAATCCTACTCTTTGGTTTTGACTATGAGAATTAATTTTAAATTAATTTTTAAAATTTCGATATTTTGAATTCAGAAAAATGGAATCCATATTTGGAACTATAAGTTCAAATTTTTTTAAATTATTTCCGTTTATTTTCAGATATTATGAATAATAACTTTATAATTATTATTATTTACCATGGTTAAAGGGTAACTCAGGTAAATAAGGGTAAAATAATAATATTATAAAAATATAAAACAACCCTAACATGGGTATTAATCCTATTTGATGATATATTTCATAACATGAGCATCCTTCGGTTGAATTTAGGACCACAGGGAGCCACTTGGGTGTGATAATGACATATTATAATATTTATTTTAAATAAAAGTGAAATATAACATAAACATGCACCTCCTAAATAAAATAATTTTAATTTCATTTATATAAATACTAAATTCACCTATAAATAGTAATTAAGTTGACAAAATGATTTCAATCATCATGTTATTTTATTTATATTTTTTAGACAGTATACAACTAAATATATTTATGACTCAATGATGATGCATTGATTACCTTATTGGTGAAAAAATCAAATAAATGACATTGTAAATATTAAAATAATTGAATATTTATTATTAAATCCATGAATTTTATGGATTAAAATGAAATTTTATATTGGATTTAATTATTTTGGTTCTATTTAATAATGTTTTATGACTTTATTAAAAAAATCATTTTCTAAATAGTGTCAAATTTGACATAGATTAATTTTTATAACAAATACCATTTTATTAAATGATATAATGGTCATTAATGTGTCAAATTTGGAAATCAGACATCTATAATGTTAAATATTTCTCTAAAAATAATATTTAGATTCTCTTGTGATTTTATAGTAATTATATTTAGCATATAGTGTAAAATTACATGAAGACCTGGAAAGAGTTAATTTATTTAACAAAGGGTTAAAGATAAAGCATAATGTTAATTTTGTTACTAAACTTGTTTAAACCCCTTTATTTAAGTCTATTTATACCCATTCTCATATGGTACTATAAATGAATCACATTTTTTCTTTTAGAATTTGAATATTAATTTATAATAATATAATATTTTGAGAAATTCCTAAAGCACCCCTCCTCCCTCTCATAAAAGGCCACCACCCCTACCCACTCACTCACACCCCTCAATCCCCTTATATCATCCAATATCATCTAAAATAATCTCTCATAATCCATCCCTTAATCTTAGAATCATTTCGTCAAGTTGAAGGCTATTCAATAAAGCCTTTTGTCTAAAATCCAAAGGAGTTACCCGATTTAGAGGTAACGTCTCCTCTAATGCTCATTTCCCTTATTTTTTATATCCAGCCATGTAAACACTCCTTATTCCATTAATTTATCACAAAGAAGTATTATAAATATACTAGGTTGTTTTTATGATATAATTTAGTCCTACACTTACACACACCTCCATCTAATGGATTTAGAACATATCATTTCTGTGTGTGGCGATATACTACCTCATGAAACAATGATTGTTCAATTTTATCCTATAACATTGATGTTGTACATTATTATGGATGTTTATTTATATGGGTTATATATATGATATTTATATTATCTATATTCTTTTGTAATTTTCATTTAGAACATAACATTATTCTTTTTATTTGTATAAATATGATAATTTCATTTGGGGAACTGTGGACTACCACCCCCTCAATGTGATATGTCTCGTTCATGATATACATATAACGAAAAAAAGAAGGATTTAGTCAACCTATATATCATAGATAACAGATATATTATACTGTAATTATAATAATCGTATTTATCTAATAATTCTCATTATATAAATGTGACAAATAACTGAAGGTAGTATTCTTGCGTACGTACGACCCACTTTGTACCTGAACGATGCATTTCATTTCATATCTCCAAATATTATGGATTATTTTAAATATATATATTTATATTTATGATATTTATATGTTATTTAAATCATGATTATCATTCTGCAAATGTTGGAGTTATGACCATATGGACAATTTTTAATCCTAACATGATCATTTTTTGACTTAAGTGTTGAATAGAAACTAAATATCCTATATAAACATAAATAATTAAGTAATTTTAATAACAAGTTAATAAGTGATATAAAAGGAAGAACAAACTAGAAAAATGATCTAAAAAATGTGTAAATTAACTTATGTTTATTATTCAGTAAGATTATGAATGAATGAGACAAGTCGGAGTCAAGGTAAGAGACTTCTTCTCTATCTCATTTCATTGGGGCATATATTTATGTTATGCACCAATATTTTATAATGAGGTGAATATAAAACCTTTTTACTAAATATATTCTGAATAATTACATTATCATTATATTTAATTTTTTATAATGTAATTTTGTACTAATATGTATTCAATTGCTTCTTATGTGGTAAAGAGGTTCTTAACTTCTATTTCCTTTCATGTTCTCTTTTATGTTGTATATCATTTAAATTTCCATACCTTGTTTTTATTTACTTTTTACTATATCTCTATAATATATTATGATTCATTTTCTTATGGTATTCTCTTTCCCCTCTCTTTTTAATATTTTATATGACCTTGTTATATAGCTGTTATAATGAAAACATTTCTTCTAAAAATCTCTCTATTTTTCTGAAGAACAACTTTTATCTTGTTCCTAGGATTTCCAAAACCCATTCCATTTCTAGGGTTATTTAAATGGACATAAAATTATATATTTTATTCTATAATCTAAATACCTAAAACCATATTTTCCTTTTTGTGGGTTATATATTGCATAATGATCATTTTTCTATGCACTTTTTAAAACATCTCCATTTTGATATGAAACCCATTTCTTTTATTATCATCTGTTTATTTATGAAATGTCTAATTATATATATGTGCACACATGAATATAAATACATAATATGTTTTCAACTTGATAGCACTTCAATTCATTGGGTAAATAAATTAATATCTACAGATGAAACATTTTACAATATCATGGTTAATAATCTTGTTATTTTTTTCAACACCTTGGGGATGAACATTGGTGATATGACACCTTTGGGATGAACTTTGGTAATATTCCTATGAATATATAAATTAAATTTTGTATCCAAATTTAAATTTCATGATATATGTTCTTAATTTTATGATATTCTGCATTCTCATTCCCTTTTTAACGTCCTCATGTTCTTATTTATATCTAGTATGATCACATGTAAAATATTTCACTTGTTTTCCATTACTAAGACTTCTGTGCTCATCCCATGTTTTTAAATGTTTTTCGTAGTTATTTATATTTTTATGGACAATTAATATTCTATGATATAATTATTGAATGATTTTTCTTGAAAAGAAACCATGTTACATTTTAATAGTATTTGTTTCATAAGAAACGGTAGTGTGTAGACTTATCTACTATGTAATATTTGATGTTTATGTAATATGATATCACAATTCCCTCAAATTCTAGACAAAAAAGATATTAGGGAATGTATGAAATTATTTTCTAGGGAAAAGTTATTATAATAATTCATGTTTAAGGTCGGGTCCTTATAAAATCTATTCAAATCCCCATGATCCGTATGTTATTTTATCACCAAAAAATAGAAACCTTTTATCATTCACCACTCATAAATCAGTTAATCAATTCTTAGTATTTAATTCACATATGAACATCCCAAATAGATATCTGAGTTGTAATGATTCCCATCATATTGTTATATAGGGTAACTCTCACATCCACTAATAGATTTAAAAAATGTTACTCTCATGTCATCTTGAATCATTTTGTACCTGATCCCAAGTGTGATAATTTATTAAATTACATTGGAATCAGTTGAATTGATTCCAAAAACATGATGTGTTAACGAGTCTTTGAATCTAACCTAATTTTAATCCATGATATTTTTTATCAATCTCTAATCAGTATCTACAACAATCCTTCCAAGCCTTTCATCCCTAGTTGATCACTATGTTCACCCTTAAATTTTCACGATTAGTTCCCCATAACCCACACACAATATATGTTATCTAATTACCACACTATTTGTCTCAAGGAAATATATTATCTAAATAAATAAACATATAATTTTATACAACTACAACCATCATGTATCAAAATTTATTCCAAATTGATTCAACCATGAGTTATATCCAACCATCTCTATGTCTTCATTCATACTCAGATAGTTTTCCATGTCTACCATTAATGTTAGTCATAATATTAAAGGCATGAACCATGTATCATGTCACAAATCACACCTAGGGGAACTCACTTTCCTATACAAATAGTCAATCAAATGTTAACCAAATTTCATTACCTCCCAATAAATTTTATATCATTTTTTTCATATCTAAGGGATTCTATGTTTTTAAGATAACACCTCTCATGTGATACACTATATATATAAAACCATCTACCTATGAATTGGAAATCAAATATGTTACTCTATTAACACACTTTTCATGATAATATGATTTGTGGTATATCACCATTTCTAAGCACTCACACATAGTTCATGGAGCATAAAATTTTTTCGTAAAAAATTATTAATAAAAATATTTTATTTTTTATCAAATAATGTACTAAAATAAATATTTATGTCGACCATACTAGGTAATTTATTAATATATTGAATTCATAAACCATTATTTCTTTATATAGATTATGGATCATCATACACATATTCATATAAAATACAGCATACACCAATGATTCATATCTAGTTAGTATTTATATTTAGTTTTAGTTAATTAGAGAAGCAAATATATATATATATGTATTGGTAATACATAAAATAAGTTATTGTTTACTCTTTGAGTTATCAAAACCTATTTCTTTTGGTTTCTATTTTTTAACCACATATAAGAAAACACATTTCAAGTGAAGCAATCTTCCAAATATAATGCACGAACACAAGCCGCTAGAAACATTGGGATAAACGAAAACAATTAACCATAAATCAAAACCCATTAAATCAGGTATCATACAAAAAAAATACACTATAATTACAAAAAATAAGAACATAAATCAAAACACCTTAGAAACATGGATTTCAAATGACACGTTTTCTAACCTAGAAAAAATACAACATTCATCCCGTGTTCTGACCTATATCATGTTCATAAAACAAATCCTATCTAAAATTTTTACAAAAACATAAATTTGTTAACACATTTTAATATCCTCATTTTGATCTCATCCAACATGAAAAAACATAGGTCACTATGTGATCATAGGCACACGATCATGTACACCAGAGGGAGATGAATAAGAGAAAGTGTCAAATAAAATCATGTGGCATAGACTATTCCTGTCATGAACCGAATCTGGTCACCTTCCAACTCGGCACCCGACCCGGTCAATGGCAAGACCCGAAGGGTGTTCCCGATCCCCACGGGATGGCACAAGTTCTCGGGTATCATAAAATGAAAATTGGGAACGATTTACCCGAGTTTATAAACATAAAACAACAAAAGAATCCAATGAAACAAATCTGTATTTTTCAAACCAAACAATCTTTTACAAAAAATCAGAACTGAATTACATGGCTTAAAACAACTCAAAAGGTCTATACAAAAGTTACAAATCCATATAAGGACAGCCCAAGAACCCTCATGGCAAGGGGCACCGCCCACAAGCCACCTCCACAAGACTTCCCCACCAAGGACCTGCTAGAAACCCGAACCACTGGAACAAAAAAAACTGTACCCAACCTGCGACAACAAAAACAACCATGTCTACTTAAACCCAAGGGTGTAAGTAGGGTGTGAGCCAATGCCCAGTAGGATACCACCACTAAGAGATTCCATGTGATAAACATTTAAAGACAAAAAGAATGCAAGTTTTCAAAAACATGAAAAGCTAGTTAAAATTTCTAAAAGATGCTACTTTGAATAAAAACAGTTTTCAAGTGGGCTATCATTAAGAATCAACACTTTTAAAAAAAATTCAACACTACTGAATTTTCCAGCCAACTATACCGTATGCCGACGGTAAGTACAAAATAAATAATGAGCACAAGAAATAGGAAGTAACACCTAGGCACTAGCTAGTTGTGGGTCCCAGGTACCTCGTATCTCGGTGAGAGTAACCATCAAAAATATCCATTCTCGTGCACGAGCCACTAGTAGGGAACATACCCAGAACCTAGTGGTCCCCAATCATCATCATCATAGTTTAGTTAGAGTTGTAAGCGTCAATCTTGCTAAGTGAAACTGAGGCCAAACCTCACGGATTCACTAGCATACTAGTACACGTCCACCCACCTAGATACCCAGGTTTTCCCCTTGTGCTCAAACATGTTCAACACGTCAAGAAATGTACATTAAACATGAAAATATCATTTCCACATCAAAAATTCACCAAACAGCCCATATGTATACCACACAAGTCACAAAAATCCATTTTTCATTCAAAATGATTTTGAAATCCGAATCACACCAAAATAGCCCACAATACATTTCACATCTCTTCAACACTTCCACAAAACCATTAAAAAATTTTATAAAACAATTATAAGATATTTAAACTCATATAACAGCCCACACACATGGAATATAACACTTCTTTCATATTCAAAAATTCAATTTTTCACATCACACTCACACAAAACACTCCACATCACATTCACATCACTTTCACTCCAAAATATCTCCTTCAAACAATTTAATAAAATATTTCCAAGATGATACATATCACATAACAGCCTTTTCACAAATGAAATGGACCTTTTAAAAATATACTCCTACCAAAAGAGTTTGCTGATATAGTTTCACCTATTACACAACCCAATAAAGCATTCAAAACTTTCATAAAACAATTATAAAGAGTATACCCAAACTTTGCACATAAAATCCATTTCAAAAATCCCTTTTTAAGCCAAAAGCACACCAAGAACCTACCAAAACAGAATTGGAAGCCCAATAAACATGAAATAATCCACATTCAAATGTTATATAATCACATTTAATAATATCACAAAAGGTACCCATGAGAACACACAAATCCATAAAACACATTCAAGGAGTATAACAAGGTTATACAAATAAAACCATTCAAATACACCCCATTTTTAGGACCACATGGAACTATATCATTACCTAACCATAATTGGCAGCCCCTTTCAACAACTAATAAATCACTTCCACATTTTAGAAAACTACCACAAGATATAAAACATGAAATACATTTGAAAAATACACACTTCAAGCAAAAATGTAACTTTAAAAACAAATGCTTTACTACTGCAACCAAAAATGGTTTTCTCATAATGCACAGCAGATAAGGAACATGAAAAATTATTAAATCAAGCAAACTAACTCATCATTAAATGGTTACCCACGGAATCACCTACCGAATGTGTCGAAACACTCAAATATTGGGACGAAACATCAACTGCATGACCGCCGCACCTCAAGGAAGTAAAAAAGAAACCTAAAACCTCAATATTTCACCCAAAATACAGTAATTTAGAACCTATGAACGAACCCTAACTTCTGGAATTTTTTTATAATTCAAGAATTAGGGAAGAAACCCTAAGCAATTTGAATGAGGAAAGAAATAGACTCACCTACTTGAAGTATCCTGAATTAATCACTCCAAAAACAATAGTTTCTGAAATTGAAAACAGCCAAAATTTAGGGATTATTCTAACAAGATATAGGAGGTAATTTGGGAAGTGTAATGGAGGGGAAAAAGTAAGAATTGAGAGAGTTAAGAAGGGATGAAGTTACCTCTTCAATTATGGCCGATTTGAGACACCCTATGAAGATCAGCCCTAATTCGCGATATCAAAGAGCACCATGGAGGGGGGGAAGGCAATGGGAGCGCGCCTAGGTTTCTTAGGGTCGAGTGGGAGGTGTAATCACCGAAAAAACGCAAATATTGAAGGAGATATTAAAAATTTAAAAATTATTTTTAATGCAGGAAATGGGCCTTCGGGCAGGCCCAATATCTTAAATAAAAACTCATATCCACCATGATTATGGATTTATAAAGGCTCCAAATTTATATTTTGTTGTTAATAGGTCAGAGGAGACCATTTAGGAATTGGAATGAAGTAAAAATATAAAAAAATAAAAAAAGTTATAAAGGAAACTAATTTTATTTTTAAATCTAGAATTGGGCTCGCGGTTTGGCCCAATTCATGAAAACTCGTCTATTTCTCCATAAAACCTTTGGAAACCATCCAAAACAAAAAATGAAAGGGAAATAAATGAAATTTAACTTCAAAATAATTCATGTATGTGACAATTCTCCCCACCATGAAAACTTTCCGTCCCCGGAAAGCTACAGAAAGGCCAGATACGAAAGCCAAACCAAACTGATAAACCAAGATGTACTCCCTTTCCAGGTTTCGCCCCCAAAGGCCAAAACACTTCCATTGATCAATTAAGGAAGAAATAATTCACAAAAAAATCATACACCACTTTCCTGAAACAATCAATCACATTCAGGCTTTATCCCAAAGGAAAACACCTCAAACACTATCAGAACAAGACTCAAGCAATTCACTCAAACGAACAACAACATCGAACAAGGTTACACATACCTTGCTATAACTAAACCATTGGGCACTGTCTAATCTCAATGGTTACTCAAGGAAGATTTAGGCAGATTGATAGATCCAAATGAGACTACATACCACTAATCCTTGACCATGGATAAATCTAAGTTATCGGTACGGAAAAAAGGCTCCCCACCATAAGAACCAACAATCTTAATCGACCAGCATGGGCCGGTACAGAAAGACCCCAAAATATAAAGTGTTGGGACGACCACATGGTTAGTCTGCATGGTTTGGGAAACCAGGAACTAACAGTGGAGATTCTTCTATTTACATGGTTTTTTGGGGGGGCATGGTCACTACTGACCAAGTGTAAACCGTGTGGTCAACCTGTCTAGCCAAACTTCATACCTTTCTCTAAAGACTCAATGGAAACCAAAGTGGGAGGGAACAACATTGTGTGATGACATGGGTACAAGACCCTCCACCTATTTCCACCGAACGGGAACAACTGAAGAAATATGATGACACCATAGGTTTAAACTCTTATTGTCTTTCATATTGAGGATATGACTTTTCACAAGGGTTTAAATGACACTGGGGTTTCCCCTGACTACGCGCCAGCTTCTCTCCGGGACCTATGGCTGGAGCTCAAAATATAGAAGCATCTTCGGCCTCGCAGTTAGGCTTTGGAAACCACCTAAATGAGAATTCTTCTTTCATTGAAAACAACAACTACACTGTAATCCCCCCGATAAGTTTTTTTTTCCAAGACATAACACATTCCAAACTCACTTTACCCTAACTCGATATTTCACTGAAACAAGGGATTAGAATATGTACACACATCATACCTTATTTGTTCGGGTGAGAAACAATAGAAGTAAAGAACACTTATACTCACCTTCCACTAAAATGGAATATTTTTTTTATGTTTTTTTTTCATGGGAGACATTCTCCCAACATAATAGAGACTCTCAGATGATCGCCTAACTTTCACCTTATAGTCAATCGAGCACATGCCATCACAAGGAATCACCGAACATGACCATTGCGACTGATATAAACAATGAATAGAGAGGTAACTTGTACAACATCCCAAAACAACACACAATTCTAGAAAGTGGCCATAATATCCTCTCATGACCAGATTTCCCACAATAGTAGTTTAACATAAACTCCTTCTTCGAAGAGACTATGAAGGACCGAGAGTTCCTCTTAGACACTATCCAAATACTCATCCATGCTAACAAACCCAGAACACTTCCACCTTCGAAAAATTAGGAAACTTAAGAGGCTAAGGTCACTTTCAACCATCCATAATCAATCTTCCACTACAAGAGGATACACAAAACCAATAAAGGAAAGGATGTATACTCAATCTAAAAATCTCAAGAAATGGATTCCTTATATTGATCAACTGGAAGATTTTCCAATGGAGAAACAATCTGGGTTGCGCTTCAGTTATGCATTAACCTTTAATGGGGGTGTACCTTATCCAATGGGAGAACCCGAGGACCCAACCAACCTGGTCCATTGGTCAAAACAAGCCATAAACCAGATCCAAACACATGAAGGGAACTATCGTAAAGGCATCCCAAAACATTTTTCAAAAGAGACCACTAACCGTCCCTACAACACAGCTTACCGACCAAACACAAACCCAAAACACAGTTCAAACAGAAGGGGTTCTTGTAATCAAAACATCCCACAACATCAACATTTTCAAAAACCCATAATACAAACCATACAAAAATATTCATCAAGACATAATGTTTTTCTTTAAATGTAATTCTTTGAGAACAAACAGTTTATCAGTAAGCATATCCACCAATGGTACCCCATGGGACTCACACATGCATGTTTTTATGCCACACCAGACACCCTCCTCATATCCATCCCGGCACTCATCCAGTCATGCCATCAACCATCCATCATCCCATATAACCCCATGCATGTGGTCGCTAATGGAAATACCAAAGGTTAAAACAAAAATTCTTTCCACTTTTCAAAACCAAAACGGTCAACCAACACATCCTTTTTTTCTCACAACTGCTAACTATGAGATCAAAATCCCAACTCACATCTTACAAAAATTTTCAAAAAGTCACAAACATTTAGAAAATAACTCACTTTCAAGATATTCACATCAATTTCAAAACATCTCATCCCATTAAAACACACTCTGATTGTTTATAAAACTCTATTGGAAACACTTTTCAAAACCAACATCAATATAGTTCCTACTTTCAAATAGGTGTAAGCACACCATTTTATATTTCAAAACAATTCTGAAAATTAAGTTCCGCCATTTCATAAACCAAACCATTCCCTCTTTATTTGAAAATAATTTGACAAAAACATTACACTTCTTAAAACCAAAGTGCTAAGGTTTCAAAACCTAAGCACAAAATAGTGCAAGAGGAAACTAGTTTCAGTGGGTGACTTGGAAATATGGTTGGCAGCCATATTCCAATCACCCCACTGTCACAGAGAGTGTTCTAGGGAATATCCTTGGCTCCACATGTCTTGCCAGGCCTTGCGATCTCACTAGGACCATTAACCCAACACTCTTTTCATTTCCCTTAATCATCATCGAACCAAGAAAACCAGAGGACTTAGATAAATACCGATTTCTCTTGGAAACGTGAATCCCATTATGAGGTGTGGTGATCAGGCACACTACCCATAACTAGAATTCCATGTCCCTACAATCCTAACTCCATAATATCCTGACTCTTCCCCAAATAACATGACCCATAGAGTTAACCTGAACCTCCTCTGATACCATTTTGTCACGAACCGAATCTGGTCACCTTCAAACTCGGCACCCGACCCGGTCAATGGAAAGACCCGAAGGGCGTTCCCGATCCCCACGGGCTGGCACAAGTGCCCGAGTATCATAAAATGAAAATTGGGAACAATTTACCCGAGTTTATAAACATAAAACAACAAAAGAATCCAATGAAACAAATTTGGATTTTTCAAACCAAACAATCTTTTACAAAAATTCAGAACTGAATTACATGGATTAAAACAACTCAAAAGGTCTATACCAAAGTTACAAATCCAAATAATGACAGCCCAAGAACCCTCATGGCAAGGGGCACCGCCCACAAGCCACCTCCACAAGACTTCCCCACCAAGGACCTTCTAGAAACCCGAACCACTGGAACAAAAAAAACTGTACCCAACCTGCGACAACAAAAACAACCATGTCTACTTACACCCACGGGTGTAAGTAGGGTGTGAGCCAATTCCTAGTAGGATACCACCACTAATAGATTCCATGTGATAAACATTTAAAGACAAAAAGCATGCAAGTTTTCAAAAACATGAAAATCTAGTTACAATTTCTAAAAGATGCTACTTTGAATAAAAACAGTTTTCAAGTGGGCTATCATTAAGAATCAACACTTTTAAAAAAAATTCAACACTACTGAATTTTCCAGACAACTATACCGTATGCCGACGGTAAGTACAAAATAAATAATGAGCACAAGAAATAGGAAGTAACACCAAGGCACTAGCTAGCTGTGGGTCCCAGGTACCTCGTATCTCGGTGAGAGTAACCATCACAAATATCCATTCTCGTGCACGAGCCACTAGTAGGGAACATACCCATAACCTAGTGGTCCCCAATCATCATCATCATAGTTTAGTTAGAGTTGTAAGCGTCAATCTTGCTAAGTGAAACTGAGGCCAAACCTCACGGATTCACTAGCATACTAGTACACGTCCACCCACCTAGATACCCAGGTATTCCCCTTGTTCTCAAACATGTTCAACACGTCAAGAAATGTACATTAAACATGAAAATATCATTTCCACATCAAAAATTCACCAAACAGCCCATATGTATACAACACAATTCACAAAAATCCATTTTTCATTCAAAATGATTTTGAAATCCGAATCACACCAAAATAGCCCACAAAACATTTCACATCTCTTCAACACTTCCACAAAACCATTAAACAATTTTATAAAACAATTATAAGATATTTAAACTCATATAACAGCCCACACACATGGAATATAACACTTCTTTCATATTCAAAAATTTAATTTTTCACATCACACTCACACAAAACACTCCACATCACTTTCACATCACTTTCACTCAAAAATATCTCCTTCAAACAATTTAATAAAATATTTCCAAGATGATACATATCACATAACAGCCTTTTCACAAATGAAATGGACCTTTTAAAAATATACTCCTACCAAAACAGTTTGCTGATATAGTTTCACCTATTACACAACCCAATAAAGCATTCAAAACTTTCATAAAACAATTATAAAGAGTATACCCAAACTTTGCACATAAAATCCATTTCAAAAATCTCTTTTTAAGCCAAAAGCACATCAAGAACCTACCAAAACATAATTGGAAGCCCAATAAACATGAAATAATCCACATTCAAATGTTATATAATCACGTTTAATAATATCACAAAAGATACCCATGAGAACACACAAATCCATAAAACACTTTCAAGGAGTATAACAAGGTTATACAAATAAAACCATTCAAATACACCCCATTTTTAGGCCCACATGGAACTATATCATTACCTAACCATAATTGGAAGCCCCTTTCAACAACTAATAAATCACTTCCACATTTTACAAAACTACCACAAGATATAACACATGAAATACATTTGAAAAATACACACTTAAAGCAAAAATGAAACTTTAAAAAAAAAATCTTTACTATTGCAACCAAAAATGGTTTTCTCATAATGCACAGCACATAAGGAACATTAAAAATTATTTAATCAAGCAAACTAACTCATCATTAAATGGTTACCCACGGAATCACCTACCGAATGTGTCGAAACCCTCAAATATTGGGACGAAACATCAACTGCACGACCGCCGCACCTCAAGGAAGTAAAAAAGAAACCTAAAACCTCAATATTTCACCCAAAATACAGTAACTTAGAACCTATGAACGAACCCTAACTTCTGGAATTTTTTTATAATTCAATAATTAGGGAAGAAACCCTAAGCAATTTGAATGAGGAAAGAAATAGACTCACCTACTTGAAGTATCCTGAATTAATCACTCCAAAAACAATAGTTTCTGAAATTGAAAACATCCAAAATTTAGGTATTCTTCTAACAAGATATAGGAGGTAATTTGGGAAGTGTAATGGAGGGAACAAAGTAAGAATTGAGAGAGTTAAGAAGGGATGAAGTTACCTCTTCAATTATGGCCGATTTGAGACACCCTATGAAGATCAGCCCTAATTCGCGATATCAAAGAGCTCCATAGAGGGGGGGGAAGACAATGGGAGCGCGCCTGGGTTTCTTAGGGTCGAGTGGGAGGTGGAATCACCGAAAAAACGCAAATATTGAAGGAGATATAAAAAATTTAAAAATTATTTTTAATGCAGGAAATGGGCCTTCGGGCAGGCCCAATATCTTAAATAAAAACTCATATCCACCATGATTATGGATTTATAAAGGCTCCAAATTTATATTTTGTTGTTAATAGGTCAGCGGAGACCATTTAGCAATTGTAATGAAGTAAAAATATAAAAAAATAAAAAAAATTATAAAGGAAACAAATTTTATTTTTAAATCTAGAATTGGGCTCGCGGTTTGGCCCAATTCATGAAAACTCATCTATTTCTCCATAAAACCTTTGGAAACCATCCAAAACAAAAAATGAAAGGAAAATAAATGAAATTTAACTTCAAAATAATTCATGTATGTGACAATTCCCTATGTATCATCACATACAATAAAAAATACATAAAAAACATCAATAATTGTTATAACACTTGATTATTTAATATGGAATTTCAAATTAAGGTAAACTATAATAAATGAAACCACCATTACATAATAAAATGTACCCATGAAGGTCATACGGTCAAATGTTTTTGAAGACAATACCAGTTGGGAAATTTAAATCCTCATAAATAAAAAATTGAAATAAAATATAATGGAACCCCAACTACCATCGTAGGACTAACATTAGACCCGTATTCATAACATTTTATTGGTAATTTGGAATTTTTTTATGGATAGGGTGAATTCCCTAACATGCATGTCAACCATAAGTTCTATACATCCATTAGGTTACATGTGTATTTTGGTAGTATAAAACATAGTAGGACACCACTAATAGTGTATCTAACAATAAATATTATATACGAACTCTCAAGTTCAAAAGAATATTTAATCCATAATAATCACACGAATATTCATAATAAACATCTAGGTAATCCATAAGACACCCTAAAAGTTTACACAAACCTACTACTTCCAGTGATATAAATGGGGCTAATGTTATCATTTTTGTGAAAAGAAGAATAATGGTGAATGATTTATCTCTATTATAATAATTATAATGAATGAGATATCACTATAATCATAAATAAGGTTGAATTATTTATCACTAAAAATGTAACATTAAAACTAGATATTAATTATTGTGAACATGGTATCACTAACAACCCAACATGTGGGTGTTGTATCACTAGAACTAAATAATCAATATAAAGTATAAAAAATTTCCCAACCTATGAATGATGTATCAACACAACTCAATAGGTTATTGAGATGTCACAAAAAACCAAATAGGTGAATTACATATCACAAAAAATCAATTGGAAAACTATGTTTTGTCACAAATCAATAGGTTAGTGAAGAATCATCATAACAAAAAACATGGGTGAAAAAGGAACCACCATATTGTATAACATGGGTGGATGAGGAATCGGGAATAGTATCTCAGCTGAATGAGCTATCACCTATGGTGAACATGGTATCACCAACTATGACCCATATTAATGGTCTGTTATAATACAAAAAATAAGGTATGTGTTAATGGGTTATCAAAAACTATATTCACATCAGGTTAGATATATAACTCAACATGACTTTTTTAATGATATTCTAGAATAAATTATAGTTTCATTCCATTTTACCAACTCATCCTTATAATGATGAACTAAAAATTATAGATCCTATAATTCTCAACCAAATATTAGTCTTATCTATTATACATCCCTTTAGGTAGTCATATCCTCAAATAAAAAAAATATTAAAAAAATCATAATCATAATCATCCATCACACTACCTAAAAAATAGTCCTTGATTATAACATATCATTGTAAACATGTAATGCATCATGGATTAACTAAACCCCATACCTTGACTAATATAATATAATACATTATAGTTTGTATAAAAACATTACACTATGTTAAAGTTGTCCCTGGATCAACCTTTCCCTCCCATTATTTTCCTATCATGTAATGAGATAACCAAGGACAGATCCCATAAATCTGATGGTTGTAGTCATGAGGAAGACAGATAACCAACTAACCATGTTTTATCTTTCCACTAGTAGTAAATCGCGCAAACTCAAGAAAGAAATGTTTAGGAAAATTCCATATATATTTACACATCTTATTAGTAATCCCTCACTCAATGAAATTTTCAAAAAGTATCACCTTTATCCCACACCAATCTTCATCCCACATTATGAATATCTCATTGGGTAGATAACTAATGAATCCAACCTAGGTAAATCACCTATTTCTGTCAAACTGGACCTCTATAGTCTTTTCTCATAGACCAAAACCCTCCCCTAAAATTCAATCATTTTAGGTAATCAAGAGCTTATAATATCACATAATTGAGTCTTTATACAAATGTAAAGAAATTTTTTATAGGTAGAACTATGAAAACTCTAATAAGATAATCAAGGAATGTTTTTATATGGATAAAAAAATTTAAAGGCAAAAATATAGGGAATGATTTCTATAATATAAATTGGAATTGAAGATCATGTTTCATGTGTTGAATGATTTATGTGGGAGAGGTGACCAGATGATTAAATATTATATATAATGAATCGTAATATTTTCCACTATACCATTTTATAAATGGGCATTCAATTGTTTAGATGTTAAATAAATAAAATGATATACTTATGTGGATGATGTTATTTAAAAAACACCTCATAATGTATCAATATGGATTTTAGTTAGTGTTTATCTCATATGATGGGTGATCAAAATATTTTTACAATATTTATGGTGTGATATTTATTCTCAATTACATTTTTACCGACATAAAGTTTATAATAAATTTTTTAGGGATAACTGAATGTGGTGATAAGAAGATGAAATTAATGAATGATTTTTCATTGAATGGATAAAATGTTATTATTCATATTATGTAAAAACGTATTAGATTGAATATGAATATGTCTCTAAAAAATAAAAATTTAATTTTAATAGGTCAATGGATGTCATGAAATTAATTAATGTTAAAATAATTATAGGTAATCATTTAATTAAGAGACATCAAAAGTTCATTTTATTTTAGCATAAAAATTGAAAATTCCCTATGGTTCAATGGAATTCGTTATTTAGGATAAAACTAAATGAGTATGTTGACATTTTAAAATATTATTTTTGATTCAGAAAATAAATCTAGATATAGGATGTTTCTATTAAATACATATTAAAAGGGAAATATGTTGTTTGGTTGAAAATCAATGATAGAGATTTAATTATGTCATTTTATTATGTTTATACATTCTAAATTATTTGGATCTATTAATTCAAATTAAAAAATTATAGATAGGTATTATTTTTAATTCATTAATAATTTAAAATAAAATAAATTTATTATATACCTCAATCATATTTTCCACCCAACATGATTAAAATATTTTTTCATGAAAAAGAGAGAGATTTAATTTCGAATACATATAATTTGAATTTACAGTTGGCCACAATGAATATGACTTGATTTATTGGGTTTTTAAGGGAATAATAGGATTCAAAGTGAACATGTGTAACTATATTATTTAATAAAAAACCATTATTGCTTGACAGTTCATTGTGGGGATTTGAATGTTTCCAAATCATTAACGTAAGCTTCATCATTTTCATGTATCTAATAATGGGTTTGTTCATGGTGGAAGAAACATTGAACAGTTCCATATTTTTAGATATTTCGCATAACATTTTTCCATAGGATGGTGGCCATTGGGAACTAGATACAATTATTATTAGGGACTCACATTTTTCTATATGATGGGAGGTCGGGCGTATCACACCCTTTTGAGTGGAATTATTACCTATTATGAGACTCCATTATAGAATGAGGACATATTCATAAATAATTTATTAAATCCTATTTATAAAATGAGTCTCAGATAATTTAACAACTATTTATTTGAATGTACTAACTTTATAATAATATTCATATATTCGTTGTTCTTCATTGACAGAGAAATCTATATATATCGATGGTAATCCCATGATGGTTATCATTCTTAATGGATTGGACATTTATATGTTGTTTATTACTATTATGCTATTTTTAAGAAACATTGTGGGGAATTCAACAATTTATCATCACATAGGTAGATATGGATTGTCTGGATGTTAGTATTAGGCCCATGATATAGTATCCCTATAAATCCTTGTGAATAAAAAAACCCCACATAGTTCAGTACCACTTAAAGGAACACATCATACCATTTAAGGTGTTGTGATATGGAAAAACCATGTAATTTAATGTAATGTGACATGCATTTCTAGGTTAAAGTTCACTAGTTAGTAACTATAGTGGGGATTACACGAAAACGACCTAAGGTACGTGGAACATATGTATCCAATGAGGTATCATATGACACAATTTGGAATGTGTCCTAGAAAAAAATTTGTTTTAATTTGGTGTTATGGGTTTAGACCTCAAGAAGGATTTAATGTGTCCCATTTGGATGGGAATCAAATCCCATCAAGTTTGGTTAAGTTGGGATTACATTAATAAAGCAGGCCCTTTGATAGTTTATCTCATAGGGTATATGTACCTTTGATATGGATTCATGGATTTGATGACCCACATCTATGGAGGCCCTCAGGGAAGGTGATAGTATGTTCTCATAGGTGGATCCTATTCCAAGACATGTGTTGGATTGTGTGAATTCCATAATCATCACTAATCTCAAATATCACATCATTCATGCTTGGTACGAGAAACAAGGGTAAGAGTAAATTCCATCAATGCACCAAATCTCCTTTGTCAATTGGTAGACATGGTTGGGGCTATGGGGTGATAAAAAGAATTGATGTACCCATCTCCTCTCTTGTTTTCATAACTAGGATCAAGACATACACACAAACAAGGATACTATAAAAATTAAATGCCATTAGAATATTCTAAGAGGAGTTAAAAATTTCTAAATTCAGGGAAGATGGGAGAATGATATTGCAGTATCCCTAATTAAAGGAATTGGAATGTAGCCCCCTCGCTATCTAAAAAAGGAAGGTCCCATTTTTAGAGATAATGGGGGAAGGACAAGGCACTAGTTCTCATAGTCGGAAATGTTAAGTCCATGGTAATTCCAACAAGGTTGGCGTCCTTATTTTTTACAGTATGCACAAATATAAACACCATTATCACCCTACCCATCTAGTAAGAAAAGATCAAGACAACTCCAATTGAAGAAATGAACAACTGAATGGGATATGTGCTGGTGTGTCTTTATCAATGATCGTACAAGTTAGGAGGCCTCGATGGAAATTTTTATTTGATCCCCCAAGGATGGGAGTCCCAATGAAGGATGTTCCCAGCCATTAGAGTGATGAAAAATGGATCTAATGGAAGGCCATGATAGGTAATAATTGGATGAGTTAATGTTAGATCTTTCAAGGTGGACCTGTGATTTCTAATGTGGTATTTCTTAGTTTTTTCTTTGTGGACTAGAAGTTATTAGCACATGATGGAACCGAATGAGCTATAAGTAACACTTTGATGATGGACATCCTAGTGAATAACAATTTTCTGATGCATTTTTCTACGATACAAGAGTTTCTCATGTGTTAATGGATTGTTCTCTTGAATATACCGTGTTTGTTAGGAGGCCTTCACTCTAATTATTTTTGGATAAAGGGATTTCCCTCTTTTTACATGTGTTTGGGGTTTCACACTTCAATAGAAATTTAATTGTACTATTCCACTTAATTCCCTATTCTCTCAGATTATTGATAGATACACAAATGGTTATGAGGTCCTAGATAATGAAATAATGTGAGAAGATATTCAGTTATTCTTTTAAACTTCAATTTCATTTTTTAGGAATGGGGTGTATCTCAACCCATGGTGATTTTGATTAGCATGGGGTTAAACCTTGGGGGTGCACATATTTCATGAATTACACTGAGTATCTCAAACCAGGGTGATATTGATGTTTGGTTGGGGATTAAACCTAATAGAATGAAAGTTATTTTTGAACCATTTATATTTTCTTGACTCATGGGGATTTAAAAGGATAGGTGGGGTTATATAACTTGGAATAAAAAACATCCTAAACCCAACACAAAATGATCATAGTGAAAATCTATATTTTTAAGGGGGTTAGAGACTGTAGAAAGGGTACCAAGTTGGATGTCCGAGACTGAATACTTGTACTAATATAATGTTAGGGTGTATGGAAATATCCCCAATGGTATGGACTAGCATGATAGAATGGTTTCCCAGGTATATGGACATGGGAGATGGATCTCCCAAGTAGATATAGTACATGAAGAATCACCCAAGTATAGCACTCTGAGGTACGAATTTTCTATGTGTGGGTCACCAAAGTATGGTTTACCTTGGAGCATGTTACCAAGGATTGGATCACGCTCATATTGGTCACCCAAGTATGGGTCAACCATGTATTGGTCCCCTTAGTATGGATCTCCCAATTAGTACATGGGAGAATTGGATTAACCTACCCAATGTAGTACTCGGTATAATTAGATATCTGCTCACATGTTTTACTTATGAAGATAGGAATACCTCACCCATGTTGTTATCCCCAGTGGAGGCGTCATCCACATAGTTTGTTAGAGATAATAGATTTCCCATGAAGTGGTGTAATACTTGTAATAATGAGTTATGAAACCAAATCTCTCCCCATACTTTACCCTCTAGCAGTTCATCCATGCTTTTGAAAATTATAGGTATATGATATATTTATTGACTTTTTGGTGGACCTGGGTTAAGAAGATTCATTACTAGACAAGTTTGAGGGCCCTTCATGAATGTTCATATGCAAATTTCTTGCATGAGGGCCTTGCATGAGATATTGAAAATCCATTATAAAATTTTACCAACATAACAAAGACATAACATTTGATCCGTAAGTTTGTTTGGGATCTGTGACTAGTGAAATAATATATTGAAAAAATAAATATTGTCCTAAAATTTTTTTATGTGCATAAAATTTCCCTAAATGAACTGGGAAAATAATTTTAAGTCGTTAAATTATTTTTATCTGTGATTTTTGGAATCCACGACCTACTCATTGGGGGGGGGGATTCATTCTATTATGAAAATAAGTTGGAGAGAATTTATAGGAAATCTTTATATTCCATTGTGGAATACTCTTGTGGAAAATTGAAATCCAAATATCTTATTTTTATTATATGGGGACAAAAATCTAATAAAAAACAAATAAAAAACCTATGTGAGGGTCATATATTCAATTTTATGTAAAAGTGTGTGGAATGAATTTTTAGCTTAAAAAATTCTCCCCCTTAAATATGGATTCATTAGGAATGATCGTAATAATATTCTGAGATAAATATAGGTCACTTTGACTAATTATAATATCATTTTGTGGGATTTGGAGATATCTTAGCTATGGGGGGATGAACTAAATTTTTCGTAAGTAATGGGGCCTTATGAGAACTATTTGACTATTTCAAGAGTTTAATAATGGACCTTATAATATTATTGTTTTTGTGTCATTGGCCTAATTTTTTTCTTAAATATCATCATAAATAATACTTAGTGGGTGATACTTTGATTTTTAATACACCAACTTTTGTGGGATTTCATCCTTAACAATTTTTTACCACTTTTTTTCCATTTCCCAGTTTTTCTAAAACCATGTAGAGTGCACATCCCATGAGATGAAACATGAAATTCATCAACTATTCCCATTGTGTCTTTTCATCCGAATGATTATTATATCTCTTTTCATAGTAAATTTATGATATTTTAGGATAGACTATTTTAACTGGTGTTTTAGGTCGAAAGTCATTGACCATGAGTTTTGGGTTGGTGACATGATGTGGGCTCACTAGATGAAAATTTACTAAAATTATTCAGATCCATAAAAGTGTAATTTTGAGTCCATGTTTTCTTATTTCTTGATCTAAAACATTACATGGGAAAATTAAGCAAGGTATTCACACATACATTGTTCTAAATGAGGTTTACATCATGATGTTTTGGGGGGGTTATGGGGATAGAAGTGGATTCTTCTAAGGATGAATGAGCATATGAGGGAAATTACCTTTTGGTTGGAAACTTATGAAAATTCAAATTGGGGTATATCAATGTATATTCAAAAAATGGAATACTATAGTTGATTTTCAATTTGGTTAGTGACTTGAAAAAACAAATTAGGTCATGTCAATTAATTATAAAAAAAGTGGTTTATTTTGGTATTATAAATAATATGAGTAATGCAAGTTGAGATTATAATGATATGGATTTATCAAGTGAATAGAGTTGTTTATGAATGGAATTCTTATGGAAATTATGGGAGAATCTTGTTTGGCATTTCAAATGAATGAGGAACCACTCATACACAAATTTGATTTGTATATAATCATGGGGAAATTATATCTCAACCATAAGCTTGTGGAGGGGGGTTCCTAGATGAAATCCAATCCCCCATCCCATGTATGGGTTGGGTCCATAAATGGAGTAGCAATTTTTTTTTGGCTATATTGGTAGCTATGAACCTAATGGAGGATCTAGGAATCACTATGTATCTCAATAGGATGAGCATCATTTTTTATGCAATTTTTTAGGATGATGTGGTGAATGAACAATAGGAGACAAAATAGATCATTAAAAATGAAGGTTGAAATATCTTCATTTATTTATCATGCGACTAGGACATTGACCATAATGTTTGACATTTTTTAGAAACAATTATACTATATCCAATTTATGGTTATTTTTCTTATACCAACTTATTAAAAATTAAAAATTTCATAGTGATCTGACTTGAAATGTTCCATCAATTTCAAGTGTGAAGGGGGAGGTTATAAGTTGTAATCTGTGTGATTTGGGATCTCAAATATTATATGGTATTAGTATGAAATGGATTACTTTATACCATATTTTATGAATGGTTTCCAACATGATGTCTTTGGGGAAAAAAAGATAGAATAGGTCTTTATTGAGGACCAATGTGCGTCTAGTTGACATGCCAACTTTTGTGGGAAACTTATGCAGTGCCACCCAAGATATACCATATAATAATTAGGCAAATGTTTCCTCAAGATTCTAATATTCTATTATTTATAGTAAGAGAAATATTATAGAGACACTAATTTCACCAATTTTTTAGTTCGGATTCTATAAGGAAAGTGTCTGAGTATGAAAAGAGAATATCTTTAAAAAATCACTTAATAATGGGGAGAAATGTTTCTTATTTGTGTCGAATTCATATGTAGGGAAGGGTTTTTTTTAATTATTACTATGTTTAGAGACTTTATTTTTTCCATTAATGTATTTGAAATGTATTTTTCTATATTTAAAGATATAGGTGTTGAAACGATGTTCAATTTTGTGGCCCATTGTTCCCAGAATTAATTTTATAAAAAAAATTAAATATTTTATACTGTGTTAACACAAATTCATAACGAAAATGGAAAAACTCATAAATGCTTGGTAGGATCAGATATTCGAGATCATAGTTGAGTCTGGAACACGGTTTTTACCTTTGGTGTGACTAAAGTGAGTTAGAATGGGACGTCCAGACCCCTTTCCCATTGGTAGTTCATTTAAGACGACTAATTAATTATTAAATTAATCATATAATTTCTTTTTAAATTTAATTAATATTTTTAATATATCATTATGAGAATTCACCAGGGTTGTACCACCAATCTAAATTCATTATCAAGAGCTCTTCTCCTATTTCCATTGGCAAATTACAATAGAACTTTGTAGAATCTTTGAATAATATCTTTTCACGATACAAAAAACACAATAGAATATTTCAAATAATAGGATGTCACATTCCACCTAATTTATCGATCAAAAAATCAACGTATGAATCACTAATTGATTTTTTACACCCTGATTAAATTTATTGAGTAGATCATTCATCACTCTTCGATCTGCACCCTATCATTGCCTTTTCATGAGAATATGAACTGGATTTAAATTTTTTTATCAATAGCTATAACACCATTGTTCCTGTTATTTATCATTGATCAATAACTCCTATCCAATGATGTTTAAACAATTATTTGTGTATCTTTATTTCAAATTTTATGCACGTTACTCACTGTTTGTATCACCACGGTCGTAGATCAACATTGTTTAGAGGTACTGAGATCGATCAGCCACACATATTCATAGTGGATCGATGAAACTACATTTTATCAATGAAAAAGGCATATATATGGAATGAATGAGGAACAAGGATGATCATTTTTCTTATTTAACTTCATGAAATCGATCCTGGAATTTTTAGAGGCATGAAGAACGAGTGGTAAAACACGCGATAGTTGTCGAAGCCAATTTCTAGTGAACAGTGGCTGATATCCACAATGTATGACTAGATCAAATGTTTTCAGATAAATTAAAGGTCAAATATGGAGCAGTACGGTTAGATTCATGTAGCAGGATCAGATTTAGGATTTCTGAGAAAATCCAGACTCCACACCTTATTCGAATATGAACACATAGGGTGTAGCATTTAAGTAGTGACAACTAGTGTTTTAAAAACCCATCAGTTTGGAATGGTGTGTATATCAACAACATGCCATGTACCATCTTACCATGTGAGTATGTTGTGTGATAGATCACATGATGAGATGCATGCCATGTGAAAAGAAAAATAAATGGGATGATAACAAGGGGGTACCCCCTGTTGATCTGCACATTTTTTACTAATCAAAATAGACATGGGGTTCGGTATATGGACACAACGTGTATAAGACAACACTAATCCTTATAATCTATGAAATTCTATGTAGTAAACCATTATGGAATGAATATGGGATAATTTCATGTTCCATACAGGGACATATCTAGGCTATGATGTATGGAGACATTCAATGCGGGTCCCCTAATAGGTTTTATATTCCATTATCTGTTCTGGAAAAACATCGAACACCTGAATATCATTCATTTGAACTCATATTTTGGCCCAAAAATAGCTTATATTAAGTATTATCTTACACAGAACACGATGGCTCCATCAGTTATGGTTTTAGAGATACAATATTGAGTTTTATAGGAATACAAAATTTTTATTTAATGATTGATGATGGAAGTGGTCAGACATGTTCACCTGAGGCTTACCGTTGATTGTAACCCTCATGTTGGGCTTGGCATGGGTTCTCTACAAACTCCCATGTTAAACCTTCTAGTTGGGATGGGCATGATTCCTTCATGGATTTTAAAGTGGAACCCTCTCGATGGGATAGGAAAGGGTCCTCTAGAAACTCCTAGAGTCGAACCCTCCTGTCAAAATAGGGCATGGGTCCTCTATAGAATTTAAGAGTTGGACTCTCTAGATGGGCTGGTCATGGGTCCTCTATCATCGGAGTGGAACCCTCTTACAAGGTAAGGAATGGGTCCTCCGTCGACTATCATACTGGAACCCTATTATTGTACCAGGGCATGTTCCATCTACCTACAAATTTTTGTCCCTAGACTGTGTGGCACAGTGACGAGGAATGGATTGATGTATACTTTTACTCACAAGGAAGAGGGGTGATTCCCCCATTGAGATGCCTTTTTAGATAAAACCAAAATAGTGCTGGTGATTGAGTTCCACCCAAAGAGGATAGTATCAAGGTGTGAGGGATGAGTCCCTCAGACATGTGTGTTCAAGGAATACACATGAGGTGATGAGAATAGTTTATAGTCTTTTTGAATAGATGGATAATCTTTTTATTCTGGTGAGTAGTGAGATGTAGATCCCCTTCCTCTATCATATGGTCTTATTTTGATTGACAATATATATATATGTATATATATATATATAAATATCATTCTTCTGTATCAAATCCATGGATTTTGTTACTCTCCTTACTAGAGTTGTGAAGATGCATGGGGTATACCTTGTGCTTTCCATTTTTAGCTTCTCATGGTTGGATGAGTCTACTCACCTACTATAGGTGGCCAAGACTTGATGGGTAGTTCATATACTCACCGTGTTTAGCCCCTTGTACCTGAATGGAATTTATATCACTCTTATTGGGTTTAGATATACTCTTTCACTATACTATATGATATATAATACCTTTTCCATATATTTTATCTCTTACTTCTCCCCCTTCAACTTTTGGAATGCCCTACTAGGTAGGTTTATACACACACATTCATGGGGTTTTCCCCTAGGTATCATATCTTATGTCGATGGCATGCAGGTTGAGAATGAATTTAGAGGAGCATAGGGATACATGGGGTTTGGAACACATATGGTGGTCGTAGCATAAGATTCAGGTTATATGATCTATCAACTGTTTACTTTTCCAGTTTTTTCTTGTTTGGACATATTTTGGTTGGGCATGTATTTTATCCTTTTACATTAGAGTTAACACTAATATAATTTTTTACTGTCTAGAGGATCTTGAATTATTCTATTAATTTATATAAGTGTTTTATATTTTTATCTTTCCCTATGAATTTTTTCATTTAGTTGGATGTATTTGTACATGATTTTAGGAAAAGTCCTCCCCAAGTTATTTATGTCTTCAACCCTTGTTTCCACCCCTGTCCTATGGAGGAGGGCATTGGATAGTTACGGATCGATCCCTGGATTTGGTCAAGTCGTGACACTAGGCCTAAGACATAATATCTAGGAATCACTACATATCTCATTAATGTGATAGTCGAGAAAAAAAACTTTTTCTATGACTGATTCCCCCTCACTGATTGAATTCATGGGTGGAGAGGAAGCATTTTTTTATTACGATCTAGAAAATGGGGTGGTTACCAACACTATACCCTATTATTCAGATCCAGACCGTATATAGGAGATTGGGGGACTCGGTTTTATTATGGATCAACTAGGATTTAGGATCCATCTATCACTACATATCACAAAAAATCTTGAATGAAGATACCCATAATTTTTGAGTTTACATCATGCAAGATATGTCCACCCTATAATTTAACGTTATGTGGTAAATTAATTTGGTGTTATTTTTATGGCCATGAATCTAGGAACACAATAAAACATATGTTAACAGATATTTATAAATCATGCTGGAAATCCTTTACAAAAAATATTTTCCCCACATGTATTGTGATCGATGCGATTAATAAGTTGTGGAAAGGTTTCTCTAACCACACATAGGTGCTAAAATGAATTATATGGGAATTTGACCAGGTTATGGTTGAACCAAGATTTATGTTCATGGAATTTATATATATCTCCTTTGTATGAAAAATAGTTTTTATGATGTTTTAACAAATTTTGTAGTCTAACATCATGGGTTGAGAATACAGGGTTCCCTATTTCATGGAAAGGATGAGTGACATGGTACATACATGTACAAGTTTGTTCTTATTTTCATTGAATGTGAAGAAGAATATTTTAACTTATTATCTTGATGGCTCTTACACTATGAAATATGAAAAGGTACAGGAACACACGGATTTACCACATACCATAATCAAAAACATGTTTTCATCATAATTTAATAACGACTTACGAATATATGTGAGGTTTATCCAATGGATGAATGTTCCCATGGATGAAAGGATAGTTAAATGCGATACTTAAGAAAATATACATCATGTAATATCAATGCATATAAATTCAACAAAACCCTCATCTTGATTGGCCCTTCTAGTGAGTCAATTATCCAAATTAAAATGTGGAATAGCAATGAATACTCAAAACAAAGGAGTCCATGGGTATTAGAAATTGTAATATTGATGGATGGTGAAATCTTGTAGGGATCCAAAATTTCAGAAAATTATGACTATGATGTATAGAATGAATATTTTGAATAAAAAAGGAAGTATTTGGCCTCTAATTATGCATGGAGTGTGATTCCCCCTGAATAAATATTTGTTTCTATCTATGAGAGGGTTTATTTACTTAACTTTTTTTCTCAACCATGGACATACGGTATACACATAACTATATATCTCATTGCTTTTTTAATCAATCCAAACTTAGTTCTAACATGGATATGTGGTGGGTGACTAACACCTAAGATAGTGATCATATCATGGATATATTCAAATGTTAAGGTTTTCATCTAGGACAAATCATGTAACACTATTTAACATCATGAATTAATTAATTAAATAAAATGTATTCTAAAATGATGTTTTAAGAAATAATGTGTGGAATTATTGTATAATGGATTTATTGAGAAACCATTAATTGGTAGGGGTCATAAAAAGATCTCCATCTATCATGATTAAGGAATAATATTCAGTATTGTCACGACCCGTCCTCGGGGCCCGTGCCGTGACTACCCCATGCCCACCTTCCATAAGCCAGGGGCTGACGACTAGCACCAAGGCGTAAATTACAACAAAAGGGAAGGCATTGCCTTTGAAAAGTAAACAAGCACCACAGAGTAAGCAAACGGAAAAGTAAACAGTAAGTAAAAACTGTAACAAGCTATGCTGAAAGTAAAAGGGGTCGAAAATACAAGCCCAACTGTAAGTACAACCAAAAGGGGAAAACAACAACTGAAAGAAAAGCCACAGCGTCGAGCCGTCCTCTGAAAGTCCCACCTGAAGGGTGGGTAAAGATAGCCTCCACTACTCCTTGGGTCCACCTGATCACTCCGAGTGCGTCCCACCCAGTGGTCCACCTCCAGGTACCGTCCTGCTCCGTATGCCTCCACCACGATCAGCGCTGTCCGTCGTCTGCAACCAACACAACGTAGTGCGGGCAAATCCCGTGCAGGGGTGAGTATAAGCTACTCAGTAGGGACCCCGAGACCCCTGAAGGTCACCCTAAATCCACAATTTATAATCCACAAGGAAAGATACAATCACGAAGTAACATCTGACACTGCTTAGGTATATGCCCATACATATACCTAAGTCATCAATTCCCGTTCGGCTCCAACATCCGAGCCCAAGCACAACCCAGTCCACACAGGAAAACAAAACGTATACCCACACAGGATAGCACAACACAATTCACAAAGGAGAGTAAACAGTAAATCCACACAGGATGGTTCAACACAATTCACAAAGGAGAGTAAACAGTAAATCCACACAGGATAGTTCAACACAATCCACAAAGGAGAGTAAACAGTAAATCCACGCAGGATAGTTCAACACAATCCACAAATGAGAGTAAACAGTAAATCCACACAGGATAGTTCAACACAATCCACAAAGGAGAGTAAACAGTAAATCCCCACAGGATAGTTCAACACCATCCACAAAGGAGAGTAAACACAAGATTCAGCTCACACAGGTATACTTCTTCAAATGAAGATAGAGATGATCTGATATAGCCATTGATTCATCTTAATCGTCGGAACCACAAAGGATCGGAAGGTACTAACCCCCCCCCCCCCCCGCAATGACCCACATAGGATCGTTCATGAAGTTGGACCCAAAGCTATTGGGAAACTCCCTCTCCATCAAGTACAGTGGTTATGCCGCTACAACCAAGAGCTCTTCCGTCGTGGGCCTGCCGCTACAACCAAGCGCTCCCATGTGCCGCTACAACCAAGCGCACCTCTGTCGTGGGTCTGCCGCAACAACCAAGCGCTCCCCTGTGCCTCTACAACCAAGCGCACCTCTGTCGTGGGTCTGCCGCTGCAACCAAGCGCTCCCCTGTGCCGCTACAACCAAGCGCACCTCTGTCGTGGGCCTGCCGCTCCAACCAAGCGCTCCCCTGTGCCGCTACAACCAAGCGCACCTCTGTCATGGGTCTGCCGCTACAACCAAGCGCTATCCTGTGCCGCTAAAACCAAGTGCACTTCTGCCATGTTATCCGTAACACACCGAGTCATTCGATCAGCAGTCGTCAAATCTCAACCGGCTCTAGGGTTCCACAAACAGCATGCTCGTTCCGGGAGGGTCCACACCACGAGCTAAAAGGATGATACATCAACTGTCACAATGTCCGAATTTGATGTATCCAAAAGTTCCATATCGTCAATAGGAACTCAACGTCACAGACGGCGCATCAATCGGACACCCGGTCTGAAAGTTATTGGCTTTTTCGTCCTAGGGGCCCTGTTGGTTTTTAAGGAAAAACCAACCCGACCGTACTCCACCTGCATCCAAACCTCGGGAGGCATGAGCCAAAAGATCCGTCTCACTTAGAGGAATTCAACAAAGCTGATGGCACGTCAATCGGACGTCCGTAGCACATGATATGAGCGTTTCCACTCCGATGGCCCGGTTGGTTTCGTGTACGAACCAACCCAGTCGAACCCAAGTTATTCCGAAACCTTTAGTGCGATATACCGAAACGACCGTCTCGATCCAAGTATCGCGTTGCTGCTGACGGTGAGTCGTTTGGAGTCCTGTAGCTCATGTTACGGGCATTTGACCGAAAATGGTCCGAAGACGGGGGGGTCCGGGCCCGGGCTGACCCGACCCGGTCCCACCCGGCCGGTCGGACCGGCCCGGCTCGGCCCGCCCTGCCCGTCTCGGCCGAGCGGTCGCGCGACGTGGGGGTGGGGGGGGGAGCCGCCGCCCCCACATGACATCCCTGCGGCACCCGCAGGGTGTCACCCTGGACGACCTGAGCGACGCGGGGGGGGGGGGGGGGGGGGGAGCCGCCGCCCCGCGTGAAAACCTCGTGACACCCGCGGGGTGTCGCCCTGAATAGCTGGACGCGGCTTCAGCCGTGTCCCATGCGCGCCAGACCCGCGCGGCCATGGGTCTCCGGGCGCTGCCGCCGCGCCGCCGGCGGCTTCCGCAGGCCACCGGAGTCGCTCCGGTGGTCCGATTCTGTTCCCGTCTGCGCCGCTGCTTCTCCCGGGACTCCTTCTTCACTGCGGAACCATCAAACTTCTATTGCGGAACGTTCCGTTGTCGCCCGTCAAATCCGCACCACAACGAAGAACGGCGGAAAGTTGTCGGGCCGTGTTCGTTTGGCCCACACCCTCCGCGTTAGAGATAAACAACAGGATAAATATATTCAACACATGAATCAACAATTTTAATGGATTAAAATTGTTCTTATTGTCCGGTTCTTCACTTTAAAAGAAACGATCCTGGGATAAAGGAAATTATTCACAATAACCCCTACCTCATAGTCGTCATCGTACGCACGTTTATCGCGGATTTTTTAATCGCGGAAGGAGGGGATCGTCACGTCATCACGGAAGGGCGTTACGTCGTCGCGGAATCCGGTGTTGAGTCGGAGAACTCAAATAGCTGATCGAAGATTTCGTTGCGGAGGAAAAGACGTCGCAGAAGAATGTTGCAGGAAGGGAACGTCGGCGTCGCGGAACACGGCGTCGCGTCGTCGACTTCCGCGGGTTCGGTGTTCTTCGTCGTAGACCGGCATTCTTCGGGTTCTTCGCGTTCTTCACATTCTTCGCGAAGGAGGATGAAGGCTCAAGAATTCTAACAAAACCTGTCAACGTGTAATCCTCCAAAAAGACTTCTAGGTCTTATTTTCTTAATACGCCAACAAACAAAAAAGGTAAGTAACGACCCATCAATTCGTTGAATTAATTCAACGAAAGAAACCACCCATTTAATTCACGAACTAAACCACCCAATTAAATGGTGCGTTAAGGATTTAAGAAAACGCGTCAGTTGACTTTCATAATGACGGGTTTTCGCGGGTGCGTTACTTAGCGGAAAGAAACGGCGGGGCTCGTGCGGACCCCGCCTCACAAATATCCTACCAAGAGGGTAGGATATTTCTGGATAACACCCTATCCATTTCAACTCATTTTAAGTGGCTTTCAAGTGGCTTCAAGTGGCTTAAGTGAAATAAAATAAAGTTTGTCGAACATATTATTTTATTTATTAACATTAAGCCCAAAAATAAAAAACCACACATGAGCAAACGCAACTCTGGAAGAGGCGTTTCTAAGAAAATACCAGCACTGCGATTTCATCGGTGCCCTGAAAATTCGATTCCGGGCACAGGTTCAAAAGTTAGAAAAACTCGCTCGTCCGTTCACTGAACGTACCCGAACCAAACTTCGGAAAATGATTCCGGGCACACCGGGCCTCAGAATCAGGTGCCGTCAGAAACTGCGCTCTTGTAAAATTCCAAAGAAAATTAAGAAAAAAATTTCCTTATAATTTATGGGTCTTTACATTACTCCCACCACATGGCTTTACATCCCTGTAAAGCTTCACCACAAACTTAGGGATACAAAGGCAGTACTGAGCATGCAACAGAGCCTCCCGCTCCAAAGTGCTCTCCTGGAGGATCTCGTGCTGCTATCTGAAGCACACTAGAGGAATCGATCATCCACGTAGGACCCGCTTCTGTCGATCCTCGATCTCTACTGGGACCTCCGCAAAATTCGCCCCATCATCCATGTCTAGCTCCCCATGGTCAAAGATTGACGTTGGGTCGTGCACGTATCTCCTCTGCTGATATACGTGGAAGACGTCGTACACCCGGCGCAACTGTGGTGGTAGAGACAGGCGATAATCCACCTTGACAATCCTGCTGAGGACCTGGAAGGGTCCGATGAAGCATAGAGACAACTTTCCGCCTCGGCCAAATCTCCACAAACCACGTCGAGGTGAGACACGCAAGAAGACGTGGTCACCATCCTCGAACTCTAGTGGCCTCCGCCTCCTGTCATCATATGACTTATGCCGGCTCTGAGCTGTCCTTATCTGCTCCTGGATGACCTGGACCTTCTCTGCTGTGGCCTGGACCATCTCCGGCCCCACATGTTCTGCTAAGATTTCTTCCATGCCGATAAGAGAAATCTAGTCTCATCCCCTAGATGAACCACTTCCTTTGCCTAATACAGTCAATCCAGACATGGATGGTACTAATCCATACCAAGGATGACGTCGTAAGTCCTCGACGCTACTACCAAGATATCCGACCGTTACTCTCGCCTCCAAGGGTTGAGTCACACTGTCGGCATCAGTGTGTGGTAACTTGGTCTCCTCCAGTAGATGTCTAACGGGTGAGGGTCAAGTCAACAGTCTAAAATGGAACCTCTTAGTAACAACACAAAAGGGGACAAGAATAAAAACATCACAAGGGTGTTTGTCTTTTATTATTGCAGCTCATAATACAAAGACACTACACCGTAGCAACAAGGAACTAGAATTACAAAAGATGTATCCACTAGTCCCACTCCTGTCCATCTGCTCCTAGAGATCCTTGATCGAAGGCCTCAGCTGCCTGAAGCTGAGATCTCGCATGTCCACTAACTCCCTGTGGTCGGGGTGGACCTCCTGGTGGTGGTGGTGGAAACACCTCGAAGCGTCATCCACCTCCAGCTGCACGGCTAGCTCCCCTGCCCTGGCCGCCTGCTCCTTGTGGTCCGCCTTGATCGAACCACTACCTCTTCCTGGGGTGTCCTTCGTTCATCTGCTGGTCATTTGTATTGTGGGTCAGACAGTCACGAGCCATTTGACCAACCCCGCCGCAGGAGTAACACTGCCCTCTCAAGAAAAGCTGTTTCCCAACCCGAGTGCCTCGCGCAAACGATCCACAGTCATGTTGTCGACCACCTGTAGATCTAGTCCTCTTGGACCCCTGCGTCATCTGTCTACTGCCCGCTACAGAAGTCTCTGCCGCATGCCGGAAAGTGGTGGGTCCTTCTCCTGGAGACAGCTCAGCAAGGAAACTCTCCACTAAGAGCGCTCGCTCCAACACCCCTGCCTGAGTCGGAATGTTGAGGGAGATCATCGAAGCCCTGATCTCGTGCCTCAGTCCCTGCTCGAAGGTCCGGGCCCGGAAGAACGGGTCCCGTACCATATCTGTGGAGTAGCGCGAGAGATCAATAAATCTCGCCGAGTACTGGGCCACTGTCATTCTGCTTTGCCGCATCTGTAGTATCCCCTGGATGCGCACCGCTCGGAGGGTGGCTAGGACGAACTCAGAGAGGAAGATGCTCTCAAATTCCATCCAGAGGAGGTATGTCTCGTAGTACACCTGGAGAATCAAGCTCCACCATCTTCCTGCTGCCGCGTACAGGAGGCCAGCTGCAAGGATCTCCATGAGGTCTGCCGGTGTCCTCACTAATATAAAAACCCGTAAAACTGCCTCCAGCCAGTCCTCGGCAGCCTGAGGGTCCATCTCCCCGCGAAACCTAGGCGGTCACTGGCGCTGGAACTCATGTAGTGCACTAAGTCGACGTGCATCGTCAGCGGCTGGGGCTGGTAGCATCGGTGGCTCGGCGGGTATAGGTACCGCCGGTGCCTCAGCTGTCAGAGGGCCCTATACCGAGTCATCGACGTTTGGTGGGCTCTTGCCACACACATCGCTCGGAACCCTAGCTGACTGCCGTCGTGGGGCTATCCTGAAAAGGAAACAGGTGCGCCACGGTCAGAACAGTATACCTGTGAGCTGACATAAATTAATGACAAAGAAAACGTGAAACACACAAGAAATCAATGTTTTCGTGCATTAAGTCGGAAATCAGAAGTCAGGGTCCGGGTGTATGGATACGTCGGCCGCCGCACCAACACTAGACTCCCTGGACTGATATCCACACTCAATATGCTAAACACTATTGCTTCACATAGAAGAAAGACCAGAGTCTGCAGTAGAACCGACCACCTCTGATGCCAATATGTCATGACCCGTCCTCGGGGCCCGTGCCGTGACTACCCCAAGCCCGCCTTCCATAGGCCAGGGGCTGGCGACTAGAACCAAGGCGTAAATACCAACAAAAGGGAAGGCATTGCCTTTGAAAAGTAAACAAGCACCACAGAGTAAGCAAGAGGAAAAGTAAACAGTAAGTAAAAACTGTAACAAGCTGTGCTGAAAGTAAAAGGGGCCGGAAATACAAGCCCACCTGTAAAGTACAACTAAAAGGGGAAAACAGAAACTGAAAGAAAAGTCGCAGCGTCGATACGTCATCTGGAAGTTCCACCTGAAGGGTGGGTACAGATAGCCTCCACTACTCCTCGAGTCCACCTGATCGCTCCGAGTGCGTCCAGCCCAGTGGTCCACCTCCATGTACCATCCTGCTCCGCACGCCTCCACCACGATCAGCAATGTCCGTCGTCTGCAACCAAAACAACGTAGTGCGGGAAAAGCCCATGCAGGGGTGAGTATAAGCTACTCAGTAGGGACCCCGAGACCCCCGAAGGTCTCCCAAAATCCACAAAAGATATTACACAAGGAAAGATACAATCACGAAGTAACATCTGACACTGCTCAGGTATATGCCCATACATATACCTAAGTCATCTATTCTCGTTCGACTCCAACATCCGAGCCCAAGCACAACCCAGTCCACACAGGAAAGCAAAACATATACCCACACAGGATAGCATAACACAATCCAAAAAGGATAATAAACAGTAAATCCACACAGGATAGTTCAACACAATCCACAAAGGAGAGTAAACAGTAAATCCACACATGATAGTTCAACACAATCCACAAAGGAGAGTATACAGTAAATCCACATAGGATAGTTAAACACAATCCACAAAGGAGAGTAAACAGTAAATCCACACAGGATAGTTCAACAAAATCCACAAAGGAGAGTAACAGTAAATTCCCACAGGATAGTTCAACACAATCCACAAAGGAGAGTAAACACAAGATTCAACTCACACAGGTATACTTCTTCAAATGATGATAGAGATGATCAGATGTAGCCACTGATTCATCTAAGCCGTCGGACCCACAATGGATCGGAAGGTACTAACCCCCCCCCCCCCCCGCAATGACCCACATAGGATCGTTCATGAAGTTGGACCCAAAGCTATTGGGAAACTCCTTCTCCATCAAGTACATTGGTTATGCCGCTACAACCAAGCGCTCTTCCGTCGTGGGCCTGCCGCTACAACCAAACGCTCCCATGTGCCGCTACAACCAAGCGCACCTCTGTCGTGGGTCTGCCGCTACAACCAAGCGCTCCCCTATGCCGCTACAACCAAGTGCACCTCTGTCGTGGGTCTGCCGCTACAACCAAGCCCTCCCCTATGCCGCTACAACCAAGCGCACCTCTGTCGTGGGTCTGTCGCTACAACCAAGCGCTCCCCTGTGCCGCTACAACCAAGTGCACCTCTGTCGTGGGTCTGCCGATACAACCAAGCGCTCCCCTGTGCCGCTACAACCAAGCGCACTTCTGCCGTGTTATCCGTAACACACCGAGTCATTCGATCAGCAGTCGTCAAATCTCAACCGGCTCTAGGGTTCCGCACACAGCATGCTAGTTCCGGGAGGGTCCACTCCACGAGCTAAAAGGCTGATACATCAACTGTCACAAATTCCGAAGTTGATGTATCCAAAAGTTCAGTATCGTCAACAGGAACACAACGTAGCAGACGGCACGTCAATCGGACGCCCGATCTGAAAGTTATTGGCTTTTTTGTCCTAGGGTCCCTGTTGGTTTTTAAGGAAAAACCAACCCGACCGTACTCCACCTGCATCCAAACCTCGGGCAGAGTGATCCAAAAGATCCGTCTCACTTAGAGGAACTCAACAAAGCTGACGGCACGTCAATCGGACGTCTGTAGCTCAAGATATGAGTGTTTCCGCTCCGAGGGCCCGGTTGGTTTCGTGTACGAACCAACCCGGCCGAACCCAAAGTATTCCGAAACCTTGAGTGCAATATACCGAAACGACTGCCTCGATCCAAGGATCGCGTTGCCGCTGATGGCGAGTATTTTGGAGGCCCGTAGCTCAAGTTACGGGCATTTGACCGAAAATTGTCCGAAGATGGGGGGTCCCGGCCCGGGCCGACACGGCCCGACCGCCCCCCCACCCCCCCCCCCCCCCCCGGGTCGTCCGAACCCTCTCGACCCGACCCGGTCCGACCCGGCCGGAACAGGTCTAGCCCAGCCAGGGCGTGGCCCGGCTCGCCCTGGACGACCCGAGCAACGCGGGGGGGAGATGCCGCCCCGCGTGACAACCCCGCGACACCCGCAGGGTGTCGCCCTGGACAGCCGGACACGGCTTCTGCCGCGTCCCGCGCGGCCGCGGGTCAACGGGCACCGCCACCGCGGCTCCGCCGCGCCGGCGCCTCGCGCTGCCGGTGGCTTCCACGCCCACTGGAGTCGCTCCGGTGGTCCGATTCTGTTCCCGTCTGCGCCGATGCTTCTTCTGGGACTCGTTCTTCACTACGGAACCATCAAACTTCCGTTGTGGCATGTTTCGTCATCACCCGTCAAATCCGCACCACAACCAAGAACAGCGGAAGGTTGTCAGGCCGTGTTCGTTTGGCCCGCACCCTCTGCGTTAGAGATAAACAACGAGAGAAATATATTCAACACATGAATCCACAATTTTAATGGATTAAAATCGTTCTTATTGTCCGGTTCTTCACTTTAAAAGAAACGATCACGTGAAAAAGGAAATTATTCACAACAACCCCTACCTCGTAGTCATCGTCGTACGCACGGTCTTCGCGGATTTGTTCGTCGCGGAAGGAGGGGATCGTCGCGTCGTCGAGGAAGGGCGTCGCGTCGTCGCGGAATCCGGTGTTGAGTCGGCGAACTCAAACATCTGATCGAAGATTTCGTTGCTGAGGAAGAGATGTCGCAGAAGAACGTTGCAGGAAAGGAATGTCGGTGTTGCGGAACACGGCGTCGCGTCGTCGACTTCCGCGGGTTCGGCATTCTTCGTTGGAGGCCGGCGTTCTTCGCGTTCTTCGCGTTCTTCATGTTCTTCGTGAAAGAGGATGAAGGCTCAAGAATTCTGACAAAACCTCTCAACGAGTAATCCTCCAAAAAGACCTTTTGGTCTTATTTTCTTATTACACAAAAAAACGAAAAAGGTAAGTAACGACCCATCAATTCGTTGAATTAATTCAATGAAAGAAACCGCCCATTTAATTCACAAAATAAACCGCCCAATTAAATGGTGCATTAAGGATTTAAGAAAACGCGTCCCTTGACTTTCATAATGACGGGTTTTTGCGGGTGCGTTACTTAGAGGAACGAAACGGTGGGGCTCGTGCGGACCCCACCTCACAAATATCCTACCAAGAGGGTAGGATATTTATGGATAGCACCCTATCCGTTTCAACTCAGTTTAAGTGGCTTTCAAGTGGATTCAAGTGGCATAAGTGAAATAAAATAAAGTTTTTCGAACAAATTATTTTATTTCTTAACTTTAAGCACAAAAATTAAAAACCACACCCAAGAAAACGCAACTCCGGAAGAGGAATTTCTAAGAAAATACCGGCACTGCTCTTTCATCGGTGCCCTCAGAATTTGATTTCGGGCACTGGTTCAATAGTTAGAAAAACCCGCTCGTCCGTTCACTGAACGTACCCAAGCTAAACTTCGGAAAATGATTCCGGGCACACTGGGCCTCAGAATCAGGTGCCGTCAGAAACTGCGCTCTTGTAAAATTTCAAAGAAAATTAAGAAAAAGATTTCCCTGAAATTTACGGGTCTTTACAAGTATATTATACCTTGTTTATTGATTAATGTACCTCCCCCATTTGTCCACGATTTGGAGGTTTCTTCTCTGATAACATTGTCTTCATGAAGAAAAGTACCCACTACACTTGGAGGAATGAGTGATGGAGGAGTTTATTGTTTAAATACTATACTATCAAATTTTAGTGGATCTCTAACTGATGCTAACCATGGAATATTTTCAGATCAAGTTTCCCTAATACATCTATTAGTTTTTTTGATCTTATTCATATAATTAATTTTAGACACAATAAAAAGAAAGTAAAATTGGACCTTGATTGGAGAAACTATTTATGTCCTATATATAAGAAAATATGGGGATGCCTAAGTGGAGGTTTGGGTTGTATTCTGATATGGACAGAAATAAAGAAAGATCTTTTCCAGGAAATAATTTTTATCTTTTTCCAGAATCTTTTATAGCATGCTATAGAGGGTCTGGTTGAAGGCCTCTATCTTTCCATTATACATTGCATGATTGAAATATTAATGGTTGGAATTTATATTATACTCATGATATATCTTTTAAAACTTAGAATAACAAACATTTGACTATTTTCCATCAATATCAGATGATCGATACCGAAACGAGTGATAATGATTGATTTTTTGAAGCTAATGATGCTTTTGGTACTAAAATGTTTTAATGGTCTTACTTTAGCCGATTTAGTGATGAATTCATTATTTATGAGAATATATTTGAATTTATTGGCTGTAGATGGAGGATAGGGAAGTACAATATAGATTAGTTGGATAAGAAATGGCTATGGGTATTTGTATTTGTATAGATACTCAAGAGGATGGGGGATAAACATGACATGTAAATGGTAGAAATGGAATTCTTTTGATGAATTTAGTGAAATCCTACATCATTGAAGAAAAAAAGTATTCATGCCATTAGATCTAATTGTAAATCCTGAACCCTGACTGGAAGAAACTATATGCTTTTGTTTGTACTTATTTATTGATTTATGATGTCTCTTATCTTTCAAAGCACGTGATAATGAATTCCATCAAATTATTGTTTATATATGATATTCCAGTGATCTGGGTCATTATAATGAAAATTTTTTCTTTCTCTTCATTGGGTTTTTTCTTTTCTAGCTCTATCCAATGAGAGCACTACATTTAGGAGGTAGTCCACAATGGGTATCATAAAACTAGTTGTATAAACTTCATGTTTTTTTAATGAATTAACCAAATTTATTTCTTCCATGGTGACATGAAAAATCATGATACTATTCGACATTGTGCAATGCTAATGACTATCTCATTCAATTCCAAATATTCCAAATCCATTTATATATTCACCAATGCTTCTACCTAGGAATTTAATGATTATGGGATGTGGGTCAATGTTATATCATAGGGTAATGCTCCCATTAGTCCTCAAACATAATCATGTAGGGGTACTAGGTCCTTATTTTTGATATCGTAATCCCCATTGATATTATTGTTCAACACATCTAAATCATCTTCCACATTCTAGTTGTCTGCTTTCATTTGAATTTACAATTCTATACATTCAATGAGATCCGGATAAATTTCATCAATTATTCTAGTCTTATGACAATAGGATGGTGTAAGTTGATAATTTTTTTACTGGAGAGATGAACATGACTTCCAACCTGCCATTTTTGATCCCTTGGTATTCATTTATCTTCCGAGTTAAACATTTTAATGGTTCGTTGATATACATTTATTTTGAAGGGGCCATCTTGTATAGATATATTCTATTCATCTGTCAATTTATTATTTAATTACATCATTTCTATAGATGGATCATTTAAATGGAAGGCTTCCAAAGCCTAAACAATTACCTCATTTCGAGGATTGAACTAAATGTCAAATTTCTGAAATATCACGACCCAAATTTCAAAAAGAAATAGTCATGATAGGATGAATGAGATTTATTTTATCTAGTTTTGGTGAGAATCCAAACAGACCTCATGGTGTTATAGGTAATGCCTCAACATCTAACTCAAATTTAGTAATTATAAAAATCTATTCTTCATATCTAAACAATGATTCATGGTGTTGAGAATGATTCAACTGCGATAATAAAATATGTTTTCATTCCCAACATAAACCTTTTGTTCTGAGAATGTTCCCAATGGGCGTTTTAGGGTTTTCACATAAAAAAGCATTGGTTTCATAATTACATGTGGAAATAAAACCATTGGAATAAAAAAAATATTTCCCGATACTATTGCATGGTTCAAGAAACTCATCTATCCATTGATTTGTGATCCCCATTTTTACCAACATGGTTAAGGTAAATCAATTTCCTAGAAGGATTAATATAAAGTTTCGAATTGTTGATATTTTTCCATATAATCCTCTCAAATCTATAAGTTTTAGATGTGGTGAAATGTTTAGGATATACTTTAACTTATTGGTACCAAAATTGATACCTATATGGTTCACCATGGAGCTAAGAATAATTACCTATGAAACCCTAAAAGTGAATTTCTAATGGTTCATCTTCATTCCACGCTGACATAGATTGTTGAAGATGGTCATGAGACCATCCGGTTGGTTAAAATTTTGATGATACATAACTACTATAACATCAAAAAATCAATATAAAGACATCCATTAAAGGTTTTTAAGATTAAATTCAATCCACATTAGTACGTAGCTATGACATTCTTAAAACCATAGTGTATTACCCGATAGTAACATCTTCCCTATGGGGCCATGAAGGAAGCATATTATTGATATTCAAGGGGTATTTGTTTTTATACCTTTAATTTCAAACCATGAAGGAAATTTCAGGATTTAAAGATTTAGCATTAACAGTAACTATGTGATTGGGACTGGGAAATCACATTGTGAATAATGACAGTTGAGATATCTGAAGTCCATACAGACCCATGTGTTCAAATTCATCTTCTTTACCATGATGATGTTGGATATATATTTCGGATACTATACATCTTGAATGATAATTTATTTGATAATCTTATGAAATTTAGCCTCAAATATGGTGGTGTGAGTTTGGTGTGTCCTTTTATATTCCTTTTTTTGTCACAAGTGGTTTTATAAAAAGAATATCTGATGAGTTTCCACCTTAGGTTCGAGTGTTGAAATTTATATGTAATTCCATGAAAACACATCATGATTATTTTTTGAAAATGTGGTGTATATATATATATATTCTTTTGGAATTCATGGTCCAACTATTCAATATGGGCTGGGGTTCATTCTCTATTGCAATATTTATTTTCATGATTCCACTAATGGTGGTTGATAAACCTTCCTCGGACGATGGAGGGTAATACCTGATGTCCTCATCCTCTTCCACTTCAAATTTATCTTCCTCCATAATCAAAGGAAATATATGCTATGATGGAAAATTAAGATCGAAATCATTATTTTTACATTCAAAATATGGAACAACTTACTTAAACCCAACTAATATTGTGGGGTTTCATTAAACCATCAGAAGGGTGATGAGCGATGGAATAGTAATTACACTTTATCCCAATGACATGAAAACATTCAATAGTTCATAATGTGAGGAATGGATCTATTAGATATCAAGGGTAGGAATGATAGCATTTTCATATGGTCTTCTACCACTTTATGGATAGTTAATGACATTTTCAACAATGTCAGGCTCAGTCATTACAACTAACAATGTGAATATTTTCCCATACGAACTCAAATTTAGGAAAATACCATCAATAAGATTGATGGGAATTAATAATTGTTCACTAATTTGGTTGAAGAGGTTGGTTGGGTCATTTCCAGACATATCAAGGCATAAAATTAAGCAAAACCATTGGTCAGGGGTTCTTTCCATTCTATATGATAGAATCCCACATTAATATGCTCTATTAAAAGGATTTCAATTGGGATTTATCACCTTGAGACATACCAATTTTACCATTAATTAAATATACTAGGCATTAGTGGTATAACAAGAGAATTTATACATGCTAATGAAACTAATGTCATCATAACAGAATGTTGAAATAAATATATTTTATGACAAATAAATATTCTATGTTTGATACGAGGTCCCGTAACTGAGCCCTAATCTAGATTATGTCAAAATTATTTCTCTCAACCTTTTCATAACCCTATAATGTTAGAGTATAATGGAAAAATGGGCCTTTTGGAACCAATTTTTCATATATATTTTACTAGAATGAGGTTGACTATTTAGAAGTCTTCAATGAAACCCCATTTGATATCAACATAAATTATTCTTCCATAAACATAAAAGTATATATTGGGGCCTTGAATGATAGTATCTCAATTATTATCCATGAAAATAGGATCTTGTAGAATTTATTAGAATTGATCTCTGCATGATATATATTATCATCGGTAACCTCATCTTTTAACTACTACAGATCAACAAAGAATCCATCAGGAATTATCATATGACTTTTGATGGAATACAGTCATCCAAGATTGATAAAATGGATGAAACCCAATTTAATTAAATTATAATTTCAATCTTATGTAATGAAATTCTATTATTCCCACCATGATCATTCCCTTTTGCATGACTATTAGTAATTGATGTTTCTGACATGGGAAGATAAGTCCTTATAATTTAAGTTTAAGTCGCTTATTTCCATGTTGGGTTTTCATAAAAAGGTCTCCCATTGCACTAAGGTTGATTTGACAGCATCTCCCTCACTAATTGATCATCTATGATGAGTGGTCTCAAGAAACCCCTGGAATATTCTATGGAACATTCCATAAGTTTTTGGTCATACTAGGGGGATCTCCCATGAGTTTCTTTAGCATAAACGGTCTGAGTAGGGATATGGCTGAGATATTGTTTTCTAGAACGATTTGGCCATCCCCTATATCATCAACAGATTCATTTGCAATCTTTTGGATCCCCAATTAGGTGTAGGAATCTCAAGTTCATGGTCATATTCATCATCAGATAAGGGATCCATCTTGTGAATGGAATTAATGGACCCAATGATCAATTCTCCACCAGATGAAGATTATATCATGCAGGACAACTCTTATGGTAATATTTACATGGGTGTTACCCATGATTAACGAATGGAGTCCAATGGAATTAAATACCCCTTATTCCTTTGTACAATTTCATTTTTTATTCCGATTTCATTCCAATCTATCCATGTTATTTTTAAATCCTAACCTTCATAAGAATATGTTGTGGATAGAGTCAGCTACACCATTGTAGAAATGGAAGAGGGAATTTTTTGTTGTTTTAACTATTAATATATGATATATTGAGTTTGGTTGATTGTATTTCACTTCATACAATCACTAAAATTTTGTTCAATATTACTAGTAACATTTTCCCATGCATGCACCTTTTTCCTCAGATTTGGTGGAAGAAACTAATTCTACTTTCCACGATGGAATTCCATGAATCACTTCTCTAGATCCTACGATTTTTTAAGATTTCATGGAAAAAAATGAATTCGTAAATGGTGTTCCCTAAAGTCAAGGGAAAGGGAAAATAGTTTGGGGAATCTTCGATACTAGCCTGACCATGTGTAATGGGAATTAGAACATGATGATGTCATTCTTTATAGAATCAATGCAATATCCCTGGAATTCTTTACCTCAGAATGAATAAATATTTTTCTTTAGTTACATAGAATGGATTTACCTATTCTTCCTTCTAATATTACAATGATTCAGTCTTGTTGTGGATTCCCATGAGGGGGTGTTACATTATATGGTGCATTATTTGAGATAGAATGTGTGAGAAGATAGCTTAAGATTTACTATGATAGCCTATATTTTCCCCATTATATTTCCTCGACCTTATGGAATTACTCAAGTCATAGACCTTTCATGGAATATATAGTAATTCAATCTTTAAAATTTTTGGAACGATCTTAAAAACCTCCGATATATTTCATAAGTTTGAGAATAATGCATTACTTTTCACAAAGATTCTCTATGTAGATGAATAAAAAATATTTTTAGGGATGTTTTAGGTTTATAAAATTAGTCAACACATTTCCCTAAAAAAATATAATATGAGACCCTCTCATTATACTGTTTTTTTAGTTTGAGAGGTCCATTTCAATCATTGTATACATCTATGAATTGAACTAAAGAAGAAACTGATGATTGAGATTATCTCATTCCTTGATTGACCGGGTTAGAAAAATTAAATACCAAAAATATAATATCCCATTATTTGTTTTCACAATGAAAATGAGTTCCACCTATTTTTATTGTTCATGGGTCCACATCCTAGGATCACCATGGGACAAGAAGTTCAAAAAATATTTTATGGATCTCCCAAACAATTTAAAATTAGAAAATTAGGTTTCCCAACATTTGGTGAGGATGTAGTTGGATCAACCAATTCAGGGTAATTCATTAATTTTTGGATTATTTGTTTATTTCAATCTTATACATCTTTCAATAAAGCTTTCAATGACATAATATTTTTAGTAACCAATTTAGGGATGTCTTCTTGAACATGAGCATGAAATGGGGAAGCCATATGTAGGGATATCTATGGTGGCTAAATTTATACCAATGGTGGGTATCCTATACGGGATGGTCCATGAGGATGTGTCTAATTCATCTGTGGTAGTGCACCAAAGGGATGAAAAACTAAATACCATTCTATTGGTGTTTACAAGTATATTATCCATTGGTAACCCACATTTACTGGGTGTTATGGCTCTATTTCAACTTCTAGTATAAACCCTTTTTGTTGAGGTGCATCAGATTGGAGCATTATGTCAGGCTCATATTTTATTACATATCCAGTTGTGGTGTTTCATTAGATTAGTTCTACATTGATCCTTCTAAACTCTTTTATCTCGTCCTCCCAGTGATAAATTCATTCCTCATGTGTGAATGATTCAACCACCTTCAGAGTCTTGTGCTGTAAAGCCCTACATTTACCCATTTCTTTGGAAAATGATCATAAAAGATTTTTTAGTGGATATGTTGAGGTAATATACAAGTTCCATGAATGGATCTGATTTTGAGTATGCACTCCTTCATCGGTAATTTTGTGTGGAATGTATTATAAATAGAAACCTTATCTTCTTAATCCTATATATTGGCCTCATGTTCCATGGTTTCTATATGTGTTAGTTTAATTATGTTCACCTATGTTTAATTCATTAAAAAATATCATATATCTTCTTGATAGATTTCATTTCTTGTTCCCCTGAAGAGTCATCCTCCACTCCTTCTCTAGTTATCTTGGAATCATTTGATGACGAGTCATCTGATGGGAATCTCAAAAGAATTTCATCATGTTAATTCAATGCGAGGACACTAAATCACATGTTTGGATGAGTTCAGAGAATCCATTGTGTGTTACTTCCCTAGAAAGGTAAAGGAAGACTTCCATTAAGGATGAGGTTGAGGAAACAAATACCTCATCCCTATGAGATGGGGATACACTTAATCCATTTTCAGAACCATTCAATCAATCTGTTTGGATCACATAGTATGTACTAAATAATTCTCAAACCCTCTAGGCTATTCTTTCTCCTGGATTATCATGGCTAAAAACACCTTCCTATTGTGGTGTGAGTCAAAAATATTATTTCCTAAATTAAAATATAGTTTACACTACTACAAACACGACCTTTATCATCACTAGAAAAGAACTGATAAATCCAGCGTAGATAAAGGGGGGGGGGTACCCTTTATCAGCGCTCCGAAAAGCGCTGATATAGGACCCCTTTATCAGCGGTAAAAAAAGCGCTGATAAAAGTACCCCTTTATCGGCGCTTTTTTTAGCGCTGATAAAGGGGTCCTATATCAGCCCTTCCTTTATCAGCGCTTTTGTTTTAGCACTGATAAAGGACACTTTTATCATCTCTTTTAAAAAAACACTGATAAAAGTTAAAAAAATTTGAAAAAATTTGAAATTTTTTTAAAAAATTAAAAAAAAATAAAAAAATACTGCCAATCGGGGGGGCTTTATAGCGCTTGAACCCCCCATTTACAGCGCTTTTCGGCCCCTATACAGCACCCCACGCACCCCACGCACCCCCTCTACCCTTTAACAGCGCTTTCTCCAATATTCCCCATGCGTGCGCACCCCTGCCTCTACCAGGATTTGAACTCGAGACCTCCCCCCTACGTGCCTAAGCCCTTACCACTACTCTATTTTGATTTGCTTTCCAATTCCTGATATCTCTATATATATATATATATTTATATATTTAGTTATATTTATTCGTATAGTAATATATATATATATATTAATATATATATATAGTTATAATATAATATATATATATATTTATATTATAATATATATAGTAATATTAATATATATATATAGTGGTACTAATATATATCTATATCTATATATATATATATAGTTATATTTATTCGTATAGTAATATATATTTATATTAATATATATATAGTTATATTAACATATATATAGTTATATTAACATATATATAGTCATATTAACATATATATAGTTATATGAATATATATATATAGTTATATTAATATATATATATATAGTGATATTAATATATATATTTATAGTGATATTAATATATATATTTATAGTAATACTAATATATATATATATATGTAGTTATATTAATATATATATAGTTATTAGATTAATATATATATAGTTAGATTAAAATATATATAGTTAGATTAATATATATATATATAGTTAAATTAATATATAGGTATATAAATATTCATATATTGGTATTTTAAATAAAATGGATATTAGTTATTATTTAGATAAAGCTATTATATTTTATATGTAAATATGTTTAACTATTTATTTAAAAAATTTAATTTTTAGGTGCGAATATATAAAAAATATGTACATATAGTTATATATTTGATTATAAATAGCAGTTCATTATAAAAAAGGATGAAATTTCAAAGACATAATATCAATATGAATGTAATACCTTGGAATAAATTCAGTCCCTGCCAAGAAAAGCCAATAATACCCCCTTAAATGAGTTTGAAAATCCACAAAATGTTAAAAAATCTGGGTACCCCGACAAAAAACTCAGTTTTTTAGGCCTTCTGGGCCTTTTTTTCCCTTGAAAAACGGTTGACCGGGTTAATCCCGGTCATAGGGACGTAGAGCTCGTCGCAGGATTCAATTTGATATGTGGTAGAGCTCAAACGGACACCCAGATCAAAAGTTATGGCCGTTTGAAGTTTGAGTTGCGTTTTCAACATATTTTGGATCTTTTTTTTAATTTTTTTTAATTTTTTTAGTCATCAAATTGTTATTAAATGACTATTACTCCATAATTATTATCAAAATATTAAATAAAAATATTTTTTTAATTTTTTAAGAAGTCATTTTCACTAAATATCTTATATATTAAGTATAATAAGTGTAAATGTACATTTATACTTATCTAAAATATATTTCAAAATTATATATTATATTTATATAACTATATAACTATATTTATATATTAATATATTAATAAATTATTAATTTTTTTTGAAGACGACCCTTTATCAGCGCTAAAAAAAGCGCTCAAAAGGCCCCCCTTTATCAGCGCTACTAAACAAGCGCTGATATAGGGGGGCGCTGCGAAAAACTGTTTTTGTGGTAGTGTTAGTGGTTGACGTAGTTTTTCTCTAGAGAGGAGTGCACAAAAAATCAAGGTCTTAGCCATAATAAGAGGAAAATATCATTGTTTCTGAAATTATTCAATTTTGAAAACAATATAATGAATTGAATAAAAAGAAATAAATTAAGCTAAATATTTAAAGTAAGTTGTCAAATTATTTGATGGGAAGGTGTTTTATGAGAAGGGTCATCAGGTAGGGTCATTTATTCAATTATAATGTAACCTGAATTCGATTTTATACAATTCTTTCTACTAAACTAATTAAATTGGGATTCAATGATCTTATCCTCTCACTCCCTTAGTGAAACATTGATTTTGAGAGTAATCCTTACTAGGATCATATGTTTTTATACTCTCTTCATACGTGTGATGGAGTTTTAGTGAATACCATCAATTGGATCAGGGAAAACCCAATCAGGTCTTATTTTTTATAAATATTCATGAATAACAACTACCCTCCCACAAATACTAAAAAGCACAATGTACATCACCACTAAGACCTAGTACATTCCATTGTATATAAACTAGGACCTAGTGGAGAGAGATAATGATCATTTACTGAAGTAAACTAAATAATAGAATCTCAAACCAAATATTATATGATTAAATAATAAAATGGTTATAAAAAATGGAATTAAAATTCTTATAAGAGAAAATAATATTTTATTCAATAATGTTTATGATTTCAAGAATTATATAAGAAAAAACCTCCTCTTACCTAATCACTTGGATGTTTTTCCCTCAATGTGAAGGGTAACCATGAATTAGGGGGAAGGAGAAAACATTTTAATACTAAGAATAATAAAAGTAGAAAAATTCAGAAAAAAAAATTTATCGATGACAATATTTCCAACATATGGTTTCTCTTCGTACAACACAAATATATCCAAATATCACAATGATTTTTTCTTAAGAGTTGTTTTTAATTTTGTGGCTATCAAACATTAATATTTTAACACATTTGGACACATATATAAAAATTTATTACCCAAGTAATCAATAAAAAATTGTAATGCTAAATTGACCCTTTAACATCTTATTCTTAATATAATTCAATGACTGCCATAATGAGTGACTTATTCTCAAACATTTAATGTTCACATGAAACTTACAGTTCTATTTCATTTTTAGTGGCAATAACCTATTATTCAAGTCTATAGGCTAATATATTCTTCATTTATTATAGTTGGAACAATTTTTATGTCCATATATACAATTAAAATTGATTGATTTTTAGGCATTATGAGGATCAAATGAGCTCATAGTCCATAATAATATGTTTCAGGAAAATAACAAAGGAATACATAAAAACAAAATCAATCCCTTTCAATCTATATTTAAAAAATTAATACTTGAAATAAAAATTGGTAATAATATTTTAAAACATATAAAATTAATAAATTTTCACATTTTAGTGCAATACACCAAAAAAATCCTAAAATCATGAAAATCTGCCCATATTATTAAACAGGTAGGGATTACATCACTGAATTACATTTTAAAAACACTAAAAATATTATCTCTATTTATTCATGTTGTTATAATTTTCTTCTTGATTTAAAAGATCTCTGTTTTAATATGGTTGGGGGAATTTTATGATTATCACTTGAGCCACATACTTCCAATGATATTGGTGATGCCTAAAAATTATCTACTCTTATGTGATAGTCTTTACTCATTCTCATGGTTTGTTGAAAAAGGATTTTTTGGGTGGATAATTGTCTTATGTACTATCGTCTTTGAGAGTTGGTCATTGTTGGTTTTTAAGGATTGTACCATCTAATATGATGAAAAGTCATTTCTTGATACCTTTTCGAGGCTATGAAATTTCATAATGTCCAAGCGGTGCGATTTTATTATTAAGGGGTGAATTGAAATGAAATTTCCCATGTTCACCTGATAATATGATATGAAAATGAAATGGTCCATTTTCATTAAAATGGAACAAAATTTATAATGTGTCAAGACATGTGTGTTGAAGGTATTCTTCCTATATTCCAAATTTGGGTTTTGTGTATCTAGGAGGGCCACTAAGATGATTTTATGATTTAACCCTAAAAGTAAGATGATATGTAGTGAATATTCATCATATGAAGAAACTATATTTATGTGATAGACTGTGTTCCAAATATCTCAGAAGAATTCATGAACATAATATTTCAATTATTAGATTTGATTACTATATTGGCGAGTGGATAATGTCGATAACATGATTGGTATATTTTCATTATCAAGTTTTTACCTCATGAAAAACATGTCCTCTTCTTCTATCATGAGATGATCCTAAAGCTGTATTGACCAATGTGAATTATTCCATGCTACTTTATCGTAAATAGTCGGACTAGCATGGATTTCTTCTATCATATTAGAAGGAAGGCGATCCACGGGGGGTTTGGTGAATGAATATTTATTTAGGTTTTCTTATGGTTGAGAATTGATTTTAATTATTAATGATGTGGAATCAAGATTGATATCATTAATTTTTTTATCTTCCTTACGACTGTATGTATTTCTCATAATTAATTTTATAATAAGAGGACCTTCTTGAAGAAATTTAATGTCACTTCAAGAATTAACATTATATTGAATACCATCATTGGAAGAAATACCATCACATGATGACTTATGACTGTAAGGAGTGTTCCAGCACCACATGTTCTATGGGGAACCATCATGGAATCTGATAGTGAGGGTATAAAATCATTTCTATCTTATCTCCGGTCCTTCTAGATGTTTTATGTGGTGATTATTAGTAGATATGCTCATGTAATCAATTAGAAGCTAGATATGAATTGATCCTTCAGGGTAGGATGTTAGTGGAGGACCTATAAAACAGCTCCTACTCTTTTTATAATTTAGAAATGGAATAGTAGGATCATGGTACTCTTCAGGAAAGCATCTAATAGATTAAAGATATCCATAATTAACAATAGAGAGATTGTAGACCATAACTTCATTTTCCAGTTTCCTTTTGTGAGACATATTATTGGATTCTATATTTCGGTTGACTATGTAAACTTAATGCGGGTATCAACTAGAAAATAAAGAGGTTTTTTTAGATCTTCGGTCAATGCATGATTTAGAGGAAAGGATACTAGAATTTTGATTGGGGATTGTAGATACCCTACAATATCCAATAATGTAGACCAACAACCTCCATTTTGAATATGGGTATAGCCCTAATTTGATTCTCCATATATCCGAGGACTTGGAACAAAAAACACCAAGATTAGAGTTAATATGTGTGTCGGTTGCGTAGTTCCTCTCACGTTAGGTTGATGAGTCACCCAAATTTTTGGGAAAGAGTTGTGTGTCCATCCCTATATCACAACCGCTACTGTTGTTTTATCATGACATGTTTTTAGGATGTTGGAAATATTTTAGTTGGTCCCTTTCTCCATTATTAGAATATACAAGGTGACTTCAGCAGTAGGGAAGAGTTTATATTCCCATATTGTCACTAGGGAAGTACGGTGTGACTTACCATATCCTTTATTTCAGATTAGTATACACTAATAGTACTCATATAAGGGGTAAGAGATAATGTATTTCCCACTATTTGTTATCAGGATCTGCCATCTAGTTTTCTGAATTCTACTACACCTGGAAGGAAAACATGTTATATGCTGGCAGGTGTGTTCAACTGCTCAAAAATTTCCACTTTATTTGACTAATTATTTTCATTGATTTGGTAATTATATTATATTAATTTTATTCAGCATTATTCTTGACAGGTGGACTTCAATGGATGCCGCCAAACTACACAGGTAGGCTTGGTAGATGTGGGAATGTGTTTTTTCCTACTCATGGTTCTCCACTGAATTCGTTTAGAAGTCTTTTCTAGATGCTGCTTAACTATTAACTTTGGTGTGGTGGATGTTTTAAGATGTTTATTCTATAATTCAGATTTATTATACATTTTAATATATGGATTATATTGGGGTAATGAAGGTGTGTTCATATTCCCTATCGACTGGTCATATCCCTCATCGAGATGTCTTCAGTGAACAGGTCTCGGTGACCTGGGCCAAAATGCCAATGGAAACACCCTCATCATTCTGAGGGTTTTTACTATGTGGTGTTTCTGATGGTGGATACTGATAGGATCCCATAAAAGGGACCCCTATGATTTCTAGATGATGATTTCAACAACATACTAATTTTCAAGCCTTAGGTGAGTTAGGATCATGTTTTTGGGTTCCAGGGATTGGTTCACGAATTAATTTTCGATAGAAACTATTATATTTGGCTTCCGGGCCATCAATCATCATTAGGTCGACTGGGCTTGTTGAGTGGCCTACAGGGGGTGGGATAGTAAAATATAGATTGTAATTCAGAACCATTGTATTTGAAACCTAGCACTACAGATGATAGGTTGGAAATAGTGACCTTGGATTAGTTAATGACACATGATGTGTAATAACTGAATCATAAATTGTCTATAATTGATAAGACCAAATTTAGATCAAACGGATTTTATTTTAAAATATCCAATATATATAGGACAAACATAAACAAGAAAACCCTATCTAAGGAGCATATTAATAAATTAATACATTTAGAATTGATTGTTTATGATCCTTGTTCGGCCCTCATTCATTTTGAGTGTGAAGGGGTCCTGACATGTATGGTATGCAGTCCTGTTGGATAATGATTTATGTTGGTTTTATCGTTTTTTCACATGAAAAAAATAAACAATACCGATGCTCAGTTATAGGTTATTTAATATTCAATAATAATTCCCATTGGGAGTAGAATTTTTAAGCATCTTCTAATGATTTTTTTCATGGATCTAGAAACACCCTAAAATTTGGTTATTTGAGATATGTCACAGACCTACTTTTCAATGTACGTTGTTCAGTGATATATTTCTCTAACAACACATAGAGAGTCTTATTTTTCGAGAATATGGGAGGATAGGATCATCACACCCTTTTAGGGGGAATTATTATCTACTACTAGACTATTATATATTCAGTAAATATTCCTAACTCCTATAGGAAATACCATGTTTAAAAAAGGCCACCACTATATTAAAAGTAAATCATTATCATGAATAGTATTTAGAAACATTTATATTATCTAAGGTTCTTCATCTATAGATATATCCATATGTAAATGATGCACTCTATTGATTGTATGTGTTTGTTCATGGCCCAGATATTCCAATGTATTTCGTTACAATGATACTAGTTTTATGATCATAATGGGAAACTCCAGAATGTATCATCATCTATAGAGACAAGATTTTTCCAGATTTCATTATTAGGCCTATGAGATATCATTCATATGTATCATTGTGAAAGGAATTAGAACCCATGTTGATTTGTTCCACTTAATAGGACACATCATACCTTTTAAGGTAATGTGATAAGGACCAAACTGTAATGTTTAACATCAGGAAACAAAGTTATCTAGGAAAAATGTTCCTAGTCAAGGAATAATGGGGCATCTACACCATGTTTTCCCATTTAACATAGAAGATATATAACCTCCTAGGATGAATTTTACCCAATTATTAATGTGACCTAGATAAAATTAGTGTTAATTTTGGTTTTTGGGTTTAGACCTTAGGGAGGCTTCCAATATAACACATTTGGATTATAATAATATCTGATGTAGTTAAATTATTTGGGTATTAATCCTATACAGGTTTCCCTTTGTAAGTTTATCTCGTAGGGTATAAGTCCATTTTAGACTGATACCTGAATTTGGGGCCCCATGCCTATGGGGGCCTTTAGGGAAGGAAAGAGGAAGATTTATAAAAGGGATCCTCTATCATGACATGTAATTGATCATGGGAATTTCATGATAATCAGTAACCTATATACCAACATTAGTCGTGCTCGGTGTGGTAGAAAAAAGGAATGTAATGATATCAAAATTCATTTCATCTCCTTTATCTATTGGTGGATGAGGTTGAGGTTATTGGAGAGAGAAAGGGCATTGATGTGATATTTTCCTATCTTGTTTTCATAACTAGGGTAAGGACATATGCACCCTTTCCGATATATACCTAAATAAATACCATGGGATTACTCCAACTGGGATTCCATATTCCCAGTTTTAGGGATAATAAAAGGACTATAAGGCACTATCTCTCATCAAAGCGAAAGGATAGTGGTTCCCTGCACATTCTAAAATGGGAAGGTCCATATTTACAAGACGATGATGGATAAATAAATAAATAAATGTCATTTTCTGAATTGTGATGTCCCTATCACCTCAAAAATTTTGGGTTATTTTTTATTGAGGGGATTCACAACTATAAACACCCCAGAGACCCAACCTATCATCTATGCAAATTTGTGAAAACACTTTCCATGTGAGTGAAAACCTGAATGGGAAACATGATTTTGTGTCTTTCTCCATGACCGTGAATGTACATTCGCTATAGTGGGGGTTTATATTGGACCCCTCCTCATATTGGAGTCCCAATGAAGGAGTTTCTCTTCTATTGGTGATATGAAAAAAGGGAATAGAGGAAGGAACAAAGAGGGTAAGTCATGGGTGAGATGATGTTTCCTTGAACATGGTGGACCTAGGAGAGTTAGAAGTGGATCTTTGAAGGCGGAAATCCTAAAAAAACACATGGGTGAGGCTTTTCTCTAGGATCCAAGGGATTCCACAGGCGTCTCTAGAACGGTCTTGCATAGGTTCTGAGCTAACAAGGAGACCTTAACAATACTTCTTTTTTTTATAATGAGTAGAGGATCTCCACTTAGTGGTTTTTTTTACACACTAGAAGAACATTGATACATATATTCCCATTAATTTATTGTATCTTTCATGTTTTTGAGATTTACCTAGATGGTTCTGAGGGCTTTAGAAAAGGACTAGGGCAAGAAAAGCTTCAAGGAATCTTCAAATTATCTAGTTCATTCTTAAACGATGAGGATTATGTTGACAAATGGTAATTTTTTTTGGGTTGGTATTACACCTTAGAGGATACCCATATTTCTATAACCATGAAGATTATATCGAATCATGGTGATTTAGAGGTTTGGTTGGGGATTACAACTTAGAGGATGACCATAATTCAAGAACCATGTGGAGTATCTCGACTTATGGTTATTTGGTAGGATGGTTGGGGTTGAATAATTAAAAAAACATCTTTTACATGGTATTAAATATTAATGGTTCAACATTCCTTTTTTCATGGGTTATAGTGATGTTAGAAAAGGGACCTGGTCCAATTCCAGAGACCATAGCCTGACACTGATCCCAAGAAGGGGTCTAAGGGAGTATCCCACATGGTATGAATCAATATGAGTGAATTATTTCCCATGTAGACTGACATGGTGAAGTATCACCAAATTAGTTCTCCTAGATGAGGGATCAACAAGGTAAGGGTCACCCATTTGTTAGTTTCCCATGATTTCTTCTCTCGGGTATAGGTTTCCCATGTGTTGGTCTCCAAGACATAGGGTGCACAGATCTGGATCACTCATGTATGTTTCACCATGGTATGGGTCTCCCAAATGTGGTTTTAATAAGTATGGGATCAACCAAGTAGTACTTTTGTGAATTGGAATTACCTCTCCCAAGTTGGACCTAAAAGGATTTGATAGCCTCTCCCTAGTGGTAATTTGGAAGATTGAAATGCCTCACCCAAGTGGGGGATCAATGAATGGTTTTCCACAGGTAGGTACACATCCATGTAGAGGGATTGACATAATGGCTCACCTTTGTAGGGATATAATACTTTGGTGAAGGTGCTATGTGACCAGAGCTCTCACCTTACTTCCTATTCAAAACGTTTTTACATCATTTATAAAATTAGAAATACAAGGGTATATTAAGATTCTTGATAGTGGACCCAGTCAAGGGTGATATATTAAATAAATAATGTGAGGGACCTTCCAAAAATTGGGAACATTATTGGATTTTACGACAACCTTTCCTGAGATCATGACCATCCTTTATAAAAAATTTCTAACATCTAAAAACCATATCTTTTAATCCTTTAGGCCATGTGGGATGTAAAAATTGTGAGATTGAAGAATTCAAAGGAAATTATGCTTCTAAGTACTATATGTACAATAAAATGTTCTTATAAGGCACTGAAAACTTAATTTTGAGTCTTCTAATCCTTTTTATCAGAATCTTTTTAAATTCACAACCTACTCCTGGAGGGGTTTTCTATCCACTAAACCTCCAAATTGGGGATAATTTATAAGGAATCATTGTCCCTGATTGTCATGTTTTCTTCTGTCACATGAAAATAAAAATTTCATTTTCCTCTTTAATAGATACTCTTCTCTAACCAAACTTGACATTTCTTTCCTAATTAATGATAAAATTATCGGCGGTGTGGAACATTTTACGGAATGAATTTTTTTATATGAACACATACACTTAAAAAATGGGATTTCATAAAAAAATAATTCATGTATATATTAGTTGAATGAACAGTGATACATGATAATGATAATTCATGTTATTTTTTGGGGAATATAATTATAAAATTAGTACATATTAAAAAAATGTATTTAATTATCAAAATTTAAAATTCAAATCATGAGATTTAGTTTCATGGACACTAATTGATTTACCCATAAAGGTTACTATTACCTAAGATAGGGTGAATTACGGAATCAATTTCCAATTTTAGTTTTTATTATCTACATGAAATCAAGAATAGTAACTTATTATGGATTTTTACTTGATTATATAAATCCATATACTCTAAAAAATGGATTTAGCTGAAAAAAACAAAAAATGGATTATTTTGATGAAATAATGATACTAATTGAGAATGATAATTCTAGATATATGTAAGGAGTATAATTATGGTAATAGATTATGTTTAAATAATTTATTGAAATTATCAAAATTCCAAACATTCATCATGTGGTATATATGTTAATGAATAATAAGTTGTTATCCTATACATAGTGAGTGTTCCTAGAGATGTAGGTGAATCTATTAGGAAATTTCAATTTTTATTATTTTTCGAATTATTTGAAATTAAGAACTTTTAATTTTTATAGAGTTTTATCACCATTTTATAACTCTTAAACACTAAAAAATCAATCATAAAAAGTAATTCTAATGTAAAATGTTTAACATTTAGATTTAATGGATACATAATTAGCATAATTTGGAAATTCCATGATCATACCACATACAAGAATCGTCATGTGGAATAATAAAAGTAGGTCAAAGAAATAAAAATTCATCCCATGAATCAATAATAAAATCTCCCTAAAAATTGTAAATATCCCTATTTAAATCCTTAATGTTGATGTTTTGTATTCAATTATTATTGTGGTATAGTTATTTGTTATTATTTATTAATTCAATCATCTCTTAATAATATCATGTTTTCTTGTAACTATTGAAGACATAAGACTACTTTTCATCCTTCTATATCATCAAAAAAATATGTGATGATTCATTATTAAAATAACCAATTCAATGTGTACACTTCCTACACTATTATTATTCCTTATCTAATCTTATTAGATTCTATACTCTCATCTGTATTATCTCTTTACCTCATTATTTTATTTATAAATATGAGTAAATATTAATAGTAACATCTAATTTAAGGTATAATTGATATATAATGAGAGGTCACAGTGTTTACTAGTGTTTTTTTGTAATGTTTCCCTCCCCAACACAATTTTTTTTGTTTATTTTGTTGATTTCCTCAGCTATGTTTGGTTACCTTCTTCCTTTTTTCTAATGATTAGGTTGGTTTTTTGATAGTTTTTGTATGTATGTTTACATTAATATTATTAGTAATGGTATCCTCTATTCATTATTAGCATTATGTATTCGTGGTTGCTTCCACATGGATGTTATTACAATTACTTTTATCTCAATCTAAAATATTTTATAAGAAACCCCATGGTGTCCTGTTTTTTAATATATACATCATATGTTAAGTTAAATCTCATATATAATTAATGTGTTGATTCATTGGATTAGTTAGTTTTTGTGACCCCTTGATCAGGGGTTAACGCATTGTGCACTATGATTTCTGACCATCTTGTTGCAGGGTTATAGTGATTTAGTGATGAGAGGGTATAATGGGCCATGGGAATATTTATTGTATATATTTCTAGAAATACATTTCATGCTTCCATTTTGTTCATTTGATTTTTATTTTCCCATATGGTTAGGCTAATTCAAGAATCGTGCTTTGTAGATGGATAAATCCAAAAACATTTTTGTATCTAATTTTTATGTTCCATGGTCATGGTGTTTGGTGTTTGACCTCATCTATATTTGATCTACATAATCTATTGGTGGAGTGCCTTCATGGTTGATCTAGTTATTTTTTTATTTTCATATTTCATGTTGTTTTTATTAGAGAAGTATATCACATGGATTTAATTTTGTTTTTCTCAATCATATTATTTCTTTCTTATGACGAGAATGATTATTTTTGAGGAAGTGGTTTAGAGATGGTGTGACTGATTTTTAAGATCTAATCATATATTCCATGTCATTAAAATGGAAGGTAAACATTTAGGGATTCATTAATGTTTAAATAATGTACAATTAACAGTTGGATAGAAGTTTATCTAAAAAATGTTTTTTAAATATGCTTTATTATCCATTATCTATTCTCAAATTGATATGGATGTGGTTGCGATTTGGGGTTGGCGACTATCTGGTTCTGGGAGGTGATAATGGTGACGATGATGTGTAGATCAGGAATCGGACCTCAAAGAGTGTCTGATGGAAATGAGAAGATAAGGGTAACCTTGTTCACAGGATGACATGTTGGCAGTGATTGTGTTTTCTCAACGATACGATGAGTTAGTGACATGTTCATTGATGACAGGCAGGTCCTTATGGTGGAATAGTCCTTGGTCGGCTCATGGGATTTGAGGGATTCAATGTAATGAAGGTTTTTTGAATTTTAAATAGGTGGTGTCTTGGTCAATGATTTTCATTATATTTTGAAAATTTAACTATGTAATGTGTGTTTTTATTTGGCATGGATAGTTTGTAACACCCCAAGATTTCATAGTACGTTATCTCTTTAAAGTAATTCAATATTGCGCTACACACAACACCGAGTTCGAATGCAGAACAACTTACTAAACTAACCATTCAAAAAGCGGTTAAGAATAATATTAAATTCATTTTGAATCTTATATACTCTATATAATTTTAAAATTAATATTATGTGTTTCTTATATATAATATAAGAACTAATTAATTTTTTCATATAAAAGAAGTATATTTAAAAAAATGCAATTTTCCCCCTTTTAATGGAGAACCCTTTTTAAACCAATATTTAAATTCTATATATATTTAATTTAATGAAATTAAATTTTTCTTTAGAATTGGGACATAAAAAATTTGTTTAGATAAATTTTTGGTACTTTTCTCGTAACTTTCTTATTAAAATGAGTAGTAAAAATTAATTATTTTAATTGAAAGCAACTTTTTTAATCTTAATAATTTATATTTTTAAATTACACATTTTAATAGTTTTGAAGTATAGTTAGATTATATTTTTATCATTTAATACAATGTAGGCTTTTATAAGTAAATTCGCATTTATATTTGACATAAACACATGTAAATCTTTTGATAGTTATTGCTTTCATAAAACCCCACTTTTTGGTTTTGAGAATGGAATTAATTATAAATTTATAAATGAAACTTATAAATTTTGAATTTAGTAATATAGAATTTATTTTTGAATTTATAATAACAAAAAAATTTTAGTGTGAATAATCTGAATTTTTCTGAAAACATTTAAATTTTGATGAATAGTGAAAAACAATGAGTTATTGTTTAAAACCGACTTTTTATTTAAATAATTATTTATTTTATTTATATTTATTTTAGGTCAAAGTAGATAAATAATACCTACATATGTTAAATTTAATTAATTTTACTCAGTTTATAATAAATTCTAGATATATAAAAATTTTATCGAACTTTTTACCTTCTTTTACCCACCTCCTAGGAGCATTTGCAAATTTGAATAAAATTTAATACTACCACTTATATATTTTGAATTTAAAAAATATGAGAAAAATTGTTGATATCAGTATGTAAAATTTGGTTCAATAAGATAAATATATTTTTTTGGTGAATAGTAACTTTTGACTTTTATTTGCCACTGTTAAAAGTAAATAGAGTAATTAAAAGTAATAATGCTATTATTATTACCATAAAACATGTCTTAATTCTATTTAATAAGTTAAATTCGACAAAAAAGAAACAACCTTATGAATAATATATTATCCTTTATGTCCAAATCGATTAGTTTAGGACATTCATTATTATTTAATGCAAAGAAGAGTTAAAAGTGTTAAATTCAATGATTTATAACTAAATTTTTTTAATATAGTGTTACACATAAGATAAATTCTACTATAAATATTAATTAAAAATCTAATGAGATTTCATACATAATGATATTTTATCTATAATTTTTAGACATTAAATAATTTAATTTATTTATGACATAATGATGATGCATTAATTACCTTATTAATTAAATATTAAAATAATTTATATTATAAATATCTAAATAAATATAATTTGAGTCTTTTTATGAATTAAACTAATTTTATAGGTTAATATGACATGTTAGGGTTGATTAAATGAATTTATTTAGAAGTTATAATGATGTTATGAATTTAGAGAAAACAAAATAACAAATAGTCTCAAAATTGACATAAAAGAGTTGTTAAAACAAATATTATATTATTAAATGGTATTCTTTTACTAAAAAACTAAGGTTTGTCCAAAAGGATTAAATACTATTATATATGTCCTTAATGAACCACTTGGGGTTTGATTGAATGTTTATCGTACGTTTTTAACCATATAATATAAGAATAAAAATAGACATTGTAAATGTCAAACTATTTAACTAAGAGTTAAATATAAAACATAAGGTTAATATTATGACCCAAACCTGTCTAAAGCCTATTGGTTGAGTGGTTTTCGAACCATTATCAACTCAAACATTAAATAATACATGTTTGAGCCATTAGAATCCTAAAATAATTTTATTATAAAAAAATATTTCAATCTATTCCTAAGATGCCCCTCACCCCTCTTATAAAATGGAACTTTTCCCTTCTCTCAAATTCACACCATCAATGACATTTGTCTTGGCCAAACCCATCCCAAATATCCTTCCAAATATCCTCCCTTAATCCTAGAGGCATTCCTTTAGTCAAAAAGACAACCTAATAATACCTTTTGATCAAATCAAAAGGATGAACTTGGAGAATTGGAGGTTAACCTACCCTCGACCAAAAAAAAGTATTATGTAACAATTAATTATACAATATCTTTATTATATGAGGTTGTTTTTACATAAGTATCAACTGGGACCTCTATATCATCCACATCCAAGTTTCTTAAAAATTTATTTCAAAACATTTTTACTATTTAATAGATAATGTGTTAAAGTCATTTTTGCCCTTATTTGAACTTATATGTTTTGAAAGGAACCATTCAGTCGTTTTCCAAACAAGGTACTTTACGGACTTTTAAACCAAATTAAGATAATAATGTCATTTTTTAACTTATATGGTTGGGGGGATTATTATCCACCGTTATAACATTGTCAAAGCTTCCTTTACAAGCTTATAATAATATTTGCAAAATAAATTACTTTTTTATAATTATGTATCTTTAAATGATTTCAAAAAAAGAAAGAGTTATTTCTCTAAAATAGTTTTTATTTCTTCTACGTCAAAATCCTTTGATTTATTTTATACCTGTTTGAATTCGATTCAATATGATACAAATATTCCATATTTTATTGAAGGTTTTGTGATATGTCTAACGGGGGATGCGTTATTTTTATACAATTCATAGTTTATGGTTAAATTATTGACATTTCGTATGATAGTTTTATTATGAATGTTTATGTTATATTTCATCCTTTTAACATGAGTAATGTATTGGACTAAGTAAGTGATGGCTAGAGCCCACTATAGCTCATCGGTTCATCGGTAGGTCAAAGGAGACATCAAGACGTGGAACTGGTCGAGGCCTTTCCCAATTAGATATAGGGTTTTTTTCGAGGCCTAAATAATTATTAGGCGTCTTGGACAAGGCCTTGAAAAAATGTTTCAGAATGTTCTGAATTTTACATTACCTCATTATTAAAATAATATTGATGGTTCATGTGGTCATTTGACTAGTATAGTACCCATGATTATGTTTTATTATGCCATTATTTACTTATCTCATATTCTAACCATAAAAGTGTTCATGTTTATTATTTGTAAAGGAATGTGTTTTAAATTATTCACCATGTTTAATATTTATGTTATCTTCCACTGTCTTGCTTAACCTTATTGAGCTTTTGAGGTTTCCCATTTCTTATGTTTCATTTTCCCAAGATATGAAGAAGTTGGTTATGAGTGACTTGAAGGCATAATCTAGGAGGCTTGGATGTTTCTAATAAAAAAAATTAGTGTCGTATTTATTTTCAAGATGTAATTTTGAACTTATGCATGAATGTTGTTTCCAATAATACTAAAATGATCGGTATTTCGGGACATGATTTATTTGTGATCATGCCAATGTTATATAATAATTCAACGAATCTGGGTGACTATGGTCGGGGCATTACTGTTGGTATTAGATAAAATTTAATACAAACCATGGAAACTATATTTAGATAAAGTCTGATTATAGCACATTATCCTAAGAAAGACTTTGAGGATTTTTATTGATGAACTTCCTAAAATTTTGATAATGTAGAGATTTTGCGAGTTTTCCTAGCAATACACCCCTGTCTAGATACGAGCAGGTAGAGGCGGCTTTGGCCCAGATGTGCCTAGGGGTAAAACCTGAAAACACCGCTTTGAGATAGAATTGAATGTGAACTGGTGCACCGAAATGGGCCATGCTGTAATATTGGTTATAACACTCATGAGTGATATTCTTAGGATAATTCTTATTTTCTTTACAAACCACTATGAAGGGTTTATGAGTATATATCTCCTCAAAGAGAACATTTTTATTATTATGGATTATACCCATGAACTGTTCAATTTATGTTAACTGTTTTACAAGTTTGGAATTATTAATTGTGATTCATAAACTAACCTAGTGTATTACATTGTTTAGAAATGGTTCCCAGTAGATAGAATGATACCTCTAGCAATATGCATGACCCAAAGAGTAAGAAGGATCATATCTTTCATGGTGTTAATCCAACATTTATAAATGAAATATTCTCCAACGTATTATCATCAAATGAAGAAATAATATCATGTATTAATAACATAAGTAAATAATTTTCTGATTAATTTGGATATGAAGGGATCCCAGAGAAGAAAAATGTGGTATAGTGAAAGATAGATAAAGGGAAAAAGGGAAATAGGGATTTTCCCATATGTGATAACATTGGAAATAATCACCTTGGTAAAGGCGTAAAGGGAATGGGATTTTGTTATATGTGTGGTGAAAAAGGACACCAAGTGTGTGATTTCAAGGTTAAGAAAATCGTTTCAAATGTACAGTGCTACATCAGCAAGGATTTGGGACACTACGCGAATCAATGTCCAAATCGTTAGAGTATACCCCAAATGCTGTTATTTGATAATAATCAAGTTATGATACTACATAAGATAAAGAGGAATGATTAATAGTTCTTATGTTGTTATTAACGTATTGTGTCATTTGAGTATTGTATTAATGATTTACATGTTATAAGAATTATGGAGTATATAAGGATTGTACTGCAGTACTATTTCAATAAGTACATGAGATTCTGTTGAACAAAGAAAAGTTACTCAATGAAATGTTAACATTTTTGGAAAATATATGGATGAAGGAAAGAAAAAACATTAACATGGTCCTGATACTGAGGTATTTATTTTGGAATGAAACATGATTGATTTATTATTTTGGTTATTATTAAGATCTTTGGTACTCATTAATGGTTTGTTTATTCAATCATTGTTGGAGTTTATAACATTATTTTCTATAAAGAGTATATACAGTATTATGTAAGGAATAAGAGAGCATGAATGTAATCAATACAGTTATATGATAATTCAGTGTGTTACCGTATTTTAAAAGAATACATGGTGAAGGTATTCACATGTTATTACATACCAAAAAGGGTCTTCATTGTGTTTAAATTCCTTATAAATTTTGGACTGTGAGTTTGGACGGAAGTATTTTTGATAAGTCTAAAGGTTGGAATCAATTATGTTTTAGATTGGATACTATTGTTAAGGAAAAATCATTTCTTGAGGTTATTTTCATATTGTCAAAAAAAAATAACCCAGAGGTCGGGCGACAAATTGTCGTGTCCAGTAAGTTCGCGAGACATGACCCACAATCGAAGGAAAACAAGGATGCATCACTTACCACTGGCCTAATTGATTTCCTGTTTCGTATTTAAGAATTATTACAAAAGAATATAAATTCATTTTTGTAAACCTAAACGATTAGGATAAATATAATATTTTTTAATTATATAATCTATTGAAGTGATAGATGAGTTCATGGTAGGAATTAGTTGAAAGATGAAACTCTACTTTTCAAGTATATTTTTTCTTCTTATTCTATGAATAAATTAACTCTCATTATTTAGGGAATGGATCTTAAAACCAAAAATGTGTTATCCTATATCCTTATTTTTTTTTTGAATCGATGATAATTTACATCATCTTAGTTTGATGGCTTTGAGGCCCTCAATCTTACAATTATTTGTGACTGATGACCTAAATCGCTCCCTATAAATATTTACGTTTTCCCTCAAATTATTTGTCTCTAATTTCCACCAATTTTCTCCTAACCGATATCATAATTTATTGGTGACTTTTTCATTTCCTTTTCCCTCTTATTAAGAGTAAATTTTATTAAAACAATTTCCGATTTGGGTTTTCCACATTACTATGTTACTATTAATAACCTTTTCGAAAAAAATTTCAATTTGCAAAGATGTAATTTGTTGAAGGAAGGGATAATGTAACACCCCAATATTTCATAGTACGTTATCTCATTGAAGTAATTCAATAGATTACGCTACACGGAACACCGAGTTCAAGCGCACCAAAAATTACTAAACGAACCGTTTAAAAAGCGGTTCTGAATAGTATTAGCTTAATTTGGAATCTTATATACTATATATAATTTTAACATTCATATTATGTGTTTCTAAGGCATAATATAAGAACAAATTCATTTTTTCATATAAATGATGTATTTTTTAGAAGATGCAATTTTACTTCCTTTTAATGGTGAACCGTTTTGAAAACCAATATTTGGAACTTCATATATATTTAATTTAATGAAATTAATTTTTTCTTTGGAATCGGGACATAAATATTTAGTTTAGATAATTTTTTGGTTCTTTTCTGATAACTTTTATATTTTGATAATATATGAAAAATAATATATTTTAATTGAAAACCACTCTTTTAATCGAAATGATTTATATTGAAAAATTATGAATTTGAATGGTTTTAAAGTATAATTATATTATATTTTTATCATTTAATACAATTTAGGCTGTTATAAGTAATTTCACAATTACATTTGACATAAACACATGTCAATACTTTGATAATTATTACTTTTTTAAAAACCATCTTTTTGGTTTTCACAACAAGAATTAAATTTCAATTAATATATGAATCATATATATTTTTAATTTAACAATATATACTTAATTTTTGAATTTATAATATCAAAATTATCTTATGCTGAATATTTTGAATTTTTCTGAAAACTTTCAATTTTTAATTAATAGTGAAAAACAATGAGTTATTGTTTAAAACAAAATTATTATTTAAATAATTATATATTTTTAAATATTAATTTAATGTCAAAATAGATAAATAATACCTATATATTTTCAATGTAATTCATTGGATTCAATTTATAATAATTTTAGATATATAAAAAGTTTATCGAACTCTTTACCTTCTTTTACCCACCTCATAAAAGCATTTGCAAATGTGAATAAAACATAATTTTACCTCTTCTGTGAATTGAATTTCAAAAATCCAAGAGACACTAGTATATCAAAAAATAATATTTGGTTCAATAAGAGAAAAATAATTTTTGGAGAATAGTATCTTTTGACATTTATTTACGACGGTTAATAGAAAATACTATAATTACAGGTAAAAATGATATTATTATTACCCTAACACATGACCTATTTCTATTGGATAAGTGTAATTCAAAAGAAAACAACCTTATGAATAAAATATGATCTATTAGGTCCACTTGGATTAAATTAGGACATTTATTATTATTTAATTCAAAGAAGAGTTAAAAGTGTTAAATTCAATGTTTAATAGCTAACCCTTTTTTAATATTGGGTTAAACATAATATAAATCAGACTATAAATATTCATTATAATGATAAAAATATTTAATAAAAAATGATATTTTATTTATAATTTTTACAAATTAAATAATTTAATTTATTGATGACACAATGATGATGCAGTAATTATCGTATTAATGAAATATTAAAATAATTGATATTATAAACTATAGATATATGTAATTTGAGACTTTATATGAATTCAACAAATTTTCTAGGTTAATATGACATTTTATGGTTTATTAAATGATTTTTTTCTATGAAATAATGCCTTTATAAATTTAAAAGAAACAAAATACCAAATAGTGTCAAAATTGACATAGAAGCATTTTTAAAACAACTATTATATTTTTAATTGGTATTATATTCTTAAAAATCTATGGATTGGACAAATGGATTAAATACTATTATATATGTCATTAATGAACCACTTGGGGATCTCTTGGAAGTTTATAGTATGTTTATTAATCATATTATATAAAAATACAAAGAGACATGGTAAATTTCATACTATTTAACTAAGAGTAAAATCTTAGTGATAAGGTCAATATAGTGACCCAAACCTATATAAAACCAAGTGGTTGAGTGGTTTTCAACTCATCCCTACATTATAATTTAAATAATTCATTTTTGGGCCATTATAAACCGAAATTGACAGTATTATAAAATAATATTTCAATATTTTCCTAAGGTGTTCAGCACCCCTCTTATAAAAGAGAACGTCCCTTTCTCTCAAATTCACACATTCAAAACCATTTATCTCAGCCAATCCCTACCCAAATATCCTCCCAACTATCCTACCTTTATCCTAGAGTCCTTTCATTAGTCAAAAATCAATCCGAATGAGCTCTTTTGATCAAATAAAAAAGAAGTACCTCAAGAAGATGAGGTTAACCTAACCTCGACCAAGGAAAACTACAAGGTAAGGGTTAATTCAACAATATATTTATTATTAGAGGGTGTTTTTACATAATTATCTACTGGTATCTCTTTATTATCCACATCCATGTTTCTAAAAAAAATTCAAAATCATTTTTACTATTTACTAGACAATTGGTTAAAGTGATTTATACCCTAATTTGAACTTATATGTTTTGAAAGTAATATTTTATTCTTTTTCCAAACATTGGAATTTACAACCATTTTAACAAAATTAATGTAATAATGTCTTTTTTTACTTATTTGGCGGGTGCGGTTATTCTCCTCCGTTATAACATCGTCAAAGCTTCCCATAAAAACATATAAGAATATTTTAAAAATAACTATTTTAATATAATTTTGAAACATTAAATGATTTCAAAAAATGAAAGTGATGTTTCTCTCAAATAGTTTTGATTTTATCTATGTCAACATCTTTTGGTGAATTTTATACTTTTTTGAAGTCAATTCATTATGATACAAATCTTCCATATTGTATTGAAGGTTTTGTGGTATGTTTAACTGTGTATGTGTTATTTTTACACCATTCATGGTTTATAGTTAAAGTATGGACATTTTTATGCTAGTTTTCATAAGAATGTTTTTGTTATATTTCAACCATTTTATATGAGTAATGTATTGGACTTAGTAAGTGACGGGTGGGGCTTGCTATAGCTCATCGGTGCATCAGTAGGTCTAATGAGACAACTAGATATGGAATTGGCCGAGGCCATTCCCAATTTGATATATGGTTTTGGATGTGGCCAAAATCATTTTTAGATGCCTTTACTGATGCCCTGAAAAAATGTTTTAGAATTTTCGACATTATACATTACCTCATTATGAAAATAATTTTGATAGATCATGTGGTCATTCGACTAATAGAATAACCATGATTCAGTATTATTATGGAATTATTTAATCAACTTATATTCTTTCCATAAAAGTTTTCATGTTTATTATTTTTAAAGGCATGTGTTTTCAATTATTCACCATTGTTAATATTTATGTTATCTTCCACTATATTTATTACCCTTACTTAGCATTTGAGCTCAGCCATTTCTTATGTTTCATCTTTCTAGGATATGAAAAAGTTAGTTATGAGTGACTTGAAGGCATAATCTATGAGGCTTGGATGTTTATAATGGAATAAATTCGTGTTGTATTTATTTTCAAGTTGTAATGTTGAACTTATGTATGAATATTGGTTCCAATAATACTAAACTGATCAGTCTTTCAGGAAATGATTTCTCTGTGATCATGCCAATGTTATGTAATAATGCACCGACTCTATGTAACTGTGGTTAGGGCCTTACATTGTGGATAGAGGATGTTTTTTATGTTCCCACTGACCTTCAAAGTGTATCTTTTAAATAATATAAAAAAATGCTTTCTGGTGGTTTGATATTTCATCTGTGGTATAGCCATTAGCATTTCCTGTGTAGCTATGAGAGTGAAATACATAGCCCTTAGGGAAATATATGTATAAAATGGAAATGTATATATCTAGTTTGATGTGGTTACCTGTGTAAAATTGGAAACTTATATCCATGGGCATGAAACCCATGGAAATATATTAGTCTAATTGGGAATCTATTATCCATGGGCTCCATACCCATGACTATAGAGTATAGTTTAAAAATAATATACTACTAGGTTTGATCTTAAATCTCTTGTCGAGTATGTGAAGTACTCTCCCACATGCATAACATATAATTATGTATAATTAAACATACACTCCTATAATAAAGTAAAAAAATATTTTTATATTTAATATTCAATTATTTATAATTATGGTTTCTCTTTGAAAGACTATAGACTGAAATATAGATTCCCATTTCTGTAGAAAAATTATATCCATCGGCATTGATTCAATGGGTATATTCCACCTATATTTATGGGTAACTATGCATATGGATATAGAACACATGTTAAATAGACCCTATCCATGGGAACCGTGTCCATTGGCTATAAACCACTTGTAGTGATGGTTTTTTGGCTAGTGGATATAGAGTTCCTGATGAGATGGCCTATAGCCCCTATCAAGCTGGTTCTGTGTTAGGATATCTTCTTATAACTTATCCATTGTTTAGGTCTGTAAATTAAAATCACTAACTTAAATACATGTTTGGTAACTTTTTATGCCCTAATTGTTTTAGAATTTTTGGTAGAAAATATAAATTATTACCGTAAATAGAATAAGACATAATGTATTATGAACATAAAATAAATATTCCTCTATATGATAATCAAAATGATAATGTTTATGATTAATCAAACTCACCTTAATCAAACTTGGAGTTTATGATTTATTCATGAATTACATATAGACAAAAATTCTTTGTTATTGGGCTCATACTATCATAGTTAAACCATATTGACTCACATTATGATAATAATATTGATGGTAGATGAGGAAAACCCTCAGAATGAATTATTTTTGTAATCCAAATATAGAAGAAATATTTCAATTGTTTGGATTATCCAAAACTCTATAGTGGGTTTAAGTAATAGGATGTTAGAAATTTAGTTATGATGATTTTTAATGTGCCATGTGTCTGATGTCATTTCAACAATCTCTTTAATATAAAAGCTGGGGGCACTACCTATAAATATAGAGTCATTTGAAGTGTTTAGAGCTAGTTGATTACATTCTCTCTTGATATTTCAAAAGATTACATTCCATGTACTTCTCTTTCTTAGTCGTTTTATTTCTTTAGAGAGTTTCATTTTTTAAGGAATCCTTGTTAGGTTATCTCCTTAATTATATTTATAATTATGACTCATTTTTTATCATTATTACAATTTAGGGCTTCCAGGGGAGGAAGATAGGGAATATTATACATCATATCAAGTGATTATAGGTCTAGTAATAAAAATTTGATCATCATATAAAGGAAATCCAGTGATAGGAGGATAGGTAAAATCCCCTATTTATATCAACGCCTATCTGTGTAAGGAAAGGCTTTCATTACAATATATATAATGTATTAGATAGCTTTAGACAAGGTTATTGACTTCCTTACTCATAATGTTTAAATATATTTATATTTTCAATTTCTTAAAATTCATTTATTCTATTTCATTCTATTTCTTTTTTACCATTTTAATTCTTTCTATGCATTATGAAGAAATTAAGTCACCATATGCATCTTTCAAATCAATTTTTTTAACAAGTATCACATTTAATGGGATAAATATACTCTGATTGGTAAAATTTGTAGTTATTACTACCATTCTATTACATATATTTGGACATATTCTAAATCCAATTTTGTGACATTGTTAATCGGGTTGAGTGCATGTTTGATTACCTACATAATGAGGATTTGTGGTTTTCATAGTTTATATATTTTAAACTATGTTTTTAAATTAAAATATCCACTTTAGTAATAATTTCTATTATAATCAAAACATAATATCGAAAATCCTCATTATATCTATGTAAATATATTTATGATTCATATTGTCAATAATCACAATCAAAAACGTTTTTTACTTCTCATATACTTAATGATTATTTACCATGATTAATTATTTAATGTTCTTAAAATATTCAATATAATTATCTTAATTATAAAATGTTTTACATTAACATGTATTTGTTAAAAATATTTTCATTTTTTTAATTATGGAAGGTATTTAAGTTGGCTAAATAGACAATCTAAATCTGAACTGACCAAATATATTTGATGGGGATAATTATAAGTACTAGAGAGATATGATAAATATTCCTTTTATCAACACCAATGTTGAAAATATCATTATGAAAATAAGTATCTACATTCATATTTGCAATTGTGAAGTTTCAAATAGTATCATGAAAATTGTTATGTCACACACATTGGGACGTCTAAAATATTTTAGACTAGAATAGAAACCATGAGAGGAAATTATTAAGCTGTTGATTTTTATTTAGGAGATTCGGTTTCAAAGATACACCAGATATTCATGACTATTATGAAGAGATTACAAGTTATCAGGGAAAAATGTTTTGATGATGAAATTATAATAGAAATTATTATTGATATTTTCGACAATTAGTTGGAATAAAGGAGAATATGTATTCATGATATAAGAAAGTAAATCGTTCTTACCTTGGATGATCTCATTGGAACTCTTATGCAATGTGATGACAGATTTATGAGATATGCTAAGAAGGATGTGATGAAAAATGGATTTGTTTCTTTTATTAATACTACTCTACATATTAAATCTCAAAATCATGAAAAAAATATATCATTGAGAATGAGGATTGTTTTATTAACATCGTTCATGTATATATACAAATTGTGAGAATGAATTAGAAAATATAGCCAGAAGGATTAACATGATAGTCGATAAAAAATATTATCAATACTAACTAAAAAGATTCTTTAGGATAATTGTCATAATAAAGATGAAGCCACATGTTATAGTTTAATAAATCTACACATATATAACTAGATTATCCAATGTTTTAGAGGAGATATATAAAATATAAAATTCATAAAGGAATTCTAAGAAGTATTAAAAATCTAGTTGAATGAAATTTCAAAAAATTTCAGACTCATGGAGTTCTGGTGGAAGTGATTCATCTGAAATATATTTAGATAAAGATAGTTCCTTAAAAATTGAACATATTTTATTTTTCAAATGTACTGATGGTTAAAAAATATTTCATAAAAAAATAATGAACACTTGAAATCCATAAAATTATGTCATTAAGTGATAATTATACAACTGATAAATATTGTACACATTCAGATGAAGAATCTTCCTCAAACAATGTAGGTAATTATTTACCTTATTATTATAGTTTATCCCATTTTGTTTAATATTAAAGAAATTTTCAATTTTAAAATTTTAAAAAACATGATTATGGTAAATAAAAACTAGAAAAAAGATTATTGGAGAATAAATATTTTGACAAATGAAATATTCGATGTCTCATAATATTTTATTAAAAATAATTCAAAAAATAAACTATTTCAAAATATATTGAATGTGTAATTTATAAGAAAGACATATTACAAACTAGATTTGATAAACATAGTTTGAAAACAATTACTAATTAAGATAATAATTTAGTTATAAAAATAATGATTGAAATTTATTATTTGAAGAAATTTTTATCAAAATTTACCATTTTTATTAATGATTTTTGTAGAATATATAAAAAAACATTCCATATGTTGATAATATTGGAATGGGTTATGTAAATAGGAAAACAATTTTTAGTAAAAATTATTTTGATAAAAAATGTACACATTTTTTTAAAATGTGTCAAAGTGGGGTACATTGAAAAATATTTTTTCCACAAAAAAGCTCAACCACTAGGTTTTCATAACCCCTATTTTTCAAAAGAAATGATATCATCCCAAAAACATTCTGTACACTTGGTTAACGAATATTTTTTTTCTAATAATGTTGGACCCAAGAATGTTTGGGTAATGAAATTCTATTGATTTTTACAGAAAAACAAACAAATTACCATAAACAAGAATACATGGTACATGAATAATGGATTTTCCATGCATATGAATGGAAGAAATCATTTTTCAATAATATTATCAATTTGAAAGGTGTAAATGTTACAATCAATTATAATTTTCAAAGAGATATTGTCAGAATCGGTAACGTTGTTCTTCTTGTTAAATCTCTTATTACAAAATTTTCATTTGTTAAAAGTCATAAGCACAACCTTATAAAAACTTTTCAATTATGAGGTGATGGTTAGATTGTAAAATTTTGGAATGATAAATTTTTATAACATACTTCCACGTATGAATGTATTCTTTCATCCAATGATCATGATAATGTTTATAAACATATCTTAGTAGACCTTAGGATCTATGATATATGATTCCTTAGTGGAATATAAGATAAATATTGGTTATATAAGATATGTTTATGACTTGATAAACATATAAATATATCTCTATTGAAAAATAAAGGAATTTTATAAGAATCTAAAAGAACAGAAGTGTGATACATCAAAAGTCCCCCACCCATGTCAATAAGGAATGAAACAGAAGTCATGTTTTAAATCAATTAGTGAAGTATGAACTTTTGATGGTTTATAGTTTGTGGACATGGAATTATTTTTCCTTACAAAAACTAAATGTAATAGTGGAAAATACAATCCAAATGTCTTAGTTAATTATTTGACTAGATATACATGGTTTTATTTTCCGACAATGAAATCTAAGACCTTTTGATATTTCAAGTCATTTTTAGCAAACACTAAAAATTAGAAAAATATCTCCATGATATTTTTTCATTACGATCTTTGTGGAGAATTTTTAATATATGATTTTCATATTGTTTTTAGTAACAATGGTATTGAAAATAACTATTCAAAACCTAGTCCCCCCTATAAAAATTCTAAAATTAAAAGAATAAATATAATTCCTCAAGAGATTAATAGAACCATGCTGAGAGAACACCCAGTTGCTAAAAAATTTTGGACTGAAGTGGTAAGTGCTACCTTCAATACTATAAATCAATTTAAAATTAATTTTTTTTAACAAAAATACTTATGAGTTATGGATAGGTACAAAACAAAATATTTCTTCCTTTAATGTTTTTTTTGTAATGTATTCATCGTAAATACTAATGATCACTAATATAAATTTTCATCCAAATTTGATGTTGGAATATTTTTATGTTATTCCACTACTTATAAGGCTTATAGTTTTTTTGAAAATAAATTATAATATTAAAGAAATGCTACATGTTATGTTTTATGAAACCAACCATTTTTCTTTCAAAAAATATCAACCTACATCTCCTAATGTTATTTCTAAATCTGATTTTCAACTATTTTATAAGGTTATTATCACAAAGGAAAAACTCAAGAATATTTTTGTGATGTTATTACTCATGAATATTTTCAAATAATTGTTAAAGAACAGACTTTTCAATACCCAATAAGATAGTTTCTTATTTTGAATCATCATAGTGTATATATCATTGGTTATGTACGTCGAATAGTGAAGACTAGACGTCCCTTGTGGAATGAAATTGAAAATTTAGATTTATTATCCCAATTTGAACCAAATAATATTAATGATTATTTAGGTGATGAGTAATGGATTAAAGTTATACAAGATGAGATAAGTTAATTTTATAGGAATAAAGTCTAAAAATTAGTTAAACAATGTAAAGAAACATATATAATTGGAATAAAATCGGGTTTCAAGAAAAAATGTGATTAAAATGGAATAATTATATGAAATAAAGTTATAATTATAGCTAAAATATATAATAAAAAATGTATTTATTTTAAAGAAACATATTATTTGGTTCTAATACCTGAAGATATCAAAATAATTATAGAAGTTGTAACATTATTTAATTTTAAAAAATTTCAAATAGATGTGCAGTATTATTTGTTGAACATATATTTTCAGTGGACTTTTATGATGAACAACCACTATATTTTTAAAATACAACACATATTGATTATGTTTATTAACATAAAATGGGTTTATATAGATGTAAATAATCCCCTGCATCTTGGTATGATATGTTGAGAGGATTTTTGTTTTATGTTTTTTTATTACAGGTGATGTTTATCCAACACTTTCTAGAAATCAATACAATAAAAACATTATTATTTTACAAATTTCTGTTGATGATATTATAATGGGATCATATAAAAATAATTAATAGATTAATTTGGGGATCTTATGAAATATTATTTCAAAATGAGCGCGATGGGTGAGTTGCTATATTTTATTAATAGTCAAATATTATGAAAAAACTATAAAGAAATATTATTTCACAATATAAGTACATAATAGTTCTTATGAAATTTATATATGACAATAGTACATGTTTTTGTACTCCTATTAGTACGTTCACATAAATTATATCATGATGAGGTCAGACAACCATTTGATCAAAATATTTTTAGATGTATGATAATATGTTTAAGTTACGTAACTGTTACTCATGCCAATTTAATATTTTCTGTATTATTATGTGAAATATTTAAATTAAATCCAAAATAATCCCAAAAAAATGTTGTAAAATTATTTTCTTCTTTATCTTAGAGGAACTATAGTTTTAGGTATTTTCTATTAATTTGGAAATGTGTTTAAATTAATACGATTTTCAGATGATAACTTTGGTGGATGTAGAGTGGAAATAAAGTAAATTAAAAAATTGTAATTAATAAGGAAATTACTTAGATTATTATTCATGTAAAAAACAATAATCATTATAAAATTCCACTACAGAAGTCGAATATGTGATATCTAGATGATATTGTTTTTAATTTTTGTCCATGTAACACACACTCACTGACTATGGCTTGAGTTTTACAGAAACCAAAACACATTGCGATAATACAAGTTCCATTTCCTAAAGTAAATACCTAACACATCACTAAAATGAAAATAATATTGATATAATGCACAATTTCTTTCAATAGAACACACATAAAAGAGAAAAAAAATTAAATTCATGAAAATAAAATAAAAAATCACTGGAATTTTTACTAAAACTCTATGTTCAGATATATTTCAATACTTTTATCAGAAGTTACGAAAGATAAAAAAATGTAATTATTCATAACTAATTATTTTTACCCATATCCTTATAATAAGTTAGTCATTTTCATAGGAAGAGTATGTAGGTTTGTTCTTAAAGAAAAAAAATATTATTTAAAAAAATCCTTTCATCTATAAATATTATTGTACATAGTTTTATAGACACAAAATTTTTATAAAATTTACAATTTTGGTATTCCCAAACCATTTTCCAGACTTTGAAATTGTTAAATAATTTCTAAACTCAAATTTATTATAAAACATATCAGATTCAAAAACTTTTCATTATCAATTTTATTTTCCACGTTTTCATAATGATGTTTTATAATTACGAAATATTTTTTTAAAACTATCATATTCTATTTTATTTTAAAAACTATTATGATTACATTTATATTCAAAAAAACTATTATAAATGATTTTTATACTAAATTTATCATATTACAAATTTATTTCAAAACCATCATAATATGATAGTTCACAATTAAAAATAAGAATGATATAATCATATCAATGGATCATTCCACTATGATATGTACTCATTTATTACATTAGGTTTTCCCTATCTCATCATGATTAGTTATCTAATAATTTTTTATACATTTTTTTTATAAAACATTTCTTTCTTATCAATAATGGTAAAACATATTCTTAATTTGATTCATTTTAAATTTGATAAAACATTTTAAAAACATCAAAAGTTCAAAAAAATTAAAATTCATGATTTAGATGAATCATAATTGTCCGATTCGAAGGGTTTTCATCTCATCCATTAATCATCTGATGGATGTTGAACTGTTAACCTAATGACTGTATATATGAGGGACCCCTCCTTTCCCGAATCAGTTCCCCATAGGTTTATGCTCCCAAAATTCAATTTATTACATAGGATTTTATCCAATAAGTTTAATTTACTTTTGATAATCATCATCTGTCTTAGATACAATGGTGACTAGGGGATATTTTGAAAATTTCTTATATTCATGGAAATATTGGTTGAAAATGAATAGAATGAAAATTATTATTCCACTTTAAAGAGCATAATTTCATATCAAATTTATGAACGAGTTTGTGCAGAAAATACCGAAAAGTAATTCAACCTTTAATATCCAAAAATAGTATAGGATATTTAAACATCATTACAATTTCTAAATGAATAAGTTAAATAAAAAGTTTCCTTTTGAATGTACAAAAAGAAATATATGTTTTTTTATAAAAAATATTGCAGAGTTAGTTGGTGTACCAATAGAAATAGAATTATATTATCCATCTCATAAGATTCCAAATAGTTTTGGAACCTTCAATGAAAACAGATTCAAATATTAGTTGCTTTTAAGGTATGTCAAGGCTAGGAAAGTATCTCACTTGGCACTACAGAATCATGTAGATTCATTGTGGATGCAAGGGTTTCATATAATGAGATAGGGCGATATAGATAAATAATGGTATCAGATGTGTTTGTATTGGATTTTCTTGTAAATATGATTATGTTTTTTTATCATTTTTGACGACATCAATCCCAGAAGAATGATGTCAATGTTTATTATGTTTTCATCATTTAGTAGAAAAACTATTTTTGATATCATAATGGTATTTAAATTTAAAAATAACACATATCCTATGAGACATAATATTTCTTTTAAAAGTGATAAAGTATTAATATAATGAGACTTGTTTTGATTATAAATATTAAAAATTTGTAATGAAATATGATAGTGTGACATCAATGGCAGATCCATGATGTAAATGAAATAAAAATAATAATAATAATACGTAGAATATAAAGGTTGAGATATATAGAGGACATTAGTGTATGTAAAAAAGATAAGGTGTATCCTTCTGTAAGAGAGAGAAAGAAAAAACTTGGAAGAACATAATTGATTCAAATATATTTTTAGTTTTTTTAAATAATAATTCTTAAAAACAAAAATAAACTCAAATAAATATATTATATGCTCAATGTATATTCATATATTAAATTTTATGTATGTTTTAGTATCATTTTAATATTCATATTTTGTAAAACCTTAATTAACCATTTTTCACCTTAACCAGATAATAAATATTCAATTCTAAAGGGTTATAATTTTACTTTTAAAGTAAAAATTTGATCATATATATAAAATGGATGGAATTTTAGATTATATATTATCCTAATTTACTAATTTTCTGAATTTTATTGTTTTTATATAATTTAAAAAAATTCTATTTTTCATAAAATATTATAAATTTCATTTTGACTATATTCATTTAATTAAACATTAATGACTTAAATATAGTTATTTAAATAAAATATAAAAATTTCCAAATTATTAATATGTAATATTAATCTATAAAATACATGTTGTACTACAAAACACCCCTGAAATATTACTTTTTTGTTTCTATAATCATTTACATTATTTTTTTTATCCTTGCATATGCACTATGTCAGTATTGTGTAAGCATTTAAGGTAATTATTTAATTACTAAAATATAAAAATAAATTTTCAGGATAAAAAAATAAATTATATCTACAATTAAAATTTATTAGAAAATATATTAATTTCTTCCTTGTCACAAAATATGAGTGATATAAATATAAAATATCTATATTTTTTACTTTTTCTTTTACATAAATATTATTGTTGTAAAAATCAATGTTCAATTGATAAAAGACAATTTAATGAAGTTTGGATGATTATGGACAAAATAGTTCAATAAAATGAGGTAATGGAATTCTTTTTGTTGAATTTAAAGCCTTATCACATTATCGTTAACTCTAATTAATTCATTTAACATTTACCATAAAATAAACTTTAAATACAGTTACTATTCAACGAGACTTTAAATAAATGGGGCTTATTTATCAAATATGAACATAAGGACGTAAAATAGGATCCTTTTTTCAAAATTAAATTTAAATTAATTACATATAATTATTTAAAATGTAAATAAAAAATAAAATGAGAAACAGTTTTTTCATAAAAATATAATTTATGAATAATTTTTTACAAACAACATAAAATCAATTTCAATGAAGGTAATTATATTAATTATAATATAATATAACTAATTTACCTTTACGAAAATAAAAAAATATATCTTTTTTATTTATTCAAACCAAAATATAGTTTTAAATAGAGGTCATTATTTATCAATACTCACTAAAAAACATTTCAAAAAAATATCATAAATTCAATGTATGATAATTTCGATATAATGGTTTCAGGAAGGAAGTTAATTTTTCAAAATATATTTTGAAAAACATTTAAATATCTTATGATATTTTCTCATAAAATTTATTAAAATCCTTTTATTAGAAAATGAAAGTTTGAATCATAAATGGCCAAATTATCATTGTCATTCTAATAATCATAATTAAAATAAAGATAGTTTATTTAGTTGAATATATAATCTATTTTTTCATAATATTTTTTATCAATACTCATTAATTTAATCTATTATTTTAAAAATAAATTTCCCAAATAATTTTTTTATTACAGATGTCTCTTTTAACATTAAACAATTAACCTCTATTTCCTACAAACTAATATTTAAATATACAAAAATAAAATATATGTAATGAATATATATATATATATATATTAGATATGGGTCCAACATTCATATATATAATTTTCATATAACATTTCTATATGTTTCCTTTTATCGTTAAAATTAATTCATTTACAACTATTTCATCATATCTATTGTTTTTCTAATTCATTGTCTTATTTACATTGTTGTATATGGGGATGAAATATTCATTCCGAACCACGAGGATAATGATTTTATATTATATATATATATATATGAGTTTACCCCACATGTAATTTTCTTTATGTTGTTTCATATTTTAACCTTAGAATGTATTAGTATTTATCTTTCACTATTAATTTTTAATTTCATAATTGTATCATGGCTCATTTTACATTTATTGTTTCATGAATCATGAGATTTAAAAAAATTATTCTTAAATCTATTCTTATTATGTCCCCCACCCCCCACACCATAATAAAATTGAATCCTAGCAATTTGAACATGATCCCAGTAATCATGTCTATGATATTTATAAATTCATTTGTTGAAAACCCACAACAAAAAAGGGGTAATAAAAGATCCTATTTAAAAGTGGGAAATTAAAATTATAGGTCATTGAAAATAACACATAACTATATTTATAAATTGGATAACATTATGGGGGAAGTGAAAATATGGTAATAGTGTTTAAATGAGTGTCCAAATAATTATATAGAGTGACATGGGTGATTGATCTTAAAAATTTGACTTATAGTGGTAAAGTTTCAAAACCATAAATAAATGATGTTTTAAAAATCCATTGATTCGTCTTAAATGAATATAACAAGATATTTTTTTCAAGTTCATTTTACTAGATTTGAGAAATTTTATTAGCATCTAGACTAATAACATAAGAAAATATAATTACATGAAAAGAATATTTTCATCCTTCAATATATTTCTACTATAATATCATATTTTTATATAAATTATGGGTATTCCATGTGAATTTTTCTTCCAACATATAGGACTAACATCAAATTCTAATGGAACACATAATCCATAAAAAGATAAAAAATCTACTTTTTATTTTATTATGCCTTAAAAATCAAAATGTTTAGAATAAGATAAGATAATATTAAAAATGTATTAACATTTATATGTAGAATAATTACATATTATTTAAAATTTAATATAATAACTCAAAAGAATTATCTTATATTTTTTCAAAAATATATACTTTACATTTGAATAATCCTCAATAACCTCAAAATTAATGTATGTGTTAACCTGAAGTTATCTCTTAACATTCAACTTACACACCTAAAATATTAATTTCATTATTACCAAATAATATTTCATCTTAATCAACATATTAATCCTATGGTTCACATATACCTCAAACAAATTAAACATCTCTTAATATATAATTAATCCCTGTGATTATTCACGATATTTTATTATAATGCAGTGATCTTTAAAAAAATATCATCAATCACATTTAGATACAAAAATGAAAGTAAATCCTTATTTTGGCCATATATATATAAGAAAATACCAACTTATAAATGAACCACATTTTAATAATTAAGATTATCAATATCCCACTATCATAAACACCATAATTTAGGTAACATAAAATCATATATTAACTAAAATTGTTTTTAGTAATCAATAGATTATTATTCATAAATCCCATTAAAAAATTCAATTTACCACAAAATTCCATCACATAAATCATAAATAAAAAATTATAGGCATAAAAAAATTACAATATACTCCATAAATCCTCAAAATTCATTAAACATCACCAATGATTCCTAAATCCCATAATTATAAAATCACTAATCAATTCCAAGGATAAAAATACTATATAATATAATTCATCATTTATTTATTAAAAATAAATACTATTATCGCTAAATAAATTATTTAATAATGTTTATATGTCCCTCAACCATGTGTATCTAAATAATATCACTTATAACTAATTATTTTTGGAAATATATAAATAAACACTATTATGGAACATCCTTAGACATTTCATGATTCTTGTAAAACTTCAACAACATAATACTCATTTACAAATATATATAAACATCAATAATTTCACTTCAATGTTGGAATTTAAATGGTACCTCCTTTTTCCCAAGTGTTAACCCTTATTTTTTGTTACCGGATGATATAATTATCATTTTCTCTACACATATGACATGGAACTATAAATGGTACCTTATGATGAACTTCACATCCCTTCGTCGAACATATATTTTTTCATGATAAATTAATATCTCTATGAAATTATTTTCCACACATAAAACATTTTGTCATTCCTATGATACATTTACCTAACATCTTATTCCCACATAAATGACATGTAAGATGTTGCAACTTTTTTTCTCCACGGTCTTCATGAAACATCATCTTTATCTTGTTGTTTATGTTATAAAACTAACCAATGATAATATTTTTAAACTTATTACAAGATAAATAATTATGAATAGTCATAACATTTTACCTTGTATATCCCCTTTCATTTGTTTCAATTTAAGAAAATAATTCTATTTTCCATCACAATAAAAATTAACAAGAATGCTCTTGGTTTCATCAATTTACTAAAATAAACAATTATTGTGTGAGAATAAAAAGACATAGTGAGAAATAAAATAGGAATATAAAATCTATTAGAAGATTTATAAATCATTCAAATTATTTTCAATCTTTGATACCAAAGGTTTAACCTATTAAAACCTTGGTTGTCATTTATTTAAATAGTTTATAATGGTTCATTATTAAAATATTAGTTAAGCGAATAAAATTCAACATGATTGTAAAATCAAGTATGAAATATGGGAACAATCATTGGAAACTATAATGATGGTCAATATATACATGGACATATCTTTGTAAGGTTATTTCCCATAGTTTTATAAGTTTTAAAACCACATCCACTTGAATTATCAAAATAGTAATGTTTTTTAGAAAGATCCCACTTCTATCATTAACTTATCATAGGTTGTTCTATTATATTCATGATTATCCCAAGGGTTCCCACTATAATTTTATCATCGTATTTTATAAAGGAAACATAATTACACTCTACTACCAACTATAATGACCCATATTATTATTACATAAATATTACATCTTATTAGATTAATATTCATTATATATCATTACATCCATAGTAAAACCAAAAATAGTTTTTTCCTTTAGAAACTTGTATTCATTAAAAATTAATTCGTAGAATATCCACACAATATAAGACATATATCCTCACAAAAAAAAGCCTTTATTATACTCATCATACATAAAAAATTTCTTCATACCCTAGGGAAATGGAAATATAAGAAATGGTGAAATTAGATGCTCAATATGATTAAAGAAACTACATGTTAATGATTATTTAAACATAACATGAGAATAAAGGTTATGATAAAATAAAAATAACCTTTGAAAATCACTCCCAATAATTCGATGATAATAAAATGGTTTCAAGGTATAAGGGTTAGCAATTTATATGTCATGATTCATAAAGGGATCAATGAGCATGACTGATGAAAACATCAAACTATACTAAGATAATGTGTTAAAAAAGTAGAATAAGTATGGAATAATAATATATTAAAAGTATTATATAAATGGTACCCACAAATACATAAAAAAATTATATGATTTAGAGAACCACCCATGTAACTAATTTAATCTTGCGATAACATCCTGTGTATACAATTTCTGGCTATTAATAATCTCACGTGATATCTTTTTCGATATTGGGATGAAATAATATATATAATTTTGTCTCTAAAGACATTAATATACATCCAATTAATTGGTGGGATATATAATAATGGCCCAAAAAGAACATAATCTTAAATCTAATCATATATGTGACACAAGTTCATAAAAACATTCGACACATCATAACCCATTGAAAAGAAATCAATTGTCATCAATATTTTATATTCATGACATTATACCATACAGAGCGATAATAAATATGGTTCCATTGGATAATATCCCTTGTAAATCTTATGAAATAACAAAATATGTAATCATATTTGAATAGTTCATTTAAAATATTATTGAAATATTTATTGAGGAAAATGATAATTTCATTTTTAATCATATAATTAAAAAAAATAGCCAAATACTGGGGAAAACCGTTTCTAGGAAATGAATTTTTGAAACATGTAAATAAATATTCAAATCATTCAATAGTCATGATAGTGGGAAATTTTTTTCATGTCATGCACATTAAAATTATTATTCTTTTAACATTTTTTGTCAAAACTAAAAGTTGCCTTGTTAGGGAAATATCTAAAATATTTATTTTAAATGATTTGTCAAAATTTAAATTGTGTGTAAAAATTAAATTAAACAATCATATATGTATTTCTAAATATTAATTCATTTTTAGATACAAGGATATTTAATAAAATTGATTTTAAATAAAACATTTTTTCCAAAAAAGGATCATTTATTATATTGGATACATAAAGTGAGTAAAATTAATTGAAATAATGTATTCTTAAGAAGTAAATAAACTATGTAAAAATGAAAATAATTTCTCATGGAAGTATCCTATAATTTCCTTTAATGAACAATTAATCTTAAACAATCCCAATTATATAGGGATTGAAACATAAATCTCATACCTCATGTTTGACATGAATCGAAAGTTATATAACATCTTTAATAATAAATTATTATTTGTTATAATTATATAATTGATTAATTTATAAAATTTTAATATCATATTTCATCCACTTCTGTCATTTCATCAGCAATATATTAATAATTCTGTATTAAAATTATCATTTTAAGGTGTTAACTATTTTGGTTTTGATGGATGTTCTGTTTATGTGGTAATAGTCCTATTACTATTATCTCGGTTTCATTGTCTCTAGAATATTAGATCTGATATAAATATGATATATAATCATTATATGTATTAAAATTTATCTGTAAATGTTAGTGATATAATAATAAATTATATAATTAATGGAGAAGGTACGATATATATATGCAGGAACAATTTTTTCATTTTTTGAGAGATGAAATGAAAGAAAGGTAAAAATAATTCTTTTAAACAGAATAACTATTATATATTATATGTCATATTTATTCATTGTATTTATCATTATCACCATCCATGTAAAATGAATGTGAAAAATTAATCACATTGTTTTATGGAGGTGGTAGTCCACATGTATGCATAAGAAAAGTTATTATTTTCTAGCAGATGGAAAGGTAAAAAGGTAGATATGATATTATAATTCATGGTTAAAAATAAAATTATTATAAATGTAATATATAAAAATTTAAACCATATTAATAAACATTAATAAAATATGGTGATATAAAATGAATTGTATCGCTACGTGGAGTTGGTAGTCCACACTTACACACAAGAGATATTTTCTCTTGAAATTTCATAATAAAAAAGGGGGATAACTTTGGTATCATGATAATAATGACAATTAAATATATATTTTATTTGGAATTTATTTTATTATAATAAATTTCACATATTTAGAGGAGGTATGGGAAGAAATAAATTGAATGATGTTGGGTAAAATTCTTACCTCTTCGAGAGAGAGTAACTTTAGGTATTTTTGTATGGACCCTTTTAATTTTATTATAAGAAGAAAAAAACCTCTAATTATTTTATAGAGAACATTATAATTTAATTTTTATGTTTTTTGAACAATAAGGTTAATTTTACGTAGAGAAAAAAAATAATGTATGTTCTTTTATATAGGTGGAAAATGACACACATGGAATTACATAATGGTTTTTAGTATAGTTAATGTTATTAACAATTATTATGCTTCCATATAGAATGGATTTAAAATGAAAATTTTATATTGTCAAAATGTGACCATAAATGAAATTTATAAAGGTTTTGGTATCATTTTAATCATTTTTTAACAACCCCTTCATTAGCCATTTTTATCATTAACTACGGTAATAACTTTTTTCATCATTAAGAAATATAATTTTATATAAAATGTAAAATTTAGAACATTAATGTAAAATGTAGGAAATTTATGGCAATATATTATACTAATATACCACTTTCATGGTTTTAGTTTTTTTTTACAATTTAATCAAAATTTGAATTTTCATAAAATATTGTTAAGGTTATTTTGAAAACTATTCATTTAATTGGAATTTAAAGACATATTTATAGAAACATACTTCAATTATAAAAATTTAAAACATCCAAAATACATCTTATTAGTCTATAAAATTTAAATGGGACTAAACAAAAATTATATTAGTTTTAGAGTTTTGAATATCATATACGTGTATTTTTATTTGGATTACACAATCATTGTTCATTTATTGTGTAATCACTTTTGGTAATTATTTCATCACAAACAATTAAAATTATTTTTTAATGATAAAAATTAAATAAAATATAATATAAAATTTATATCTTAATATGATATTTTTTTATCCTTATCAAAAAATATTATAAATATTCAAATCAAGAAAGTTACATTTTGAGTTATCTTTTATTTAAATATTCTAATGGTCGAAATCGAAGATAAATGGGAGAATATTTACTTATCTAATTATTAGATGATTATGGATGAGATATAATAATCAAATTAAGTAATAATTTTTTTTAATTATTTTTAAACTTAATTGCATTATTAGTAACCCTTATTAACCAATTTAACATTTACATTGATCATATTTTTTTTACTATTATTACTATTCATAACGCCCACAAAATAAACAGGACCTGTTTAAAAATTTTGTATTTAATTATTCAAATTATTTATTCTATTTTTAAATGTTCAATTTCCACTATTGTAGTAAATTAATTTAAGATAATAACATAGAATGCAATGAGAACTAATTTTTTCAATGTAAAATGCCATTACTATAGAAAAATATTTTTCCCCAAATTAAAACATAAATTTATTCCAATGAGATTAATCAATTTTTTAACAATAGAATATAACTATTTTTAATTTGAAACCCTTTTAAACACAAATAAAACTTCTTAATACTTGAAACAAAACAATAGTTTTACAAAAAATCAGTATTGTTTACTATTGACTAAAAAATTATTCCTTTTAAAAAAATCGCAAAAATTAATCGTAAGATAAATTTTATGTGATGATTTAAATAATTAAGTTAATTTTATAAATTTGGATTAAATTAGGTTTCAAAATTTCTCAAAAAAACTATAAAAAATGTTTTAAGAAAATTTAGTTTGAAGTAAAAATGATTTTATTCTAATTTTTTCTCATAGTTATAATTAAATAAATGTTAATTTCATTAAATGAATATATAATCTACATATTTGATTAAAAAAAATTATCAATAGTGAATAATTTATCTATTATGTACTAATTATATTTCGCACATAAAAATACATTAATCAATGATATCCCATTTACCTTTAAACAATTGTATCTGCACTTTATTAAACCTAAAATTTAAATATAACTAATAGAAATAATATATATACATAATGGATTTTTATCCAATTTAAATATATATAATGTTCATATAAATATCTTATATATGTCCAAACATGATTCACTAAAATTCATTCATTTACACTTATCTCATCATATATTTTGTATTCCTAATTCTTTGCCTTGTTTCTATAGTTTCATTTGGGGATGTAGTCTTCATGGTGAAGAAATGTGTTAATGTTTTATTTTTGTTTTTGGTATATATATATATATATATTCATTTACCCCACTTTTAAATTTTCTTTTTGTTGTTTCATTTGGTAGCCTCATAAAGTATTTACATTTATCTTCTAATATAATAATTTAATTCAACAAAATTATTATCTATAATTTCATTTTGATGTTACCTGTATCAAAGGCTATAAAATATATAATTCTTTTAAATTTTATTAGTGTTAAAAGTAAGTTACATACTGTTTTTTATAAATGAACTAATTTTATTTTGGAAACAATTTATGTATATGTTAAGGAGTCGTATCTTTTTGTTTTCAAAAAATATCTAGATGCTAATCCTATGGATTATGTTTATAAAATAACTTCTCTTAGGTTTCAATAATCTACAACATAACCACCAATAGTACATCGTCATGAATTTATACCATTGTAATTTAAAATTTCAAAGGGTATTTCAATGGAATAAGTGGATGTGATGATTGATGAATAATTTTCCTTTTGACCAAGAAAGAAATCAATCTTTAGAATCACACCATTATTAAAATATAGTTTGATACATATTAGGCATTAAAAACATTTTTTCCAATGAATTTATGTGATCATCATTCATTCCTCTATAAATTTAAATATAAAACAACAGATGCATTCATAGGTGATAACAGTTGGATAAGGACAACTAAAGTAGAGATTAATCAATTTGAACTGAACGTTATTTATTCTTTTGGTGGACATCCTAATGTACTGCTAGTGAGATTATTATCATGGTTTTTTATAAACATGTTGGATTAAAATTGAATAATTATAATGAATATGGAAAGGACTATTTCAAATTCTTATTTCTATGTACAATTAATTAATTTTAGTGATATATTTTCATCAGTAGATAGTTTCATGTTTATTATAATGCTACTATCCTTTATTTTAAAACTTATCTTTTCTATCTTCGAAATGGTTGTTATAATTTATTTTCTTAATAGATAAATTTAGAGGATGTTTGTTTTTAACAACACCATAACATGAATATGTTAAATTTATAGAATATGAAAATAAACATATAAAATTTATCTATAGATTTATGAAATATTCAAAAGATTATTTTGATTACATGACAATAATTAGATTAAAAAATATATATCTAAGACTTTTTATCAAAAAAAATTAACGTCACTATCACAATTAAAATTTTGATCGATGACATCATTCGGGGATAAAATCTAAAATTAAATTCTGATGTTTTTTAGGAATTATGATTTGTGAGATTATAATGAACGTGAATGGGGAGATTAACTTTTTTATATGGGTTTCAAATTTATCAGAAACCAAAAGTAAATTTTTTAATCAGAAATTAATATATTATATATTTATGATTTTCTTTGAAAATCATTCACATATAAGAATCTTGGTTGAAAATTAAAATAAAGGTTATATTGAAGAATATATGAATCTAATAGATAAAAAATGTTATTAGAGGTATCATTTAGAGATTAATATACCTAAGGTATAATTGATCAGAAAATATGTTTTCTATATTCTTACGTGCGATATTTTTATATATTCTGAAAAGAATGGCATTAAAAATTGGTTAAGTATATTTTTCATTATCAACAAGTTAATATGAAACTTAACCTATTTTTTCTTAGCAAAATGTTTTTATACATAATAATTACATTGGTACGTACATTAATTGTTGTAGGTTTGATAATAATACATTGAAAACATTAAAATAATCTTCAGTATATTGATGTAGTAAAAAATGAAGCACTCTTTAGCACTTCACACTGTTAAAGATGATTATATATTAGTTAGAAATTTTTTTCTAATGTTATTTTAATAAAACCCATAATTAAATACTTTGGATTGAGTATTAATTCAAACATAAATGTTTGTGATAGAAAATGTGTTATTTTATTTTCTAAAAACTTATCAAATAAGTCATTAAATAAGAATAAATTTATTATACATTGTTTCTTATAAGACCACACACAAAAATTAATAATAATTCTATTGTATATCAAAAATAAATATTTAATTAATTATATTTTAAAAAATTCATTAAATAATGATTGGTTTTATTATATTAAATAGATGTTATGAAGCATCTATTTCATGTGACCTAAATTTCATATTTTTATTCAAACAATCTCTTCATATTGAAAAAATCCTAAAAAGTGTCATTAAATAATGGTTTAAGATTTTTTATAATATATGTATATGGAAATTTTATTTTTATAATAGTTAAATGTGTTTAATTACATTCATCAATGGCTTACTATAAATAAATCTAGGAGATAATAATGATCAATTATGTTTTAGTTACATTAATTTTATTTTAACTACCCAAAGAATGTTTTTTAAACTATAAAATTTTATTTGATACGAAATCTATCAATTATGATGATATGAAGATTTTCTTATTCTATAATATATTATATATATATATATTAAGATATTTTTTTATATTATCTTTTACATAGTTTTTTGATATTATCTTATATATTATATAGTATAAACTATTTTCTCTGATATAATATTCATTAATTTTTATACTGTATACAATATTGAATATATATATATAAGTATAATTTATAATTCATTGAATCCTGATACAAAAAACCTAAATAAATTCCATTTATCTTCATTAATTGTTGTTTTATTAGAATTAACTATATATCATTATCCTCTCATGAAGTGAAATAGTTTCTTGAATTATAATACAATATTTTACATTCATACATTGGAAGATATGAATTTTTTTTAAACACTATCGATAACCATATTTGAAATAAAAGATCACACATATGTATTGAGATAGAATTTCCAAAAAAATTATATTCTAGAACTTATCATATGTAGATTTAATTTTTTACCTCGTTTATATAATTTTATTATGTTTTTCTTTTCAAATTTAACTTATATTTTGATTTATCTTTTTGAGGAATACTATTTTTCTTATTGACTATAAATATTAGTTTCTATTTTTTATTTATTTTTGAAAATCCCAAAGGGAGAAATAAATTCAAAATAAAATTTATTATTTTATAGGAGTAAATGTTTATATAAAGGGGATAAATTTGGTGACTGAAAATTTAATGTTTTGGGACTAAATTTTCAGGGGGTTTCCTAGTGGGAGACAACCATTTTTAATATATAACTATTTTCTATAGTTTATAAAAGGTGATGATGTGAAAAAATTATTTATTTGAAAACCTAAATTCAATTTAGATTAATGAGTTTTTTTTACGAATTGTTTATAATTTTTTCATCAAATTTGGAGTAATAAATATTCTCATGTATCTATATGATGTTTTTCAATTCATTAATCATTTCAATTTTATTTCATTTTTCCTTTTATTTTTTTAAATGAGGGTGATCATTGTGTGAATGACGACATTTCATCCATTGTTTTCAAAATCAAAATACACAGGAATATAATATTAATTTAACATGATTTTTTTGGTTGGTCTTACTTTTCAGGATAAAAATCTAGTAAACGTAAATATTGGGAATTTATGATTGATATGTAGTATGTAAAAATAAAATAAACTAGGGTTTCATGCCGATATTATTTTTAAAGATTATATAGTGTGGTAACATAATAAATTATTTTCACCTAGAGCCTGATATATGTATTGGGTCCATCAATAAAATGGAGGTTTCCAATTTCTATCCCATGGAAGTGTTACTCAATGTCTTCACAATCGTAAAAATGATGGTTCGTCTATAAATTTACCTTTCTAGTCTATGGACCAGTAGTGAGAAACTATAAAAGATACAATTTAATGTTATTCTTTTTCATATTGATTCGTATGAAATCGACTTAATATATATTCATATGATTGTAGTAGTTTTTCTATTAGGTGTTTCATCATAATTGTCACACCCTGACTTGTGGACGCGCGACTTGTGCACGGGTGATGGAACTGCATAGCAGGGACGCAACTTTCCCAGTTCACGGTTAGTGATGGGTGGCACGGTGTGAGCATAGTTCACTCAACTGTGTGCTCAGTGGCACAAGAGCCGTGCAATTGAACATTTTTTTAATTGAATGAATATTTTTTTTTCTTTCTTATTATTCATATTATTATAATTATTATTATTTATTATTATTATTTAAATTATTTATATTGTTATTTATTTTACTAATATTGTTATTATCATTTATATTATTATTATTATTATTATTAAAATGAAAAAAAACCCTAATCTACCCTAGCAGCGCGGCTTCCCCCTTCCCCTTTCCCATTTTTTTTCTTTCTTCCTATGACACCTTCCCCTTTCTCCTCTGCCCCGGGCGCTCCCTCCACCTTGTCCAGCCGCCTCATCCCCGCTGGCCCTCCTTCTTCAACCCTCTTAGTCTCATCACCCCCTGGCGCTTTCCCCTGGTCCACTCCCCATCTCTCGGTCTCAAGATTCTGGCCTCCCTACCTCCCCACGGCGCGAGGAACCTCATTCCAGCAGCACGGGGAGTTTTTCGGCAGCACTGCACCCCGCCTTCGTCGTTTGCCTCTGGATCCCAGCCAAATAGTCTAGCTGACTCCAGCCACACCTCTCGGTCCATCCATGCACCCAGGCCTTCTCACACCGGCCTCTCCACTATCTCCCTTTCCTAATGTCCGCCTAGCCAATCTAGCTGACCCTTAATGTATGCAACCTCCCTCTACAGTCACCTTCCATCCCGGTCTTCCACTATACAGTGGTGTTTCGGTCCAAATCACAGCGCCTCCACCTTCTTCCCGACTGGAAATTTCCTCCCCATCAGTGCAAATTCCTTTTGAATATGCTATTTTTTCCTCAATTTGACAGAACTTTAATCCTGAAGTTGGTATTTTGTTCGACTTGCTCATTATCTAGGGTTTCTGTTTGACTTGTGGGTCATTATTATCCCTTCCGTTGATGTTTCCTTGCATCTTCACTTGTTTGAGGTAGGAAATATCCAAATTCTTTCTTTCCCGCACAACACATGACACATGTGTGATTTAGATAATTTTTTTAAAAACATAACCAGCATCTCAATAAGCGGCGTTGCTGAATTATTGCAGTGTTTTGTGTTGGTTAAAATTATGAAAAATAGTATTGGAATGTTCCTCTTATTATGTGTAGGTGATACGGTATATAAAAATTTTATTTTATGAACTCTTCTAATTGTTTATCTGGTTTATCATGTTTAACATGTTCTGCAATTAGAATGCTTGGTTTACCAATTTATCTGGTTGAGTGTGTTTTAGCATTTTAAGTCATGAATTAATTTTTAGAACTGTTGAATAATATTTTTTTATATATAGTGGGTTGTTTAATTATGAAAATGGTTCCTTTAATTTTGAAAAATTGCATTTGGTTGTGCACGTGTTGTTGATTATATTTTGAAAGGTTTGAGTATAGTTTTTAAAGGGTTTGATATATTATGTGTGAAAAGTTTTTATTTGTCTCTCCTATGAGTAGTTTATAAGTTTGAAATAATTATTAAATTAATAATTTGATGAAAAATTGTTTTATGTCGTGCGTTGGTTTTAAAAGGGGTTTTGGGTGTCTAAAGTCATGGGTCACTCTTTGAAAAACTGTTTTACAAATTTTAAAGTGGGTTATTATATAGTGAAAACAATGTTAGTTATGTTTTGAAAGTGGGTCAAGGTGGTTCTTTTTCATTATTTGATCATTTGAATTGTTTTATGTTCGTGTTTATATATTTTAGTTATCTTTGTGATTGCAGCATGTTGGAATGGGTTTTTTCGTGATATTGCGGTCGTCAATGGGTTGCACATACTTGTGCATGATTGTGAGACGTGCAGCATCGTCGTCATAACAGAGCATCGAGTCAAGGTAGGTCTCCCACTTCACTCACCTTTAAATTTTGAATTTATTAATTACTTGATGTTTTATTAATTTTAATAAATGATATATAATATAATATAATTAATTTTTAAATGATTTTTTTGTGTAAAAAGAGCCATTTATTTTATACACGACACTCGAAACATTTTTCTGACAAGCGGACTCCCAGTATTGAAAGAATGCCCATTTGGACTTTAAACATAATTCATAGAATTTCAAATGTAGTTCTAGTTTTAAGGATAAATTATTTCTTCAGAACAACTGTATTGAGTTTTCTCAAGAAATAAGTTTTTTCATTAATATTAGTGAAATCATGTTTGGCTCTTTAGTAAAATATATTATTTTTTAAAACCCATTCAGGGGTGCTCTTAACTGTGTGTTGATTGCAAGAGCTGTATGTGTGGTTTGTGTATCGTGAATAATTCATTTACAATGTGGACACACCCCTTTTTATTTCATGTGTTGACATAAGAACCGCGCATAGTGAGTGAATCTTCTGAGAACGATTGTTGTAGTAGTTTAGATTATGCATTGGATAGTGGCCCCATAGTAGGGGAATATTGAGTTATTACTGCTATGGGGATTGGGCCACTCGATTAGTCCATGTATGGCTATACTGGGCGTTAGGGTGTTTTGATGTCATCGAGTTAGAGCATGCTTTCAGGATGAGTCACATGTATGGTATGTTCGGGATTGTTCATGATCTACGAGGTTGGAACCATTTTTCTGTTAGTGTTTATTTGTATGTGGAGGAAATTTGAGAGGTCTAGTTCGGTTTCTGGCCCCGTGTGCCACTTTTTCCATTTCCCTTAGTGTGTGTTGTGTGTTGTGTATGGTTTTCCATTTGACCAACAACTAAAATTTGGATTTCTGAATTGTTCTCAATTGTGTTTTACAGTGAAATGCATTAGTTTCTTCCAAACACTAAACATTTTTTTAAATTAAAAAGGTCAATGGATTGTTACATGTTTTAGAAATGAAGGTGTGTGTGGAAACCAATATTTTATATAATTTAGTTCAAACCAAGAATTGATGAATTATTTATTTATTAGTTTGTGCATTGGGAATATAATTAGTCAGGCCTACCTACTGAGTTTTAATACTATCGCCTATAGTTTTTTCCTATTTTTAGATCCTATTATAGATTTACTTGAGCTTGTTCACCGTGGCCGAGACTTGGTTGTGGTGTGGAGAGTGACTCTCGCGGTCATGAGGAGTTTTGGTCGTAGACCAATTAGTAGCATTGTTGGCTATTTATAATTTATTTTATTTTGTTCGATTTTTATTCGCTTCTTATTTTATTTCATTTCGGGCCAAATCATTCCCACCTATTTAATTTTGAAGCTTGGTACTATTTTCCAACCCATGGGGATCAGGAACGCCCCTCATGCCATGTTGCGGGTCGGATCGGGTGACCGGTTCAGGGTCAACCTGTGTTGGTTTATGACAAAATGGTATCAGAGGTGGCCCTTGTTATTTGGGGTATCCGGTATATGGAGATTACGATGGTCGAGACTCGAAATGTAGGTAAGAGAATGACATCATGAACCCTTTCATGTTCCACACCTCGAGTTGCAAGGGATAGTACGGGAATTGAGTCTTTGTTTCGTTCTGGTTTGTTTTGGATTGAGGGATGACAACGGGGGTAAACCGATGTTAAGTCCTGATCTCACATGGACTAGTGACCCCTGTGGAGTCCGGGTACATGGTTTTAATTACTCATAGTTGTTGACTCTTAGTTAGGGCATGACCCACTACCATGTCTCCAGGGTAAGTGTGATCTCTAGTCCGTCACTCTGGTGGTTTGATTCATGTTGAGTGTCGTTTTCATTCTAGTTGGTGTAAGTGGGTTTTTTGGAAATGAAAAAGAATTTTTGAAAATGGGGCCAATTTCATTTAAATGACTTTAATTTATGAAATGGGTTTTAAAACTGAAAGCCTTTGGTTTGGAAGACTGGTGTTTTCATGGAAATTGGTCGATAATGGTTTGGGTTGAAACCTTAGGTACTCTTTATGAACGTCTGCACATATGAAAGGATGTGTGGAAAGTGTGTCTTGGTGCGTATGAATGAACATATATTTAGACATGTGAAATGGTTCGTGGGATTACCTGGGTGTGTTTGAAGTTAAAGGATTGACCTTGTTTTCTAAATTGGCTTTGAAAGAGGAAAATAGAATTAGAAAGTTATTTTGGTTTGAAAAGTGGATTTGGTATTTGGAAAGTGGTTTTGAAATAAAAAATTTGGTTTTGGAATCTAAAATGGAACGGGAATTTTAGACATGGAATTTTGGGTTGTGTTTGTGGTTGTTTTTTTAGCGGGTTTTTTTTCGGATGAGGGTGCTTCATTGATATTGCTTCGATTGATATCAGTTTTGGCTTGGTGTTATATATGTTGTTCAGAAATTCCACCCAGAAAGGTCCCCAGAGTTTTGATGAGTCATGCCCAGTTTTTTATTTTTCTTGGACGTTGTCTGTCCTTTATGGTGATTAGAGACTGTTAGAGACAGTGGAGTGACTTGAAGAGGTCAAGCGCGTCTTCAGGGTATTGGGAACCCCCGAAGCTATTAGAGTGCATGCTATTTTGGATCTGTTCAAAGTTGCAACTTTGGACGAGTAGGAGTTGATCGCCCCACCATTACTTCATGTTGAGTGATGCTGTATTTCGTTAAATCCATCTTTGTTCAATGGTTTATAATTGTGGAGGTGAAGACGAAGAAAATGGAAGACCTCATGAGTGTTCAACATGGCCAGCAGGCGGTGAAAGGGTATGTCGACCATTTCAAGAATATTGTGTCTCTTTTTTTGGGGGTAGTGTCCCAGGGTTGGGTGAATACTTCTCCCTTCATTAGGGGTCTTCGTCCAGAGATCATGGAGAGAGTCCTCCCTTTTTGGGAGCATCACTTTTGAGAAGTTGGTGCATGAGGTGTTCTTAGATGAGTTGGTCTCCGAAACGCAAATGGTTGGCAATCCACAGTATCCAGTTACTCGTGAATGTCCCCAATTTAACGAGCAATGTGTGTCAGTTGAATTTTTTTCTAAAGAGTTTTCTGTAGTGGATCTAACTTCTAGTTCGTCGGATCATCTAATGGTGTACCGTCAGTATGATTGTTTAGGGTATACAAGCCGCCATGTCACACCTCTCTGAAGACGTTCCATCATTGCTGGTGTCTGGATCATCTAGAGAAACATTACAGGAAGCATCTCCTGAGGAAGGCACTATGACCAGAAGATTTTAGTGCCTAACTATGAGGCAGAAGATGCTTCAACCATCAGAGCCCTAACCACATGTCTTGGGGTGAAGCTCGCATGCAGTTAGGAGTTTTCAGGTGTGTGAAGCCTCTGTTCATGTTTTGGTGTTCCGTGTTGCCAACGAAACATTTAAAGTCCCTATATTCCCATTCTTCCACTATTAAAGTTTGTAATTTTTGTAGGTCCATTGTTTCGTTGTAATGATAGGATGGTCGTGTTCATCGTAATCCAAATAGTCTGGGGTTTCTGAATTATGAATCTTTGAATCGTACGTTTTTTTCATTAAAATTGTGTTTTAACCTAGTATGAGTTAATCTCAGTTTTACTGTGTTCGTTTAGAGATGTAAGGGCCTATGTAAGGATCAATGTTTGTGGTAAATCTTGAGTTTACTTCTTGGGTTAAGTTATATTCGGAGGTCTTTCTATAGTGTTTGTGCATTCTTTGGTCCAAGTTGAGAGTTCCATGTTTTGGCGTAGGTGTTGTTTCGCTCGTCCTATAGACGTTATTCTAGATCAGTTGGGAGTTTCTGTGTCACCCCCCCTCCCGGGGTGGTATGTTTTGGTGTTAAAATTTCATCACTAGTTTAATTCTTGTGGTGGGGAGACACTCTCGTGTTCTCCCATTTTTTTATATTTTTGGTTCTTCCAGTTTCAACTAGGCATGGTCTCTTGTTTTATCTAGTGTTTGGCAGGGTGCCTTTCTGGGGGTAAAAAGTGATTTAGTGGGGAGAATTGCCACACCCCGACTTGGGGACGCGTGACTTGTGAACGGGTTATGGAACTGCATGAAAAGGACACAACATTCCCTGTACGCGGTTAGTGTCGGGTGGCACGGTCTGAGCATTGTTCGCTTAACCGTGAACTCAACGGTACGCGAGACGTGCAATTGAACGTTTTTTTAAATGAATTAATTTGGTTTTTTCTTTATTATTATTCACATTATTGTTATTATTATTGTTATTTTTCTTTAGTTATTACTATTTATATTATTTATATTGTTATTTATATTACAACATTTTTTATTATCATTTATATTATTATTATTATTATTTCATTTTTATTAAAATGAAAAAAACTATTCTAACCTATCAGGGCGGCTTCCCCCCTTCCCATTTCCCATTTTTTTATTTCCTTCTACGGTGCCCTACCCTTTCTCCTCTACCCCCGCCGCACCCTCCGCCTTGTCCAATCGCCTTGTCCCTGCTAGCCCTCAGTCTTCCACCCTCTTAGTCTCATCACCGCCTGGTGCTCGCCCCTGGTCCACTCCCCAGCTCTTGGCCTCACGATTCTGGCCTCTCATCCTCCCCCACGGCACGAGGCACTTCATTCCAGCAGTGCAAGGCGTTTTTCCACGGAAATGCACCCCGCCTTCATCCTTCGCCTCTAACTCCCAGCCGAACAGTCCAGCAGACTCCGGGCTCGCCTCTTACTCCATCCATGCACCCAAGAATTCTCGCACTAGCCTCTCCAATCTGTCCCTTTCCTAATGTCTGCCTAGCCACTCTAGCTGACCCTTAGTGCACGCAGCTTCTTGCTCTGGTCAGCTGCCATCTCGGTCTTCCGATGTCTGGTGGTGTTCCAGTGCAAATCACATCAACTCCACCTTCTCCCCGGATGGCGGTTTCATCCCCGTCAGTGTGAATTCCTTTTGAATTTGTGTTTTTTCCTCAATTTGAAAGAACTTTAATCTCGATGCTCGTAATTTGTTCTACTTGCTCGTTTTCTAGGGTGTGCATTTGATCCATGGGTTTTTGTTATTCCTTCTATTTATGTTTCATTGCATCTTCACTTTTTTGATTTAGGAAATTTCAAAATTCTTCCTTTCCCACACAACCCATGACAGATGTGTGTTTTATATAATTTTTTTTTAAACATAACATGTATCTCAATAAGCGGCGTTGCCGAATTATTGCAGTGTTTTGTGTTTTTTAAAATTATAATATATAGTATTGGAATGTTTTATTATTTTGTTTAGGTGATTCGGTATATAAGAATGTTATTTGGTGAAGTAATCTAATTTTTTATCTGGTTTTGCATGGTTAGCATGTTCTGAAATTAGAATGCTTGGTTTACCTGTTTATCTGGTTTAGTGTGTTTTAGCATTTTATGTCATGCGTTAATTTTTAGAACTGTTGAATAATAATTTTTTAATATATATTGGGTTATTTAATTATGAAAATGGTTTCCTTATTTTTCAAAAGTGCATTTGGTTTTGTGTGTGTTGTTGATTATGTTATGAAAGGTGCGAGAATAGTTTCTAAAGGGTTTGATATATTGTGTGTGAAATGTTTTTATTTATGTCTCCTATGTGTAGTTTATAAGATTAAATAAATTATTAAATAATTAAGTTGTTGAAAATTGGTTTTATTTCGTGCGTTGGTTTTAAAAGGGGTTTTGGGTGTCTAATGTCGTGGGTCACTCTTTGGAAACTATTTTAAAAATTTTAATGTGGGTTATTAAATTGTGTAAACTATGCGAGTTATTTTTTGAAAGTGGTTAGAGGTTGTTCTTTTGAGTTATTTATTCATTGGGATTGTTTTAAGTCCATGTTTACATATTTTAGTTATCTTTTTGGTTGCAGCGCGTTGGAAAGTTTTTTCTGTGATATTGTGGTCGTCAATGAGTTGCACATACTTGTGCGCGAGTGTGAGATGTGTCCCATTGTCATCGTAACGAAGCTGCTTGTCGATGTAGGTCCCCCACTACACTCACCGTTAAATTTAAAATTTATTATTTTCTTGATGTTTTATTTATTTTAATAAATTTTAAATAATATAATATAATTAATTTTTAATTGATTATTTGGTGTAAAAATAGCCGATTATTTTATATACAACACTCAAAACATTTTCATGACGAGCGGACTCCTAGTAGTGAAGGAATGTATGTTTGGCCTTTAAACATAATTCACTGAATTTTAAATGTAGTTCTAGTTTTAATTATAAATGATTTCTTCTAAAAAAGTGTATTGAGTTTTCTCGAGAAATGAGGTTTTACTTTAAAATTTGTGAAGGTACGTTTGGCACTTTAATAAAATAAATTATTTTGGAAAACCCATTCAGCGGTTATCTTTGTTATGTGTTGATTACGTGAGCTATATGCGTTGTTTGTGCATCATGACTGAATGATTTACATTGTGGACGCACCCCTTTTTATTGCATGTGTTAACATGGGAACCTAGCATAGTGAGTGAATCTTCTGAGAACGATTGCTGCACTAGTTTAGATTACTCACTATCTAGTGGCCCCATAGCAGGGGAATACTATATTATTGATTCTATGGGGAATGGGCCCCTCAGTTAGGCCATGCAGGGCTATACCGGGTGTTAGGGCGTTATGACGTCATCGAATAAGGGAATTCTTTCAGGATGAGTCACATGTATGTTATGTTCTGGATTTTTCACGATCTCCTAGGTTGGACCCATGTTTCTTTTAGTGTTTATTTTTATGTGGTGGACGTTTGAGAGTTCTAGTTCGGTTGTTGGCCCAATGTGCCACTTTTTCCATTCCCATAAGTGTGTGTTGTGTGTTGTGTATGGTTTTCCAATTGACCAACAACAAAAATTTGGATTTTTGAATTGATCGCAAAAGTGTTTTAAAGTGAAATGCATCTGTTTCTTCCAAACACTAAACTTGTTTTTAAATTAAAAAGGGAAATGAACTATTACATGTTTTAGAAATGAATGTTTGTGTGGAAACCAATATTTTATATAATTTATTTCAATCCTAGAATGGATAACTTATTTATTTATTGGTATGTGCATTGGGAATAGAATCAGTCAGGCCTACCTATTGAGTTTTAATACTAACGCCTATAGTGTTTCCCTATTTTTAGTTTCTGTTGCAGGTTGACTTGAGCTTGTTCACTATGGGTGACACTTGGTTGTGGTGTGCATAGTGACTGTCGAGGCCACGATGAGTTTTGGTCGAACTGGGTTGGATCGTGACAATAATGAATCTATTATTGAGGATATTACAACTAATTATCTATGTTATAATATATTATTTTTATCATTAAATAGATACTTCAAGGGTATTCAAGGGAAAACAATTCTTTTTATTTATCATTTTGTTTTAGGGTTTTATAGGTCTAATATATATGTATTTTCAATTTTAATGATAATGAAATTTCATTGCTATGAATATCCATACAATGATGGTGTCAAATAATCATTCAGTGGTTGAATCATGGTCTTTATAGTTTTTTTTGTAGAATTCATCCAATGAATTGGATACTAAGAGTTAGGTTAAATTATCCCTTTATTATTTGGGTAACCTAAACACCTCCTTGATTTGAGGGGGTTTGTTGATAATTTATTTTAAAGGAGTGCGTGATATTTTGACCTGTACTTTATGATTTATGTTCATTTCCATTATTCTTATTATGTTTTTTACCTTTTGTAATTCTATTGATTTTATATTTATTTTAAAAAAATATAATTTTATATATTAATTAATTAATCTGTTTTGTGAGTTTATCAGATGTTCATAACAACCAATAAAATAAATACTTGAGTTAGTATAAAAAATTATGATTTTTTTATCTGCAATTCACCCTATCGGATTGTGTGACTACCAATTATATCTCGATGAATAAGAACCATTTTTTCTAATAGTGTGTGATTCATGAATTCGTATATTCTTACTAATCGATTGTGGTTGTCCATTTTTTGGTCATTGATGAATGATATCGATTGTGGAACTCATTGATGTCGTCATTGTATTCTATTTCTAAGATGAAAGGTGGGAGTCATTTTTTTATTTATTCTTACGATGTATTGGATGTTTTTAGTATGTAGCTAGTTTTTTTAGTTTGATATATTTTTATTGTTTTTTTGGTTTTATAATGGGATAGTATTATTTTATTGGATTTTTTAATTTAGAACACTTCATTTTTTCACATTAACGTACTTGTTTTACATTGGAGGCATCCACACTTCATATTGGATGCTACAGCTTCTCTATTAGTTAGTTAGTTTTGCATTCATGAGATGGGGATCCTAGCTAATATTTTTTTATTGTGCACTTATTTTGTGGATTCAGAGCCTATTGGTACACATAATTTCTTATTCGAGGGACTTTTTTATTTATTTTCAAATTGAATTAAATTTTATTAATTTTTCAAACAAATAGTTAATTACAATAACCATATCATTTTAATTTTAAATTCAGAAACAATTTTCCCACAAATACCTTCTTCTACCTCTAAACAATGTTTGTTTATATCATTTAAAATTATGAAATAACATTATGTAATATTTATGGATGTCATGGTTTGAATTGGTGTTTTCTTATGCCGCACCCGTCAATCCATTTCATCGAATATAGTTGAATTTTTTTTTCAAAACCCACTAGATGGCCACTAAACTATATCAAAAGTGCATTAGATAATTATTGATTAAAATATAACCACTGAACATTCTATTATATTAATAACACACCGCCCCCAGAATGATGGGAAATCATAGAAAAGCAATTATTTTAGGAAAACTGGTCACTTTTTTTCTAGTTCATGGCTACCAAAATTCTGGTGGTCCGATGGTAATCTTGAATTTCACTTTTTCCCTTATAATTCCTTCTTCGGGCTTCAAACATCTCTAATTAAATTCAATCAGAAGAGGAAAATCTAAAACATGTCTCTCATTCACATGGATATATAATTTTTGTTTTCATCTTGCTAAAAATCCATCATATTAATTGTATTGACTTTCATTTCCTTACATGTAATATAAAAAATAAAGTAGATAATCTTCTCACATTCCTGTTATTCAACTATATATAAATATTTATATATTCATAACAATTTCATCAGCCAGATCCCATAATTTATATATGATAATCATTATATAATCATTATAAATTGTCTCCATAACTCCATTTTTATTATATAGGAAACCAAATATAATTAATTTATATGATTAAATCAATGAAATAATATTATTCGCATTATGGAGTCTTAATCAATGAAGAATGATCTAGTTCATTCCGATCAAATATTATTTTACTCTATATTTGGAATATGAATTTCTATTCTATGTATCAATGTTATCCCGAAAAATATTAATGAATACATTAACTTATATCAATATTTATTCCACTATTTTTGTTGAAAAAATAGACTTAATTATATACAAATTTATTTCCAACATTGATTCTTAAAAATATATTATAATATTTTATAAAATTTAAGAATTTTTTTAAAATAAAATATTCAATCTATAAACAAATATATATCATTAACTGAAATCTTTTGCAATTTGGGAAAAACATCTTAAATATGTAACCCATTTATAATAGATTTGTACCGAATAAAAAATATATATTCCTCTATATTTTTGTTTCTTTCATTTTACACCTTTCAAACATCATTTTTCTAATTTATACATACTCATTGTGCTTACTTAATTATTTTTATTTTACATGGGTTTGTATATGGTTGTCTTAGGTGGAAGGTTTCAAATATTCAAAATTTCTAGGCTTTTCACAGTTTTCCGAAACTCTACTCCCACCCGGTGTAAACTGTAAAAAATCAGTCAATGGGGAATTTTAATGGTAGGGGAATAGTTTGAAAACCCATTCTCCCAGATATTAAAAATTATACACCCCAAAATAGGGGTAGACGTTTAGGGGACACATGTTTATCTAAATGTGCGACCCTTCCCAGATAACAGTGAACACAATGATTTTTATTTCCAAAAATACATTAAAAAAATCATGAACCACCTTTTTACCTCTCGGAGGTTTCCAGCTCTTCAAAACTGTAAATTTTTTTGCTTGGAGGCTCTCAAGAAACATTTGTAGGCTCCTAAAAACACCTTTCTATGATGATGAAAACATAGATGATCTTATTCAATCCCTCTATACTAATCGAATCTTCTCTCATTCGTTATCTCCTCCTCTGCCTTTAATTTATCCATAGGATTTGTTAGATAATAATGTTTTTATGGATCTAATATACTTTTTTAAATAATGATTCTGGATTTATATCTATGATCTCTATAGTCTTCATTTGTCAATGGAAAATCCCTTTATGGGTGTTGTGTTATGTGATCTATGTGATAATGGTTGGTGGTTCCATACAATATTGGGAAATTAATTTAACCGTGATTTTCTTTAATTGACTTAAATTTCATTTAACTAAAATTTAAAAACCTAATTCAACTAGAAATGGAATTTTAATTTATTTGGTAAGGGATTTTTGGAGGAAATCCCTATTCTAATTAAGTTGTAAATTGTGGTGTGATTTAAAATTAATGTTATTTGTGAAATTGAATTATAAAAATGAGTTTTAGATAAATGGATTAAAATGATTTATAAAACCCTATTATTGGGATTCAATAGTAATGTAGTAAAAATTATTATGAAAAAACATTATTTTTGTTTTGGAATAAAATTTGAATACATAAATAAGAAGTGGAGAAAATAAATTTTAAATAGATTTGAACATATTTCCCAATTATTGATTAATTGACTGAGCACATGTTATCCTGGGTTGTTAGTGAGTAATTTTATACAATCACACTTGGATGAAAGGTCTTTATAAATTGATTTATGATGATAACTCTAAAAATCTAGTTTAGATGATCATATTCATCAAAGAACATCGATTGTCCCTATTTTTCATTTTCCTAAGGGACCTATGTACACATATTCAATTTTCACTCATATGAGAGTGTGGGGATCCTATAACTTGAAACCATCATACTAATGATCATATGACCATGTTTTTTTATTGTTTCTACTTTGATACATTTTATATTGATTGTGTATTTGATTTACTCATTCCTAATGATTTATATAAAATATTCTATATAAAATGTTTACATATTCCACTATATTAAATTTTTTATCCATTTGAAATGAAAAGAAAGATTTTTAATATGACATTATAATTCCAATAATTTTTTATTTAAAATTAACACAATGATTTGGTTTATTCATTATGTAATATTATTATGGAACATATGATGATACCCTACTAGGATTCAAGATAACACCATTCATATTCATTCAAATGTTTTTATATTTTCATCTATCATTTTTGAGTAAAGGGAAAATACCTATAGGATAAGTTGGCGTTCTTGATCATTGGGGGCTTGGGGCTGTGTTCATTTGGACATTGATTTTATATTATTTGTTGTTAGTAATTTTATGATATAATTTTAAGGTTTCCTATATACATGTTTGAATTCTCATACTGTCTTCTTTCAGAGTTTTCTTTGAGTATACTAATATGTATATGTTTTTAAAACTATTTATGTCGAAAATATATTTGCACTTTTTTCTTTTATGATTCGAGGAGCTAGTGGTAATCTTGTGGGGATAAGGGACATCCTATAGGATATGTCCGAATTGGCTCATTTATCATGGTAGAAAAAAACAAGAAGGTTCATGAAAAAAGTGTATTCAAAAGTACCAATTATGCATCATTCCATGATGACAATATGTTGTTGGGAGTTATTTATGGAACATAAGATGTAGTTACAAGTGAGTTCTTATATAGATATCATTGTAATGATAATTAATTCACCAAGGGTTGTTTGAGAATTTAATCTTCATAATTGTTTCTATCATTTTACCGAACTGAGTTTTGGATAAGTGGAAATTAAAATATTACTTTCTTATCAAATAAGATTAATTTATACATTTCACTTATTGAGTTGTTGTGATAAATAATCTTGTAATATCTTCAATCAGGTCTTATAATGTTATGTAGCATCATGTATTCATAAATACATAATAATATGATCTAGTAAGAAAATTCTAATGAACCAAAGAGGTAAAATACTCCCATGGACTAGAATCTAGTTGAGGTTATTATACATGATGTCCAAGATCTGGTATAGGCGCCTATACTTCTTCCCCTTGAGGGTCTAGTCATGGAACCTCAAAGGGATGAGTTTCAGAGTCATTCTTATGAGATCCTTCACTAGACTACACAAGTGTTCCAAAAATGTAATATTCTTCAAGGGGATAGGTATTTATTCATCATGATTATGCCTTTGTTTGAGTTTTTTTCTATTCATTATAAGATAAACATGAAATGTAAAACGTTCAACTAGAAGGACCTAGAATGATATGGTTGTACATAATGGTGGTTAAAAGGAAGAACGAGGTCATATATAGGAAGGAAATTATAGGTATTTTTTCTGAATAGTCATATTCAGAGTCTATGGTTCTAGATAAGGATAAACAGTTCTTCATCCTCGAGCTAGATGACTAGATTGTTGTAAGAGTTGTGAACCTATTCTCTATGATTATATAATTTTCACCTGATATTGTATTGATTTAGAATATGAATACTTGAATGTTCAACATGGGAAATTAATATGATATTTTTTCTCATGCTTTACTTATAATGAAAAATTCATATACTTATGTGTTGGATTGGGTGTTGATGGTATATCATGATCTATCTAGTAATTTAGGGTTTATGTGTGTTCCCTTTTCTAAAAGTGGAATATCTATTAGTTTCTATAATGTGAAGAGAAAGGGTGATGAATCTCATTTTGTTTCTCAGGGGGAGGGCTCTTCTAGACCACATTTAATACCATGAAGAGTCCCTTTGAATTCATTCTCATGTGGAAATTCTAGGCATTTTAAACAAGTTCACATTGAGGAACTCAATATATGCAGCTTCTTTAGATATTTAAGAAATTTACTGAGGATATGTTATATTCTATATTCTCCAGGTAGTGAAACAGAATTATCCCTAACAAAACATAATTCACTGAAATATTATTCTTCAGTCTCGAATGGGTTCCAGCCACAAACATCCAAAATAAAGTTTCATTTCCTTTTGGGAGAGTCACTATGTGACCCAAATATTAGTCTCGTGACTTTGAGAGGTACCATCATTGTTGCTTCATCTTTAGTGGCTATATTATTTTATATTGTTCTCTATCATTCAATAAATTCATCTCGTATTGTTAATCTTATAAATCTATTACTAGTGACTTTATTTTATTTTAAAAAAATTACCACACCCCTTAAAATGAAGATAGAACATGGTCTTTATTATCATGATTCCATTTATCTTTATATGAGATTGATGTTATATTGGAATTTAGTTTTCTCTTCATGAAACCTCATGAAATAATTTCAATATTTATTCTATTATTTCTAATTATTTCTAATTGGATTTGAATCCTAAACATGTCTCCTATTATGAACTTGATGGGGTGTGTTGTGTCTTTCTAGAAGAATGAGTCTTATAGTCCAATAAAGTTGGACTTTCTAAACAATTGTTGTGGAAAGTCATATTATAATTCCCATTTGATCTGGATCATGAATTCTTGATTAGCGATCTCCCACCATCATTGTTTTTGAGTTTTTTAATTTTTTTCATTTTGACATTTCATGTTTTCCACTAGTAAGAGATGTGGAGTTCTTTATTTATTTAGTGGCATGTACTAATTAGTTATCTATTACATTTTACTTTATTTTACCGATTGAAATAAATAAGTTCAATAATAGGTTTAATGATCTTTTAGAGAAAGACATTATATACTCAATAGTGTTACCATGGGTGGTGCATGTTCTCTATTTTAATAAAGATGGTGGGTCTCTCCCCCTTTTTTGATTACTGAAAACTAAGTCGAGTTATAGTAAAGAACATGTATCTATTATGAAGAATTGACAATATATTTAGCCACATGAATGGAGAGATATGGTTCTTAAAGATTGGTCTTCATCTTAGTTATCACTAGTTGAGAATATAATTTTATGAAAATTAAAAAATATCCATTCGGTGTATGTAAATCGAGTATTTGTACCTTCTCATACCATTTGGTAAACCCACTGCTCCTACAGTATTTATGGAATCGATTAACTGAATCTTCATTGGGTATACTAATACATTTTTGGGGGAATTTTTGGATGAAATCATGGCTTAATCCCTATCATAAGAGGAGCATGTGTGTATTTTGTTATAGGATCTGGTATTTCTGATATGTTACAAAATATATGCCATGTTATATGAAATATGATTTATAGATTTTGGAAGTGATGTTATTGGGGAACATTGTGTCGGAAAATGGTATCATAGATGATCCTAAGAAGGTAAAATATATTATTACATGGAAGAAACCCCATAATGTTTGTTGAGATTCATATATTCCTGAGTATAAATGGATATTATCATCGGTTCATGAAAAAAATTCAATGTTGGATTCTGTAATGACTTCCCTAACAATTAAGAGAGTATAATTGTTTTGGGATGAAAAATTTCAAAATTATTATGTTGAGCTAAATCTATTTTGACTACTACACTGGTTTTGACACTTTCAGATGCCAGGCGTGGATATTTGGTATTCTGAGATGCATCAAGTATGGGTTCGGGCTATATTCTTATGAAATGTGATTGGCTGGTAGCCTCTAGCTCCGGGAAAATTTGGATACAAGAGAAACATTATCCAGCCCATTACCTTGACCATGCAACAATAATTCATAAACATAAGATTTGGAAACATTTACTTTTTGTAGAAATGATTATACTTTATTATGAAAAAAAATCAAGAGTTATATATTCTATAAAAAATATCTCAATATTAGAAAAAAGAGTTGGTTTGAGTTTCTGAAATACTTTGATTTAAATATTGTTGGTACCCTTGTAATATGTAATGACATTCCTCATGCATGGAGCAAGAAACCTATGACCCCGTACATGAAGGAATCATTAGAAGAGTGTAACATGATAGTTATTTTTTCATGGTTGTATTTAAGAGTTCAGTAAATAGGGTTTGAGGTTGTCTTCGATAGATTTCTATTAGCCAACACTATTCTTGAGATGATTCTTCAAGAACAACAACTTGATTAAGAGTTACTTAATATTATAGACTCTCTTTGTGGTGGAATGAATGTTTCTTAGTGTTCATTCTCCATAAAGGGTGTTCCATATTTTTGGAACTGTTTAGTTGTCCCATTGGCTATGAGAATACATATTATTGTGGATTATAATAATACCCAGTGGTTTGGGCAACCAGGAACAACAAAACTATTTTATGACATATGGTGACAATTCTGGGGACCATGTATCAAATGATACATTGATGATTTTGTATCCTATTGTTATAAAAGACAATTATTCAAGGATAATAATAAAACAACATCTAGTATTATTTTTCCACTTCTAATATCGACATGTAATTATGATTATATTTCTATGGTATTTTTTTGAGATTCCATATACCCAAAAAAAGAATGTGATATTGGTTCTGATCAATAATCTATCCAATTACAGTCATTATATACCCATTCATGATATAAAAAATGTTAAAGATCAGATAAATATTGATGTGAGGGATATTGATCATTTAAAAGGAGTACCATATTCTATAGTATCTGATAGGGATCCCATATTACTTATCTATTTTGGGTATTTATCTATGTGGCGTTGGGATCTCAGGTAAATTTGAGTATGTCTTTCCATCTACAGATGGATGACCAGATAGAGAGGTATATAGATATTTGTGGGGATATAAATTGTACACACATCCTCGATTCAGGTGGAACATCGGATAAACATTTGGGAATGGTTCTTAAAAAAATAATTACCATTTAGTAATCATAATGAGTCCTTTTACGACATTTTATAGAGAAACTTTTAAATCTCTCTTGTGTTCGTCAGAGATTGATGATATTTAAATGGAGATACCGAGCATGGTTCCCTAAAAAATACCACTGAACCTATTTACAACTCATATTATGTTGATGGGAAAAACTAGTATAAATCTTATATTGATCATTGGCATTGACCATTGGAGTTTTTAGTTGGTGACCAACTGTTCTTGAATGTTTTACATCATTTGGGTTAGCGATGGATTGGATTGAAAGGGAAGAATTAACCTTGTTTGGTGGGGAATTTTGAGTTTTATGAGTAGGTGTGGAAGCTGGATTACCTTATTTCACTTTTCCATAGTTTACATCAATAAATAATGTGTTCCAAATATCCTAGTTATGAAACTATACGTCTGGTCAATTTAATTTTATGAGATAGTGTGATGTTAATGTTTAGTGTAATTTATCAATGACTGGGAACATAATAAAGATAGTTGATTATGAATCCAAGGTAATATATGGATGGAAGATTAATTTTTATGATTTAAATGGAATCATGGTTACGATATTCATGGGATGTGGGACAGGGGGACTGATGAGAGAGTAGTGTCCTAATCATTTGATAACGAATATTCTTGGTTTGATTTATGTGGAAACAAATTCCCATGGTGGGGTGGTTTTAACATCTTATTACAGGATTCTAGGTACAAATCAATCCTCAATATTTATTTTTAATTGATTGGGGTTTTACTGTAGTTTACCTAGGTAGAAATTTGAATAGTTGGGAAATCTCAACATTTTGCATAGTTGGTACCAGATTTTCCATACTCTTATGCCCAAAAAATTTAAACAATTCAAACCTAGAAAGTGATTAATTTTTTTGTTAAAGAATGGATTCTAAAAACGTGCAACTACCTTGTATAATCCATCCCCCCTAGTATAGGGGGCATGGTTTTCTAACAATGCCACCCTTCCCAGATGAAATTGCACAACATGATTTTTATTTCCAAAAATCCATAAAAAAGTTTTCAAACCCATTTATACCTCCCCCATTACCCCAAATATTAATAAATAGAAATCCTAGGTTTTTTAAGCTCCCAATAACCATTATTTTCCACTCAAAACCCCTTTCTAGGTGAATTGAAGCACAAATGATCTTGTCTAATCCCTCCTCGATAAGTGAATATTCTCTAATTTCTTCTCCTGTGCATTATCATTATTTCATCCATAGGGTTTTTGATATCATGATAAAATTGATGTACCTAAAACCTTTTTTAATACTTATTCTATATTCATTTTTGAGATATTTGTTTCTATCATTCTTCATTGGAAAATATCATTGTAGATGTTGTGTTATGTGATCTCTATGATAAATGTAGGTGGTTATGTAAAAGATTGGGAAATTTATTTATCCTTGAATTTATTGCATTTATTTAAATTTATTTCAATTGAAATATTAATACAAAATTCAATGAGAATTGGAATTAAAATGGATATATTATGTGATTTTATGAAAACTCCCCAATTCCAATGGAATCAGAAATTAGTGTGTGATTTGATATTGGTTGAATTTTTTATGTTGACATACGAAAATTATTTTGAGAGAAAATGACATAAATTTATTGATAACAACATATGGTTTGTTTTGAATTTAAAATACATGAAATGATGATGAAAAAACTTTTTGGGAATGAAATTAGAATATATAAATTGGGAATGAGACGTTTTTTTTAAACTACATTAAAACGATTTTCCCGTAAATGATTTATTTATTTAGCAAATAGAAGCATATGTAGTTATTGTGATATTTGATATATGAATTATATGATCAAAATTACCTATCAATGTATTGATGATCAAAACTCTAACAAATTATATTTAGCTAGATCATATTTCTGATGGAACGTTAATGTGTTAAATTTGGTGTGATTTTGAACGATGTGGGTAAATATATTCTGTGATCTCTCGTATAAAAATGTAAAGATATTGTAACATAAAACAATCATACCATAAGGTAAAATAATATATTAATAATTGGGAGTACATTTTAATATATAACATTTATTTTGAAACTACAGTACTCATGAATCCTGATATATATAATCTATTTTTTTATAAAATGTTCACTTATGACATTATTTGAAATGTTCCCATCATTTAAATGAAATGCATGTCTTTCAAAAAAAAATTAAATTTTAATTCTATATATATTTAATTAAAATTTAATGCATGATATGGTAAATTCATGAGGGAATCTTATTATGGAAGAAATGGTGTGTCCCTATTGTTCTTTTAGCTTACACCCCACCTTTCCCATTAGGTGTTTGTAGATTTTCTGATACCACATTTTTGTAAAAGGAAAATAACACTGGGAGGAGGTCGATTTTCGTGATACTTGGGGGATTGGAGTGATGTGTCTATTTGGAAATAGAGTGTATCATTTCTTTTTATAATACTTTGATGATAAACTGTTTGGGTTTTTTGTATACATGTTTGGATTCTGATATTGCCTTCTTTTGGAGCGTTCATTGAGAGTATTTAAATTTATCTATTTCTTCCATTTTTTATGTGTCATAATTGTCCGCACAATTTATCTTGTATGATGTTATCTTCTCGTAGCCAAACCAAAATGATTTAGAATTACCTTTAGGATATGTGGGGATCATCACAGTTATCAGGTTACCAAGGTATCTAGGCCAATTCATGACACCATTTAATTATAAAAATCAAAATAACATTGGATACATGGGTTGAAAATATACACCATAGGATTTTATTGTTTGAAGGATTTATTTTATTCTCCATTCTCTATTAATTAGAAGATAAATCCTCTTTGGTTAAAAACCCTCTTGATTAGTGGAAATATTTTTCAAATACTGTATCATATTAGAATTATTTTTCTTCTTCTAAAATTCAAAATGATAGAAAATATAAATACTCTTCCTTGTTTTTTTACTTTACTTCAACACCCTTTTCATATATTTTTCAATGTTGTTCTCAAAATGTGGAACCTTCTTCAACTTTTATCATTCAGTATAATTCTTTATTCACTTCAGCCTGGGAACAATCCTACCAATTTATTAATGAATATAAATTTTTTTATATACATCTTATATTCAATAATAATTAATGGCTTCACATTCAAACCCTAGTTGTACATGTAGAACAACTCTTTCTTCATTAAATTAATTCTCTCAAATTTATTCATAAATTTTAATGGCTTAATCATTGAAAATCACGATCCACTATGATCATGAAACCCTCCTTATAAAAATGACCCAGATGTTCAAATCTTATACAAAGATACCTTAAACTGAAAAATGATTCTCTTACATTAAAATTATTATTAAAAAACATTCTACTTGATTTATTTATTTTTTTACTGTGTTGTCTTAAAATTATGTTCCATATATCATTTTTTATAAGATAAAATGTACTTCAAATAAATTGAAAAATATTTATTCATTTGTCATTATCCTCTAAAGAACTAAAAATGAATATTAAAATTTACTCTATTCACTAAATTTCTTATAATTACAGTACAATAATCATTCAAAAATTCAATATTTTGAATGATTTTTTGAATTATGATTCATGAACCATATTACTATAAAAATATAAATATTTTATTATTTAAAAAATATTTTTTTTTGAAAATTTCTCATCACACATGATCAAAAAAATTTATTCAAAGATATATTTTACCAAAAAACCGAAATTTACAACTATATTTATTAATGTGTCTCTATTTACACATATCTTTTTTGGTTGGGAAATAATAATTTTATTAGTAATTTCTATATCCTTCTCTCTTTTTGGGTATTATATTTATTAAATAAAATAATATCCCAAATTCAATTCAAGCACATTACAAATTTCATTCATTGAAAATGTTCCCTCCCCATTATTGGAAATTCAAAAATCATACTTTACATCCTTTATGTTATACTATTTCTAGAAAAACCAATATTGTTGACTCGAGGTCATTCTCCATTTCAATAAACAAAATTTCTAAAAAAATGTCTTGTTTTTAAACCCAACCTCCATTTTAGATTAATATCCCCCCTTTAACAAAATTTTTTACATAATCACTTGATAATGATCATTCACATTATCTTCTCGGATTTATTATGTATCATATATTCTTTCAATGAATTATTTATCTAGTGAAACACTTTATGATCCACTAGTCTCACTTCTATTAAATAATTAAAATATACATTGAATTAATTAAAATATATATTTTATATTAGAGATTTCATAACCAATAGTTCTTATAAGAACATCCATTTTGTGAAATAATTAAACATATTCATGGATTTTCCTATGAAGACGTTGGTTTATCATTAAAATCCACTTCTTCTTTATCTTCACCATCCACATCCATTAAATTTAATTAATATAAAACAAAATGTCAAAATCCTCCAAAATCATAGATCATTATAGATAATATTATGTTATATTTACATTTTCCCTTCCAATAAATTTATCAGATGAGTGATATGTTCTTATGAGACTTCAAATAAAAATATTTGTAAAAATTTATTCATTTATCATCTTAATTATTCATATAAAAATGCAAGTTATTCAAATTTCGTAACCTTATTTTGAGTTTTCTAATTATTTATTGATTTGAAATATATTTCCTTCTAATATTTAATTTTTTTAAAAGGAAAATATTTCCTAATATCATATGAAAATGAAACATTTTTTAAGTTTCCCGAATGAAATTAATTTTTAAAAAATATTCTATTGAAGAATCTTTTCAATCAAACATTTCTATAATGATATGAAGAAATGTATTAAAAATAGTATATTTTATAGTTTCTATAAAACCACTTATGGATATAAAAATCTCAATAAATATAGTATAGATATTATCTACTTTATACCCTTCATTTTTGTGAATATATTTAAATAGTATATTCTATATTTTATTTTTTTCACCATTCAATCAATATTTCCATTTAGGAATATTATGTATCTTATCTCGAACTCCTTTTATTATCATGGCCCCAATTACATTGGTAAATTAATTCTTATAATGAGTGGATAAAATATTTTTCCATAAAAAGTCTTCAATCTCAATAATCATCCATGTATCCTTAGTTATTAATTCTTTTATCCAATTGATGTGATACCATCAGTAACAATGACAATAACATCCATACCAAACGAAAATTAGTATAAAATGTTTATTTCATTAAAAAATTAAATCCTTCATGTAAAATGTGGTAAATCCTTTTTTATTCACTATATTACTAATATATATAAGGAATTTCAAAATTAATATAAAAAATGCAAATTCAATGAAATCCATAAACAAAAAAAAACAAAAAATTTATCGATTCTAATAGAAAGTGGAAAACTCAAATACCAATAGATATAAAATATAAAAAATATAATTTCTAAACTCATGAAAATATTAGGAGGAAAAACTATAAATGATATTTTACAAATTATTTAAAATTTGATGTTAATTAATTATCCCTCACCCAGTCAGAGTTAATTGGGAGGTGAATCAATGAATGGATTTATATTTTTCCTTTTATGATATATTTGAAATCAACCTATGTTACTTGTTAGTGATTAATATCCTTTCTAAAAAACATAATTTATAATCTTCACCATAAAAATGATTATATCAGTGGGTGTAATGATTTGAAAAATGCATGATCAAATAGTCTACTGATATCATCATGTGAAATAGTATGGGTTTATTATATCCCTGAATTTGAAATAAAATAATTAATAATATAGTTTTTTTGGAAAAAATATTGTAAATATTTAACGTTTAAGATATAAATTTTCAATGTGGTCTTCATTATTTAGTTATGTAGGGGTATATCCTTATTTCTTTTAGAGGACATTATCTGTTTAAAATATCAATTTCTTTTTCAAGTCTAAAAATAAATGATTTATTGTAGATCCTCCCACTTATTCAACACCCATCAAATGTTTAATTATTACCTCTTAAAATAAAACAAACAATTTTGTATTATTCATAGTTTTTTCTTCTTCCATATATATATATATTATTATTTACCTATCTATAATCTTCTCTCTATTTATTTCACATTTTTATACTTAGCAATCCAAGGAACACTTCAAAACAACATGTAACTCTCTATGCCTCAATGAATTTTAAGATTCCAATTCTATTACTGACTTCTATCACCAATTACATTCAACACACACTCCAATTTTTGCTTTAGATAACTTAAACCCATTAAATCACCTTATATATGGTTTATAATCATTGGTGGTTGAATTGGAGTTCTTTTATACAAAATCATGATGCCACATCCTTAAATAAACATAATGTGGAGTTTTCTTCCAAAACACCTATGATTGATTATACACTCTACATGAATTCCACCCGATCATAACTAAATGAAAAATACATCTCTTTATACCATTATAAATATGATACACAATGATTAGATGGTTTGTGGTCGAAATAAATATCAATCCATTGGTTATAAAACAAGATTTAATTTCACATTTTCTCTTCATATTATCTTGTTTCTATAGATTCCAAATCACTCCAACCTATTTTAAACACAAAATAAAATTATATGAGTTTATAATTATATATATTTATTGGTTAATAACGATAATAATAATAATATTTTTTAGAATATTTGTGATTATTTTTATTTCAATTCATTACCTTTCCCAAAAAAATACAACAAAAATAGTGACCACTACCTCATCAACAACTTCTTTGACTCTCTATCCATGTTTTATTATTCTCCATTATATCATCAACCTATACCTTAACTCTCTTTATATTTTATGACATTATTTATATCAATTTTTTTACCATGAGATGTAATAAAATAATAATAAGAGATTTAATCAATTTTATGTGTTTATAAGTTCACTTCCTATCAATGTTTACTATAAAAATATTGGGATATTTTACTAGGATGTGAAAAAGAAACATTTGTTGTTATATCCCAAAAAAAAGATGATATGGTTGTTTTAATATCTATCTTGGATTATTTTTTAATAGTAATTAATTTTTTAAGTTCTTTTGGACAATAATAGGAGGTTAAAATATGAAGATCATGGTGTAAAAGTACATTAATGATAAGAAAAAAAAAAGAAATTCATGAAAAATTGATTAAAGAACTAGTGAAAGATATTTATTCAACTATTTTGGTAATTTAAGATGGACTAACACAATATAAAAAATATGTAGAAAACATTTTGAGTCTTAATGTATTATTAGATAGTGTGAATAATTTATTTAGAAAATATTAGCATTAAGGAAAAGGTATCACACATAGACATTTTATTAATTAAAACAAAGAAAGGTTAAAAAATCACTCTAGTATAACGATTAGTTTGAACCTATGGAAAATTTATTTTATTATATTAAAAATAATGATACATGGATTTTTGTCTCAAATCCAAAGGATAATAATATAATTGTAACTAATTATGTTAGCCAAACAAAATTTAATTAGAAAGATAAAGTGACTATGAATGAGGTAAACTTTGTTCTCTAAGGACATAAAAATGTTAAATGGATTAATTTAAATGAGATATTTACATAGGTAGAATATTTTTATAAAATAGAAACTATATTGTTTACAATAACACAAAAGATATATAACATATTTAAAATTGAGAATTAGTTGGTATTACATAATTTTGATCATTAATATTTGTTATAAATTAATGAAACCTAATTTATTTATTCTAATAATTAATGAAAGATGTATGTGAATGTTGAAAAAATATTTTTATGGTCTAAATAATTCATTTAGATCCTGCCATTCAATGTTTGAAAATTTATTGAATAGTTTTTATTTTAGGAAAGGGATAATAGATAAAATTGAATGCATTAAATTGTCTCGAAAAAATTCATTTATTTTTTTCTATATATGTATATGATATTATGTATACATTTAATAATTAATATTTTTTCAAAGATTTATTAAATAGAAATAAAAATATAGTTTAAATTTCCATTCTCAAAGAGTTGAGAAACTTTTTATGGATTCAAATTACCCAAGACGATTACTATATATTACCATATAAAGAAAAAAGTTCATAAGAATAATTGAATAAAATTGGAATAGAGGAATAAGTTCGGTTTTATATTCCAATATTTGTTTTCATGAAGCTTCAATAAAAGAATATAGAAAAAAGGTGAACCAAAATTTATTTCAAAGGCTAACTGAATATATTTTATACTTCATTACACTGAGACAAGACATAGTATACAATGTGATATTGTGTGTTATCTTCAAAATTCAACACAAAAAGTAACCATTTATAAAAAAAATAGTTTCTAATATATATTAACATTAATTATAATTTCAATTTTCTTTATAATATTATATAGAATTTTACAATCTTTGTATTTTAATATATTTATTTGATAGGAAATAATTTTTAATGAATGTATATCATAGGAGGAATAATTTTCATAATTGGTTTTTATTTTCTAAAACATAAATAATAATGATTTAGGGATTCTATGTATCTCCTAGGGTGATTATTTTTTCTTGTGACACTTAACATAATACTGATGATGTGACATTAATTGGATGGTGGAGAATTTTTTAAAATTTAATGAAAGCGTGAGGGAGACTAATGTGAAGGGTCTCATTGAATAATGAATGTTCAACCCATTATAATTGATTAAATATTATTTATGTATATTCTAACATGAGTTCATGGACTATTTGGATTATATTTTTTAATACATTAATTAGAATCTTCATATATTTATTTCAACATAGTTGAAATTTTTATTAAGTTACAATGAATTTTTGAATAATTTTGATATCATTATAAGAAATTTTTTGATGTTTAGAGATTAAGTTAGAGGTTGATGGTAAGCTGGTTCCCAAGGAGATTGTACTAGATACATTTTAGTTAAAACTATAAATATATAAAATAAGAAAGAGATACATTGAGTTCATGCTGGATATAAAATTGTCTATAGTGGTCTTGAAAATGAGAAATTAAATTTAAAATTAAGATATAGATAACAATTGGATTATATAGCCTACCTTATATTTTCAAGAGATTATGTTACATTTTCAATGATCTTATAGAAACAATTTATGCCAATTTAACATTTTAACATAAGTTTCACTTTTAATTGAAAAATGAATGAAAACATATTGAATAATGGTCTGTAAGTCCAAATTATTTTATAAAATGGATGATTTTGATGAAATAATTTATGGTGATCATAGATATTAATGTATTTTAATTTGAATGGTTATATAATTAAACTCATATATCCATTTGATAATTTAAAAATATATTATATTTACATAAAATAGATTTATATCTATGAAAATAGGTACATGCGTCCCTTATGCCACAAGCATAATAACACTATTTAGAATCATACTAATGTGATCATATTATTTTGCATATAACATATGTCTATTCATGAAAAATGATTATATTTTATATAATTTTCATTTAGGGCCATATCTAACCATCGTGGTCATTCAGAAATTGAATTTATATTTTCAGATAACTCATAATTTATTTGATCTCTAAGCCATTCTATAATATGTTTATTAGGTTTATTTGATATCCATAATTCATCCATTTATTGGTTCAAATATCTAAGAATATATTTTTGTGATTCAATGTATTGATCAACAACTTCACTATTCTATAAAATGTAAATGTTTTATAGTTCCCCCTCTATCATGGTTATTTTAGTAACATAACTTCTAGAAATAACTTCTCTTATAAGGCATCCACTATAATAAGAAAATTGGAGGCTAATGTTGTTAACATCTGATAGGTAATCAGTAGAGAATTCAATAGATTATTCAATAATATATTATCTTTAAATTAAAAAATTTGGATAAATTTTATTCATGATATAAAATTTCAAAATTTTCAAGTACTCTTTGATGGGGTCTATCCATCTGTAATGTGAAAGAACACATATCAGAACCTATATAACCAAGTGAACCATCCGGTGGACCAAGACATCAAAGAATGATTGAGGAAAGAACATATCTATTTCAAAAAATATGATTGTTACCTATTTATTATGGATTGTTATCTTCATGGAGTATATAAAGTTAATACATATGTACTTGAAAAGGAATAATATCCTTGTTAATGCATTCCATACATTTTGAGGTAGAATGAAAAAAACCAACATATATCAAATAATTCATCAAAACATGATATTAATATTATTTAATCCTTGTAACTTTAAATTACTCGTTGACACGTCATTCTTGGTATTTGATGAATACCCATCTAGAAATTCTACACTATTAAGGAAGAGGAAAATTTGAAATTTTTCTTATTTGGAAAGAAAGTAAGCATATGGAGAACAAAAATTCCTCCCTTTACCTATCCTCCAATATAAATATTCATTTATACCCAGGTTAATCATGTCCAACCTAACCTTTATTCCCACATTCATTTTATCTGGAACATTTATTAACATGCCAATATCACTATCAAATAGTTTTTTTTCAATATTCATGAAATAAATAAACTATATAATTTAAAAAGAATTCCAATAGTGTTATTCAATAAATATTGATCTCTTCTTCCATCCTTATTTCATTAGGTTTTTCAAAAATTGTTTACCAAAAAAGTGTTAATATCATTTTCTTTCTCAAATAGTTGATCACCAGTTATTGGAGATGGTGTTGTATCTTCTTAGATATTCCAATCAAATGTTTTCATCCATGATAATTAATTGTTTCATTGAGTTAATATATTTCAATATCTAAAAAAGAAATTATTCAAAAATAATTCAACCGAATTAACTATGTGATTTTTCCACAAATGGGACACCCCTGAATTACTTTGATTTTATATCCAAATAAATTTCATTAAGCAAGAAATTCATTTATCATACCATAAAACCTGGACCTCAATTTCAATTCCTCACTTCTTTGAAAATCATATATTGTAACACATTTATACCATATCAATATAAGATCCTTGTTCATTGGAACCAAATATACAATAATATCATTACCACGTTGCATTAGTTCAGATATAATCGTAGATAATATAGTTTCTCTTAAACTCATGCCTAACCATGGAGGGAAGTTATAATATACCAACATGATGGGATATATACTGTGAGTACTAATCTATAAACAAAATGGGTTTATTCCATCTGTAGATATCTCAAGTGGAATGTTTCTTAGCTCATTTACAAATTCAAGACAACCATAACCACTTCTATTCAACTAAGGAGAATAATATAGATAACATTGGTTCCAATAATTAATTCTTATATGTGCATGTCAGGTTAATTATCTCATGTCTTCCTATCATCCATATTGTCATCTAAACATTGTAATTAAAAGAATTTACAATACATGTTTCAAAGGACTTGATTCATTTTTCTGGTATCGATTTACACCACACCAAGGGAATTTTTTGAGTGATTTATGTTCCTTGTGAAAAAATATTCAATCATTTGGAAATACATATATTTTTATGAGATCCCTCTCATTGAATGAAAATATAATTTAATGTCATTTTTTCACCATTTCAGTTCATTTTCATCAGGTAGTATATCATTTAAGAGACCAAGTAGTTTTTTAATGCTAGTTTCACTACATCCACTGCCATCATTCAAATTATAAATCTTCAATAAAGATAAAATTTTTGTGTATGTAGTACATACAATATACATTTATCTTTTAAAATAGCTATTTAAATTCTCAAACTACATCTTACAATCAATAATATCTTCTTCAATTTTAATTTTTATTTCTTCCATGTCATATTTATCATGATTTACATAAGTATTCATATCAAATGAATTTTCAACAACATTATCATCCCTATCGGTGTGCATGTTCAGTTTTTCTCCACGCTTAGTCCAACATTTATATCACTTATCTTTTCCATCAAATATAAAATTTTCTTCCAACACTTCTATATGATTTTTTCTTGAATTAAAATAATTTAAACATATCCAAGGGATTTTAGAAGGGTTTTATGTATACCCTGTTACAAACAAGGTGAAATATTTAACCCAATTTTCATAATATTTTGTCAAACGATTAACATGAATTTATTTTAGAAACATATCCATCCTATTGGTTCATAAAATATTCATTTTTGACAATAAATAAGTAAATTCACCAAATATATTCCTTATAAAGTATGAATGTTATAGAGAATTATAATAAAGGAAAACCAAAATTTTGTTGTTTAAAAGAATTTTTTTATTCCTTGAATAAAATGTTAATTTAATTTAAGAATCTAATAACTCCAATATGTTAGTTTTTATCATCAAAATTCATCCAAAGGTGAAATTTATAGACAAATATTATCCTCAGCATCTCATCGTCCGAACAACTATCATATCATTTTTTTGTTTTTCACTCATCCTCCATCCCTTTTGTAAAATCATCTATGATATTTGAAATATTCAATGAAGTAGTCATTCAGTGGAAAATACTACTCATATTTTTACAGGAAACATAAAATAGATAGGGGATGTCTTCCATGAATCAAATTGGAATAATAACTATTCAAGAGATGAAACTGATGAGGATGGAAGTTGCCCTCTATTATGTTCTATTTAATGTTTAATACCACCCATTTTTCTGAATTTCATGGAAGGTAATCAGATATTTCTAATGGTGGAACTATAAGATAGTGTTAAAAATGATTTGTTTTTAGTTTTATTAATGTAAAACAAAAGTAGTTTTTGTAAAATGTGTGACGAATGAAGTAATGTAATTTTTAAGAAGTATTAATTATTGGGTTATCATTTAAAATATAGATATTGTTTTATAAATGTATAGAAAACTTTCGAAACCATCCTTTGATTAGGGTTAAGTTAAAATTTATGGTAGTTCTATTTTGAAATAGGAAACTGATTTTTGGTAGTGAAAATTTGATCATATTAGATAATGGGATAATTAAATATCGACATGAGAAGGGTGGGTTGAGATATTTTTGTTATAATAAGATAAAATTTATTGATAATGTTTAATAATAATAATTGAAAAATTTTTAATAATTAAAAGAATGATGAAACATCTGAGAAAATTAATGTTTAATTGAGTCGAATAGTGGGAGAAATCAATGCTTTGGTAGACTCATAATAATACAATGATGGAGAGGAAAATGTAGAATGATTATTAACTAAAAGAAATAAAACAATGGATAAAGTCAATGAATAAAATGCCATCGGTGATTACAGAGTTTTGGGGAAATCATGGAATAGTAAGAATCTAAAACCAACATTTCCCCAAGTAGAGCCTAAATAATTTAGATAGGCAGAAAAGTAAGATATATAGATCAATTGTATGCATCATAAGAATGATATAAATAATAACAATGTGACATTGGAAATTATTCCAAGGTTAAAACAGATAAATATTATCAAAACCATGTTGGGTTTCTATAATAAATCCATCTAATACACAAGAGTGGATGAAAATAAATAATGTATAGTGTGAAAATGGAATTCCAAGATCAATGGAATTTATATATATGATGAATTTAATACCATGTCCGAATTGGAAACTATTGGAATTTTCTCAACCATTGTAGTGAAAATGTATTAAAAAGTATACCAAATATATTTTAAATATAGGTTCCTCAATGGAGTTCATATGGGGGTGTATACATTTAGAAATAAGATGGGTTTATTATGAATAAAAATAAGAGAAAGTATTGTTAGTTAAAAAAATTATTTTTATAATATAAGTAAATAACTGAGGACTTGGTACATTAGGTTATATTAATACCTAAGGGAGCATTATGATTAGTGATGTAGCGTTGATTAAAAAATATATAACAAGATTAAGAATTATCAATGGATTTTGGTAATCATATATGTTAATGAAATAATATTTGAATATTGGAAAAAGAACTATGCCGTTTTTTGGGATCATATGTGGTATGATATCATGATGTCTACAATAGGTGAATTAAATATTTTCCTTGGATAATAAGTGAATCAGGGAAATCATAAAACATTAATTTCACAATAAAAATATGATGTAGAGGCTCCCAAGTGATTTTCAAGGGAATATTCCAATCAAATGACAATACCGACCACTATATAGATGTATTTTTTAAATTTTGATGATTAAAAATTTGTATATTTCATGGAATATTGGCATTGGGATCGCATTATACTTCAAATCATCATAAACCAACATTGGGTTTGATATATTTCAATTCCCGCAGTACTAATGATGTCTCAAAGAAGCCACATGCTATATAGGAAGATGATAATTCTATATATCTAAAAAATAGTGAATTTTGGGCTATTTTATATTATGATGGTGAAACTGGAGTTATTGGGACACATGAATGTTGGATAAAAAGGTTCATTGGATAATCAAGGGAAATTAGAGATATCAAAAAACAAGGATTTCATTCGGGCCTTGGTTTCGTTCGACTATTAAATCATTCATGCCTTAGATTCAAACCTTGGAATAGTAGGAACCCCCATTCTACCTGAGATTCATGATTGGAGTGGAAAAAGTGGAGCATCGGTAGCCAGTGGCTTCTGCAAAGCTCTTTAGATATCATGAACAAGTTCTCGATAGTTAGGGTTCTTAAAATAGACCAACACACATTTGTCAACACTTCCAAAAAAACACTGATAAAGATTCCTTTTATCGATGCTTATTACATTTGAACTGATAAATGATTTATAATTACGATTATAACTAATTGTTTTAAAATGTATTTATATAATTATATAAATATTTAATAAATAAAAAAATATACAAAATATTTTTCTATTTAAAAATATTTATTTTAATTTTATAATTATTTAATAATATAATTATTTATTTATAATTATATAATAATTTTGAAAAATGTAATATTAATATCATTATATATAATAATATAAATATATATATATGTTAAATAAAAATAATTATAATAAATATATTCATTAATTAAATAAATATATTATAATTTTAAAATTATTTATAAATTTATAATTATTTATTTATAATTATATTTTTTTTAAATATATATAATTACTTATTTATCATTATATAAATTAATTTTAAAAAAAATTATTATTTATTTATTTATCATTATAATTCCTTAAATATATTAAATATACATTTATTAAAATATTTTTTTATAAATATTTATTTACAAATATATTTTTATCATTACTAATGAATACTTAACCTTAAGTGTGTGCATGTTATGAATGAGTGTAATTGAATACTTAAAAATTAGTACACATTAATAATATTTAAAAATTGGATATGTATTTTTAATTATATTTAAATTAATTAAAAATATGGATAAATATTGAAATAAAGATGAATACATATTTAAAATTTGAAAACATAGAAAATATTTATATATATATATATAATAGAAATTGATTAAATTACAAAAAATAGAAAAAAATAAAACATATAAAAAATAAATAAATAATAGCTCAACCTACTAATATTTAAAAATAAATGGGTAAAATTATCCAATTAAAAACATAATATATTAAATGTGTCATGTTATAATGAAATTATAAAATGAATACTAAAATATGAATAAATTACATAAATATTATATATATCTATGTATTGGATTTCATTAATTTTGTAAATGTGTGTGTGTGTGTGTGTGTTTAATATAAAAGTGTATTAGTTATGTATATGTATGAGAAATCAATATAACACACATTTGATCTATTTTTATTCGAAAAATAAAATGACATAAATTATATCTCTTACTCAATTCAATGAGTTATTATTATTAATTCATGTTATTTTTTAATTATATACAATTTTTCACTAAGTATATTACTATTTGATCTAAAATCATAAATATTTTTTATTATATATATATATATCATATTTATATACATTCATATATATCTACATATTTAAGCTATACTATTTATTAACATTATCAATAATTATTTAATTAATAAAATATTTATTATTTTCTCAATGTTCTTATTTTAAATTTTTTTTCTTTATTTTTCATTTTACATATATCTATATATTAAACATATTATTTTTATTAGTATTTATATGTTATAGTTAGTGTAATCAATTTATTTATTTTTATCGAAAAAATTTAATTAAAAAAATTATATTATTTTTTAATAAACTCATTTTTATTTTTTATTTATTTAATTATATCACTTTTTGGGACCTTTGTCTCTACAAAAAATTGATGATAAACGATACCTATATTGGTGCTAAATATAAATTTATGATAATGGGTACCCTTTATCAGCGCTAAAAATAAATCATTGATAAAGAAACCCTTTATCAGAGCAAAAAATAAAGTGCTAATAACGGGTACCCTTTATCAGTACTAGAAATGCCATGATAAAAGTTACCATTTATCATTGCATGGTATAGCACAGATAAAGGAAACATTTAGTGGCACTTTTTTCTATCACTAATAAAGGTCCTCAGTGTTGAAGGCTTATTTGTAGTAGTGAATGAGTTATGCTAATAGGAACATAAACTTGTGTAATGAAAAACAAGAGATTTGTAAAATGTGCATCCTAATGTCACAAATGATAGTAAAATCATATATATTCCATCCTACATGACATATTTCATGTAAAATAACTAAAACTTTGCATAACATCCAATTCATGCATCTAATAGTTTAACAATGGAAGACCAATTAACATAATACCAATAATGAAATTTTCAATAAAGTATCATGCAATGATTAATTATAGAACCAAAGAAAATATATTTTTCGTAATAGTTCATCCTAAAATCATTTTCAATGGTAAAATTTACCTGCATGATTCAAGTCATAAACTATTCCATATGGAAAATATTATGATCATTCTAAGTGATTAAGTGAATGAAATTGAGAATCAGAAGATAGTATATGTTACCATTGTTTGAAAATACATTGATATTTTCTTATATGACAAACATCGAACTCCAAAATAATGAAATAAATATTTACTAATCAAAATTGTTGTTGCATCTAATCCAAAAATGAAGAATCCTTATACGATGACACCAATGGAGTTAGAAGTGAAAAATAATAAATTGTATGGAGACCTAGATAAGGTTCTTATACCACACAATATACCACCACATGTTACATTTAAATTATTTTTCAATAATATGGATGGATCAATGAGGATATCCTCAAATATAGATATTTTAAGGGAATAATAATATAGTAAAATTATTATATTAAAAGAAGGAATGATTTGATAAGCTATCTTATAGATTTTCATCTATTATCCAAGACTGGCCTTTGATTTAAGTATCATCAATTAAATTTAATGAAGTATTATATTCTAAAGGTAAATATTAAAAAGAAAGTAAAAGAATTTTTAGTTCATTCATATTCACTATATATTTAAAAAAACTCCCCTCTGATATATATATATTTCATGAATAGAGTTTTCATATATTAAAATGATAAATTTATAAAGTTTATATTGAATAAATTAGGATATATTATAAAGATCATGATGAGGACTGGGATGAATGAATGTATTTTTACAATCTCTAAAGAATGATATATTATTTCTTAAACTAAACAAATTCAAATTTTAGTTATAATACTTAATATTCTGGGTAACATTGAAACTTGTGATGAGATATTAGTAGACCATGTATATAAAAATATTATATATGAGTGGTATAATCATATAATAGTAAAATATATATTTAGTTTTTTTTATATCTATGAATTATTGGTGGAATGATAATATTTAAAAATAATTTTAATGAAATTTATAAAAGTATAATAATTCATCATACATTTATCATGTGTCATACTACCACAAGGGTGATAATCAACCACTGAGGAATAGAAATTTGTGTCGTGGGATTGAGTTTTTTTAGATAATTATTTACCTAAATCAAGTAACATCATAATTCAGGACGAATTTCACCCAATAACACAGACATGACATGAAAATAAATAAGATATTTCTACAAAAAGATAGATGAGACAATTGAAAACAATCAAATAATCATGTTGAGTGATAATTTATGTAAAAATTTATATATTTATATGATTTTTTGTGTGTAGTAAAAACCTTTTAATAATACACATGTAATAAATTAGGGTAATCGAAAAAGACCAAACACACTCAACATTACTAGAGAATATAGGTGATGTGTTGATAGTTTCCAAACATCCAATTCCTTCACATAAAAAACCTCATGGATAGAAAACACACAAATGCATACCATATCGAAGATATATTGTTAAACATCCACTACTACAAATATGGATTTTATCAGCCCTAAAAATGGCCTTTAACAGCGCTAGAAAAGTGCTATTAATGCTGGAGAACAAACAGGGGGGGTCCCCTTTATCATCACACAAAAAAGGGCTGATAAAGACCCCATTTATCAGCACTGATAAAAGGGTCCTTTATCAGCGCTTTGTTTTAGCACTGATAAAAGACCGCTTTATTAGCATTTCCTTTATCAGTGCTTTCGTTTTTGTGCTGATAAAGGACCCTTTTATCAGTGCCTTTTTAAAAGTGCTGATAAAAGGTAAAAAATTAACAAATTAAAAAAAATTACAAAATTTTAAAAAAATTATATAAATAATGCCAATCGAAGGGTTTTTATAGCACATGAACCCCCGCCCCTTTTACAACGCTTTTCTTTCCCCCTAGAGTGCCACACGCACCCCCTCCACCCTTTAACAACGCTTGCTCCCATATTCCCCCATCCGTGCGCACCCCTGCCTCCACTAGGATTTGAACTCGAGACCTCCCCCCCTGCGCGGCTAAGCCCTTACCACTCCTCTATTATGATTTGTTTTCCAATTCATGATATATATATATATATATTTAGTAATATTTATTCGTATTGTAATATATATTTATATTAATATATATATATATATAGTTAGATTATAATATATATATAGTTATATTAATATATATCTATATATATATTTAGTTATATTTATTTGTATAGTAATATATATTTATATTAATATATATATATTGTTATATTAATATATATATAGTCATATTAATATATATATAGTAATATTAATATATATCTCTATCTCTATATATATTTATTTATATTTATTCATATAGTAATATATATTTATATTAGTAAATATATATGTAGTTACATTAATATATATATATAGTTATATTAGTATATATATTTATAGTGATATTAATATATATATTTATAGTGATATTAATATATATATTTATAGTAATATTAATATATATATGTACTTATATTAATATATATATATATAGTTATATTAATATATATATATATATAGATTAATATATAGGTATATAAATATTCATATATTTGTACTTTAAATAAAATGGATATTTTTTATTATTTAGATAAAGCTAATATATTTTATATGTAAATATATTTTATTATTTATATTTATAATCAAATTATTATGTGTGAATATATATAAAATATGTATATATTGTTATATATTTAATTACAAATAAAATTGCATTATAAAAAACGATGAAATTTCAAGTACATAATATCAATATGAATGTAAGACCTTATAATAAATTCAGTCCCCACCAAAAAAAGCCAATAATACCCCCTCAAACGAGGCTGAAAATCCGTAAAATGTTAAAAAAATCGAGGTACCCTGACTAGAAACTCAGTTTCAGAGGCCTTCTGTGCCATTTTTGGCATCGATAAAACCTTGACTGGTGTCCCCCCTGGTCACAGTGATATAGATCTCATCGTAGGATTTGATTTGATATGTGATAGAGCTCAAACGGACACCTAGATCAAAATTTATGGTCGTTTGAAGTTTCATTTGTGTTTTCAACATATTTTGGATCTTTTTTAATTTTTTTTATTTTTTAGTCATCAAATTGTTATTAAAGGACTATTAGTCCATAATAATCTGAAAATTATTAATTAAAAATATTTTATTAATTTCATTAAAATCCATTTTCACTAAATATCTTATATATTAAGTCTAACAATTGAAAATGTATATTTATACTTATCTAAAATATATTTAAAAATTATATATTATATTTATATCAATATAACTATATTGATATATTTATATATTAATATAAAATTTTTAACTAATTTTATTTTGAAGTCGAACCCTTTATCAGTGCTTTTAAAAAAAGTGCTAATAAAGGCCCCGCTTTTATCAGCGTTACTAAAAAAATCTCTCCAAAAGGGGGTCCCTTTATCAGCACTTTTTCATTATTTCTGATAAAGGGGTGGTGCTGGCCATGCCCAGTTTTGTGGTAGTGATCCAAAATCAAACTAGGAAACAATCATACTAAAAAGAAATTTAGGTGATGCTACATGTCCCCTAGAGTGTCCAGGTCGGGTGTTTGAATTTACATACTTGGTAAGGTGGTGCCAATGTGCCTCCACAATGAAATTAATAATCAAGTGTATTATGGACATATTTTCACATTTATATATGTATAAGAAGTTTTATAATACTATATCAACCCTATCATGGAAATGGAAGTGAACATACATTAGAAAAATGCATTAAAACTGTACAATGTAACTCATTATGATGGTATGATCCATAGCTATGATACTTTCATAAATATTTGAGTTGATGTTTAAGATACACCACACATTGAAAGTATCTAGAGTCAATTTAGGATAGAAAGTATCTATCAAAGGGGAAACTGGATTTAGTTATACTAGATTTGGTGTTGTAGGACATGACCCCATCTTCCTCTATAAGATTAAACCCTTCTTACAAAATTTATATTGATACAATATATATATCTATATATTCACATAACCCAACTAAAATTATTATTAACGTACAAATCAATATCGATGCTCAAGAGTAATTAAATCTTAATAATTATCATGCATATAAATATGAGAGGATATATATATATGCTTAAATTCTAATATTTACCGCAATATCAGAATAACAAGATTATAAATTCTAAAAATAATTTCAGAAATTATATATAAATTTATTAGAGGGGTCATTATATCCCTGATGTGTATAATCATATTTATAAATAGTTTGAAATTAATTAGATAATATAACAATAAGGTACCCTAAGTGGAAAATCATCCTAAGTCATAGATCTAGTGAAAAGAAAAATGAATCGATCATTAAAAACCTAAACACATATGGTTTTGCTTATAAGTTGGTAACATCTATTATGAATACGGGGTAGATTATATAAAAAATTAAGTAATTCATTGGGTGTAACCAATACATTCTTAAATTAATAATTAAAATATCTAAAAGTGGTGTGAAAATTAATTTGTTTTAAGTACGATTTTTTTATTAGAGGAAAATATATTTCATTGAATTGATTTAAGAATAAAATTTCATTAGAGAGGGTAAAAGTTTTAATTTTGTAAAACTCTCATTCATTTATCCTATAATACATAAAAATAATTTACATTTAAAATACACTATGCACTTTTAAATTAATTTATATATTTTTTATGAATAAAAAATTTATAATTTCTTAAAAGGGATGTTGTTTCATAAAATCAATATTTTTCATTAAGACCCAAAACTACCAAAACATTTTCACTCGTCAAATAATAAAATTATGTTTGTATTTTAAATTATTATATTTTATTTAGAAAACAATTTTGTAAGAAAGTCATAAACACAAAAATGTTTATAATTTCTTTATACATAATTAATAGCACTATCACTTCTCCATCGATGAAAATATTTACCAACATTAAGTTATGTTCATTGATATAACACTCTGTTATTCTATATTAGGATAAAATAATGTGATTTATTTGTATATAATAATAACCAATGAAATTTTGTTCTTGATCAATTAGGGCCACACTAAAAAAACATTATATTTAATTCTTTTATAATATATTGGAAAAAAATCAAGACATCTTGCTTATTTTTCACAAATATGAAAATAATTTGTTTCTTTATGATTACTAATTAAATCATGAATAATAAATAATATATATATATATATATATATAGTTTTAACATCAGAATATTAAAAAAGTAAGATATTACAACAAAAAAATCCATTACACCATTTAATACATTATTGTTATGTGTTATAATGTGGTACAATCAATTAAAAAAATTATCACAAGGGTTGATGAAATAATTTTGATGGAAAATAATTTCAAATCATCCAAATAACACTATTATATTAATAATAAATTTAATGGGATTCAATTTATTTATATGAAAATATATTGGAAAACAAGATCATTAATTATTTATTAAATAATGAATACTCAATGAAATGAACTATAATAAATTGATTATAAATGGGATCCTCTCATAGATAAATGATAAATAAATGTATTATGGTAATTTTAAAGACATTAACATACATGATTTTTTATGTTCTTAAAGTGTTTCTTGAAAATTCATCACATTTATCCTTCCCTCATTTAAACATACATTCAATTTCACTTAATTCACAACAACAACCTAGGAAACTACTTTGAATTCAATATGAAAATGGTTATCTAAAATTTTTATCATCTGGAAAGCATCCTGAGCCCTAATGTATAGTATAATCTATCCTTTACCTTTTAAATATGTATACCACTTCATACACTTTTTTTCCAATTACCTCTACACACTATCTATACAATATCACTTAATAAGAACTCTATTCGGTATATTTCTAAATGATGCCTCATAAACATGTTCATATAATCAAATTTTTAATTGCTTCAATATAATTCCAAATGATTTAAAATGTTGTTTAATATTCATCTGGCTGATAAATCTTTATAGTGATTGTTTGATGGAATTTTAAATTCTATAGTTAATGACCTAAATTCTTATTTCAATTACCCATTTATTCCTTGGTTTGTCAATCACCTTTAAATAGTCAGTGTTCTTATGATATTTTTGGGATATATGTGTAAATAATTCAAACATCCTATTTAAAATATCCAGCATCATGCTCAAAAACAACAGTCCATTCACAAGGTAAAATGTTCTATTTGAACCAACTTCAAAAAACTCCTTCAAACATTTTGTGACTAAAATAAGACCACATATCTCAATTTTAAGATATTAATATCATTGAATGATGAGATTTTCATAATCACATTTGATACATTTAAAAAATTATCATAAGTATTTTAAATAAAAAAAATATAATGCCACTCATATGTCTGAAAAAACATGAAAACATCACTTCTGTTTGATGCATGTTAGTCAAGCATTACTAAAATAATTTTGGAACATTTCATTGATCTTATCTAGAAACATACACTATTTTATTTCCTACAATATAACTCTTAGATAAATTTCTTCACATTCAATCCACTATCCAATTAAATTTTTTCAGAAATATCTTTTCGATCGCTTCAAAAAAGACCATGTCTTTGATGTTTCAGAGAGATCTTGCCGATTATCCCATAGCACTTTCACTTTACAACTTCATACACATCCATCAAATATAAAATATCAAAATGTAATTTTTCATTTCACAATTTAAATGGTTTTTCTAATAGATCCATACCGATTGAATTGAATGAGATCATCCAATATTCGTTATTAGTTAGGAAATCATCAAAATATATTATTTAGAAAAATAACATTATACTCTACAACATTCCTCTGATTAGAAGTATTCAAAATTGATTTACTGATAACTTTTTATAACACCACAACATCCAAATACATTATATACTGTAATCATAATCTACACTCATTTAAATATTTTACTAATATATTCTATTTGGTGAAATTTATTTAAATTTGTAATAATATCATGGTCCACATGGATTATGTTACACATTTCAACTCATCGAGTATCATGATGAATTTAATGTTGATTATGTTATAAATATTAAAAAAATATCTCCCCAATATTTATTCAATAGAAACTATGTATCATAGATATTATCATACTTAAAGGATATATGTTTTTCAAATAAACGAAGACATATAAAATCAAACATGCACTATCTATGTTATAAAATCAGTCGACTCCACTATTCCTGATAAAATATATAGGAAATATAAATAATATAATCTGATTTAAGTTAGAAAATAAAATACATTTTTGAGAAAACTTTTTCATTCATAACAATCCTAACTAATATCTTCTTATCACAAAAATACCTAAAAATCAACAAATTTCTTGGTCCTAACAATACCCCTGTTAAATTTTGTTTTTAACCTAGTAACATAAATCACTGAAATTTTTTTAATCCTTTTATGGATTAAATATTAAATAATTATAACCTAATGGGAGAAAAAAGGTTGGATATTGAAGAATCATTAAATAATAGTTCCATTTTCCCTATTAGTAGGTACTTAAGAAACACGTTCATACACCTCTTAATAAACCATCGTTAGTACTAATTTGAAATGAATCATCAACTTGGGAAATTGATCATAAAAACTAACTTGAACCTAGAAGACTATATTTTATTATTTCCACTATATAAAACCTTTAATATAGTTTACACATATTGAAATCATATCATTTCCCTTTTAATAACTCCCCCTAAATATATGATTTTCTACAAAAAGGTCAATCACATACTAATGCATTGATTTTTTTTTCAATTTTCCCCCTTTAAAAACATTATCCATAGACAAGATGATATGAGGGGTTGGAGAACAATCTTTATCCTTGAATAGGGTGAGGCTGTACACCCATAATTATCACTAGTTTATGAATAATTTTCTTTTTGTAATGGTTTTTTAAAAATATTAGAATATTTGGTGATGTGATATTTGATATAAATATTCATTTAATTGGAATGTTTCATTGGATTCTTAGTAAAATGTGTGTCACATTGATTATCATAACCTAATAGAAGTTGTAAGTTCACATCAAACATGAAACATTTTCACTATGCCTGTATCCAAATTAATAGTGTCAAATCATTATTAACAATTATATATGCATCTATTATTATACTGAGAGTAACTAAACATTGTATCATTGTATTCCAAGTACCACATAATTTACCCAAGATAAATACTCCACTTTATGTCTGTTCTCTATCATCTACATTTCCTTCTCAAATAACATATGTATAACAAAACAGATCCATATTTTTTTGATAAACCATTTCAATCCAAAATCAATCAATCATGTAATATGTATGATAATTAAATTTATATCAATGATATGAGACACCTTTGGTGTTGTTTCATATCTCTAACAATATGTTATATAATAAAATATATCCAGATATCAATCCCATACATATCATAAACAACCGACTAATTTTTTTGAACTATTTAGGATCAACTTTATTTCATTCCCTATGTTTTTTATACATTGTTCTCAGTGAAATAGCATTCAAAACAAGAATTGATTTTTCTATGACATACTTCTTCAAAAGTCCCATATAATAATTCTATAGAGTTATGAAAATGAAATTCTTCTTTTTAAATTATTGAACTATGAGAAATTATTTCATTTCTACTTGAATGTTCTTCTCAAAAAGATTCTTCATACTCTAATCAAACATTTTATATGTCTTTTAATCATTCCAAATTTATATAATGTCATCAATTTAAATATAAAATTATTTGAAAACTTTTGATTTTCCTTTATATAGAGGTTACTAGCAACTCTTCATTTCTATAAGTTCAACTACCTTAAGAATATATGTAATTAATAATCAAAATATCTTACATCTCACGTCATCCCCTAAAAATACTTTTTAAATATTCACATATAACATCAATATTTCCAAAACAATTAACATGCTTATTTAATATAAACATCTTCATGTAGATCACTGTTAATATAATATTACTTGACATATATATGTAAAATCATATAATATTGTTGTATGTTGATATAAAGAATTATTATAATAGTTTCCAACCATTCAACTAGAGTATATACCTTATTAGAGTGGATTTTATTAATTTTTGGGTGGCCATTACAAACTAGTCATGCCTTATTTCTTATCAATTCACATTTCTCATTAAACATGTTTTAAAACAAAAATTTGTTTACCATTGAAATTCTTATTGTTTGGCTTGGGTTGATGTTCTAACTTACAAGTCTTCTCATTTTTATATATCTATTCATCTATAATGTCAAACCATTATTAGTACATTGTATCTTAAAAAACATATTTTTCATATTTTGTTATATTATCAAGATGTATGTGATACTAAAATTGATGTTATTTTTGTTTGAACATATATTCTTTGATCTCCAATGATGTTTAAGATTTCAAATTTCTATCTCAAACTAGGGTTAGTTGAGATTACTTATTCCTAATTACTTAAGATATTTGAGTCCGATTCTTCACCTTAAGAATCTTCAATATTGTTACTATCATTATGAAATTTTTCTTCCTGTTAAACAACAATAAAATTATCTTCCCATTATTCTATCACTAAAATCATTTCTAAATCATTTTTACCATACTATTCAAGAACATAGAAATATGTATAGAAAACAATAAGGCATGTATCTTTAGTATAAAAAAGTATTGTATACCATTATGAGGTTTGCGATGAAATATTACATCAATACATCTCTGATAAAACTAACCAAGAGTAGAGACACAAGCTTGAGGTACATGGACATTACATTACTTATGAGGAATACATAATAGATAACAAAAACAGAAACCCATGGATCGTAATAGTTTAGTTTCTTTGGAAACTCGGAACATAATCTTATAATCATTGTGACATATCTTCAACATCTCCCATTAAGATATTCCCCTTTTTCCATTCCTAAAACCTTTATTTTTTCCAGGGTAAAAGAAAACATATAAAAGGTGAGATAAAATTCCCAATAAGGGTAATCATGGATAAAATAAAACAAATAATATTCATTTGAACTTAAAAACATGAACATAAAGTTTAAACATCAAGATCTTGAGCAATGACATAAAACATGGTAGTACGTAAGGCATATATCATAAAGTAACATCAATCATGAGAAAATAGCTTGGGAATAAAGCATATAATTGTGGTCAACCATGAATCCAAATATATGATTTCTATAGTAGCCAAGGCATTGCTGCCAAGACCATTATTGTGGATGAATTCTAAGACTGAACTGGGTTTACTTGTCATTCTAGCCCTGTATTACTGAACCGTATTTATTTTCCATTCCAACCATGTTTATATCATGAGATATAAATCATTAACAAATTCATTGGGCGGAGATATAGGTCCCACCCATATAATAATGAAATCTTTCTTTCGTGTGCCATAAAATAAACATAAATCATTCATCATAACCCAACGAATAAAATGGGTTTCATAAACATAATCCCATCATAACATAATTCATATAAAATAAAAGGATATAATTTCATGATAAACAACATCACAACATGTAAAAAATAGTGCAATTATAATTGAAACTTACACATATTACAGAATGTCATCTTAGATGGAAAATATTTTAATAAAACCCTTGAAATGAATTCGTGAAGAAAATATCTTTTCTTCTTCAAAATCATCTTCTTTTCTCAAAATATTGTGCAATTTTAAAATAAAAAAATTTCTTTCAAAATAATCATGAAATCTGGTAGAGGATGATTTATGGAAATAAGGCATTATAAAACTATAAAAATTCATTCATGCCATATAAGTTAAAAAACATTCTCTTTGTACTTTTCCCAGAAAGTCAAAAAGTAAATCGTATGGTATACAAAAGAAAAATTACTTCCATACTACATTGTAAAAGTATAAAAGGAGTAAATATGACTTTATAAATGCATGGAATATTATTAAACACTTTATGAAAACATTTTTGTAAAACATGGACATGGATGATAAATATAACCCCAGTAAATACTTACGTATAAGCAATCTCGGAAAAAATGAGACCGAAAAATTATCCCTTACAATTTTTATTCGGTGGAATCATATGTGCTATAAGATAATGAAAATTACATGGATATGTAAATATCATATCCTTCATAATAAAAATCATAAAACATTCATGGTAATCATAAACACCATACAAAATAAATAAAGAGTGATTAAGGCATACGTCTCATAGAAATAAAAGTGAGATAAAATAATCCATCACCCTATGTCCAATTTCATACATATGTGTATGAGACTCTTGTATAGTGGGTTTAAAAATAATATAAACTTTTAAAAAAACATAACAATATTTATTAAATCTTATATGATTCACTTACGACTTTATATTACCTATTCATTTTTCAATTCCATTTTAAAATAATGTTTTGCGTAAAATCGTTTAATTTACCATACGCATTTTGACTTGTAATTATTCATATGATTACATAGATAATGATTACATACTTACAGAATGTAAAACATGTTTTATATATAATTTATATTCAGAATTTAATATATATAATAGATGGATAAATGGAATTAAATACACTGTTCTTGGAGACAGTAGGCCGTACGTACACATGAACGTTGTTTTCATTTCTTTATTAAATTTAATTGTAGTAAGTAAATAACATATACATAAATAATGTATCATTATTATTTTTTATATTTCATTATTAATTATTATATATACTTTATAAACATTCTGGAAGGGATATGTTGGGGAATGAATCTCATTGTGTTGTGGATATGGTAATCTGTACGTACGACGAGCGATGACATCATTCCCATAATTATTGAATGGAAATGGAGTGGATGATATAATATATCAGAATTGTTATGATTCTATAATAATCATATATATTTATTATTTCAACCATTATTCCCATCCATGTATGGTGGTGGTGTAAAAAACATATCACACCATGGCGTGGAGAGGGTAAGTCGTACATATGCACGCGCGGTGATTTCGTATTTCATAGGATGGATAGAAGGTGAAATAGGGTTGTTTCATATTTATAATAACATATCAGTATATTATTTATACATATGATATTACTTTATAATGAAAAAACTAAAGAATATGAAGTAAAAGAATAATGAAAGCTGAAAGAATCGGTAGAAGAGATTAACTCTTCCACAATGTGCCTCTTTTAAGCTTCTTCTAAGGGAACTATAGTAGGCCATTTGAGAAGACCAGAACCTATATAATGTTACTATAGAGGTTGATAATAGTAATTGTTAGGTGTTGGCTGAGCTTGAATGCTTAAAATTGAGTGAAGAGAAGAGGGAGGAGGTGCCTTTTTATAAGAGAGGAGAGGGACACTTTTGGAAACCTCAAAAATATTAATTTATAATAAATAGAAACCCCACATAAAAACTTCCAAAAATGACTAAAATTCAAAGCTGGGATTAGATAGGTTTATAATTCCATCATCAAATAAAATTTATACATGTTGGGAAATTATTTTAAACTTTATCAATTTGATTTATCCTTATTTAATATATTTAATCTTATTTGTGGTAATATTTTTCAAAAATTGAAATTGTTATAAATACTTACTTCTGTGTTCTTAATTGACAATAAATTAATACTTTATGACATTTTCGACCATATAAATTTCAATTTATAATTTTTAAATATTTTTATGATTTTTAAAAAATTTAATAATATGTTATTTTTAATAAATATCAATAGTGTCAATTTTGAAAGTATTCATTTATTTGAATATAAACAAAATCCACATAAAATATATGATCGAAAATAAATATTTAGTATATTCTTAACATTTCATACTCATATATAAATTTTTTTGAGCACACTAATTAGTTCATATAATATTTATTTAAATATTTTTAAAACCATTTATTTGATATTTATTTTAATAAAATAATTACTACAAAATTTTTGTTTTATTATTTAATATACGGATCTGTTGTATAAAAATTAAAAATATAATATTCTAATTAATAAAAATTGAATAGATATCATAAGAATAATTTTAGTCTTATTTATCTTCTAAAATAACCAACTTTAAAAAATTTATATTTATTAAAGTATGAAGGTGCCAACTTTGACATCATTTAAAAAAATATAATATAAATGTCATAATTTGTTTTATAAGGCTCAAAATAGTCCACAAGTCTTCCCTTGAATGATTATGGTGTATATATACACTACCAATATGTTTTGGTAAAGTTTACCGTCCTTTTGATTGGTTTTTTTATTTCAATAAAAACTATATCTTTGAGTTTTCAGTAAATAAATAATTTATGCATCATTAATGTATAAGCTCTTATGGTAATTATATATTTCATAAAAATCACAACTAAATTACCATAATGAATAAAAACATTTTATCTTTAAAATGAGTATTTATAATTGAATTTATATTCTGTATAACATTATATTAAAAATACTTTAATTATTAAAGTTTGAGTGAGACATATTTCACTTTCTATAATTTAAAATAAATTAAAGGTCTTAATCTCATCCAAGTGGGTTTCAAAATATACCATTTACACCCAAGTATATTTTAGGATGAAATATAATCATCAAATAATATTAATAATTATTTTATGTTAATTTTATAATATTATGTTTACCCTTAATTACCTAATTTACCTTTCACTGTAGTAAATAAAATTTACCGTAGTTACTATTCATAATGTCTAAAAATAAAAGGTAGTCTATTAATGAAATTTTGACCTACTTAATCTATATATGGAATTCCTTTTTCCAAATTCAATACAAAAAAGATGAAGTATTTAATTTAAAATTAATCCCACTGTTGAGAAAATGGGTTCTAAAAGTTAAAATATTGTAAAAGATTTAAATTTTTATACCTATGAAATCAATGTAAAATTAATTATAATGACATAAATAATATTAAATGGTAAAAATATGTTCTATTTATACTTTAAACCAACTAAATATTATAATTTATCCATATAAATTATGTTCATGAAAAAGTTGTTTTTAGTTAAAATTTAGCATATTTTTACTATTAATCAAAATATGAAAGTTAACATAAAGATATTAAAAAATTATCCCAAGTTAATTTTTATATCGTTATTGAAATAAATAAGTTTATTTCGTCACATTAAACTTATAAACGAGTCAAAACTATATTTAATGTGTGTGCGCCATCAAAAGGTGGCCAAACTTCATTTTTTTTAAAAATAATTAATTTACCTGAAAAATTTAGTTGTTTCTCATACCATGTTCTAGATTATGTGTATTATGAATTATAATGTTATACAATTAAAAATTTGGTTAATACAATTCATAACGGCTAGTTCATTATAACAATATATCCTTGTTTAGTGAAACTCGATATTGCGTATAACACACGCTGTTGAGGAAGGTCACTCTTGAATGAAAAACAAGCTAAGAATAGTGTTTGCATATAATTCAAGATAATACAGTGTTTCTTATATCACATGATAATCTTGGTGTAGTATAAAATACAAGACATCAAATAAATTAAAAATAATCTTTCTCATAAAATTTCAGGGTGTTACACTCTACCCCCCTTGAAATTAATTTCACCATAGAAATTCCTTGGGGTTATAAATGGTTTACTACTTGAAAGTTTCATTCATTGAAACCCACATAGTAAAAAGGTATAGTAAAACTTAATTTTAAAAACTGATGTATGAAACGTAACAGTTACCCAAATTAACACGTCACTCGGTTTCCACATTGCAGAACATAGGTGAAAGTATGGATATGGAAGAGAAATATACCATTAAGTTCTGATGGAGAGTGGTGGAGAACATGGCTATGAAAAAGCCAACAATCACATATTCATTAGTTTGTGATGATCTAAGGTACCATCTGATTCATCGAATATGAGTGTACTAGGGCAACATTTTAGGTTTTCAACATTATTTCCCTAAAGTGGAAAATTTTGAATTAGATGAAATCCTTACATGATTATGGTACAATATCCACATTGGTCATTCCTTTAAAAATTTCCACTTCATATATTAAAGAAATGAAGTTGAATTTTTCATTTGTGAATTGTTAGAGTATCATGAGATATAATGATGGTCATTCCATCCCTCTCAAACCAAAGGTTAGCAAAAGTTATCAAATAAACATAAGTCCATATATGGTGATATTAATCATATATGGTTACAAAAATTGACTCATACTTCTTCTGTCATACCACTTACTAAAATAAATCAAATTCATACTAATAAGGGAATTATTGTAGGCCGGTGGTAGGAGATAAAGGACAGTCGCACTTAAGTTGTGAGTTTGATTCCCACAGCCTTGTCCGATGTGACGGGTTGTCGCCCATCCCATGGGGTTTCCTTTTTCTAAAACACACCATTATATCAATACAGAAATAATATCAAAAAAAAATTTAGCCTTAAACAATATTACCTGATGTCTAACTGAATCCATTCCAACCTTTAGGCTAATCCAAAATATTTCTGTCCAAACTCACAGTATAAATAAAATCATTACTAGAAAGGTCATATGCCTCAGAATACCATCATTTATCCCCCATATATAATAACATATATCTCATTGGTCACATTCGAAACATGTGAATACCTAAATAATGAATTACCATAGATCCTTAGCGAAAAGATGAATGCTATAAAAAGTTAACTATTTCAACATACCAACATCCCAAAAATTATATATACTCAAATAATGATATCACATTGTCCTTATTTCAGTCATGATCTCATTAATAATATCAAACATATTATTTCCTCTTTATCCCTTAATTATGCGCATATCATCTGCTTTCCAAAAATATTTTAATCATTTTTCATGGTTACCATTACCATATAATTATAGAAATCCACAATAAACTAATATATAGATAATCCAAAATTCCAAGATAATATAAATGAGATTCCACAACACTATTTTGGAATTCCAATACATAAACTCATAATAATTCCACCACTTCGTATTCATTTTCAAAATCACCAATAGTGATTGCTTGTGACATCCCTTTGTCCTTTTCCTTAAGTGGTTGTTGATGTCGGTCATTATTAACCCTTGGATTAGGGCATTGATTCGCATAATTCCCCATTTCCTTGCACCTGTAGCATTGACGTGTTAGTGGGGCATTCTCTGTAGTCTTTTATCTATTCACATCAATAGATAGCTTTTTCCCATTACTTCGGCACTTAGCTACTCGAGAACCATATTTTCTACTATTATACCATTTTATAGTCCCTTCAGACAACCTCCCCCATGCTTCTTTCCACACTTTGGGCATAAAGAAACATTAGTATTCTTGTCGCCAATTTTTTGAATTTTTTTCTTAAACTCCATCTTTTGTTCCTTGTCAAAACCATGTGATTTATATATAAAACCATCTTTCAGTTCAACCTTTATAGAACAACACAAAATATCTTCATATATACTGATGTCTATTATATCTAATTCCCTTCGAATACTTGGTGTTAAGCCCCTGAAGAATCGATCAACTTTATATTCAGGTTGGATGATAAATCCAGATGCATACTTTCCGAGCCTGATAAATGTCACCTTGTTTATACCTATAGATTTATCATCCTTTTCCTTAATCTCAAGGAACTCCTTTTCAATATTTGTTTGAAGAATATGAGGGATGTACTTATTGAAAAACAAGTTCATGAACTAATCCCATTCCATGGATTCAATGTCATATTGGGGGCTTGTATTCTTAATTAGGGTCCACCAAGGGTCTGCTTCCCCTTCTAAATGATAAATAGCCCAAATGATTTTTTTCATGTTCATAACAATGAATTATGGAAAATATCTTTTCAATGGTACTAATCCATTTTTCAGAAACATGTGGATTAGAAAATCCTTTGAAAGAAGGTGGATGTTTCCTCATGAAGGACTCAATAGAATATTTTTTCTATCTATGATCATTTGGAAGTATATAATGATTCATATCTTTTTTATGAATAGAAATAAGGTTTTTTAGTCCATTTACCATGACATTTGTTTGTTCAGGAGGACAATCATTGCATTGTCCAGTCCATTGATCATTAACATAGTTTTTTAGGGTTCTATCCATTATCTAATTACCAAAAAGAATAGTTTGGGAGGCAAAAATAAAACTAGGAAAATGACACAGTCAAGGGGAGTACTTTCAATATCTAACATATTAAGTTTAGTCCTAGGTTATTCATGATCGTTATCATAATACTAGTATTGTAACCTATACTTATACTTATCCTTTGAAACATCCCTAGACATACCATAGAAATATCTCTAGGGTCCTCACTAAAGTTTTCGAATCGTAGTTTCCAATGGTTAACTAAACCTCTTCTCTGATGCCAACTGTAGATACCCAAGCATGAAATACATGATCATTACATTACTTATGTGTAATACTTAATACATAACAAAAATAGACACCCAAGGACCGTAATAGTTTAGTGTGTTTGGAAACTCAGAACATAGTCTTCCAATCATGGTGAAAGATCTTCAACATCCCCCATAATGATATTCCCCTTTTGTTTTATTACCTAAAACATGTCTTTATATCGTAGGGAAAATAAAACATATAAAGGGTGAGCTCAAATTATCAGTAAGGGTAATCATCGAGAAAATAAAACAAACCATATAAATTAGAACTTTAAAACATGAACATAATGTTTAAACATAAAAATCCTGAGCAATGAAATAAAACATGGTAGTACGTAAGGAACAGATCATAAAGAAACATCCATCATGATAAAATAGAATGGGAAAAAAACTTGTAATTGTGGAAAACCATTATTCACATGATATTATTTCCATAGTAGCCAAGGCATTGCTTCCAAGACCATCATAGTGGATGAAGTCCATTACTGAATTGGGTTTACTTGTCGTTCCAGCCCTATATTACTGAACAAGAATTAAATTCCATTCCATCCATGTTTATCTCATGAGATATAAATATTTACCCAATGCATTGGAGGGAGATATAAGTCCCACACATCTCATAATGAAATCATTCTTTCATGTGCCACAAAATAATCATAGATCATTCATCATAACCCAATGAACAAAATGGGTTTCATAAACATCATCCCATCATGACATAATCCATTTAAAATAAATGGATATCATTTCATTATAAAATACATCAAAACATGTAAATAATAGTGAAATTATACTTGAAACATACCCATATTATATAATTTCATCTTAGATGGAATATTGTTTTGATAAAACACTTGAAATGAATTCTTGAGGAAAATATCGTTTCTTCTTCCAAATCATCTTCTTTTCTAAAAATATCATGAAATTTTAAAATAAAATAATTTAATTGAAAATAATCATGAAATATTATAGAGGATGTTTCATGGAAATAAGGCATTATGAAACTCTAAAAATCTATTCATTCCATATAAGTTAAAAAGACATTCTCCTTGTACTTTTTCCAGAAATTGAAAATGTACCTCGTATGGTAAAAAAAAGAAAGATTCCTTTCATACTACATAGTAAAAGTCAAAAACGAGTAAACATGACTTAAAACATACATGGAAGAATAGTAAATTGTTTACGAAAACATTTTTATAAAATGTGGACATGGATGATAAATATAACCCTAGTAAATACTTACGTATAAGAAATCTCAGATAAATATGAGAATAAAAAATTATCCCTTACCATTTATGATTTGTGGAATCATACGTGTCATAAAATAATGAAAATTACATGCATATGTAAATATCATATCCTTAATAATAAAAAACATAAAATGTAGAGACCCGAAGCTTGACGTACATTGACATTACATTACATTTGCGGAATACTTAGTACATAACAAAAACACACACACAAGGATCGTAATAGTTTAGTGTCTTTGGAAACTCGGAATATAATCTTCTAATCCTGGTGAAAGATCTTCAACATCTCCCATAAAGATCTTCCTATTTTTTTACCTACCTAAAACCTTTATTTATATCCTGGGGAAAAGTAAACATAAAAGGGTGAGCTCAAATTCTCAGTAAGGGTAAACAAAAGAAATATCAATCACATCGTATACACAAGCACATAACTTTTGGAAATCTTAACCTGCAAAAGAGATCATAATTTCATAACATCGGATAAATCATGGTAGTGAAATGTAATCCCAATAATAATAACGTAAAACATGAAACTTTGTGGCATACACACATAATAATAGATAATCATTTCTTGTTAGTCAAGACTCATTTCCAAGACTATCTTAGTGGACAAAGTCCCTTTTCTGAACCGAGTCACCCTCGTTTCAGTCCTGTTTCACTGAACCGGTATAACCTACCATTCCATCCATGTCTATCTCATGAGATATAAAATCGTTACCCAATGCATTGGAGGGAGATATAGGTCCCACCCATCTCATAATGATACCATTCTTATGTGTACCACAAAATCATAAATCATACATCATTGCATAACCCATGTAATAAAAATGGGAATCTTAAACATCATGACATCATAAAACAATTCATATACGATAAAGGAATTCATAAAAATAATTCCATCACAATATAATCAAATCAATGTAATAATAGGTATAAAAACAGAACCCTTTATTATCTTAGATGGAAAATAATTTTGATAAAACACTTGATCTTCATTCTTGAGGAAAATATCCTTTCTACTTTAAAAACACTTTTCCTTTCTTAACATGTCATACAATTTCAAACTAAAAGAAGTTGATTAAAAATAAACATGAAAACTTGTAAAGGAAGCTTCTTGGAAATAATGTTTTAAAAATACATTCATTCTGTATAAGTTAAAAAAGCATTCTTCTCATACTTTTGTTGGAAAAGTCAAAAAAAGTACCTCGTACGAAAAACGAAAAAAGATTCCTTTAATATCTATTACTAAAAACTCAGCAAAGGGTAAAATATGATTTAAAAAAATTTAGTTGGATGGTAATAAAATTACATATTGAAGAAACATGGATGTGGATGATAAAATACACCCTAGTAAATACTTACGAATAAACAATCTCGGATAAAAATGAGATTGTGATATTTACCTTACCTTAGGTCTGATTTGCTTCGTAAGTGTCCGAACCTCCTCTTCTTTGAAGCGCCTCTTTGAGACCTCCTCTTAGGGAACTAAAATTGGTCTTTGAGGAAGACCAGAACCTCTAGGATGTTTCTAGGGAAGTGTAGAAGAGAATTTGGTAGGGTTTGGCCGAGCGTGAAGGCTCAAAGTTGTGCGAGAACGAGAGGGAGGAGGTGCCCTTTTTATAAGGGAGGAGAGGGGCACCTTTGGAATAACTAAAAAAAATATTATTTTATTATAAAGTCAAGTTCGGTTTTAAATAGCTCCTAATTGATTTATTTCGAGGCTAAGGTGAGGATGGGTCGAAATCCTCTCATCCAATAGAATTTAGAAAAGTTTAGGTTCCTATTTTAACCTTATCATTTAGATTTAACATTAAGTTAAATAATTTTACTTTTACTGTGTCTTCTTGTGTTCTTACACTATAAGCTTAATAAACATATTATAAGAAGCCAAAAGAACCCCAAATTTTTTATTATTAATATACATAACCTTATCTAAGTCATTTGGCCGAACCTTAGATTTTTAGGAATAAAATACAAATTAATAATATAATATTTGTTTTAAAAACTATTTTATGTCAGTTTTGACACTATTTAGTAATTGATTTTTTTGTGAAAATCATAACAGAATGATAAGTTATAAAAAATTTCTTTAAATCAATACTAACATGTCATATTAACCTAAAAAATTATTGTAATTCATAAAAAGTCTCAAATTATATTTATTTGGGTATTTATAACATCAACTATGTCAATATTTCATTAATAAAATAATTACTGCATCATCATTGTGTCATAATTAAATTAAATTATTTAATGTCTAAAAATTACAAATAAAATACAATTATGTATGAAATATTTTTATCTTTCTAATGAATATTTATAGTCGAATTTATCTTATGTATAACCCCATATTAAAAATGTTTTAGTAAATAAACTTTGATTTTAACTCTTGTAACCCTTCTTTAAATAAATTAATAATAAATGTCCTAATCTAATCCAAGTGGGCCTAAATGGTCATATTTTATTCCTAAGATTGTTTTCAGTCGAATTACACTTATCCAATAGAATTTGGACATCCGTTAGGGTAATAATAATATCATTTTTACCCTTAATTACCCTATTTACTTTTAACCGTGGTAAATAAAAGTAAAAAGTTACTATTCACCAAAAATTATTTTCATATCATTGAACCACATTTTACTTACTGACATCAACCGAGTCTCTCGGATTTTTGAAATTCCACTCACAGAAGCGGTAAAATTATGTTTTATGAAAAATTCAGTTTTTCTTAACTACCACTTAGTGGTTTCACTATTCATCAAAAATTGAATGTTTTCAGAAAAATACCAAAAATTAGGCCTAATCTATATTTGATATTATGAAATCAAAAATGATTTCTATTTTACAAAATTCAAAACATATCAGTATCATTAATTAATTTAAAAATTAATTACCATCGTCAAAACAAAAGGCATGTTTTTAAGAGATAATAACTATCAAAAGATTGACACTTGTTTATAACTGGTTTAAATGTGAAATTACATCCAATGACCAACATTGTATTAAATTGTAAAAATATATTCTAAATATAATTTAAAACCACTAAAATTAATAATTTATCACTGTTAATTATTTTGATTGAAAAATATGTTTTTAATTAAAATTTAGTAATTTCCACTATTCATCAAAATGTGAAAGTTATCCGCAAATTACCAAAATTTCACCCTAAGCTAATTTCGATATTACGAATCCACAAATGAAGTCCATTTTGAAAAATAAAATTTACAAAATTTCAAAAAGTGGTTATTACTATTCATAACGGCTAGTTTTAATAATATTTTAATTGCATATCGTTGTTTAGTGAAACTCGGTATTGCGTACTACACACGCTATCAATGAAGGTCACGATTGCGTGTAATGAAAGGCAAGTCAAGGATACGTGTTGTGCAAGCTCCTTTTGGTGTAGCGTACAACACAAGACATTAATGAAATTAAAATAATATTTTTCATAAAATCTCGGGGTGTTACATTCTACCCCCCTTAAAATGAATTTCGCCCTCGAAATTCGTCGGGGTTATAAATGGTTTACTACTTGAAAGTTTCTTTAATAGAAACCCACATCGTAAAAAGGAATACCAAAACCAATCTTTAAAAACAAAAGTATGAAACATAACGGTTACCCAAATAAACTAATCACTGGGTTTCCACATAGGTGAAAATATGGATATGGAAGAAAAATCTAACCATCAAGTTCTGTGGTAGAGTGGTAGAGAACATGGCTATGGAAAAGACAAGAATCACAAATCCATAAATTTGTGATGATCTAAGGTACCATCTGATTAATCAGATATAAGAGCACTAGGACAACATTTTTGGTTTTCAAGATTGTTTCCCTAAAGTTGAAGAATTTGAATTAGAATAAATACTTACTTTATTTTGGTACAATCTCACTGTTGTTCGTGTCTTAAACAATTTCTACTTCATCTCTTAAATAAATGAAGTTGAATTTGTTATTCGTGAAGTGTTAGCAGATCATGTGATAGAATGATGGGTCATTCCATCTGTCTCAAACAAAAGGTTAGTAAAAGTTATTAAATATACATAAGTCATTATATAGTGAGATTAATCATATATGGTTCCTAAAATGGAATTATACTTCATATATCATACTGCTTAATATAATAAAACTAGTTTCTACTAAACAGGGACTTCCTGTAGGCCAGTGGTAGGCGATAAAGGCCAGTCGCACTTCGGTTGTGGGTTCGATTCCCACAGCCTTGTCCGATGCGATGCGCTGTCGCCCGTCCTGCATGTTTTCCTTTTTCTAAAGCTATATTACTATAACATCACATAAATAATATCGAAAAACGTTTTATCCTAACTTATGTCCAACATAATCCATTCTAATCTTTAGGCTTATCTAAAAAACTTCGGTCCATGCTCATAGTATAAAGAAAATGATTACTTGAAATGTCACAGAACAATCACGTGAATGCCATCATTTATCCCCCATATATCATAAGATATATTTTGTTGGTCAAATTACAAACATGTGAATACCTTAATCATGTATTCTCTTGAAGAATGAATACCCATTTAACCTTAGTGAAAACATGAATGCTGACATAAGTTAACTCTTTCCACATACCAAAATCCAAAAATTCTATATACTCAAACCAAGATATAACCTTCTCCTTATATCAGTCATGAGCTCATAAATACTATCAAACATTTAATTTTCTCATTATCCCTTCATTATGCTCATATCATCTACATTCCAAAAATATCTGAATAACCTTTCATAGATACTGGTAACATTAATCATACACTTTCAAAACTCAAGGAAAGACAATAGTGTAACAATCCATAGATGTCTCTTTATTCCATAGTAGCATGAGATTACTTATACAACATTACACATGATAAACATGTAATCATTCCACTACATTCTTAAACCATTGACCGAGCTTCAACAATTCTTTCATCTCACATATCATTTGTAGTCTCTTCATCATCATCCACATAAATACTACCCATACGACCATACTGATTCTCTTCATGAGACTTTCCCTTAGGGAATTGGTTTGCATAATGCCCATACATTCCACATTTAAAACATTTAACCATTGCTGATGTCGTAGCAATACCATTATCCTCATCCCTGGTGTTAACTGAACCTTTTCCTTTACACTTACTGGCATTGTGTCCTTATTTTTCACACCCAAAGCATCTTCCAGTTCTTTTGAAACATTCTCCTTGATGCCTCTTCCCACATGATTTACATAGGGGAAATTGAACTTTCTTTCCTCTATGATCATCATGAAACTCCATATTTCTCTTATTATCCGAGTAAGGAAACATACCAAATTTTACTTTATTGATCATATTATGAGATTGCTGATTCGGCATAATAATGATGTATGGACTTCCAAATCCCATTTCATTTGGTTGCTCATGAAGAATATCATTCAATTGTCCATCATATCCTCCATTATCGTGAATCATCTTGTTTCCAGTCATTTTCTAAAACCCAAAAAGAATAGTGTGAGAGGAAAAAATCATAATAAAGGGGGAGTAACTTCAATATCTAACATCTTTGGTTTAATCTAATATCGTTACCATAGTTCTAGGACTATATCCTATACGTATACTTATCCTTAGGGACATCCCTAGACATACCTTAGAAATATCTCTAGGGATCTCACTAACGTTTTCGCATCCTAGTTTCCAAAGGTTGACTAAACTTTTCCTCTGATACCAACTGTAGAGACCCGAAGCTTTATGTAAATTGACATTACATTACATTTGCGGAATACTTAGTACATAACAAAAACACACACACAAGGATCGTAATAGTTTCGTGTCTTTGAAAACTCGGAATATAATCTTCTAATCCTGGTGAAAGATCTTCAACATCTCCCATAAAGATCTTCCTCTTTTTTTACCTACCTAAAACTTTTCTTTATATCCTATGGTAAACAAAAGAAATATCAATCACATTGTATACACAAGCACATAACTTTTGGAAATCTTAACCTGCAAAAGAGATCATAATTTCATAACATGGAATAAATCATGGCAGTGAAATGTAATCACAATAATCATAACATAAAACATGAAACTTTGTGTCATACACACATAATTATAGAGAATCATTTCTTGTTAGTCAAGACTAATTTCCAAGACTATCTTAGTGGACAAAGTCCCTTTCTGAACCGAGTCACCCTCATTTTAGTCCTGTTTCACTGAATCGGTATAACCTACCATTCCAGCCATGTCTATCTCATGAGATATAAAATCTTTACCCAATGCATTGGAGGGAGATATAGTTCCCACCCATCTCATAATGATACCATTATTATGTGTGCCACAAAATCATAAATCATACATCATTGCATAACCCATGTAATAAAAATGGGAATCTTAAACATCATGACATCATAAAACAATTCATATACGATAAAAGAATTCATAAAAATAATTCCATCACAACATAATCAAATCAATGTAATAATAGGGATAAATACAGAACCCTTTATTATCTTCGATGGAAAATAATTTTGATAAAACACTTGATCTTCATTCTTGAGGAAAATATCCTTTCTACTTTAAAAACATGTTTCCTTTCTTACCATGTCATACAATTTCAAACTAAAAGAAGTTGATTAAAAATAAAATGAAAACTTGTAAATGAAGCTTCTTGGAAATAATTTTTTAAAAATCCATTCATTCCGTATAATCTAAAAAAAACATTCTTCTCGTACTTTTGTCAGAAAAGTCAAAAAAAGTACCTCGTACGAAAAACGAAAAAAGATTCCTTTCATATCTTTTACTAAAAACTCACCAATGGGTAAAATAGGATTTTAAAAAATTTTAGTTGGATGGAAATAAAATTAAATATTGAAGAAACATGGATGTGGATGATAAAATACACCCCAGTAAATACTTACGAATAAACAATCTCAGATAAAAATGAGATTGTGATATTTCCCTTACCTTAGGTCCGATTTGCTTCGTAAGTGTCCAAACCTCCTCTTCTTTGAAGCGCCTCTTTGAGACCTCCTCTTAGGGCACTAAATTTGGTCTTTGAGGAAGACCAGAACCTCTAGGATGTTTCTAGGGAAGTGTAGAAGAGAATTTGGCAGGGGTTGGCCGAGCTTGAAGGCTCAAAGTTGTTCGAGGAAGAGAGGGAGGAGGTGCCCTTTTTATAAGGGAGGAGAGGGGCACCTTTGGAATAACTAAAAAAAATATTATTTTATTATAAAGTCAAGTTCGGTTTTAAATAGCTCCAAATTGATTTATATCGAGGCTAAGGTGAGGATGGGTCGAAATCCTCTCATCCAATAGAATTTAGACAAGTTTAGGTTCCTATTTTAACCTTATCATTTAGATTTAACATTAAGTTAAATAATTTTACTTTTACCGTGTCTTCTTGTGTTCTTACACTATAAGGTTAATAAACTTACTATAAGAAGACAAAAGAACCCCAAATTGTTTATAATTAATATATATAACCTTATCTAAGTCATTTGGACGAACCTTAGATTTTTAGGAATAAAATAACAATTAATAATATAATATTTGTTTTAAAAACTATTTTATGTCAATTTTGACACTATTTAGTAATTGATTATTGTGAAAATTATAACAGAATGATAAGTTCTAAAAAAGTTAATTAAATAAATACTAACATGTCATATTAACCTAAAAAATTATTGTAATTCATAAAAAGTATAAAATTATATTTATTTGGGTATTTATAACATCAACTATGTCAATATTTCATTAATAAGATAATTACTGCATCATCGTTGTGTCATAAATAAATTAAATTATTTAATGCCTAAAAATTACAAATGAAATACAATTATGTAGGAAATATTTTTAGCTTTCTAATGAATATTTATAGTCGAATTTATCTTATGTATAACCCCATATTAAAAATGTTTTAGTAAATAAACTTTGATTTAACTCTTGTAACCCTTCTTTAAGTAAATTAATAATAAATGTCCTAATCTAATCCAAGTGGTCATAAATGGTCATATTTTATTCCTAATCTTGTTTTTGGTCGAATCACACTTATCCAATAGAATTTGGACATCTGTTAGGGTAATAATAATATCATTTTTACCCTTAATTACCCTATTTACCTTTAACCATGGTAAATAAAAGTAAAAAGTTACTATTCACCAAAAAATATTTTCATCTCATTGAACCACATTTTACTTACTGACATCAACCGTGTCTCTCGGATTTTTGAAATTCCACTCACAGAAGTGGTAAAATTACGTTTTATGAAAAATTCAGTTTTTCTTTACTACCACTTAGTGGTTTCACTATTCATAAAAAATTGAAAGTTTTCAGAAAAATACCAAAAATTAGGCCTAAGCTATATCTGATATTATGAACTAAAAAGTGATTTATATATTACCAAATTCAAAACATAGCAGTTGCATTAATTAATTTAAAAATTAATTCCCGTCGTCAAAACAAAAGACGTGTTTTTAAGAGATAATAACTATCAAAAGATTGACACTTGTTTATAACTGGTTTAAATGTGAAATTACATCCAATGACCAACATTGTATTAAATTGTAAAAATATATTCTAAATATACATTAAAACCACTAAAATTAATAATTTATCACTATTAATTATTTCGATTGAAAAAGTTGTTTTTAATTAAAATTTAGTAATTTCCACTCTTCATCAAAATATGAAAGTTATCCGCAAATTACCAAAATTTCACCTTAAGCTAATTTTGATATTCCGAATCCAAAAATGAAGTCCATTTTGAAAAATAAAATTTACTAAATTTCAAAAAGTGGTTATTACTATTCATAACGGCTAGTTTTAATAATATTTTAATAGCATATCGTTGTTTAGTAAAACTCGGTATTGCGTACTACACACGCTATCAAGAAAGGTCACGATTGCGTGTAATAAAAGGCAAGTCAAGGATACGTGTCGTGCAAGCTCCTTTTGGTGTAGCGTACAACACAAGACATTAATGAAATTAAAATAATATTTTTCATAAAATCTCGGGGTGTTACATAAAACATTCATGGAAATCATAAAGACCATACAAAAGAAATAGATGGTGATTATAGCATATGTCTCACAGAAATAATAGTGAGATGAAATAATCCCTCACATTATGTCCAATTTATTCCATATGTGTTATAGAATCCTGTATATTGAGTTTAAACATATTATTACCTTGTAAAAAAACCATAATAATATTTATGATATCATATATGACTCACTTATGACTTTATATTACCCGTTTGTTTGTCAATTCCATGTTAAAGCAGGGTTTTGGGTAAAATCGTTTCATTTATCGTACATGTTTTGACTTGTAATAGTTCATATGATTACTTTGATCTGGATTAATTACCTCCAGAATGTAAAAGATGATTTATATATAATATATATTCATAATTTAATATATATATATATATATATATATTAGATGCATAAATGGAATGAAATACACCGTTCATGGAGACGGTAGGCCATACCTACACATGAACGATCTTTTAGTTCCGTTATTAAATTGAATGGAAGTAAGTAAATAACATATACATAAATCCAGTATCATTATTATTTCATATATTTCATGATTATTTATTATATATACTTTATAATAATTTTGGAATGGATTGCATGGAGAAATGAATCTATCCCGTCGTGGAGACGGTAATTCGTACGTACGCACGAGCGATGATATAGTTCGCATAATTATTGAATGGAATTGGAGTAGATGGTATAATATCTCAGAATTAGTATCATGTTATAATAATCATATATAGATATTATTTCCACCATTATACCCATCCAATTAAGGTGGAGTTTTAAAAACCTATCACACCACAGCGTGGAGACGATAAGTCGTACGTACGCACGAGTGGTGATTTTGATTTTCATATGTTGGATAGAAGGTGAAATAGAGTTGTTTCATATTTATAATAACAAATAATTATATTAGTTATACATATGTTTTTAATTTATAATGAAACAACTAAAGGAGAGTATGTATAATAATAAATGAACTTGAAAGAATCAGCTCAAGAGATTACCTCTTCCTCGACATGCCTCTTTAAAACTTCTTCAAAGGGCACTAGAGTTGGACTTTTGAGAAGACCAGAACCACTGTAATGTAACTATAGAGGTTTAGAAGACTAATTTTCAGCGGTTAGACGAGCATGAATGCTTAAAATGGAGTGAAGAGAAGAGGGAGTAGGTGCCCTTTTATAAGAGAGGGGAGGGGCACTTTTGGAAACCTCAAAAATATTAACATATAATAAACTCAAACCCCACATAAAAATATAAAAAATGAATCAAATTAGAATATGAGATAAGATATGGTTGTAATCGCATCATCCAATAAAATTTAGACATGTTGGAAAAAAAATTAAACCTTATCAACTAGATTTATCTTTATTTAATCTATTTAATCTTCTTTGTGGTAATAATTTTATAAATTTAAAATTGTTATAAATACTTACTTAAGTATTGTGAGTTGTCCATAATTGGATAATTTATGACATTTTAGACTATTTAAATTTAAATTTATAATTTTCTAATATTTTTGTGATTTTTTAAACATTTTAATAATAGGTTATTTTTATAAAATATCATTAGTGTCAATTTTGACCCTATTCATTTATTTGAATTTAAATAAAATAAACTCAGAAGATATGGTCAAACAAAAATATTTAATATATTCCTAACATGTCATATTCATCAATAAATATTTTTTATCACTCTAATTATTTAATATAATATTTATTTTAATATTTTTAAAACCATTTATTTGATATTTCTGTTAATAAAATAATTACTAGAAAATTTTTGTATGATTATTTAATATACTGATATGTGGTATAAAATTTAAAAATAAAATACTATTAATAATATAAATCTAATATATTTCATAATAATACTTTTACCTGAATTTATCTTCAAAAAAATCACCTTTTAAAATTTTATTTTTATTAATGTATGAAGGTGGAAACTTTGACTTCATTTCAAATAATATAATATAAATGTCATAATCTATATAATAAGGCTCCAAATGGACCACAAGTCAACACATAGATTATTATTGTATATATATATGCTACCAATAATTTTTGGTCATGTTTATGGTCCTTTTGAAGGGTATTATTATTTTAATAAAAACTATATCATAGATTTTTTACTAAATAAATAATTTATGTATCATTAATGTATAAGCTATTAAGTTAATTATATATTTCATAAAAATCACAAATAAATTACCATGATTAATAAAAAAAATTATCTTTAATATGAATATTTATAATTTAATTTTTATCTGGTATATCCTTACATTACAAATACTTTAATGATTAAAATTTGAGTTAGAACTTATTAACTTTTATTAAATAAAAATAAATTAAAGGTCTTAATCATATCCATGTGGGTTCCAAAAGATATGATTTCGACCCTAGTATATTTTAGGACTAAATATAATCATTGAATTTTATTAATACTTGTTTTAGAGTAATTTTATAATATTATTTTTACCCTTAGTTACTTAATTTACATTAAACTTTAGTAAATAAAATTTACCGTAGTTACTATTCATAATGTCTAAAAATAAAATAGGATCATATTAAAATAATTTGGACCTAATTATTCCAAATTTGGAATCCATTTTTTCAAATTCAAAACTCACAAGTTTCATTATTTAATTTAGAATTATTCCTGCTGTTAAGAAAACAGGTTCTAAAAGTTAAAATATTGCAAAAGATTGAAATGTTTTTACCTATTAATGTAATGTAAAATTAATGATAATGTCATGAATAATATTGAATAATAAAAATATACTATATTTACACATTAAAAATATTCAATATTATAATTTAACCATATAAGTTATCTTTATGAAAAACGATGATTTTAGGTAAAATATCGCGTATTTTTACTATTTATCAAAATATGAAAGTTAAGGGAAAAATATTTAAAAATTAACCAAACATAATTTTTATATCCTTATTGAAATAAATATGTTTATTTCATCAAATTTAACTTATTAACATGTCAAATACTAGATTTCAAGTGGGTTCACCATCAAAAGGCGGCAAAACTGCATTTTTTTAAAAATACTTATTTTACCCGAAAAATTTATTTTGTTCTCATACGATGTTCTAGAATATGTGTATGATGAATGATAATGTTATAAAATTAAAAATTTCATTAATAATATTCATAATGGGTAGTTAATTATAACAAAATATCATTGTTTAGTGAAACTCTGTATTGCGTACACAACATGCTAATGTGGAAGATCACTCTTGCATGCAACACAATCCAAGAATAGTGTTTTCATATACTACAAGATAATATGGTGTTGTGTATGATGAAATATAATATTAGTCTAGCGTACAACATAAGACATCACTAAAATTAAAAAAAAAATCTTTCTCATAAAATTTCATGGTGTTAAACCAAGATTCCCAACATTTATATTTATAATGGAAAGATAATCGAACACCCATAAGTATTTCAAACATGGGGATTCATTATAATACAACTCATAATGAGTCCTATTAGATTTTTCCTCTAGAAACATCAATTATAAATATATAATCTTAACCCAATATATTTCCTCTAGATGAATCATGAATTATAACAATGTATCAACATACTTTATTCCATCTCCACCAAAAATCTATTTTTTATTTACGAAACCTATTTTGTTGTGGTTTTTATGTGAACTAAATTAAAATATAATTTAATTATTTTCTGGATAATCACTATACTACTCATTTTATATTTCCCACCATTATTAGTTTATATTTTCTTCACAAAATTTCCACATTCTTTTTCCACAATTCATAAGAAACTCTTAAACATTTTGAGTGCTTATGATTTATGATTAAAAATAATAATACATGCAATGTGATAAGGGAAAAAATAATATTATTATATCCTTATATCTATTTTGTTATTAAATTATCATTGGATTTATGATGAATATGTTTGTCAACTATTAGGAAAGAGTTTAATCTCTCTAAACTTACGTATGCTCTTATTTTGGAATCATCACTTTTTATTATATATAACAAAAAAAATCTCATCTTTATTTCATGTTATTAATATAATGAATGAATTCTCCAACAGTTGCTTGCATATATCTTTAGGTGTCATATATTCCAGCATTTTACCCCATATATTTGTTTTCTTCATAATTATGTAGCATGGACTCTAAGAATCATAAACTCGGGAAAATATTTTGTCGGTTCATTTCCCTCTAATAACAACTTTACCATATTCAATACATTAAATAATGAAAACAACTCTAAGTAAAAATAATTCTTTACCTTCATCACAAATTTTGAAATAATTAAGATTTTTTGTTTCAACCCATAGAAAAATAAGTCTTTTGGGATTTTATATTTCCCATTTCTATGATAGAAAATCCAATTCCTTTGATAATTGGTGACTTATAATTTAGAAATGTTATCCTTCCATATTTATAATAATTCACATTCTTAAACAGATTCAATTATCCTATCTGAATAAAAAATAACATACAACATAATTTAGATGGTCCCAATCAATTTATATATTTGAGAGAAATTTAAATAGAAATGTATTTTTCCTTCCCGTTTTTTTCCTTCTCACATAGAATTTGAGATTTTTTTATAAAATATATTATTTTAGTTACATGATAATAAATCTTTTGTCATGATTTCTTGGATGATTTAATTTTTCCCTAATAATTTCCAAGGGATGGAAGCAATTATAAATCATAAAAAAACTTTAACACATTATCATAATTGAGTTGATTAACTCCACCTGATACTCGATTACACCATCTCCAAGATTCATTGTTGAGTTAAGAATTAAACAAACTCATTTCCAAAATATAACCAAAGCCACCACCATACTAGTAGTAACCATTGAAATCATATTAAACTTAATTAATAACATATTTTATTTATTTATATATATGATTTCTATCAAAGTTAATACCTTACACTTCAGTACTTTGTTATGAAAAAAAATTGTTTACCTCATGAAATTTTCATCTCAGAATTATTAAGATCAAAAGTAGTAACAACATTAAGTTTATACATTAACACCATTGAAATTTTATAATTTTATTCTCTACATAGTTTTGTTACACACATGAAAATTTTTAATTTAATTTTCTACTGAAATAATTCATCCTTTATTATTCACCCTTGATGATAATTTTCAGTGATCCTTTTGAGGATTAATCTTATTATACCTTTCTCTATATTTAATAATTGAGTATTTAAAACCTATATTTACTTTTTATATTTAATTTTTTTAAATCATTCTTAATTATTACACCTCCACCTTCATCATTTATTAATTATTTCCATTGAATTCCGTATTTTAATAATGAATCATACAAAGAACATCAATCTCTTTTAGAAACATGTATTTTTCATCACCAAAATATTTCTTAATTGTTTATTAAACGAAATCATTTACATAACATACCATGTATTAATATATTTCCAAGATATTATTTCAACTATATCATTGGTATAATCTCCAAATTAATCTCTACATATTATTCCTTAAAATTACATCTTTTTTTACTACATAAATTTTCATCATTCACTTTTTAAATAAGAAATTTTTCAGAATTATCATTTCTAGTATTCTAAAATTCTTCTTTACTATAATCATATTGCACATAAAAGAAGAACTTATTATACATTATATTTTATGAACCTTGGATAATTCTAAAATATTTTTTTATATATATTCCTATAATTAAATCACCTCTATCAAAATCAACATCTTTTTTATGTCAGGGAAAATTAGAAGCAAAATAGACAATAAACCTATAGCCAATAACTTCTAATATAACATTCCTTTATAAAATAATGTGGTTATTTTCACACATTTATATAACAAAGAAATAAATTCAACACATTTTCTATCAATGTTGTCTTCAGGGTCAATATAACAAGATTCTTATTTATATGGTTTTTAATATATATTATTCAATTTCTCAGCATCCTTGAAAGAGACATCTCAGTCATCTCTCTCTTTTGTTGCGATTGACATTTTTATTCAAATTTTTATAAGTGATGCGAGTTTTTTTATAACATTTAGAGAAATTGTTTCAAAATATTTATATTATAATGTTGGAACATTATCATCTCCCTTTTTAGGAATATTTTATAATTTTTTTCAATAATGATTGAATCACCTAATAAATCACAACTACATATTATTTGGATTTCAATATCATTCACCATTGACATTAAGTCCCAAAAATATTCATTAGAATCTTTTTTAAGATCTTAAAATTTCAATCAACACATTTTTAAATTCCTATTCATTACATTTTTATTATCTTTATATATATTCTTAATATTATACAATATTCTTTTATCCATTGAAATTCCATTAATTCTTTGAAATTTATTTTTTAAGTGTGGGAATTTAAAGAATTTATTGATCTCAAGTAATTATCCAAATTTATCTAATCAATAGTTGTCAATAGAACACCATCAGTATAGGGAATGAATCCATCTATATTATCATCAAAAACATTATAAAAAATGTACATTATAGAAGGAAAAATTACATCTTTCCATATTTCATATTCCTTACCATAGAAGAAATGAATCCTATACTATTAATATAGTTAGGAACATCCTTGGTAGTTTCTATTTTCTCCAAAAATAATCAATGGGTTAATGAACGATAAATTTAATCTTATAACACTAGAAATTACTAATCAAGATCAATTTGATCACTAAGAGGGAGAGGGGAGTAATCTATGACCTTTTTTCAATCATTACATAAGAAAAAATATTTCCTCCTATTCAAGAGATTAAAATTTTTGGAAAAATAATCAAATATGAAAAACCATATGTACAATTGAATTTTCATGGTTTACTACTTAATAATATTACATAGTAGATGAAATGGTTTAGAAAAAATCTTTGACCACACTAACCACTAGATTATAATCTATCGCATATGGTTAAAATTAGAATGGAATATATTTGTAATTGAAAATCACTATATTCAATTTACAGTGCATGTGAAACTCACATAGATAAATGATTAAAAATGTATTTATAAAAAATATAAGAACCTTCATCAACATGATTTAGTAAATTTTCACTATTTTACTTGAACAATCTTCACACATTTCCATGATATTTGTAATTCATATTTAATATAAAATTCTTCATACATAGTGGTCAAGAACAACCCCTAATACATTAGTATGAAACTTTTAGTCTAATAAAACATTCTTAAGGTATGATCTTCTTATTTTTTTCATCTTTTATAATTTTTATTGTGCCTTCTAACGATAGAGACAACTTTTTTACTTGATGTTTTTCAAATCACTGTGGTGCTTTGACATTCAGATACAACCTATTATAAAACTAATTCATTATCATTTTGAATGAGGACTCTTCAACCTATTCATTTAATCATCTTTTACTCGACATTATTATAATACTAAATGATAGAAAAAATTTCATGGGATTCATCATACTACTTAAATTTTTATAATTTTTTTGCAGATCGATGTTCCAATTATACATCAATTCACATTAATTATTATTTTAATTCAACATATAATATTTAATGGACTCATCCCTTTTTTATAGAAATGGTTCTTTGATAAATTTAAGTAAATTCATAGACATGGTTTAAATTTCCTAGTTAATATTTCAGGTTTCCTTCTTAGGAACATACATTGGATGACTCTATAGATAGTTCCCTAAGACCCTACATTAATAGACTCTTTATAATTACTTATAACTAGAATAGAATGAATGATATTACTTTAGTGATATTTTTAGAATTAAATTATTATCTTTTCATCATCACACATGATACATTTATGAAACATTCATAAAGTATTTCAAAATAGTATAGATTAATACCACTCATTTATTTGGTAAATCATTGTACGAGCACTTCTATTTGGTGAACCTTCATTCAGTGTTTCAATGCAACTTTATAGTAATTTCATGGATGTATTCCATCATATAATTACACTATTTTATGAATTTCATCAAAACTCTTTGACCACTTCAAGTGCATGATAATCCTTCATCGATAAACTTCACAAATAATCATATCTAGGTAATCAACAGCAAAAACTATTGATCTGACGACGAAGTGAATTATATAAAATCATCCTATAATAACTATATTATGAAAATTAATACACATAAATCCTATATTCATTGTATAAAATAACCATACTTCCAAAATAAAAGCATTTTTTCTAATGGACTCACACTGATGACATTGAATGACACCATATGATGTCCATTGTCTGACTAGCCTTAAATTGATTACATTCATCAGAATATTATTTTTATAATTTGAAAAAATTAGAATGATTATAATTATACACAAATGATATACCAATAAATCTTTTAAAATCTAATAATGAAAAAACATTCGATATTATTAACATAAACTCTTCTCATCAAAACCTCTGGGTGTTAACTTCTGTTTAGTGAACTTCTTCAGAACATCAAAGTATAATGATTATACATTAAAATAATTTAATAAATATCAAAATTATGTTAAAATTAGATACTTTAATTATTTATTTCAATAATATTGATGTTATAAAAATTAATAATAACAAAATAATGCAATATTTATCCATCTAAGAACCTATCTAATGAAAATTTTAAGCAAGATAGGATAAATATTTCACAAAAAACTAAGACTGATAAATTAAGACCTATAATGTCCACCTAATAAACTCAACACATTGAAATATATCTAATGAAACTTTTTATGAAAAATAAAAAAGTCAAAGTGATTTATTTTAGACAAAAAAATAAAAAACTATTGAGCAGACCTTCTTTGTTCATAAAAATCCTACAAAACATATTCTTATTAGAGAATCACCTAAAAGAACCTCCAAACATCAAGGTACCAAAAAATAATTATATAAAAATTCATAATAAAAAGAAACCCATAAACCAACCACAATAATTAAATAATGTGAACCTTTTAAAAAATTCTATCTGGATATCTTCTATTCTATACCCAAGATCAACAAAGCCTCAAGACCTAATTAAAAAAGCTTTTCACCACTAAAATTCATTATAAAAAATTGGAAACACTAAAACAACATAATATGTATCATCATTATAACATGAACATGATGAACATAGCAAAACATAGACATTGGATATGTATTTAATCAGAATAAGGGAAAAACAAATGTCATGATAATATTTCAAAATGATTTTCTGATATCTAATATCAAAATCACTAATTAATTCATGAGATCCCATGAGGAAATAGTAATACATGGGAAAAATTTGATGGTGAATTTTTTATATTTTTTTTATCATGGATAATCCCATTGAGTCATCCGTAAAAAAGGAAATCAGAGAAGAATGATGATGATAAGATGATCCCTATGAGAGGTTATCAACAACTAAGACGAAATTAGGATAAAAGTCAGTTTTATGTGTTCAAAAAGATTTAATGTAAATGAAAAAGATAATAATGCTAAAAAATTATATTATAGGCTACAAGGTAGCATCTATATTGACACATGGTACCCGATGGTCCCTCTATATTCACCCCTATTCAGCTTAGTATATCAATGTAATTTGATCCATCTACATATAAATACTATAGGTAGCACTGCCTTTCTACATTTATCAACTCATATACTCCTCCTGGAACCTCATAACAAAGAAAAGAAAACACAATATTTCATCCCTAAATCATATAATTTAAAACTGAATTCCAAAGTTAACAAAATCATTCCAATTTAATTGAAAATTCAAAATCAAATTACCCTTTTATCACATGAAATCATCGTGATTGGGGAAAAGTAATTTAATTGAGACAAGATTCATTAAAACTACCCCACTAAATAATAACTCTTCCCTAAGATGTCTAATGAGATTCACACTCAGAATACATTACAACACATTAACCTCAATCCAACATAATAACTTCATGATTAATTTAAGACATTTGTTACACCATAAGCACAGAAGTTTTGGAATTACCTCAATTCACTAACTATCATAAGTTTCTAACATCTAAAAATCATAAATAATTCAACCCACAAATATTTATCTCACTCACTAACCACACAAATCATACATGACTTCTAAAAAACAATACAACTATTAAAACCATGAAATATAATTTTCACCAAAAATCTAATCCACCTACAAACCATCAATCACAAGTCAAGACACTATCACTAATCCAAAGGATACCAAAAAACAATCGATTATTTACTGACAATAAAATTATAATTAAATAAAGACACAGTAGCACAATACTCATGTGAAACAATATTATACCTTAGATCTTAAATTTCACTACAGAATTAAAATAATACTTATCTTACTCCCCACAATAAGAGTGACCTAGGATATTATATGCATTTCCTACAACTAAATTTCAATTTATTAAAATATTAATATTAAAATATTTTTTTAAAAAAAATAACATTTTAAAATAACAATTCAAATTTTTACTAAATACTGAATTTTACAATATTATCATACTTAACAAATTAAGTTTTCAAAAAAAATAAAATTTTACATAAACAATTTTTTTTTCCATTAACCGTAACGTTTTTTATTTAATCTCCCAGTTAAAACAAAAAGGATGAAAAACATTTTCCCTCTTTAAATCTGATGTTATAAACAATTTTACTTAAACTTTCAACAAAAACCCCTTAATACAGACATAAATAATGAGTCACCTGGTAAAATATTCGAATTATTCAAAAGTATGATTTTTTTTCAAATCAATGGGTATATAGAATACATTATTATATTATTATAGTTGGTTATACTATTTAAATTAAATAGGAATCTAGAAGAATGGTTTTGTATTTAACATACCTATAAATTACACATAATATCACAAGAAATGAAAATGGAACATGATGAAATAGTTTATTTATTTATCAAAATAGGAAATAAAACAAGGATTAGATGGAATGATATGTCAAGAATAAAAAAATGAAAGCGGATAAAATCATTATGAGTCAAATTACAAAATATCTTATAGTGAATTTCTCCCCAACAAATAGCAGATCATTGTTCGTAACATAGATTGATATATATGTTGCATTAATTTATTCGATAACACCTACGAAGGTATAAAGGAATTCACTATATACCTTATTATATATTATTATACTAATTTAGTCAATTCAAATAATTTTTTTTAGGTAAACAAGCTTCATAAATCCAAAATTGACACTACACAGTATGTTGCATGATTCCATAATGAATATGGATCCAATTCAATCCCAATACACTTCTCGACAGAACCTTAATCAAACCTATGATTCCTACTCAGTTTTGAGTATCCTTTTTTTATATGATGTTCCATTATAAATCAGTTTATCAGTTCTATTTATGGGTTATTTATCATGTACCAACAGTCATATACCCTATCATAGAATAATTGAAACCCCAATAACCCAACATCACTTTGATACCACTAGTAAATTTCTATTATCCAAATACATGATCCATACCTATATCATGTGTGCTACGAAGCAAAGGGTATTTTTATATCATCATGGGATGGAGATTAGAATTTTGGATCTATTTTTATCTTTGGGTGTGAATAACCCCTAAGAGTAACACTATAATTAATGATTGGTTTCATCCCATATGACTATCAGTTCATATCCCTAAGTTGTTAACATACCAATATAGATAGATGAGAGAACTGGATACAACTAAATAATCCAATAGAAATAAAAAAGGAACCTCTATAAGTATATAAAAACATTTGAACAATATATATACAACTAACTAGGATGATTGTTAAATATTGAATAGCCTGGTCATAACCAATGGAAATTGGTGATTTTCCGACAATATAAATTTTATCCATGGCCTCATGCTCCGCTACCTCATTGAGTAAAAAGAGTCAAATATACACCATATTCTTTCTATCTAGAGAAAAAATCTCATAACTATCTATATGTGAATCATTCCTAAAAGGTATTTAATGAATATTCATGTCCATCTATGTGTCTATATATCGTGTGAGCATTTACATACTCAATTGGGGACCACAAATGTTCCTCAAATAATTAGTATATAATAGTTGTATATATAATAATGTATATACATTTATAAACATATATCAAAAAATAGATTGTTAACAAGTGGATAATAAAAAACCATGAAATTGAAGAAACATTTATCAGAAAGTTGAATTAAAAACAATACAAAGTAATCCCTTATACTGAGCTGATTTATTCCTACCATACCATTACTAATTATAAACTCACAATCTAATACTAACAAGGTATGGGAAATATGTAACCGAACACATTTATCCTATCATGAAGGTAGCTAATTAATATACTTCTTCCATGGTAAATGGAATGGTTTATACTAGAGTCAATGTAGCCTAGATTTAATCTATCTTAGGGGATAAGGGAAACGGGCATTCTAGTGTCTGTATTTCAAGATAGACCCATGAAATCCACTATAATTGTTGAACCTTCATACACATTCTATATTGTGAGAATATATATATATACAGCCACATAATCCTATTAAAATTATTATTAAGTAAAAAAAAATATATACATTTTCAAGATAAATTCAATCATAAAAAATATAATTCTCATTGACATAAAAATATATATAAATGATTTAATACTAATATTTATCATTTTATAATAATAATAACTTTCAAAAGTAGTATAAATTATTTTTTATATTATAAATGAATTCATGGGGTCTATTTCATAATAATATTTATGTGTATAACCATAATTCCAAACTGTTTACAAGTCATGACATTATATAATATCTAGGGAAGCCATGTGGAAATCATCCTAATCCATAGATTTAGTGTGAATAGAAATTATGGTTATAAACCATGTCACATAACATTCTGATTATACATATTTCACACCCCATGTCACTTTAGATGTGTTTTTATTATTTGTTAAATAATTTGGGAGAAATATAATTTTATTATGTTTTGAATTTTATTCATTAATTTTCTATATTTTGTTATGGTACACGGTTTTATCTCATGGATTAGATGAAACTATGATATCACACTTATGTGTCCCTTTGGTAAAATTATATATTTCTTATTTTAAACATGAATGGTTTTTAGTACATGGGTAGGGAATAATTTTGGTTTTTCCTTACACGAGCGAGCGAGAACCATGAAATATACCCTTCCATTGGAGTTGGTTGGATCATGGTTGGAACGAAACATGAATTATAATTAGGGAAAACTATTCAAATGTATTTTTACATTATATTGGGTTTGGTAAGGCTGGTTCATGGATTGGTCAATCAGTGAAAAAATAATGTACGGTGATAAAGTGTTTAATTATTTGTTTTTCTTATTTTTCCCATCACAATATTTAAGATGTTTTCTCCCTTTTTTCTTTTTCATAGTTCATAAATGTCTCTTTGAAAAGGATGGAGATCCTTCCTCACTTTTCCTTTTATCTATCATCTCTCCTTCCACATTTTGAAGTATATTTCTATATAGAAATCTTTCTATTCATTATAGATTCATCTTCCTATTTTCCCATCTTCCATGCCCATTCACTTTCACCATCTAATGCAAAACCCATGGGATTTCAACTTAATTTCAGGGTATTGTTATGGTTTATTATGTGTATTTTTTATATAAGGTGTATCTTGGGGCCCCTTGATTCTTTTATATAGTTTTAAATCATAGAAAAGGACTTTCGACATGATCACCACTGAATCAAGTCATATGTTTATAAATTTATCAAAATGGAATTATTCTCAATGCTTGATGTTTTTAAATTTAGTCTAATGGCCTGGACCTCCCCAGTCCATGACTTTGGGAAAATGGGGTGCTAGAGGTGTTCCCAGAGGTCAAGGTGACTTATCCCCAACACTTTTCCAAAATTCCCATTCAAATGAACAGTTCCAACAGTAGACCATTGAAAACTGTAACATCACATTACGTTTTCAAGTACTTTGATGTTTCTAACTACCTTTGGTTTGGAGTAGTGACTTGGGGGTGTGTTTGGGTGGACTTTTAATGAAAAATAATGGGAAATATCTTTTGCACGATTGGTGCACAGTTTGTCTAAACCATGCGGCCAAACCTTTCATAGTTGGTCTTGGAGGCAGTAGCTTCCGCAGGGGAGGTGCACGGTTTGTCAAAACATGTGGACAAAGCATGCGAGAAGGGTGTCCAAGGTAGTAGCTAACACACAGTTAGCTCACGGTTTGTCAAACCATGCAGACTAACTGTGCAAGTACTAAAATTTGATCCTTAAATTGTGGATATAACTCGTTTTTCCTCAAAAAGGGTTCGTTTAATCTCTTAGGAGGACCTAACTCGGGATTTTTCTTCTCCTAAGGTTAAAGAGGATTCTCCCTTCATTATAGATGCGATTAGAAGGATTCTCTTGACAAATCAAAGTCAAATTCTTGAGTTATGTGTTCTTTCTTCTTCGTTCTTGATTGGTTTCTTAAATCCACTTGGATCTACTTCTCCTATTCTTTCAGTTTCTTAGATCTATCCCCGTTATGGGTAGATATATGTGTGTGGATTCCAAATATGATGAGATCTAGTCTTGATCTTTCTTGGAGAAGAGATCTAAGGTAGGTTTTTGGAGAATCGACCCAGGATTCTTGATCATTCCTCAACTATTGTGGTTTTCATCCAAAACCATTGAGGTAAAAGATTCGTTTCTTCTCATTATTTTACATTCAATTGTAATATTAGCATGTATTATCGCACTGATGACAATGGAATTTACATAATAAATATTTGAACCAGATAAATAAATTGATATCGATCGTATGTTGTTGCATATAATTTTGATACATAGTGTGATATCTATGCTTGTTATTGATGAAAATTGTTAAAGAACGTAAACCGAGATGAATTGATATTTGATTGGATAAAGATAAAGAGGCATGAAAACGAATCTGGTTCTTATTGTAATTTCATGTTAATCAAATTATTGCGGTAAGCATGTTTATTTATATGTGATAACTTACTAATTATGATTCCCTAATTTTGATCCTAAGAATTAAATTTGTTAATTCGCGATGGATTAAATAATTGATTGTTTGATAATTCCTTGAAGGGTTCTGAGTTACCCTCTTGATTGTTAAAGGGCTGCCCAATTGTTTTGATGTATATTTTTCCTACTTCTTGTGTTGTGACATGATCTTGGATGGGTGTTGTGATGTGTGGGGGAATGGAGGCCTTTTGTTTGTGGCAACAGATAACACCTAGAATGGCGAGAGGCATCAGTTTATGCATGTGGGTGTTAGGGAGGACACCATGGATGATGGAATGGGATAGATGTGATTGTTGGATACTTGCTGATTCTTATTGGTTGATTGTCTTCTTTACTTTTCCCCACCGCTCAAGGCAGATGGTCTTTCTTACCCTTCGTCCGAAAGAGGTGAATACGTGTGGGGTATGCCACATGCTTTCTGTGTTTAGTTTCACTAGGGAGGATTGGTCTACGCTCTTACTATAGGTGGAAAAGACTCACGGGTAGTACATCAACTCACTATGTTGAGCCCCTTTGTGTTAGTAGCATAGAATGATTTTCTAGAATGCCTGAGAATATGGTAAAGTGATTCATTAATGAATATTTGAATAAATGGTGTTAACTATTGGGGTTGGAGTTGCTGGAACATAATGATGAGGATGTCATTTTTGAAGGGACAATGGACTTTGGATGTGATGCTAATGAAATTTAATGTGGAATTTTTCATGGTTAATTAATGATTAAAGAATTAATTAACGTAATTTGGAACTGATCAAAAGGTAATGGAGTAATCTAATAATGTTCATTAAATGGTTGTATACTATAGGATACCTAGTCTATGAAGTGGCAGCCCGGAGTCTGAGAGACGTTAGCTGTAGTTGAGTCTAAGACAAGGTTATGCCCATAGTGTGGTTGTGAGATATAGTATATTCTATAATTTTTTTGTCTCTATATGCTGATCCACCCTGTCAGTACAGGAAACTGACACCCTGGGGATTCTGTGACCTGGGGGTGTTTTTCCCAACATTCTAGTGGGAGGAAGAATGGTTGACTACCCCCTTTGGCCTCGCTCTCTTCTCTTGGTAGATACTTGTGCTGGTAGGCACAACGGTTATTATTCCCCATGTATAAGTGTAGAGGGTTGTAATGGATTTTGGTTATTCACACACATATATTCTGGAAATAGTATCCTATGAACTACTATAGGTGTAATGTGTATAGGCTGTGATGGCTTGAGGATCCTTACTCGATGTATGGACTATAAAGGTTTGAGGTATAATACCCGACATATGATACACGTTATGCGAACTATGGTGCCTCCAGGAAACTACCTCGTTACTTTTTGTTGTGAGGATGGTGTAGTGCTTTTCCCAGGTGTCTGCGTGCAAGCCTTTGTGTTGCACGAGGTTCACATTGTGGTGTTTCGCCCAGGTATCGGTGGGAAAGCCTTTTTGGAAAGAGATGCTTAGGACGTGAAACATTGGGGAAAAGCGGCAAACCACTGGGGAAGTAGTAGCAGGTTACCCTTCATATTCTTTATTATATGATATATTCTTGTATGAATTACTTGGTGAGAGTAGCCATGGTGATGTTGGGAACTTAGTATACTTGTTTAGGTGACGAGTTAGTTTCACTTGTTGTTCAATGTGCATTAGCATGCTTCCTTTACCTTTGAACGAGAGGCTTCGGGGAGGATCCTATAGATTATACTGTTATACTCACCCTATGTATATATAAACTGCATTTCAGGTAACTTGGAAGAGGTTGGAGATCAAGATGGTTTTTACTAGCTTGGGGTTGCAAGAGCTGTTTGGGCTTGTGGTTATTGCTGTTTTTTACTTTCTTTTGCGTACTTGTAGTTTTTCCCTTCTATTTATAGTACTTTTTCATGACATTTAATATGCACTCTTGGGTTTTCTTTTATATTCCAGTTTTGAGATGAAGTTGGTGGGTGCCTATCTTATCTCTCTCTTTCGCATGTGTTCCCTTAGAGGTAAATGCCTCTAATTAGTGTGTTTATTATACCATTGGTTCTAGTCACCAACCCGGGGCCTACTGGAGGCGGTACTCAGGGGTCATTATCTCATTCTCACATTACCGTCCCAGGAGGGGTACACTTTGTGGGGAGGGGGTTGTGACAGAGTGGTATCAGAGCCAGATGGAGGGATAGGATGGAGTTTGGAGTTATCCATAGGTGAGGTTGCATGGGTTAGAGGGAAATAGTGTCATTAATGTTTAGCAGGTGAGGTAAACACTAGAGACCGGATGAGACATAGGAATTTAGGGCCACCTCTGATCTAATGTACAAACCTTTATGTTTACAATGGCTACTAAACAAGGTGATATTAGTTGCAGGGTAGAGACCTAGGAATGTATCATGCATCATTATTATTTGTGCTTGTGTTTGAATGGGTAGACAATGGGATAGAATAACCTAAAATCAATTAAAGAAAATAATTAATTAATTAATGTTGAGTCTTTCATATACTTGGTTTAGGAGCTCTAATGGTTTTTTATTTTACTAGTATGGCTCCAGGTTGACGTCCTCGTCATGTTTGTGCAGAAAATGTCTTGTAGGCTATTCTAGAAGATCATCACAGGGTAGAGTTTAACGATGACGACACTTGGAGGAAGACACTCCGAGAGTTTCAGCATCATAGTATGTAGAAGTACGAGGGTTCTATTTCAGATGCATTAACAGAATACTGGTTAGAGGAGGTCGAGATCAGCTTCAGTTCGATTCGTGCTCAGAAGGAGCACTGTGTGTCCTTGGTTCTGACGATGCTACGTGGGGTAGCAAAGCAGTGGTGGTTCTTGTTCCTCAGGGGTCATGAAGATTCATCGATCTCATGGGAGGAGTTCTGAAATAGGTTTATAGTTGAGTTTATTTCTTCGACTACGAAGGTTTTCAGTATCTATGAGCTTCTTACCCTTCGGTGTAGAGACCCGAAGCTTGACGTACATGGAAATTACATTACTTTAGCGGAATACATAATACATAACAAAAACAGACACACAAGGACCGTACTAGTTTAGTGACTTTGGAAACATGGAACGTAATCTTCTAATCATGGTGAATGATCTTCAACATCTCCCATAAAGATCTCCCTTTTTTTCTTACCTAAAACGTTTCGTTATATCCTGGTGAAAATAAAACATAAAAAGGGTGAGCTCAAATGCTCAGTAAGGGTAAGAATGGATTAAATAAAACATACCATATACATTTGAACTTAAAAACATGAACATAGTGTTCAAACATCAAAAGCTTGAGAAATGACACAAAACATGGACGTATGTAAGGAATATATCACAATGAAACATTAAGAATGATAAAATAGCATGGGAATAAAACATGTAATTGTGGAAACCATTAAGCACATGATATTATTTCCATAGTAGCCATGGAATTGCTTCCAAGACCATCTTAGTGGACAAAGTCCCTTTCTGAATCGAGTTCACTCCTCATTCAAGTCCTGTATTACTGAACCGGTTTAACTTGTCATTCCAGCCATGTATATATAATGAGATATAAATATTTACCCAATGCATTGGAGGGAGATATAGGTCCCACCCATCTCACAATGAAATCATTCTTACTTGTGCCACATACATCATTCATAGTAACCCAATAAATAAAATGGGTTTCATAAACATCATCCCATAATCACATAATCCATCTAAAAAATGGATATTATTTCATAATAAGGAACGTTAAACCATGTAAATCATAGAGACTTTATACATGAATCATACACATATGAAATAATGTCATCTTATATGGAAAAAAGTTTTGATAAAACACTTGAAATTAATTCTTGAGGAAAATATCCTTTTTTCTTCAAAATCAATTTCTTTTCACAAAACGTCATGCTATTTTAAAAGAAAGAGATTTTGTTGAAAATATTCATGAAATATTTTTAGGAAGCATCATGTAAATAAGTCTTTATAAAACATTACAAATCTGTTCGTGCCGTATAAGTAAAAAAAACATTCTTCTTGTACTTTTGTCGGAAAAGTTAAAAAAATACCTCGTAGGGTAAACAAAAGAATGATTCCTTCAATACCATTGGGTAAAAGTCAAAATGGTTATAAAAGGACTTTAAACATACATTAATACACTTTTATAAAACATGGACATGGATGATAGCAATAACCCCAGTAAATACTTACGAATAAGTAATCTCGGATAAAAATGAGATTTGCACAATTATCCCTTACCTTAGGTCTGATTTGCTTCGTAAGTGTCCGGAACTCCTGTATAATGATTTAAATAATGTCATTGACTTATTACAGAATCATACTCATTGTTATGATATCATATATGGTTCACTTATGACTTTATATCACCCGTTCTTTTGTAAATTCCATGTTAAAAAGCATTTTGGGTAAAATCGTTTCATTTTTCGTCTGTGTTTTGACTTTTAATTATTCATATGATTACATAGATCATGATTACATAATTCCAGAATATAAAACATGATTTATATATAATATATATTCAGAATATACATATATATATAATAGATCAGTAAATGGAAAGAAATACACCGTTCATGGAGATGGTAGGTCGTACGTACGCATGAACGCTGTTTTCGTTTCCTTATTGAGTTGAATGGAATTAAGTAGATGACATACATATATATACACATAAATCTAGTATCATTATTATGTCATATATTTCATGATTACTAATTATATATACTTTATAATCATTCATGAATGGTCAACGTGGAGAATGAATCTCATCGCGTCATGGAGACGGTAGTCCTTACGTACGCACGAGTGATGATATCGTTCTCATGATAGTGGAATTGTATTGGAGTGTATGTATACTATTTCAAAATCAATATCACTTTACAATAATCATATATAGTTATTATGTACACCATTATACCCCTCCAGGTAAGGTGGTGGTGGAAATTAGATTACACCACGGCGTGGAGACGGTATTCCATATGTACGCGAGCGCGGTGATTTCGTTTTCCGTAGGATGGATAGATGGTGAAATAGGGTTGTTTCATACTAATAATAATATATCAGTATATGAGTGATACTGATGTTATTACTTGATATTGAAACATCCTAAGAATTAGGAGTGGAAGAAGAAATAAAGTTGAAAGAATTGGTAACGGACATTACCTCTTCTTTGAAGCGCCTCTTTGAGTCCTCCTCTTAGGGCAATAAATTGGACTTTGAAGAAGACCAGGACCTCTAGGATGTTTCTAAGGAAGTGTATAATAGAATTTGGCAGGGTTTTTCCGAGCTTTAAGGCTCAATGTGGGGTGAGGAAGAGAGGGAGGAGGTGCCCTTTTATAAGGGAGAAGAGGGGCACCTTTAGAATAACTAAAAATATTATTATATTATAAAGTCAAATTCGGGTTTTAATAGCTCCAAATTGATATATTTAGAAGATAAGGTAGGGATGGGTCTAAATCCTCTCATCCAATAGAATTTAGACAATTTTACGTCATTATATTAAACTTATCTTTTAGTTTTAACTCTTAGCTAATTAGATTGACATTTACCATGTCACTTTGTATTTTTATATTATATAGTTAATAAACTAACCATATAAATCCAAGAGACCCCCAAGTGGTCCATTAATGATAACCCTATCATGATATAAGTATCTTGGCCGAACATTAGATTTTTAGGAATAACATAACAATCAATAATATAATATTTTTTTTAAAAACTATTTTATGTCAATTTTGACACTATTTAGTAATTGATTTTTGTAAAAATCATAACAGAATGATTAGTTAGAAAAAAGTTAATTAAATCAATTATAACATGTCATATTAACCTAGAAAATTAGTGGAATTCATAAAAAGTCTCAAATTACATTTATTTGGGTATTTATAACATCAATTATGTCAATATTTTATTAATAAGATAATTAGTGCATCATCTTTGTGTCATAAACAAATTAAATTATATAATGTCTAAAAATGAAAAATAAAGTACCATTATGTAGGAAATATTTTTATCTTTCTAATAAATATTTATAGTCGAATTTATTTTACGTATAACCCTATATTAAAAATTATATACTTATTAAACATTGATTTTAACTATTTCAACCCTTTTTTAAATAAATTAATAATAAATATCTTAATCTAATCCAAGTGGGCCTAAATGGTCATATTTTATTCCTAAGGGTGTTTTTGGTCGAATTAAACTTATACAATAGAATTAGGACATGTGTTAGGGTAATAATAATATCATTTTTACCCTTAATTGCCCTATTTACTTTTAACCGTGGTAAATAAAAGTAAAAAGATACTATTCACCAAAAATTATTTTCATCTCATTGAACCACATTTTACTTAATGACATCAACTGTGTCTCTCAGATTTTTTAAATTCCACTCACAGAAGCGGTAAAATTATGTTTTATGAAAAATTCAGTTTTTCTAACTACCACTTAATGGTTTCACTATTAATCAAAAAATGAAAGTTTCCAAAAAAATACCAAAAATTAGGCCTAAGCTATATTTGATATTATGAATTCAAAAATGATGTCTGTTTTACCAAATTGAAAACACATCAGTTGCATTAATTTATTTAAAAATTAATTTTCTTCATCAAAACAAATAGCGTGTTTTTAAGAGATAATAACTATCAAAAAGACTGACACTTGTTTATAACTGGTTTAAATGTGAAATTACATCCAATGACCAAGATTGTATTAAATTGTAAAAATATATTCTAAATATACTCTAAAACCACTCAAATTAATAATTTATCACTACTAATTATTTCGATTAAAAAGGCTGTTTTTAATTAAAATTTACTAATTTTCACTATTCATTAGAATATGAAAGTTATCCTAAAAGTACCAAAATTTCACCCTAAGCTAATTTCGATATTCTGAATCCAAAAATGAAGTCCATTTTGAAGTATAAAATTTTCAAAATTTCAAAAAGTGGTTATTACTATTCATAACGGCTAGTTTTAATAATATTTTAATAGCATATCATTGTTTAGTGAAACTCGGTATTGCGTACTACACATGCTATCGAGGAAGGTCATGATTGAGTGTAATTCAAGGCAAGTCAAGGATGAATGTTTTGCAAGTTCCTTTTGGTGTAGTGTACAACATAAGACATTAATGAAATTAAAAAGAATATTTTTCATAAAATCTCGGGGTGTTACATTCTACCCCCATTAAAATGAATGTCGCCCTCGAAATTCGTCGGGGTTATAAATGGTTTAATACTCGAAAGTTTCTTTAATAGAAACCCACATCGTAAAAAGGAATACAAAAACAAATCTTAAAAAAAAATATGAAACGTAATGGTTACCCAAATAAACTAATCACTGGGTTTCCACATAGGTGAAAATATGGATATGGAAGAGAAATCTAACCACCATGTTCTGATGGAGAGTGGTAGAGAACATGGCTATGGAAAAGCCATCAATCACAAAGCCATAAATTTTTGACGATCTAAGGTACCATCTGATTCATCAGATATAAGATCACTATGACAACATTTTTGGTTTTCAAGATCATTTCCCTAAAGTTCATGAAATTGGAATTAGAAGAAATACTTTCGTGATTTTGGTATAGTCTCACCGTTGGTCATTATTTGGACAATTTCCACTTCATCTCTTAACGAAATGAAGTTGAATTTTTCATTCGTGATATGTTAGAAGATCATGTGATAGAATGGTGGGTCATTCCATCTGTCTCAAACAAAAGGTTAGAAAAGTTATCAAAAATACATAAGTCCATATATAGAGAGATTAATCATATATGGTTCCTAAAATGGACTTATACTTCATTTATCATACTTCTTAATATAATAAAACTAGTTTCTACTAACCAGGGACTTCTTGTAGGCCAGTGTTAGGAGATAAAGGCCAATCACACTTCGGTTGTGGGTTCGATTCCCATAGCCTTGTCCGACGCGATGGTATGTCACCCATCCTGTGGGTTGTCCTTTTTCTAAAACTACATTACTATAAAATCCCATAAATAATATCAAAAAAAATTCTATCCTTAAACAATACTAACTTATGTCCAACATAATCCATTCCAATCTTAAGGATTATCTAAAATACTTCGGTCCAAGCTCATAGAATAAAGAAAACGATTACTTGAAATGTCATCAACCAAGCATGTGAATACCATCAATTATCCCCCATATATCTTATTGGTCACATTCCAATCATGTGAATACCTTAATCATGTATTCTCTTGAAAAATTAATACCTATTAAACCTTAGTGAAAACATGAATGCTGTCAAACGTTAACTCTTTCCACATACCAAAATCCAAAAATTCTATATACTCAAACCATGATATAACCTTATCCTTATATCAGTCATGATCTCATGAATACTATCAAACATTTAATTTTCTCCTTATCCCGTCATTATGCGCATATCATCTACATTCCAAAAATATCTGAATATCCTTCCATGGATACTAGTTCCATTAATCATACACTTTCAAAACTCACGGAATGACAACAGTGTAACAATCCTTATATGTCTCTTTATTCCATGGTACCATGAGATTACTTATACAACATTACACATGATAAAATTTAATCATTCCACTACATCCTTAAACTATTGACCGAGCTTCAACAATTCTTTCATCTCACATATCATTTTTCAGTCTCTTCATCATCATCAACATAAATACTACCCATACGACCATCCTGATTCTCTTCATGAGACTTTCTCTTTGGGCATTGGTTTGCATAATGCTCGTACATTCCACATTTAAAACATTTAACCATTGTTGATGTCATAGAAATACCATTACCCTCATCCCAGGTGTTAACTGAACCTTTTCATTTGCACTTAATGGCTTTGTGTACTTCTTTTCCACACCCAAAGCATCTTCCAGTTCCTTTGAAACATTCTCCTTGATGCCTCTTCCCACATGATTTACATAGGGGAAAATGAACTTTATTTCCTCTATGATCATCATGAAACTCCATATTTCTCTTATTAGCCGAGTTAGGAAACTTAACAAATTTTACTTTATTGATCATATTATGATATTGCTGATTCGACATAATAATGATGTTTGGACTTCCAAATCCCATTTCATTTGGTTTCTCATGAATAATATCATTCCATTGTCCATCATATCCTCTATTATCGTGAATCATCTTGTTTCCATCCATTTTCTAAAACCCAAAAAGAATAGTGTTAGAGGCAAAAATCATAATAAAGGGGGAGTAACTTCAATATCTAACATCTTTGGTTTAATCTAATATCGTTACCATAGTTCTAGGACTATGTCCTATAAGTATACTTATCCTTAGGGACATCCCTAGACATACCTTAGAAATATCTCTAGGGATCTCACTAAAGTTCTCGCATCCTAGTTTCCAAAGGTTGACTAAACCTTCCCTCTGATACCAACTATAGAGACCCTAAGCTTGATGTTCATGGACATTACATTACTTTAGAGGAATACTTAATACATAACAAAAACAGACACAGAAGGACCGTAATAGTTTAGTGTCTTTGGAATCTTGGAACGTAATCTTCTAATCGTGGTGAAAGATCTTAAACATCTCCCATAAAGATCTCCCTTTTTTTTCTTACCTAAACCCTTTCTTTATATCCTGGGGAAAAGAAAACATAAAAAAGGTGAGCTCAAATGTTCATAAAAGGTTAACATGGATAAAATAAAACATACCATATACATTTGAGCTTAAAAACATGAACATAAGGTTTAAACATCAAAAGCTTGAGAAAGGACACAAAACATGGAAGTACGTAAGGCATAGATCATAAAAAACATTAAGAATGATAAAATAGCATGGGAATAAAACATGTAATTGTGGCAACCATTAATCACATGATATGATTTCCATAGTAGCCAAGGCATTGCTGCCAAAACCATCTTAGTGGACAAAGTCCCTTTCTGAATCGAGTTCACTCATCGTTCCAGTCCTGTATTACTGAACCGGTTTAACTTGCCGTTGTAGCCATGTCTATCTCATGAGATATAAATCTTTACCCAATGCATTGGTGGGAGATATAGGTCCCACCCATCTCATAATTAAATCATTCATACTTGTGCCACATACATCATTCATAGTAACCCAATAAATAAAATGGGTTTCATAAACATCATCCCATAATCACATAATCCATATAAACGAAATGGATATCATTTCATAATAAGAAAAGTGAAACAATGTAAATAATAGAGACTTTATACTTGAAAAATACACATATGAAATAATTTCGTCTTAGATGGAAAAAGGTTTTGATAAAACACTTGAAATGAATTCTTGAGGAAAATATCCTTTCTTCTTCAAAATCAATTTATTTTCACAAAACGTCATGCTATTTTAAAAGAAAGAGATTTTTTTTAAAATAGTCATGAAATATTTTTAGGAAGTATCATGAAAATAAGTCTTTATAAAACAGTAAAAATCTTTTTGTGCTGTATAAGTAAAAAAACATTCTTCTTGTACTTTTGTCGGAAAAGTTAAAAAAAATACCTCGTAGGGTAAACAAAAGAATGATTCCTTCCATACCGTGGGGTAAAATTCAAAATGGGTATAAAAGGATATTAAACATACATGAATACACTTATAAAACATGGACATGGATGATAGAAATAACCCCAGTAAATACTTACGAATAAGTAATCTCGGATAAAAATGAGATTTGCACAATTATCCCTTACCTTAGGTCCGATTTGCTTTGTAAGTGTCCGAACCTCCTGTATAATGATTTAAATAATGTCATTGACTTATTCTAGAATCATACTCATTGTTATAATATCATATATGGTTCAGTTATGACTTTATATTACCCGTTATTTTGTAAATTCCATGTTAAAGAGTGTTTTGGGTAAAATCGTTTCATTTGTCGTCCGTGTTTTGACTTGTAATTATTCATATGATTACTTAGATCATGATTACTTAATTCCAGAATATAAAACATGATTTATTTTTAATATATATTCAGAATATACATATATATAATAGATCAGTAAATGGAAAGAAATACACCATTCATGGAGACGGTAGGCCGTACGTACGCATGACCGCTGTTTTCGTTTCCTTATTGAGTTGAATGGAATTAAGTAGATGAAATAAATATATATACAAATAAATCTAGTATCATTATTATGTCATATATTTCATGATTACTTATTATATAGACTTTATAATCATTCATGAATGGTTAACGTGGAGAATGAATCTCATCGCGTCGTGGAGACGATAGTCTGTAAGTACGCACGAGCGATGATATCGTTCTCATGATATTGGAATTGTATTGGAGTATATGTATACTATTTCAGAATAAATATCACTTTACAATAATAAAATATAGTTATTATTTACACCATTATACCCATCCAAGTAAGGTGGTGGTGGAAATTAGAGTACACCACGTCGTGGAGACGGTATTCGGTACGTACGCACACGCGGTGATTTCATTTTCTGTAGGATCGACATATGGTTAAATAGGGTTGTTTCATACTTATAATAACATATCAGTATATGAGTGATACTGATGTTATTACTTCATAATTAATCAACGTAAGAAGATGAAGTGGAAGAAGAAATAAAGTTCAAAGAATCGGTAACGGACATTACCTCTTCTTTGAAGCGCCTCTTTGAGTCCTCCTCTTAGGGCACTAAAATTGGACTTTTAAGAAGACCAGGACCTCTAGGATGTTTCTAGTGAAGTGTATAAGATAATTTGGTAGGGGTTGACCGAGCTTTAAGGCTTAAAGTGGTGTGAGGAGGAGAGGGAGGAGGTTCTCTTTTATAAGGGAGGAGAGGGGCACCTTTGGAATAACTAAAACTATTATTTTATTATAAAGTCAAATTCGGTTTTTAATAACACCAAATTGATATATTTCGAAGCTAAGGTGGGGAGGGGTCTACATACTCTCATCAAATAGAATTTATACAAGTTTAGGTCAATATATTAACCTTATAGTTTAGTTTTAACTCTTAGTTAATTAGATTGACATTTACCATGTCACTTTGTATTTTTATATTATATAGTTAATAAACATAACATATACATCCAAGGGACCCCCAAGTTGTCCATTAATGATACCTCTATAATGATATAAGTATCTTGGACGAACCTTAGATTTTTAGGAATAAAATAACAATCAATAATATAATATTTGTTTTAAAAACTATTTTATGTCAATTTTGACACTATTTAGTAATTGATTTTTTTTGAAAATCATAACAGACTTATTAGTTCTAAAAAAGTTAATTAATTCAATACTAACATGTCATGTTAACCTAGAAAATTAGTGGAATTAATAAAAAGTCTCAAATTACATTTATTTGGGTATTTATAACATCAATTATGTCAATATTTCATTAATAATATAATTAGTGCATCATCTTTGTGTCATAAATAAATTAAATTATTTAATGTCTAAAAATAAAAAATAAAATACCATTATGTAGGAAATATTTTTATATTTCTAATGAATATTTATAGTCGAATTTATCTTATGTATAACCCTATATTAAAAATTATTTACTTATTAAACTTTGATTTTAACTATTTTAACCCTTCTTTAAATAAATTAATAATAAATGTCCTAATCTAATCCAAGTGGGCCTAAATGGTCATATTTTATTCCTAAGGTTGTTTTTGGTCGAATTAAACTTATCCAATAGAATTAGGACATGTGTTAGGGTAATAATAATATCCTTTTTACCCTTAATTACCCTATTTACTTTTAACCGTGGTAAATAAAAGTAAAAAGTTACTATTCACCAAAAATTATTTTCATCTCATTGAACCACATTTTACTTACTAACATCAACCGTGTCTCTCGGATTTTTGAAATTCCACTCACAGAAGCGGTAAAATTAATTTTTATGAAAAATTCAGTTTTTTTAACTACCACTTAGTGGTTTCACTATTCATCAAAAAATGAAAGTTTCCAGAAATATACCAAAAATTAAGCCTAAGCTGTATTTGAAATTATTAATTTAAAAATGATGTCTATTTTACCAAATTCACAACACATCAGTTGCATTAAGTTATTTAAAAATTAATTAAAATTTAGTAATTTTCACTATTCATCAGAATAGGAAAGTTATCCGAAAAGTACCAAAATTTCACCCTAAGCTGATTTCAATATTCTGAATCCAAAAATGAAGTCCATTTTTAAAAATAATATTTACAAAATTTCAAAAAGTGGTTATTACTATTCATAACAGCTAGTTTTAATAATATTTTAATAGCATATCATTGTTTAGTGAAACTCGGTATTGCGTACTACACACGCTATCGAGGAAGGTCGTGATTGCTTGTAATGCAAGGCAAGTCAAGGATGTGTGTTGTGCAAGATCCTTTTGGTGTAGTGTACAATACAAGACATTAATGAAATTAAAAAGAATATTTTTCATAAAATCTCGGGGTGTTACATTCGGCAGGGGAGCTCCAGTGTTCGAGAGATTAGAATCCATTTTAAGAACCTTTTATGTTATGCTTCAGACCTACTGCCAGATGTGGAATCCTAAACAAGGAATTATGAGGAGGCTTTGCATCCATAGATGCAGCGTCAGGTCACAACATTTATACTAAGAAAATATCTTGAGGTGCTGGCGAGGGTAGAGGTTGTTGAGATGACCTTGTTTAGGACCTGATCATCATGATAAGGGAATCATCATGATTCCTCATGAAGCATAGCTATGGTCTGGGGTTTATAGTTTTCAGGGCAGAAGAGTTTTTGTTAAGCCTATGGTAGGACCCAACCCTTCACATCTCGTTTCTCTAGAGGCAGCAACACTTAGGCCTATGCCAATGGATCAGGCGCTTGTTTTTCTTGTGGTGGTAGTGGTCATCAGCAGCGGGAGTGCCCGAACTTTCAGAAGAATCATCATCCACTAGGAACTATGCTCTAGGATCCTCCATTGAGGCAGTTCCAGCTGAGGCAGCAGCAGTAGCAGGTTTCACTAGCTTTATATCACCAGAGGGTAGACGGGTCAGGTAGATGACAACCCCATGATGCTCCCCGTCGTCAGAGAGTATAGCGCGGCCATGTTGGTGGTTGTTATTAGGGTTAGAGAGGCCGTGGATAAGGTCATGGTCAGCTTCATGCTCAGGCATTTTCTTGCTCCAGGCAATCCAGACGTCGTTCGAGGTACACTTTTCTTGTTTTCTACCATGGTGTATGCTTTGTTTGATTCAGGAGCCACACAATCCTTCATATCACCTACCATTGTCCTTTCTTTGGGACTTTAGGTGGAGAGGGTTCCAGTGCCCTTGGCGTTGACTACTCTAGTTGGAGGTCGAGATGACTTTTTTGAAGTATGTAGAGACTATGAGCTAGTGTTGGGGCAACACCTCTCTTGGGGATATTTCCTATGTTTAAGAATACAAGCATATGATGTCATCCATGGCATGGATTGGTTGTATTCAGTGCATGATATCGTGGATTGATTTAAGAACAAGGTTGTTTTCATTGGTGATGATGGAGATCCAATTGTGTTTATTGGTGAGAGAGATCCTCTGATGGGTCATAGGCACGTTCCATCCTTATCATCCATGATGGCTGAGAAGTTGATGTGTTCTTTAAAGGATCAGCAGATGGTGTTTCCTAGGTTCGTAGAGGAGTACACTGATGTCTTTCCAGAAGAGGTTGTCGCATTACCCCTTCGACGAGAGATTGAGTTTGGGATCGAGCTATATCTAGGAGAATCTTCTATCTCTATGCCTCCATATAGGATGGCCCCTTATGAGTTACGAGAGCTATGTATACAACTTGATGGTCTATTAAAGTTCAGATTTGTTTGGCCAAGTGTGTCACCATGGGGTGAACCTGTTTTGTTCATGAAGAAGTCCGACAATAGTTTGTATTTGTCTGTCGATTATCATCGCATAAAAAAAGTGAAAATAATGGATTTCTATCCTCTTCCACAGATTGATGATTCATTAGATCAACTGAAAGGTGAATGTGGGTTCTCAAATATCTACTTGTGGTCGGGATATCATCAGATGCATGTGAAGGATGAGGATATCCCGAAAACTGCTTTCCATTGACGTCATGGGTATTATGAGTTCATTGTAATGCCATTTGGCATGAAGAATTCTCCAGTTGTATTCATGGGATTGATGAATGCTGTGTTCTGTGAGTTCCATGACAAGTTTGTGGTAGTTTTCATTGATGACATCCTTGTGTACTCCACATCTGAAGAGGAGCATGCATAGCATCCACAAGCCATTTTGGGAGTTCTTCACCAAAATCAGCTGTTTGGGAAGTTGTTGAAGTGTGAGTTTTTGGCTCAAGAAGTCTATTTCATGGGGAATGTTGTGTCCCAATATGGAGTATATGTGGGTCCATCGAAGATAGAATCATTAGTCTCTTGGGAACCCCCAAGACAGTTTCAGAGGTGCGAAGTTTACTTGGTCTCGCAGGCTACTACAGGAGTTTCGTAGCCAATTTTTCATGATTTTCCACTCCGCTGACAGCTTTGACTATAAAGGATTAGGCATTCATATGTACTAATCAGTGTTAGGAATATTTCGAGTATCTAAAGGAGAAATTAGTAAGTTCTCCTGTCCTTTGTCTTCCAGCTAATGTAGTTAAATTTTATGTTTTCTATGATACATCACATATGGGGTTAGGCTGTGTTCTCATGCAGCAGAGGTCAGTTGTTTCTTATGGGTCTCGATAGTTTCATCCCCATGAACGCAACTATTCCACCCATGACCATGAGAAGGAAACCGTGGTGTTTGCTCTGGATTTGTGGATACATTACCACTTGGGTGAGCGCTTTGTGGTTTTCACTGATCATAATAGTTTGAGGTATTTTTTCTCCCACTGTGACTTGAACTTACGACATTGCTAGTGGATGGAGTTATTGTAGGAATACGACTTTTAAATAATGTATACACCTAGAAAAGGGAATGTTGTATCTAATAGGTTGAGCTGAATGTCACGTAGTGATGCTGTGCATGAATCTGGTGATTCTTGGAGAGTAATGGAGGAACTATTAGCATTGCATCTTGATATGGAAGATTTTGGGGGGTAGAGGTTGTCTTTTTCAGATGATGTTATAGTAATACCTGATGCAGAAGGTGGAAGAGTCCATGTTGGGAGATCTAGAGGTGGAGGTTTGGAGAGACCGAGTTGTTTGCTGTGAGGCCCTAGATGGTTGGTCTGAGGATGAACAACACAGAGTGATGTATCACGGAAGGATTTTTTTTCCTTTGATGATGGGAGATTCGGTCCTCAAAGTGTCCCATAAATCACCTTTAGTAGTACATCTTGGCGTGACAATGATGTACTAATCCTTGAAGAGTCTGTTTTGGTGGCCTGGGCTGAAGCATGTGATTGTGGAGTTTGTTTCTCGATGTTTAGTCTGCTAGAAGGTGAAGGTCAAACACCGAGTTCCTGGTGGTCTTCTCCAGCCCTTAGATATTCCTCAGTGGAAGTGGGTGGACATCTAAATGGACTTTTTTACTAGCCTACCTTGAGGTCCGGGAGCACACAATGCTATTTTGGTGGTAGTGGATTGTTTAACAAAATCAGCCCACTTCATAGTAATCACAGAGTCATGCTCAATGGAAATTTTGTCGAGGCAGTATCGAGAAGTGGTGGTGAGACTTCATGGATTCCCTAGGACGATCATTTCTGATCAAGATCCTTGTTTTACCTCCAAAGTGTTGAGAGGTCTCAAATAAGATTTCAGTTCTCAAATACACCTTAGCACTACTTTTCATACTCAAACGGATGGCCAGATAGAGCGAACAATCCGGACTCTTGAAACATGTTATGCTCTTGTGTTCTTGATTTTGGAGGTTCATGTATGATGCCCTTACCCTTGGTGGAGTTCGCATAAAATAATAGTTTTCACTCCACAATCGGTATGGCGCTGTTTGAAGTCTTGTATGGCCAGCCATTCCATTCTCTGTTGTGCTAGACTGGGGTCATAGAGTCATCAATTATCGGACCAGAACTAGTGCAGAATACAACAGATAAGGTCTAGGTGATTCATGAGAGGAGGAAGACATCCCAAGATCGTTAGAAATCATATGCCGATCAAATAAATATACCCTTAGAGTTTAATTTTGGGGATCATGTGTTTCTAAAGGTGACTACCCATCATGGGAATGAATGTTTGGTCATGAGAAAAAGCTTTCTCCCCAGTTTGTTAGGCCTTTCAAGGTGTTATCTTGTGTTGGAGTTGTGTCTTATTGAGTAGAACTTCCCCCATATATGAGTCAGATACATGATGTTTTCCATGTATCACAGCTCCATCATTATCTTCATGATGAATATCATATCATTAATTAGGGAGAGATAAATGTTGATGATGATGCAACCTTTGAGGAGAGACCTGTGGAGATCCAAGACTTCAAGGATAAGGTGTTGTGCGGGCGTTCTATTCCTTTAGTTCATGTCTTCTGGGGATACGGTGTCTTGGAGGAGAGTACCCTGGAACGTGAGTCATAGATTTGTTCTCATTACACAGATTTGTTTGATGTTTAACTGTTTTCAAGTATCGATGTAACTTCTGTGGTTGTGAAACATTCATGTTTATGAGATGGCTCCCTTTTTGGATTTTGTGGCTTTCTCTCTTTAGAGAGGTATCTCGATGGGTGGTTGTTTAGACTCTGTTTCATTTTCACATTAGTTGGGTTTTGGATTCTCAAGGACAAGAATGTTTTGAGAGGTGTCTAATGTAATGGCCCGGACCTCTCCAGTCCATTACTTTGGAAAAATGTGGTGTTAGAGGTGTTCTGGGAGGACAAGGTGACTTATTCGCAACACTTTTCCAAAATTCCTATTTCAGTTAATAGTCCCAATGGTAGACCATTGCAAACTGTAATGTCACGTTACAATTTCAGGTATTTTTTATGTTTCTAACTACCTTTGGTTTGGATTAGTGACTTGTGGGTGCATTTGGGTGGACTTTTAATGAAAACTAAAGGGAAATAGCTTTTGAACAAGTGGCGCACGGTTTTTCTAAACTGTGCTGCCAGACAGTGGGTAGTTAGTCTTGGAGGCAGCAGCTTCTACACAGGAGGCGCACTGTTTGTCTAACAGTGCTATCGAACCATTCGAGAAGGGTGTCCAAGGAAGTAGCTAACGCACTTTTATCGCACGGTTTGTCAAACCGTGCAGATTAACCATACAAGCACTTAAATTAGATCCTTAAATTGTGAATATAACTTTTTTCCACTAAAAGGGTTCGTTTAAGCTCCTAGGCGACCCTAACTCAGGATTCTGCTTATCATAAGGTCATGAAGGTTTCTCCCTTTGTTTCAGAGGTGATTCAAAGGCTTCTCTTTGCAAATCCAAGCCAAATTCTTGAAGTATGTGATCGTTATTCTTCATTCTTGATCACTTTCTTAGATCCACATGAATATACTTCTCCTCATCATTTAGTTTCATATATCTACGCCAGTTATGGGTAGATCTACGTGTGTGGATGCCATATATGATGAGCTTTAGTCTTGATCTTTCTAGGAGAAAAGATCTAAGGTGGGTTTTTTGAGAATCAATCTTGGTTTCTTGAGCGTTCTTCGACCGTTGTGGTTTTCATCAAAAACCATTGACGTAGGGTATTCATTGATTCTCTTTATTTTACGTGCAATTGTAATGTTATCATGTTTTATCCCACTCGATGACAATCAAATATACATAATAAATATTTGAACGGGATAAATAAATTGATATTGATCGCATTTTTTTGCCTCTTGTTTGGATAGACAATGTGATATCTACGCTTGTTCGTGATGAAAATCGGTAAAGAATGTATACCGAGATTAATTTATATTTGTTTGGAAAAAGATAAAGAGGCATGAAAACGAATCTGGTTCTTGTTGTAATTTGATGTTAATAAAATTAGTGCAGTAAGCATGTTTATTTATTTTTGATAGCTTACTGATTAGGTTTCCCGAATTTGGAACCTACAAATTAAATCTATTAATTCAAGATGGATTAAAGAATTGATTGTTTGATAATTCCGTTTAGGGTTTTGAGTTACTATCTTGACTATTAAAGGGATAATAGCCCAATTGATGTGTTGTTTGTTTTTCCTTCTGCTTTTGTTGTGAAGTGATTGTGGATGGTTGTTGTGATCTGTGGGGGCATAAATGCCTTTTGGTTGTGGCAGTAAATGACACATAGAATTGTGAGAGGCATCATTTTATGCATGTGGGTGTCATGGAGGACACTAGGGATGATGGAATGAGATGGATGTGATTGTTGGATGCTTGGTGATTTATATTGTTTGACTGTATGCTTTACTTTTCCCCACTGCCCAAGGAAGCTGGTCTTTCTTACCCTTCTTCCAAAAGAGCTGAGGACGCGCAGGGTATTCCATGTTCTTTCCGTGCTTAGCATATCTATGGATAATGGTTCTACGCTCTTATCATAGGCGGAAAATACTCTACGGGTAGTACATCTACTCACCGTGTTGATCCCCCTTGTGTTAGTAGCATAGAATGCCTTTCTAGAATGCCTGTGAATATGGGAAAATGATTCTGTAATGAATATTTGTATAAATGGTGTTAACCCATGGGGTTGGAGTTGCTGGAACATAATGACGAGGATGTATTTTTTAAAGGGACAGTGGTCTTTGGGTGTGATGCTAATGAAATTTAATGTGGAATTGTTCATGGTTAATTAATGGTTAAATACTTAATTAATGTAATGTGGAACTGATAAAAAGGGAATGGAGTAATCTTATAATGTTCTAAAAATGTTTGTATTCTTTTAGGATACCTAGTCTGAGACGTGGCAGCCCAGAGTCTGAGAGATGTTAGCTGTAGTTGAGTTTAAGACTAGGTTATGCCTATAGTGTGGTTGTGAGATATTTTATATTCTTTAATTTTTGTGTTCCTATTTGCTTCTCCACCCTATCAGTAAGGGATACTGACAACCTGAGGATTCTGATCCCTAGGGGGGTTTACCCCAACATTCAGTTGGGAGGAAGAATGTCTGAATACCCCTTTTGGCCCTGCTCTCTTCTCTTGGTACATACTTGTGCTGGTAGGCACAGCGGTTAGTTTTCTCCATGTATGTGTGTAGAGGGTTGTAATGTCTTATGGTTATTCACACACATATATTATGGATATAGTATCCTATGGACTACTATAGGTGTAACGTGTATAGGCTGTGATGGATTGAGGATCCTTACTCGGTGTGTGGATTGTAATGGATTGAGGTATCACACCCGACGTATGATACATGTTATGTGAGCTGTAGTGGCTCCCGGAAACTACCTGATTACTTTTGGTTGTGAGGATGGTGTATTTCTTTTCCCAGGTGTCTATGGGAAAGGCTATTTGTTGCACGGGGTGCACATTTTGGTGCATCGCCTAGGTGTCTGCGGGCAATCCTTTTTGGAGAGAGATGCTCAGGATGTGGGACATTGGGGGAAAGTGGAAAACCAGTGGGGAAGTTGTAGTGGGGTATCCTTGATATTATTTATTATATGATATATTCTTGTATTCGTTTCTTGGAGAGAGTAGCCATGGTGAGGTTGGGAAATTAGTATACCTATTTAGGTGAAGAATTTGTTTCACTTGTTGTTCACTGAGCTTTAGCATGCTTTATTTAATTTTTCACGAGAGGATTCGGGGAGGATTCTACTGAGTATATTGTTATACTCACCTTATGTATATGTAAACTATTTTCAGGTCACTTGGTGCAGGTTGGAGATCAAGGTGGTATTTACTATCCTGGGGTTGCAGGAGCTGTTTGGGATTGTGGTTGGTGCCTTTTTTACTTTCTTTTGGATACTTACTATTATTTCCTTCTAGTTATAGTTCTTTTGCATGAAATTTCATATGTACACATGGGGTTTCTTTTATATTACAGTTATGAGTTGGATTTGGTTGGTGTCTATCTTATCTCTCTCCTTCGCTTGGGTTCTCTTAGAGGGTAATGCCTCCAATTTGTGTGTTTACTATACCCTCAGTGCTAGTTGCCAACCTGGGGGCTACTGGAGGTAGGAATCGGGGTTCATTCTCTCCCTTATCACATTTCCAGCCCAGGAGTGGTAAAATTTGTTGGGAGGGGGTCGTGACATTAATTACATGATTAATTATACCCATTTTTTATAGTTAGAGTTAACTTCATAATGATTTCAATTTTCTTTTCAATTAGCCAAAAAAATTTAATTTTTATTTCAAGTAGAACGTGAAATTTATATTATTCATAAATCATTTAAAGAGTTGAATTGAAACATTTGGGTAATTTGATATTTTGTGACCATGATTGTGTCATGAAATAAAATAGATGTGGTGTTTTAACTATTGGGTATGTTTAAATGGATGTTTATGATTTTTTAGAATGTATTTTAAAATAAATTTCTATAAATTATTTTTGATGTTTCTAGAATCATTTTCAACAGTTGTATTTTAAACAATTGGGTGAAATGGAATTTAAAACCATTAAAAAATTACATGGAATCATAAATCATTTATGAATTATTTACTATTAGAAACATTCAATTGATTTATAAATGGTGTGTATTCTTGTGAAAGCCTCTGTAACAACATTTTTTATGGTGACTCCTAAGTGGGATATTTTTTATTTTTCTGGTATGAAGACATATGAAATGAGTATTTTCACATGAGTGAGTTGGAGGTGAAATGAGATTTATTGATTTTGATTTATTGATGCATTTGATTAATATCCTACTATTACTCAATTGATATATATAGGGATCCTAGTAATCATAGTGATAGATGATAGATAGTGACTTCATAGTCTCACTGAAATATTCTAGATACACTATGTCATTGAATCTTTATTTTTGAGTGATATTGATGAGGTTAGTTAGAGGAATATTGTTGTTTAAAAACATAATAAAGTATTCATAGGCCTAAATATGGGTTTCACTAATTATTTTTAGGATCACTTCATTATATGTTTTAGATTTTACTATTTTAACTTTATATTGCTCCACAATAAACTCCCTTTTTGTGTTACACAATTCTATAAACACTTAGGGAATTATTCTTCATTTTCATAATTATTCATGTGTTTCCATGGTTTTTTTTCTTTTTTAATGCATTTTAATTGTTTTCATCTAAGGTCCCTTTAAATACATTCAATATTATATTTATAATGTGACATTGTAAAATTCATTCAAAATTTGTTTTTAATTTTAATGGGGATTGAGGTACGGAAAATGGGTTTTAGCTAATTATTTTTAGTTAAGACAAAGAACGAATTTTATTTAGTAAAAAAGTGGTTATGTGAGGTCATATATTTTAAATATATGGATTGAAATCATGTTATGTAATTTTATTTCAAACAATCATGAAATGAAATTTCAATATATATTAATTGAACAAACACTATGATTCTTACCTATTAGAATTAGTTTCACTCACACCCTATATAAGGAATTCATTTTATGCATAACTTATGGGTTTCTTTTTGGTGACTTGGAATTGTTCTCTCTAATTTGGATGTCCGGTTTTTATAATACTATTTTTTAGGATGTGGAGACATACCATAGATCACATGGAGATCATGGTATTTATTTTTTTTTCTTTTATTTTTTTCATTTTTGGATGTATATGTATTGGCATAAGGATTTATATTTTATTTAATATAATTTTTATTATAGAACTGTTAGTTTTGATACTACTTATTTAGTTTCATTAATTTTGTGTCTTGTTCCTTTTTATTTCTAATGGTCTCTTTATTTTATATATTTTTTTTTATACTCATGATGAAATCATTTGCAGTGACTATATTTTGAGAACATGGAAATTACTTCCAACTAATAGAATTCAGGAAAATGTTTCACATGTGTGATTGGATGACATGGTTTCACAATATAAATATTTCCTAGAATGGTCAATAATAAAATGGTATCATAACACACCCTCTTATTATTTGAGGTTGGTGTAGATAGTCTAGTGATTAGGATAACTATCTGAATTTTAATGGAGGGTGCATGAAGCTACATGGAAAACTATTATTAATAATAAAACTCATGTTTCAATGGGTGTTGAGGATTTTTGTCCTAATTTCAGAGTAATTTTTTATTTTTTATGGATTATAATATGTTTTGAAGTTATCTTTTTTTCTATAAGTGTGAGATGATGATTTCGAGGGATATTTTTTGGGTTCAAGTGAAAAAAATCGTGAATGAACCAGGTCATCATGCTAATACCACATGGTTTTTGGAGTCGTGTTGTTCCCATATAGAATGGTTTTGTAACCATTACATTACCAATCAGATAGTTTAAATATAGTCACGAGACAATGTGACTAAACTCAGCCTAATGTTTTTCCCCACTCTTTTTTTTAGTTTTTCCTCTCTTAATTTACCACTTTTCCCAATAGAATTTACCATTGGAGTTCTATGAATTACGAGAGTTTTTTTGGGTCAATTAATGTCATTTAATGTGGTATTATTGAGATTTATTTATGGATTATTAATTTCTCCAATGAATTACAATATGTTATATATGGTGAAAATTGTTTTTCTGAATGGGACGAAGAATGTTTGGAGGTGTTTTATTATTGAAACTTTATTTAAATATATCTTGATGGTGTATGACCCCAGAACTCTTGGAGGGGGAGGTGTGAATCCGAGGCTCAATATTTGATTTTAATAAAACTAATCTTTTTTTCACATTTTTATGAAGTCATTAAACTTGTGTGATGGATTCAATCAACAATAAAACATTAACATGTTGAAAGAAAAACAATTTTACTTGGTTCACCGCTAAGAGATATTCCATGGAGCATACACATATAGTGTTTTGTTCATACCTAAATTAATTAATCATTACATGGTGTATAATTCAATAGTTAGGACATAATCACTATGTGTCTGGCACACATTCTTTATAATATTTTAAGGATATCTCATTGAATCCCTCAGATCACTTCCATCATCTCCCACTAACTCACTACTTTGAGGGATGTCTAACTAAGTTTATCGACATGAAGGTCACATCAATTGATTGGAATTAATGACCTTATCCATATATAATATGAGACCCTAATTACATTCTAGAATTGATTTGATGCACATTGAGATCCCTATTCACTAAAAAACAGATATTCAATACATCCTTTCATGAATATCATTCTTGAAGCTTACTACCATCGCAAAACACCCTACCTTCAGGGAACAATCCACCTTCACAAAAAACCCAACCTTCACTTGTCACGAACCACCTTGAGAAAGATGATGGAAGGGGTGGAAAAGGTCCCCACCCTTCTTTCCTCATGTCGAAGATGAGATAATGACCCCCAAGTCCCACCTCCAGTAGGCCCCGGAGTGGAGACAAGCACAAAGGGTGTAACGTTTTCACAATATGGGAGGCATTACCCTTTTTTTGTTAACCAAGATAGGGAGAAATAATGAGTCAACTCCAAACACCACCATATATAGAAAATTCAAATGAAAACAAAAATACATTCATGTTTTAGTAAAAAACCTGAACAAATTACAAGAACTCCAAAGTAAAAAACCAACAGGAAAAGAAAAGGCTAAGCAGAAAACAACATCCACCAACAAAAACTCCAACGTCCAGACTAGTACGGTCTCGCACAGCCTCTGATGTCCTCTTGGAAACCTGAATGTAAACGTAGGGTGAGCATACAAGGTATACTTAGTAAGAAAAACATATAGCTCTCGTGTAAAAGTGATGAGATGTCCTAAAGTCCCGTGATATGCATAAGAACCAACATCTATCAAGGAATCTATCTATCACTCCTCATCGGCCATGCTCACAAAATAACACAATCAGTAAGGTAAAAGTAAGAACAAAACATTTGGGTACCCCGCACCACTATTTCCCCCACTAGCTAGCTACTAATCTCTAACGGAAAACATCCTGACGCTACCACGTTCTTCCTACCCGCACACACCGAGGCCTCACAACCATCTATCCCTGACCGCACACACCTGGGCCTCATCCCGGAAACACCATGGAAAACAAACCATCTCGAAGATTCCGGGGCTAACAACACTCCAATCAAATCCTACCCGAAGAACCTTGGGTGTAAGGTCGCCTCCAGCCATCACAGCCTAGGGAAGAGGGATAAAGAATGAGAGTAACTAGGGGAAACACCCTTCCTCATGAGATGGGGTGTCCGTCCCTAAGTGCTCAAAGCGGGTGGGGTGTGACTAAACAAAAAAATATAGTTAAAAATATATATACCAACACACAACCCAACCAGTGGCTCCTTAATAGATACAAGAAGGTTCCCAAGCACTACTGCCTTAGAAAACGGGACCACAACAAACAGTTCCCCATTTCCCTATTCAATTTATCATTTCATAATATTTCAGTATGAGATATTACCTTCACTACTAGGAAACTAATAGGCAAAATCACAGATGAAACAACAATAAATCAGGAAAGAAAACCATTAGGTAATTTTAGCATTCAAACCCATTTCTCTTGTAAATAATAACATCAAAGTGGGATCAGTGGAATCCCTCAAAAAACTGGAACCAAAGAAAAAACCAACAAACCATTGGTTATCCCCACATTATGTCATTACCATTTCACCCAGTTCATTATTAACTTTCCACTTTTATTCATGTTCACAACCCAACCTACAGCCCTTCTGCCAAACACCACCACAACCACACAACAACTCATTCCATTCCAACCACACCATTTGCAGTCCCACTATTCACCCATCCATAACAAAAAACATTAACCCCTTCACCCATTTCATAATTGAACCATCCCAACATTCATAATTCATTACTCTATATTATTTAGGTCAACTGGGGTGATCACACACGGTTATGGGCATTCATATTCAAAAGCCGAGTTTAAGTGTTTAACTGATTCATACAAGATTCCCATTCACTAGAAAATGCGTAAAACATAGCATATCATAGGTGCGAAAACAAAGACCCCAATGGCCCTGATTTTTAGTAGGCCTCAGCCCGTTCAATTCACAACAACATCATAGGGAAAGCATGGGTAAAAATATGTAACAACATTAACAAACATCCTCATCTTCGTTCTTTAACCGGTTTTTATCTTCATTACACAATTGATTAACTGCCTCGTGGATAACATAAAACTCACACTCCGCATGATACACAAGGAGGAGAGACAAAGGTAATATCCCTATATGATTGATCAATGATTGACATTAAGTCCTCGCGTGGAAACTGCAAATCAGGTGTAGCAGGAACTCCATGGAACATGAGATAGGAAAACATTGCAACAGGGATACGAATCGTCGGGAGGAAGGGTACTCCGAGCGCAGGGTGATAGAAAAAAAATAAACTCAGGGAGAAGAGAAGAATGTAGGTTATAAAGACCGAGATACATCATTCCTAGGACGGTTAAGATACAAAGATAAAAATTGGAAACTACAGAAGAGGCGGGATCGTGGGTTGACCACACAGCTGAGCTACCCCACACTTTCAACCAAAAAGGTCTCCACCCTTCGGGGCGGTTAAAACGACACACACCTTTTTATGCCATACATGCATTTTTAGAAACGTTGTTAGAGGCATGACCAAAAATCATGAATTTTCATTTAAGGAGGGCACCCCGCCAATCATGAAATCAATCATCATTAATGGTCATTAATAAATGCTTTAAGGGGTGAAAACACGGTTTAAAAACAATTTGTTCAAAAAAGTGGTGCTACTCGAAAACCCGTGGTGCTACCGGTACGCCAAGGTCACCGGTAGGCTGAGCCTACCTGTAGGCCGAGGATACCGGTAGACAAAGGCTACCGGTAGGCCGAGGCTACCGGTAGGCTGAGGATACCTGTAGGCCGAGGCTATAGGTAGGCCCAGGTTACCGGTATGCCCAATCTACCGGTAGGCCGAGGCTAAAGGAAGGAAGAGGTGACCAGTAGTCCAAGGCTACCACTAGGAGTCTTAAGCTTCACCGAGAAGCTGTGATGTCATTCTAGACCACCCAAGAACACCTCAAACATCATATTTTCAACACTTAATGGAACCCAAAACCCCGGTCCATTACATCAGATACTTCTCAAATTATTCTCATCCCTGAGAGTATAAGAAAAAACCAGAAAGGATAAAAGAGGGGTCCAAACAACCACCCTCTAATGATACTTCTTAGTGGAAAACCCCTGAGTTGTTAGAAAGTTGGAACAGAACCCCCCTACATCCAAGAATACTCCCTCCAAGAGTTATCAACCCCAAACATCCACAACAAGCACAAGGATCACACTGTCCATCACATGAGTCAGGGAGTCCCTTTCTACATGTTAGGATATTATCTGATTTGGGCGGCACTGACTCACCCGCACGGGTTTAACCCGCATCCACATTAATGTGTCCTGATTAAAATTCAGGTTTTCCCTTCATCACACATTCGGACACACACCTAGAACAGGTAACGGATCATCTAATAGCTAATAAAAACAAGAATTTTATATATTAAAGCACAAGGCAAAACATCTCAACAAAACTCAGATCAAAACAACAAAGAAGTCAAAACTGCTCTGGGTAGTAAACGCGTAACTGGGCCTCCCACTCCCAATTTCTCTCCTCGAGGCCCCCATGCCTCCACAACACACGAACCAAGGGGTGGTTCTTCCACGAATCACTTTATCTTTACGATCCTTGATCTTGATCGGTCGTTCTATGAAGGTCACATCGTTTTCGACATCTAACCCTCCCCAATCAATGTCAGGGGAGTCACCGTGTGGATATCTAAGAAGCTAGGAGACGTGAAAGACGTTGTAAACATTATCCAACTGAGGTGGCAATTCCAGTTTATACGCCACCTCACCAACTCATCCCAGCACCTCGAAAGGTTCTATGAACCTAGGAGAGAGCTTACTCCCCTTCCCAAACTTTCGTTGCCCAGGCCGAGGGGAAACCTAGAAGAAGACATGATTTCCAAACTCTAACTCCAAGGTCCACCTCCTATGATCAGCATAAGACTTCTATAGGTCCTGGGCTTCCTTCATCCTCTCACTCACAAGCTAAACCTTCTCAATGGTGCCCTACACCACTTCTGGCACAAGAACAACTGCTTCCCCAATCTTCGTCCTGCAAACGGGTGAACGAAACAGCCTTCTATACAAGTCCTCATACGGTGCCATGCCAATAGTGGAGTGGAAGATATTTTTATATGAAAACTCCAACAGAAGCAAGTTTCGTACGCATGATCCCCCAAAATCCAGAAAACATGCCCGCAACATGTCTTCCAATGTCTGGATAGTCTGTTCTGTCTGCCCATATGTCTGAGGGTGGAAAGCAGTGCTAAGGCATAGCTGGGTGCCAAAGGAATGCAGTAATCCTTTCCATACTCATGAGGTAACCCACATGTATCGATCAGAGACAATAGATCTCGGAATCCCATGCAACCGCACGACCTCATCGACGTACCTCTGGGCTAAGGTACTCACCGGGATCGATTTCTTAATCACCCAGAAGTGATTTGATTTTGTCAACCGATCCACCAATACCTAGATGGCATCATATCCTCCCTGAGCCCTAGGTAGCCCTGTGAAAATGTCCATCGAGATGTCATCCCACTTCCACTCGGGAACATCTAAAGGCTACAAAAACTCTCCTAGAAAATGGTGTTCAACCTTCATTTGCTGACACACTAGGCACATATCCACAAACTCTACCACCGACTGCTTTACCCTGGGCCACCAAAACATTCCCCTCAGGCCTTGGTACATATTTTAGATCCCAAAATGTACTGCTAATGCCGAGCCATGGATCTCACAGAGAAATCCTTTATGCATCATCTCCGGAATAAAAAGCCTTCCATGGAAAAGCATCCGATGCTAACCATCCTCCAACCATCCCTCAGAAGCATTTACCTGATAAACATGACCTCACATCACTTCTACCTCCGAGTCCCCCCACTAAGACTCTTCCACCTGCACCACTAAAGAGGAAACTACATTCATCTTGAAACAGATAGCCTCTTCGACCTTCCACCCTTGCATCCAAATACATGGCCGCTAACTCTTCCATCACTCTCCAAGAATCTGCAGATTCTCAAACTACTTCCTTCTATGATTTCCTGCTCAGGGCATCAGCCACAACATTACCCTTACCGTCAGTATAAGATATATTGAAGTCGTAGTCTTGGAGGAACTCAACCCATATCCGATGCTGCAATTTCAGTTCCCACTGGGAATATACATAATGCAAGCTCTTGTGATCTAAGAAGACCACAAAGTGCTCTCCGATGAGATAATTCCGCCACAACTTCAATGTGTACACCACAGCTGCAAGCTCTAGATCGTGGGTGGAACAGTTACGTTTATGGGGATGTAACTGCCTAGACACACATGATATCACTCCTAGCTGCTGCATCAGCACACATCTCATCCCAAGGCCAGAAGCATCATAGAACACTTCAAACAACACCCCTTCCTCTGGTGAACTGAGTACTGGAGCACTAACCAGCTTCTCCTTTTGGGATCCAAAAGTTGTCTGGCACTGGTCACTCCACACGAAGGCCTGGTCCTTCATAGTCAAACCATTAAATAGAGCTGGAACTCATGAAAAGTCAGGCACAAACCTCTGATAATATCCTGCGAAACCCAGTAAACTACAAACTTCTGCAACATTCTTGGGTGCTGCCCATGAAACGACTGCCACTCCCTTCGACAGGTCTACTGCAATTCCCTTCTGAGACACTACGTATACAAGGAAATGTACTTCTCGCATCAATAACTTTCACATAGATAGTTTCCCATAAAGATGGTGGTGTCGAAGAACTCCCATAACTACCCTAATATTCTCTACATGCTCTTCCTCTGATCTTGAGTAGATAAGGATGTCGTCACTGAACACCACAATGAACTGGTCAAGAAACTCTCGGATGATAGAGTTCATGAGGTTCATGAAAATAGATGGTGCGTTCATAACACCAAATGGCATGACGACGATCTCAAAGTGGCCATATCTCCACCTGAAAGTCATCTTCGAGATATCACCTTCCTTCTCTCTCAACTGGTGGTATCCAAACCACAGATCAATATTAGAGAACCAACCTGATCCCCTCAACTGGTCGAATAGATCTTATATCCTAGAGAGGGGGTAGGGATTCTTGACTGTCACCTAATTCAACCCGCGGTAGTCTATGCACAGCCGTAGACTACCATCTGCTTTCTATAAGAAAAAACTGGAGCACCCCATAGTGACATGCTGGGTCGACAAAGCCTTTCTCCATCAGATCATCAATCTAAATCTGTAACTCCCACAAATCATAAGGTTTCATTCGATAAGGAGAGATCATGATCGAGAGGGAACTAGGCTGTAAGTCTATCCCAAACTCAACGTCACGTCGAGGGGGGTAGAGTCACAACCTCATCGGGAAAGACATCATGGAATTCTCCTACGACCTCTGGGACATCCATCATTCCTATGTCTGCCGACTCCACTAACACCCCGTCTAGCATAGAAAGGAGTGGCTCCACATGTCGACTCCTCACCTGATAACTCCGCTCTGCAACAAAAGCCACATGCCATCCATCCTCGTTCAAGACTTCAATCCTTCTCCGATAGCAGTCGATGATGGCATGCATAGAGAATAACCAGTCGATGCCTAGAATTACATCGTACTGCTTCATCTGCAATGAAAGAATGTCTCCACTAGACTGATGCAGTCCCAACATCAGTCTATATCCTCAGACAATGTATGATACGCTGGTCTAACCCCAACTAGTGTTCTCAACACTAGGGGTACCAAAATTCTCTCGGCATCCAGACCCAGAGCATGGGCTAATTCAGCCGTAACAAAGGAGTGTGAAGATTTAGAATAAAATAAGGTAGAAACAAGAGTGCTGAACAAACTGATCATACCTCGAATGACCTATGGTCCTGCCAGAGTTACCATATTTACGGCGTGCAATTGTCCATGCCCATCTCCTCTGCATCGTTTCTGTCGACAAAATCCACAACCACACCCTGGTCGAGGTCTTTTAGAAGCACCCTGGATTCAGTCTCCTCTCGCAAAGTCATCCCTCGGAGGTCCAGGGGCCTGCTGCTGCTGGAGAGGCCTCACCAGAAATGGATGTTGCTGATGTGGGTGCTGAAACTTCCCACCTCCACCATGTGGAGCTCGAGTCGGACACGGGCTCTAGATGTGCCCGAAAACTCCTCAAGAGAAACACTTTGGTCTTGGCCATGTGGAAGAGTGGCAAGGGCCAGAAGCTCAGAGCTGGATCTATTGGGGCCTACTCCCTGGTTGTCGAAACCTGGAAGGCCCTGTCACTGGTGACCTCCTGCTGACTGCCTTCCCCTTTGATTAACACAGTTGGTTCTCCTCTCATGGCGTTCCTCCCTTCGAGTGCATCCTATCTACTATCTCAGCCTTCTTGTGTACTGCTAGGTATGTGGGAAGGGTGAAGGGAGTGATATCGTCATGAAGAGAAGGACGGAGTGCCTCCTCTAACCGTCTTGCCTAAGACTCCACATCTGGAAAGAGATCTGGGGAAAAGCCTAAGAGATATTTGAACTTGATCCCCACCTCCCTCACTAACATGATTCCCTGCTGAAGGGAGAGAAACTCTTGTCACTTCTCAGCCTTCGTCGTAGAGGATAAGAACTCCTCACGAAATTCCTTCTCAAAACCGGCCCTTGAAACCTCTGCCTCTGTCTTCTCCCCTAGGAAAAGTTTCCACCACTGACATGAAGATCCTCTTAGCTGACTGACGGCCAATGGAACCCAGTACTCCCTCGGTGAACGGATCAAAGAGAATGTGATGGCTAGCCCCTCGAGCCATCCCTCTGCCACTGAGTCAGAAACGCTGCCCTTGTACTTCTCGAGGGTTTTTTGTTGGAAGGAGCATAGAGTCCTCTGCCACAAGTCGTCCTCCTCATCTCGGTCAACCCAATGATGGTCAACTGTCTCGATCTTTTAGGCCTCAACCGCCCGTGTTTCTCGTGGATAACGTCCGGGTTCCATAGCTCCAAGGTAAAAAAAGAATGCATATGCTCGAGAAGCAAGGGAATTTTTTTTGTGTTTATTATTATTAAATGTTTCTCCCCAATATTCCCCAAATCAACTAAAAACACAATCAGTATGATGCATGTACCTTCCCTAGGGTCTCTATCGTGCAATAAATCTAGTCTCACTTGGTTGTTTGATAGGTTCAATGTCCTTGCATTGGATAACAGGGGGCCATAAAATCCCATGTCCTAGCTGGTCCTCCCTAGTCAATTTCAGGAACCAAGATCACCTAACAATGTTGCCCTACCATCCCATGCAATCGTCACTATGCCTAACTCCAGACTCCATCATATCCCTCAAACTCCTCTGATACCATTATGTCATTACCTGCCTTCAGAAAGACGATGGAAGGGGCACCAAAGGTCCCCTCCCTTCCTTCCTCAAGTTGAAGACGAGATAATGACCCCCGAGTCCCACCTCCAGTAGGCCCCGGAGTGGCGACTAGCATCAAGGGTGTAACATTTTCACAATATGGGAGGCATTACCAATTTTTTTATATAACCATGATTGGGAGAAAGAATGAGTCAACACAAAACATGACCATATATAGTAAACTCAAAAGAAAACCAAACTACATTGATGTTTTAATAATAAAACTGAAAAAAGTACAAGAACTCCCAAGTAGAAAACCAACAGGAAAAGAAAAGGATAAGAAGAAAACAACAGCAACAAACAACAACTCCAATGTCCAGACTAGTAAGGTCATCCACGACCTCCGATGTCCTGCAGGTAACCTGAAAGTAAACGTAGGGTGAGCATACAATGTATACTCCATTGGAAAACCTATAGCTCTCGTGTACAAGTGGGGATACGTGCTAAAGTCATGTGAGAAGTATAAGAACCAACATCTATCAAGGAATCTATCCATCCCACCTCACCGGCAATGCTCACCAAATAAAACAAGATGTAAGGTAATAGTAAGAACAAAACATTTGGGTACCCCGTACTACCATTTCCCCATTAGCTAGCTACTCATCCCTAACGGAAAACGTCCGGACTCTACCACGCTCTTCCTGTCCGCACATGCCTGGGCCTCCCAACCATCCATCCATTCCCGCACACACCTGGGCCTCATCCCGAAGACACCTGGGAAAACAAACCTGCCCGAAGAGTCCTGGGATAACAACACACCAATAGAAACCTACCCGGAGAACCTTGGGTGTAAGGCTGCCTCCAACCATCACATCCTAGGGAATAGGGAGCAAGAATGATATTAAGTAGGGGAAACACCATTCCCCATGAGATGGGGTGTCCGACACTAAGTTCTCAACATGGGTGTGGTGTGACTAAACTCAAAACATACAGTTAAACATATATATTCCAACATACAGCCCAACCTATGGCTCATTAATAGATAAAAGAAGGTTCCAAAGCACTACTTCCTCAGAAAACTGGCACACAACAAAACAGTTCCCCGTTTCCCTATTCAAGTTATCATTTCATTACAGTTCAGTATGAGTTATTCCATTAACTACTCGGCAAATGACATGCACAATCACAGATGAAACAAAAATAAATCAGGAAGGAAAACCATTAGGTAATTTAAGCATTCACACCTGGTTCTCTTGTAAATAATAACACCAAAGTGGGATCCGTGGAATCCCTCGAAAAACTGAAACCAAAGAAAAACCCAAAAAACCATTGGTTATCCCCTCATTAATTTATTACCATTTCACCCAGTTCATTATTAACTTTCCACTTTTATTCATTTTCACAACCCAACCTGAAGACCTGCTGCCAAACACCCACACAGCCACGCAACAACTCATTCCATTCCAACCACACCATTCACAGCCCCGCTGTTCACCCATCCCTAACAAAACACATTCCCACTTCACCCATTTCATAACTGAACCATCCCAATGTTCATAATTAATCCTTCTATATTATTTAGTTTAGCTGGGGTGGTCACACAAGGTTTTGGGAATTCATATTCAACAGCCAAGATTAAGTGTTTAACAGATTCATACATGATTCCCATTCACTAGACAATGCATAAAACAGAGCTTATCATAGGTGCGAAAACAAAGTCCCCCAACGGTCGTGATTTTCAGTAGGTCTTAGCCCATTAAATGCATAGAAACATCACAGGGAAAGCATGGGTAAAAACATGTAACAACATTTAAAAGCATCCTCGTCCCCGTTCATTAATTGGTTATTATATTCATTACATAATTGATTAACTACCTCATGGAAAACATAGAACACCCACCCCGCATGATACACAAGGAGGAGAGACAAAGGTAAGATCCCTAATTGATTGATCAAGGATCGACGTTAAGTCCTCACGTGGAAACTAGAAATCAGGAGTAGCAGGAACTCCTTGGAATGCAATCAAGGAAAACATCACTACAGGGGTACGACTCGTTGGGAGGAAGGGTACTCCCAACACAGGGTGATAGAAAAAAAAACTCAGGGAGAAGATAAGAGTTTAGGTTATAAAGGCTGAGATACAACATTCCCGGGACAATTATGATATTCAGAGAAAAAATAGAAACTGCGGAAGAAGCGAGATCGTGGGTTGACCACGCGGCTGGGCCACCCCACACATTCAACAAAAAATGCCCTGCCCTTCGGGGCGGTTAGAACGACGCACACCTCCTTATTCCCTACATGAATTTATGATAATGCGGTTAGATGCGTGAACAAAATTCATGATTTTTCATTTAAGGAGGTTTCCTCAACAGTCATTTAATTAATCGTCATTAATGGGCATTAAAACAGTCTTTAAGGGGTGAAAACATGGTTTAAAACCAATTTTCACAAAAAGGAGGAGGTACTGGAAAACCTGTGGAGCTACCACTACCCCAAGGGCCCCGGTAGGCTGGGGCTACCAGTAGGACAAGACTACTGGTAGGATGAGGCTACCGGTAGATGAAGGCCACCGATAGGCCGAGGCGACCGGTAGGCCAAGGCCACCGGTAGGCCGAGGCGACCGGTAGGCGAGGGCGACGGGTAGGCCGAGGCCACATGTAATCTGAGTCTACCGGTAGGGCGAGGATACTTATAGGAGACATAAGCTTCACTGAGAAGCTGGGAGGGCCTTCCAGACAACCCAGAAAACCTCAAACATCAGATTGTCACCAAGTAATGGACCCCAAAACCCTGGGCCATTACATCACAGAACAAACATCCTTCATGAATCTCATCAATTCAATGAGTAATTACACTTCATCTTAAGTAACTCATTAATCAAAATCATTTACATTAGTTAGGACTCAATATTTCTTTTCGTTATGCTCAAGGTCACATGGAATTTTAGTTTCACAAAGCTCCCCTAGCATCAAAAAATTAGAGTTATTCTAGATCTTCCATTGAGGAATTTTTGCTATGTGAATAGGGGTAGCCATATATTTATAGGCACATCCATTCGTGATGCAGCACCGCCTCTTAGCATATTTCTTGGATCTCTCAAAAACAACATCGTAGTTCTCCTCCTGTCGTGATGCTGCATATAAATTATTTACTCACGATGCTCATTATAATTGTAGTTATTTTCTTCAAAACAAACATGATAATATGATTCTCTAATTATTGTAATCATGGAGTTCACTATCACTATTCATAATTCTCCAATTATTCATCGTTCATGAAGCTCATCGGTATCTCATAGATCACCTTTTGTGATGCTCCGATTGCATGTGGGGATTGAAAATAGACAAAACCAATTCCCCATTTCCAATAAACGAAAACCGTGGTTCTAATAAAATGATGTTTCATTTTTTATTTTGAAATTGATGTTGAATAATTTGAGTTATTTTTCTTGATATAAGGTTAAATATATGTTTTGGGTGAGAATGTATATAATATTAAACGTAAGAATTTATGAAGCAGTAAATTTTTAAATGGTATATTTTTAAATTTATTATCTTGAGTTTTTTCAAATGAAATAAATTTCAAAATGTTATTTTGAAATTTATATATTTTTTATAGGGGTTTTTAGATTAAATTTAATTTTGGAGGTGTTTTAGCATGAGTGTATTTTTATGAACGATTCTAATTTTTAATTAAATATTAATGGTTTTATAAATTTTTAATGGGATCTTTTAAAAATATATAAATAATTATAGTTATATAATAGGGTGTTTCATTTTTAGGAAGTTGTGTTCTAAAAAATATAATTTTTTAAAAGGTGTTTTTTAGTTTATATTTTTTTTTTCATTTTAATGTGTAGATACAAGCAAATTAAAAAAATATATTTGTTAATGTATGCCTCCCTTAAATATCATAATGAAGATAACGCCTCTCTTATCATTATTAGGTGTAGTCTCCCTCATTGTTGGAACCTCCTAAAACAGAAAATAGATGCATGGATCAATGTCTTCATTCATTTTTGACTTATTGGGTTAGTGAATTCTCTCTCTTTTTGGTGGACTGGTATATTATAATTGATAAATTTTCATGATGAGTTTGATTTTCATTGGGGTATTGGTTGTGATGTCTAGTGGGAATTTTCTTGGAATCACATGTGTTTTCCATGGTTGGTATATTGTTGTATTGGGTAGCTTGTTTTAGTATGTATTGAGGGTGTCATAGTTATTCTATTTTGGATTAAAATTTATTTTAGATCAGTGTGTAGGAATTGTATATTTTCTTCATTTTATGATTTTTTTTGTTCTGGATTATTCCATTCATGCATTGGTTCTTTTTCATGGGGTTTAATTTGTTATCCTATACTAGGTACTTTTTGACTACAGCTTCTTGATGGGTTGAGAATGGGTGATATTTGTGTCTTTTTGTAGGTAACAAGAATATATTTTAGCATAAAGGATTTATGAAAACAATTTTCTAACATTATTCAGTTCACTATAGGATTATATCATGATATCAGGGTTTTAATTTACCTACTAAGTACCATGACCCTGGTTTGGTGTCAATATTTTTTCTTGTTTCAAGAATGCTACAATGGCATTATTATTGGATTTAATATGAGATATTTATATGAATATTAGTTATAGTTCATAAAGGTATCAATTTCATTATGTGTAGGTATCCCCTTGAATTTTTTATAATAGATTTATTTGATGGTTCATGGGATATATTAGAGATATTACAACAAGGTCGATGTTTTAATCTTAATATTTGATACATATTTTTTACAAATTTTTTATAATTTCTAAATTATGGGGAGACCTATATTTATTCTCAACTACTTTCAGGACTAACACCATTTGGGTGTATAATTTTTCTTAGAGTCATTATTTTGTTTCATTTATTTAATCATTATGATAGAGATGTTCTCAATGTTTATTTGATTTCTTTTTTGTGTTCTCACTAGATTTTCTCCATCCAACTCACCTTATTCTATGGGTTGTGGTTTTGATATTATCTTAGATTTTTCATTTCATTATAATTAATTTATAGTTAAAAATTTTCATGGTGGGGGTGTTTTACAAACCCTGTGTCACTAATGACATGTTTATTTTTTATTATTTTAACTAAATTTGGAGTAATTTTATTTTTTATAGGTGTTGGTTTTGATTTTTTTCTGTTATTTTTTTGGAACATGATTTGAGTTTCAGGATTTAGAATAATGTTTCTGAATCCCATTAAATTTCCGTTATGCTCCATTATTTTTAGTGAATTTTTAATGTGAATGTTTGTTCTACATTAGTATAATATGGTTTGGATTAACCCTTACAGGAGTTTGTGGATATGGAGTTGCATAAAATTTTATTGGAGTTGGACGGCATTTGGTTGGTGGATGTTCAAATGTCACAGTGTAGCTAGATCTTAGAAATATGGTTTACATTAAATGTGGATGTAGTGTGGTTGGTTCCAAGTGTCGAAAACTAAGTATCCAAACACCGTAGGGTTTCTAGGGGTTTAATTTTATTTACTTTTCCTTTCATGGGATTTATGATGGGAGTTATCCTTTCTCCCTTCTCTTGGTTAGGACAAGGATAAGTGATTATGATGTAGCTCCTTATTTCTTTACTGTTTTATTTCTTATACCTCATACATTATTTTCATGAATACTTATCCATGATAGTAACCTTTTTATTATAGGTTTTTGAGTTCTATCTTTTTCTCTTCCACCACATTAGATTTCCCTCTACCATGAGACCGCTATGGGATTATGGGTTCGGTACAAGGGATTATAATTGTTTATTCATGACTTTTTTTTACTATTATTATGTAAATGTTAGTGATTTTTGGAGTGTTAACCTTCATAGTCAATGACTTTTATCTAGATTATAGTTGAATGAATATAGGTTATTTGTATAATTTTACAAAATTTAATAGGATTTTATTCCTATGGTTTTTAAATTTCCTATTTGATTAATTTTTTTTACGTATAGTAATTAATAAGACTTAATAAATGTTTCAATTGATTAATCAAAATTTTTAAATCTTTTAGTCTTTATTTCATGTGGTGTAATAAATTCCATGTATTAAAAAAATTAAATATATATATATATATTAACAAAATATATTATATAAATTATTTTATCACCATTCTGGTCATGAAATAATCAATAGGTAGTGTTTGAACTCTTGGTAATTTTAAAATTTAATAGTGAGTTGTTTTCAAAATTTACTCTTAAATGAATTTTAATTAAAAAATAATGACATTTAAAAATTTATTTCAAAAGTGTAATTTAAAATAATGGGTTCAAATGGATTTCTAAACCAAAAATAAATTTCATGGAATCTATAGTTCTATTGAAATAAGGATCCTTGAAACATTTGAATGTTATTTAAATAGTTTGTTTAATATGAGAGATAACCTCTTTAACCGCTTGATGAATTGTGTCCCCCAAGGAGGATATTTATTATTGAAGTGATAAGATGACATATCAATGGTGATGTTTCTTATGAGTGTGTAGGTGAAAAGATGAGATTTACTAATTTTTATATATTGATGTATGTAATTACTCACCTTCTATGACATAATTAATGTGCATAGAGATCCTAGATGTTATAGTCAGGGATGAGATATGTTTACAACCTTGTCCTTTTTAGATTGATGAGATCCACTATGGTATGGAATGGCTATAAGGGAGTTCCACCGAGGAGTCATGTTAAGGGAATAATTTTCTTATAGAAGTAGGTATTAAATTACAGGAAATTACATGTTTATGAACTGAGAAGGTCTTGGGTCACTACCTGGTATGTTTATAAATTACCCATGTTAACTTTATATTACTAGATAGGAAAATCCTTTCTCAATGTTAACTAGTTTTATTGGAACTTGGGGAATCGTATTTTGTTTTCTTCCATACTCATGGCATGCCTTGGTTTTTTATCATTTATTTATTTATAGTCTTTTAATTTTAATGTTCTTTTAAAGATCTATAATATGATATTTTTAAATAGACTTTTGAAAATGGTTTTAGAATATTGTTTTAATTCCAAAGGTTGGTGAATTTCATGAAAATTTATTTAAGTGATTAATTTTATATAAGAAAGAAGGTGTGTTTTTGGTGTAAACTAGTGGTTGAGTGTGATCTTGAATAAATATATATCTGTGTGTGTGTGGAATAAAGACATATGTTTTATTTTATTTCATCATTATGTGAAATGACTTTTTATTTATAAATAATTTCACAAAATCTATGGTGCTTACCTTTTGAGATTAGTTTCACTCACACCCTCAATAAAAAATTATATGTTTCAAGCAATTATGCCATTATTCCTCTTACATGGATTTAGACTTTAAAATTTTTGATTTATAATATGTGAATGATTTTCAAATTTGGATGATGATATTAACCAAGGGTCACATGGGGATTATGGAATCTATTGGTTTGGGGATGCATTTTTTATTCTTTTTTTGGATGTATAGGTATTAGTATATGGAATGAAATCTTATTGAAAATATATATTATTTTTTATTTTTTTATTTTTGATTCTTATTATATATTAACCTTTTTGTTTATAACTTTCATCATTTTTCTTTCACTACACACTACACACTATGATTTTATGTTCTTTTTTTTATTTATTTATTTACACTTTATGTGAAATCATTACCGATGACTATTTTTTGAGACCTTGTCCCAAGTTACTAGACTATGGTGATATATAACTTTCCTTGGTTGTATCACATCCATTCTTGGGTTTTTTTATTTATTTACATCATGGGTGGGTTTATAATAACATGGGTAACATCTATTATGTATTAGGGGTAAACTATTTATAAGTTAAATTATTTTATTCGGTCAAGAAAATAAATACTTGTTGTGAATTGTATAACAATTAAGTGAGTCAAATGTTTTAAGAAAATAGTATAGTTTGATTTAAGGTTTTTAATAAAGTAAAAATCAATTATTAAAAATAAATCATTTAAATAATGAATTTATTTTTAGATAGGGAAAAAAATATTTAAGAAAATGTTTGATTTTTAATCCTCTAATACTTAAGAAAATACCTATTTAAATAATCATTAAACACTATCATTAAAATATATTCATTATAATGTTTAATAAAATTTATATTTCCCAAAAGTGATGTGATTTTATTACAACAAGATATGGGTTTCAAATAAAACTAACCAATATAATTTACTTTTTAAATTAAAAAAAATGGTGTTTATAATTAATTTTTTTTATTTATAAAATACTCTAGTAATAAACAATCAAACATGTATAAGATCCCCCATTTAATTCCACATAAATAATAAAATTATCACCTAAAAAACATTGAAACTCTTAGCTAACATTATGTTTGATCATTGGCTTATATCTAAATTAGATTATCAAGGGATAAAATTATCTCAGTTCGTGTTTTTTAGAAAATATTTATGGATATTTCTTGTTTGAAAAACACATTCATGCAACATGGAAATTAATTTTTACGGTTTTATCTTATATTTGAAAACATATCAATAGATCATTTTTCCTCACACAAAAAAATGATGAGTTTCATTATAAGAATTCATGCATATATAACAATATATATAGAGTTTGAAGTTTCAAACAAGAATAAATAATATACGATAAAATTTAATTCCTTAAACCACTTATGAAATAATAGATTATCAACCTTAGAGTAGTAATCTAGAATAAAAAATAAAGGCATATCATACAATGTTTTATGACATGTTCTTAAAGAAACATAAGTTCAAATCCACCCAAAACTGGATATATTAAAAACAAGAATTCAATGTGATTTAATTAATTATATGAAAAAATTGAAAAATATCTTTAATAGGTCTAAAAATAATTAATTGTTCTTGATTATTAACTTTTAAAAAAATTATAGGAATTTTCTAGGTGAATCTTTTAAATTCACACAAAGGGTTGAGATCTCCAACCATAAATTTTAGTGTGTGCTTTTTTCAAATCAAAAACAATATAGAGAAGAACCATATAATCATTAAAGGAAAATAAATAATAAAACATTAACCATTCACTAACCACTATAAGTGAATAAGTATAATCATAAAATAAATACATATAGGATATATCTTAATTTATAACAAAACCCAAAACATATATAAAACTCAGTTAAAATAATCTAGTTTACCCATAATTTTACCCTAATCTCTTCAAATCCAAGAAAAATCTATATAAAAATCACTTTTGAAAAATATAGTGATCCGTATAATGTAAACACCCCACTATCTATCCCTTTTAAAAAATAGAATCTCAAAGTCAATATGAGATTTCACCATGACTAAGGGAAATATTAAATCATAATCCCCAACCAATGAATGAGAATCTAGGAGGAAATAATATAATATGACTAAATGGAAGAGGATAGTAGTTTTACATGTATTATATGGATACTACCCTTCAATAAACCTATATTCAACAGGTAATTTTAGAATAAGTATGACAATGAGAGGCTTAATTTGAGGGGATCATGGTAGCAGAAATGGTTTGGCTTATAAATTAAGAATAAGAGCTTAAAATGATTTGAAATAAAAAAGACTAAAATTCCCATCATAATAAAAAAACTAGATCCATCACTTGTGGGTACCCATAATAGAGATAATGAATACCCCATGGTCCTTCCATAAACTCTACCATTATACCCAGTACTATATGGTAACTAATAATTTACACTGGGTACCTAGGGACCTCTATATAAAAACATTGCAGGTGGAATTGTTTTTATAGGATAAAACTCTCAAATACATACAAAGACCTTAGAAAAGGGCAAAAACATGTATAATTTCTTGTTGAAATCATAAAAATCAAAACATAATTCCAAAATTTCAAACTACTACTGAAATAGGACTGAAAATTTAAAAATACCTCCCCCTTCCATCACAAAAACACCTCCAAATTGACTAAATGTAAAGTGATCAGGACCTCTGTAATATCATTTATAAACCACGATCCATGTTTTAAGGAAATAAAATAATGTTAATTTGAAAAAATGTGTATAAATAACATTTCGAGAGTTAACAATAATTTGTTTTAGTGTATATGTTCTATCCATCCATTCAATGGGTGAAGTATGAAAAACAAGACATAAAATGTTAATTATTACATAAAACACACCCAAAATCATGGATTATATTTATATAAGATTATTAAATTAAAAAAAAACCTTAAAAACTCTTAATAATAGTTAAAAAAATTTATTTCATTCATTAATAATATTCAAACAGATTTATAATGCTTATACGAATACACAATATCTATAGCTCAATATTTGATAACAAATATCTAAACTAATAATTTATATACAATAAAATTTTCCTTAAGTTTAAAATTGGGGTGGGGACATAATGATTATTAATGGGGTAAAAAAGATAATAATTATAATATTAGATGTTAACATTAATTACGTCAAAAAGTGGAATTATATTCTTAACAATATAACCACAAGATATCTTCAATTCATATATTATCATAGTTAAAAATATATTACTATATAGAATCAATAGGATAACGCTATTTTTTTTGGATTTTGTGTGTATATAGACAATGATTCTTTTATGAATTATTACCATAGTGGGAAATACTACCCAATTAATATCTATATATTTTCTCCATATAATAATTTTTTATCTAATGCATAAGTGTTCTATATTACATTAGGATCACATGTCAATATATTTAATATAAAATAACAATGAAATGGATAAACTTAATCTAATAATTCTTCAAAAATATATATTCATAAAAATCATTTAACCTAACTAAATATAATGAATCCAATGATTCAATTATTTCAAAATTCACGGAAATATGAAAGATAACATAGTGTTTAAATCGATAATGTTTTGTAAATAAATAATAATATGGGTAAAAATATTCATAAATAACATTAAGGTGATATTAAAATTTTTTATTAGGATAAATAATATCAAATAGTGTAAGAAATTATATAAAATGATTATAAAATCCATTACGTCTTTCATAATGAATTATGGAAGAGTCCATTAAAATATGGATTGTAAATAAGATTAATGTCCATATGTGGAATATAAAGAAATGGGTATACGATATTAAATGGAAAATATATATAGTAAATTTTAAATAAGATATAAAAATTAGAGAATAAAATTAATAACTCTTGAAAAAACTAGTTTAAATTTTCAAAACAATGTAATAATCCATATGGTAAGAATCCATAAATGGAGAATAATATAAATAAATAAAATTACATGGGTGATAAGTTGGAAATATCAATCATTTATGGTGTTATTTTTAATAAAATTTAGAGTAATCATAAATTTTATTACACAAACGTTTCATATTATTAATAATTTTAGTTAATGATACATTTTAATTGAATTTATATAATCCTGAAAACTCCATATCATGGTTTTCATATTGTGGACATGAATCAATATATTACGAGAATATTCATAAAAATAATGGATAAATGCATGTAATGGTTTATTGAAGGAGTCATTAATTTGATGAATCATGGGGGGAGGCAATGCCTTGTTGAACGGATTAAGATATTATATACAGGTTCCTTGACATAAAGGTAGATATAACCATGATCATTTTATATGTTGTATGTCATTTTTATGGAAATTTGTTTGAAATGGTGAGTGAAAACATAATAATTATGGGATAATATATATATAGTGACATTGAAAAATTATAATATTACTATAATAATTTAAAAACTGAATTTTGATGGTAAAATTGATAAAAAAATTGAATATCATAATATATGTAGACTCTATAAGGATAATGGAAGGTCATTTCATGATTATTGGGGAGATTAAAGAATGAGTTAAAAACCCTCACACTTATGAAGATAACTATGTCGTGGTTTTTATATTTTTCTAAAAAATTAAAAATCATTGATTGAGTCATAGATAGAAACATTCCCTGAATATAAAATATATTATCTTTTCATAAGAAACTAAACATGTATTTTATCTTGATAACTTACTCGTTCTATAAAAACACATGATTCAGAACATAAATAATATTATCAATTTTGTATAATCAACCAAAGGATGATTTTGAAACATTAATTGGATACTTCTTCTATAGTAGATATGTTTTTAATTTTTTATATTTTCTTGATAAATGATAGAGCTTTATAATGATAGTTGAGTTTTATTTGGTTTTAATGAATGTTTTATTGTTTTAGTTAGTTTCCTTGATATATAATGTTAATTATTAGTTTTATGAATTCACAAATTTATTATAAAAAAGTATTTGTTTCTCATTCATGATCATATTTTCATAATGAGAGAATTAAAATTCAATGTATTAAACAGGTAGTTTAAGTTTATTCTTAAAAATGATGTATTCCCATGGTATCTATTTTTAAATATGGCATTGAGTTACACAACTATTTATATGATTAATGTATTGTGTCAAGGGAAATATTTATTTTAATTATCCAATATCAAAATACTGTAAAAATAGTTTTGTTAGATTACCCTTACAAAATATGTAATTATTTATTAAAATTAATATATTAATATTAATTCATGATAGAGAACATTTTAATTACAAACAAAATTTTATTTCGAATTTGTATTTATTTAGCTAATAATAAAAAAAACATTAAAACAGAATTATTTTTAATATTTAGTTAATATTGTAATATAAGGATCATATATTTCTATGGGATTGATTATAAAAGAAATAATGTTATACATGATTTTTTGGGAATATAATGGATATAAATATAATTTTACAAACTTTTTTCACCCTTAAACAATAATAACACCCCTATAAATAACATTTTTTTATGCATAAGTGTGAACAAAGAAGAATATTTATGTCACTAAATCATGAAAATAAATTTTATAATAAATTTTTCATTATTCTCAGTTAGATTTGACATATTTTTTTATTGTATTCATGATTCAAAAAATATTTTTTGATCTTTTTGATGCAAAATACAATGACATGGAAAAACTTTATTTAATTGGGTAGGTAAATCATTAAATAAAACCATTGGGATAAAATATGTTTTAAGTAAACCTTTAATTATTAAACATGGATATACTATAATATAATTATGACGATAAGGGAGTCATGAAATCAGGAAACCATAGGAAAAAACAGTAATATAATATAAATTAGCTTTTAATGTAGTGGTAAGCCTATGTTATCTCATGAATTTAGTTCTTTTGAAGAAAATAGAGATAAATAAAAAAATAATTAAAATTGTAATTAATTAATTCAGGTTCTTTAGGATATACCATTAAGATATTAATTCACAATTTCAATTTTTCATGAAATTTATGGCAATTTTGGGCTCAGTGGTAAATCCAATAATGTGAAATTGTTTTAAATATTAATTAATTCATAGATATGATGAATATATTCAATACTTTCCACTACATTCCATCAATAAATGGTATTATATGGACAGATATTTTTACACAATTATTTCCTCCTTCAAAATATAAATAGTTGTGTCAATATTTTGGATTTTAACTAATATGATATGGATTCAATTTGAGAATCAATTTTTTGTGCTTAAATAATTTTAATGAAAATGGGCCCACATGGTTGGGATATGTGAATATTAGGTAAAGGCCATGACCCTAGTAGCCTGAAGTCAGTGCCATACATTATTACATTGGTACTATGAACAAGTTATCACATCCCAAAGGATGGAATGCATTATTATATTTAGAGAACATGATATAAAAACACTTAACATTACAACATGAAATTGAATAAAATATAAAAATCCATATAAAAATTCCCTATTATTCTAGATTATCCCAGTATGGAAATCATAATATACATCATGGAATCATGGGGAAAATAAAAAAAAGAAAAGGGCGAGTTCAAATTATCTCTAAGTGTAAGCATACAACGTAAGTAATCAGAAATAAACATAAACAATAAGTAATGGTGAATAACTAAAAACAAATTCCAATAAAAAAATCATTACTATAATATAGAAGAAATAAAATCTAATCAATTAATAGCATATAAATAATCAAATGAGAGTGAAACTGAACCATGGATATTACAGTATTAGAATAATCACATTAATTAACAATGACTAATCTCATAATGAGTCTCATCATAATGAGGGACATAAAAAAATATTCCATCAAGGAATCCCTAATATTTTTTCATAATTGTGTAATGCCTTGACTAACACTCGATATAGTTTTTCTCATGAGACTAACTGATTCATCTAAGGGATCTAGTGGGCCTCTCTTAACACGTAATACGTCCAATACATTTCTCATATGAATTGGTGGAATCATAATGACCATATAAATTCATATTAGAACTTGAATGTAAAATGTAAATAATTTCCCCAATTTTTAAACATAATCATAAACTATCCAAAGAAATATAGAGAATAAAATCTAAATATTACATCCACATTCAAAATTATCATTAACCATTCAATAAAATATTACATATGGAATAATAAGATATCAACCTCCATTAATTATAAATTCATCTTAGGGTGTTGACATAGATGAAAACACACTAACAAAACCATTGATAATTTCTTGAGAGAAATACCCTTTTTTACTTTTAAATAATTTATTTTAAATGTCATATTATTACAAGAGAAAATAAATTCTAGTAAAAGTTCCTTGCATAGTTTTAAAGGGTTCCAAAAAAATATTATGGCATTATGAAATCATGAAAATCATCTCATTTCGTAAAAGTAAAAAAAATCATTTTGAATTTTGGAAAAATGACATTTAAAAGAGTTTTTTTAAAGAACGTTTGAGTGTTAACCGAATGAATAAATAATATGTGTTAGCTATCAATCCACATAAAAAATTGAAATAAAAAACAACATTAAAAATTCATTTTAAAAATAATCATATCATGATATAATCAATGGAGTAGACGTTTAAAAGAAATAATTCAAATTGGGTTATAGATTCCTATATCACTTTGTAAAGAGTCAAAACGTATTCCCCATTAAATTAATGATCATCAAATAAATCATTTAATATCATTAATATAACGTGATATATAATATGATATATCAAATTTATGTATAAACAAACCTACACAAGAAATAAGTTGTGAGTAAGGCATATCTCACCGAAACAAAATTGAGATGAGAAAACCATTACGTTAGGTCCAAAAACATTCCATAGTTATAATTAATGTCAGGTAAAATCAATTTTTATCATTAATTAATTAACTAATAACCCATTACAAATATATTTTATTTATTATAATTTTACAATGTTAATTTATGGATATATTTATGAGTTATAATGTTTCATTCTGTTTCTCCGGGAGGGGACATTGCAAGGTATTATGGTTGCTTCCCTTGAGTATAAATATAGGGGTACATGTCAAATTGGAAAAATATCTCCCAAAGTGATATTATTTAGTATTACATAAATTCCAGAATTATAATTAGTTTCACGTAAAATTTGGTTATATAGTATGAGGATGATTCCATAAACCATATTTTGATGAAAATTTATAATGTTTTTTTTTTCAATTTAAAAGACCATCATGAACATGTGCAATTTTATTTGATATGATGTTAATATATTTGCTCCAGAACATTTTATAACTTATAATATGTATATTAAAATCATATTTAACCATAATAATGGTTTTTTCACCTTAATTGGATGATGTGTAAGAAAATTAAATGTTGGCATCCCTGAGGAGGTGACTCGAGAGATCATGGATTATGTTTTCATTTTTTTAAAAATAATTAGAAGAGAAAATACATCATAATGTATATTCTGTTTTCATAATAGCATTATATTATATATATGATACTTCAGTTATCATGATTTTTAGGATAGTGGAGGTGTGGAAGGGATAATAAAACAAAATAAATTATAAGTGAAAGAAGATGGAATTTACTTATTGGATATCTTCTCCTTGGGAACCTCAATAAGACACAGGGATATTCTATTTTGGTAATAAGAGATGGTCTTGGAAATGGGGAAGAGTATTGGTGGAGAAATGGGGTTGAATATATTCATGATAAAAATCATATATTGTGTGAGTATAAGATGTGGTGATGGGAGGAATTTATAGGGGATGAGAGGGGAGTTTGGAATATTTTATTCATTTGATTATTATTATTCTCAATAATATCAATAGTGTTTATTATTTTGACTAATTATATTAACTAATTCATGTGATTATAAAAAAATGGTTTTTTACACCATCCATGTAACATCCATGTATAAAAAAACCGTGTATTCGTCTTATAATTTTATAAACAATAAATTATTTTATTTCATTGTTCATAAATAAATAAATGTTTTTAAAAAAACCATAAAATCATATTTACAATTATTTTATGTGTAGACTTGAAATATGGGACCCATTTTATGAAATTAATGTTCTAAATATTTTGAATTTAAATTTTTAATTAAATAATCATTTATTAAAAAATAACCATTTTAATATTATATATAATTTTTGGACACTTTTAAAAATTAATTATGGCCAAATAAAATTATCTTATTATTACAATGAAACAATATGTTAATTTATGACTCGATTTTATGATAATAAAATTTCATTTAAATTCTTCTATTAATTATTAAATTGTTAAAAACATTTATGTTCCACAAAAATAGTAACACTTTATTTATAATTTTTAATACATTGGTTTAATTATTCCATGATATAAATATATCATTTTTTGTTTATGATATAGTTAAATTTTATTTAAAACATCATAGGATATTTTATTTTTATAATTTCCATATTTTTACTCCTGACAATAAAATTACTATTTCTTCAATCATGTTAATATTAAATAGTATATCTTGGTTTTAAACTCAGTGTACCATGAAACCTAGGCTATCGAATATATAAAATTTAAAAGATATGCACGATTAGAATCTTGTTTTTTTAAAAGTGATATACCATTAGGTTCTAGTGTCTAGAATCTATATAGTATCTTCATAGTAAGATGAATTATGATCTAATTCTATTTACATTTATGTCAAAAAATACATTGGGTCTCACATGTACATCCTTAAAAAATAGGTGTGGAACACATCATTATCTTTTGAGGGACACGATCGAATTTTCATCTCTAATCTAGAACTCCAATAATTTCAATAGATTTAAAAGTGAAAATGTACTAGGGCATAGATTTCCGCTTTTGAAATATTATAACACCCTTCCATGTAGACACCATTATGAAAATGTTATCTACAACATGAAACTTCAAATATTTCCCATAGTTATCAGCATTGATCGTTTTCCTACATTGAGTTTCTTTGATATATATTTGAATAGACAGTACCATTTTTGTGGTTTCCTCCAAAATATTTAAGCCAACAATATTCCTTTCACAATATTTATACCAACAAGTTATTTTAAATCATCTCTATCCATATAATTCTTTATATTGTGTCATTTGAATACTTGAATGAAAACTATTGTTACAAGAACATCCTACCAAAGGTAAATACTAATAATAAATACCTTTAAATTCAAGTGATAATGATATCAACATGTCTTATAATGTTTATATATCCCTTTCAAACTATCAATTAGTTTAATGGTGATATGAAGTACTCAAATGATGATTAGTGTCCAAATCATTTTTATGAATCATCTATTATTTTAATGTAAAATGGGGATCACAATCAGACACCATCGATAGAGGTGCACCATTTGGTCTTAAAACATCATTAACATAATGTCTTGTAACGGGTTCTAGTGGAAATTCCCCCCGTAGATCAAGAAAATGTGTACATTTGATAATTCAATCAATAATTACCCATATTTCATTATTATTTATTGGGATCTTTGTTAATCTAGTGAAAAATCCATAGTAATGTCATATGATATCCATGTATGATTAGGTAATGGTATCTTGAGTCCTCTAGGATATTTTCATTTTTACATCACTTATTGAAAAAATAAATATCTTGATACATAATAAAAATTTTCATGAATAACATTATCATGAAAAAAATGTTCCTTCAAATACTTATATATAATAGTGCTACCATGGTTTATTGAAAACTCGAGCTATATGAAACCTCTAACTATTCCCTTTTTGGATCAAGTATAGATGGGAAACAATGAATCATCCAAAATATCAAATTTCCATCTTCATTTATGAATTCTACAAATTTTACATCATTCAGAGCCTTAATATTCTATTAAAAATTGTTTTTGTCGTACTAAGACTTTGTATCCTTTCCAATTAAGATGGTTTGAAAACCATTTTAATAATTTTGGATGTTTCACCTTCCTTGAATGTTATCATATCCATCCATACAAGATCTATGTACACATGATCATTATAAATCCTGATTTTCCTCAAGAATCCACAATCCATCCTAATAAATTCAACTGCTACCTTATTTTCATTCCTTGGTCAGTATTGTGTGGAATAAATATATTCCATGAGTATCTCAATCCATCCCCTTTTCCCAATGTAGAGCTTTATATAATATAAGATATATTTAAAACTCATTTGAGGTGTATATATCTCAAATATATTACCATAGATATAGTGTCTCCAAATTATTATAGGAAATATTACAACTTCTAACACAAGGTCATGATTCAGATGGTCCTTTTCATGAGTCTATAACTTCCTTGTTGCATGGCCAACAAATTTTCAATTCAATGTTAGGAAAAAACTAATTTCTTATATGCATCACAATTAATCACAAATACACCATTTCTTAATGATAGAGTTGACATTATATCATTCATTGATATCCCCTTAAATTCCACAAAAACTTGTTCATAATAATTTTCCAAATTAACACAACCCATTTAAGAGTAATATTGGCTAACCTTTTAGTTAGTGGGATGAATTATGAATTAAATTACAATATTAACCATGTCAATAAATGAATATGTATACCTAAACTATTTTTAATGCTATAGGCAATTCCAGTAATACCTCTTTCTTCACAGGATCAACTGATATTCCATCGTTGGAGACAAAAATGCTGAGAAAATATATTGTTTGAAGCTATAATTCACAAATCCTAATAATGTCATATGACAGTTTTATTTTAAAAGTCTCCATAAAAATACACAAGTGGTTCTCATGGTCCTCGTATCTTTTTTTGTACACAAATATATCATCAATAAATACCATGAATAAATTATCAACATATTCCATCAATAATCTATTTATTATATTCCTAAAAAATAGGGTGCATTAGTCATACAAAATAGAAGTAATATTAAAGAGTAATTTCCATACGTTGTTTAAAATGATGTTTTTGGAATATATTTCTTATTGACATGCAATTTATGACATCCAGAACAAAGATAAATATTTGAAAATTTTTTAGTTCCCTGAATTAGGTAAAATAATTCATCAATCTGAGGCAGTGGATACTTATTCATTACCATAATAGCATTGATCTCAAAATATTCAACCCAAAACCTCAAAGATCGATATTTTTTCATGGTGAAAAAAAGTATGATCTCTCGATGTGTAAAATTAGGTTATGTAAACCCTTATTAATTAATTACTTATAAAGTTTATTTAACTCTATTAACTCCACCCTGGCCATTCTAAAGGGACTATTTGATACATGGTTTTTATTAGGGATTAAATAATAGAATACTCAACTTATCACATAGGATTATGTCCAAGTAATTCAGTTGGATATACATCAATATATTTTAGTACAATATTAACATCCTATATTATAAGATAACCTTTTTCAAAAGTTGTATTTATCTTCTCTTCTTCTCCAAGAATATCATTTATATGATCTAGTTTAGTTGGATCTAAATATGACTCATATGATAAATTCTCCCACATAAAGGTAACAAATTCCATATTTTCCTAACGAGTCATAATTTACATCTCTTACAATTAATTTTTTCTTTATATTTTGAAATACATTCCATAAAATGGATTATATCAAAATGAACCATAGGAATGCTAATAAAATAAAGAATTAGAGAAATTTTGTTATTTATAATAGAAACTTCTCAACATAACTTTGTTACAATAAATTTTATATTATGGTTTTTGACTGAAAACTCATTTCTTAATGTGGATTTGAAATATCAAATGTTTTAAGAAAATTGTAAATATAAAAAATAATATGACTTTTTAAAATAAAATTGTGATTGTGATAAATTTTAAGAGATGATTGAACAATCTTCTACCACATCATTAGGAACTTAATCCTTATTTATTGTGACTTAATAATCATGTACGTGTAACCTTGAAATTTTATAGGTAATTTTCCCATAACATCAACATCATTCTTGTGCATATCATCCCGTATACTTATAGATGAAGCATTTGACATTTATGCCTTTATTCTTACATTTCTAATCATGGGCATGGTATAATTTTCCCCGCACTTATAAACAACTACCATTCCCAACAGGTAATTTCCATGATGTTTATTTCAACATTAAATTCAAGATATATATTATATTATTCATTTCCCCCCTTTTACCTTATTTCTGTTTCGTGATTATTTTCATCCCTCTTCTTATCATGCTTCCCATAGGAGACATATAGCTTGGAAAATTCATTCTTTTTCTTGATGGAACATGATAATATATCCTCATATGTTTTGAATTTTTAGAGGACTAGATCCCTTCATTGAATTGTTCTATAATCATCATGTAAATAGTCAGTATTTATCCATCGATTACATATATAGTCTGATACATTCCTTTCTAAAAATGTAAATTTGGATTTATACATAGAAACATTTTAATCATCTTTCTCTCTCAATCTCATGAAATTTCTCTCCTTATATACTCACTATTCACAAGGGAAATATTTTTTCAATGTAATTTCCTTAAAATCTGTCCATATTGAATTAGAAATTTATTCCTCCTTTTTGTGTTTATAATAAATGACCAATACTAATCAACATATCCATAGAGACAATAAAATTATATGAAAAACTTCCCCTTGTTGTTAATTCACATAGAGGAAAATATCTTTTCAATGAAACATATTCATTGCATAGAAAAAAAATGAGATTGTAGTATTATTGAATGATGTAGATTGTGGTCAAATGAATTTTTCTAACATTGTTACATGAAATTATGGATAGGGATACTCAATGCGTGTAAGGATATTTCTCATAACCTAAGTTGGATGTCCTAGTATAGTTATAAATTGTACATCTCCAATTTTTTCTTCAGATCAAACATCCATATATTTTATAAGAAGTTAATATCTATATGGAACATGTTTATTTATATAGTTTCAATTCCATCCAGTAGTTTTAATTTTTAATCAATTGAATAAACTGTATTAGATCATGAAATTTTAAAACTAGTGAAATAATTAAAGTATAACAAATCTCAAGCTAATATGATTGTTTACATTGGGAATATTCTCAAAGCTAGTTTTAGGGTTATAATTCAATAATAAATGTTATCCTAAACCTATTTTTTAATGTCTTTTTATAAAAAATATCTGATACCGATGGTAAAGACCCTAACCCTAGTAGCTCGGAGTCGGTTTCTTAATCTATTACATTGGTCCTATAAAAAAGCTTTCTTGTCCCGAAAGACTGAATATTTTATAAGCATTGTAAAACTAAATGAAAATTTAATTTTTAAATTAAAACATAAAATGGAATATGACATAAAAAATCCATTTGAAACATCCCAATTCTTCTAAATGATCCCTACATGTCAATCATATTATAAATCTGGGAATCCTAGGGAAAATTGAACAAAATTAAAGTGTGGGTAACAAATTCTTGGTTTGGGAAATAATATATTAGAAGCAACTATATATTAAAATAAGAAATAAGGAATATTTAATAACAAATAATTCTTGACATTAAAAAAACATGAGCATAGTAAGGAAAGAATAAAATATAATTAATTAATTCTATATAAAAAAATAACATGATTAGAAACATTAACATGGATTTTCTACATGTTTAATAATCACATGGATTATCATAAACTAATCTCATAATGATGGAATGTATAAAAAGGTAAATCAGAATCATACCATCAAGGCCTTGACCGAGATGTCTCCATAAATGAGTAAGGCCTTGGACAAAACCCTATCTAGTTTGCCTCATGAGACCTACTGAGGCATCAAGGGGATATAGAGGATTCTATTCAATACTTACTAATTATAATGAATTATTAATATAAAATGGGTGAAACATAATAACCATATACATTCATATTTATACAAGAATATGATATTTATATAATTCTCCCAATCAATAAACATAATCACATTCTATCTAAAGAAATATGGAGAATGGTATAAAAATAGTACACCCCCAATGAAAATGATCACAAAGAAATCAATTAATTATTTTAGATGGCATAATAATAGATAAATCTCAATTGTGTATAATATTAAACAGAGTTTTTTTGTATATATTAAAATACTCTAACAAAATCATTGAGAATTGTTTTATAGAAAAAACCATTTAACATTAAAATTATTTCTTTTACAATCCATGCAATTATAAAAGAAAATATATTACATGAAAATAACACTATATGAATAAAATGGATTCTTTAAAATTATATGGTGTTATGAAATCATGAAAATGCACTCATTTCTTATATGTAAAAATACATTTCATTTGAATTTTGGATAAAGAACAATTGAATTATATTTTTTTTAAAAGAATAATTGATAACCAAATAAATCCATTATGGGTATTAGCTATAAATCCACATAAATAAAGTGAAAATAAAACATAACATAATAGAAATTAATTTTTAAATAATCATATCATGAAATAATAAATGATATAGATTTTTTACCCAATTAATGAAAATTGGGTTAAATATTCCTTTACCACAATGTAAACGGTTGAACCATATGCCCCATAAAGTTAATGATCATCAACTGAAACATTTAATATAATTAATATAAACAAATTCATGATAATACATATCAATGGGTAGTGTAAATACACCAAAATAAAAAAATAAGTGTCTAGTAAGGAAAATCTTGCTGGAATAAAATTGAGATGAGAAAACCATAACATTATGTCTGAAAGGATTATGTACACGTACCTAATGTCTTAGATAATACAATTAGACTCATTAATTACATAATATTGATCATTTTAAACATATAATTTTATTAATTATAAAATTATTGTATTCATTATTGTTTGTTTTGATGTGTTATATTATTTAACTTCATTGTTCTAGGAGCATTCATTTCATGGTATTATTGTCAGTTACATCAAGAATAAATATGGCAGTTCATGTAAAATGGGAATTAATATTCCAAAAATAAAATTATTAAGCTTTAATGAATCTATATCAGTATAAATTGTATCATGTACAATTTTTTATATGCTATTAGAATGATTCATTAGATAAAAAATTGATGAAAATATCTTACTTTATTTTTGAGGGTTTTACAACGATGATGAACTTATGACATTTTATTTAATATTAGGTTTGTATACCGGATATAGGAAATTTTATAACATAAAATATTTTTATTGAAATATTATTAAACCATATAATTTTTGTACGACCAAATCTTATGGGGTTAATGAAATTTTAAAACTCATCGCCCATGAAGGTTGTCAATCGACACATAACAGATGATGTTATCATTTAAGAAAAATATTAAAGAAATAAAAGAAATTGTGATGGATATTACATCAACAAAATAATATTAAAATATATTAATGATAATGTAGTTATCATGTTGATTTGGAATGGGGGTGAGTATAGGAAAATAAAAGAAACTAAATTAAAAGGGAATGGATAATTTTTCATGATATCGTCTCCTTGGGAACATCCTTAAGACACAAGTATTTGGTATTTTGGTAACAAAAATTATCATAGATCTGGGAAGAGGATTTGTAGAGAAATTTATTATAATATTTGAAATTTCAATACCTTATAAGGTTTTAGGTGAATAGCTGGTTAGTGGTGGTATTTATAGTAGAGGATATATGTGTTTTTATTATTGTATTCATTGGTTTATTATTTTGGCTCAAGACAATCGTTAATGATTACTATTGTGAATGTGTATAGTAATTAGTTCATGTGAGTTCAGAATAATAAATCATATATCATCCATTAACCATCCATAAATAAATATTCTTGTATTTATATATTAATATTAAACAATAGATATTACAGTATTTGACTATTCATAAAAAAATAAAACTATTTTAGAAAATTAAGGAAAATTCACATTAACCATTTTTAAATATTTAGATTTAAAAAGTTCACATTATTTTTCAAAATTAATTTTAATAATATTTGAAATTTATCATTCAAATAAAATCATCATTTATTAAAAAAACAATATTAATTTTATATCTGATTTTAAGACATGTCGAAAAATTAATTATGGTCTCACAAAATTATCTTATAATTATAATTTCAGAAATATTATTTTAGTAATCTATTTTATGAAAATATTTTTTAAAAAAATTTATCAATTTAATTATAAAAATATAAACATACATTTATGTTTCACAGAAATACCAATAATAAATTTATGAATATTAAAACCTTTATTTAGTAATTTCAATGATATAAATATATCATATTTATATTTATGAGAGACATAAATTTTATTTATAATCTAATAGAAGTGGTTATTATTCATATTTACATATTATTACTTATAATGATCACATTACTATTCCAATGGTTATGTTAACAGTTAATAGTATATCATGGTTTTAAACTTAGTATTTCCTGAAACCAATGCTATCGAGGATGTTAAATTTATAAGATAAATAAACATTAAATACTACTGTGTAACAGGTTAATTAAAAAAAATTATTCAGTTTTTTCTAGAAGAAATGGTTTGATAATAGTGATAGAGTTGGAGTATTCCTAATGCATAAATTATCAAAATTGTGTTATGAATTTTTGAATCAAAATTCTATTAACATTTTTCATTGGATTTCATATTTATTAAAACAATACTGAGGAGTTCATGTGGAGGATTCCATGGGATTTATAATTTGAAAATCAATAGTAATAACAAATAAAGAAAACATGAAAATATAAATTATTAAATAGAATGTAATTTTTATTAACGAATTTACCCACCTTGAAAGACAATCTAATTATAATGGATTTTAGAGACTAAAAAATTCCATGCTTAGGATATTATAAAATAATAAGATTATTTTTTTCACTATATAGTTAAAATAGTTTATTACTAGTATTAGAATAAAAAATTGAGTGTTCCGTTAGATTCAAGAAGTAATGTATTCCCTTGGGAGGTATTTTGGTAATTTTATATGGTGGAATGGATTTTGGGTTTGGGAAATGTTATAGTAGAGTTAATTTATCAATTTAAATAAATAATTTTAATATATTTTATTTAAAAATTAAATGACAAGAGTTTAGTGATACATTTTATGGTGGAATTTACCTGAAATATTAGGGATAATAAAGATGGATATGAGATTTAATAAACAACATGAGTTATTTTCCATTATGTAATTTAATTCTATATTTAAAATAGCAATGTAAATGGAAAAAAATTAAAATATGTTCATTAAATGATTTTTGTGAAAGACAGGTATTTAACTACAATTTCGATATACATTTAGCTAATAATGTTTCATGATTTTTTTATTCTATTAATAAAAAGGTGCATTTATTCTTTATTTTTATGATGATCAAGATACGTGTAGGCGATGAAAATAAATTAGACAAATAATCGATGATGATTGTGGGTCATTGATTATCCTAGAATTGTGGAATTTAACTCAATATTGCCATTTTTAATTAATATATATGAATTTTTCATGACTTTCTCTAATATGATTGGAAGATAATTCATTATAATATGAGATATATCAAATATTTTTAAATTAAAAACACGAATATAATGGGAAAAAATTGATGTAAATATTTGAAATACATAAGAATAATTGAATAATAGTTTACATAAGAAAAATATAAATATAAGAAATAAAATATGATAATTGATTAAAAAAATATTTCATGATTATAGAAATCTAATTATTATGAAATTATAGTGATTTAATGGTGAAATTTTATGTTATATTATATAATTTTAATGATATATAATTAGGAATTTTATGGACATGCTATTTGTAGTGAATTTACTGGTCATTATTATTTATTATTGATATATGAATTTATTTTTATATTTTGATTAATATAATGATTATGAATTAATTATATGTTTTTGAGAATAATATATGTCATGATAATGATATCATTATTATCTATGGGAAGGGTCATTCAAATTTTGCATGTGTGTCATGCGATATTCAATCATTGTTTCCTAGGAGTTGGTATTATATACAGTGATGAGATAGTTATATACATGGGGTCCATGAAATATAATCATGGGACCATTTAATATTTTGGAAGAGATAATATTTTTTCAATTGAGGTACATATTGGTGTAGAGTTTCTTACACAAGATATTACATTTTTGAATGAAAACCATTCAATTTCTTAAAATATTGTTTCATTTTATGTTATATGTTATGATGAAATATTAATGATTTAATATATGTGTTGGGACTTTTTCTAGATATGTTTTCCAAATTAAAGTCAATATTATGTGGTTGTGAAACTAGTTTATTCCTATGATATGAGGAATTTCAAAGATGTGGTGATTAACCCACTAAAGTCTAGATTATGGTAGACATGTTTGTGATATTGGAATATCTACTTGTTAAGATTATATGTCATAATTTCTATTAGAATATTCATAGAATAGGTGGGAGATAAAATAGATATTATGGGTCTAAATATATTTTAAATTCTTGGTGATTATATTAATGTCGATGAATAAAAATAATGGACAACAAACATATAAATCCATTTATGAAACAAAATGGTTGGGATGTTGATGGCATGAAAATTATAGTATGATGGTTTTATTATATAGTGTTTAATTATCTTATTTCATAATAGACTATTACCTGTGGTTGTGTTTTGGTTATGATGGTATAGGGAGTGGTGGGGAGATTCTCTTTGGGTGGAAACACGATAACAATGAGCATTTTTTAGGTACACAAATTCTAAATTGTTTTAATAAATTTATTATAAGATAATGGAAAGAACATTTATATAGTGGTTGTGTTTTTATAATGATATAGGTATACGAAGAAATATTTAGAATTGGTATATATTTTTAATCATCATGATTCCCTAGGTGGAGAGAATTACACAATTATTTTTTATAGTGGATATGGTTTGATGTTGAGAGATTCTGTTTGGGTCAAAGAATTTTGACTATGAGAGTCCATCTAACTGTAAAATTATGAAAGGTTATTTGAAAGAGGTGTTGATTTTTTGTGAGTAGAGTCCCTGTAGTTGGATATCAGTAACAGAAAGATTCCCAAAGCCTTCAGGCCACCCCTGGGATTCGGCCCTATCAGGCTTTCGGGCCACCTGAAGGCCTTTAGGCAACCACAAGCCCTTAGGTCCACCTAAAGACCTTTGGGAAACTTGATAATGAAGATGTATCGGATGATTATAAAGAATAGGGCTGCAGGTGAGGATTCACAGCAGCCACATTCATTAGATAAGAGCTGACCGGACATGAGAGATTGAGAGTGTATATCATTTCCATCTATATCAGGCCTATACCACTCTGCACAGGACAGCTAGGTGACTAGCCATGTGAAGGTGGAGAGTAAACATCCTGAATTTTTTTGGGGATGGGCAGTTCTAGGTTTTTGAGTCTGGGATTACTTCTTATGACCTAGAGTTCTTTTAATGTCACTTAATTCTTTATCCCTTCTAAGGGATCCCCCATATCCCTTTAAAGGTGGATTATAAAAAATCAGTAAAAATTAAATTCCTTCAGGATATTTAGATCATATGAGAGTTTTAGTGAGTAATATATTATTTAAATTTATATTATTTTCCACTATTAGTATAATATTTATGAAATATTTTTTATCTAGTTTTTGGTGGTCTCATGAAACCATATATATGGATATAAGAATATTTTTGGTGATAGTGTCTTGAAATATAAACCATAGGTATAGAGGACTATTAACATTTTTGGTGGGTTTTTACCATTTTCTTGAATTTTATGACATGAAAAGATTTTTTGATACATTATTATTGTATTTTTGGTTGGTAATAATGCATTGGTATTATTTATGGATATATAGAGTTTCCTTTAAAAGGGGTTTACCATGAAAATATTTGTGAACATATACCCTTGTTCATAGTCACTAATCTATGGCCTATTAAATATATGCATTGGCAGTTAATCCTTATCTTGTTTTCAACTCATGTGTAGTATAAGAAGGTTTATGTCATTAATGAATAGTGTCAAAGTCAATTTTGAAGATGGATTTTAGAGAAATCAGTAGTGACTATTGATTGGGTTTGTGAGGAAAACAACATATTATATAATGTTGACCATAGAAATTAGGTTGACATAGAATGGATTCAGTGATCTAAGATAAAAAATGATATATATAAATAAATAATAATAATAAGTTATATTGACAATACACTATCATTACAGGGGTCAATTCATGTATGCTATATATCTAAGTAATGCTGATTGTATATACTATATGTATGGTGACGATTAATGTGTGCGTAAACTATGTAGTAGTATTATTATCCATTCATCATATACATCATTAGGTTGTAGTTTATTTTTATTCTTGGAGGTACTTTTTTATATAACACCATTATTAGGGATTTCACAAATATTCATAGTGATATCATGAGGTCCTATATTGGAGTATAGACCAGGATAGGGTAGGTAAATCTTAAAATACAGTAGTGAGTGAGTTACATAAGGATAAATTAAAAATGTATTGGGGTAATATCTATATTTTGAAACATATAATTAGTTTTAAGAGGTATATATTTATTTTTTATTAACTTGTATGGTATATAATAATTTCCTCCCATTAATAGTGAGTTTTTTTATAAGGTTATATATATATATATAGTAGAAGCTATACATTGGATATCATGATGTGATTATTATCATATGGACTCAGTTTTGAATATTATTAATGAAAGAGTTCTAAATTGATACTCTTAATGTTCATTAATAATGGGAGATATTTTCAATTAGATAGTTGAGTTCTTCAATACAATAGTTAATTGTAAAATTTATGGTTCCATTTCATTATATTTCTAATATTATTATTAATGAAACATTTACATTTCATAATTTCTAAAGTCATGCCAGATTACAGATTCAAAGGCAGCTTAGAATATTTTCCATATGTTTTCTACAATTATAACTGGTAAGTATAAAATGTTAGTGACTATAATGAACAAGATTAGATCTTTCATGAGTATTTATCCGCGGATAAAAGTTAGGGTAGATATAGAGGTTGATGATTTAAATTTCCCAAACAATCAAATATTATTCATGGAAATAGGAATCATCTACTAAAATGGTCTCAAATCACTATCATGGGTAGTATGATAATATTTTGTAGAAACCATAGTGATATTTTCTCAATTATTCATATATCATCCATATCCTATTTATTTTCATTTATTTTTAGGGAGGTTAAAAGAGAAAAAAGAAGTTTGTGATTATTAATGGTTCACCCTATAAATTTATTTAGATTCCATAGTATTTATTCCCATAAAACCAATTACATGATATAAAATCATTTAAACCTATAACACAAGGTGATGTTGGAAGACAAAATTATTATGGAGTGATAAACTCATGTATGATTAACGACTATTTTGATGGGTGGGGGTGAATCAGTGGTTAATCATTACAGAAACACTAAATTTTATCCCATAATTATTTACTAAATGGTACTAATGACAAAACAATTTTATTGAATGATATAAAGTGAGAAATAAAATATAAAACACATTTTTTTACATAGTTTACTCAGACTTTTAAACATGTATGTAATCTATAGTGTGACATTTTTGTGTTCCCAGTATCCATATTCTTATGTAGTTATAAATTAGAACATGTATTAGAGTATGAAGATTTTATTAAACTCCAAATATGTGAAAATTCATGATTATCATAAATGAGTTGATCCTTTATTTTATTCTACCTCAATTTCCTCCTAAATTTGTATCAACTATGAATCTTTTTTCGTAACTTAAATACTTTTTAAATCCTACATGAAGGTCTCTGTTGAAGGTTTATCTAGTAATCTATAAACATTTTTCAAATTTACACTTGTACAGTAACCTCATATTTATAGATTTCATATGCATCCTGATGTAAAACCTATTCGTTCAATGCGGTCTTAATATCCAAAAGTATCATCCGAAATGATTTTTAAAATCCATCAATGATTTAAAAAAAAATTACACAACATTATTAGAATGGTTAGTTGTGTTGTGGAAGGTTTTTCAAATCTACCCATATATGTGGTAGAAACATAATGACATTACCACCGGGTTCACAACATGAGGGATATATCCTCCAAATTATTCCCACATGAATTCTCACTGTCATCCTCTTAATGGTGTTAATTATTCTATTATTGTGTGGAATTGCAGTTTTTATTTTATAAAATCTACATATACTAGAATTCCCAATGTAAAAATATGATGACTATCTATTGTGATATAAGTATTTTTCCATGAACCTATGATAAAAATCATAAGGAAGTAACATCAAGAGTTTGAGGCATGATTCATAAATATGAGTTACTTCATCTCTTATTTTAATAGAACAGGTTGTAATAACCATAATCATGATATAGTATTGAATAACCCACAAAAATATTGATTCCTTATATACTAAACTGTGATTCTTATCATTTTTGTCTCCCATAGGCATCCATAATTTTCTATGTTCTCTTTCATAATGATACATGATAAAATAAATCTTATTTATTCACACCAAACATAATTATTAATCTTTTTTCGTCATTATACAAGTGATAATCAGGTGAAATGCCTGGATATATATCAATCGAACGAATATCATGTCAGTAGTACATAAAAATAATTACTACAAAATATATATATATATATATATATATATCTATAATATAATATTGTGTTTTAAGTTATAATCATAGGTAGAATCTATATCCATATCCATTAAATTTTCTATTCGACAATGACATTAGTTTGGCCACTATTAGTTAATGATAACCTTTTGTCTATGAGCATGAAATAATGTGATCAGTGGAGTCACATTTTTCTATTAAAATGTTTCACAATATCTAACTAGTTCTCTACATATCATGTGATGCATCATCCTCCAAGAGTCCATTATGGGATAGTATTGAAATTTCTTCTTCATTGACATGAACATGAAAAAAAATCCCTTTATGAATTCTCTTCATGAGACATATAAGACATATTATGAATAAAAAAATATTCTACATTTCCATTTAAAACATGAGTTAGTATTCAAATAGACCCTCTAGAACCCCTCGTGGGTTGTTGGATAGGCTGGGTGTACAACGCCAAGCCTGCCTTCAATAGACCAGAATATTGTGACTATCACCATAAAGGAATAACCCTGATGGGAAACCATGGAGCAATGAAGAATTATTCATTCTCTATATCATTAACAATAGACTATATTGAAAAATACCAATAAAAAATAGTATAAAATATCCAAGAATGAGATAAATCTTTTATATGGTTTTTATAAAACCTCAAGAGATAATATAAATTCGATTCCTAATATTGGAAAACCCATTTTAAATGAAGAAGGTAGGGATGATACACTTATCATGAAAAGGGGAAGACACATCCTCATCACTAGAACTCATAAATCAAACATCATAAGAAGCCTCCACAATTGAGAACCACTTATCACTATATCCATCAATATTGTATCCTCTAAGATCATAGCCAAATGAAATATATCATTAGAAACATAACATGTTTGTTTTGAAATTCAACTTCATGGGTGAGTATGAAAATACCTTATAGGATGTCTTAAAAAGGGTGGAAAAAATAACTCATCCCTTAAACAGAGGGAAAAATAAATAGCCACCCACTAAATATTGATAATAAGTATTATATGATAGAAAAGAGGGATATAGTGTTACAACATTTCTCCTTGATTTTAATATAACCAACTCATATAAATGGATTGACTGAAACTAGAAAATTCAATATAAAAATTATAAATGAACTCCTTAATCTGAAATATATGACACAATAGAATGATACACATCCTTTAAAAATATGAAAAAATAATTGATATAATAAATTTTATTTACTAAATGTGGTCTTGACCTCAAACCTTTACATCACTCATAAGGTAATAAATATTGTATAAATAATATATATAATATTATACAATTTAAATGTCATGCCAAAATCCTGATGATCATTTCTCACAAAATAATATAGGTTATTAGTTAGAAGATACAATGTTATGTTTTTCCTAAAAAATAACTTATTCTATGAGAAAGCAGATGCAAAATATCAACTTGAAAATCTCACAATAAAATGTTGTTCATTGTGGAGGACCTAAACTTCATTGGAGGACACATATAATAGTTTGAGGAATACCAAACCCAATGATAAGCCATACCAAACACATCTCAAGGGTTATTTATCTTTTCTATACTATGAATGAAATATATCTCAAATTTTTTGTTACAAAAATGGATTCTACAAGAAACCCATTCCTATTAATGGAAATTAAAACCACAACACTCGAGGGTGTTCTAAATCCTTCAAAATAAGTGGAACCTATACTATGTTGATGATACCTCAACCATTTGAGTGCATATACCTGATTTAAATCACATATTTTCCTTATAAGAATAGAAAATAATTATTCAGTTAAGGGAAAACTGTAACACCATAAGTTCTTAAAATAAGAAGATTATACACAATAGAGGGAAGGACACACAACACTGGTTTTAGAAAAGAGGGTGACACCCTGAGACATTATGATATTTTTCTTTTTATATTAATTTAATCTCATCAATAGATTTTTGTATCCACAACCTTAGGTTTTTAATGCTCTAATGTGTATTAAATATGTGATTCCAAGTATAAATTCCCTACGATCTATATTACAATTATCACCTAACCATTAAATTGGTGGGAATGAATAGTACTTACTAAAATATTAAATTTATAGTGTTTTTTAATAAATAAAATGGATATTAGTTTATTTGATATAAATTAATCATTATTTTAAACAAAAAGAATTGTTTACAGAAAAAATAATTTTTTTCTAAAAGATAGTTTAATTGTGATTAACATACATAAGTAAAAGTGATTTTTTAGAAATTTTATAATATGTTTTTTGGAAAAACATAACAAAATTTTATTAATTAGAAAAAAAATCCATTGGATTTTAATTTTTTTAATTTTCTAAAAGGATTCATCCTTTTGATGAATAATGAAGAAGGCATATTTTTTATAAAAAACATGTATTTTGTTGGAATAATTTATATTATTAATATTTTTTAGAATATGATTTCATGAAACATTATTTCAATTTTATATCAATTGGTATAATGTTTTTTAAGTTTCATGTATCATAGTTGACCCACCCTTTTCATGTTTTTTAGGATTTTTAGCTCAAAAGAGGCTTGTAGTGGCCTTAGAGGTATTTGGATACTAAAACCATGAAACAAAAAGTATACACAATCTGTAAGGGGTTATCATTTCATATATGTATAGACCACATTATTAATAATGGTTCATGGGGTGATCCATAAAATATAAATAATCTAAATTAAATGATCAAAGGCGACTCATTTTTCTCTGGGATTTAAAACCTATCATTTACAAAATGTGTCAGATTTACACACCATGTAAATTTATTATTTAATATGGATTAAAAATATAAATAGGAATCAAGGATTCTCTAAATGCTGTGGATTATCTAAAATTATAGGTGATAGTGATTCACTTCTTCATGAATTCTATAATACCTTCAACACAGATCGATCCTTTGCTTCCCATATATGATCTTTAGTGATCCAAGGTGAGTTAAACCACCATTTCTATCATTTTTCCCATGATCAGTCTCTTTTATTCTTATTTAATATTTCCGTGTGATGTAAGAACATCCCTCATGTTTTTAATTGGGGGTTTTCATGGTTTTTTTGTCAATTTTCTCAACAACATCTTAGGACGTGTGTAACTTATTATAGTAGAGGTGATCAGGATCCGAGAAGAAAGTTTTTTCCCATGTGAAGAACATTGATTCCTTTGAGTAAGTGGATTCATTTATTTATTTTTAATTTATTTTATTTCATAAATTGATCATTTTTTATATAATTTCATAGAAATGCAATTTACCTAGTAATTATTTGAACTAGATTAAATAATTTTTTCATCATATGTTGATTATGCCTTTTATTTCATTCAAAATATTAGTTTTCCTATTATTTTTAAAGATAGTGAGATATTTGTTATATGATTATTATAAATTTATTGTACTTTAAGTATAATTTTTTAATTAGAAAATAACAGAAATAAATAAATAATTAATTGGCTATTGATTAATTAAAAAGAATTCATTTTTCAAATCCAGTATTGATTTGATGTTGGTCAAATTGATGAAAATATTCATGTTTAAATTTATTTATTTATTTCATGAGATTATAAATTTAGTTAAAAATCTTGAGGGATAATAATTATTGATTATAATAATGAATGTAATGGAAATTTAGAATGGAAATTTTCTTGGTTTGTTGAAACATAAGTCAATGAAATGATAATGTTTTTCCTTTGATAGATTAATTTATTTTAATATCTTCAGTTTGTTATAATTGGAACCTCTGGATAAGGAATTGGTAAATTCCAGATGGAATAAGATTGGGTTTTTGATAAATCCAGTTGTTAAGTCCTACTATTCTCATTTTATGATGAATTCTTTGTTCCTTGTGTTTGACTAAATATAGATTCTTTATATATATAGGGAAAATTAAATGTTTATGGGACTAGATTTCCCTATTGTATAGGCTGTTGGTTATTACTACTTTGGTGATGTGCTCTAGTTATGAACCATGACTTGTTAGACTAGGATGGATAAGCATGGGATAATTGATATGATATGGTCATGGGAGGACCAAAGGGGATTTGAGCCTATGAGGGATGATATATTTTATGGGTGGAGAAGAATGTTTTTGGATAAGGTGAATCATATGATAGTAATATACGTCGGGATATGCATGTGGGTGTCAGGGATGGATTTGAAGATGATGGAAACGGTTGAAGGTGGTCTTACCTATTTATGTGATGCTTAGATCGAGGATTCTTGGTTATTAATTTATTAAATGGGCTATGGGCAAGTTTATTATTTTAATCTACATTCTTTTCCACACTACCTTTTTTTTTTGGATGTTCTAGATTTCATGTTTCCTCTTGGTGGTATACATGGATGGTTTTCCTATAATACCTGGTTTGTTAATTGATGATAATAATTTATAACCAGTTCATAATACATAGGGTTGGTTTTGATGGTATAATGGTTTTTAAAAGATGTTAATCATGGAAAACTATGTTAACTATTTGTATTTTCCAGAGAGAAAATGGCCATTAATCTGATGATTAGTGTAATATAATGTATATTAATTTAATTAGATAATTAATAGATATTTAATTAATTAACAAAATGATCTAAATAAAAATGAATGAATGAATTTAATGTATCGAATTTAATGTTTGTGTGCTTATATGATATCATGTCTTAATAGTTGCATCTGGGAGTCCGATGGATGTTATCTTCAATTGTTTCAAAGAATTGATAATTCCCATAGTGTGTTTTAGAGCTATATTATTTCATTTTTTTTATTTCATACGCTACCCACCAGTTTTTGTTAGGGAAATCGAGACCAAGTGTACTCTAGGAGGCTGTGGTCACTAACATCCTACTAGGTGAATAGATTCCTGACTACCTTCTCTATCCCCGCACTCTACTCTTGGTAGTTATTTGTGCTAGTACATATAGTGGATTGATTCCCATATATATGAGTTGTTTATTGGGATGTATTTTGGTTATTTCAGAGACATGTATTCCTAGTTATTGTTTCCAAATGATTATTTTTGGAATGTTGTGTATAGGCTTTGATGTCTTGAGATACTTACTCGATGTATGGGGTGTAATGGATTGGGGCATCATAATCAATGCATGATGCATATCACATGGTACATAGTGGCTCTAAAAAACTACATTGTTACTATATGTTGATATATGTATCGTAATATTGGCTATTTAATTCACATAGTTCTTATTGTGATTTCATTCTAAAGTGTTTTTTGGGCCCACTACCTTTTGGAGTGAGATGGCTCCGAAAGTGAGACATTGTGGTCGATCGGAAAAAGTGGGGAAATGGGAATGGGGTACCATTGATGTTTTATTATTAAATTATTTTCCAACTTATATGTGATATTGGGGATATTTATCCATGGTGAGGTTGGGAACAATGTATACATGTTTAGGTGATGAGTTAGTTTCACTTTTGTTCACTGTATTTTATCATTCATTCATTATGTATTGAAAGAGAGGATTTTTTTAGGACCCTACTAAGTATTTTCTTATTTTCACTATTAATATGTAAAAAATTTATTCTGTTATGCTAAAGATAGTTGGATTTCAGGCTAGATATTATTAGCTCATGGTTTTGTAGGAGCTGTTTGGACATTGTGGTCACTTGGATCATTACCTTTTTTTACTTGTAGTTTCCTTTTAGTTGTTTAGTACTATATTACATTTCATGTATTAACATTCATTTTTAATATATATATATATATATAAGAATTTTTTGTTTGGTGTGTCCTTATGTCTCTGTTTTTTTGGTTTCTTTTATAGGGTAATGCCTCACATCATCATGTTTTATATATCCTTTGTGTTAGTCTCCTTCTCAAGGCCTACTGGTGGCAGGACAAGGAAATTCACTATCTCTCAACCCTCAATGGGGTATCTTTATGGGTAGGGGTACATGAAAAAGTTTTATCAAAGGTTTATGTGGAGGGATATGATGGAATTTTGAGTTAGGAAGATGTGAGTTTTCATGAGTTGGTATGACAACACTGTCAGCTATGTATATTTAGAAATGTAAACATGTGAGACAATTTAAGACACATGTATTAACTGATTAATGTGATATTATTCATGGAACATAACTTTATTAATCCTTGTAAATGAATTGATACTGGTTGAAGGGTAGAGACCAAATAAATGTTTACATATCACTCTTTTTTCACCTATGTGTTAAATTGGAAGGAAATAGCATATGTTAAAGCCTTAAAAATACGATAAAACAATTAATTAAGTATTATTAGGTATTTTATATTAAAGTTATACTGTCATTAACTATTATTTATTTTAAATTTATAGCTTTAGGTCGAAATCCACATCAGGTTGGCGGTGGATCTATGCTGCTGCTGTGACGCTTCGCGGTCCTCGCTCTGGCGGTGAGATGCTCTCGGGCATCGGTGGTGGCTAGTTCTGGTCTATGGGTGTAAGACCGGTGTTGGTGACGACATACTCTCCGGAGCGCCCATGTATCAGATCTTAGTCGTTGTCTGTTGTCTGGTGGGGTTTCACTCACGTTTGAGGGCTGCGCTCACGCGTCAGCGGCTCTTCTGCCTCCTCCCAGGTGAGTTCGCTGGGATTTCCCTATGGTTGACGCAGTTGGATAATCTAGTTGCGGTGGGTTCTTTCGTACCTTGGGTGTTTTCTTTGTTTTTGTGTTTTGTGTTGTGTATTTTGGCTAGATCAGGTGGTTTTGTGATGAGGGTATCTTCCTCGCTGATACTAGTGACAAGGGTTTATGCCTCACTGAAATCGGTGAAGGGTTCCACCGGCGGTGATGCTGTTTCTCGTCGTCGGCGTGGGTGATTGCGTGATGATGGGCGTCGGTGAAGCTCACCGGCGTTCTGGTGTTGGGATGATGTCTGAATGGTGTAGATCCGTTGTTGTTTGACGACATCGATGGATGAAGATGGCCAGGTTCTCTCTCCAGCGACATGCAGTTTTTTTGGTGAAGTTTTCCAGGGATGACCACGATGGTCGCTGGTGATGACGACGAAGGGAGCCAGTGCATCTCGTCGGTGTCCCAGTGATTGTGTGGCATGTGACGGTGGTTCGATTTTCATGCGGGCTATTGGATTGACGTGCGGTGCGCGGCGCGAGGTATGTCAGTGCTGTCGTGGGATCAGTTGACAGGCTTGATACGATCATGGGTGCGTGATGATGATACGAGCTCGAAGATCGAGGCAGCTAGCAGTGACCTGATTTTTACATTTGAAATGTGTTTTTATTCTGGATGTGGAGAAGTTGTATAATGGATGTATGGGTACTGGAAACCCCTTAAACCAGCTTCCGAAAATGAAAAAAAAAGATTTCCAGGGGAGGGAACTCTAAGACTGTTAGTTCTAAGGTATAAAATATTATGGGGATTATTTCCTATATGAAATAATTGATGTCTGGTTGGAGGAGGTTAAGATAAATTTCAGTTTGATCTATTCTCAGAAGGAGCACTAGGTTTTTTTTGTTTATTAAAATCTTGCATAGAGTAGCGAAGAAGGGGTGGTTCATCTTCAAATAGGACCACGAAGAGTCGGAAGTCTCATTGGATAAGATCTATCATATGTTCGAATCATAGTTTCTTTTTTATACTATAATGGAGGAAAGCATCAAGGAGTTTCATACCCATCATCATGGAGTACTATCATTTGAGAGTTTGGGATCTATTTTAGGACCATTCTGCAACATGTTTAAGTCATTTTTCTATCTGAGGAGATTTCGGAAATGTATTTTGTGGAGTTCATGCATCTTGAGAAACAATTCCAAGTCACCCACTTTATGATGAATATGTATCTTCTTGAACAATAAAGAGAAGAGGTTACAAATAGGATGTCTTCCATAATTGGATCACTACGAGAGGGTAGTCGTCAGGATTACTCACAAAGCGTATCAGTGGTCTGGATTTCCTAGCTATCCAAACATAATATATTTCAACTTTTTGGGTTAGGTAACAACTTTCATCATATTTGTAATATATGTTTAGGGACTCGTAGACCTATTCAATGTGACCTAACACATGTTTTTCTTATTTCGGAAGAGGTCATTAGTGGTGATAGTGCCTGAACATTATAAGTAGTCATCTTGTCCTATGTGTTCCACTTCATGTTCTTATATTGTGGTAGTTTCTAACAAGTAAGAACCAGTAGAAAGTGTGTTCAATATTTGGATCGATATATAGGATATGAAGTGGGTATATTGTACCATATAGATTCCCCTCATTCTTGAAGAGAATATAGAATACATGGAGGTGGCTTTCAGCTACATCAGAGAGTGTACGAAGAAAGTTGTGGTTAGGTTCATGATTTCAAATTTCCCACTCTAGCAGATCTAGATATCCTTTAAGGTACCCTTTTCTTATTTTATACGTGGGTTTATTCTTTTTTTATTCTATTTAAAATCACTCATTTATATCACATAACCTCTTAAATGCTTTGGGACTTGAGATTTAGAGGCTTCATGCACCCTTGGTGTTAACTATGCAAGTTGGAGGTCGAGATGACATGTATAAAGATTGTAGGTACTGTGAACTTGTGTTGGGGAAGCATTTATCTTATATATATTTTATATTTTTAGATATATATCCATATTAAATCATCCATATAATATATTGGATATATTCGGTGAAGGATATCATTGATTTTTATAGGAGGTAGGTAATATTTTATGTTGAGGATGGGGATCCAACCGTGTTTACGAGAATGAGATACCCTTTTATGAGTTAGAGGTGTTTTCACTCCATGTTAATTTTTATGTTAGAGATAATGCTTAGTTAAAAATGGGTTTATTAGTTGGTGTCTCCCAAGGTTTGGGAAGAGTCACATGATGTGTTTCTAGACAATTTTTTATTCTTACACCCTATAAATGAGATCATGTTTTTGATAAAGATATAATTTGTAATTTCATTTATCTAGATGTGTATATGTGGGATTTCACTATTTGAGAGTCGTGAGTAATGGGTATATCTCAATAATATTTTTATTATGAGGATTTTTTCAACCATGTGTGTTACCTTGGGGTGAACCTGTTTTTTAATGAGGAAGACTTAAGGATGTGTATGGATTTTTATTTATTATCATCAACTAAACCAAGTGAAATTTAAGTACTAATATGATATTCCATGGATTAATGATTTATTAATTTATATGATGGGAGGAACATGGTTCTCAAAGTACAGTTTCTGGCAAAGATATCATCCGCTTCATGTGAAGAATGAGGTTCTTCAGAAGTCCTATATTGGTTGACAGTAGGATCATTATGAGTACATTGTGATTTATTTTGTGTTAAAAGTGGTCTAGAAGTTTTCAAGGAGTTAATTAATGTAGCATTAATAGTTTTTCTAAATATTTTAATGATTTTTCCATGGATTTTATTATTGTATACATTTCATGTGAGGAGGAACATGTAGATAATATATGTGGCCTTATAGGAGATCATCATCATGAGAAGCTATTCGATTTGTTTTCGGAGTGTGAGTTCCTAGATCATTATATCTATTTATTAAATCATGTTGGGTTCTATAAGGGAGCAGTTATGGACCTTTCAATGATAGAGGCATATGTGACTTGGAAATCCTCCAAGGTAGTGGAAGAGGTGAAATGTTACCATGGACTTATAAGATATTTCATTGGGTTCCTTTCTAAATTAAATGGGGTTGATAATATTATGATATCATTTACTCGAAAGGGTCATGCATTCTTTTGGACTGACTAGTGTCCAGATGATTTTGAGTACCTAAAGAAAATGTTAGTTGGCCCTCTAGTCCTTTTTTAAAAGTAAGGGTGTTTAGTTTGAGGTTTTCTATAATGCTTCATGTCTTGTATTGGGATGAATTATGATGTATGAGAAAATTGTTGTTTCTTATGGGTCTCATTAGTTATTTACCAATGAGCATATATTTTCCACCCATGATGTTGAGTTATTAGTAGTGGTGTTTTCATTAATGTTGTGAAAACATTATCTCATCAGTGATCATTTTTTGGTTTTTACTAGACATAAGGTTATAAGGTACATCTTACCCTAGCATCAATTAAACTTGCATCAACATTGGTGGATGGGATTATTGTAGGATTATGACGTTGAGATTTCATATATTCTATGAGAGGGAAATCTTGTTGTTCATGTGCTATGTAGTATTTCATAATGTGATGTCATGAATGAATTTAGGGATTTATATACGGTAATTGTAGAACTATCCGTGATGATTATAGACATGGGGGAGGATGGAGGTATATGTTGTCTTTCTAAGTTAATGGTGTAGTTATCATTGGTGTGAGAGGGGTGGAGTCCCATTAGGGGGAGACTGTGGTGGAACTCTTGATATACCAATTTTTTAGATTACCCTGATGGTTTTTATGTAGATGGATAGCACTGGGTGTTGTTCTTCTGTGGGATTCCTTTCCTTTAGTGATGTATGAGATGGTCCTCCCTAGGATCCATATATCACCTTTTTGGTACATCTTTGTGTGAAAAATATGTATTGTCAGGACCCGACACAAAGGGGTCCGGACCATGAATACCCCAGTATCAGCTCTAACTGGATATGTCTGGATTCTATAATAGAGTAGGCATATCACAAATATAAGAGGAATTATCTAATTGAAAATATTTTCACCTACCCATGAACATCTATTTACACAGTGCACATATAAAATAAACTAAAAATAAACGCATTCATATGTCTGTCCCACAACAAGAGTATAAAAGAATTAAGAAAAGAATAAATGGAAAAAACACACAGCCACCAAAAAATACTATAAAATCATCCTACCTACTCATAAGTATGGGATCACTACCAAATGAATCTATTAGAAATCACTTTGACTAATCTATAATAAACACCTCGATCGGTCAATCTCACTACTCTATACCTTCCTCGGATCCCCCAGGACTCCATTGAAAGTATTATTGTATGCACAATGAAAACCATGTGCTGAAAATACCATGAAAGGAAGTGTATAGAAATACTCAATAGGTTCCCCCAACCCCTAATAGAAATAAAGAATATAAAAGGCTACAATATGGTCGACCCATCCAATGGAAACCCAAATGAGATAGAAACTCTTTCTCAAACCCATCCTCTTCTATACATGACTATTCAGCTCATTCCATATGGGGTGTCAACCAAGTCACGTGACACCACGATAAAGAATCCAAAAGTCCCCCAAATATACTCCTTTCAATATACAATTATCATGAGGTTTTGACATTATATACATATATAGATTTATATTTGAGGCTCTATGGTAATAAATGCCCCTAAGGACACAATACATAAGATCAATCATCCCAAATATAACTTTTTTTGAGTGATACGCTACATCGGGAACAACTCTTCCATCCCATATGGTATGTCTAATGGAACATGCTCTATTGGGATGAAATATATAGTTATAACTCTAATTCCCTACATAATAGGTTCTAACACCGTTATTTTTCACCCCAAACATGCTAATAGAAACCCATCTGACGATTCCCACCCCTTACCACAACACATAGTAGAGAGAACACTATGCCAGACCATTCACCACATGCATCCTCTATAATGAGGGAGCAAGAAGGAACCTTCACCTAATTGACTACCCACAACAAAGGGAGTGCTGACTTCTAACAATACCATGAAACCACTGAGGAACCTGTAGGGAGAGTAGGATAACAAGTGGAAGGTCCTCCTCCTCATAGTTGTGCTACATAGTCGAACGATCTCAATCTCTGATGAAGGAACCACTCCCTAACACTACTCAGAGACGGGGGAGTACCACTCAATAGAGAGAGGACCCACACCCTGTAATGATAGGGTATTTCTGACTAAAACTAAATAATCACTATGGGGGACCCACACCCCATCATGATAGGGATGTTCTGACCCCATTCAAGAGGACCTAAACCCTGGAATGTTAGGGGAGTACCTACTCAACATAAACATTTTGTATGGAGGACATGAACCCTGGAATGACAGTAGAGTTACAAATGTAAGGATATAGGACTTATAAACAGGAATGATAGGGGATCACAAACATTATCTATAGGAAACATATAGAGGACCCACACCCTAGTGTGATTGGGGATTAATAAATCCATTGATATAGGCTCTGAGACCTAAAATAAGTGGGGTGTACATACTCTATCTGTCTAACGATTGTTTTTGGACTGAACCTTGGTGCATCATGGATGCTTTGTATCCAATTATAGAAACTATAAGGAGGAACTATACCATGAAATTATAGGAGACTCCAAACCCTAGAGAAACTACTCCATGGTTTTATGACCTCAACCCACTATGGGGGAAGTCTTCCTCTACTGATCTAAGAGGTAAGGGAAACCATAGCCCTATCGCAACAAAGGATTTCTCGTACCATTGCATATTTGGTAATCCTAACTAATCAAACTAGTTCATACAAGATTATCTCAAGGGATCATCATTATTATCATGACTCATGTCTCATGTCTCATGTCTCAAAAATTCTACAGGATGGATATCTTTACCCTGATATTATATGGGAACACCTCTCTTAATGCCTAGAGAGTCTAGGGGACCCACTACATGAGATAATTGGGATGGGTACCAAGCCTAATGTCAACCTATTGATCCATCCAAATCACTAACCAAGGTCTACCATCACTACTGTAGTGTCAAACATGAACATTCCACATCATATTTCTAAAGACCACGGCGGCTACCAATGTGTTCTATGTGGAAAATCCCTCCAAACAACCTACTCACAAGCCTGAATCCGAGTCTCAAAAAACGATATATCTTTGGCAGAGGATCTCTAGAATATCCAAGGAAAGTTCACATCTTACATTAGGTTATACATGAAATATTACCCGATATGAACACATATTTTTTCCCTCTCTTACATGGACTAGATATCCATGAGAGTGTTCATCCCATGTACATGATGAACACAATGTGTCTCACCTCACCAGGGCATCAAGACATGTATTTTCACATATGGCATGGGAAGCCTTATATCCCACATGTCATCTACAACATGGTACATGGCATGTCCCTTCTATCCAGCCACATGGACATGTCGTCTACCTTCCCCATGTCCGGCGGCAAGTGTCCTTGTACTCTAGATGTGTAAATCCCTAAGGCCATGTCTATTGATATGGATTACCTGGCCATGTCTCAGAGTCACATGACCAAGTATCAATAAATGGTTTGTAACCATGGTTCATATAATACAGTAACCAAAAGTCATAATAGAAAATTTGGGAAGAACACACAATAATTCCATAGAACTACACATCATCTGATCGGGAATTCCAAATATGAATTCCCTTTGAGTCGACCGAATCACCCTTGTATTCCACAAAACCCCATGATTGACCACCATGAGATCAAAATCAGTCATAAAATGAATTTACAAACAGAAAAAAGATCTAAAAGATTATTTGAAAATAAAACTCAAATCCTCCTACAACTGATGTTTCAGTGTCAGATCGATGCTCTAAAGTCGTTACCCCACGATTTGGGAGAGATGTCCATCAGTATCAGAGACCAAGAAAACCTATTATACATGTATTCTCCATTTTTTCTTCTATTGATACAAAGGGGGAGGGTAATTCATACTATCTATCATTATAACCAAGGGGGAGGGGATGAGTAATAGATTTAATTTTATAAAATCAATTATCCTATTTTTAACACCTTACCGATGACCTGCCTCTGACTTGTCACCTGACACTAACAATGTTTATATCATTCCTTGGATAAAGATAAAGTTTTAAAATCAACAAAAGTGTCTAAATTCCATTATAAGACTTATATAAATTTTAGTTTCCAATATCCAAAGGAGCTATGTGTGAGTAAAGCAAACATATTTAATATTTTTTATAACAATACAGTGAGGCCCTCTGGGCCCTATAATCCCATATCGCCTTACTATTTTGTATCATATATATATCTAGAAATATTCTAAAGTCATAAAATTCAAAAAATAATTAGTAAATTCTCCGTACCCTAAATATTCTCTTCTAGGAAATAAGAAATACTTGGAATCATGGTAAAGAATGATCTCCATATTGGAACTCCAATGCTAGAAAGCTCACAAAGGGTTCTTGTGTTCCAAACAAGCACATAGTCATGAGAACTAAAAAGTCCAAAAAATACCCATTATAAAACACAATGTAAGGGGACATCATGAATATTGTGGAACATGACTCATTTGATTTGATAGGTGATAAAACCCCCAAAACGATGGTCCATCGATATTCATAGGGTCATGTGGGATACCACCTCACTAACCTAACTCAAATACCATAATTATAACACCTTGACCCAATAAGTCCAGAGTTGGTGCATTATTACGTATCATTGGAATGATCATAAAAGATCACGTCTTGAAAGACCGATTAGTTTAGTAGCCTTGTAAGTACTATATTCATTCATAAGGTTTACATTACATCATAAAATGGAAAACTACAACAACATTGTTTCAATAGACAACACTGATATCCCATAGAATCTCCCTATAGGTCAGTCATAATATACTTCTTTTCCTCCTGGGAAAAATAAAACATAGAAAGGGGTGAGATCAGATGCTCAGTAAGGATAAAATTATAGAGGAAACATTCATAAATAAGGATATACATTTAAGGCAGTGTAAAAGACTAAAAAAAATCATTTTAAACTTGAACTTCAACATAATATGGAAAAGTTAATATCAAATAATGCCATTAACTTATTCACATTGATATTCTACTAGTCGAATATTCACATGCAATATCAATAGCCACTTTCATAATGATGGAGTGCATTATGCCAGACTTTCATAACCACATAGTAAAAGCCTCGTGCCAAGACTACAAATAAGATTTTGTCAAGGCCTTGTGGAAAGACACTAGTTTGTCTTAAGAGACCTACCGATGCATCAAGGAGCTATAGAGGGCTCCACCAATCACTTACTAAATATAATGCATTCATCATATGAAAATTTTGAAACATAACATAAACATTCGTATTAAAACTAGCATTTGAAATGTCAATACTTTATCTGCAAACCATGAATGGTATAAAAATAGCACATCCACAGTCAAACATTACTCATTCAATACAATATGGAAGATTTTATTGTATCATATTGACCTCAATTGAGAATAATGAAGGATATTGACATAGATGAAAATAATCATAAAAAAATATGAGAGAAATATCCCCCTTTTTCTTAAAATCATTAAAAAGGCACACTATTTGTCAAAAAGTCATTTAAAATAGATTTTTTAATCAAAGTGTCCCATACCACTTTCAATATTTTAAAAGGAATTTTAATTTTAAAAATTTAATGTCCATATAAATAAAAACATAAAACCATTTTTAAATCATGGACATTAATGAGAATTATTTTGAATAAAAAATCTTTAAAACATTAAAAATGATATTTTAGTTAGAGTTCCTAACCAAAATAGAGAAACATGAATACAAATAATTAAGGTAATAAAAACATTATTATATCATGAGAATAAAGGGATTCAGGATATACTATGTCAAAGTACATTATATACACCATATAAAATAGAATTTGTGTATGATAACAATAAAGTATCAATGGAATGTTAATTGATATGAAATCTCTTATAAAGATAGTATCCTTAGGTTAAGGATAAACCAAAGACATAATTATGTGTGAAAAATATAAATACCCTCAATATGATGGATATTCAGTGTAAATAAATCAAAGGACATTCACACATATTCTTGTAAAAGCAACACCAATGAATTGGATGATTAACTCAATAAATGAATTTTGAGTTAAAATTACTCTTATCAAGTTCATATCGATGATGTGAGAATTTATCAATGGAGTGATTATGTGTATCAAATGTATATCTGCAGAAAGGGGAGTTTAAATTTTGATATAAGGAAATGAATGGTGATTTCACACATAATCTTGAAGTAAAATAATCAATGAATAATGCGTAAATCCGAATGAGTGAAAATTGAAATTTCAAATTCCCATATTGATTTGGTAACATACGAAGCATACACCCAAGAAAGAAGGATCTTACAATTATGATGTAAATATCCATAAATTAAATTATATTACACAATGAATACAATCATGGGCAGTATATGCACCACATGCAATAAATAAGTGGTGAACAATGGAAATCTCATGGAATTAAAAGTGAGATAAGAAACCCCTTACTTTGTAATTTTTCATTTGTAAAGGGTCGGTTAACCTTATGTATAATTCTGAAATAAATTTCATTAAATTATAAAAGAATCATATAAATTTATATGATATCATATATGATCTTTTAACATTGCTTTGTTAATAATATCTTAGTATTATCGTCGTTTCAGGTGTTAACAGATTTGTTATCCTTTTATATTCTTTGTTATGTGAGTCATATTCATTTTGGATGGGATGTATATTATTTATATCCATAATTATATCATGTATCTAAACATTATTTTTAATCATAAAATGAAAATTAGTCTTAAATGCATTTGAAGGGGAATGAATCTCATTGCGTTCATGGAGACTGTAATCTGTACGTACACACGGGCGACAATATCAATCTTTTGTTCTTAAAAATAATATATAATTGCATGCTATATAATATATACAGAATCATTATCATGTTATATTTATTATTTACATCAATTACACATCATTATTATACCCATCCAAATAATAATGTATTGAATAACAATTACACCACGACATGGAGATGGTAAGCCGTACGTACGCACATATGGTGACATTTCAATCAAAGGATGGATAGAATAAAGAAATTTGGAGTACCTTATTTATAAAAACATAAATTTATATAGATTATACTGGAGTTATTATTTTAGAATGGAAACAATAATGAGAAAGGAAGTGGAAGAAGAAAGGAACTTGAAAGATGTGGTAAGATTTTTACCTCTTCTTCGGGTTCTTCCTTTTGATTTGATCAAAAGGACTCCTTAAGTTTGACTACTGACCAAAGGAAGGCCTCTAGGATGAAGAGAGGACAATAGAGAGGGTATTTTTGTAGATTTTGACGGATTCAAATGACCTTGAAGGTGTGAATTAGAGGGAAGGGGGAGTTACCTTTTATAAGAGGGGTGAGGGGCACATTAGGAAAAGTTAGATATGTTATTTTATAATAAAATAATATTCGATTTATAAAGGCTAAAAAATATATTATTTAATGGATAAGGTGAGGATGCGTTGAACACCACTCAAAAAATAGGTTTTAGATAGGTTTGGGTCACTATATTAACATTATATTTTAGATTTAGCTCTTAATAAAATAGTTTTCCATTTACCATGTCTCTTTCTATTTTTATATTATAGGGTTAATAAACGTACTATATACTTCCAAGTGAACCCCAAATGGTTCATTAATGATACAAATATAATTTTACAAGTCTTTTGGCATAACCTTTTTTTTAGGAATAGAATATAAATTAATAATATAATATTTTTTTAAAAACTCGTTTATGTCAATTTTGACACTATTTGGTATTTTATTTTTTCTAATTTCATGACTACATTATTACTTCGAAAAAATTCATCTTACTTACCATAATATGTAATATTAACCTATAAAATTAGTTTAATTCATCAAAAGTATCAAATTACATTTATATGAATATTTATAATATCAATTATTCTAATGTTTCATTAATTAGGTAATTACTGCATCATCATTGTGTCAAAAATAAATTTAAATATTTAATATATAAAAATTATAAATATACTACCATTATATATTAAATCTTTTTATATTTATAATCAATATTTATAGTCTAATTTAACTAATGTTTTTCCCTATATTAAAAATGTTTTTGTTATTAATCTTTTATTATAACTCTTTTAACTATTCTTTAAATAAATTAAAAATAAATGTCCTAATATAATCTAAGTGGACCAAAAAGGTTAATATATTATTCCTAAGGTTGTTTTTGGTCAAATTATACTTATCCAATAGAATTAGGACATGTGTTAGGGTAATAATAATATCATTTTTACCCTGAATTACCCTATTTACTTTTAACCGTGGTAAATAAAATAAAAAAGTTACTATTCACCAAAAATTATTTTTATCTTATTAAACAAAATTTTAATCCTCGATATTAACCATGTCTCTCGGATTTTCAAAATTCACTCACAAAAGAAGTAAAATTACGTTTTCTATGAATTTTCAAATTCTTGTATGAGGTGGGTAAAAGACGGTGAAAAGGTCAATATAATTTTTAGATATCTAAAATTATTATAAAATGACTCCAATGAATTAAATTGAACTTATATAGGTATTATATATCTATTTTGACCTAAAATAAAATTAAATAAAATAAATAATTATATAAAAAAATTCGGTTTTATACTATAACTCAGTGTTTTCCATATTCATTAAAAATTAAAAGTTTCCAGAAACATACCAAAAATTCACCCTATGCTAATTTTGATATTCTGAATTCAAAAAATGAAGTATATTTTACCAAATTCAATACATTTATATTTTATTTATTAGTTTAAAATTAATTCTCGTTGCCAAAACCAAAAGCATATTTTTATTAAATAATAAATACCAAAATATTGACCTTTGTTTATGTCCAATTTCAAAGTGAAATTACTTCCAATTACCAAGATTGGATTAAATGGTAAATATATAATCTAATTATTTATCCAAAACAGTCATATGTATTGTTAAACACTATAAATTATTTTGATTAAAAAAGTTATTTTCAATTAAAATATATTAATTTTCACTACTCACCCAAATATGAAAGTTATTAGACCCCAAAAATTTATTGAAACGAAATTATTATGGCTCACTCCCAAATAAGAAGTATATTTTTTCAAGTTGAATATATAAAAGTATCAAATATTGTATTTAAAAAGGGTTCTCCAATAAAAGGGGACAAAATTTTATTTTTTGAAAAATACTTCTTTTATCTGAAAAAAATGAATTTGACCTTACATTATGTCTAAGAAACTCGTAATATGGATTCTAAAATTATAAGGGTTATATAAAGATCAACATTCTATTAATACTGTTCATAACTGCTTTTGAACGGCTAGTTTGGTAAGTTATGGTGCGCTTGTACTCGATGTTGTGTGTAGTGTAAGTTATTGAATTACTTTGAAGAACTGACGTACTATGAAATCATGGGGTGTTACATTCTTCCCTCCTTAAATAAATAGTGCCCTCAAAAATTTTAAAATTGGGCATGGGAATATAATGGACAGTCCTATATAGGAAAAAGAGTCAATAAAACTATCACTTTATATGAAATAAAGATAAGTACAAAGGTCACCCAAGATAACACATATAAGGATTCCATATAGAAAAACATGGATATCGAAATAAACCATTTGTGAATTTCTGATGGAGAGGGGTAGAAAACATGATTAGGATAAAGTTACCAATATGAAAACCACAAACTTCTGATGGGAAAAACAGTCATTAGTTTCCCATTTGGAAAAGTAAATGGAAAACTTTTTTTAAGTTACATTTCATAAAGATGAGGAATTTATTTCTGAGATTGACTATGATCATAAAGAGATATACTTAATGTTTATGTAGAGTTTCATTGTTTATTAAATTTCTACCACTAACTCATTTTTTTAAATGATGAGTATTCAAGAAGACTTGGTCACACCAGAAGAGATAGAATAAAATTCTAGAGAATCACATGATCCATAAAAGATAAACTATATATTTACCTTGTCTTTAGATATTAATAAAAACAAAAACGGTTAGTACAAGATCTGATGATCCCCAAAAATGATATTCCTTTAGAGAAAGAAACACTAATCTCAATTTCTAAAATTAAACAAAAAATACTCTAATGTTAAATAAATACCATTCAATAAACAATTGTCCTTAAAATACCTCTATATAATCCAAACTAATATTGAAACCCAAAACAAAAATGAATTTAGTAATTTAGTCTTCCACGTTAAATTGTATCTCCAAATGACATCAACTACTCTTAAATTCACAAACTTAAAAGTAATTAGCCTAATAAAATATTCTCTATTATAGGTTAATAATTTCCATAAATTGCCCAAATAACTATAAATACACATTATAAACATAGATAAAAATCCACCATTACTCTTCAAATGAAATCCCATATTATTCTATTTTCCTTGTGCATAGAGTGTTCCCAACAAAGCGAACATCTTCCAAAATAAAATTTATCACTTAATCACCAAATCATTTCTCTATACTAAGGGTATTCATTTGATAAGACAGAAGACCAAAAATCAACTTATTATTGATCAATAAAATCATTTATCTAAAAATAATTAGTGACACTAACCAGGGACTTTACGTAGTCCAGTGGTAGGCAATAAATCCCAATCGCACTCTGGTTGTGTGTTCGATTCCCACATCTTTGTCTGATGTGACGGGTTGTCACACGGTCTTCGTGTTGCCCTTTTTCAAAAACTATATTTTATAACATTACCAAAATGAGATAAATTCCGCAAAATAACCATAACATAATTTAACCACATATGTTATATCATGCCATGCATTGTCGTCCCAAAATATAATAACATGTAATTTCCTCAAAACCATTGATCATATAAATCCAAATGTTTATTTATAACTATATCCACAAGAGAAAATACAATTCTTCCCTAAATATTAATTTTAGATGAAAACAATAGGGTTACATATACGAGAGAAATTTTTTCCAATGTAATCCCATCAACAAGGAGCACTAATACTTTTAAACATTTCTCCAAGAATTTATTTACACATAGCCTTTTCTTTTACCACGAAAATATCTTATAGAATAGGGAATTCACTTGGCTAATTTCTAGGTCCCCGACATTTATGTAAAGTGAATGTGAATGGATTCTATGGACATTTTTTATTTTCTTCAATAGTACTCTTCATTTTTCCTCAGCAATTCTTCACTTTATGTCTTTCTTTCCCACACGTAATGCATTTCTTTGTTCCATTGAGACACTTTCCTGTGTGTATTCTTCCACATTTCATGCATGATGGAAATTGAGGATATTTTTCTCCATGGTCTCCACTGCTGGAGCTCTTATCATCCATCAACATTCTCTTCTTTGTTGATTCTGGGAGTTGGTTAATATATATGTTGTTGATCATATTTTTGGAAAACTGATTTGGATGAAAAGGATATCTTTTATGTTTATCAACATTCCATTTTTTTCTCATTTCTACCAACATTCCCACATTATAAATTATTCTCAATGTTACTATGACTTCCTTGGAATCCATCCATTGATTAAAACCAGAAAGAATTGTGTGACTAAAAGTAGTCATAAAATCATTTAGAGAATATCATGACACCATATTTTCAATTTGAAACACCTTATGATTAACCAAGGTTATTTATTCTCATCTTATATTAAAATAATTCAAATTGGTTTGTAAGGAAAATATAAATTATCCTAAGCATATCCCCTGGGAGTGTCGTAACAAAGAGTGCGGCAAGGCCCGTTTCCGTACACCAGTTCTCATTCAAGTCTCTCTCAAAGTGGAGTTTTTGGGTTTTACCCCTAGTTACATCTATACAAGAGCCGCCTCTACCTGCTCATATCCGGACAAGGATTTATTTATTTGAAAACTCACAAAATCACTACAATACCAATATTTTAGGAAGTTCCTCTATACTAATCCTCAAAGTCTATCTTAAGGGTAGTGTGCTCAAATCAGAGTTTATATATATCTAGTTTCCATAGTTTGTACTAAAATTACTCTAATACCAACTATAACGTCCCAACCCCAGAAGCCTAGAGTCGGTGCATTATTACGTATCATTAGCATGATAATAAAAGACTAGTTCTAGAAGGACCTATTAATTTAGTAGCCTTTGAAGTATTATATACATTCATATGGTTTACATTACATCATAAAATGGAAAACTACAACAACATTGTTTCCATCGACTACAATGAGATACCATAGACTATCCCTAAATGTCAGTCATAATAATCTTCTTTGCATCATGGGATAAATAAAACATAGAAATGGGTGAGCTCATATGATCATTGAGGATAACATTATAGTGGAAACTTTCATAAATAAGCCTAAACATTTAAGGGAGTGTATAAGACTAAAACAAAATCCTTTTAAACTTGAACTTCAGCATAATATAGCCAATGTAAAATCAAATAATTCCATTTAATTATTCACCTGGATATTTTACTAGTTGAATAATCACATGCAATATAAATATCCACTTTCATAATGATGGAATTCATAATTCCAGACATTCATATCCACATATTCAAGCCCTCGTGCCAAGACTACAAATAATATTTTGTCAATGGATTATTCCAAGACACTAGTTTGTCTCTTGAGACCTATCGATGCATCGAGGAGCTATAGTGGGCTCCACCCATCACATACTAAGTCCAATCCATTCATCATATGAAATGTTTGAAGTATAACATGAACAGTCGTATTAAAACTAGCATATGAAATGTTAATACATTATCTAGAAACCATGAATAGTATAAAAATAGCACATCCACAGTCAACCCTAACTCATTCAATAAATTATGGAAGCTTTTATTGTAACAGATTATCCTTAATCAAGAATAATGAAGGGTATTGACATAGATGAAAATAATCATCAAAACAATTTGAGAGAAATATCCCCCTTTATTGAAAACATTTAAAAGTCACACTATTTTTCAAGAATCCATTTAAAATAGATTTTTGAAACAAAGTGTTTCATACCACTTTTAATATTTTAAAAGGAATATTAATTTTAAAACTTTAATGTCCATATAAATAAAACCGTAGAACCATTTTTAAAACATGGACATTAATGCTAATGATTTTGAATAATAAATCATTAAAACATATAAAATGATAATTTATTTAGAGTTCCTATCCAAAAGAGAGACACTTGAATAAAAATAATTGAGGTAATCAAAACTTTATACTATCATGATAATAAATAGATTCATGATATACTATGTCAAAGTACATTATATACACCATATAAAAGAGAATTGGATTATGACAACAATGAAGTCTCAATGTAATGTAAATTGAGATGAAATATCTTATAAAGACTGTATCCTTAGGTTAAGGATAAAACAAAAACATAATTATGTGTGAAAAATATAAATACACTCAATATGATTGGATATTCAGTGTAAATCTATCAAAGGAAATTCACACATATTCTTGTAAAAACAACACCACTGAATTGGATGTTTAACTCAATAAATGAATATTTTGTTAAAATTACTCTTATCAAGTTTATATCGATGACTTGAAAATTTATCAATGATGTTATTATGTGTATAAAAATTATATCTATAGACAGGGGAGTGGAAATTATTACATAAGTAAATTAATAGTGATTTAACACATAATCTTGGAGTAAAATAATCAATGAAGTATGCATAAAGCCAAATGAGTGGAAATTGAAATTTCAAATTCCCTTATCGATATGGTAACTTACGAAACATACACCCATGAAATAAGGGTCGTAAAATGGTGATGTAAATATCAGTAAATTAAATGATATTACAAAATGTATACAATCATGGGCAGTATACACACCACATGCAATAAATAATTGGTGAACAATGGAAATCTCACGGAATTAGAAGTGAGATAAGTAAACCCCTACATTGTACTTTTTCCTTGGTAGAGGGTAGGTTAACCTTCTATATAATGGTGAAATATTTTTTATTTAATTATAAAAGAATCATATTCATTAATATGATCTCATATATGATCTTTTAAAATTTATTTGTTAATAATATCTTAGTATTATCGTCCTTGCGAGTGTTAACGGATTCGTTATCCATTATATTATTTTATTTGTGATTCATATTTGTTATGTATGTTATTTATCTTATTTATATACAAAATTATATCATTTCACTTAACATTTTTTTAATCATCAAATGAAAATTAGTCTTAAATGGATATGATGGAGAATGAATCTCATCGCGTTCGTGGAGATGGTAATCTGTATGTACGCGCGAGCGGCAACATCATTCTTTTGATATTAAAAATAATATATAATTGGATGGTATATCATATATAAATAATAATTAGAATGTTATATTTATTATTTTCAACAAATAAACATCATTATTATACCCATCCAAATAGTAATGTATTGAATAACAATTACACTACGATGTGAGACATAAGCCGTAGGTACGCACATATGGTGACATGTCATTCAAAGGATGGATAGAATAATGAATTTGGTTGAACCATATTTATAATAACATTAAATTATATATAATATACTGGAGTTTTTATTTTATAATTGAGAAAACAAAGAGAAAGGATGTGTAAGAAGAAAGGAACTTGAAAGAGGTGGTGATATTTTTACCACTTCTTCGGGTTCTTCCTTTTGATTTGATAAAAGGACTCCATGGGTTTTCTTTCTGACCGAAGGAAGGCCTCCAAGATGAAGGTAGGACAGTTTAAAGGGTATTTGGGTAGATGTTGGCCGATCCAAATGTCTTTGAATGTGGGAATTATAGAGAAGGGGGAGTGCCCTTTTATAAGAGGGGTGAGGGACACCTTAAAAATGTTAGAAAATTTATTTTATAATAAAATCATTTTCATTTTCTATAGGCTCCAAAATTGATTATTTAATTTCTAAGGTGGGGATGGGTCGAAAACGAATCAACCAAAAGGTTTTAGATTGGTTTGTGTCACTACATTAATTTTATCCTTTATATTTAACTCTTAGTTAAATAGTTTGACATTTACCATGTCTCTTTGTATTTTTATTTTATATTTTTAATAAACATACTATATACTTCCAAGAGAATATCAAATTATTCCTTAATGATACACCTATCATTATATAAGTCTTTTGGCCGACCCTTTGATATTTAAGAATAGAATATCAATTAATAATATAATATTTTTTTAAAAAACTCTTTTATGTCAATTTTAACACTATTTGGTATTTAATTTTTTCTAAATTCATAATAGCATTATTACTTTGAAATAAATTTATATAACCAACCATAATATGTCATATTAACCGAGAAAATTAGTGGAATTCATCAAAAGTCTTAAATTACATTTATTTGGATATTTATAATATCAATTAATTTAATATTTATTTATTTAGGTAATTATTGCATCATCATTTTGTCATTAATAAATTAAATTATTCAATTTATAAAAAATATAAATAAAACATCATTATGTTCTAAATATTGTTATCATTCTAATGAATATTTATAGTCGAATTGATCTTATGTTTAGCCCTATATTAAAAATGTTTTAGTTATTAAGCTTTGATTTTAACTCTTTTAACTCTTCATTAAAGAAAATAATAATAAATGTCCTAATATAATCCATGTGGACCAAAGAGGTTCATATTTTATTCCTAAAGTTGTTTTGGGTAGAATTATACTTATCCAATAAAATTAGGACATGTTTTACGGTAATAATAATATCATTTTTACCCTTAATTACTTTATTTAATTTTAACCGTCGTAAATAAAAGCAAAAAGTTACTATTCACAAAAAAATTTATCTTATTGGACCACATTTTAATCCTTTATATTAACCATGTCTCTCTTATATTTGAAATTCCACTCACATAAGTGGTAAAATTATGATTTATGTGAATTTTCAAATTCTCCGAAGAGGTGCGTAAAAGACGGTGAAAAGATGAATAAAATTTTTATATATCTAAAATAATTATAAACTGACTCCAATGAATTACATTGAACTTATATAGGTATTATATATTTATTTTTTCCTAAATTAAATTTTAATAAAATAAATAATTATTTAAATAAAAATTTGGTTTTAAACTATAACTCAGTGTTTTTCACTATTCATCAAAAATTAAAAGTTTTCAGAGACATAACAAAAATTCACCCTAAGCTAATTTTGATATTCTAAATTAAAAAATTAAGTTTATTTTACCAAATTCAAAAGATACAAATTTCATTTTTTTAGTTTAAAATTAATTCTCGTTGTCAAAACCAAAAGGCGGATTTTTATGAAATAATAACAACCAAAAGATTGACATTGGTTTATGTCCAATTTCAAATTGAAATTACTTACAATTACCAAAATTGGATTATACGGTAAAAATATAATCTAATTATACATCCACGCCATTCATATGTATAGTTTAACACTAGAAATTATTTTGATTAAAGAAGTTTTTTCAGCTAAAATATATTATTTTTTACTATTCACCAAAATATGAATGTTATTAGAAAAACACCAAAACATTATTGAAACAAAATTTTTATGTCCATATCCAAAAGAAAAAGTTTATTTTGTACAATTAAATATATAAAAGTTTCAAATATTGGATTCAAAAAGGGTTCTCCATTAAAAGTGGGTAAAATTACATTTTTTTAAAAATACTTCTTTTATTTGGAAAAAAATGAATTTGTCCTTTCATTATGTCTAAGAAACACATAATATGGATTCTAAAATTAGAAGGGTTATATAAAGTTCAAAATTCTGTTAATACTATTCATAACAACTTTTGAACGGGTAGTCTGGTAAGTCGTGGAGCGCATGAACTCGATGTTTCATGTAGTTTAAGTTATTGAATTACTTTGAAGAAATAACATAATATGAAATCTTGGGGTGTTACAATCATAACCGAGAAATACTCATAAACCCCTAGATGAACTCCACCATGTACTCCTCCAGAATCATTCAAACCAAGAAAACATTGAACATGTTAGGGTACCAAAAAACAAAATTGGTCTTCCATTTGAAAATAGTGGGTATTACAAGGCCCATTTTCTACAAAACTCCACCTACCACAATAACTAGTGGAAAAACAACAGATCATGGATGGTCAGAAAACTATAAACACTGAAGAAAAATCCATAGGTCCTAAATATTCCACTACATGATTTTTCTATGAAAGGATCTCCCTCCACTATTTCTTCCAAGCATATAGGCCGACCCAAAATCCTCCACTAGTATCCCCTGGTCTTTCCCAAATTCTCCAACATGTAACCACAACCTGAACTCATATGTCGAAGGATATATTCCACAACACATTGACATTATCCACATTGGACTACACTAACTCACTTGAAATGTTTTACTCGCATAAAAAATAAACATTGGTGGGTTTAACCATCCCACAACCTCTTGAACTTGATGACACGTTAAAAACACCATCATAGTGTCCTATAAACACATTGTGTTTCCTTGGTAAAACCTAGAGAAAGATATATATAGAAAATATTACATAAAAAATATTTCTAAAAATACTATTTTGATATGTATAATGAACATATGGAATACTGATATTCAACCATAGATCCTCTTGGTAGATGGACTATGTCTAATGTAGCTGCCCTCTCCCTCCTAATCCAACTCCCTTATCCAAGCATGGACCACCTCGGGGTGGCGGAAGGAACACCAAATCCCTTCCACCACCTCTTGGTTCTCTCCCCACTTCTCCACCAAGTCCTAAAACATGCATAACTCCTTTTTTCTATATTCCACCTTTTTAATTCTATCCCTCAACCATCTCTCTTTCAGCATCATGATGGGTCATACAATCCATTAGAAGATTTCCATAACCATCATAAGTGTATAATCACCACTCATGTGGCTGACCAGGTCCCTATCATAACCCTGGTGCTGAGAACCCACATGTCAAGAAATAGGTATTCCCCCTACACCGTGATCCTATAGACTGTTGTCTACTAGGTACTGCCTAAAACTCATCCACGTTATAAACACTGTTGGCCACATCAGCCCAAACCTCTTAAGGGAATCTATCTATATACATAGACCTCTCTATTTCCCCCTTCATATGAGGGAAAGAACATAGAGACCCCACTTTCTCAGATTTCTTTGAGGAGGCCCTGATCAATGGCTTATGCTCTGAAAAATAGGTCTCAAACCAAATCCTTAGGGAATAAAAAATGGTCAGCAAACCTCACCAAGTAATCTACCACAGACATTATACACTACTATATTTAATAAATCATAATGATATGAATGGGTCTCAATGTGTCTAGATAAAACTCTTCCTTAATTGGATTCTCAAACATAACCCAAGTGATTGCCACCTCATTATGAGTATATATCACTAGACTCCACCATTTCCCGACCAAGACCGGTAGAAGGCTCACTTCCAGGACAACAAAATAAGAAATAGGAGTCCTCACAAGGTGTATAAATTAGTGTGACTACCTCAAGACATCCCTTATCATCCTAGGGGTATGGATCATCCTGATACCTCATATTTCTCTAGATTTTTGGAATCATAAAATGCACTCAACCTATACACATCTACAACCTAAACTTCTAATACAACCTACTACTCAATGAGTGGATTCCCAATATGAGGACAACCTATGGGTACATTTGTAAGACTATTTACTTACACTAAAGACTCTTTGTTGGGTGGGATTTAATCATAATACTATCATGGAACCTATCAAGCTATCTTCATGGAGAAATCCTGAAATAAAATTAATACGCATCATGGTCAAAGATTATATCTGGGGAGGTAAATCATAAAGGATAGTAAGACAAATAACATTGTTACACCCCAAGATTTTATAAGATGTTTTATTTTTAATTTATTTGATGTCTTGTGTTATATGATACACCAATATTATCTTGCTCTATACGCACCACCGTATTAGCTTGCAGAATACGCATCACTATTCTTGGATTGTGTTACACATAATTTCAAGTTTGTTTGATAGAAGTTATTATACGCAACATTGAGTGTGTATATATATATATTCAATGTATAAATGAAATATGGTTGGATTATATTATAAAAAACAACAACGGAATCTTGTACCACACGCAACCTTGAATTGTCTTGTATTACACGCAATCATGACCTTCCTTGATAGTGTGTGTTGTACGCAATACCGAGTTTCACTAAACAACGATATGTTTTTAAAATATTATATAAACTAGCATTCATGAATATTAATACCCACTTTTTTAAATTTTATCAATTTTATCTTTCAAAATGGACTTCATTTTTGGATTTGTAATATCGAAATCAGCCTTGGGTGAATTTTTGGTATTTTTCTGAAAACATTCAATTTTTGAGGAATAGTGAAAACACTAGGTTACAATTTAAAAACCATCATTTATTTAAATAAGTATTTATTTTAATTAAATTTATTTTAGATAAAAATAGATACATAATACCTATATATGTTCAATTTAATTGATTAAAGTCATATTGTAATTATATATATATATATATAGTTTATTGAACCTTTTTACCGTATTTTACCCACCTCCTTGGGGCATTTGCAATTGTACAAAAAACATAATTTTACCACTTCTGTGAGTTGAATTTTGAAAATTCGAGAGAAAAGGTTAATATCAAAGAGTAAAATTTGGTTCAATAAGATAAACATAATTTTTGGTGAATAGTTACTTTTTACTTTTATTTACCATGGTTAAAAGTAAATATGGAAATTATGGGTAAAAATGATATTATTATTACCCTAAAACACATCTTAATTCTATTGGATAAGTGTAATTCGACCAAAAACATCCTTAGGGATAAAATATTACCCTTTAGGTCTACTTTTATTAGATTAGGACACTTATTATTATTTTATTTTAAAAAAATTTAAAGAAGTTAAAATCAAAGTTTAATAACTAAAACATTTTTAATATAGGGTTATATATAAGATCAATTCGACTATAAATATTCATTAAAAGATAAAAATATTTTCTACATAATTTTGTTTTACTTATAATTTTTAGACATTAAATAATTTAATTTATTTATGACACAAGGATGATGCAGTAATTACCTTATTAAAGAAATATTAACATAATTGATATTATAAATAACCAAATAAATGTAATTTGAGAATTTTTATAAATTAAACTAATTTTATAGGTTAATATGAAATGTTATTATTTAATTAATTAACTTTTTACTATCTAATCATTCTTTTATAATTTTCACATAAATCAATTACCAAACAGTGTCAAAATTGACATAAAATAGTTTTAAAACAAATATTATATTATTAATTTTTATTATATTCCTAAAAATATGGGGTTCCTCCAAATGAATTATATATGGTTATATATATTAATAATGAACCACTTTGGGTTCGTTTTTCTTGTTATAGTATTTTTATTAACCATATAGTGTAACCAAACAAGAAGACACTGTAAAAGTTAAGATTATTTAACTTAGAGTTAAATATAAACGATAATGTAAAAATAGTGGCCTAAACTTGTATAAAATATATTGGTTGAGATGATTTCGACCCATACCCACTTTATCTTTGACATCAGTCACTTTGGAGCCATTTTAAACAGAATATGACTTTATTATAAAATAATATTTTACGTTTTTTCCTAAAGTGCCCCTCTCCCCCTTAAAAAGGGCACCTCCTCCCTCTTCTCTTTACACAATTTTGAGCCTTCAAGCTCGGGCAACCCCTGAACATATATTTTATCAACTTACCTATAAAAATTATAGAGGTTCTTGTCTCCTCAATAGACCAACTCTAGTTCCTTAAGATAATGTTTAAAAGAGAAACGTCGAAGAAGCGATAATCTCGTCTACCGATTCTTTCAAGTTTCTTTCTTCTTCAACTTCTTATTATTTAGTTGTTTCATTATAATTTAATAACATAAGCATAAATAATATACTGATATATTATTATAAATATGAAAAAACCCCATTTCAACTTCTATTCATCCTATGTAAAATGAAATCACCGCGTGTGCGTATGTACGGAATACAGTCTCTACACCGTGGTGTAATCTGTTTTTCCACCACCACCTTACTTGAAAGGGTATAATGGTATAAATAATAACTATAAATAGTTATTATAACATCATACTGACTATGAGATATTATATCATCCACTCAAATTCAATACAATAATTATGGGAATGATATCATCGCTCGTGCGTACGTACGGATTACCGTCTCCACGACGCGATGAGATTCATTCTCCATGTTAACCATTCAACAGTGATTATAAAGTATATATAATGAATAATAATGATATATATGAAATGATAAAGCTACTTTATTTATGTGTGTATATATATATATATATATTTCATCTACTTACTTCTATTCAAGTCAATAAGGAAAGGAAAACAGCGTTCATGTGTATGTACGGCCTACCATCACCATAAACGGTGTGTTTCATTTCATTTATCTATCTAATATATATATATATACTGAATATATATATAAATTATTATTTAAATTCTGGAATTAAGTAAATCATGATATAAGTAATAATAATGTCAAGAACAACATGTCCAAACACGTACGATAAATAAAATGATATTACCCTAAACACTGCTTTAACATGGAATTTACAAAAGAATGGGTAATATAAAGTCATAAGTTAACAATATATGATATCATAACAATGAATATGATTATATAATAAGTCAATGACATTATTTAAATCATTATAAAGGAGGTTTGGATAGGTATGAAGCCAATCTGACCTAAGGTAAGGGATAATTTTGCAATCTCATTTTTATCCAAGATTGATTATACATAAGTACTTACTAGGGTTATATTTTTCATCCATGTCCATAAAAATGTTTTTCATAAAGTGTTTAATATTAATACATGTTTGTTTAAAGTAATTATTACCCCATCTTTGACTTCTACTTTGTGTTATAGAAGGAATATATCTTTTGTTTACCATATAAGGTACTTTTTGACTTTTCCAGCAAAAGTACGAGAAGATTTTTTTTAAACTTATACGGAGTGAATGGACTTTTATGGTTTTATAAAAAAAATTCAATGAAGTTTATTATAAAAAAATTTCATGATTATTTTCAAAAAAATAATTTTCTTTTAAAATTAAATGGCATTTTGTGAAAAAAAAAATGATTTTGAAGAAGAAGGGATATTTTCTTCAAGAATTCATTTCAAGTGTTTCGTCAAAACTATTTTACATCTAAGATGAAATTATTTAGTATGTTTATGTTTCAAGTATAATGTCTCTATTATTTACATGGTTTGATTTTTCCTATGATGAAATGATATTTATTTTTTTTATATGGTTTATGTTATGATGGAATGATGTTTATCAAACCCATTTTATTCTTTGGGTTATGACAAATGATTTATGTTTATGTTGTGGCACACATAATAATGATTTAATTATGAGATTTGTGGGACCTATATCTCCCTCCAATGCATTGGTTAAAGATTTATATCACATGATATAGCCATGGCTAGAATGGTAAGTTAATCCGGTTTAGTGATACAGGACTAGAAAAAGGAGTGATCTCGATTCAGTAAGGGACTTTGTCCACTAAGTTAGTCTTGGTAGAAATGTCTTGTCTACTATAGAAATCATATCATGTGATTAATGGTTTGACACAATTACATGTTTTATTTCTAGGATATTTTATCATGTTTGATGTTCTTTTATGATATATTCCTTACGTACTTCCAAGATTTATGTCATTGCTCAATATTTTGATATTTAGATTTTATGTTCAAGTTTTTGCATTCAAATGTTTATGGATTATTTTGTGTTCCATATGTTTACCCTTACTGATCATTTGAGCTCACCCTTTATATGTTTTATTTTCTCTAGTATTTAAAGAAAGTTTTTAGGTAAGAAAACAAAAGGAGAAGATCTTTATGGAAGATGTTGAAGATCTTTCACCATGATAAGAAGATTATGTTTCGAGTATTGAAATAAACTAAAATATAACAGTACTTGAGTGTTGGTTCTTGTTATATATTAATTCTTCCGCAAAAGTAATGTAATGTCCATGTACGTAAATAATGGGTCTCTATAGTTGGTATCAGAGGAAAGGTCTAGTTATCCTTTGGAAACATGGATGTGAAAACATTAGTGAGATCCCTAGAGATATTTCTAAGGAATGTCTAGGGATGTACCAAAGGATAAGTACAAGTATAGGTTATAGTCCTAGAATTATGGTAACAATATTATAATTAATCCTAAGATGTTAGATATTGAAGGTACACCCCCTTTATTATGTTGTTTTCCTAGCATGATTCTTTCCTCTCACACTGCTCTTTTTGGGTTTTAGACGATTGCTGGAACCCAAAGGAACTGTGTCGATCAATGTAATGGACAATGAAATGATTTTCCTCTCGAACATCCAAATGTGATGGTAGATGGAGTGAAAAATCATATTTCTATACTTACATAAGCTATGAATCATTCTGGACTTCCAAATGAGCAGAGAAAGTAACAATATTCTATTGAGTCCTTCATGAGGCAACGTCCACCTTAATTTAATGGGTCTACTGATCCACATAATGCTGAATAACGGATCTGTACCATTGAAAAGATATTTTCTATACATTGTTATTCTAGACATGAAAAATTCATTTTAGTTGTTTACCATTTAGAAGGCGAATCAGACCAGCGGTGGACTCTAATTAAGAATACAAGGCCCCTAGGTGAAATTTAATACATGGAATGGAATGAGTTCAAGAACATGAATTTCAATAAGTACTTCCCGCATTTTCTTAGAACAAAGATGGATAATGAGATTCTTGAGATTATTCAAAAGGATGATGAATCTATTGGTATATTTGAAGCGAATTTTACATGGCTTACAATGGATGCATCTAGAGTAATCATCCAACCTAAAAGTAAAGTTGATCGATTCTTCAGTGGCTTAAAACCAAGTCTTCGAAGGGAATTAGTGATAAGAGACTTTAGTAGCTATGAATAAATTGTGCGGTGTGCTATCAAGGTAGAACTGGAAGTTGGTTTTACATATCAATCTCATGGTTTTGACATGAAACGAAAGATGGAGTTCAAGGAAAAATCTCAAAGCAATGGTGAAAAGAAGGTGAATGATTCTTTATGCTCAATGTGTGGAATGAAGCATGGTGAAGATTGTCTAAAAGGTACAAGAAAATTTTTCAGGTGTGGAAAATAAGTTCATTGAGTAGCTGAGTTCCAAAATAATGGGGAAAATGTAGCTAATGGTGTGAATGGAGAAAATACTGCAGAAAACGTACCACCAACACTTCAATTCTACAAGTGCAAGGAAATGGGTCATTATGCTAACCAATGCCATAATCCAAGGTTTAATGATGATCGACATCCATAACCTCTAAAGGAAAAAAGACAAATGGAAGTAAAATGCGATCACTATTGGCGATGTTGAGTATGAAAACGATGTGGTCAAATGATTTAGTGTTTATGTAAATGGATTCCAAAATAATGTTGTGGTATCTCGTTTATAGTATCGTGGAATATTGGAATATATATGTATTGGTTTATTGTGGTTTTTAATAATATTATGGTACTGGTAACCATGAAAATTGATTGAAATATTTTTGGAAAGAAGATGATATGTGCATAATGAAGGGATAATGAGAAAATAATATGTTTGATAGTATTCATGAGCTCATGACTGATATATGGACAAAGTGATATCATGGTTTGAGTATATTGAAATTTTGGGATTTTGTTATGTCGAAAAGGGTTATATTTTGATAGCATTCATGTTTTAACTAAGGTTCTATGGTAATTCATGTTTCAAAAGAATACATTATTAAGGTATTCACATGATTGGAATGTGACCAACAAGATATATATTTTGATATATGGGGGATAAATTATGCTATTCATGTGCTTGTTATGTAACCTTTCAATTAATCATTTTATTTATACTATAAGCTTGGACTGATGTATTTTGGATAAGCCTAAAGATTGGAATGAATTTAGTTATACATAAGAGATTATGTTAGGTCGGAGAAGCAAGGGATGAGATGGCAAGAGGGGGGGTGAATTGCCTTTTAAAAAATGATTAACAAATTAAAATCAAAGTGAAGGATGCAGTGGAAATAAAGAAGGCAAAACACAAAACTTGATAACGGAGTTCGGCCAAAAACCCGGCCTACGTCTCCGCTCCCAACTCAACCGTTGAGAGATTCCTACCGCTTGCTTTTCAATGGTTTTAGCAAGAAACCCACTAGGCTTTGAGGTAGCACTAGGACCTATTACATCTTGCTTTTATTGGTTAAGCAAGAACCCACTTACTTTTAATGGTTAAGTAAGAACCCACTAGCCTTTTTAACGGGTGAAGGCTAGCTCACCGAAACACAAGCCTTTTAAAAGGAAAGGCTTGAAGAAACCTCTTCACACCTTAATGGTGGTGTGAGAACCCAAAGAAAGGGGGATGAGAAAAGGGGTTGGGGTTTGTAGGCACAAACCCAATTTTAAGCTCAAAATAAATAAAACAAGAAAAACCGTAATTGGAGGAAGTCTTGGGCGCCTTTGACTGATTGGAGATGTTGAAGGCCGCTTCCAAGCTTCTTTGAAGGGGCTCCTTGGATGTGGAAGTTGTTGGAGCTATTGGGGTTCCCTTGAAGGAAGTCGCCGGAGGTTGGCCAATTGATGCAAAATATGTCTGTGGGCTTCCGTATAGTTCCGGTGTTGTGTCCGGGGCTTCCTTGGCCTTTATTTATAGGCATGGAACCCTTGGGGAGTCTTCGGAGCCGTTGGAGAGGCTAAAAGAGCCGTTGGGAGCCAAGTGGGCCAGCCTGGTCAAACTGCAACGGCTAGTTTGACTGGCTCCACCGGCTGGCCGGTACAGTCCCACCGGCTGGCCGGTGTGTGCAAAAAGGCATAGGATTCTTGTCCAGGGGCCACTGGCTGACCGGTACATCTCCACCGGCTGGCCGGTGCCTTGGTAGAGAAGAAGAGTCTTGATCCAGGCTCTACCGGTCGACCGGTGGAGGAGCCACCGGCTGGCCGGTGGCAAGATAGTAGCAAATACTATTTGGGCTGGGTGCCACAGGTCGACCGCTGACAGAGCCACCGGTCGACCGGTGGAACCTGGCAGTGGGCAATCCCTCTGCCAGTTCCACCGGCTGGCCGGTGCTATCACACCGGTAGGCCGGTGGACTGAATTTCAGTCCACTTGATGTGCTTCATGGCCCATTTCCTTGGAAATCTTTTGCCTAAAAAACAAAAACACTTAAAACAATGTTAGATAAACATGAATGTGATTGTGATCATGAAAATTAAACCACGAGGGGATACGAGAGGTACAACAATCTCCCCCTATTTTGATGATCACAATCACCAAAACAATTAATGTAAAATACTGAAATTGAAAGGAAATGCTAAGCACGATGAAAAGGATTCTCCCCCAATCAATCAAGAAATTTCTCCCCCTTTGTGATTATCAAAATAGAATGGGGCATAAAACTTGATTGAGGGAAAACTTTGAAAAACAAAAAGAGATTTTAAATCAATTGAATTTTTTTTTGAAATGAAATGAGAATTTGAATAACAGTTTGAATTGAAAGTTTTTAATCAAAAATTGAATAACAGTTTGAATTGAAAGTTTTTAATCACAAACCAATTGAAACCAAGAGTTGAAAATGAAAGATTGAATCGAAAGTTTTGAATAAAAAATTTGAAATGAGAATTTTGAATGAAAAAATTTTTAATTCACAAAAAGGCTTAAAAGAACCTAACTCCCCCTAAATAAAAACAATCAATCACCGGGGAGAGGGATTTTGAAAAGAGATGATTTTAGGCCCGGAGAGACTCGCTAGAAGGGATTTTTCAATCCAAACTTGTCTCATGGCGGGTCTTCTCCTATAAAACTCATCGGAAAAGAAAAAAGACTTTGGTTGGCCGTACCGGGCGTTTTTACAATTACATTCATAAATAAGGTGCCCGGGTTTTTTACAATAATTACAAAATTTATAACAAGAGCTCCCCCTTACAAAAACAGTTGGTACATGGGAGGAGGAAGCTATATTGGTGTAGCCTAGACCTTGGGTGGTTCGGGATATTCGTTGAGAACCTAGGAGATTGTTCAAATTTTGTTCCCCTTGGGTGAACTTAGCTAGGGTCTCCCTTAGGTCTTTGATGGTTGATTCCATGGAATCAACATTTGGGAAATTTTGGATTTTGAGGGACATCTCCTCCTTCTCTTTGAGAAGTTGTTCTTTTTCGGAGGAAAGTTTTTTGAAAGACTTTTTCAAAGAAACAAATTTTGAAGATAAAGCATGAAAACCTTTTTCAAGTTGGTCTCTAGCGTGTGAGAGTTCTTCATAAGTTAAATGATTTAAATAATTGGAATTTGAAGAACAAGAGGAAGAGGAGTCGGAAGAAGTTACCTCATGGAATGCCATTAGGCATTTTGTACCTTGGTCGCTCGAGGAGGAGGAGGAGGATGATGAGGTGTCACTCCATGTGGCTTTGAGGACCTTTTTCTTTCCTTTTTCCTTAGCCCGTTTCTTGTTGAGTGGGCAATCGGGCTTGTAATGGCCCTTTTCGCCGCACCCGTAGCATTTTACCTTGGGCTCGACTTTTGTGGTGGGTTCTTGCTTTCGGTGCTTGCGGGATTTCTTCTTCTTCTTGTGCTTCTTCATGAATTTTTGCATTTGGCGGGCGAGATTCTCCATTTCCGAGTCGCCGCTTGAAGATGATGAAGATGAGGAGGAAGAGGATGAGGAGGAGGAGCTTACTTCTTTTTGTACCTTGAGGGCAATATTCTTTGGTGTCTTGATTGGTGTGCCCTCCTTTTGAGCTTGCCTCCTCATCGTGATCTCATAAGTCATGAGAGATCCGATGAGCTCCTCTACCGGCATATTTTTGACATCCTTAGCTTCTTGGATTGCCGTCACTTTAGGTGCCCATGAGCTCGGAAGGACCCATAGGATCTTATTGACCATTGCTTCAGCTGAAACATCATCACCAAGGGACTTTCTCCCATTGCACACGTCAGTAAATCTAGTAAACATTTCAGAAATTGATTCATTTGGATGCATGGAAAAAGACTCAAAATCTTGTCTATACATATCTAACCGAGTATCCTTAACTTTGTTAGTGCCCTCATGGGTCACTTCCAATAGTTTCCAAATTTCATGAGATGAGGTGCAAGTGGAAACTCGGTTAAATGCATTTCTATCTAAGCCGCAATGGAGAGCGTTCATGGCTTTGCCATCAAGCTCAAAGTTTCTAATATCGGCGGGGGTCCATTTGGATTCGTCGGGGGAAGACAAAGAATAACCTTGCATGACAATTTTGTAAATGGGATAACCTATACTTCTAAGAAAGGTGGTCATGCGGGTTTTCCAATAATTATAGTCGGTCCCATCAAAAAACGGAGCCCGACCCAATGAGAGGCCCTCGGGGGCGAAAGAGGTTGATGCCATCTAAATGGATCTTAAATTTGAAACCGGGTTAGGGTATTACTCAAATTTCCCTTTGATACCAATTGTTAGGTCAGAGAAGTAAGGGATGAGATGGCAAGAGGGGGGGTGAATTGCCTTTTAAAAAATGATTAACAAATTAAAATCAAAGTGAAGGATGCAGCGGAAATAAAGAAGGCAAAACACAAAACTTGATAACGGAGTTCGGCCAAAAACCCGGCCTACGTCTCCGCTCCCAACTCAACCGTTGAGAGATTCCTACCGCTTGCTTTTCAATGGTTTTAGCAAGAAACCCACTAGGCTTTGAGGTAGCACTAGGACCTATTACAGCTTGCTTTTATTGGTTAAGCAAGAACCAACTTACTTTTAATGGTTAAGTAAGAACCCACTAGCCTTTTTAACGGGTGAAGGCTAGATCACCGAAACACAAGCCTTTTAAAAGGAAAGGCTTGAAGAAACCTCTTCACACCTTAATGGTGGTGTGAGAACCCAAAGAAAGGGGGATGAGAAAAGGGGTTGGGGTTTGTAGGCACAAACCCAATTTTAAGCTCAAAATAAATAAAACAAGAAAAACCATAATTGGAGGAAGTCTTGGGCGCCTTTGATTGATTGGAGATGTTGAAGGCCGCTTCCAAGCTTCTTTGAAGGGTCTCCTTGGATGTGGAAGTTGTTGGAGCTATTGGGGTTCCCTTGAAGGAAGTCGCTGGAGGTTGGCCAATTGATGCAAAATATGTCCGTGGGCTTCCGTATAGTTCCGGTGTTGTGTCCGGGGCTTCCTTGGCCTTTATTTATAGGCATGGAACCCTTGGGGAGTCTTCGGAGCCGTTGGAGAGGCTAAAAGAGCCGTTGGGAGCCAAGTGGGCCAGCCTGGTCAAACTGCAACGGCTAGTTTGACTGGCTCCACCGGCTGGCCGGTACAGTCCCACCGGCTGGCCGGTGTGTGCAAAAAGGCATAGGATTCTTGTCCAGGGGCCACCGGCTGACCGGTACATCTCCACCGGCTGGCCGGTGCCTTGGTAGAGAAGAAGAGTCTTGATCCAGGCTCTACCGGTCGACCGGTGGAGGAGCCACCGGCTGGCCGGTGGCAAGACAGTAGCAAATACTATTTGGGTTGGGTGCCACAGGTCGACCGGTGACAGAGCCACCGGTCGACCGGTGGAACCTGGCAGTGGGCAATCCCTCTGCCAGTTCCACCGGCTGGCCGGTGCTATCACACCGGTTGGCCGGTGGACTGAATTTCAGTCCACTTGATGTGCTTCATGGCCCATTTCATTGGAAATCTTTTGCCTAAAAAACAAAAACACTTAAAACAATGTTAGATAAACATGAATGTGATTGTGATCATGAAAATTAAACCACGAGGGGATACGAGAGGTACAACAGATTATTGTTTAAGGCTTGAACTTTTTTTTGTTATTATTGAAGGAATGTTATAATAATGTAGTTTTAAAGGGAAAACCTGCAGGACAGGCGACAACCTGTCGCATCGTAAAAGGTTGTAGGAATCGAACCCACAACCGTAGTGTGACAGGCCTTTATCACCTACCTCTCTCTTAGAGGAAGTCCCTAGTTAAGAGAAAATAGTTTTATTTTATTAAGCAGTATGATAGATGAAGTATAAGTCCATTTTTTTGGAACCATATATGATTAATCTCACAATAAGATGGACTTATGTATATAACTTTTTCCTAACATTATGTTTGAATCAGATGTAATGACCTATAATTCTATCGCATGATTTGATAACACTTAATGGAAGACAAATTCAATTTCATTTCTTTAAGAGATGAAGTGGAAATTTATCAAGGTACAAACAATAGTGACATTGTACCAAAATGAAGTAAGTATTTCTTTTAATTCTAAAATTCTTCAACATTAAGAAAATGAACTTGAATACCAAAAATGTTTTCCTAGTGCCCTCATATATGATAAATCAGATGGAACCTTAGATCATCACAAATTTATGGCTATGTGATTGTCGGATTTTTCATAGACATGTCCTCTACCACTCTTCATAAGAAGTTGATAGTAGTATTTCTCTTCCATATTCATATTTTCACCAATGTTCCCCTATGTGGAAACCTAGAGATGAGTTAAATTATGTAACCATTACGTTTCATACATCAATTTTGAAAATTATGTTTTAGTATTCTTTTTTACGATGTGGGTTTCTATGAAATAAACTTTCAAGTATTAAACGATTTATAACCCCAACGAATTTCAAGGGCGTAATTCATTTTAAAAGGAGGTAGAATGTAACACCTCGAAATTTTATGAGAAGTATTCTTTAAATTTATTTTCTGTCTTGTGGTGTATGATACAACAATATTATCTTGTGCTATACGCAAAACATTATTATCTTGCAGAATACTCAACACTATTCTTGGATAGTGTTACACACAATTTCAAGTTTGTTTGATAGAAGTTATTCTTTGAAACATTGAGTGTATATATATATATTCAATGTATAAATGAAATATTGTTGGATTATATTATACGCACCAACTTCAGAATCTTGCACTACACGCAACCATGACTTGGATTGCATTACACGCAATCACGACCTTCCTCGATAGTGTGTGTGGTACACAATACTGAGTTTCAGTAAACAACAATATGTTATTAAAATATTATATAACCTATCCGTTATGAATATTAATACCCAGTTTTTGAGATTTTATAAATTTTATAATTCAAAATGGACCTCATTTTTGGACTTTGAATATCGGAATTATCCTAGGATGAATTTTTTGTATTTTTCTGAAAATTTCAATTTTTGATGAATAGTGAAAACAATGTGTTACTATTTAGAAACCAAATTTTTATTTAAATAATTCTTTATTTTATTTAAATTTATTTTATGTCAAAATAGATTCATAATAACTATATAAGTTTAATGCAATTCATTGGAGTCATTTTATAATATTATAGATATATAAAAATTTTATTGATCCTTTTTACCGTCTTTTATCCACCTCATAGGAGCATTTGCAATTTTAACTAAAACTTAATTTTACCGCTTCTGTGAGTTGAATTTTGAATATCCGAGAGACATGGTTAATATCAAGGTGTAAAATTTGGTTCAATAAGATAAAAATAATTTTTGGTGAATATTAACTTTTTTACTTTTATTTACCACAGTTAAAAGTAAATAGGGTAATTAATGGTAAAAATGATATTATTATTACCATAACACATTTCCTAATTCAACTGGATAAGATTAATTCAAACAAATAAAACCTTAGGAAAAAAATATTACCCTTTATGTCCACTTGGATTAGATTAGGACACTTATTATTATTTAATTTAAAGAAGAGTTAATAGAGTTAAAATCAATGTTTAATAACTAAAACATTTTTAATATAGGGTTATACATAAGCTCAATTCGAGTATAAATATTCATTAGAAATCTTCAATGATTTTATAACTGGTGGTATTTTATTTATTATTTTTAGAGATTAAATAATTTAATTTATTTATGACACAATGATGATGCAATAATTACCTTATTAATGAAATATTAGCATAATTGATGTTATAAATACCCAAATAAATTTAACTTGAGTCTTTTTTTTGAATTAAAAAAAATATAGGTTAATATAACATGTTAGTATTGATTTAATTAACTTTTTTCGAACTAATCATGCGGTTATGAGTTTCACAAAAATCAATTACCAAATAGTGTTAAAATTGACATAAAATAATTTTTAAAACAAATATTATATTATTAATTGTTATTATATTCCTAAAAATATAATGTTCGGCCAAATGACTTATATAATGTTTTATATATCAATAATGAACCACTTGGGGTTCTTTTGGCTTGTTATAGTAGATTTATAAAGCATATAGTGTTAGAAAACAAGAAGACAATGTAAAAGTTAAAATTATTTAACTTAGAGTTAAATCTAAATGATAAGGTTAAAATAGTAACCTAAACTTATCTAAAACCTATTGGTTGAGAGTATTTCTACCCATACCCACTTTATCTTCGAAAAAAGTCACTTTGGATCCATTATAAACCGAATATGATTTTATTAAAAAATAATATTGTAATTTTCTCCTAAACTGCACCTCTCCTCCCTTATAAACGGGAACCTCCTCCATCTTATCGTTACACAAATTTGAGCCTTAAATCTCGGCCAAAACCTACCCATTTCCATTTTCAACTTACCTTGAAACATTATAGAGGTTCTTTTCTCATCAAAAGACCAACTGTAGTTCCTTAAGAGGAATCTTAAAAGAGGTATGTCGAAGAAGAGGTAATCTCTTCTGCCGATTCTTTCAATTTCATTCTTCTTAAACATCATATTCATTAGTTGTTTCATTATAAAGTAATGACATCAGTATCACTAATATAGTTATATGTTATTATAAATATGAAACGACTCCATTTCACCTTCTATCCATCCTACAGAAAATGAAATCACTGCACGTGTGTGCGTACAGAATACTGTCTCCACGCCGTGGTGTAATCTGTTTTTCCACAACCAACTTACTTGGATGGGTATAATGATGTATAGAATAACTATATACAGTTATTATAACATCATACTTATTCTGATATATTATATCATCCAATCCAATCCAATTGAATAATTATGGGAATGATATCATCGCTTGTGCGTACGTACAGATTATCGTCTCCACGACACGATGAGGTTCATTCTCCATGTTAACCATTCAAGAATGATTATAAAGTATATATAATGAATAATAATGAAATATATGACATGATAAAGCTACTAGATTTATGTATATATATATATTTATATATGTCATCTAGTTACTTCCATTCAAGTCAATAAGGAAAGGAAAATAGCGTTCATGTGTACGTACGACCTATCGTCTCCATGAATGGTGTATTTCATTTCATTTATCTATTTATTATATGTATAAAGAATATATATATATATATATATATATAAATCATGATTCAAATTCTAGAAGTAAGTAAATCATGATATAAGTAATAATAATATCAAGAACAACATGTCTAAACACGTACGATAAATAAAATGATTTTACCCAAAACGCTGCTTTAACATGGAATTTACAAAAGAAAGGGTAATATAAAGTCATAAGTGAACCATATATGATATCATAACAATAAATATGATTCTGTAATAATTCAATGACATTATTTAAATCATTATTCAGGAGGTTCGGATACGTAAGAAGCATATCAGACCTAATGTAAGAGATAATTTTTCAATCTCATTTTTATTGGAGATTGTTTATTCGTAAGTATATACTGGGGTTATATTTTTCATCCATGTCCACAATAATGATTTTCATAAAGTGGTTAATATTCATCCATGTATATTTAAAGTCATGTTTAACCCTCTTTGACTTTTACTTTGTTTAAGGTACTTGTTTACTTTTCCAGCAAAAGTACGTGAAGAATGTTGTTTTTAACTTATACGATGTGAATGGAATTTTACGTATTTATAACAACATAGTTCAATGAAGTTTACTCTACAAAATTTCATGATTATTTTCAAAAAAATAATTTTATTTTAAAATTGAATGGACTTTTTTCAAAATAAAATTATTTTGAAGAAGAAAGGATATTTTCCTCAAGAGTCTATTTCAAGTGTTTTCTCAAAACTATTTTCCAACTAAGATGGCAATATTTAGTATGTTTATGTTTCAAGTATAATGTCTCTATTATTTACATGGTTTGATTTTTATTTTGATGAAATGATATAAATTTGGATTATATGGATTATGTTATGATGGGATGATGTTCCTGAAACCCATTTTATTCTTTGGGTTATGATGAATGATTTATGTTTATGTCGTGGCACACATAAGAATGATTTCATTATGAGATGGGTGGGACCTATATCTCCATCCAATTCATCGGGAAAAGATTTATATCTCATGAGATAGCCATGGATGAAATGGTAATTCAATCAGTTTCAGTAATACAGGACTCGAATGAGGAGTGAACTCGATTCAGTAAGGGACTTTGTCCACTAAGATGGTCTTGGCAGTAATGCCATGTCTACTATGGAAATCATATCATGTGATTAATGGTTTTCCATAATTACATGTTTTATTTCCATTATATGTTATCATGATTTATGTTCTGTTGTGATATATGCCTAGCTTACTTCCATGATTTATGTCGCTGCTCAATATTTTGATGATTAGATTTTATGTTTATGTTTTTTCATTCAAATGTTTATGGATTGTTTCATGTTCCATATGTTTACCCTTACTGAGAATTTGAGCTCACCCTTTATATGTTTTCTTTGTCCCATTATTTAAAGAAAGGTGTTAGGTAAGAAAACAAAAGTGGAAGATCTTTATGGAAGAGGTTGAAGATCTTTCCCCATGATTAGAAGATTATGTTCTGAGTTTCCAAAGACACTAAACTGTTACGATCCTTGAGTGTTGGTTCTTGTTGTGTATTAATTATTAGGAAAAAGTAAAGTAATGTATATATACATCAATATTGGGTCTCTACAAACATAGTCCTATTTGAATTATTTACCACTATTTACCATCATATATGTGTCTTAATCCACAATGTGGAAAATATAGTTATCAGAGTCCTAGGGAATGGTTACATCAGCCACTACACCAGCACTAGTGTCACTGGCCTGAAAAAAACTCAAAAAACATTATCATTGTCACAATTAAACCCGAACCAATCTCACAACCTAAAATCCCAAAGTGGAACACTCTTTCATACCATGTTGTCACCAACCAACCCAACGGGGCCAATGCCACGTCTACCCCAAACTCACCTACAAGGGGTTAGGGGAGCTTGTCTTACATTGAGATGGAATGAAACACACATGGGAGGCCTTACCCTATGGTACCTGTACACACACATCCATGGACATATCTGTGTAATAGTACATGGAAAAAATAAGAAAAATCATTTATATATCTGTCCCACAACCAAAGTATAATATAAGTAATGAAGGAATAAAAGAGATAAATACAAGCACACCGAAATAAACTATAAAATCATCCAAAAAACATAGTATGGGGGTATTTACATAAAATAAAACTACTAGAAATAAACTTTAAAAATATAGGGTTTACACCTCTATCAGTATAGCTCACTTTTCTATACTGGCCTCGGGCCCTCATGGGAATTTGTCGAAAGGCATGTGGCCTTCATAGGACACAACATTTATGGATAAATCCAACACATAAGGTGAGTATAAAAATACTCAATAGGTACCCACGAAACGAAATGCAAAAGGAGTAACTAAAATGCAGAAGTCTGTTTGATCCAACCATGGGGAAACTAAACAAGAGAGAAACACCATCTCAAACCCATCCTTGCATACACATGAATTGACATCTCATTACTCATGGCGTTTCAAACTATATATGTGACAACACTACAAGGACTCCCAAAATCGCCCAGATATACTCGTATTAGTCTCTATGTCACATGAGGTTATGACCCCATGTCCGGCTACAAGATTCTACTAGAATCAAAAAGGAAACACACACCTAGTAGAACACACTATAAGATATCATCCATCATAGATAGCACTAATTTGAAAAATAAAATGCATGGGTAAAACTTTTACCATCTTAGATTATCTGACTGAGAGAACTCACTCAATCTGGAACAAAATTCTATGTCAAAAACTAATTCCAATCACCATAGGTCCTTCCATAGATGTATTGTTCCCCACATAAGCTCATAAGAACCCCAATAGAGAAGCATTACCCTCATCACTACACATAGTTGAGGGAGAACTACTCCATACAATTCTATATGGGAATCCAATCTAAAGAGATATAAAGGAGGGAATTGTGCCTCACAGAAACCTCACATCTAAGGGAGTAAAAAATCCTAATGATCATAGAGAAAAATGAGGTACCTCTAGAGAGATGATGATAACAAGTGGAGGAGACATTTACTCATAATAGAACTCCATTGGTGAGGGAGTACCAAATCTATTAGAGGACTATGTCCCTTACACTACTCATAGATTTGGGAGTACCACTCAATCGATAGAGAACACGTACCCTGGCTTGATATGGGTGTTTAGAAGCTACCATAATGTTAACTATAGGGGACTTGCAACCTGACTCTATAGGGTATTACCAACATCAGGAAAGAGAACCCACACCATGGTATGATAGGGGAGTACCCACTCTTTCTGAAAAGTGAATATGGTGGAATTGTTCATTGGAATGATAGGGGGTTATGAGTTTATGGATTGACGACAGTCACCCTAGCATGGAAGGGGAGTACCCACTCTATCTAAAGGTTACATGTGGAGGAATCATACCCTAGTTCGACTTGGGAGTACCGACTCCACAAATAGAGGACCCACACCATAATAAAAATACGGGGTGGATAAGCTATCTATCTAACGATTAAAGATGTCATACACCCTAGTGTGTCACAAGAGATCTCTCTGAAAATATAAAAAAGTTATATGTGACCCTCACCTAGAAACAATAGGGTGGTTTCGACTCTATAAGAACATCGCCACTGGTAGTGGACCTTCGCCCACTATGGTGGAGTTCCATCTCTACCGATCAAAGAGGTAACTGAACCTCGAACCCTATTGTAATATGGTAGTACCAATCCTAGAATCCCTCTGGTAAACCCTACTGATATCATGTTCTGGTTATGTTTTGATCATGGATTTTCATGATCACCATGCCTAATGTCTTAACACTTCTATGGGTAGAGGACACCGACCCTGATGATAGGGAAGGGAAAAATGTTAATGTACTCATTTTGATACAATATAATGAAAACATTATGTCTAGAATATCTTATGTAGTTCTATACATTCAAAATGATACACCACATCACAAAATCCATCATAAAGGCTACCATAATGTTCTACATAGAAAACATATTACGATTTGATACTCGCAATCTAGAATATATGTCCCAAACAATAATATATGATAAGAAGAATATCCCTAGAAGATCAAAGGAATTTGAAGGCCATGAATTAGAGTCCTCATGGAATGTGAACCCTCCCAAACACCTGACCTTATCCTCAGTAGAATTGCATGGTTTCAAATTTAGTGTACATGGAATGTACATTCTTAAAAAAACATTTGATGCCTCACATGAGCCTCTAGAGATTTATTTCATCACACAACTCGACCATCCATGTCTCCAAAACAACATGTACCCCTGGTACATAGTGTGTCCAAACTAACCATCCACTAGATATGTCATATTCTCAATCTTGTGTATGGAACTCCAATTCTATGTAAACTAGTCATGTACTTCCACATGACCATGTCTCATAACACTTTTTCCCTAGGCATGTACCATGTCCCCATGACCTAGGATCACTAAATCGAATATATCCCAAGTACATATTACGTATTCACTAACCTTAATCTTCCCCAAATAGGATGAACATGTGTCATGTTCAACTGAACAACACGTTGTGTGATAAAAAATTCTGAATGCGAATTCACTTTGAGCCACCCAAATCATAGTGATTTCCCTCAAAACATACATATAAACCCACAAGGGATCTGGAATTGTCATAATAGGGATATGAAATCTTAAAAATTCATAAAATAAGGATATATACTTAAAAATAAAATCATTCTACCACATGGTTAATAACTTAGGATTCAGGGTTAGATCCCCCCTTCGAAGCCGCTACACCACGATCAAGGATAGATCATCGTTAAGATCAGAGATCTTTAGTGTTTGTTATCCACTGATTCTCTATAGATATTTCTACCACTACACCAGTGATGGAGATTAATCCTCAGTTTAATTAAGAAATGGGGGAGTTATTTTATGAAATCAATTAACCTCATTTTGATAACCTGCCAATTACTCGCCTCCAACTCGACAGCCAATGTTGACAGTGGTTATGTCGCACCCAGTGTAAACACCACATTCTGAATGCTATCACTGTCTCATTATTACATATCTAAGAATCCAAACAGTAGTTATTATGGGTTTCAAAATAATCTATGTGTTCCTGATAACATATTTTTAGTTTTTTTAATCATTACCCTAAAGCTCTTGGAATCTTTAAATCCAACGTTTACTGAGTTACTAGCTTCATAAATTTTTCATAGAAGTATTTCAAAGTCATACATGTCAAACCCCACTTAACTATATGTACCGATCCCTGAAAGGATAGTTTTGGTGGTATTTCTTAAATCATGTAGTTGAAAAGTTTGTTTCTTGATGTTTGGTCTGTCAGTAGGTGTAGGTCTATCATTGTGTTTTTTGTTGGTTTTAGTGGTTGTTTGATGATCCTCAGTGCAAGTTTGAAGACATATCTATGTCATTAGTTATTGGTTTACCTTGAAATAAAATAGAATGTGATACTATATGATTTATTGGTTATTTTTTATGATATCATCACAGTTTATTATGATCAGGGAGTCAGTATAGGTAGATATTTTATCAACGAAGCATCTGGACGAGGTGGTGTGACTATACAATGACTTGATGATGATCCCTTCTAGTAAAGACCCTCGTTCTTCCTCCAGGGTGTGGAGAGTTCTGCATCATGATTTTGGTTATTAGTTGTTACATATCACATATTTAAATCCATAGATGAACGGTAAAATAGAGAAATCCATCAATGCTCTTGTTGACATGTTTCAATCTTGTGTCCTATATTTGGGATGTTTATAGATGAGTCACCTTCCCTTTTCCATGATTTCTTACAATAATAGTTTCCAATTTACAATTTCTATGAAACCATTTGATTATTTGTATAGTTGACCATTGTATTCTCTATTGTGATGGATTGGTTTTGGATATACATCAATTATTTTGTCCTAAAAAGAAACAAATATGATATAGATCATATCAGTAATTCGTCATTGGATGAATGTACAACAAAATTATTATAAATTCAATGTCGATCATAGTATAAGACCCCCAGAGTTTTATAATATAGGTCATTTGTTCTAGATGGTGACACTTAATCATGGGTAGTGAAGCTTTATTCATGGGAAAATACTTTATCATTGGTTTTTTTGGAAATTTTGTAGTGCTGGCTCATGTTAGGGTCATGTATTATGAGAGAGAACATCCCCCATAGATGATCTAAATGCATGATTTTTTTAAATGGAACACCTCAATCATTAATTTCATGATAACTACAACTTAATCGTTTTTTTGAGGTTGATATTAACAATGATCTTCCCTTTTAGACTATATTTAGGATATCTAAGGAAACAAAGAAAATGTGTTTTGTGGATATTCTATACCCTTGGATTCTTCATTGTGATGGTAAAATGGCTTAAATGAGTGTACCTGAGAACATGAGTCATAAATACGCACTCATTACCCTAAACTGTTTAGTTTTTTTCTCATCTATTGTCACACTACTCACTTTTAGATATTGCCCTTTTTGGTATATAAGGTGGTTTCATTTATTTTCTTATTGCAGCTATACTATCATTTGAGTGGTATCTTCCCCTATATAGTGTTTAAGAGAAAATTCTTTCTATTGAGGGGGTTTTCACATGTTCTTCTAATGAGGTGGTTGAGATCCTGTGATAGAGAGATCATTAGGAGGTATCTTTTGGGGTGGTTAATTGGATAGCCCATTTTCATTCCAGTTGGTTTAGTTTTGGATTTATGAGGATAAGAGTTCTTTGAGAGGAATCTAATTTATGTGCCCAGATCAAATTAGCCTGACCCTTTATGTGTTTCTATGGATTTTGGAGATTAAAGGAGATTTTGAGTGGGTCTATATGGGTTTAACTACTAAAATATAGAACCTGAGAAAATAAATAATTTCATAGGGTTTTCTAGTTCATGTATGTCTAGATAACATCGCGTTAAGGATTATTCATGGAGTGCTTCACGGCATGAAAATAATTCTATGTAAATGATAAAGAGCTACATGTTTTTGTTGAGATCTGAAACCTGACATTTACATGATGTGTAATACTTACATGCTATATAAATTTCATGTGCATCATGGATTACCAATTTAAAAAGGATTAATTTTATCAAAAACCCGTATGAATTCACTCCAATTGAATGTGATCCGTTGACCCTTCTTTGGATTTTTTGGGATTCCATTGATGGAAATCAATCCATGGCATCTTATCTATGATCCAAGGTGATAGAAGGTGAGTTAAACATCCATTTCTTATAGTTTCTTCCCAGATCAGTGAAGCTTACATATATTTCAATTTTCCATCCAATGGATGATTATATGACATGTTTATAATGGGGTTTTATTGGTTTCATGTTGGTTTGGTAGTTCCATAGAATCCATGGATGGGTAAAAATTGTTATATCAGAGGTCATTGGGATCTGCAACATTGGCTCGTTCTCATGTAAAATAACACTGACATATTAAAGGTTGGGGATTTTTATATTCTCTTTAATATTATGTTTATATAATAAATTTAGAATTTGTATCCCATTGTATGGAAAAAGTATTAACAAAATTATTATTTTCACTATATTATAAAAATTGGTCATGATCACATGTGGTTGATGTTGTTTCGTTGTACTTGGATAAAATTTTCCTTCTTATTTTTCTAGATAGTGTGATGTATTTGACATGCCTGTTAGTATGTTATTATAAATGTTGTATAACGTTTTAATTGATAAATTATGTAAATCTAAAATTAATTAATTAATTGGATTATTAATAATTTAAGAAGATCCATGTTTGTAATTTAATGTTAATTTGGTGTTGATCAAGTTAATGCACGTATGAATTTTTTAAATTGAATTGATTATTCCATGAGATGATAAAATTTCTTAATGAAACTGAAGAATAATAATGTGTAAAAATAATAATGAAAGGATTTTTAATTGTTAATTCAAATTATTGAGGTTTTTTGAAACAGGATTAAATTCCATGAGCATGTTTTTCCTTTTACAGCTTGATATATATTGATGCTTTAGGTTTCCTGTAGTTTGATTCTTTGAATAATGAATTAGTTAAGTCAAGATATAATATGAAATGATTGTTTGATAAATATAATTAATAGGGATAAATTTTTAATTTCATTTGTAAATGACAAGGTCCTTCTATTTGATCCCATAGATAATATTAATGTGTGAAGGAAAAATGCACTATTTTAGAACAATGAATACCCTATTGTCTAGGATTGTTGGTCCATGGTTTTTTTTATATTCACTATATATGAGCCTTGTAATGAGAGCCTATGTTGGATGATATTATATGGGGTAGGGAAGTCGTGATGTGGTATGGGCCTATGATGGATGATACTAGGAAGATTGATGTTTTATGTCTGTGGGGAGGCTCAGATGATGTGGCAAGAGTTGATGAATTTGATAGTGAGATGCATCGAAATACTACTGTGGTTGTTAGGGATAAAACAAAATAATATGGTATTGGGTGTTTCTAGGCCTACCTGTTTATGTGATGATGAGATATATAATGCACATCTATGAATTTATTTAATGGATGATTGTTGGTTTTATTATTTTAATTTTATTTACTTTTTCCATAGGCTGAGGTAGTTGGATGTGTTTGGTTTTTTGTTTCTTCTTGGTGGTATCATAGGATGGTTTTCCTAGAGTAACATGTTTTTGGAATGATTCATATAATGAATAGATAGTTCTTCACCAATGTGTTTGGTGTTTATGGAATGAAAATTCCTAAAAGATGTTAATAATGATAAACTTGGGACACAATTTGGATTATACCTATATAGAATGTACATTACTATGATTATTAGTGAAATGTATTGTTAATTAATTATATTGGTTAATTAATGGATAATTAACTAATTAATTTTAAGGAAATGATAATAAGTAAGAAATAAATTTAATGTGCCTCTTTAAATGTTAGTGTTCTTAGAGGATATCTAATCTTAGGAGTGTCAGTCGAGAGTCCAAGTGATAATAGATTCAGATGATTCAAAAAATTATTTACAACATTGGTTTGGACATGAGATATATTATATCATATTTATTATATGATTTCATATTCTACCCCAAAAACATTGGTTAGGATAACTAACACCTAATGAACTCAATGAGGGAGTTATCCCTAACATAATGGTGGGAGAATGGATGAATTACTACCAGAAATGGACCAACTATCTTCGCTTCGAAGTTACTTATGTTGGTATGTACTATGGATAATGTCCTATTTATGTGTATAGAGGGTTATTATGGGATGTATATATTTTACACACATTTATTCTGAGATATATTATCCAAAGTACTTTTATAAGTATGAAATGTATTGTTAATGAGGGATTGTGGTACTTACTTGGTGTATGGAATGTAGTAGCTTGAGGAACAATACATGATGTATGATACACACCATATGGGATATGGTGGATCCTAAAAGCAAACATGTTACTATATATGAATATGTGTATAGGATAATAGGATGATGTGATGTAGACATTTCATGTTGTTATTACTTTCACAAGTGTTTTTGGGATGGCCTAATATTGTAGAGAGATAGTTCAGAACATGTGATGATGGGGTAGAGTGGAAAACTTGTGGCGATATAGGATGGGGGTACCCTTGAATTTTTATTATTACATTATATTATCTCTTGAATTTAACACTTGGTGAGATTTATCTATGGTGATTCTAGGAACATTGGATACATGTTTTGGCGATGAGTTAGTTTTATTGTTGTCCATTGTGCTTTAGCATGTTTTTTTTTCTTTTTCATGAGAGGTTATAGGGTGGATCCTACTGAGCATAATTTTATGTTCACCCTATATATATATATATATACTATTTTTAGGTAATCAAAATAATGATCGAGATTAGGCTGGATAATACCTACTCCTGGAATTTTAGGAGGTGTTTGGGATTCAAGGTCACTATCATCTTTTCCTTTTTGGTACTTTTAGTTTCTTTTCAGTTTTTTAGTAGTGTAGTAAATTTCATGTATGAAAAAGGGTATATATATATATATTTGATTGAGATGGCATTTTTATTCTACGTATCTATCTCTTCCACATTTTTCTCTTTGAGGGAAATGCCTCCCATTTGCTTGATTATTATAACATTCGTGCTAGTCACCAACATGCGGCCAACTAGAGGTGGGAATCAGTTAGGGACCAACTTTTTGAACTCATGTAAAATATTTTTTGGGAGGTTCTCATGACATGGTTCATTGGAATATGTTTACGTTTTATTTTTTATATCAACTCCTTGTAAATATGTTAACATTTTCACTTTTAAAACCATCTTTCTCATCATGTAAGCATGATTAATTTGAAATTATCTTATCCCACATAAATGGGATGAATTTTATAAAATAGATTCAATAATCAGAATAATTTTACCTTATATTATCTAATAAATTTAAATTAAATGTTTACCATAATTATTTGTGAATATAATGAAAATTACTTAAAGAGATTATGGTTCAAACAGGTTTTATGCAATACATGTGTTTGGGTTAAAATTAATTTACACATACATTGGATTCTTTTTATTAAATTTCATTTAATATTTACAATTATTTGGTCAAAATTATCTAATTATTATTATTTTAATTTTATTATTAAATGATAAATTACACAGTTATATAACAAGGTACATGTTACCGTTAAAAAAACTAAAAGGGTAAAATTGAGTTAACATAAATACTAATGAATGACATGACAATAATGTATTTAATTGATATGTTTCTGAGGTCTTTATCAACCACATAAACCGTCCCATACATTATTGATCTTTTTTTACAAGCATTTGGTAGGAGATATATACCATGTGTGTATAATTCTGGGTATTTATAAAAATGACACTCCTCCTCAACAATAAAACAAAACTCACCCCACTCACCTTTTAACAAATCTCAAGCCATTTTTCTAGACCCACACCTTCCAAAATCACTTCCAATATTTAATATAATCATCATAGAAGAATTATATTCAGAAAAATTAAATCTAGGAAGGCATTTTTTCAATCAATATTATGATACCTATAAAAGAGATAACATTCATCAACAAGAATATTTTATATTATTTATTTTTAATACTAATTAAAATATTATTAAAATATTATTATATAATAACCATAGTATATTCCATATAATATTATTTTTTTGTAAAGGAAGTATCCTAAATCATTCCACTCTTATATCAAATTGGTTTTGTAATCATCATTCATTTGTACAGTAGACGACTGCAACACCGAATGATGTCATCCGTTTTTTCTATTACCACCTGCCACGATATGATATGATGATGGATCTAAAGATTATATATGATACTTATAAAATAATAATACCTATGGAGTCATTATATCATATATAACTTGTTTACATTTCATACCATATGGAATACAATAACGTTGCTTGTGTGTACAGCGGACTACCGCCTTGCGAAGCGATGCGATTCTTCTTTCACTAAGGCATAACATGGAAGGTAATAGGGGTAAATATTATTAATATATGTAACAAAAATATAATAAATATGATATTTAAGAAATATTTATCATTATTTAGATATTATATATCATTTTATTTTTTGATTTTCTGTCATTGAATAAATGATAATGTCGTTCGTGGACGTGTGGACTACCGACTTTAAGAAGCGATGCAATTCCTTTTTTAAAATCACAAAATAAAAATAATTACATAAATAAGTGTATATATTTTAATTATATGGTATTTATTATATTATTATAATTTTTTAATGATAAATATTTCTTACCTTATATCCATAATGATCAATGGAAAAATGGAAAGAATACTCATGCATAAACATAGCCTACCATCAACATAACTATAACGTTAGTTCATTTCTCAAAACAAAATTTCTTTTTTGTTTTAAAATTATACTCGATGTTGATATATTATGATTATTTATATATTATTATTCTTTAGATGTTTAAATAATGACCTATTTTACCATAGTTAACCATCATAATTCATTTTGACCCTTAAGCCACATATTGACAAAACATTCAATGTAAACATATAAAATTAAGTAATTTCATATAAATAAAAAATAGGAAAAATAAAAAAACATTAAACCATAAAAATATTATAATGATAGTAAATAATTAGTATAAGTTTATTACTCAAGAAGATAAAGACACACATGCCATGTCTGAATCATTGTTTGTTACTTTTCTTAATTTCTTTTCATTGAGGCATATCCTGATGTTGTACACTATTATTCTTTTATAAGTTGTATATAATTCCCCATTGAAAGGTTATATAATTACTATTTATATTATCATGGTATTTAATTTTTTTTAATTTTATTCTTTCTTGTGGTTTTGGATATAAATACATCCATAGTGATATAACGCTTTTCTTCTTAAAATTACTCTTTTAATGGTTTCTGTCAAACTCTCTTTCACATTACTATTAATATTATAAAATGACTTTTGAAATGTTTTGTATAGAAGTAATGGATTTATAATGTTCACATTATGTCTCTTTAAAATTATTTAATTTTCTTAATGGATTATTTTTTTGGTGTTTTAAATGGAATGTTTGGACAAATGGAAAAAAGAAATTTTCTATATTTACCGTATGATGATTATGATCATTATTGTCTCCATGAATTTTATTTGATTTCTAGATTCCATTGAAAGATTACTTGTTTTATTAAGTGAAAATATTGTTTCTCATTTTTTATGTAATTTGGTATTGAATATGTTTTTTTTCAAATAAAACTATATTTTGTATTAAAATGGACTTTTAAAATAAAATGGTATTTTAATATCTAAATGTAATTTACATATGAATTTAAATTGTTTTATAAAATAATAAAATGGTTTATTGTTGTTTTGGTTCTCAGAAATTATATATGATGGGTGCACCCAGACAGCTTTAAGTGATTGATTTATATCATAAATGATGGGTGCACCCTGATAGTGCACAAATACATTGAGTAATGATTACATTATCTAAATAATTACATTTTAAGTTATTTATATAATTATTAATAGAATTTAAGGTTTCTGTAAGGGTCCTATAAAGATTATATAAGGGTTTTATGAGATGATTTCAAAAGAAACCTACATGAATTTTCAAATCTTACTCTTGAGTTTTCACAGAAATAAATTATTTTCAAAAGATAAATTAAATGATCTATTTAATATAAAATATAATTTATATTTATGAGTAAAATGTTTTTTATTGAAATGGATTTTCAATGGTTTTCAATTTTTTCATTTACCAAATGTTTTTCATCATTTATTTCCTTTTCAAAGCTTTTTATGACCATCCGATTTTTTAAAATGGGTTTCAAAAAGTTTTCATATGGGTAATGGGAAGGAATAAGTCATGTTGAAATTCGATGAGATATTCCACACATATAAATCATACTTTATTTTAAAATTATTATATAATTTGAATAATGGATAATTGTAATATCCCATATATTTATTGAATAATAAATTTTCATATCTACTAGTATTTTTGAATAAGATATAAATTTATGTTTATGGGGACACTTTTTGAGATTGAATACTCAACATGAAATAATAGATCTCATCGATATCTTAAATTTCACACAACACTGAGTTATACCAAAAAATAATATAGTCATATTATTTATATTTTAAATAGAAGTTAATTCCTAGACATTTTATTGGTTAGAATGAATAAAACAAAATAATATATGAGTAAAAATATTAGTTAATTTTTTTTTAATTTTATCCAATAAATTGTAGTTATTTGAAATGAGAAAGAATCTGATTTTAAGCATAAAATATTCTAATATTTTTTTAATGGTCAATTCACACACATTTGATGGGGAACCCTTTTAAAATATTATTTTTTACACTTTAATACGTTCTTTTTGAAAAAAAAAATAACCATATTCAATAGAATCAATACATCAAAAGTTACTTTGGTATAATTTTTATAATTTTATGATAAATTTCATTTTTGAATTAATTGTGAAAAATAATACATTATCATTTCAAAAATACATTTTAATAAAATTTATTTATATAGTTAGGATTTCATTATAATTTTATTAAAAGTGTAATTGGATTTAGTTTTTATAATTTAATGCAATTTTGGTCATTGAATGTAATTTCACATTTTAATCTGACATAAACATGTGTCAATCCATTGATAGTTTTTACATCTTTGAACCCCGCTTTCTGGTTTTGACAATGACAATTATTTTTAAGTTAATTCCTACAATTTATGTGTTTTGAATTTCGAAAAATGGATTCCATATTTGAAATATGATGACCCAAATTGTGAAAATAGGTAACTTTTATGTTTGGACATAATGAATAGAAATTTCTGTAATTTTTTTTATTTACCATGGTTAAAAATTAAATAATTTAAGTAATGGTTAAAAATAATATTATAATAATATAAAACTACACAAACACATGTCCTCATCATAATTTATGATATATTTCCATACTAAATTTTACTTATTTATAATTTAGTACCCCATGGAGCCACATGGGTGTGATACTCACCTTTTATAATATTTATTTTAATGAAAATGGAAATATAACAAAAACATGTTTCTCCGGACTAAATAAATTAAATTTTTTTATGTATGTTGTATAATATAATATAAATAATCATTATAAAGATACGATTATTTTGTATATAATGATATTTTATTTATAATTTTTAGACATTAAATAAAATAATATATTTAAGACAAAATGATGATGCAGCGATTACCTAAACATTAAAAAATTGAAATAAATGATATTATAAATTTAAAAATAAATGTAATGGAAAAATTAGGATTATGTACTTCAATTTTATGAATTAATATGAAATTTTAGTTTTGAGGTAATGGTTTTGTTTCGTAGGAATACAGTTTTTATGACTATGAAAAATCAATTTCTAAATTGCTTCAAAATTGACATAAATGAGTTTTTTTAACAAATACAGTTGCATGAAATTATTTACAAGTCATATAAATATGATTTTTGGCCAAATGTGTAAGATAATGTTAAAACTATCATTACTGATCCACTTGAGGTCTACCTGGAATTTTATAGTATGTATATTTACCATATCGTGTAAAAATTAATGAAGACATGGTAAGAGTAAATTTATTAAACTAATGGTTAAATCTAAAATATACGGTTAATTTTGGGTCCTAAACATGTCTAAAACATAATGTTTGACTGTATTTCAACCCATTAATATATTATTAATTATCTTTATCACATTGGAACTATTATAATTCTAATATTAATTTATAATAAAATAATATTTCAAGACATTCCTAAAGTTCCCCTCCTCCCTCTTATAAAAGGCCAACGCCTCTACCCACATGCTCACACCTCTCAAACCCCTTGGCTCATCAAAATCATGATCAAATAAGATCCCATCTTCCCTTATGACATTATTGAATCCATAAATTGGACCGAAATAAATTCAAGAAATCCATTTGGCTAAAATTAGAATGAGTTACCCGTTTTAGAGGAAGATAAAGAATGAACGAGACAAGTTGGATGCAAGGTAATAGACTTCGTCTCAATATCTTTTCTTTGCAGCATATCTTGATGTTATGAAACATTATTTTAATATATAGTGAATATAAATCCATTTGACCAATAAAATCATGAGTTGGTAGATTCTAAATATATTTAAAGTTTTATATAATGTAAATATTTAATGATATGGAATTAATTGATTCTTTTGTGGTAAGAAAAATTACAAACATCTATTCTCAATTCGAGTTCTATTTTATGTGGTATGTTCATCAAATTTCCATACCATGTTCTTATTTTGATTTTATTATGTCTATATTCAATATTATGAGTCATTTATTAATGGGATACTCTTTTCCCCCCTTTCTTTAATGTTCTCAAAAACCATGTTGCATAGTTGTTATGCTGTATAATTTTCATCTCAAAATCTATCTCTTTTTCTCGAGAAAATATATTATTTTATTTATGTAAAAACCCAACCCAATTAAATTAAATTATTTATAAATAAAAACATAAAGGTGATTTATTTTATTCTATAATTTACATACATAAACCTCTCATTCTGTTTATGTGGGTTATAAATGAAATATTGATCATGTTTTTAAGAACTTTTTAAACTATCATGATTTTGATAAGAAGCCAATTTATTTTATTCTATTTTTTTTATTTATGAAATTTTTTATTATGATATGTCTGGATCACATTAATATATATATATATATATATATATATTAAGGGTTCTCCCTGATAGAGCTAAAATGCATTGGGAATGAAATTAATCTCTAGAGATGGCTTATTATACGATACCTTGGTGAATAACCATTGTAATTTTATGATACCATGTGGATGGACCATTGTGATATGAAACCTTGGGTATGTACCATGGTGATATTATTATTAATGTATAAATTAAATTTTGTACTTTCATGTTCCTATTAGGATCAATGTTCTTATTATTACGATATTCCTCTTTCTTATGCCTTTGTGAAAGTCATCATCTTCTTATTTATATCTCTCAAGATCACATGTAAATTGTTTCACATGTTTTTCCTTATTGAGATTTTTGTGCTCATCCCATGTTTATAAAATTTTTTTATAGGTCTTATGATTGTTAATGACTTAGAGTATTCAATGATGGATGTATCATAATATTTAACATGAAAAGAAACCATGTTTCATTTTAATAGTATTTGTTTCATGAAAAAATTGTGCCATGTAGACTTATCAACTTTGAAATATTGAATGTTTGTTTAATATTTTTTCCTAATTATATAAAAATGTTTACCTAAAAAATCTTTTGGAATTAAAGAAAATAAAACCTAGTCATGAGTCACTAGAATATGTTATGTTTAACGTTAGGTCCTTATAGTTGGAATCAGTGTAGGGTTTAGACAACCATAGAGATTTGGATATTCTCTTAAGAGTTATGTTTATCATCATGGGTTTATAATTTAAAGGTTGATCACAAGTTTTATGTCATATAAACCCATTTTTAGTCTTATGTTGTGAAATTTCAATGTAATTAATGGTGTTTTTGTTTACATGTATTTTTTAGGTAGTTTTGGGTTTGTAATTTTGGGGATGAAAAATAAAAGGTATAGAATAACCTTTGAGGATAAAACATGTTATAGTCATATTTGATGATTTTATCTCATCATGTGATTGTTAAAAGAATTATATAGTTTTAGAAAAAGGACAAACTATAGGATGGGTGGCAACTCGTTACATCCGGCAAGGCCATAGGAATCAGACCAAGAAGTATAGGGAGAAAAGGGTACATTACCTACCACAAGCCTTTGTGAATTCCCTAGTTATTATATCTTATTATTTTTAGTTAAATGATTTGATTTATTACGAATAATTTTATTTTCAGAACTATTGTTTTATCAAATGGATATACTTTGTATAGTAAAAAATATTTTGTGATCATATGATAAATGTTATTTTGGAAGACGTTCCCTCTTTTGGGAACACAATATTCCTACGAAAAAAATAACACTATGGGGATTTATTTGAGGAGTAATTTTTGAATTTTATTTTGAAATAATATATGTTTTTTATATGGACGTAAGGAAATATTGGTTATTTATTGAAATGTTTAACCTATAATAGATAATATTTGATTTGGGTAATTACATTTTTGTCACATAAATAACTTATTTTAAAGTTATTTTTAAGTTATTTTCCATTAATGCTTTGTTTTGGGGGTTTCCAAAGGTTTTATGGAGAATATGTGAGTTTTCAAGAATTGGGCCAAACCGTGAGCCCAATTCCAGATTTAAAAATATATTTTTGTTTCTTTTATAACATTCTCATTTTTTAATATTTTTTGGTAATTCCAACTCCTAAATGTCCTCCCCGGATATAGTAACACCACATTTAAATTTGGAACGTTTATAAATCCATAATCATGGGGGATATGGGTTTTTATTTAAGGAATTGGGTCATCCCGAAAGCCCATTTTCTGCATTAAAAATAAATTTTAATTCATTAATATCTCCTTCACTATTTGAGTTTGTTAGGTTATTCCACCTCCCCCTCGACCCTAAGGAGGCCAGCCGCGCTCCCATTCATTTTCCCCCTATTTGGAGCTCGATAGAATCGAGAAAATAGTCGAAACTTCACTGGATTTCAGAAATCGTCCAGATTTTGGAGAGGTAAATTGATCCTTTCATAACTCCTTCTTTTCTTAATCTTTTTCCCCAATTCCAATTCCTAAATGACCTTATAATTCTTTTTAGAATATCCATTAAATTTTTATCTGTTTTAAAATTCAGATTCTGGTCGATTTTAGTTCGTTTTATTCAGGATGTTTCACGTAAGTGTTTCTTTCCTTGATTTCCTCCCCTTCCTAAGGGTTTCTTTCACCCTTTCAACAAGTTCATTATGTCCAGAAATTGAGGTTCGAAACTAGGGTTTGATTTGGTGTCATTTTGGTCAAATATTTTGGTCTAGGGTTGGATTTATATTCCTTGAGGTGTGGCGGTGGTGCGGTTGATGTTTCGCACCATGTTTTGAGGGTTTCGTCATAAAAGGTAGGTGATTCCGTGTGTAAAAATTTATAGATGAGTTAGTTTTCTTGAATTACTTATTATTCATGATCCTAATATGCTGTGTGTGGTGCATGAACTGGTTATGTTGGATTTAGTAAAGCATTTGTTTTTATAGTTTCATTTTAGCTTTTAAATTTGGTGTTTTCATGTGCAACCCTTTGGGTATTGTTTGGGATTGTTTTATAACATATAAATTTTTTTTAATAAATCTTTTTCGGGATGAAAATTATGATTTGGTGGGGTATTGGTGTGCCACTAGGTCTTAAAGAGGTTTTTTAAGGGTTTAAGGTGTAAAACATTATTGTACTTCTTGAATGTGATCTTGAAAACGTGTGTGTTTCATGTGGATCTTTTGTACTGTTGTTTGAGGTGTTTGTATAACACATGGGGGTTTTTTAATAAATATTTTTGGAGCTTCTAATTCTGTTTTGAATTTGTATTGATGTGATTTTGTCCTTGAAATATGGTTTTGAAATGGGTTTTATTTGAAAAGCTTTGGTACACTATTTAGAATTGTTTTATGAAAGTTTTTAGTGGTTTAATGATTTATGTAAGAGGTGAAACCATATTGGAAAACTGTTTTGGATTGTTTATACATTCAAATGAACCATTTTAAATGTAAATAGTTCTGTTATGTGATGTTTGTCATATTTTTAGGGACTTCATAAAATTGTTAAATGATGTGTTGGATTGTGAAAGTTATGAAAAATTATTGTGGGCTATTTTGGTGTGAGTTTGATTTCAAAATGAATTTGAATGAAAAGTTAAATTTGTGACTTGTGTGATGTTCATGGGAATGTTTGGATAATGTGTGATGTGGAAGTGATATTTTCATGTGAAAATTATATTTCTTGGATTGTTGAACTTGTTTGAGCACAAAGGGAAAACCCGGGTATCTAGGTGGGTGGACGTGTACTAGTATGCTAGTGAATCTGTGAGGTTTGGCCTCAGTTTCACTTATCAGGATTGAAGCATACAACTCTAACTAAACTATGATGATGATGATTGGGGACCACTAGGTTATGGGTATGTTCCCTACTAGTGGCTCATGCACGAGAACAGATAATTTTTGTGGTTACTCTCACCGAGATACGAAGTACCTGGGACCCACAGCTAGCTAGTGCCTAGGGGTTATTTCCTATTAGTTGTGCTCATTAGATATTTTATACTTACCGTCGGCATACGATATATTTGGATGAAAAAATCAGTGGCTTTTTAATTTATTTTAAAAGTGTTGATTCTTTAAATTAGCCCACTTGAAAACTGTTTTTTTTAAGTTGCATCTTTTAGAAATTGTAATTAGAAATTACATGTTTTTGAAAACTTGCATGCTTTTCATCATTGAATGTTTATCACAGGGAATCGCTTAGTGGTGGTATCCTACTGGGCTTTCGCTCACACCCTACTTACACCTTTGGGTGTAAGTAGACTTTCTTATTTTATGTCACAGGTTTGGGTATAGGTTTTATGCCTTTGGTTCGGGTGTTTAGAGGCCCATTGTGATGTAGTGTCATAGAGATGGCATGAGGGCGGTGCATCTTTCCATGTGGAGGTTCTTGGGCTGTTATTTCATGATTTGTACCTTTGTAATGGTCTTCAAACCTTGTTTAAAATTGTGTACTTCAGTTCTGAATTTTGTAAAAGATGGTTTTAGTAGAAAAATCCAGATTCGTTTTATTGAGTTTGTTTGTTGTTTAATGTTTATAAACTTGGGTAAATCGTTCCCAAACATCATTTTATGATACCCAGGCACTTCTGCCAGCCCATGGGGATCGGTAACGCCCTTCGGGTCTTGCCATGGACCGGGTCGGGTGCCGATTTTGATGGCGACCAGATTCGGTTCGTGACAAAATGGTATCAGAGGCAAGTTCGCTCCTTGGGTCATGTTATTTGGGGAAGAGTCAGCATAGTCTGGATCTAGGATTTTTGGGACATGAAATTTCAGTCATGGGTAGTGTGCCTGGCCAACACACCTCATGAAGGGATTCAAGTCACCATGGGAATTATGGTTTTATCTGAGTCCTTTGGTTTTCTTGGTTTAATGATGACTATGGGAAATGAAAAGAGAGTTGGGAGAATAATCTCAGTGAGCTCATAGGGCCTGGAAAGCCATGTGGAGCCATGGATATTTACCTAGAATACTCTCTGTGACGGCAAAGTGATTGGAATATGGCTGCCAACCATATGTCCAAATCACCCATCGAAACTAGTTTCCTCTTACATTGTTTTGTGCATTAGTTTTGAAATCTTAGCACATTGGTTTTAAGGTGACTTGGTTTTAAGAAGCGTAAAGTTTTTATGAAATGATTTTCAAATATAGAGGGAATGGTTTGGTTTATGAAATGGCGGAACTGAATTTTCAGAATTTTTTTGAAATGTAAAATGGTGTGCTTACACCTCTTTGAAAGGAGGAACTATATTGAATTTGGTTTTGAAAATCGTTTCCAATAGAGTTTTCTAAACAATTAGAGTGTGTTTTAATGGGATGATATGTTTCGAAATTGATGTGAATAACTTGAAAGTGAGTTCTTTTCTAAATGGTTGTTTCCTTATGAAATGTTTTGTAAGATGTGAATTGGGATTTCGATCTCATTGTTAGTAGTTATGAGATAAAGGTTGGGTTGGTTGACCATTTAGTTTTTGAAAAGTGGAAGGAAGTTTTGTTTTACCCTTTGGTATTTCGATGAGTGACCACATGCATGGGGTTATATGGGATGATGGATGGTTGATGGAACGACTGGATGAGTGCTGGGATGGATATGAGGAGGGTGCCCGGTGTGGCACAAAAACATGCATGTGTGAGGCCCATGGGGTACCATTGGTGGATACGCTTACTGAAAAACTGTTTTTTTTCAAAGAAATGTTTTTAAAGAGAAACATGAGGACTTGATAAATTGTTTGGAATGGTTTATATTATGTATTTTTGGAAGATGTTGATGTTGTGGGATGTTTTGAGTCCAAGAACCCCTCCTGTTTGAACTGTGTTTTGGGTTTGGGTTTGGGCAGTAAGTTGTGTTATAAGGATAGTTAGTGGTCTCTTTTGAAAAATGTTTTGGGACGCATTTATGATGGTTCCCTTCATGTGTTTAGATCTGGTTTGTGGTATATCTTGACTAAGGGACCATATTGGTTGGGTCCTTGGGTTCAATCGTTGGATAAGGTACACCCCCATTAAAGGTTAGTGCACAACTGAAGTGCAACGCGGATTGTTTCACCGTTTGAAGACCCTCCAGTTGATCAATATAAGGAATATTTTTTTTCTTGAGATTTTTAGATTGAGTCTACACCCATTCCTATCTTTTATTTTTAGATCCTATTGTAATGGGAGAGTGCTTGTGGATGGGTGAAAGAGACCATAGTTTCTTATGTTTCCTAATTCGTCGAAGGTGGATGTGGTATAGGGTTGTTATTGTGGATGAGTGTCTTGATGGTGTCTAAGAGGGCCTTTGGAGTTCTTCAAAGTTTCTTTGAAGCATGAGTTCATGTTAAACCACCAGTGTGAAAAATATGGTCATGATAGGATATTGTGGACACTTTCTAGAATTGTGGGTTGTTTGGGGATGTTGTATAAGGTCCCTCTCCATGCATTGTTTCTATCAATCACAAGGGTCATGTTCGGTGACGCATTGTGATGTTGTGTGCTCTTTTGACTGTAAAGGTCAAGGTCACACAATCCTCTTAGGTTCTCTGTTATGTTGGGAGTATGTCTCCCTTGGGAAAAATATCAAATCTCTTATCTTAGAGGAAGGTGTTTATACGTGTCCTGCCCTTCTGTTGTTTCTCACCCAAAGAAACAAGGTGTGATGTGTGTGCATCTTCTGATCCCTTGTTTCAGTGAAATGTCTGGTTTTGGTAAAGTGGGTTATGAAGTGTGTTATGTCTTGATGAACCCATCAGGGTATGCGGTGTTGTTGTTTGTGGCATCGAATGAAGAAGATCTATATAGGTGTTTCCACAACCTAACTGTGATGCCGAAGATGCTTAAATATTTTGAGCTCCAGCCAAAGGTCCCGGAGAGAAGCTGGGGCGTAGTCAGGGGAAACCCCAGTGTCGTTTAAAACCTTGTACAAAGTCCTATATTCAGTATGAAAGATAGGAAGAGTTTAAACCTATGGTTTCATCATGTTTCTTCTGTTGTTCCCATTCGGTGGAAATAGGTGGAGGGTCTTGTACCCATGTCATCACAAAATGTTATTCCATCCCCCTTTGGTTTCCATTGAGTCTTTGGAGAATGGTTAGAAATTTGGCTAGACAAGTTGAGAACACGGGTTTCACATGGTTAGTTCTAACCATGACCAAAAAAAATAACCATGCAGATATAAGGATTCACATAGTTATCGCACAATTTCTCAAACTGTGCAGACTAACTGTGTGACCGTCCCAACTCCTTAATTTTGGGGTCTTTTCGTGTCGGCCCATGCTGGTCGATTAAGATGGTTGGTTCATATGGCGGGGAGAACCACTGTGATTATCATGAATGTTCCTTAGGAAATTTTGAATGGAAGTCTACCGTAGGTACCAGGGAGTCCGTTCAGGCCTCCCCCTATTAGTGTCCTGATTCTGTCTCGGAAAACATATTGGTTGTCTCTTATAGTGGGGAGCATATTAGTGTCCCCCCGTACCAGTAACATAGATTTATCTATGGTTTTGTCTTGGTGTAGATAGTCTCATTCATAGATATCTAGCTACCAACATCTTCCTTGACTAAACGTTGGGACTAGAGAGCACCCAATGGTTTAGTTAAAGTAAGGTAAGTTTAACCTTGTTCAAAGTTGTTGTTCGTTTGGGTGAATTGCTTGAGTCTTGTTCAGATAGTGTTTGATGAGTTTTATTTTGGGATAAAGTATGAATGTTATTAATCCTTTCAGGAAAGTAGTGTAAGTTATGGTTGTGATATTAATCCTTCCTTAATTGATCACTGGAGGTGTTTTGGCCTTTGGGGGTGAAACCTTGCAAGGGAGTACCTATTGATTTCTCAGTGGGGTTTGGTTGTTGCTTTAACCTTGCTGTGACTTTCCGGGGCGGAAAGTTTTCAAGGTGGGGAGAATTTTCACATACATAACTTATTTTTAAGTTATTTTTATGTTATTTTCCATTAATTCTTTGTTTTTGGGGTTTCCAAAGGTTTTATGGAGAATATGTGAGTTTTCAAGAATTGGGCCAAACCGTGAACCCAATTCCAGATTTAAAAATAAATTTTTGTTTCTTTTATAACTTTTTCATTTTTTAATATTATTAAGTAATTCCAACTCCTAAATGTCCTCCGTTGATATATAAACACCACATTTAAATTTGGAACCTTTATAAATCCATAATCATGGGCGATATGGGTTTTTATTTAAGGAATTGGGCCTGCCCGAAAGCCCATTTTCTCCATTAAAAATAAATTTTAATTCATTAATATCTCCTTCAATATTTGAGTTTTTTCGGTGATTCTACCTCCCCCTCGACCCTAAGGATCCCAGCCGCGCTCCCATTCATTTTCCCCTATTTTGAGCTCGATAGAATCGCGAAAATAGTCGAAACTTCAATGGATATCAGAAATCGTCCAGATTTTGGAGAGGTAAATTGATCCTTTCATAACTCCTTCTATTCTTAATCTTTTTCCCCAATTACAATTCCTAAATGACCTTATAATTCTTTTTAGAATTTCCATTAAATTTTTATCTATTTTAAAATTCAGATTCTGGTCGATTTTGGTTCGTTTTATTCAGGATGTTTCAAGTAAGTGTTTCTTTCCTTGATTTCCTCCCCTTCCTAAGGGTTTCTTTCACCCTTTCAACAAGTTCATTATGTCCAGAAATTGAGGTTCGAAACTAGGGTTTGATTTGGTGTCATTTTGGTCAAATATTTTGGTCTAGGGTTGGATTTATATTCCTTGAGATGTGGCGGTGGTGTGGTTGATGTTTCGCACCATGTTTTGAGGGTTTCGTCATAAAAGGTAGGTGATTCCATGTGTAAACATTAATTGATGAGTTAGTTTGCTTGAATTACTTATTATTCATGTTCCTAATATGCTGTGTGTGGTGCGTGAACTGTTTATGTTGGATTTAGTAAAGTATTTGTTTTTATAGTTTCATTCTAGCTTTAAATTTGGTGTTTTCACGTGCAACCCTTTGGGTATTGTTTGGGATTGTTTTATAACATATAAATTTTGTTTAATAAATCTTTTTCGGGATGAAAATTCTGATTTTGTGGGGTATTGGTGTGACACTAGGTCTTAAAGAGGTTTTTTAAGGGTTTAAGGTGTAAAACATTATTGTACTTCTTGAAAGTGATCTTGAAAACGTGTTTGTTTCATGTGGATCATTTGTACTGTTGTTTGAGGTGTTTGTATAACACATGGGGGTTTTTCAATAAATATTTTTGGAGCATCAAATTCTATTTTGAATTTGTATTGATGTGATTTTGTCCTTGAAATATGGTTTTTAAATGGGTTTTATTTGAAAAGCTTTGGTACACTATTTAGAATTGTTTTATGAAAGTTTTGAGTGGTTTAATGATTTATGTAAGAGGTGAAACCATATTGGAAAACTGTTTTGGATTGTTTATACATTAAAATGAACCATTTTAAATGTGAATAGTTCTGTTATGTGATGTTTATCATATTTTTAGGGACTTCATAAAATTGTTAAAGGATGTGTTGGATTGTGAAAGTTATGAAAAATTATTGTGGGATATTTTGGTGTGAGTTTGATTTCAAAATGAATTTGAATGAAAAGTTAAATTTGTGACTTGTGTGATGTTCATGGGGCTTTTTGGATAATGTGTGATATGGAAGTGATATTTTCATGTGAAAAGTATATTTCTTGGATTGTTGAACTTGTTTGAGCACAAAGGGAAAACCCGAGTATCTTGGTGGGTGGACGTGTACTAGTATGCTAGTGAATCTGTGAGGTTTGGCCTCAGTTTTACTTAGCAGGATTGACATTTACAACTCTAACTAAACTATGATGATGATGATTGGGGACCACTAGGTTATGGGTATGTTCCCTACTAGTGGCTAGTGCACGAGAACCGATAATTTTTGTGGTTACTCTCACCGAGATACGAGGTACCTGGGACCCACAGCTAGCTAGTGCCTAGGGGTTATTTCCTATTAGTTGTGCTCATTAGATAATTTATACTTACCGTCGGCATACAGTATATTTGGATGAAAAAATCAGTGGCTTTTTAATTTATTTTAAAAGTGTTGATTCTTAAAATTAGCCCACTTGAAAACTATTTTTTTAAGTTGCATATTTTAGAAATTGTAATTAGAAATTACATGTTTTTGAAAACTTGCATGATTTTCGTCTTTGAATGTTTATCACATGGAATCGCTTAGTGGTGGTATCCTACTGGGCTTTCGCTCACACCCTACTTACACCTTTGTGTGTAAGTAGACTTGCTTATTTTATGTCACAGGTTTGGGTATAGGTTTTATGCCTTTGGTTCGGGTGTTTAGAGGTCCATCGTGATGCAGTGTCATGGAGATGGAATGAGGGCGGTGCATCTTTCCATGTGGAGGTTCTTGGGCTGTTATTTCATGATTTGTACCTTTGTAATGGTCTTCAAACCTTGTTTAAAATTGTGTAATTCAGTTCTGAATTTTGTAAAAGATGGTTTTAGTTGAAAAATCCAGATTCGTTTTATTGAGTTTGTTTGTTGTTTAATGTTTATAAACTTGGGTAAATCATTCCCAAACATCATTTTATGATACCCGGGCACTTGTACCAGCACGTGGGGATCGGGAACGCCCTTCGGGTCTTGCCGTGGACCGGGTCGGGTGCTGATTTTGAAGGCGACCAGATTCGGTTCGTGACAATTTTGGTATGGGATATTAAGAGTGGTAAATTGTATTTATATATTCATGTTAAAATATATCTTTAAAGATAATTTGATCAAATGAATAGGAATTTTGGGTTTCATTCATAGTTTGAATTATTTTGAGGAATTTTAAATAATTTTTTTGTTGAATGTTCTATGTAGAACATTGGTATTACTATTGAATATTGTAGATTAATATTAGTCATTATCTTTAAAGAGGATTATTCTATTAGGGGTATTATATGATCTTTTACTAACCATTTGGTTTTGGGTAATGTTTCAAAACATGATGAATATATAGTGTATCTTTTTTGAATTATGATATTCTCTAGAATTTGATTCTAGTTATTCAGGCGTGACAAAGTAATATTAAATATTTTTTGGAGAAAATATGAGTTTTTCATAGAAATTTATTTAAGGATGAAACTTGACATGACAAGTAAGTATGTTTCATTGTGTTCTTAGTCACGATAATAAATAAATTCCCCAACATTATGGAATAGGACTTAAAAAATAGAGTCCCTTTAATTTTCTTATAGGTAAATAAATTACCATTAAACCAATCATTTTTTTGTTGTTTTGTGATTTTTTTCATTCTCTTGATCATTCTCTTAAAAAATAAGAAAACTTTATTAAAAAAGAGAGAGATGGGTTAAATAAAACAGAAAGATGGAATCTTAATAACATCTCTAACTATGTGATGGAGAAGTTCAAATGGAAAAGTATTACTCCATGTCACAGCTTGGTTGACTAATTTATTGACAAGGCCATCTTTCACCATGTTAGATTCTCGAAACGTATGGGTGGCAATGTATCTGATTTCAAGAAGAGAGTTGAGGCAGTTCATCTAGTGACCAGTGAGAGGCCAGGCAAGGTGGATCACCCCATTCCAAATAGCATGCACAATGGTGGTGGAGTCACTTTCTACCTAGATTTTATTCCATCCTTTTAGAATGACAAAAATAATGGCCTTATTCACCACCATGATTTCTTCTTCAAGATCAGATACATTTCCATAGCTCCTATTGAAGCATCTGTGACATCACCCGAGATAATCATTGAATAAGTCCCCATAGACCGCAGTGCCAGGGTTTCCTCTAGAAGCTCCATCTACGTTGATCATGATCCATCCAGGAGTCATATATTTCCATAAAAACTCAAGAGAATGCTTCGGCTTAGTGAAAACGCGATCTATTTTGAGACGATGGAGTATCACAAAGTCCCCAACCAAATTGTCGCAACAGGCTGTCTAAAGTAGGGTTGTTTCCCTGATGGAAATAAGGATCCTCCTCCAACCTGAATTAATATTAATTGATTAATTATTGTGAATAATTTCATTTCTATCATACCAGATCACATGTACGATCTCAGCAACAACGGAAATTAAGAGGTTCTTGATTTTATAAGAAGATTCAAGTTCCACACAATGATTTAGCTGAGAGAAAATAGAGTCTGAGGATAACCATATTCAGTAAAATAGGTCAGTAACATAATTAAAAACAGCAGAGACTGTAGCACAAGATATGAAAAGATGATTGGTATCCTCTCTGTGTTGATGGCATAATTTACATTTAGAGCATAGTTGGAGACCAAAAGACTGAAGAAAAACCTCTATAGGAATGCTTTTATGTGAAATATACCAGAACTGGTTAGGTCTTGAAGGATTAATCATTGGTTTGAAAAAATACTTCAACCATGAGAAAATGGGGTTAGAGTTAGAGAAAAAATGATTATCGATGTTTTTGGAATCCAAAATTCCATTGTGAGCAGGCTCCCAAGTACGGAAATCATCCCCATTTATAAAGGTGTAATTTTACACAACATTCATAATGTGATCAAGGATATGATAATAATTAGAGTGAATTATAGAATTTATGGTGAGGTTGATGTTATTTGGAAAAGCATTCGGAGATAGAATCGAGAAGAGGGGGGTTTCAGACCAGTTATCAATCCATAAGTTAATACTGGAATCAGAACTAACCATCCATTTGGAGTTATACATGATATCAAAAAATGTATTTCTAATGGATGGCCAGAGGGACGAATTGAGGTAACTAAATTTACCTTTTTTAATCTATTGTAGGAATATAATACGAAGGAAGGTTATGTTATCATTTTTGTTATTGATCAACCTCTAGGTGAGTTTATCATAATGAGCCTCATTGAATAGTTTGACATTTTTAATTCCAACACCGCCTCTTTCAAGGGGTTTGTAGCATGTCGACCAAGGGATAGTAACAATATTTCTTTTAAGAATACTACCCGACCAAACAATGTTTTTTATCTAGCCATTATCTTTTTTAATAAAAATATTTGGCAATTTATAAATCAACAGGGAGTAAACTATTTTGTGGATAATTGTAGATTTCATGAGGTAGATCTAGCCAGCCATGGAGAGGGATTTTCTTTTCCAAGAGGCCATTTTATTAGTCACTTTGTCCACAATAGCATTAATGTACAAAGATTTAGGCATACCCGAGAAGAGGGAAATTATAGATAGGTAAAAGGGATGGATACCTCATTGATGCCAAGACTTTCCATGATAAAAACTTTTCTAGAGGGGGGGAAGGTTTTCCCAAAAAAGATATAAGATTTATCCTACCTAACGCATTGACCAGAGACCTCTTCATAGTGATACATGACCTTTTTATGGTTTAGGATACCTTTTCAACCCCCATTAAAGAATATAATAATGTCATCAACATAAAGAATATGGTTCAGAATATCAAGATTTCTGGAAGGCTGTATGGGTTTGATCTTGCTTTGATGAACAAGGAAAGAAATATACCTACTGAGGTAGTCTTCGACAATGGAAAAAATGAATTGTAGAAAGAGGGTCACCTTGACGCACCCATTTTGAGAATTTGAAGTATCCCTTAGGATATCCATTAATAAGGAAGGAAATAAAATCCGAGTTGAAAAGGTATTTTATCATTCCAATGAATGTATCATTAAACCCAAAATCCATAAGAACGTTCAAAATGAAGTTACAATCGATGGTGTCGAAGGCATTTTTATTGTCATGTTTGAAAGCAATATTCCCTCCTCTAGACTTTTTATTAATAGAGTTAATTCATTTTGAGGCAGTGAAAATACAATCTTCAATGGATATGCCATTGACGAAACCAAATTGATTCCAGGAAATTATCTTTTTACATAGGGGACATAGCCTGTTAGGAATGAGTTTGGTAATTATTTTATAGAGATATTTAATGAGAGAAATGGGGTGGAAGAGGTGTAGCTCAAAAGAATTAGCCACTTTAGGGATAAGAGATAGGAATTGGGCATTGAGACCATGGGGAAGGATTCAGTTAGTAAAGAAGTAATGAACCAGTTTATAGACATCCAATTAAACTGCCTCCCAATGATGTTGAAGGAAAACATTATTGAAGGCATCTAGTCCTGGGGCAATATGAGAGCTATGGTTGAAGACAATATCATTTATTTCATGATCCAGTGGGGTGCTTAGAAGAAAAAGTTTATCTTGTTCATTGATCCGAACTGGAATGATTCCAAGAATGTCATATTTAATGATATTAGGACCATTGAAGGAATTTTTAAAGTAGGAGACCACTTGGTTGGATATGGCTTCATCAGAGTAAAAAAGAGTGTCATTATATTTAAGAAAGTATAAAGGATAACATTTTTTCCTAACTCTCTGGAGGGCATTGTAAAATTATGTGTTTCTATCACCGTCAAAGGGCCATTTGGTTTTGAAAAATATATTTATGCATGTTGTCTTTGTGATTCAGAAGAGAGTTAAGTTTCATAGATCTTTTCAGTACATTCTGAGGGTCTAAGGAAAAATAAGTGCAAGTTGAGTTTTTTTTGAATTTTATTGAGTTCAATTTCAAGAGTTGATATCTCATTATCCATTTGGCTAGATTTATTCCTACACCAACCCTTAAGCTAATGCTTGAGTAGCTTTAGCTTATTGACACAAGGAAAAGAATGTGATTGATGATTCATAGACTTCCAACCATTTTGTATGGGATGAGAGCATTCTAAGTTCGCGGACCAAGTGTTATTGAAATTAAATGGGATGATGGTTTTTTTTCTCTTTTGGATTGGAAACTAACAAGGAAGGGGTGGTAGTTCGAGTTCAGTTTAGGTAAAGTGATACTGGAAATGGTGTCCCAAACATCCAAATCTGACACATTAACAAAGGACCTATCATTATTACTAGAAACCAAGATGTTGTAGTGTCTCCTCTAATAGGTGTATTTGGCCTCTGAGATGTTGATTTCAATCGAATTACAGGTTTAAATCAAGGCCCTAAATTCTATGGTAGAGATTAAAGAGTGAGGGGTTCCAGGATTATAATTGTGAGAGAGAATGGAATTAATGTCAAAATTGATTAACCAGGTCACCTTGATAGTGCCAGCTATGTTAGATAGGTCCTTACAAAGAGGTTGACTGTCCTGGTATCTATTCATGGCATAGATCAGGGTGCACAAGAAATGCAGGTTGTTAAAAGTAAAATGACATGTAAGCATTTGATAAGATACAATTTAAATAGTAAAATCTCTATGAGAGGTGTGGAAAACCCCCAAAGGGATCCAATATCATTGTAATTTTTCAAGCATCAAGGAAATTATAACCAAAAGCAGTTAAATTCATAAAATTCAAAGAGATTTTGATTTTAGGTTCAGCGATCGAAAAAAAATTGGTTTATGGTTCATCAAAATACTTTTTATGAGAGATAGAGTATCAGCATTAGCAATGCCATGACAATTCCAAAAAACAAAATCCATTAAGACTTCTTTTTTGATTAGGAGTAAACCATTTTATTCATAGATCCACTCAAGCATTTTTTCCTCTTTAACCATATAATATTTGAATAGGTGGTCGGAGGAGTCTTGTGATCCTTATTACTCATACAAGAATCATACAATATGTTAGTATCATTTGGTAATAAACTAGATTTTATAGTGTCAGAGGATTTGTGGGATGAAGGAGTGTTTACAGAGCCACTATTAGCCTCAATTAACTAGTCCCTGATCTTGGGTGAAGTAGGCCAAACAGGTGAGGTCTGTTTGCTTATTGTCCTACATGATTAATTTACTGATATTTTTGAGTTTATTCTATTCAAATTGAGATTCAAAGGGATGACAGTTCATAAATCAGTAATCTTCTGTGTGAACACTATCGTGTGTTGATTATTTAGAGGAGCTGGAGCATTTGAAGAGATCAAACCTAGTTGGTTATCCTGGTTTTCTCAAGTAGGATTATTAAAATTATATGGTTCCGGCGTAGCACGACTAATTCTCCCATCCCGAGGTGCAGGAGGAGCACCTATTTTCACTTGGACCATTGGCATGGGGTCCTGTTCGGAGGGATGAGCAAGAGCAGGTTGCAGCTGAACATCAAGGGACCTCGAGTCCAGGGTATCCTTAGTATCCCCATTGAAATGATTTTTATAGTTATCCAAGACTAAATCTACAATGTCCTCCAAAAAACATAGATCAATATTCTTGTTTTCTTCATCTTCTACTTGGTCATCTAGGTAGTACCTGAGTTCTCACTCGGGATGTTTGATAACTTCACCCAGACATCCGACTATATTTTAGCAGGTTCTTGGATTTTTTAGGTTGTGGATTTTATTTTATATTTATGTTTTCCATCGATCTATCCATCATCAAATTTAGGAGCGGCCTGACTCTTGGCAACCTGGCATTTCAGCAGTAAGTGTCCCCCGATTTTTCATTTTTCGTAGTAGGGGGAATTCATTCTCATTCAACTGTTAGTTTTTCTTCCTCTTTTTGGATGTGGGGTTTTAAACGATCTTACATACCCATATATTAAAATTGTATGGACATAGTTTCCAAATAGAGATAAGGATGTAAAATATAGGGTATTTATAGAATAATAAATTTTCACATATGTTAAAATTTTTGAATACGATATTAATTTTACATTAAATGTCACTCATTGTTTGATAGCATACTCGACATGAAAAAATAACTTTATTTTATATCTTATGTTTAACACAACACTATGTTGTACTGAAAACAATAATTAAAAAATATTATTAATATTTTAAATGGTATTTAATTCCAAACCATTGAATTGGAAATAATTAATATAACTAACTACAATAAGATTAAAATTTTTTGTTGAATGTTTTTAATTTTATCCAATAAATATTATAGGATTAAAATGACAATGAATCTAATTTTGAGTATAATATATTCTAATATTTTTTCAAAGTTCGTTTACCACCTTTTAAGGTTGAACCCCATTTTAATTTTATTTTTGACACTTTAATATGTTCTATTTGAGATATGTAAACTTATCTTATATAAGTGGAGAATAAAAATATTCGTTCCTTTAATTTTGGTATTTTTATAATAAAATTTACTTTTAATGAATCGTGAAAAATAATGCTTTTTAATTCAGAACCGTCATCTAGTCTAATTTATTTATATTATTATTTTTTTTTAATTGGTTTTAAAATTTAATTGTATTATGTTTTTGTATTTTAATCCAATTTTTTTAATTATATGTAATTTGACATTTAAATTTGACATAAACACGTGTCAATCATTTCATAGTTTTTACTTCTTCAAATCTGTTATCTATTTTTGAAAGTGGGAATTAATTTTAAATTAATTACAAAAATATCTATGTTTTTTAATTACAAAAATTGATTACAAATTTTGAATCAAGAGGTACAAATTATTTAAATAATTTCCCTATATTTATTGGAAATTATGAATAATAACATTTGTATTTATTTTTATTTTCCATGGTTAGATGGTAAATCTGGTAAATAAGGGTAAAAATGATATTATAATAATATAAAACTACCCAAATACATTTCAAAATCATATTGGATGAGATATTTCCTACCATGAGAATCCTTGTGTCGAATTTATGACCCCATGGATCCATTTGGTTATGATAAAGACTTTTTATAATATTTATTTAAATGAAAAGAAAAATATTAGTTAAACATATATCTCCTAAATAAAACAATTTTAATTTAGTTTATATAAGTGATCATTTCGACTATAAATATTCATATTAAATTAAAAATATTTAATACATCATTTTATTAGATTTATGATTTTTATATATTATATAAATTAATATATTTATGACACAATAATGATGCATCAATTAACATATTAATGAAATATTGAAATAAATGATATTATAAATGATATAATAAATCTAATTCGATAATTTTATATCATCTAATAATTTTATGGATGAATATAAAATTTTAGATTTCAGTTAATGATTTTATTTCAAATGAATCAAGTTGTAATAAATTTATCATAAATAAATTTCTAAATATTTTAAAAATTGATATAAATGAGTTTTTTCAACAAATACTATTTTATAAAGTCATATAATAGTCATAAAAATATTATTTTCAGAAAACTGATATAGATAATATTAAAAATTCCATTAATTATGCATTGTAGCTTCACTTGGAAAGTTATAATAAGTATATTAACATTATTGTGTAACATACAAGAAGACATATAAAGGGTTTATTTGTTGATCTAGTTAATAATGATAAAAGACACGGTCAATTTTCTTGACCAACACGTGTCTAAAATGTATTGGTTGAGAGGATTTCAACCCATCCTCATCTTATAATATAAATGTTTCACTTTGGATATATTATAATTCTAAAATAAATTTATAATAAAATAATATTTCAGGGCATTTTTAATGTTCCCCTCTTCCCTACAATAAAATACCACCACCTCTCCCCACTTGATCACACCTCTCATGCCCCTTGGCTCATCAAACTTCTTCTCAAATAAGGTACCAACATACTTTATTTCCTATTATATTCCATTCCTTTGGAAGAAATAAATTCAAGAAATCCTTTCAGATAAAATAAAAATGATTTACCTGATTTAGAGGAAGATAAATAATTAGTGAGACAAGTCGGACTCAAGGTAAGGGACTTCATCCCAATATTTTTTCCTTACAAAATATAGTGATGTTATGCACCTTTATTTTCCTATAAAGTGTATATAAATTCATTTTAATCATTATATCTTTATTAAGTTTATTCCCATGATATTTAATGTTATGTATACTATAATTCAATTATGATACATATTGAAGTGTTTCTTATGTGGTAAGGGAGTTCTCAAACTCCTATTTCCTTTCAAGTTCTATTTTATGTGGCATGTCATTAGAATTTCCATACCATGTTCTTATTTTAATTTTATTCTTTCCTTATAGTGTGTTATGATTCATTTATGAGTGGTATAACCTTGTCCCCTCTCTATTTAATTTTTTCTAAAATAATGTTACATAGCTTTTGTGATATAGAATTTTCATCTCAAAATCTCTCTCTTTTTATCACGAAATTATCTTATTTTATTTATGTTATTACACAAACCAATTTCATTTCTTGGGGTAATCATCAAGATATAAAAATGATATATTTATTCTATAATTGACATATATAAACCCTCATTCTATTTCCATGTGTTATAAATGACATAATAATCATGATTTTTGGCACTTTTTAAAACATCATGATTTTGATATGAAACCCATTTCCTTTATTCAATTTGGGTTATTTATGAAATGATTGATTATTATTAATGTCTCTCACAGGAAAATAAATACATATTAAGGGTGTTCCCTGATATCCTTCCAATTAATTTGGTAATTAAATTGATATCTATAGATGATATTCTTTATGATACCTTGGTGAATAACCATGGTAATTTTTATAAAACCATGGGAATGGATCATGGTAATATAACAACATGGGGATGGATCATGGTGATATTATTATGAATGTCAAAATAAAAAAAAATTAAAAAAAATTTCAAGTTATGAACCATGTTATTATTTTTATGATATTCCTCTTTCTGATGCCTTTATAAAATTCCTCATGTTCATATATCTCTTAAAATCACATGTAAACTATTGCCATTATTTTCCCTTAAAGAGTATTTTGTTCTCATCCCATGTTTTTCAATTTTTTTCATAGGTCTTAATAATAATATATAATATGGTATAATTAAATTATTTTAAGAATTACATTTAAAATAAACAATGTTTCATTTTAGTAGTTTTGGTTTAATGAAAAAAATGGTTGTTTGTAGAAATATCTACTTTTCATAATTTAATGTTAATGTAATATTATTTAAAGATTATCTAAAACACTATACCTAAATTATCATTTGGAATGAATGAAAATAAATTCTAGTCAAAATTATGAAGAATAAGTTATGTTTAAGGTATGTTCCTTATAATACTACTTAGAAGTGTCTACTTTTTATTTTATGGTTTTTTATTTATGATTTATGGCCTAATTCTATAAAACTATATAAATGGATAGATCATCATAGTAGAAGAAATTAATTTCATGAGAAAACCCAAATATCATGTAATGTTGAATGTTGGGTCCTTACAGTTTTTACGAATGGTAAGTCTAGATATGTTCATATGTTAGGATAATGTTAATAGAATTAAATTGGATCATTTTACATTATTGATAAGTTGGAAGAATATATATAATTTAAATAATTCCATGATTATAGTTCTAAAATATGTCTGTTTAGAATGGTTTTCTATAGAGGATACAGGGAATCTATATTAGGATGGCACCATCAAGAAAATATCCTTCCAAATCAGTATCCCATGATAGTTGGAATTGAAAAATAATAGTTTGATGTTGATATTTCTAATTTGACATAATTTATAAATTTTGGTGTTATAAATATTTTAGAGGATCGTGATATTCCATGAAGGAACATGTCAATAGTGGAGAATTTGATGAGACAACATCCCCCATTATTTGATGTATCATCTAACTCATCGGTAGGAGAAGTATTGTTTATTGCCCAATATAATATATTTTAAGTAATGAGATGTTCAGAACATAAATGGAAACCATTTATGTTTATAATTTTGAAGGTGAGGTCGATCGATAGTGGTATATGGAAATGATTACTAGAGAGAAACATGATCTTGATTCCATCGAATGGGAAACAATTAACTACCTATTTTTTGAAGAATATTTCTTAAATGCTTTTCAAAATATTATAGAGAAAAAATTCTTCGAATTGAGGAAAAAAATGAATATTTGATGTTTTTATATGATTTAAATCTTATAAGGTTGTCCAGGTTCGTATTCAAATATTTTCAATACATTTATATTTAAATTAATAGATTTTTCTCCTGATTAAAATAAAACTTACAAATATATTTGGATGCAAAAAAATTAATTGTTATTATAATTTTTAGAATGTTGAGATGGAGTTATATGACACTTATGTGACACAAGATGAAAGGAGTAATGTGGTGGTCAATGTGGAGGGAAATAGAGAATCATCCATCTAAGAAGATTGTAGGTAACTTAAAAACATGTTCAAGTAGTGGTAATATTCATTTCAAGGATGGTTTTTTAGTTCTTTTAATGTGTTACCAATTTGGTAACTTTTTTTGTAGGATTCATGACTAAAACTTAAGGATTCGCAAACAACCAATACGTGGGGTAACAGATGAATATGAAATTGTGATATTTTATAACTGAAATGATTTGGATAGTTATGATATGTTTTGTATCAAGTTTCTTACTCCTAGTGGAAATCAACGTGATTAGAAGAAAAAATTGGTGGAAATCATTTTATACTTCTTCATTTGACATTGTACCTTCTTTTGAGGTGCTGATAGGTCCAAGGAGCTCAACAGTTTTTTAATACATATCATAGGATAAATAAATTAATAACCCGTATTTTTATTTTTTATGTCATGGAAGAGTATTATGAGATATTTTTTGAGTTTTCATAGATATTTTAAGTATATGTTTTACTGGAAAGGTTATTTTAGGAATAATGATTCTTCATGATATAAAAATCTGATTAAAGGTATTGTTAACCCTTATGATTAATATGTGATTTAATGAAATTTAAATAATAGTAAAATAAGATTATTATAACTTAGGAAAAAAATTATATTGAAAACAATTGTAAAAAATTTTATTTAATGGTAAATTTTATTTCCATAATTCAAATCATATTTTGGTAAAATTAGAGATGATATATTAATATGGTTTAGAAAAAAAATGTATATGATGTGTGACAACTTGTCACATCTTAAAAGGTGGTGGGGCTTAAACCCATGACCAAAGGTTGGTCAGGGTTTCATTCCTACCACTAGCCAATGTGATGTACTCATTAAGAATTCAATATTTTTAGGTAAATTAGTTTGAAAAGGTAAATATTTATATTGAAATAGTGGTGTTACATTGAGGTTCTGAGATTAATTTATTATATTGGGCAACATGCACTAACCATATTGGTTGTTTAATATTGTTAGAGATAGACAAAAATACTTTTGACTATATTATGGATCTGAATAACTATTAAAAGTGAATTTCAGTGCATTGGGAAAAAAGAAATTCAACTTTGGAGTAAAAGATTAATTAGAAATTTATTGAAGCACCAACAATGGATGAAATTATTCTTTTGAACTAGAAATGTAAAAATTAATTATATTTCCATATATTCACAGATAGTAACAGAATGCCTCCACATAAGGAAGATTATCTTAAAACTAAATATTATCCAATTACATTAATATCTAACGAATTAGGTGGTCTTTTAGACTGACACATAATTTTTCTTTTGAGGCCCTTAACATTCCCTTTTATATTCATTTTTTTTGTGAACTATTACCTCAATCACTATGTGATTTATTATTCTTATCTTCCATCTATAAATCCTAACTTCTCAGTGGTGTTATCCTATTCGGAAACCTAGTTTTGTTATATTTATTATGACCTATTTATTTCTTTTTCTCTCTTATTAAGAGGGTGCCTTATTAACCCTTTTTATGACACAGATTTACCGAAAAAATATTTTAAAATATTAAATCATTTTATTATCAATACAAATATCAAAATTTTAAGGCATAATTTATTATAGGGGTGGACATGACACCCTAAGATTTGAAAAGAATAAAATTATATTCGACCATGTAAAGGACACAAAACACTGATATTAGAAGAGAAGTTAAATACCTGAGAATTTATGATATTTACCATTTAAATTAAATTTAACCTCTTATATAGGTCATTGTATACAAAATTCGTAGATTTTTATTTTCAATTTCATATTCAACACATGACACTGAGGATAGATGAGACATGATATATATAATAGTTATAACATAACAGTTATATTAGAGGGTATGTACAGTAATAACTAAATTATAAAAATTATATTGTTTTCACATATATAAAATTGATATCTATTTATTATGTATAAAATTATAATTATTTGAAACAAAAATACTTTTATTTCTAAAAAACACTATTTTTCTAAAAGAAAATATTACCACACTATACACACAAAAAATAAAATTATTTTTTACAAATTCTAAAAAATTTATTTTAAAAAAATTAATTTCTTTTTTTTTAAATTAGACTACCAAAATTAACTTATTGTGAATTTTTTTCTTAAAAGATTCATTTCATGACGAATTATGAAAATTAATGAATTTTAATTGAATACAACCTTTTCATTTAAATAACTTATAACTTATAATTTATATTTTTAATTGCATTTAAATTAAAATTTAATAAATTTTATATCAATTAATTAAATTTATGTTATTTTAATATTCTTAATTTGAATTTTGATATAAATTTTTTTAAACATCTGAACATTTTCATTTTAAAAACCTTATTTCTCATCTTGTCTACGTGTTCAATATTAAATTAAATTCATCCACTTTTGTGCGTTGAATTTTGAAAATTAGATTTCATAATTTGAATAAGAATAATTTATATCATATTGTATGGAAAATGTTTTTTTTTCTAAAATAATTACTAGTGAAAACATTTAATATTAATGATCAGGATTAAGGTTAAAATAAGGGTTTTCATATTACATGCGTTAGTGTTAAAAAAATTACATAAACATATAATTTTTTAAAACATTTGATTTGTTATTTAGAATAAGTAGGTATAATTTATCTAATAAATTACATTATTAATTATTTTCTTAAAGGATAAAATATATAGATAAATTAAAAGATTCATGTTACCGTGGTAAACTAAAACATGTAAACTTGAGTAAAAAAATACTAGAGAATAACATGATCAAATATATTTATTTTTGTGGGGTGGAGGTTATTATCAACCACATAAATATTCACCTACATTATTGATCACTTTTTCTGGAACATGATGTAAGGGAGACCTCCCTATAGTGAATACATTTATGAATATAAGAAAATTCCACTCCTCCTCAACTATAATAGGGGACTCACTCAAATTAATACTTCACATAGCTCAATCCATTTGAACGGACCAAAACCATTAAAAATCACTTCCCAAATTGCCTCCCATCATCATAGATTATTTATTTTGTGTATAAATCCATCCTATAATTCTTTTGGTTCAAACCTATTGAGGAAACCAGATGAAGAGGGAATGTCCATCTATGAGAATTGTTATTTTATTTATTTCGTAACCTCGTTAAATTGTTATTAAAACATTATAATAAAATTAAAGAATTATATTAATTATACAAATATAGTTTTATGTAAATATAATATAAAAAATCATTTCACTCTTCCATCAAATGGATTATGAAATCATCAATCTCGTTTACGGAGGTTTTTCCTCTCACGAATCAATTCATTTTTCTATTACCACCTCTCACGATAGGTAATGTTGATGGTTAATACGTTTTTATATGATATTTATATAATAATTATACATTTTGTGTCATTATATTAAATATAACTTTTTACATTTCCTACCATATGGGATATGATAATGTCATGTGTGTGTACGATGGACCACCACCTCACATAGTAATGCAATTCATTTTTCACTATTGTGTAACATAAATGGTAATAAGGGTAAATATAATGAATAAATGTGATATAAATGGATTATTTATGATATTAAAGATATTTTTATCATTCAATAAATATAATATATCATTTTATTTTTACCTTTTCACTCATCGAAAAAAATGATAATGGCGTTCATGGAAATTGGGACTACCGCCTCTTCAAAGAGATATGATTATTTTTTTCAGCACCCCATCCCAGAATTATATATATTAATATATATAATTAAATAATAAGGTAATTATTATATTATGATTACTATTTAAAGGAAAATTGTACTTTAATTATATATATGTTGATCATTAAAAAATTGAATTATTAATCATTCAAAAGTGCGACATAATGTTTCTAGGATCACAATGTTAGTTCATTTCTAAAAAAATCATTCATTATTAGTTATAAAATTTTAATTGATTTATAAATATTATAAATATTATATTATTATTTTTCTTGATAATTTTAAATAATGGCGTATTTAAGCACATTTAACCTACCAAATTCAGTTTTGATATGTATGCTAGATATCATCAAAACATCCAACAGAAACATTAAGTGATTATGTAATTGAATATAACATGCTAATAAGTGAAGTAAAAATAATAATAAACATTAATATGGTTATCAATAAATAAATAAATAACATAGTTTTATTATTCAAGAAGATAAAGTCACACGTATCGTGTAAGAATTATGGTAATGCACTTCATCTAAATTACCTTTCATTGAGGCATATCATGATGTCATACACATTTATTATTTTATAAGTTGTATATACAAATCATTTGGAATTTTATATCATCAATTTATCAATTATAATGTCATTTAATGTAATTTTATGTTATTATTTCATTTTTATTATGATTTAAATATCTCCAATGTGATAAAGAAAATTTCTTTTAAAAAATAGATTTTAATTTCTTCCATCAAAATCTATTTCTCTTATATGTACAAGTTTTAAAAAGATTTTTTATTATTTTTATATGGACATAAAATATTTATAATTTTAATTTTATTTCATTGTTACTTTATTTCAATGGTTTTAAAAATGATTCTTTTTTACATGGTTAAAGAAGAAATTTTTTCAAATAACAAATGAAATTTTATATTTTAATGTATGGAGACAATGATCTTTCCTACCACCATGAATATTATTTTTTTCATGATTCCATTCAAAGATTAAATTTTTTATTAAGTTGAAAATAAAATTTTATTTTTCGGGTATTGGGTAATGTAAAATGTTTTCTCGAAAAAAAAATTGTATTTTATATTGAAAATGGGATTTTGAAAGAAAATTGTATTTTAATATCTGAAATTGATATACAAACGGCTTTAAAAGTTTTTTTCAAATGGAAATATTTTTTATTTTTGTTATTTATCTTTGATATTATATAGGATTTTTCCACCTATATATAATTGGGTTATCCCATTATTGATTAAATAATGGGTGCGTCCATAAAAGTATCTAATTCATTGGGTAATTATTATATTCATTGATGAATTATATTGTATGTTGATCGTATGATTATTGAAATTAGTAAAAATATTTTTATTAGATGACGAGAAGATGTACCTAAATGAAATCTCTATGATTATTGAAGGTTTCATATGCAAAATGTTTCTTTCAGAATGTAAATGAATTGATATTTTAAATAAAATGATATTCTTATATATAAGTAAATGGTATGTTTTAAAAATAATATTTTTAATAGGTTTTTTATAATTTTACTGAGGTATTAGTTTTCGTATATTATATCATTTACTAATGTTTTTTCACATCCCGCTTATTTTAAATAATATCACTAGATTTAAGGATTAGTAAGGGAAAAGATTAAGTATAGTTACAAGTTGTGGATATTTTCTACGAAAAGAAATCATTCTTTATTTTCAATGATTTATATAATTAAAAAAATGATACTAACCAGTAGTGACCACATTGAGTTTTATATTTTTTAATGTATTATTTATGATATAAAAATCTTAAAATACTACACCTAAAAAGATCCTAAAAGTGAAAGACAGGAATATTCTCAGTAAAAATGCAGATCATGTTATTTTTAGTCTTGGTTCTTTACAAAAAAACTTATGAACACAAAAAAATAAAGGCTTTATATGTGTCATGTAATTTCAATACCATGTTCATGATAAATTTGAGTAACATAATTTCCTTTAATTCCCTAAACATATATAAAATACTAAAGTAAATGATGAGTTGTGTAAAAGTCTCTTAGTATTCTTTTTTTATAGATAAACCTCAAAAATAGAGTGAAAGGGAAGAAATGAAACTTTATGATATCAATAATAATATATAAATGTCCTTCAATAAACATTTTTATAAGAAGGAACCACAAGATACTTAACTGAATGTTTTATTATCTACAAATATTTACCTAACCAATGATTAATTCAGAAATTGAATCAAACTGAAAATAAATTTTGATATCCATAACACCTATCACGTACCTATTCCCTGTAATTTTCATGATTCTAGTTGATTAATAAAACATGTGTCTACTGTAAAAATATCCCATGTATCCATTTATCATCAATATGAATCTATGATACTCAAATTTCTAAAAGAACATCACAAGTTTCCTTTATTAGTTAAAAATATTATACTATTTTAATATGCGTGGGAAAAAGATCTTAATATATTATTCCACAATTTTCTTCTAAAACCAATATAATGATATGATAAAAGATACTATAAAAAGGGGGTGTATATGACATGTACTCTATATAACATGTTTTTGGTAACCCGACCATCTATTGGGTGTATTCCATAGTGGACCTGTCATGTACTATGAACTTACATGATGTGGTCTTTTTATCAAAAAACATGTAGATATTGAGGGGTAGTTATCTCTATAACTCTCTAAAACCTATGTTGTGTTCCATTGGAAACATGGTGTGGGTGACTAAGATAAAATCTATGTGTTTCGATGGGAAACCATCCATTATTCTTTCAATTGTTTCCCTTGTGGTCGGTTGGGTTAATTAGTCGAGATCAATTTGCAGGCCTACCTAGATGTCTCACATACTCAAATAAAACATGTTCTTTTTTATCATATATTTCATTGTATTTAATTGTGAAACAATAATATAATTCATTTGATGTTTTAATGTATATATTATAAAAACATGATTTATTATATGATGATTTGTGTCATGTGATATTAAACTACACTTTGGAAGCCCAGATGCTAGGATAATGTGACACATGACATGTGATCAATATATAAATTTATATATATATATATATTTATTGTATTTGTGATCCTATAACCCCTAAATTAATAGTCTTAAATTATCATATATCACCAATGATCATTGAAACTTCCACCTCATACTAAAAATTCTACAATTTGTTTTTAATTAGACCGCACTTTCGGAACATTCTTTTAGAAACTATACCTCCATTTGTTGATCAATATTTATATTTATAAACTAGATACACCACCCTAATCATAATCTAACACCACACATAAAAATTTAAAACTTTTTTATTAAATTTCATGATCTCATTCTCTCTGGTTATCATCTGACATCACACTGCCCTAATTCATGACCAAATTCACTACCACATTCTGTCATTAGATACAACATGTAACACCCTGAGATATTTTGAATGTTTTTTTCATATAAATTTAATAATTTTAAAAAAAAATCATTTAAAAATAATATAATTTAGACAGAATTAAATGAAACAATGAACGTATCTTATGGTACATGCAACCATAAGTGTATTTTGTGTTACACGCATTACAATGTTTAAACAAAATTTGTCATACGATTAAAATATAATTATTTAATATGATAATTATCACCTAACTATTGGAATGGATACTGTGAATTTTATTAAATAAATTATGGAAATATTTTTCTTTAGAAATTTATATATAATGATTTATTTGGTAAACATTTAATTAAATTTGAGAATAAAAAAACTAATTTAAAATAAAAGAAATATTTTTTAAAAAAAATTCTGATAAAAATATTTATTACCTCAATATATTTAAAATTTAATAATTTTGTAATGATTTAAAATCAAAATTATATATTATATATTCAATCATATTACATAACAGTCATTTTATGTTTTTTAGGTTAAATATGAGAACAAATCCGATTATACACTTAGAAATATCATTTATCTGCAATGTAGTTCCTTTTCATTTTTCATACTTATTTTAATATTAAAAATTACAAATTTTATAAATATTATCAGAAAATGTTAAATTCATTTTTTAAGTGATCATGTAAAATTTATCTCATGGTGAATTTATTCAGAATTTTCTTGAAAGATTAATTTTTGATGAAAATTGAAAAATACCTGTTTTTATTAAGAATTTTAATTTCATTAAAAAAAATTGTAACCTATGAATTGAATTAATATGGTTTCAAAAGATTTTATAGTAAAATTATAAATATATTAATCTGATTTATATCATTGTAATTAAATTCATGATTAATTTTTATATAAAATCATTTGACGCTTTGGAAGCTTTTTTCTTTGGAAAGTTGTATTGTCATCGCATGTGCCAGATTAATTTGAAATTACTTTTTTTCAAATTTATGAAATAGATTTTGAAAAATGGATTAACTATTTTCAATAATAATAATTTATATTATCTATTACATTCAACTTAATTTTTTATCATTATAAATTGTAGAAAATGTAAAAATTAATTACAGTCGTTAAGAGGAAAATGGGTTTTACTATGGGTTAATATAAAAATATAAGGTGTAAAATGAAAAATAAATTTTTAAAATTACTATTTTATAGATATATTTTAATATAAAAAATATAATGTTATAATATGGTCAAATTTGGATCCATTTTATAGCTGAAATACTTGGTTACACATTTTTATTTTAAAAAATTACAAGTGTGCCACTCACCTCACTTATAAAAGGCCACCCCCTCTACTATCCTATTCACACATTCAAAAATATTTGGTTCGTAACATAAATACCCAAAATAATTTCCGTACGTACATCCCATAATCCTAGATTCCATATTTTTGTTAGGAATCCCTCCAAATAAAGATATAGGTGTAAACCAAATGAGGCTCTCTAGCGAAGATGTAAAATTATTAATCATGTGTTTTTGTTTTATTTCATACTCAATTTACATTAATTTATTTAAATTATGATAAAATTAATAAAAAGTTTCATAAATATTATTATATTATACTATTTAAATTTTATTACCTAAATCTATTTCATCTTCCATAAAATTGAATATGTTAACATCATTTATTTGTATGGTGGACTACCACCTCACGAACTGATGTTATTATTTTTCCATCAAGACCTATCATGAAATGATATAATGGTGTTTATAATGTTAATATATAATATATAATAAATTATTATTCCTCTTGAATTTTAATACCACATCTACCATCATACCAAAAAACCAGGTGGAAATCAATTGTGTCGCTCGTGTGTATGGAGGGATACCTCCTTAAAAACCGAGTAGATGTATTTTTTCATTTAACATGGTTGGTGATAATGATATATTAAAAATATCTTATATTTTTAATGTAATTTTACCTTTTTAATAAATATATATGGTATAACTTCTTTCTTTCCATTTTGGTGGGGGATATGAATACATTGGCCATGCGTACGATAGACAACCACCTCACAAAATGATGTGATTCATTTATCATTAATGAATTGCATTGAAATAAATATAGGTATATTTCATAAATTTATGCAATATATATCATATTTAATTTATTAAATAAATTTAATTAATTATTTAACTTTCTTTAATTTAATCCATCACGAAAATCGAACAAAGTTCATGTCTACATACAGCCTACTATCTCAATGAAGAATGTATTTAATTTTCTACCACTAACATTAATCTATTACTATAAATAAATATAAAAAAACATATATGATATTTATATCATGGTATATATTATTTATTTTTTATAACCAATATCAAATTATAATAATTTAAAATAAAAATGAAAACATACATGAAAAATAAAGCGGCTATTACCCAAAAAGTGATTTTAAAAAGGAGTTATTAATGAAATTGTTATATAAGGTACTAAATAAAAAATATATTTTATGATATATATATATAATATGTTTATATAATAAATTTATAATTAACTTATTCGTAATCTAAAGGAGTGTCAACCACTTTTGAATGAAACTACGTCTTAAGGTAAGGGATTTCTAGTCTCTTATATTTCTGGGAGACATATATGAATTCACCACCTGTTTCATATTTTTGGTGTATATATTACCACATTGACATGTTATATATTTAATCTCTATATTTTCATCATATATAATGTTTAATTTATTTATATACATTATTAGTGAATACAATAATGGTGTTTACTAATGTGGAATGAGATTTTTCTCTTAAATTGATTTCCTTTTGACATATAACATATTATGAACTTATTTTCTATTATGAGATATATTTACAGCCCCCATGAAATATAATATCATAAATTTATTTATTCTCATGATATTTTTTATTAGTTTTATTTTAATATTTCATGGGGATTATCAATATATGTTTCCATAGTGCTAATTCTTTTATGGTACAATATCATTCTTTATCCTATTTTTTTATGCTTTCTCCTACGATGATGAGATATTACGACACATGTCTCAAGAAACTCAATAATATTTCATCTATGGTTATTATATGGGAATATATATTTTCCCTAAAATGAAACATCGTTATGTACTCAATATTTATAAAAAATTAAAGTAAACTGACTTTATTTCTCTTCTTGGTTAAAAAAACTTTTTAATCCATATACCTATATTCTAATAATGTATTAAATAAAGTTTGTAGAATTATTTAAATTATTTATTAAATAATGTTTAAACTATTTATTACATTAAAAAAGTTTTTTGAAATTCACCTTAATTTTATTTAAAAAATAATGTCTTGTTTGGATTTTACTAAAAATTTGAAAGGAATGTTTATTTTAACATTTATGGAATGAACAATATTTTCTCCCATCCTTAACAATTCATTTTTTTAAAGCTTCTATTATAATAATCAAATTTTATTTTAAAATAAACGTTTTATCTAAATGTTATTGGAGTTTTTCTGGAAAAGTGACTTTCAAATTGGATTGGGTAGTTTCCTCAAGAAATATTTAAATTTATTTTCGAGTCTTATTTTATAATATTACAGAGGCATTTTTAAAGTAAATTATTTAGAAAGTGATTTATGTTTTAAAAATTTGTTTAATAATTGGAAATTCTAATTACCTAAAAAATAATCCAAGTGATCATTAAAAATAATTTTCAATATATGAATACATCCTTTGATGTAACTTATATTTTATGAGGGATATAATCCAAGGATTTCATTATTATTATTTACATGAATGGTTTATGTTTATAATCCCAAAATGATTATGAAAAACGTTTCACTTCCACAGGTTATTCTATGATAAAATACTATTTAAACCTTATTTTATTTCCATAGGTTCTTATTTTTTGAAATGATTAAAAGATTATGAGTCCAATTTATATTCTATAAGTTATGTTATGATGAAATATTTCTAAACCCCATTTATTTTTATTGGTTTTAATGAGAAAAATTATTTATGAAGTGGTGGACCACATATGTTGGATTTTCATTATGAGATGATGGTTACATTTTAATCAAGGATGGTAGTAACGTTATAACCAAGATCGGTGGGACTTATATCTCACTCCAATTCATTAGGTAAATTGTATTATCTCATGGGATATAAATGACTATAATGATGAGTGAACCCATTTCATTAAGGGACTCAGTCCATTATGATAGTCTCAGGAGTAATCCTTGTTAATTATGATGGTTTGGGGTGGAGGTTTAACCCATTATACTTGGATATAATAGTCAATGATCCTTGAAAATTATGAAAATGATTTTATTTTCTTATGTGTATGGAAAAAATATAGGTATTATATTAATGTTATGTTCTATTTTATTATTTTATTTGATTAATGTATAATTCATAATGTATGAACCTCCATAATTTTTTCCATGACCCATGTCTAAGATCTATTATATGAAGAGTATGGTTTTAAAATTCCATTTTCATGTCCTCACACTATTATGTACATGATATGATTATATCTCCTTTTATAATTCTTGTTGAGCATCACAACTCACCATTTCTTATGTTTCTTTTCTAAGGTTATAATGGAATTTAATATGTATGATATGTCTAAAAAGGGATATAGTTATGATAAAAAGTGGAATTTGACATAAATCACCTATAAACATTTTTTTAATGTGTTCTTGTTCAGAAAATAAGTATACTTAAATTATTTTAATGTGGATCATTTTGTTATGTCATGAATATTCATTAATTAATATTTAATATTAATGTATGATTTGTTTCTGTCTCTACCGTTGGTATCGATGTATGTTATAATAATACTTTTTATAATTGGATGATAAAACATTATTGATATCCCTAGGGATATTTATTAGGATACGCCTCGGTAAATTTCAAAGGATAAAAAGAAATATGAATCAATGTATTGGAAAATAACCTATAATTTTTTTTAAGGAAAAGCGTGACTGGTTTGAAAGACATTACATCCTAGTATGTATAATATAAGTGGTTGTAGATCTTGTAAAGTTGTAACCTAGAGTTATAACTCCAAGAAGGAAACATTATTGAAGATTTTATCTTCACATGGTGAAAAAACGTCCCTTTTACCCACTTGGTTTGACACTCATTAGGTATCTTCATTGTAAATTCATAAAATCATTACGAACCATAATGAAGGATTTATAAAGATTATGACTATGAATGACCAATAATAAACAGAAATTTGAATAAATTTAAATAAATGTGGTTTGATTTAGATATCCTATAACTTTTTTTTCATTATTATGTGGTTTTCCACTATGAATATTCTTGCTCACACTATGATTTTTTGTTTTAGTAAATGGTAGGAACCAAAATAAACTAGCTTAATGTTAACTGTGATGGAAATCATTTTGATGAAACCCCAAATTACATAATGATTAGAGTGAATGATATTATGGTTATTCTTAATTAGTTATCATGATATAAAATTTAAAACTTACACATTGACTAACTCTTAGACTCACCAAAGAATAGAATTATAGTGTTCATAAAGAGCACGAGTGGTGGAGAGAATAGAGGAAAGAAAATTCATCTTCTATTATGTTGAGAATGTGTGATGATGAAATCAAGGTAATGTCTCAAAGGAATAAATAGTGTTTTATTTGTACAAAATAAGGGCATGGAGTAATCAATTTCTGAGTGAACATGAATGTTTTAGTTAAATGAATGGTTGAGAATATAAGTATTCCAAAGGTATTAAAAATTTTTGATTGTTATAAATTTGGATATTAGGGGAATTATATGATTATATTTTGTAGGGGGGTGATCATAATGAGAATCAACAAGGTTTTACAAGTTAGATTTATACATTTGATGATGAAAATAAAAAAAATATGAAATGAAAGTGGTATTATGTACTGTTATGATGAATAATAGTTAATTGTTTAAGAATTATGTGGAGTTACAAAATTGTTTGTGTGGGAATTGAAGAATTATGTTTTACAAATCATAAAATATATAATCTTTGTTTTAAAAAACTCATTGTGGATTTTCAATAATATGTTTAATGGTATAATTTACATAGAAAAATGATTTAACGGAATTTTTATGTTTAATGTAAAACACATGATTAAAAAAAGTTAACCCTTTACATGCCCCTAAAGTTTTTAAAATACTGTTTTTTTAGTAAATAGATGATTGATATGGATTATGTAAAACAATTATGGATGAACTGATAACTAATTGAAGATTTTTTGAAATATTGGGGTATATTATCAATGATGGAGTTTAAAAAAATTAAATTTATGGAATATATTCAATAAAAAATTGTTTCATTTAATAAAATAGAAAGTATGAATTTTATAGATTGAGGGTTATGTTAATTTTTATTATTACAATGATATATGAGAATATATGATCATGTTATTGACGTATTTGGTATGTAGACATCATGATATGTTTAATGATAGTTGGGGGATTAATGTTAAATTTATTTTGGGAAATTTAGTGACCTTATTTGTAATTTTTTGGCATTCATTTATGGTCATGAATGGAAGATATAACTATGATATATTTTCATACATTTGAATTACATAATTTTTGTGAAATATAAAAAACATTACACAAAAGGATTCCAAATGACCATATTAGTTTAGTGCTGTTGGATTAATAGAAACATATATATCGGTACATACGTGAGAAATATTATATCCCACTTTGTTCCTCATGACTAAAACCCTACATAGACACATTATATACAATACATATATTCATAACATGGGGAATGAAATCATTAAAATGTGTGAGGTTAGATTCCCAATAAGAGGAAATTATAAAGATATATAAGAATAAACATGAGAATAAGGGTATTTTAAAATCATATTTACATTAAAATATCATGCCATGCATATCCAAGATAACAAACATGAATCATGCAATAAATATATGTAGTACATAAAAAATGAATCATAAGTGAATCAAGATCATAATCAATGAATGAATTGAATAGTAATAAGACATTGAAATATGGAAGGCACATAAACAAGTAATATAAATACCTATTATTCAAGGTGACCTAAAAAAACCTAACATGTCACTTCATGGGGACCACACCTACTTGGTGTAGCACACCACCGTCCTTAGTCAAAGTCCTCTCCTTATAAGGGGTTAGGTTACCCCATCTTCCCATAGTGGATTGGGTTTTCCCATTATTAATAGTGGATCAATCCCATCAAATTAAATCTCATCCTTTTCTTATGATATATAAATTATTACCCCATTCAATAGAGGGAGATATTGGTCTCACCCAACTCATAATGAAATCATACATATTTGGGCCAAAATATCATAAATATTCATGATATCATAACCCAATCAAGGAAATGTGTATCATAAGCATGTACTCATATCAAAATATATGAAAAAAAGTGAGGTTTCATAATCATTTCATCAATTAATAACCCATGAAAAGAAGCGAGTTTCATAAGAATATAACCCTAAAAAGTGAGATGGATATCATAAACATATAACCCATGATAGTGGAGCTAGTTTTATGAACATATAACCTATAAACGATAAATGGGATTTATAAAAATATTACCCATAAAAGAGAAACTGGTTTCATAAACCATGTTCCATCAAAACATGTACCATTTATAGAATGAATATGAATGGAAAATTTGGATAATATTCTAGAAAGGCATGATTAACACAAAAATATGTCTTCTTTGATGTAATATAATTTTTACAAAACATTTACAAACATTCTTGAAAGAAATTATCTTTTTTTTTGGAAAACTGATATTTAAAACATAAAACCTTTTTATGACAATATTTGTTGAAAATAATCGTTAAAAATTATAAAGGAATCTATAAAACCATTTTCTTTGAAAACATATAAATGAAAATATAAATCCTTTTGAAATTATTTTTCTATTCAAATACATAGAAAAAATAAAAAAATGTGAAAATCATTTGAAACCATATTTTATTATAAAATTATAATAAATTCAAAACAAATTACAAAAAATTAAGAAATTTTTTAAAAAAAATACCCATGTAAACATAAAAAATAATCTTTAAAGAAAATTAAAGACATGACACTGGTGGTTCTGTACATATCTAACATTCCTTTTTCACCTTAATAGTTTAGAAAAGTCCCAAGATTAAAAAATTAGAAGAATAATACATTTAAAATAATTTCTTAAAAAGGTAACACATGGGCAAATAAGATAATTTAAACATCATATGAGAGTAGTAAAAAAATTTCAAAACATATCTAGAATGAATGGTTTTTAAAGAACACATATTTTCAAACAAAAGTAGAAATAATGTTGGATTTCCATAAAAAAAAAAATTTCTTAATTATCTGAAGAATCAATGATTGGAAAATTGTTCTAATACATGAGTATATCATGGATAAATAGAGGATAATAAAATCCCGGAGTGATCATGAGAGATGTATCATAATATTTTATCAATGTAATCGTAATCATAATGAATCTTGATAAATTATGAGATTATAATAATAAATTATTATCACATTGGGTACTCTAATCATAATACCCATGAAAGAATAAAATTTCAAGAAGATTAAAATATCAGTAACATAATTATATTAATGATATAATATGTAATTGTTCAGTATATACACCCCATTAAAAAATATAGGTTCATAACATGGCATATATCTTGAAGAAGTCAAATTGAGATAAATTTACATTAATGATTTGGTAACTTTTCATACATAAAACATGTGAAAGAGAGATCATAAAATGTATATGTAAATACCAATAATTTTAATTATATGAATAATATAATACATTTATGTCCATTATATAAACCAAGAAAAAGAAACACATTTTTGATAAGGAATAAGTCACACATGAGTAAAAGTGATATGAGAAATCCCTTACCTAAATACTTGACATTATTCATACTTGTTCAAAACTCTTGTATAATAAATAAAATTTTATTGTAAATGTTAAAAACAAAATATTATTTTATATAATACCATATATTATTTCATAAAAAATTTATTTTTCCCATTTAATAACAATTACACATTAAGATTACGTTTCAGGAAATATTTGTGTTTTTTTGTATATGTTTTGAATTGTTATTCTTGATTCTCATAAATACATCATAATTTTTGTATCTAAAAAAATTAAAACATGAAATAAATTTCATATATATTTAATATGATTTTTAATAATATATATTATATAGAAGTTTAAAATAGAATTTACTATTCATGGAGATGGTAGGTCGTACATACACTTGAACAATGTTTTTATTTTATTATATTTCTGAATGAAAGAAAGTAAATAACACACACATATATATATGTATATGTATATATGTTTATAATATCATCCCATTATAATTGTTAAGTAATATATATAATATTATTTTACAAAATCCCATCATTAATAAATTAAATGAAATGTGTGAATGAATCACATCTTTTTGAGGAGGTGGTAATAAATATGTCCTCAAACGAAGTTATCGTATTTAAAGAAATTTAAATTTTGAAGGAATGTTTTTTATAATATATAAGTAATGATAAATAAGTCATAAATATTATATATATCATATAAAAATATTTTCTTTCATAATTCCCAAACAGGATAGAAAGTAAAGGAAAAAAACAACATTGTTTCGTGAAGCGGTAGTTCGCCGTACACAAGAACGGTAAGTTCATTACCCATTAGATAGATGTGTGTGTAAGTGTAGGATAAATATTAGAATAAAAAATAATAGTATAATAAGTAACATAAATTAATTTTATAAAAATGGAACAAGAAGTATTGAGGTGGTGGAAAAAGAAAATTAAAGGAATGATCTTGAAGAGGAATGTTACCTCTTCTGTGTGTAACTCCTTTTGGTTTGCAGAAAATGGAATCCTTAGTTATATTTATGTAAAAATAGAGGATTCAAGGAGGAATGGAAGGATTTTAGGATATTATCAGATAATATATTGGGTGAAATTTTCTTGACATGTCTGAATCAGTGGGAGAGGTGAGTTTCTTTTTATAGTGGAAGAGGAGTGGCATTCTTATAACTTTTTAAAAATGAAATTACTTCCAAGTTTCCCCCCAAAAATGTGGCACCAATAATGTTCCATAACTGAGATAAGGCTTTATATGATATATATATGGCTATAAAATTTATTTTGGAAAATTTTCTACTTTTTTGGGCATTATGATTAAGGATTATTCCTTTACGATGCTAAATTTTTTCTTATCCATTATAATTACTTTAAATCACATGGACCAATATTAGTTGTCAAAAACAATGTTAAAATAATTATATATCATAAATTATTATGATACAAATTATGAAATATATCAATCCAAATTAAAAAATAATAATTGGTAGAAATTAATTTAAAATTCATCATATAGATTTTTCATAACATAGGGGTTTTTAAAGAAAAAATGTTTTCATGTTTGGGATTTTTTTATATCAAAATTCATTGTGAAATTAATTACAATGTAATAAATTGGATAAATTTATGTATAATTGATTTAATTTTACTTCATAAAAATTAAAATATTATTTAATAATACAAATAAATTAGGTGAAAAAATAGTTTTGAATAAAAATTCAGTATTTTTCACTATTCCGCCTAAAATAATTTTTTTGGAAAATCAATAAAATTAACAATAACATAATTTTGAAATTTTGAATTCAAAAATGATGTTTATTTTATGAAATTAATTTTATAAGATGGTAAAAATTTATTTTTTTTATTGTTCATAAAAGAACATAAAAGGAAATTATTTTATGAAAATATGATTTTCAAATATTTAATGATTTTAATGAAAAATTTATTCATTATTTTCCATATGTGTAATTTATAAGAAGCCATTATAAAAAAATATTTAAAAACTAGATATTAATAGTTAATATTACTATTTTAAACAATTATGTTGTCAATATATTTTTAACACCTCAAGCTTCCACGGTATTTTTCCCTTTGAATAATGTAATAGCTTGCATTGTACGCAACTTCGAGATTCTAACACACATTTACTAATCAAACTAGCTGTTATAAATAGTAATACCCAATTTTTGAAATTTTATAAATTTAACTTTCAAAATAGACTTCCTTTTTGGATTCAGAATATCATAATTCGCTTAGGGTGGATTTTCGGTATTTTTCTGAAAACATTCAATTATTGATGAATACTGAGAAAACTCAGTTATTGTTTAAAACTGACTTATTATTTTAATAATTATGTATTTTATTTAAATTTATTTTATGTCAAAGTAGATACATAATAAATATATAATTTCAATTTAATTCATGGGAGTCCTTTTATAATAATTTTAGATATAGAAAAATTTTATTGAACTTTTTACCGCCTTTTTCCCACCTCCTATGAGAATTTTAAAATTTTCATAAAACATAATTTTTCTGATTTTGTGAGTTGAATTTTAAAAATCCTAGAGAAATGTTTAATATCATTATGTAAAATGTGGTTCAATAAGATGAAAATAATTTTTGGTGAATAGTAACTTCTGTCTTATATTTAGAACGGTTAAAAGTAAATTGGGTAATTAAGGGTAAAAATGATATCATAATTACCCTAACAGATGTCCTAAATTAACTAGATAAGTTTAATACGACCAAAAACAACCTTATGAATGAAATATGATCCCATTTGGTCTACTTGAATTAGATTAAGACATCTATTTTTATTTTATTTAAAGAAGAGTTAAAAGAGTTAAATTCAATGTTTTACAAGTAACCCATTTTTAATATAGGGTTACACAAAATATAAATTATACTATAAATATACATTAGAAATATAAACAGGTATCTTCAATAATGGTATTTAATTTATAATTTTTAGACATTAAATAATGTAATTTATTTTTGACACAATGATAATGTAGTAATTACCTTATTAATGAAAGATTAAAATAATTGATATTGTAAATATCTAAATAAATGTAGAATGAGACTTATTATGAATTAAACTAATTTTATAGGTTAATATAACATTTTAGTGTTGGCTAAATAATTTTTAATTGAAGTGATAATGTTTTTATTTCTTTCAAAAAATATTAAATACTAAATAATGTAAAATTTGACATAATTTAGTTTTTAAAACAAATACTATATTATTAATTAATATATACTATTCATAAAAATGTAAGGTTTGGCCAAAATACTTATATATGGTTATATATATTAATAATGCACCACATCAGGTTCTCTTGTCTTGTTATAGTTTTTTTATTAACCATATAATATTAAAATACAAAGAGACATGGTAAATGTAAAACTATTTAACTAAAAGTAAAATCTAATGGATATGCTTAATATGATGACCTAAACCTATATAAGACATATTGGTTGGGGGGTTTCGACCCATCCCCACCTTATCCTCGAAATAAATCATTTTGGAGTCATTAGAATCCAAAAAATATTTTATTATAAAATAATATTTCATGCTTTTCCTAAAGTTTCCCTCATCTCTCTTGTAAAAGGGTATATCAACTTCTCTTAACATCATAGCTCCAAATCCATTTGACTCGGCCAAAACCAGCCCAAATATCTCCCCAACATTACTCCCTTCATCCTAGAGGCCTTCCATTGGTCATAAATCGAACCTAAGGATCCCTTTTTATCAAATCAAAAGGAAGAACCCAAAGAATAGGTAAATATTTCATAACCTCTTTCAAGTTCTTTTCTTCTTCCCCTCCTATTTATTTATTGTTTCCATTTTAAAATAATTACTCTAGTAGATTCTATATAATTTTATGTTATTATAAATATGGTATAACCTAATTAATTATTCTATCCATCCCATAAATGACAATGTCATCATATGCACGTACGTACGGATTACCGCCTCCCCAAACGCGATGAGATTCATTCCCCATTGTAATCATTCAAGAATTGTTTTCATATTTTGATTAAAAATAATGTTAATGAACAAAATATCGATCTATATATGAATCCAATACATCCTATCCATAAAAAACATGGCTTATATAACCAAGAATATAAAGGAAGACGAATCAATTAACACCCGAAATGATTATACTATTGAAATATTATAAACAAAGCTATATTATATGATCATATATGATATAATATTTAAGTATATAGTTCACGTATATTTTAGAAACAATTTTTTAAAAATTAAATTGGAGGTTAACATACCATTGACTAAGTAAAAGTACAAGGTAATGGTTAATTTCCCAATCTCTTTATTATTCGATATTGTTTTTATGTAAGTATCTATTGGGACCTCTTTATCATCCACATACATGTTTCTTAAAAATGTATTTCCAAACATTTTTACTATTTACTAAACTATGGGTTAAATTCAATTATACCCTTGTTTTACTTTTTATAAAATGGTTTGGAAGGAATATTTCTGTCATTTTCCAAACAAGGTACTTAGTGACATTTTCGACAAAATTAAGGTAAAAATGCCTTTTTTTAACTTATACGGCAGGTGTAGCTATTTTCAACTATTATATCATTGTCAAAGCTTCCCATAAAATCTTATAAGAATGTTTTCAAAATAAATGTTTTATTTTATAATTATGCAATTTTTAAAAGATTTTCAAAATAGAAAGAGGTATTTATTTCAAATAGTTTTCATTTCATCTATGTCATCATCCATTGATGGATTTTAAACTTGTTTAATATTTATATATTATGATACAAATATTCTATATTGTATTGATGCTTTTGTGATATTATTGAATGTTTATGTATTATTTTTACCAAATTCATAATTTATGGATAAAGTGTTAACATTTTGTATGCTATTTTTAATACGAATGTTTATGTTATGTTAAAACCTTTTCATATGGGGAATACATTAGACATTCTAAGTGAAAGGTGGATCCCGCAGTATCTCCTCGATGCATCTGTAGGTCTCATGAGAAAATCTACTGTCTTAGGATAAGGCCTTGACAAAATCTTATTTGTAGTCTTGGCACAAGGCCTTGACTATGTGGTTATGAAGTCTGGCATTATGCATTCCATCATTATGAAAGTGGCTATTGATATTTCATGTGATTATTCGACTAGTAGAATAACAATGTAAATAAGTAAATTGAATTATTTTATTTGTTACTTTTCCATAATATGATGATGATTAATTTTAAATATCTTTTGTTTTAGTCTTATGCATTGCCATAAATGTTTGTTCCTATTTATAGAAGTTTCTGCTATATTGTTATCCTTAGTATGCATCTGATATCACCCATTTCTATTTTTTCTATTTCCCAGGATGTGAAGAAGTATTTTATGGTTAACCTACAGGAATAGGCTAAGGATATAAGTTTGATAAAAAGGAGAAAAAATTTTGTTGATGTTTTTATTTAATGAATTAGTATAAAACTTATTAATGTATCTTGTACTTAGAAGGCTACTAAACATATCGATATTTCATGACATGATTCCTTGTATCATGCCAATGTTTTGTATTAATGCACCAACTGTGGGTAACTGGGGTCAGGTTATTATAGTTAGTAAGATAGTAAGTTTAGTAAAAACCATGGAAGCTAGGTTTAAAAAAAATATAATTAGAGAACATTACCCTAAGATAGACATTGAGGACTAGTATAGAAGAACTTCCTAGAATTTTGGTAATGTAGAGATTTTGTGTATTTTACAAGAAATACATCCCTGTCTGGATATGATCTGGTAGTGGAGACTCTAGAACAGATGTACCTAGGGGTAAAACCTGAAAACACGGCTTTGAGTTAGAATCGAACTAGAACTGGGGCACAATAATGGGCCTTGCTTCACTCTTGGTTACAACATTCCCGAGGGACATTCCTAGGATATTTCTCATTTTCATTACAAACCATTATGAAGGTTTTATGAGTATATAATTCCTCAAATAATACATTTTTTATGATTATGGATTATATCCATAAATTGTTCGGTTTATGTTAAGTGTTTTACATATTTGTAATTATGTATTATGATTCATAAACTAATCTAGTGTATTCCATTTTATAGAAATGGAATGTTGTGGAAATAATGGAAACTGTATCAACACACGTAATACATGTAAGGATTTCCCTCGTACTCATGATATTTGTAGTGGAGTTGGTGAAGAAACAGGTGCTGATCAGCTTGTCACCATACTGGGACAATTTATTCAGAATATGAATAATAACCTTACCTGTATGGAGCACCCTAATCCACAACGCGGAGGATCAACATTAGACCACTTCATGAGGAAATAACCACAAACATTCAATGGGATTACAAATCCTTTATTAGCTTAGCAATGGATAAATTCATTTTAGAAAATATTTCATGCTTTTTGGAGTAGCGAAAGGGGAAAATATTTCATGACAGTTTATCGCCTCATCAGATATGCAGATCAATAGTAGTCATTAATCCAAAACACAATGGAATATGAAGATGTATTGAACATGGAATGAAATGTCTTTAAAGATGTTTTCTTTGAAAAATACTTTCCTCATGACCATCAAGAGGATATGGAAGGATAATTTCTGAGTCTATGGAAAAATGAGGATGAAAATATCACAAACAATGAGGATAAAATTACAATGTTAGCAAGGCTTGTAGAAGATTATATACATTACCTAATGAGTTAAGTTGATCAATTATTTGATGGGTAAAACCCATTTCTCCATCATGAATTAGTCTCATAATCATTCTCATTATACGAAGATATAGTCTCATGCCCTATCAAGATAGAAAAAAATTATATAAGTCTTACAGCATTAAAGAAAAAAAAAAGAAAAAGAGATCTACTGAACACTATAGAAATAGAAATAAAGGGAAGAAGGAAAAAAGTGTAATATCTATCCTATGGTAAATGTGGGAAGAAACACCTCGGTACTTTCATGAAGTTAATGGGAGTCTGTTACAAGTGTGGTGAAAAAGGCCACCAAACACGTGATTACAAGGGAAGGAAAGTGGATGTCAATATTGAATGCTAAAATTGTAGAGAAAAGTAGCATTATGAAAATAAATTTCATAAATTCCAAGATAACATACCTCAAAAAAGGCCAAGGGACCAATTCCAACCTTATGGGATCACTACTGCTGAGGTTAAAGACCAGAAAAACATGGTGGAAGGTAATTTAATGGTTTCCTCAAATTAGCCAATACTTTATTTGATTCTAGATCATAGTATTGTTTCATATCTTCCCATTTACTAAGAAAATTAGATATTTTAAATTTGAATTAAAAAAGGTGTTGACAGTCTAAACACCTAAGGAAAGTGTCATCACAATAATGTTTTGTGAATCAGTTCTCATTAGGGCATATAAACGTTCTTTATCTGTTGATCTCATTGTCATACCCATGATTTAATTTTCTATAATACTCAAAATGGATTGTATATCAGACCATGATGCAGAGAATTAATATAAAAAAGGAGGTTACAATTTTCGATGATGAAAACAAGTACCTTATCATTAGAGAAGAAACATCACCACCAGATTCTTACCTAGATCCGCCCCCAGTAGCTCAACTAAGTTATATTATTAGGGATAAAGACAATGAAATAACTATGGCTGAGGAAAATATTGTTCAAATTGAGGAAATACCTATTGTGGAAGAATATGTTAATGTGTTTCCATAATATTTACCTGGACATCCTCAAGAACAATAAATTGAATATTCCATTGATTTAATTAATTGTTCAAGGCCCATATCAAAGAACCTCTATAGAATGGACCCTATGGAATTAGTGGATCTAAAGAAACAACTAGAGAAATTGACTAACAAGGAATTTATTCCACCTAGTATTTCTGCATGGGGAGTCCCTACCCTTTAAAAAAAAATAATGACAGATCTATGAGGTTGTGCATTGACTGTAGGTAGATCAATGCTATAACAATAAAGAATAAGTACCCATACCACACATTAATGATTTATTTTACCATCTTCATGGAGCTCAATATTTTTCGATGGTTGACCATTGATCTGGATATTATTAGTTGTGTGTGAAGAAGGAAGACATTCTGAAAACAACATTTCGACCTGGTACAAGCAATACGAGTTTACAGTAATGAATTTTAGATTGACAAATAAACCCTCTGTCGTCGTGGATCTAATGAATAGAGTCTCCAAGGAATATCTTGATGAATTTGTAGTGGTATTTGTGGATGATATTTTCGTATATATAAAAATATATGATGAACATGAAAATCACTTGCACATTATCCTAAAGACTCATAGATGGAATGAATTATATGGGAAATTTAGCATGTGTGAATTCTGGCTTTAGGATATTTTTTCCCATATTACCTCTAAGGATGCAATCTTTGTTGATCCTTCAAAGACCATGTCAATCCAAGAATGGCTAGCACTAAAGAGTATGATGGAGGTACTCAGTTTTATTGGTTCATTAGGTTATTATCAGTGTTTTGCCCATATTTATTCTTGAGTGGCTAACCCAATAACCCGGATCACTCGTAAGGGGGATAAATTTTTTTGGAAAAAAAGAATGTGAATAATGTTTTGAATAACTGAAGATAAGATTAGTTAATTCTCTTATCTTGACACTATCATCGTGAAACGCTGGGTTTGTAATTTACAGTGATGCTTCAAAGAAATTACTTGGTTGTGTCCTTATAAAGAATGATTGATTTATTGACTATGAATCCCAATAGCTAAAAATTCATGAAAAAAACAATTTCACTCATGATCTTGAGTTATTAGTTGTAACTTTTGCTATGAAAATATGGTGAAAGAATCTCTATGGTAAAAATGTAAGATTTATAACGATCATAAGAGTTTGAAGAATATTTTCTCACAGAATGAAATAAACATGATGCAATGAAGATGGCTTAAACTTATCAAGGATTATGATTGCACTATACACTACAACCATGGGAAGGAAAATAAGGTGTTAGATGCTTTGAGTATAAAAGATCATGGAGTTTTGAACAAGATGAGAGTTGAAAGGGATCCTATTTTCATGGATCTAGAAATGATGTATATGGGAATAAACATGGAAGGTCAAACATCAATGGTTTTTCTAATGGTTTCAAAACCATAATTTCCAAAAAAGAAAAAAATAGTTCTCAGACTGAGGATGAGGAGTTTCAATATAAGATTAAAGCTGTTAATGATGGGATATTCAGTGAATTCCAATATGAAGATGAAATTTTGATTTTTGGGAAAAGACTTTGTTTTCCTAACAAACATCATCTAAAAACGGAATTATTTGATGAATCTCACAGCCCCATTTCATTATACACCCCAGGATCACCAAGATGTATAGAGATTTGAAGAAACATTTTTGGTGGGGAAACATGAAGAGGGAGATTTCTGATTTTGTATCAAGATGTATTGTCACGAACCAGGCCGGGTCGCCATCCGACCCGGCGCCCGACCCGGTCCGCGGCAAGGCCTGAAGGGCGTTCCCAATCCCCACGGGCTGGCACAAGTGCCCGGGTATCAAGTTTAACAAGTGGGAACAGTTTTACCCGAAATACAAGACAGAAAAACCAACTAACAAGATAGATAAACTGAAATTAGAAATAGACAACGAAACGTGCCTTTAAACTATGAACATGTTTAAGGTCTACAACTCGAAACAATAACTAAAAAGAAAAGATGACAGCAGAAACCAAAACTCATACTCAACCTCCCGGCAGAAGTGAGACCACATCAACACCATTCTTCATGAGAAGACCAACTCCAACCTGAACCACCATCACTAAGCACGAAGTCGCAACCTGGAATACAGAAGAAACAGAATCTACATACACCCAAGGGTGTATGCAGGGTGTGAGCTAAAATCCCAGTAGGATGCCACTGAGAAATGGTTCCATTCCACAACATCAAAAGACAATTTAAAGTGCTTATTCAAAATTATACTTAAAAAAAACTTTTAAAGAAAACATTTACAAGCTAAATGCTAAAGAAAAACACTAAAAATAACTCATTTCACATACACAATTTTAAAGAGGATAAGAAAAGTTCATTATGGGCACACACACACACACTCTCACACACGCACACACACATACTCACACACACACACACTCACACACACACACACGCTAACACCCAAATGGTCCTCTATATACCGACGGAAGGCACCACGACATTGATGGTAGAGCACTGTGGGTAAATCCCCTAAGGTTCATCTAGCTCGAGTGGGACCCTAGAACCTCGTGTCTCGGTGAAACATGGCTTAGAAAACCACGACCCTTAGAAAACGTGGCTTAGAAGGCCACGACCCTCAGAACACATGGCTTATAAGGCCACGACCCTCAGATATCATGTTTTGTTAGTGTTTCAATCGTCAATCCAGCTAAGTGAAACAGGGACGACACCCATCCGGTTCACTAGCGCACTAGTTATAGTCCGCCCACCTAGATACCCAGGGTTTTCCCTTGTGCTCAAACAAGTTTCACGTTCACATAATATATTTATTTCTCATTTCGCAGACCAAACAATATATTGCACACAAAAGTCACCATTTACATACCAAATCACTATTTCAAAGACGCACGTACACGACATGTCTCTTTTTATAAAAATACACCACTTTAAAAGTGAAAGCATATTCAACTTCAAAGGTACACAATAAGGAAAACACACCAAAAGTGATTCGTATACTTTGAAAATATCTTTATAAATATACAAACACCTAAAGTGACTTGAAAACACCTTTCGCACCTGCCAAACAACCCTTAAAAACCTTTCAACCATGTTTTGCACTAAAAACGCCACTTAAATGAACAATTCCTCAACTTATGAAACATATTGCATGAAAAAGAAACCATTACAAAATCAATTTCACAAGTCACCCATTTCAAAACCTCTTTGGCACACTATAAACAATTATTAGACATTTCTAGAATTTACCACAACCGACTCGAAAGGAATAAAAATGACAATTTCTAAAGAAAAGTGCAGCATTCATCACGCACGCATGTTACACCATTTTTAAAATGCATTTTCACAAAACCTCCACAGCTCTACCAAAACATTATAAACATAATTCTCATTTTTCAACTAAACCATAGCACATATTAAGTTAAACTAAACAAACAAATTAAATTATCTAAATGAAGTAATGACATGGAACCACCTACTAGCGTGTAGTGAATTCAGAAAAAAAATTAGGTGCATGACTCCAAATGCACACCAAAAGCACCCCAGCGAACTCAAAAAGAACCTAAAGAACAAAATATCGACAAAAGAATTAAAATCAAACCAAATTTAGTGCAAATTGGACCTAAAACTACATGGGACTCTCACCCGCAACTCAACAAACTCAAATTCGAATCCTAAACAATAAATAGAACCAAAAATAATCATAATCAAACCATAAAACAAACACCATACCCGCTGAAAAAAAAACTTATCTGGAGGGGTGAAACGCATGTGGAAGGATAGCGAAACGGCAGTGGGGGATCCGAAGTGGCATTGCATAGTGAGGGGGAGGTGCGCCAGACCAGTCCGTAGCCAGCAGGAGAGGTGCGTCGAGTAGTCATGCCAGAATCGGGCCATGCCTGCAGGGAAAAACACGCCGGACTGGGTCTCTCAAGAAGGGGGAAGTCGGCTAGCCAAGGAGGCGGCCGTGACGAGGAAGCTGGACGGGAAGCCGGCGGCGGCCGGGAGAAGGCCGACGCGGGCGTGCGGCGTGCGGCGGGGAGCTATCGTTGGGCGAGCAGGTTGGGAGAGGGAGGGTAGCGCGCAGGGGTTGACGCGGTGGATCCAGGGGGCGGCGAGCAGGAGAGAGGAATGGCTGGGGAGGAGCGATGGTGGCTGGTGGCGCAGGACACGACGCGAGCAGGGGAGGGAGCAGGGCGACGCAGGTCGCGTTGGAGGGGGATGGTCCGGCGGCTGGGCATGGGTAGGGTTTCATGGGGGTGGGGAGGGCGCATGAACAGTGGGGGGAAGGGAAATCCAACGGAAGAAAAGGGGGGAAAGGAGTGCAGCGCAGGCTTTAGGGGAAAAAAATAATATAAAAGAAAAAGAAAAGAAAACAAACAAAAATAAAAAGAATAAGTAGAAATTAATATTAACCATAATAAATTCTAACAATAATAATAGTAATAATTATAAACAAAAAAGAATAGGAATAATAATAATAGTCTAATACAAATTATACACTCAATGATAATTATAATAATAATATTATTAATTATAATTTTAATGATTCCAATAATAAGAATTAACGGTGATAATAAACATAATCTATGGTGATAATATTAATACCAATAATGACATTTATAAATTTGCAATAATAATTATAAAAATAATGACTTGGAAAAATGATAACAGTATTAATAACAGTAACTTAATAAAATCTATATTCATAACATAAATAACAATAATAATATTCTCAAATAATGATAATATTATTATTACCATTAAAACAATTACTTAAATTTTTATCCGACTCATATTATTTTATTTTATTTTTATTTTATGACTCATTTAATTTGTTTTATTCATTATTAATTCATTTCATCTAATTAATGGAACATCGTTAGGTCAACCGGGGGACCCGGCGAGGCCGCACGGTTTCAAAATCGTTGTATTTTCATCTTATTATCAGCCACATAATTTTCAACTACCTTGAACCCCGGGTAGGCATTGAGGTGAGTCGGGCGACGTCGTGCGGTGACCCAAGCAAGGTCGCATGACTTGGATCACGGTGCGTTCGACGCAACTAAGGGAAAAGCATCCTTTTTTTTTAAGGGAACTCTAATAATTTTAATTCGGGCCTTAACCCGAACAACCCATTTACAATGAAAATAATAAAATAAATAATAAAAAAAATATGGGTGTGACATGTATTGTTATTCAATAAGTGAAAGCGGGAAGGAAAAAGATTGGAGGAGTCATGCAACCTCTTCCTATACCTCAGTCGAAATGGGATAATATTATGATGGACTTTGTCATGGGGCTACCAAAAACTCCTAGAAGGAATGAAGAAATATGGGTCATTGTTGATCGTCTTACCAATTTAGCACATTTTCTTACTATAAGAGATGATATACCACTTGAAAGTTTGGAAAGACTATTTGTTAATGAAGTTTTAAGACCTAAATGAGTACCTCTATCAATTTTTTCTGATTGTGGTCCCAGTTTTACATCATGATTCTAGAAAAGTATTCTGAAGGCCTTGGATACTAAACATCCTTTAAGAACTGCCGACTACCCTCAAACTGATGGGAAATCAGAACGGACTATTCTAACCTTATAAGACATGCTGAGATAGTTCTTAATTGACTTTCAAGGTATGTGGAATAAATATTTACCTCTTGTAGAGTTTTACTATAATAATAGCTTCCATTAAAGTATTCAGATGGCACCATATAAAGAATTATATGGAAAGAGATGTCACACACCAACTTGTTGGGATGATATTGGTGAATGAAAACACGTAGTCCCAGAACATGATGATAAAACAATAGAAAAGTGAATATTTTCTAAACCCACATAAAATCAGACCAAAGTTGGTAAAATAGCGATGCCAATAACTAAAGGAAATATTTAGAATTTCAATTAAGAGAAAAATTTTTCTTGAAGGTATCTCCATGGAAGGGTGTTATATGTTTCGATAAGAAGGGTTAATTGAGTTCCAAGTATATCTTACCATTCGAAATACAAGAACGAATCGGAGTTGTAGCTTATCGTTTGGTAATGCCACCAAGTCTCTCCAAATTTCATGATGTGTTCCACGTATCACTATTGAGAAAATACGTGCCTGACCCAACACATGTACTCACCTATGAGGAAATTGAACTAGAACCAAATCTGTCTTTTTTTGAAGAGCATGTCAATATTCATGATTCAAGAAAACAAGTGCTAAGAAACAAGACAACTTATTTGATAAAAGTTCTATGGAGAAACCATATGATGGAAGAAGAAATGTGGCAACCCGAGGAACATATGATGAAAAACCACCTGAACTGTTCTATGTGGTTATATTCATGAAATTTTGAGAAATAAATTATTTTAAGGAGGGAAGAATGTAACACTCTACGCTTTCAGGGGTACGTTTCCCTCTGAATAATGAAATAGATTGTATTTTTTGCAACTTCGAGATTCTAACAAACCAAAAACAACCAAACTAGCCGTTAGGAATAGTAATACCCACCTTTTGGAATTTTATAAATTTTATCATTCAAAATGGACTTCATTTTTTGGTTTTGAACATCAAAATTAGTTTAGGGTAAAATTTTGATATTTTTCTGAAAACATCAATTTTTGATGAATTGTGAAAAACATTAAGTTATTGTTTAAAACAGAATTTTTTTAAAATAATTATTTATTTAATTTTATTTTATCTTATGTAAAAATAGATACATAATACCTATATAATTTCAATGTAATTCATTTGTGTCATTTCATAATATGTTTATAGATATAAAAATTTTATTTATCTTTTTACGGTCTTTAACCCACCTCCTAGGAGAATTTGCAAATTGGCATAAAAATTAATTTTACCGCTTTTGTGAGTTGAATTTAAAAAATCCTCAAGACATGGTAAATATCTATAATTAAAATGTGGTTCAATAAGATGAAAATAATTTTTTTCTGAATAGTATCTTTTTCCTTTTATTTACCATGGTTTAAAGTAAATCGGGTAATTAGGTGTCAGAATGATATCATAATTACTCTAAAAAATGTCCTAGTTCTATTGGATAACTGTAATTCTAAAAAAAAACTTATTAATAAAATATTATCCCCTTTGGTCCACTTGGATTAGATTAGGACATTTATTATTTTTTTATTTAATGAAGAGTTAAAAGAGTTAAATTCAATGCTTAAAAACTAAACCATTATTAATATAGTGTTACAGACAATATAAATTCGTTTATTAATATTAATTAGAAAGCTAAAACTATTTCCTACATAATAATATTTTATTTATAATTTTTATACTATAAATAATTAAATTTATTTATGAAAAAATGATGATGTAGAAATTACCTTAATAATGAACGATTAAAATAATTGATATTATAAATATCCAAATAAATGTAAATTGAGATTTATGATGAATTATAATAATTTTATAGGTTAATATAAAATTTTAGGGTTTTTTAAATAACTTTTATTCGATGTGATAAAATTTTATGGCTTTCAGAAAAATACCAAATAGTGTCCAAATTGACATAATTGAGTTTAAAAAACTAATACTATATATTAATTGATATAATATTCCTAAAAAACTAAGTTTTAGCCAAAATACTTATCTAAGGCTGTATATATTAATAATGAACCACATGGGTTTCTCTTGTCTTGTTATGATAAGTTTATTAACCATATGATATAAAAAAGAAAGATTCATGTTAAATGTAAAACTATTTAACTAAGAGTTAAATCTAAAAGATAAGGTTAATGTGATGACCAAAACCTTTCTAAAACCTATTAGTTGAAAGTTTTTTGACCCATCCTCACCTTATCCTAGAAATAAATCATTTTGGATCCATTAAAAACCAAAAATAAATTTTTTATAAAATAATATTTCAAGCTTTTCCTAATGTGACCCTCACCTCTCATACAAAAGGGTACTTCTCCTTATCTTACATTCAAACCTCCATATCCATATCGCACAGCCAAACCCTATTCTAATATCCTCCCCACATTCCTCCCTTCATTCTATAGGCCTTCCTTTGGTCATAAAGCCAGCATATCGAGCCATTTTGATAAAATCAAAAAGAAGAACCTGAAGAAGAGGTAAATATTTCATCACCACTTTCAAGTTATTTTCTTCTTCATCTTCCACATTCTTTATTGTTTCCATTATAAAATAATAAATTCAGTATAATATATATACTATTATGTAATTATAAATATGGTTCAACTATATTAATTATTCTATCCATCCCATAAATGAAAAAGTCACCATACGTGCGTACGTACGGATTACCGTCTCCACGAACGCGATGAGATTCATTCCCCATCGTAATCATTCAAGAATGATTTTCATTTTATGATTAAAAGTAATGTTTATAAACATAATATAATTTGGTGTATGAATAAAATACATCATATCCATAAAAAACATTGCTTTCTTAAACAAACATATAAAGGAAAACGAATCAGTTAACACCAGAAATGATGATACAACTGAAATATTATTAATAGAACAATATTAGAGGACCATATATAATATCATATTTATTTATACAGCTCTTTTATAATTTAATAATATTTTTTTACTATTATATATGATATTAACAGACCATAGACTAAGTAAAAGTAAAAGGTAAGGGTTAATTTTAGGATCTCATTATTATCTGATGTTGTTTTTACGTAAGTAGATATTGGGACCTCTTTATCATCCACATCCATGTTTCTTAAAAACATATTTTAAAACATTTTTACTATTTACTAGACTATGGGTTAAATTCGTTTATACCCTTTTTTGACTTTTTTTAAATGTTTTTAATGGAATCTTTATGTTGTTTTCCAAACAAGGTACTTTATGACCTTTTCAACCAAATAATGGTAAGAATGTCTTTTTTAACTTATATAGCATGTGTGGCTATTTTCCATTGTTATATCACTGTCGAAGCTTCCCATACAAGATTATAAGAATATTTTGAAAATTATTGTTTTCTTTTATAATTACATGACCTTTAAATGATTTTCAAAATATTAAGTGGTATTTATTTAAAATAGATTTCTTCTCATGAATGTAAACATCCTTTGATGGATTTTAAACATGTTTGAAGTTTATTTATTGTGATACAAATCTTCCATATTATATTGATGTTTTTGTGATATTTTTTACTGTGGATGTGTTATTTTTATGCCATTCATTGTTTATGGATAATGTATTGACATTTCATATTAAAGTTTTAATACGAATGTTTATGTTATGTTTAAACCTTTTCATATATAGAATTAATTGGACATAGTATGTGATGGGTGGAGCCCACTATTTCTCCTCGATGCATCGGTTGGTCTAATGATACAAACTTGTGTCTTTGCCAAAGGCCTTGAAAAAATATTATTTTTAGTCTTTGAAAAAGGCCTTGACTATGTGGTTATGAAGTATGGCATTATGAATTCCATCATTATGAAAGTGGCTATTGATATTTCATGTGATTATATAACTAATTGAATATCCATGTCAATAAGTAAATGGAATTGATTTATTTTATATTTTCTATATTATGATGATGTTTATGTTTAAAAGTCTTTTGTTTTAGTCTTATACATTTCCTTTAGTGTATATTCTTATTTATGAAAGTTTCCACTATATTGTTATCCTTACTGAGAATCTGATCTCACCCCTTTCTATGTTTTATTTTTTCCTATGATGTGATGAAGTATATTATGGTTGACCTGCATGGATAGGCTAAGAATATAAGTGTGTTCAAAAGGTGACAAAATTTTGTTGATGTTTTTATTTCATGATGTAATAAAGAAACGTATTTATGTATCTAGTAATTCCCAGGATACTAACCTCATTTGTCTTTTGGGACATGATTCCTTGTATCATGCCAATGTTATATAATAATACACCGACTCTGGGTAACTGGGATCAGGATGTTACAATAATATTTATTTAAATATATTGATAAAATTTTCTTTCTAGAAACATAGTGTTCCATGTAACACAAACCAAGTCAGTTTTGAGCATAGTAGAACATAAAATTGGTATAATGTATAATTAAAGATTCACTTATTGTAGAGTGAAATTAAATACGTCATGTAGAATTTATTTATTTTCAAAACAATTTCGTTAAAACTCAAGGTGTTAAATTCTACATTCCATAAAATTAGTTTCCCACTCAAAAGTTTTCATTCTTATAGAAAAAAATGAGGATAATTATTATTCATAATATCCTCATGTTCCAATATTTCATCCTCTAACTGGTAATTTCTCAAGAAAACATTGATCAGGTGAGTGGCCTTTTTTTATAGAACATTCTCTGTATCATCTATATTTTCAAATATATTACCCTTATAAGAATGATCTTTCCCCAGTTTTATGGATTATAATGTTCATGTATAGGTGCGTTCTCAATAGAGATACATGGAAGAAAACATGGACTTGAGAGATATTTAGACTATGTTCCAAGAGATAGGATACCATTCTAATACGATCACGAATCTTATAGGAGATGATATTCCTATAGACTAGTTTCCCTGTATTCTCAAAAAACATAAAGTTATTATGTGGATAAATTCATAGAAATAACTTATCAACAACATCAAATTCTACGTTATGATGATGGTTATAAGCTTAAATTTACTACCAACTTTGATCTTCCATGATTTGTTTCTCAATGGTTATGTCTCTCTCTATCATTTGTTCCAATATATCAGGTCCAAACATCATTATTTCACCAACATCATTCCAAAAAGTTATAAATATACATCTATTACCATATAGTGATTCATAAAGAGCCTTTATAATTCTTGAGTAAAAGATATAGTTGTAATAAAACTCAATTAAAAGAAGGTATTGAACCCAACATCTTTTGAAATACAATAGAAAATATCTCAACATATCCTATTGGGTTGGAATTTTTCATTCAGATTTATTGTCCTTCTAATAGTGATAAGAAGTGTTAAAATTCAATTTTATATCAATTTATTACTGAAGACATAACCAAAGCATTAGGGTAAACCATGGATCCTGATCCGATAAAATTGAAAGTGGTACTCCTTGATCAATTATCCCTCACATAATATATATCCATTAAATAACATCTAGAGAGAATTATTCTCTTATAAAATGAATTTCACTTACATAGAAAGATGATTGAATACCACCCAATTAGTATTATACCCTTTAGAGATTTTAGAGATCCCAATGACAAAATCCATATTTATGTTCTCTCATTTCCAATTTTTTATGGGTTATTGATGAAACACACCCCATAGGCTTTTATATTTTTTCCAAAACATGCTGGCTTACCAAGCACGGAGATAAAATCAATGTGATATCAGTCTTCATGAAATCCCTATAAATGTATTCCTTCAAATATATATATATATATATTCATACTTATAGGATTAATAGAGAATAATGAACAATGGTATTTATCTAAAATATCATTCTTCAAATCGAGTATATATGGAGCTCATAAATGGGTTTTAGACCCTATCATTCCATCACAATCCAGGTTAAACACTAAAACATCTGTAGAATTTTTTTCTCTCTATATATTCCATTAACACCAATTTAATCTTCACTGGGATAGATGGTTTAATATTCAATTGAGAAGGATATGAATTTTCCCCGTCCTTCATGATTTCAATATCCATTCTTTACTAATCCATAAATATTTTCTTTTCTATGATCCTCATAATGTATAATCTAGAATTTTCCTTTCGATGTAATGCATCATTCACTATGTTTTCTTGGTTAGGTTGTAGTTTATTGAGAAATCATAGTCCTTTATCAGCTCCAACCATATTCTCTAGCACATGTTGAACTCCATCTTTGTGAATATATATTTTAGAATTTTATGATCAATATATATATATCAACTTTTTATCCATAAAGATAATACCTCCCCATTTATAATGAAAAAATACCAATATTAACACCAAATCACGAGAAGGGTAATCTTTCTCATGGAGTTTCAACAGTGATGAGTCATAAAAGATACCCATATTATTCTACATTTTAATATAAAAAATACCTTCTTGGATGCATCACTATAGATAAAAAACTCTTCCCCACTATAAGGAAATGTAAACACAGGTGTGTTGACCAACATTCTATTTAATTCTGTAAAATTTTAATTACATTCTTCTGTCTATAGGTACTTTGATCCCTTCTAATTATATATGCTATGATTATTCGATAGTCTTGAGAAATTCTCCAAAATCCATTAATAATATCATTCTAATCAAATAAAACATTAAATCTCCGTCACTATGGTTATTCTAGAAGAATATTCAGTAGCCTCCATCATTGAGGGATCAACTAATATACCATCTCTTGAGAATATGTGACCTAATACTGAATCATTTCATAGAAAAAATTATTATATATTTAATTTTAGTTACTTTTTCTCCTTCAGCATGCTCTTTAGTCGAGTTCACAAGTGATATTCCTTCCCATTCTATCTCTTTGAATATAAATGAATATCATTTATAAAGACTACCGAAAACTACTCTAGGTAATATACAATGAAAGTAATAATCATATCCATGAATATTTCATAGGAATTAGTAAGACTAAAATGCATAACTATATATTCATAGTGTTCAGAAATTTTATGAAATGACATCATGGGTATATCCACTTTCATGACCCTCAATTGATGATATCTCTAATGAAGGTCAATATTAGAAAATTATTGATCTATACGCAGTTGATCAAACATGTCATCAATACAGGGAATAGAATACTTGTTCATGATCATGATCTTTGTCAACTTGTGATAATAAATGAAGATTCACATTGATCTATACTTATTTTTCAAAAAGAGAATTTGTGCACCCCAAGGTGAAACATTTGGACGAATAAATTCCTTATCAAGGTTTTGATGGTAATTCTTCTTTAATTCCGACATCAAAATTGGAGCCATTGTATAAGGATTATTTTAAATTGGTTTGGAACCTGGTATGAGTTCTATCAATAAATCAACTTCACATTTTTTTGGAAGACCAGGAAACTCTACTTGGAACACATACACAAAATCCCTAAAAATAAAAACATCATCAATAATGAGTTTCTCCCAAACCATTTGAGATAAAAATCTATTTTGAATGGTAATTAAGTACCAAACATTAATTATAATATTTCTAGTATGTTTGTCCATATTTTTACATTGATTGGAGTTCATAGGTAAGTATTAAATTTCAAACGTAACTTCCCTTCCATGAAAATTAATGTGTTCTTGATGTAGAAAAATACAATCCATGCCTATGATGATCACAATTTCAACCAATAGAATAATTAAAATATTTGGAGGAATCACATTTCCAAAAACATGAAGTGGACATGAATAATAGACTTGAAATTAAATCATTGTACCAATAGGGGTTTACACTCATAATTCCCAATCTATTCATTTTTTTGGAATCTTAATACCATAAAATAATTCATTAGAATTGAAAGAGTGAGTTGATATAGAAAAAAATAAGACATTAGTTGTTATAGAAGGGATGATAGTTGTTCCTTTTACCATGTCATTATCACACCCCTCATAAAAAATGTTGATCACATGGGATTTCCCCTTTTCTCTCAGACTGAGAGGGTGTTGATACTGATCATCCCCACCAAACCTCATGTTTGGGAACTGGTTTTAATAACCCCCAATCTACTTACACATAAAGAAATAAAGTGTGTGTGGTTTAGTATTGGAAACATTACATCTATTTCCATCATTGGACAACTTTTTCCTATCAGTTCAGTAATCAATTTCTTGATGGCCTTCCCTCCCACACTTACAAAATTTATTAGGACCCAAAATAAAATATTTTATATATTTCTATGCATACTTTGATTATAAAAGAAGGATCATATTCTTACATACATGGTTATTAGATTTTCCATTGAACTCCATCTTCATTCTCTTGTTAAAATCGTGAGATTGATATGTACCTCCAACCTCAATTTCATCTTTGATCACATAGTTCAAAATATCATCATAGTTGCTAATGTGTCTATTGGAAAATGCATTTTTGGTAGTTGGTATTAAGCCACTGAAGAACTGTTCAACATTTATTTTATGAAGGATGATAATTCTAGAAGTGTATCACATATGTCTTATGAAATTTTTCTCATAGGTACCAACTTATTCATTATCATTTGTCTTCAACTCATGGAATTATTTCTAAATCTTCATATTAAGGACAATATGAAATCACATATTGAAGAATAGATTCTTGAACTCTTCCTAGTCCATTGATTCATTTTTCTCTTGCTTCCTCATATTATTGATTAGATTGTACCATTTGTTGGTTTCACATTTTAAATTGTAAAAAAATATAATGGATTTTTCATGTATTGATCATTTAGAACAGAGAATATATTATAGTAGTATCAAATTATTATTCATCCATAATTGGATCTGATGACCCACTAAAAAGGTAGAGTTCACCTCATAAACGACATAATGGAACATTGTTCCCTCCATTTCCAACTTGGAATCTCAGCATGATTCAAATATGAAAAATGTTGGGTGTTAATAGAAATAATATTTTTCAATCCAGATCTCGTATCATTCTTATTCTCAAGAAGAAAAAACATTTCATTACCTATTTAAATCAACATTAATGTAATTATTTTAGGTTACAACTAATGACTAAAAAAACACATAGAATAATAAACAGTTATCATAGCGAGGAACAATCTAATCATGAAAAAAATATACCATATGTCTAAATTATGAAAAATTCTATAATATATTACACCTTAAGATTATCAAATGTTATTCATAGAAAACTCTTATTTAAACCTTTCATGATGGTTTACAAAGAGTTTCTTAATTACTAAATCATATCCTCTAGGAGTGATAGACCAGGTGAGTAGTAAGGCCCACTATCGTGTACCATGTTAAGGTCGAGTTATGCCTAATACACATATTCAAATTTTTTACCCATAGTTACATATGTTCCATAGTTACATAAAAATGTCTTATCTGAATGGATATGTATTTCGGTAAACCCACATGTTCTATCCTTTACTAAAATTTCATGAAATTTTCTTACACATTTCTATATTCATACACATATCTTTAGACAAGTCCTTATGGTTCTCAATATGGTTATATAATACTAGTTTCCAATGTTCTACTAAAATATTTACATGATTACAACTATATAGATCCTCAAATTTAATACATTTACAATAATTCATTTTTGTGGAATACATACAACGTTACACAAACAGTTTCCCAAATACTATATTACTATAGTGCCTTTGGAGACATTGAGACATAAACAAATGTACATAATTGATCTAAATTATCACCCAATAGTTTCTTCATGAATATACCCTTCTTAGACACATCATAAATAATAAAAATATTCATATCTTGGGGAATAGAATCATAAAAATTGGTGAGATCAGATGCATAGTATTGGAAGACACGAGGATTATATATCATAGACATGAGAATAAGGGTATGATGATAGAAACATGACTTTCGAATATCATAACCTGTATATCAAAGATAATGAAAATGAATCACGACTTAATGATTGAATATTAATAAGATACTATTCATAAGGGAATCATGATAAGGATCAATGAAATCATAACATAGGAATAAGACATTGAATTGCGGAAGACACATACACTATCAATATCATCCCATATAACTTAATGTGCCTTGTAAAATCTTAATAGGTAAATTCATGGAGACTAAACATACTAGAAAATACACATCAACATAACCAGTCACAATCCATTATTTATAGGGGATCAGGTGTCTCTATCTTCCCAATGTGGATCAGGTTTCCCCATCCTCCAATAGTGGATTGGGTTCCCCATCTTCCCATAGTTGATAATGTTTTCCCATATTTAATAGTCGATAAAGCACATTGAATTGAATCCCATAAATATATCAGGATATATAAATATATACCCAATGAATTAAAAAAAGATATAGGTCCCACCCATCATATAATGAAATTACACATACGTGTTCCAGAAGATAATAAGCATTCATCATATCATTACCCATGAAATAAAATGGGTATCATAAATATGTAATCATATCATAACCTATGGAAAATATATAGGTTTCTTATTAATTTCATTAAATAAATAACTATGTTATGAAGAGGGTTTTATAAGAATATATCCCTTGAATTTGAAATCAGTTTCATAAGCATATAATACGTGAAATAGAAATGGGTTTTATAAACATATAACACATGAAAGAGAAACGAGTTTCATAAATATATAATAAGTGAAAGAGAAACTATTTTAATAAAACTAATTCCATTAAAACATATACCATTAATAAGATTAATATGAAGTTATAATTATCATCAATCCAAATAAATTCATGACTAACACAAATAGATTTCATCTAATATGGAAAATAATTTTGAAATATATTTTAAACAATATTGCGAAAAATATCCCTTATTCAATAAAAAAATGATATGTAAAACATGAAACCTATTAAAGGCCATTTTATTTTAAAATAATATTGAAAAATTATAAAGGAATATACAAGTCCATTGTTTTAAACATATAAAATAATCATGAAAATATTTGAAAAACTGTTTCTTTAATAATTTATTTGAAACATAAAAAATGTATTGAAATAATTTGAAAACAAATTAATTGAAAACCAATTTAAATGAAAAATACATAATATTATGAAAAAATATTATTTTATAAAAAAACTTGTAAAAATTAAGAAATATCATCCAAGGAAATGATGGTCGTGATGGCGTGTGAGTTTGTATATACGGAACATTCCATTTCTAACATAGTCATTTATAAAATTTTCATAATCCAAAAATGAGAAGAATATTCACACTAAAACCGTTTTTATAGAGGTAACACATGGGTAAAAATTATATTTAAGAATCACAATAAAATAATAAAATATTTTTCTAAATATTTTTAGAAATCATGGTTTTGAAAGTACATAGATTTTCAACCAAAATACAATTTTTTTCTTTATTTAATTAACTTCATAAGAGTGTAAAAATTGTAAAAATACACAAATATATCGAGGATAAGTAGAAGCGAAAAAAGATCATGAGGGTTCTTGGGAGGTAGATCATAATGTTTTATCAAAATAAGCATTATCATAAGCAATCCCAATAAATGATGTGATTGTTGCAATAAATGGATACCAATTTGTTAAATTTGAATTATAATCCTTATAAAAGAATAAAATCTCATGATTCAAAAAATATCATTAAAAAATATATTCACTATATAACATGTCAACGACAATTGTATACACCCTATATAAAAATATTGGTTCTTAACCTAACATTTATCTCAAATAAGGAAAATTAAGATAAAATTACATTATCAATCGTTTAACTTTTGATCCATAATTCCCACAAAATAGATATAATTAAATGGTTATTTAAATACCCATAAATTTAATTATATAAATCATAGAATAAATTCATGGTAATTATATACACCACAAAAATTAAATATGTGGTGGATAATGTATTTGTCTCATAAGAATAAATGTGATATGAAAAAACCATTACCATAAATATGGACTTTATTCATACAAGTTATAACCATATTTATTTTAAATATATTTCATTATAAACCCATAATTGATCCATATTATTATATATAATAAAATATAACTTTTTCTTATGATTTTATATTACATGTTTAGGAACAATTCAATGTAAATGTTATGTCTCAGGTAATATGTTCATTATTTTCCAATATGTTTTGACTTATTATTATTGATCTGCTTAAATAGTTCAGGATTTCAATATTTTAAGAAATTAAAACATGATAAAAATCAGAAATATTACTTATATGTTTATTATTATAATATATATAACATATAAGAATGAAATGGAATACACTGCTTATTAGTAATGTATGTTCTACATACGCATGAATGTTGTTTCCTTTTCTTAATCATATTGAGATAAATTAAATGGCATATATGTATATATATATATATATGAAATATAAGTATAGTATAATAAATATCTCATACATATAATATTAATTTTCTAAACCAATCCTTAATAAACCCTATATAACTTGTGAACAAAACACATCACTTTGTGGAGGCTGTAGTACACACGTCCACAAACGAAGTTGTCGTATTTATATAGATTGGAAAGAATGAATGAATATTTTGTATTAATTTTTTTTTAATATTAAGTAAATAATAAACAACATATGTATATTATAAAAATAAATTTTATATCATAATTCCCATCCATTATAGGATGTAATGGAAAAAACGAACAAATTTATTTCGTGAGGCAGTAGTTCATTGTACACAATAATTGTAAGTCGGTTACCCCTTAGATGAAAGTATTTGTATGTATTGGTTGAAAAATTATAATAAAAACATCTTAGTATATTTTTTTATATTTATTCTACTAAATAAGCATGAAATAATAAAAAAATAGATTGTGGGGAAAAAATAAAAGATATGAGAATGAGCAAGGATGTTGCCTCTTATATGGGTAACTCCTTTTAGTTTCCACTGAAGGTCATACTTGGTTAGATTTATGCCTAAATGGAAGTATCCAAGATGAAGAGAGGGATTTTGGGAGATTATTTTATAATATTTTTTGTGATAAAAAGGTAAGGAGATGTGTGAGTATATAATAGGGATGAGTTCTTCATTGTAGTGGAGGAGGAGTGGAATTCTTCTAATTTTTTAAAAGGAATTCCACCCAAATTCATTACCGAACAAGTTTCTCAAATAATTGTCTTAAAATGATAAAAATAAGTATATAGTATAAATATTAACATACAATTGTATTTTTACATGTTTTTATGTTATGTTCTTAAGATTACGTTTTAGTCCTATGTAAAGTAAAGTATTCTCTTAATCACTATAATTAATTTTAATAACTTTAACTAATATTTTTTATGAGAAACTACATTGACCTTATTTTAAATTATAAATTATTCTCTTTCTTACAATCTAAACAATTATTTCAAATTAAAATTATAGAGGTTTTAGAAAATAATATAAAATTTCTTCTATCGGATATGTCATGACATCAGGTTTATTAATAAAAAATTTATAAATTATTAGAATGTTTTTATATCCAATTTCAAGGTGAAATTATTTAATTATACCTAAATTGGTAAAAATTATGCATAATTTATCTAATTAAAATTAGCAAAAAATTGAAATATAATATAAGAATATAAATAAATTAGAAACAATCATATTTGAATTAAAATTTCGCATTTTTCACTATTTTTCAGAATATATGTTTTTGTAGAAAAATACATAAAATTCACCGTAATATAATTATGAAAATTTGAATGAAAAAAATTATTTTATTTTATAAATTTCAATTTATTGATTTTTCAAAAATTAATATTATTATTTTTTACGTAAGAAATTAAAATGTAGTTATTTTATATAAATAGTATTTTGAATGATATAATTACTTTACTAATATTTATATAAAATTTTATTAATATGATTTGTGTATATAAAACCATTAAAATAAGATTTAAAATTTATCTATTACCTATCCTTTTACTATATTTAACAACTATGTTATAACTATCCCATTTAAACAATTATAATGATAAAATATTGTTTCATGGAAACTTATTATTGGGTGTTGTGCAAGCCAGGTCGTTGTTGCATGTAGCGCATGATTAAATTTATATAGAAATTAAATTAGTTTGACATAGTTATCAATGAAATTAAAGACATAAAAAACTAATTTTTTCTTAGAAACAATGTCCATAAGAACTCAGGATATTACAGTGCAGCCTTAGGGTTAACGACTAATTAAATATACTAAGTTGATCTTCAGTTGTTATTGGATATCCTATGCTAAAAATTATATTTTTAGCAACTAGGAATATAAAAAAGGACTTATAATTCTTTTATATATCTTATGATCTACTTGTTCTTTAGGAATAATAATAAGCATCTTTAGTATTTTAAGTGATTATGTGGAAATTGATCGAAGCATGTCTATAGGATGATACTATAGGTATGAAATGAAATGAAATAGAAATAGTATATATTCCTATGAAAAATTTACAAACATTATTAAAAGGATCTTTAAATGAAACTTTTCCCTATAATAATAATTTTTGTTGATATAAATGTCCTTTTTCACAACTATTTGGTGTATGTTTTTATGGTTATTAAATTTTTATTATCATTCTCTTTTATACGATCAATGATCTTTATCAATCACCACCATTACTTAGACATTATTCTTTTTTTCCATGTCCGAATATTCACTTCCCACTCATGTTATCCATTTTGAAACGTAATATGTGTTCTTTGAGATGATCATTGAATATCCATTACTCTCTTTTCAAAATGAATTTCTATTAACCCTATTTCAAATGTGGGTTTTGTACAAATATATTTTAAAGTGTTAAAACATATTTTACCGAGAGAAATATCAAATTATGATATAAAAATCTATTCAATGGGGTATAATGTAAAACCATTAAATTTTGTGATTTTTTTAAAATAAATTAAATATTTTTCATATTTTTATTTACACAAAACCCAATTTTTTTTCTTGAATTTAAGGAAACACTTATTTTACCCTTTTTACACGTAATAAAAAGTTTAAATGAATTATGGAATACTATTAAGATATTATTATTTTATACGATAACTATCACCAAATCATTTGAATGGAGGGTATGAATATGATTAAAGAAACTGAAAAATAATATATGGTTTAATCATGAATATATCCTTAATTAATTGGTGACTATATAATTCCAAAAGAAAATAATAACCATTTGAAAACAAAAGAATTATTTTCCTGGAAAAATATTTCATGGGAAAAAACATGTTTTACCATAATAAATTTAAATAAATTTTTATTTGAATGATTTTAAATTAAATTTATATATATTATATATTCAATCAATATTTTAAAATTCTAATTATTTCTTAAAGACATTATATAAGAATAAAACAAATTTTCTATATAAAAATTTTTTTATTCAGAGAAAAGCTGTTTCGGAGCCCTTTGCACACTAATTTTAAAATTAACAATCTCCCAAATTTAATAAAATTAATTTAAATAATTAAATTATCTTTTTAAATAATATTTTCAAAATAATATAATGGTGATTTTTTTAGATTTTTATGAGAAGAATAATTTCTTCGATGACTAGTGAAAACTAGTGGATTTTATTACGAAATTTCATTTACAATAAATCATTTAACAAGATAAAAAATATTTCAAGATGGGTTTAAAAGTAAAATTATATCAATTATATTTATATTAATATAATTCAAGATATTGGAATAAATTTCATTTTTATTCTTATGTTATAAAAACATTTATACTGTTTCAAACATTTCTCTTTGAAAAAACTGTATTTTCATCCTGTCTGCATGATTAATTTTATATTAAAATTTTCCACGAATATCGATAGAAAAAAAAATGGATTAAATATTTTTAATAAGAATAATATATATTATATACTACATGCATCAGAATTTTTTTCCCTTAATAATAGAAATAGAAATAAAAATTATTTATATTGGTAAATGCAAAAATTGATTTCCCAGGGTACTATACTAAAAATATAAGGGGTAAAATGACCTATAACATTGTAAAAGACCCATTTATGGAATTATTTAGAACATATAAACTCTAATGTTATATAATTTCTATTTATGGATCCTTTATTAGGTTAAAACATGGGTAAACCTTGTTTTCTTAAAAAATAACATGTTTTCCACTTACCTAGTTTATAAAAGTTCTCTCACTCTCCTCTCCTCTCATCTTGTCGCTTATTTCCACCGAAAAACATTTTTTTTTGAGAGTTACATAATTAATACATTACTTACATTACTAAAATAATCATATATTCTTTATTTTTGTTGGTAATCACTCATAAGAAGGATTTATGTGTAAACCTAAAGAAGATCTCCAAAGAAGAGGTAAACTTCTTCTACATGAATTTTTGTTGTAGTTCTTATTAAACCTCCATATAACATTTAAAAATATAATTAAATGATAAAAAAATTATCTCCCATATAATAAATTTTTATTTTATTAATTTTGTAACATAAATTTATTTTAGTTTCAATCAATTTTGATACAAAATAACTATTCATGTGTATTGTGAACTACCACTATGCAAATTAACTTTTTCATTTTCTATAACAAAAAAATATGGATGGCTTTAAGGACTTATTTCATGTTTATATATGATAGATATTATATGAATATACCTATTTTAATATAATACCAAATATACCTTTTAATCTAAAAAATCTTTCCAAAATAATAGCATTAGTTTTTTGTACAGTGGACAACAGCCTCACGAACTAATGTGATTTGTTTTTCATTTATATTTAACATATATGTTAATAAGGATAGATTAAAAATTATATATTATATTTTGAACATAATTATTCCTAAATAATAAATATATCCCATATACCTTATTACCTTTCATTTTTTGGGGGATAGGATGGCGTCTTTAATGTGAACGGTGAAAAACCACCTCACGAAGAAATTCAATTAAATTTTCATAAATAATTATCAGGGAAGGTAATAAATGAAGATTTATTTAATATTTGTGATTTATATTATATAATAATTAATAGTTAATGTTAATATATTATTTAAATTTATTTCATTTTTTCTGTTGAAAAAATTGAAACAACATTCAAGAGTAAGTACGACCTACTCTCTGCATGAACGACGTATGTCATTTTCTATCTCTAATATTTTTCAATTACTATAAATATGTATATATTGAATATAAATGATATTTATACCATGGTTAATATTATAGAGATTATGGAAACATGATCAAATAAATAGAACAAAAAATTTTAAATCAAAACATACACAAAAAACAGAGTTGTTATTATCTAAAATGTGATTTTAACAATGAACTGTTAATAAATAGATAATAAATGGCCATAATTAAATCATATATAGGATGATATTTATAAGTATAGTTATATAATATATTTATATTAAATTTATATTTATTAAATCTAAGGCTCGAACATGTACCAAATAATTCAACACATAATGTTAGCACTACAAGAAAAATGAATTATAGCCACAGAACTATATCCAAAATATTAAGGGTCTGTGGCTATATTTTAATTTATAGACACAGTTACAATTAATCCCATAGCAGTAGGTTTTAACAAAATCATGTTTTTAGATCTCTTCACCCCCCCTCTCATGATACCATCTGCGCATGACCCTTCTTCATCGAGGGTTCCCTTAACTTCCTTTTCTCTCCATGATCCTCCTCCCCTGATGGTGCCCCTCACGACGGTTCTCTTTAGAACGATGCCCCTCGCAATGATGCCCATCACTACACTGAACGATTCAACCCCACCACAATCTCTCATCTCCAACCCTCATCCCCCGACACTCCCCCATAATGGGGGACACCTCCCCCCCCCCAACATTGCTCTTATGTGGCCTCCCCACATCCTTCTCTAGTATAGCTTCAACATGGCCACCCCTCCTAGTGATCATCCTCATCCTTGATTATAAATATTTTATATATGACTGGAATATATTTTGATGATCATATTGACTCATGTAGTAATAATATGTCTAATAATGATTGATTTTTGTTTTAATGGATTAGGAGATGATGTAAAACATTTCCACAATTGGATAAATTCACCTGAGGTTGGTTCTGTATAACTAATCCTTATGTTTTATTTAATTATAATTAAAAATTTTAGGTAAATTATTACTACCCATTTGTGAATGGATGTAAATTCAATAATTTTTCCCCTTTACTTGTATATGATCTGTAAGTATTTATATGTACATGATGGGTCCTAATAAGTAAATACCTTATTTAATTTCTCACAGAAGACAAAATAATGAAATAGAGGGCATTGGAATTTATACATGGAACATAATATATATTACATTGAGGGAAATCATGATTCCATGGAAATTCATTAGGTGTTTTTAGCCACTTTTATCATAGGAGATATCTATAAATTAGGATTATTAAAAGTATTACATAATAATTATATTCCATTCATCACATAAGATTTACTATATAAAATGATGGATATGTTAGGATTGGTTTTTATATAGCTTGATACCATAAGAATTTAGGGCCATCAATAGGTAAATAAATTATTAGGAATTTTGGTCTTCCAAACTAAGAGATATGTATTCATAGTAAACAATAACATAAGGGACATGGGATAGTATTCCTTAATTATTCAGGGGCAAGATATGTGTGAGTGATGTGAGGTCAGTTGAGGGATGAATTAAATAGAAAACTTATATTTCTTCTTTAAAAATTATTATTTACATTATAGAAAAATAGAGTGAGTGTTCCTCTATTTTTAATGTATTATCTCATCAGATGATACCCCAATTGATGATTTTTTTAGAGGTTTTTCATGTGAGGGAAAACCATGCATATGGTAAAGAGTGAGTTTGTAATTATACAAAATGAATTTTTCATTGATTATCTGCATCTATTAGGCAATTGATTATTATTTTATAGTTTTTTATTTTTTTGGTATATATTCATATTTTTATTATTCTAGTATTATATTGATCAGATAACCATTTTTTAATATTTTGTTAAATTTTGCAGAATTATTCTATTTCACTGTGTTAATCAAATGGCCTAAGATGATAAAACAATTTGTTTTAATGAGTAAAATTAAATGTGATGACCTTTATAAGGTGTTTATTATCTATATGGTGTGTGTAATAATTTCCATTTTCATCATGAATAAAGAGATGGAATATTTTTCTGAAATATTTTTCATCACACATTTATTATGTGATATAATTCCAACCAATTTGTGGAACAAAAATCTCCATGTAGACTTGGTGATGGTGGTAGGGGTCCTAATTCATTAGTATTTATTATTTCCTTTAGAGTTGGGATCATGTAACAATGATTTCATTATAACAAAGAAGTGAATGAAATTAAATTTTGTGAATGGTTGGTATCAAAGAAAATTACCAATTAAATTGATATCACATAACATATAGGATTCTTATCAAATTATATTCAATTACTATAAAAAGAAGGATTGCGTTTATATGGTTTGATTCTTCTATGGAATAGAATTAGATCTATATTTTTGTATAGTTTCAATGTGATTTGATTCTCCCTATGCCCTAGAATTAGGGTTTCCTCTTCCTCTCTTATGATTATTCCTACTACTAGAGATGTTATGATTTCCCATTGATAATGTTTTTAGGATATTATTCACACCAATATACAGTGGATATAGGTTTATTATTAGGACATTACCATAACTCTTATGTTATGTCAATAATTTTACATTCAATCACGTTGAGGATCTTTCCAGGTTAAGAGATTTAGAGAATTAGATCATAACTATTACCTAAAAATTAAAAATTTACATAGTAAATTCTTCTACTCATTATAATTTTTTTTCAAAAAATAATACTCCTTGACGATAACATGATTTATTTTATTGATAAAAATATTCTAGAATTATTTCTTTTTCTTACCCATCCTTAATCCTTGTGAAAAACTTTTCAAAAAAGATTGGGATGAACATATAAATCTTAGTAAGGGAAAACACATGAAACAGTTTATGTGTGATCGTGAGAGATATAAATATGAACATGAGGACTTTTATAATGTCCTATGAAAGAGAAATATTATTAAAATAATAACTTGGATCATAAATTTAAAATGTGTCTACAACATTTATTTTATAAATTCAGAAGCTTATTAGCAAGATCCATTCCCAAGGTGTCATATGACCATTGTCCATCCCCTAGGAGTCATATCACCAAGGTCTATCCCCAAGGTTTCATAAAAATTAACGAGGTTATCCAACAAGGTATCAAAATAATTTCCAAGGTTATTCACTATCGTATCGTAAAAATTCCCAATGTTATACACTATGAAATCGTAATAATTACCAAGGATATTTAACAAGGTATCATAAAAATTACCAAGTTTATTCACTAAATTATAATAAAACCTATCATCTTTAAAGATCAATTTCATTACCCAATGCATTGGATGGATATATATGCCTCACCAATCTCATAATAAAATCATTATTACATGTCCCACAAATACATAAATCATTCATCATATCATAACCCATGAAATAATAGGTTTCTTAAACATCATTCCATAATAATCCAAATAAAATAAATGGATTTCATTAAAATAATACCAATTTCAAAAAATAAGAAATAATAATATGGATGGAAACATATCCATATGTCATCTTAGACGGAAAATAATTTTTATAAAATAGTTGAACTTAATTGTTGATGAAAATATTCTTTATTTTGAAAAAATATTTGCTTTCCTAAAAATGCAATGAAAATTTAAAAAAAAATAATTTATTTAAAAATAGGCATGAAATCATGAAGAGGATTCATCATGGAAATAATTCATTATGAGGACATAAAAATTCATTCATGTCATAAAAGTTAAAAAAATTATTCTCACAATCTTGCGGGAAAAGTCAAAAAGTACATCCTTTGGAAAACAAAAGAATGATTACTTCTATTCCATTTATAAAAAATTCTGCAAATAGATAAAATTAACATTTAAAAAATTGGTATAAAAATGGAAATAATATTATTTATTTAGAAACCATGGACATAGATGATAAATATACCTCAGTAAATATATATGTATGAACAATCATAGATAATAATGAGATTGTAAAATAATCCTTTACCTTAGGTCTTATTTCATCAGTATGTGTCTGAAACTTCTATAAGGTGTGTAAAACCATAAAAATAACTTGTTACAGAAGCAAAATAATTTTTATTATATCATATATTATTCACTTATAACTTTTTATTACCCGTTTATTTATCAATTCCTTGTTGAAGTAATGTTTTCATTAATAATCATTTTATTTATCATACGTGACTTGTTTTTATTCATGATACCATTACATAGATCATGATTTAAATACATATAGAATGTAAAACATGATTCATATATCATAAATATTCAATATATATATATATATAATAGATAGTCAAATTTAATGGAATACGCCATCCATGGAGACGGTAGGCCGTACGTAAGCATGAACACTGTTTTCATTTCCTTATTGAATTTAATGGAAGAATTAAACATATATATATATATTAATATATATATATGTATATAATTATAGTAGCATTATTATTTCATATATTTCATAATTATTTATTATATATACTTTATAATCATTCACAAATGGTTAACATAGAGAATGAAACTCATCGTGTTGTGGAGATAGTAAACCGTACGTAAGCCTGATCGAGATACCACTACCTTGATGGTTAAATGGTATAGAATTGTAGGGAAATTAAATTATAAATAAATAAAATCAAGTTATAGTTTTAATTTAATTCATTTATATTCATATTTATACACATCAAAATAATTTATATAAGAAAAATAGTTTACACCACAGCGTGGCTACGGTATGTCGTATGTACGCATTCATGGTGATATTTTTATAATATGACTGTTAAAAGAAGGAATATGGTTTTCCCATGATCATAAAAACATTTATTAGTATATTATATTCTGTATTTATTATTTTATTATGGTAAAAACATAGATAGAGGAAGTACAAGAAGAAAATAACTTTGAAAAAAGGGATAAAACGAATACCTCTTTCTTGGGTGTCTCTTTTTTATTTTCTCAAAAGGACTCCATATGTTTGTGTTATACCCATAGTATATCCTCTATGATGATGTGTTGGAATTTGGGAGGATATTTGGTCTTGTTTTGGCCAATAAAAAAAGATTTATAGGTGTAATTTAAAGAGATGGAAATGTTCTCTTTTATAGGAGAGGTGAGGGACACTTTCGGAAAGTATTTAAATAATAATTTATTATAAATTTATTTTCAGTTTCTAATCCACCCAAATAGATTTATTCTGAATATAAGATGTTATTAGGTATAAATACACTCACCCAATAGTTTTATGACATGTTTAGGTCACGAAACTAACCTTATATCCTTACTTTTACCCTTAGTTAAAAACATTCACTCTAACCATATCTTCGAGTATTGTCATAATATACGGTTAATATAGAAACTATAAAATTCCTATAGAACCTCTTGTGTATAATTAATGATATTTTTATAATTATATATGTCATTAGTAAGAATATATGATTTTTAGGACTATTATTTAATTTAATAAAATAGTACTTGTTTTATAAACTCATTTATGTCAATTTTGAAACCATTTAGTAATTGACTTTATAAAGACATAAAAACATGATTCCTTAAGAAAAAATTATTTAATAATCCCTTGTGTTACAATATCATCCAATAAATTCTCCGATTTCATCAAAATGATAAAAGTGCATTTATTGTAATATTGATAATATAATTAATTTGAATATTTCATTAATAAGGTAGTCATTGCATCATCATTGTTTCATCAATTAACTTATATATTTAATGTCTAACAATTATAAATAAAATACCATGATATTGAAAATCTATTTTTATTTCAAATGACTATTTATAGTCAAATAGATAAATTTTATAACCCCAACTTAAATTTTTTTTAGTAAATAGATACAAGTTTATGTTATATATCCATTTACATTAAATTAATTATTATAACATGTAATTTTCACACCCAAGTGGTTCTAAAATGCCAAAATATCAAACTGAAGATTCTAATGGCCAGGAGTATCTCATCCAATTGGATTAGAACACGTTTTAGTGTAGTTTTATAATATTATAAAATTATTCTTTACCCTTATTTATTTGACTTACCCTTTATCAATGGTAAATAAAGATAATTACTAAAGATACTATTTATATAGTCCAAAAATAAGGTGTATCTATTTACATAAATTATAAAATATTACTAAAAATATGGAATCCATTTTTCCAAATTAAATAAACATAATTTTAAGCAATTATTTTAAAATTAATACCCATTTTCAAAACAAGGAAAAGACTTTTAAAAAAGTAAAAATATCAAAATATTGATATGTTTTTACATAATATTATAATGTGAAATTACATTTAAGGACCGTAATTGGATAAAATGATAAAAATTAATTAAATTAATCTTTAAAACTAATTAAAAATATAATCTAACTATATAAATAAATTATAAGAAAAGGATGCTTTGAATTGAAATCCACTATTTTTTACTATTCATTAAAAATGTATTTTATCAAAAAAAATACCAAAAGTAAATTTTGATGTCTCGCTTCATATTTAGAAGTTTATTTCTTCAAATACAACATTTAAAAGAGTCAAATAAAAAACTTTTAAAACCGGTTCTCCATCAAATGGTGGTAGAGGAACCTTTTAAAAATAATAGAGTATTTTATTCATAAATTGGATTCATTCCAATTTTATGCTTCTAAATTTTATTGAATAAATAGACAAAAATTTAATAAATATGTAATATAATTATATAGTTAATTCTATTCATTCTCGACCACACAATATCAAGGAGTTATGTACAATTTAAAATAATAATATTATTGTGGTATAATATTTTAGTATAACTCAGTGTTCTATGAAATGTAAGATTTCATAGAAACCCTTTATTTTATGTCTAGAGCACTATCATATATAGCCTCTCCTTTAAAATAAAATTAATATTAAATTAAAAAACATTAATATATTTGAATATTTATTATTCTATAAATACTTGGGATGTTACATCATTCTCCCCTTTTTGAAATTATGTCCTCGAAATTTTAAATTTGGGCTTAGAAACATCATTGAAAACCCCACACCAGAAAACGAGACAATAAAACTATCACATTAAAAGAAATAAATAGAAATACCAAGGTCACCCATGATAACACATACTATGATATAATTTAGTAAAACATAGCCATGTAAGGGAAACCTAGCTTCTTGTTCTAATGGAAAGTGATAGTTAACATGATTATGAAAATGTTAACAACCAAAAAACCATAAACTTGTAAAAGGTTAAATAGACTTTGATTTAACGGTTGGAAAAGTAAATGTAAAAAAGTTTTTGTTTCATGTTCTTTGTCATAAATTTGATAAATTTATTTATGATCTTGACTAAAAAATTATGGAAACATTTTTACTTGTGATGTATAGTTTTATCAATTAATAAATTTCTACCGGAAACTTCTCTTTTCTCTAAGAAAATAGTAATCTAGATTACATGGTCACACCTAAAGAACCAAAATAAATTTCTAGAAATTCACATTATTTCAAAATGATTATCTATTTATTCATCATATCTTGAAATACTAACTTGAAACAAAATTATTAGTATAAGATAAGATAATTCCATAAAAATAATAAACATTTATAAGGAAAAAAAGAAAATATTAAATCTCCAAAAGTCAAAAGTAAAACCCAAATTCCAACACAGACCATTCAAAATATAATTTTCCTTCAATTTCATAAAAATAATTCAAATATAAGTATTTAAATAAAAAATTTAAGAGGATTTAATCACATAATATTCTAATATAAATTTTTACAGTTATCTCCAAATAACATATATCACTCTTAATGTCTCATACAAAAAATTAATTAACTTAACCACATAATTCATAAGAAAGGTTTATCAACTACTTAAATTATATAATTCCTCTTAAGTCCATAATTAAAATAATATATTATTCCCAAAATATAATTCAACGATTATTTTTCAATTAAATCCCATATTTTTTTTTACCTTTATCATATAAAGTTTCCAAAATATAAAATATCATCAAAAATAAAATTTATCACATAGTCCAGAAATAATTTTTCCAATACCATGTATACCAATTTGGTAAAACATATATTCCCTAAATCAACCTATTATGGTTTTTTAGAAACTTTAAACTAAAAATTAAAATTCATACTGACCGGGGAACTAATGTGGGCTAGTGGTAGGGGATATAGACATGTCCCACTTCTGTTGTGGGATCGATTCCAATATCCTTGTCGGATGCGATGGTTGGTCACCCTTCCTTTGATTTTTCCTTTATATAAAACAATATAATTCTTAAAATAGTCTAAAAATGAGATAAAATCATAAATAAATAACCATAACGTAATTTTACCTCAATTTTATGTCATGCCTTTCATTTTTCATCTCAATATGTAATAACCTTTAATTTTCTCAAATTCAAGGATAATATAAACCCTAATGTTTGTGTATAACATTATATAAAAATAAAAGAAATTTTTTTCTTCAATTATCATTTTAATATAACAAACTATATGTTTACACATACTAGAATTATTCTAAAGTAATATCATCATTAGTACATTTAAACATATCATCATCCACAGATCAAACAAAACTCTTCAATTCATAAAATGTATACATCTTAATCATAGAAAATTTATCATGATCCATTATCCATGATTTTCAATGTTATTCTATAATAATACATTCCTAGAAAAACAAAATCACGCATAATGTTCTAAGATTAAATAATATCAAAGAATGAGCTAGGAAATAATCCATACCTTTCATATGTAATTTTCAGTTTTTTAATCCTCAATTAGAATGGAATTAAGTATTCGTAAACAAATATTGGTAAATTTCTACTGATCCCATTCTTGAACCTTCTTCATAGATTTTTTTTTTGTAATTATCATGCACAAAACATTTCAAAAATTCAATTGATCCTTCAAAAAGAACAAATTTCCCTTTCTGGGAGTTAAATGAACGCTACCCTTTATAATGGAAGTTTATTACTATATGACCTCGATTACCACATTTCTAACAACTATTTGTACCATTGAAACAATTTCAAAGGTGTTTCCGTCCACATCTTTGACATAGAGTTTATTGAATATACCTACCTTTATGATTTTTACCTGAACAACCATTGAGACAAGATTCACACATATATGATTCCTAAGAAAAATCAACAAGGTCCAAGTGGTCAATCATGACTCAAAATATTTGTATAAGAATAACTACAAGAGTTCTCGTTGTATATTTCATTTCATTCAGTTTATTATTTATAAAACCACCATACTTTTATTCATATACATTGTTACTTTAGTGCCTGATAGATCCATCCATTTACTGGAAACAAAATAGTTAGTGTGAGAATATCATAAAAATAAACATATATTATCTTATGAGGTTGGTAAACACTAATATATACATAATGATGTTATCTTAAACTCATTCAATTTTTACAAAATAACTATGACTCTTTCTAATATTCTAACAATTGAAGTTATATAAAACATGTCACATAAGATTAAATATTAAACCATCCTTTAAAGTTATCCAAAACGACCATTAATACGAAAAATAAGGCATTGACCTTAATTATTGATTTAAGTAAATAATTTTACTTTCAATCTCATTTAGGATCATTTTTGGTTTTTTGTTTTATAGAATTAGGCCACAATTATGATATAACAACTCAAATTTTTTTAATGTAGACTCTTCTACTAATAATAATTTTTTTTCAAAAATTAAAACTCGTTGATTATAACTTGATTCATTTTCTTGATAATAATATTCTCGTATTCTTCCTTCCTCGTACCCATCCTTAAACCCTCTTTAAATCATCACAAACACACTAGATGAGCATGAAAAACTCTATAAGGGAAAACATGGAAAATAGTTTATGTGGGATCTTCAAATATATAAATAATAACATGAGGACTTTAACAAATTCATGAGAATTTTTAAAATCATAAGAATAAAAACATGGATTGAAACTTGAAAATATCGCTACAACATTTTATTTAGACATTCATAAGAATATCGGCATATTCCATCCCTAATGTGTCATATAACCAAGTTTTATCCCCAAGGTGTTATATCACCAAGGTCCATCACCAAGGATTCATACCCCCATGTTCTATCTCCAAGGTGTCATAAAAATTACCATTTTTTTTCAAGGCATCATAAAAATTACAGTGTTTATTAACCAATGTGTTCAAAAAGTTACCAAAGTTTTTCACAAAGGTATCTTAAAAATTACCATGGTTATTCACCAATGTGTCATAAAAATTACCAAGGTCTTTCACCAAGGTTTCATAAAAAAATGGAAGATATAGAGATTAATTTATTTTCCCAATGCATTGGAGGGAGATATAGGTCCCACCCATCTCATAATGAATTCATTATTATAGGTTCCACAAAATCATAAATAATTTATCATAGCATAACCCATGAAATAAAAAGGGTTTCTTAAATATCATTCCCTCATAATCCATATAAAATAAATAGAATTAATAAAAATAATTCCATCATAAAAAATATCAAATAAAAGAAATAATATGGATATAAACATAAACCTTTGTAATCATGGATGGAAAATAATTTTGGAAAAACATGTCAAATTCATTCTTGAAGAAAATATATTACCTTTTTCAAAGTCATTTTTCCCCATATTTCCACATAATTTTAATAGAAAATAATTTTTTTTAAAATAAACATGAAATAATGTATAGGAAGATTCATGTAAATATGTATTTATGAAGACATAAAAATACACACGTCCACAAACGAAGTACACACGTCCACAAACGAAGTTGTCGTATTTATATAGATTGGAAAGAATGAATGAATATTTTGTATTAAATTTTTTTAATATTAAGTAAATAATAAACATCATATGTATATTATAAAAATAAATTTTATATCATAATTCCCATCCATGATAGTGCCTTTGGAGACATTGAGACATAAACAAATGTGCATAATTGATCTAAATTATCACCCAATAGTTTCTTCATGAATATACCCTTCTTAGACACATCATAAATAATAAAAATATTCATATCTTGGGGAATAGAATCATAAAAATTGGTGAGATCAGATGCATAGTATTGGAAGACACGAGGATTATATATCATAGACATGAGAATAAGGGTATGATGACAGAAACATGACTTTCGAATATCATAACCTGTATATCAAAGATAATGAAAATGAATCACGACTTAATGATTGAATATTAATAAGATACTATTCATAAGGGAATCATGATAAGGATCAATGAAATCATAACATAGGAATAAGACATTGAATTTCGGAAGACACATACACTATCAATATCATCCCATATAACTTAATGTGCCTTGTAAAATCTTAATAGGTAAATTCATGGAGACTAAACATACTAGAAAATACACATCAACATAACCAGTCACAATCCATTATTTATAGGGGATCAGGTGTCTCTATCTTCCCAATGTGGATCAGGTTTCCCCATCCTCCAATAGTGGATTGGGTTCCCCATCTTCCCATAGTTGATAATGTTTTCCCATATTTAATAGTCGATAAAGCACATTGAATTGAATCCCATAAATATATCAGGATATAAAAATATATACCCAATGAATTAAAAAAAGATATAGGTCCCACCCATCATATAATGAAATTACACGTACGTGTTCCAGAAGATAATAAACATTCATCATATCATTACCCATGAAATAAAATGGGTATCATAAATATGTAATCATATCATAACCTATGGAAAATATATAGGTTTCTTATTAATTTCATTAAATAAATAACTATGTTATGAAGAGGGTTTTATAAGAATATATCCCTTGAATTTGAAATCAGTTTCATAAGCATATAATACGTGAAATAGAAATGGGTTTTATAAACATATAACACATGAAAGAGAAACGAGTTTCATAAATATATAATAAGTGAAAGAGAAACTATTTTAATAAAACTAATTCCATTAAAACATTTACCATTAATAAGATTAATATGAAGTTATAATTATCATCAATCCAAATAAATTCATGACAAACACAAATAGATTTCATCTAATATGGAAAATAATTTTGAAATATATTTTAAAAAATATTGCGAAAAATATCCCTTATTCAATAAAAAAATGATATGTAAAACATGAAACCTATTAAAGGCCATTTTATTTTAAAATAATATTGAAAAATTATAAAGGAATATACAAGTCCATTGTTTTAAACATATAAAATAATCATAAAAATATTTGAAAACTGTTTCTTTAATAATTTATTTGAAACATAAAAAATGTATTGAAATAATTTGAAAACAAATTAATTGAAAACCAATTTAAATGAAAAATACATAATATTATGAAAAAATATTATTTTATAAAAAAACTTGTAAAAATTAAGAAATATCATCCAAGGAAATGATGGTCGTGATGGCGTGTGAGTTTGTAGATACGGAACATTCCATTTCTAACATAGTCATTTATAAAAGTTTCATAATCCAAAAATGAGAAGAATATTCACAGTAAAACCGTTTTTATAGAGGTAACAAATGGGTAAAAATTATATTTAAGAATCACAATAAAATAATAAAATATTTTTCTAAATATTTTTAGAAATCATGGTTTTGAAAGTACATAGATTTTCAACCAAAATACAATTTTTTTCTTTATTTAATTAACTTCATAAGAGTGTAAAAATTGTAAAAATACACAAATATATCGAGGATAAGTAGAAGCGAAAAAAGATCATGAGGGTTCTTGGGAGGTAGATCATAATGTTTTATCAAAATAAGCATTATCATAAGCAATCCCAATAAATGATGTGATTGTTGCAATAAATGGATACCAATTCGATAAATTTGAATTATAATCCTTATAAAAGAATAAAATCTCATGATTCAAAAAATATCATTAAAAAATATATTCACTATATAACATGTCAATGAGAATTGAATACACCCTATATAAAAATATTGGTTCTTAACCTAACATTTATCTCAAATAAGGAAAATTAAGATAAAATTACATTATCAATCGTTTAACTTTTGATCCATAATTCCCACGAAATAGATATAATTAAATGGTTATTTAAATACCCATAAATTTAATTATATAAATCATAGAATAAATTCATGGTAATTATATACACCACAAAAATTAAATATGTGGTGAATAATGTATTTGTCTCATAAGAATAAACGTGATATGAAAAAACCATTACCATAAATATGGACTTTATTCATACAAGTTATAACCCTATTTATATTAAATATATTTCATTATAAACCCATAATTGATCCATATTATTATATATAATAAAATATAACATTTTCTTATGATTTTATATTACATGTTTAGGAACAATTCAATGTAAATGTTATGTCTCAGGTAATATGTTCATTATTTTCCAATATGTTTTGACTTATTATTATTGATCTGCTTAAATAGTTCAGGATTTCAATATTTTAAGAAATTAAAACATGATAAAAATCAGAAATATTACTTATATGTTTATTATTATAATATATATAACATATAAGAATGAAATGGAATACACTGCTTATTAGTAATGTATGTTCTACATACGCATGAATGTTGTTTCCTTTTCATAATCATATTGAGATAAATTAAATGGAATATATGTATATATATATATATATGAAATATAAGTATAGTATAATAAATATCTCATACATATAATATTAATTTTCTAAACCAATCCTTAATAAACCCTATATAACTTGTGAACAAAACACATCACTTTGTGGAGGCTGTAGTACACACGTCCACAAACGAAGTTGTCGTATTTATATAGATTGGAAAGAATGAATGAATATTTTGTATTAAATTTTTTTAATATTAAGTAAATAATAAACAACATATGTATATTATAAAAATAAATTTTATATCATAATTCCCATCCATTATAGGATGTAATGGACAAAACGAACAAATTTATTTCGTGAGGCAGTAGTTCATTGTACACAACAATTGTAAGTCGGTTACCCCTTAGATGAAAGTATTTGTATGTATTGGTTGAAAAATTATAATAAAAACATCTTAGTATATTTTTTTATATTTATTCTACTAAATAAGCATGAAATAATAAAAAAATAGATTGTGGGGAAAAAATAAAAGATATGAGCATTAGCAAGGATGTTGCCTCTTATATGGGTAACTCCTTTTAGTTTCCACTGAAGGTCATACTTGGTTAGATTTATGCCTAAATGGAAGTATCCAAGATGAAGAGAGGGATTTTGGGATATTATTTTATAATATTTTTTGTGATAAAAAGGTAAGGAGATGTGTGAGTATATAATAGGGATGAGTTCTTCATTGTAGTGGAGGAGGAGTGGAATTCTTCTAATTTTTTAAAAGGAATTCCACCCAAATTCATTACCAAACAAGTTTCTCAAATAATTGTCTTAAAATGATAAAAATAAGTATATAGTATAAATATTAACATACAATTGTCTTTTTACATGTTTTTATGTTATGTTCTTAAGATTACGTTTTAGTCCTATGTAATGTAAAGTATTCTCTTAATCGCAATAATTAATTTTAATAACTTTCACTAATATTTTTTATCAGAAACTACATTGACCTTATTTTAAATTATAAATTATTCTCTTTCATACAATCTAAACAATTTTTTTCAAATTAAAATTATAGAGGTTCTAGAAAATAATATAAAATTTCTTCTATCGGATATGTCAGGACATCAGGTTTATTAATAAAAAATTTATAAATTATTAGAATGTTTTTATATCCAATTTCAGGGTGAAATTATTTAATTATACCTAAATTGGTAAAAATTATGCATAATTTATCTAATTAAAATTAGCAAAAAATTTAAATATAATATAACAATATAAATAAATGAGAAAAAATCATATTTGAATTAAAATTTCGCATTTTTCACTATTTGATAGAATATATGTTTTTGTAGAAAAATACATAAAATCCACCGTAATATAATTATGAAAATTTGAATGCAAAAAAATATTTTATTTTATAAATTTCAATTTATTGATTTTTCTAAAATTAATATTATTATTTTTTACGTAAGAAATTAAAATTTAGTTATTTTATATAAATATTATTTTGAATGATATAATTACTTTACTAATATTTATATGAAATATTATTAATATGATTTGTTTATATAAAACCATTAAAATAAGATTTAAAATTTATTTATTACCAATCCTTTTACTATATTTAACAACTATGTTATAACTATCCCATTTAAACAATTATAATGATAAAATATTGTTTCATGGAAACTTATTATTGGGTGTTGTGCAATCCAGGTCGTTGTTGCATGTATCGCACGATTAAATTTATATAGAAATTAAATTAGTTTGACATAGTTATCAATGAAATTAAAGACATAAAAAACTAATTTTTTCTTAGAAACAATGTACATAAGAACATAGGATATTAAAGTGCAGCCTTAGGGTTAACTACTCATTAAATATACTAACTTGATCTTCAGTTGTTATTGGATATCCTATGCTAAAAATTATATTTTTAGCAACTAGGAATATAAAAAAGGACTTATAATTCTTTTTTATATCTTATGATCTACTTGTTCTTTAGGAATAATAATAATCATCTTTAGTTTTTTAAGTGATTATGTGGAAATTGATCGAAGCATGTCTATAGGATGATACTATAGGTATGAAATGAAATGAAATAGAAATAGTATATATTCCTATGAAAATTTTACAAACATTATGAAAAGGATCTTTAAATGAAACTTTTCCCTATAATAATAATTTTTGTTGATATAATGTCTTTTTTCACAACTATTTGGTGTATGTTTTTATGGTTATTAAATTTCTAATATCATTCTCTTTTATATGATCAATGATCTTTATCAATCACCACCATTACTTAGACATTATTCTTTTTTTCCATGTCCGAATATTCACTTCCCACTCATGTTCTCCATTTTTAAACGTAATATGTGTTCTTTGAGATGATCATTGAATATCCATTTCTCTCTTTTCAAAATGAATTTCAATTAACCCTATTTCAAATGTGAGTTTTGTACAAATATATTTTAAAGTGTTAAAACATATTTTACCGAGAAAAATATCAAATTATGATATAAAAATATATTTAATGGGATATAATGTAAAACCTTTAAATTGTGTGATTTTTTTTAAAATAAATTAAATATTTTTCATATTTTTTTTTACACAAAACCCAATTTTTCCCTTGAATTTAAGGAAACACTTATTTTACCCTTTTTACACGTAATACAAAGTTTAAATGAATTATGGAATACTATTAAGATATTATTATTTTATATGATAACTATAACCAAATCATTTGAATTGAGGGTATGAATATGATTAAAGAAACTGAAAAATAATATATGGTTTAATCATGAATATATACTTAATTAATTGGTGACTATATAATTCCAAAAGAAAATAATAACCATTTGAAAACAAAAGAATTATTTTCCTGGAAAAATATTTCATGGGAAAAAACATGTTTTACCATAATAAATTTAAATAAATTATTATTTGAATGATTTTAAATTAAATTTATATATATTATATATTCAATCAATATTTTAAAATTCTAATTATTTCTTAAAGACATTATATAATAATAAAACAGTTTTTCTATATAAAAATGTTTTTATTCGGAGAAAAGCTGTTTCGGAGCCCTTTGCACACTAATTTTAAAATTAACAATCTCCCAAATTTAATAAAATTAATTTCAATAATTAAATTATCTTTTTAAATAATATTTTCAAAATAATATAATGGTGATTTTTTTCGATTTTTATGAGAAGAATAATTTTTTCGATGAAAAGTGAAAACTAGTGGATTTTATTACGAAATTTCATTTACAATAAATCATTTAATAAGATAAAAAATATTTCAAGATGGGTTTAAAAGTAAAATTATATCAATTAAATTTATATTAATCTAATTCAAGATATTGGAATAAATTTCATTTTTATTCTTATGTTATAAAAACATTTATACTGTTTCAAACATTTCTCTTTGAAAAACTGTATTTTCATCCTGTCTGCATGATTAATTTAATATTAAAATTTTCCACGTATATCGATAGAAAACAAAAAAATGGATTAAATATTTTTAATAAGAGTAATATATATTATATACTACATGCATCAGAATTTTTTTCCCTTAATAATAGAAATAGAAATAAAAATTATTTATATTGGTAAATGCAAAAATTGATTTCCCAGTGTACTATACTAAAAATATAAGGGGTAAAATGACCTATAACTTTGTAAAAGACCCATTTATGGAATTATTTGGAACATATAAACTCTAATGTTATATAATTTCTATTTATGGATCCTTTATTAGGTTAAAACATGGGTAAACCTTGTTTTCTTAAAAAATTACATGTTTTCCACTTACCTAGTTTATAAAAGTTCTCTCACTCTCCTCTCCTCTCATCTTGTCGCTTATTTCCACCGGAAAACATTTTTTTTTGGAAAATTACATAATTAATACATTACTTACATTACTAAAATAATCATATATTCTTTATTTTTTTGTTAATCACTCATAAGAAGGCTTTATGTGTAAACCTAAAGAAGATCTCCAAAGAAGAGGTAAACTTCTTCTACATGAATTTTTGTTGTAGTTCTTATTAAACCTCCATATAACATTTAAAAATATAATTACATGATAAAAAAATTATCTCCTATATAATAAAATTTTATTTTATTAATTTTGTAACATAAATTTATTTTAGTTTCAATCAATTTTGATACAAAATAACTATTCATGTGTATTGTGAACTACCACTATGCAAATTAACTTTTTCATTTTCTATAACAAAAAAATATGGATGTATTTAAGGACTTATTTCATGTTTATATATGATAGATATTATATGAATATACCTATTTTAATATAATACCACATATACCTTTTAATCTAAAAAATCTTTCCAAAATAATAGCATTAGTTTTTTGTACAGTGGACAACAGCCTCACGAACTAATGTGATTTGTTTTTCATTTATATTTAACATATATGTTAATAAGGATAGATTAAAAATTATATATTATATTTTGAACATAATTATTCCTATATAATAAATATATCCCATATACCTTATTACCTTTCATTTTTTGGGGGATAGGATGGCGTCGTTCATGTGAACGGTGAAAAACCACCTCACGAAGAAATTCAATTAAATTTTCATAAATAATTATCAGGGAAGGTAATAAATGAAGATTTATTTAATATTTGTGATTTATATTATATAATAATTAATAGTTAATGTTAATATATTATTTAAATTTATTTCATTTTTTCTGTTGAAAAAATTGAAACAACATTCAAGAGTAAGTACGACCTACTCTCTGCATGAATGACGTATGTCATTTTCTATCTCTAATATTTTTAAATTACTATAAATATGTATATATTGAATATATATGATATTTATACCATGGTTAATATTATAGAGATTATGGAAACATGATCAAATAAATAGAACAAAAAATTTCAAATCAAAACATACACAAAAAACAGAGTTGTTATTATCTAAAATGTGATTTTAACAATGAACTGTTAATAAATAGATAATACATGGCCATAATTAAATCATATATTGGATGATATTTATAAGTATAGTTATATAATATATTTATATTAAATTTATATTTATTAAATCTAAGGCTCGAACATGTACCAAATAATTCAACACATAATGTTAGCACTACAAGAAAAATGAATTATAGACACAGAACTATATCCAAAATATTAATGGTCTGTGGCTATATTTTAATTTATAGACATAGTTAAAATTAATCCCATAGCAGTAGGTTTTAACAAAATCATGTTTTTAGATCTCTGCACCCCCTCTCATGATACCATCTGCGCATGACCCTTCTTCATCGATGGTTCCCTTAACTTCATTTTCTCTCCACGGTCCTCCTCCCCTGATGGTGCCCCTCACGACGGTTCTCCTTAGAACGGTGCCCCTCGCAATGATGCCCATCACTACACTGAACGATTCAACCCCACCACAATCTCTCATCTCCAACCCTCATCCCCCGACACTCCCCCATAATAGGGGACACTTCCCCCCCAGCATTGCTCTTATGTGTCCTCCCCACATCCTTCTCTAGTATAGCTTCAACATGGCCACCCCTCCTAGTGATCATCATCATCCTTGATTATAAATATTTTATATATGACTGGAATATATTTTGATGATCATATTGACTCATGTAGTAATAATATGTCTAATAATTATTGATTTTTGTTTTAATGGATTAAGAGATGATGGAAAACATTTCCACAATTGGATAAATTCACCTGAGGTTGGTTCTGTATAACTAATCCTTATGTTTTATTTAATTATCATTAAATTTTTTAGGTAAATTATTACTACCCATTTTTGAATGGATGTAAATTCAATAATTTTGTCCCCTTTACTTGTATATGATCTGTAAGTATTTATATGTACATGATGGGTCCTAATAAGTAAATACCTTATTTAATTGCTCACAGAAGACAAAATAATGAAATAGAGGGCATTGGAATTTATACATGGAACATAATATATATTACATTGAGGGAAATCATAATTCCATGGAAATTCATTAGGTTTTTTTAGCCACTTTTATCATAGGAGATATCTATAAATTAGGATTATTAAAAGGATTACATAATAAATATATTCCATTCATCACATAAGATTTACTGTATAAAATGATGGATATGTAAGGATTGGTTTTTATATAGCTTGATACCATAAGAATTTAGGGCCATCAATAGGTAAATAAATTATTTGAAATTGTGGTCTTCCAAACTAAGAGATATGTATTCATAGTAAACAATAACATAAGGGACATGTGATAATATTCCTTAATTATTCAGGGGCAAGATATGTGTGAGTGATGTGAGGTCAGTTGAGGGATGAATTAAATAGAACACTTATATTTCTTCTTTAAAAATTATTATTTACATTATTGAAAAATAGAGTGAGTGTTCCTCTATTTTTAATGTATTATCTCATGAGATGATACCCCAATTTGTGATTTTTTTAGAGGTTTTTCATGTGAGGGAAAACCATTCATATGGTAAAGAGTGAGTTTGTAATTATACAAAATGAATTGTTCATTGATTATCTGCATCTATTAGGCAATTGATTATTATTTTATAGTTGTTTATTTTTTTGGTATATATTCATAGTTTTATTATTCTAGTATTATATTGATCAGATACCCATTTTTTAATATGTTGTTCAATTTTGAAGAATTATTCTATTTCACTGTGTTAATCAAATGGCCTAAGATGATAAAACAATTTGTTTTAATGAGTAAAATGAAATGTGATGACCTTTATAAGGTGTTTATTATATATATGGTGTGTGTAATAATTTCCATTTTCATCATGAATAAAGAGATGGAATATTTTTCTGAAATATTTTTCATCACACATTTATTATGTGATATAATTCCAACCAATTTGTGGAACAAAAATCTCCATGTAGACTTGGTGATGATGGTAGGGGTCCTAATTCATAGTTATTTGTTATTTCCTTTAGAAGTGGGATCATGTAACAATGATTTCATTATTACAAATAAGTGAATGAAATTAAATTTTGTGAATGGTTGGTATCATATAAAATTATCAATTAAATTGATATCACATAACGTATAGGATTCTTATCCAATTATATTCAATTACTATAAAAAGAAGGATTGCGTTTATATGGTTTGATTCTTATATGGAATGGAATTAGATCTATATTTTTGTATAGTTTCAATGTGATTTGATTCTCCCTATGCCCTAGAATTAGGGTATCCTCTTCCTCTCTTATGATTATTCATACTACTAGAGATGTTATGATTTCCCATTGATAATGTTTTTAGGATATTATTCAAACCAATATATAGTGGATATAGGTTTATTATTTGGACATTACCATATCTCTTATGTTATGTCAATAATTTTACATTCAATCACGTTGAGGATCATTCCAGGTTTAGAGATTTAGAGAATTAGATCATAACTATTACCTAAAAATTAAAAATTTACATAGTAAATTCTTCTACTCACTATAATTTTTTTTCAAAAAATAATACTCCTTGACGATAACATGATTTATTTTATTGATAAAAATATTCTAGAATTATTTCTTTTTCTTACCCATCCTTAATCCTTGTGAAAAACTTTTCAAAAAAAATTGGGATGAACATATAAATCTTAGTAAGGGAAAACACATGAAACGGTTTATGTGTGATATTGAGAGATATAAATATGAACATGTGGACTTTTATAATGTCCTAAGAATGAGAAATATTATTAAAATAATAACTTGGATCATAAATTTAAAAAGTGTCTACAACATTTATTTTAGAAATTCAGAAGCTTATTAGCAAGCTCCATTCCCAAGGTGTCATATGACCATAGTCCATCCCCTAGGTGTCATATCACCACGGTCAATTTCCAAGGTTTCATAAAAATTAACGAGGTTATCCAACAAGGTATCAAAATAATTTCCAAGGTTATTCACTATCGTATCGTAAAAATTCCCAATGTTATACACTAAGAAATCGTAATAATTACCAAGGATATTTAACAAGGTATCATAAAAATTACCAAGGTTATTCACTAATTTATAATAAAACCTATCATCTTTAAAGATCAATTTCATTACCCAATGCATTGGATGGATATATATGCCTCACCAATCTCATAATAAAATCATTATTACATGTCCCACAAATACATAAATCATTTATCATATCATAACCCATGAAATAATAGGTTTCTTAAACATCATTCCATAATAATCCAAATAAAATAAATGGATTTAATTAAAATAATACCAATTTAAAAAAATAAAAAATAATAATATGGATGGAAACATATCCATATGTCATCATAGATGGAAAATAATTTTTATAAAACAGTTGAACTAAATTGTTGATGAAAATATTCTTTATTTTGAAAAAAGATTTGCTTTCCTAAAAATGCAATGCAAATTTAAAAAAAATAATTCATTTAAAAATAGACATGAAATCATGAAGAGGATTCATCATGGAAATAATTCATTATGAGGACATAAAAATTCATTCATGTCATAAAAGTTAAAAAAATTATTCTCACAATCTTGCGGGAAAAGTCAAAAAGTACATCCTTTGGAAAACAAAAGAATGATTAATTCTATTCCATTTATAAAAAATTCTTCAAATAGATAAAATTAACATTAAAAAAATTGGTATAAAAAGGGAAATAATATTATTTATTTAGAAACCATGGACATAGATGATAAATATACCTTAGTAAATATATATGTATGAACAATCATAGATAATAATGAGATTGTAAAATAATCCTTTACCTTAGGTCTTATTTCATCGGTATGTGTCTGAAACTTCTATAAGGTGTGTAAAACCATAAAAATAACTTGTTACAGAAGCAAAATAATATTTATTATATCATATATTATTCACTTATAACTTTTTATTACCCGTTTATTTATCAATTCCTTGTTGATGTAATGTTTTCATTAATAATCATTTTATGTATCATACATGACTTGTTTTTATTCATGATACCATTACATAGATCATGATTTAAATACATATAGAATGTAAAACATGATTCATATATCATAAATATTCAATATATATATATAATAGATAGTCATATTTAATGGAATACGCCATTCATGGAGACGGTAGGCCGTACATAAGCATGAACTCTGTTTTCATTTCCTTATTGAATTTAATGGAAGAATTAAACATATATATATATATATATTAATATATATATATGTATATAATTATAATAGCATTATTATTTAATATATTTCATAATTATTTATTATATATACTTTATAATCATTCACAAATGGTTAACGTGGAGAATGAAGCTCATCGTGTTGTGGAGATAGTAAACCGTACGTAAGCCTGATCGAGATACCACTACCTTGATGGTTAAATGGTATGGAATTGTAGGGAAATTAAATTATAAATAAATAAAATCAAGTTATAGTTTTAATTTAATTCATTTTTATTCATATTTATACACATCAAAATAATTTATATAAGAAAAATAGTTTACACCACAGCGTGGCTACGGTATGTCGTATGTACGCATTCATGGTGATATTTTTATCATATGACTGTTAAAAGAAGGAATATGGTCTTCCCATGATCATAAAAAAAATTATTAGTATATTATATTCTGTAGTTATTATTTTATTATGGTAAAAACATAGATAAAGGAATTACAAGAAGAAAATAACTTTGAAAAAAGGGATAAAACGAATACCTCTTTCTCGGGTGTCTCTTTTTTATTTTCTCAAAAGGACTCCATATGTTTGTGTTATACCCATAGTATGTCCTCTATGATGATGTGTTGGAATTTGGGAGGATATTTGGTCTTGTTTTGGCCAATAAAAAGAGATTTATAGGTGTTATTTAAATAGATGGAAATGTTCTCTTTTATAGGAGAGGTGAGGGACACTTTCGGAAAGTATTTAAATAATAATTTATTATAAATTTATTTTCAGTTTCTAATCCACCCAAACAGATTTATTCTGAATATAAGATGTTATTAGGTATAAATACACTCACCCAATAGTTTTATGACATGTTTAGGTCATGAAATTAACCTTATATCCTTACTTTTACCCTTATTTAAAAACATTCACTCTAACAATATCTTCGAGTATTGTCATAATATACGGTTAATATAGAAACTATAAAATTCCTATAGAACCTCTTGTGTATAATTAATGATATTTTTATAATTATATATGTCATTAGTAAGAATATATGATTTATAGGACTATTATTTAATTTAATAAAATAGTATTTGTTTTATAAACTCATTTATGTCAATTTTGAAACCATTTAGTAATTGATTTTCTAAAGACATAAAAACAAGATTCCTTAAGAAAAAATTATTTAATAATCCCTTGTGTTACAATATCATCCAATAAATTCTCTGATTTCATCAAAATGATAAATGTACATTTATTGCAATATTGATAATATAATTAATTTGAATATTTCATTATTAAGGTAGTCATTGCATCATCATTGTGTCATCAATTAACTTTTATATTTAATGTCTAACAATTATAAATAAAATACCATGATATTGAAAATCTATTTTTATTTCAAATGACTATTTATAATAAAATAGATAAATTTTATAACCCCAACTTAAAATTTTTTTAGTAAAGAGATACAAGTTTATGTTATATATCCATTTACATTAAATTAATTATTATAACATGTAATTTTCACACCCAAGTGGTTCTAAAATGCCAAAATATCAAACTGAAGATTCTAATGGTCAGGAGTATCTCATCCAATTGGATTAGAACACGTTTTAGTGTAGTTTTATAATATTATAAAATTATTCTTTACCCTTATTTATGTGACTTACCCTTTATCAATGGTAAATAAAGATAATTACTAAAGATACTATTTATATGTTCCAAAAATAATGTGTATATATTTACATAAATTATAAAATATTACTAAAAATATGGAATCCATTTTTCCAAATTAAATAAACATAATTTTAAGCAATTATTTTAAAATTAATACCCATTTTCAAAACAAGGAAAAGAATTTTAAAAAATTAAAAATATCAAAATATTGATATGTTTTTACATAATATTAAAATATGAAATTACATTTAAGGACCATAATTGGATAAAATGATAAAAATTAATTAAATTAATCTTTAAAACTAATTAAAAATATAATCTAACTATATAAATAAATTATAAGAAAAGGATGCTTTGAATTGAAATCCACTATTTTTGACTATTCATTAAAAATGTATTTTATCAAAAAAAATACCAAAAGTAACTTTTTATGTCCCGCTTCATATTTAGAAGTTTATTTCTTCAAATAAAACATTTAAAAGAGTCAAACAAAAAACATTTAAAACTGGTTCTCCATCAAATGGTGGTAAAGGAACCTTTTAAAAATAATAGAGTATTTTATTCATAAATTGGATTCATTCCAATTTTATGCTTCTAAATTTTATTGAATAAATAGACAAAAATTTAATAAATATGTAATATAAATATATAGTTAATTCTGTTCATTCTCGACAACACAATATCAAGGAGTTATGTACAATTTAAAATAATAATATTATTGTTGTATAATATTTTAGTATAACTCAGTGTTCTATGAAATGTAAGATTTCATAGAAACCCTTTATTCTATGTCTAGCACACTATCATATATAGCCTCTCCTTTAAAATAAAATTAATATTAAATTCAAAAACATTAATATATTTGAAAATTTATTATTCTATAAATACTTGGGATGTTACATCATTCTCCCCTTTTTGAAATTATGTCCTCGAAATTTTAAATTTGGGCTTAGAAACATCATTGAAAACCCCACACCAGAAAACGAGACAATAAAACTATCACATTAAAAGAAATAAATATAAATACCAAGGTCACCCATGATAACACATACTATGATATAATTTAGTAAAACATAGACATGTAAGGGAAACCTAGCCTCTTGTTCTGATGGAAAGTGATAGTTAACATGATTATGAAAATTTTAACAACCAAAAAACCATAAACTTGTGAAAGGTTAAATAATCTTTGATTTAACAGTTGGAAAAGTATATGTAAAAAAGTTTTTGTTTCATGTTCTTTGTCATAAATTTGATAAATTTATTTATGATCTTGACTAAAAAATTATGGAAGCATTTTTACTTGTGATGTATAGTTTTATCAATTAATAAATTTCTACCGGAAACTTCTCTTTTCTCTAAGAAAAAAGTAATCCAGATTACTTGGTCACACCTAAAGAACCAAAATAAATTTCTAGAAATTCACATTATTTCAAAATGATTATGTATTTATTCATCCTATCTTGAAATACTAACTTGAAACAAAATTATTAGTATAAGATAAGATAATTCCATAAAAATAATAAAAATTTATAAGGAAAAAAAATATTTAATCTCCAAAAGTCAAAAGTAAAACCCAAATTCCAACATAGACCATTCAAAATATAATTTTCCTTCAATTTCATAAAAATAATTCAAATATAAGTATTGAAATAAAAAATTCAAGAGGATTTAATCACATAATATTCTAATATAAATTTTTATAGTTAACTCCAAATAACATATATCACTCTTAATGTCTCATACAAAAAATTAATTAACTTAACCACATAATTCACAAGAAAGGTTTATCAACTACTTCAATTATATAATTCCTCTTAAGTCCACAATTAAAATAATATATTATTCGCAAAATATAATTCAATGATTATTTCTCAATTAAATCCCATATTATTTTTTTACCTTTATCATATAAAGTTTCCAAAATATAAAATATCATCAAAAATAAAATTTATCACATAGTCCAGAAATAATTTTTCCAATACCATGTATACCAATTTGGTAAAACATATATTCCCTAAATCAACCTATTATTATTTTTTAGAAACTTTATACTAAAAATTAAAATTCATACTGACCGGGGAACTAATGTGGGCTAGTGGTAGGGGATATAGACATGTCCCACTTCTGTTGTGGGATCGATTCCAATATCCTTGTCGGATGCGATGGTTGGTCACCCTTCCTTTGATTTTTTCCTTTATCTAAAACAATATAATTATTAAAATAGTCTAAAAATGAGATAAAATCATAAAAAAATAACCATAACGTAATTTTACCTCAATTTTATGTCATGCCTTTCATTTTTCATCTCAATATGTAATAACCTTTAATTTTCTCAAATTCAAGGATAATATAAACCCTAAAGTTTGTGTATAACTTTATATAAAAATGAAAGAAAATTTTTCCTCAATTATCATTTTAATATAACAAACTATATGTTTACACACACTAGAATTATTCTAAAGTAATCTCATCGTTAGTACATTTAAACATATCATCATCCACAGATCAAACATAACTCTTCAATTCATAAAATGTATACATCTTAATCATAGAAAATTTATCATGATCCATTGTCCATGATTTTCAATGTTATTCTATAATAATACATTCCTAGAAAAAAAATCACGCATAATGTTCTAAGATTAAATAATATCAAAGAATGAGCTATGAAATAATCCATACCTTTCATATGTAATTTTCAGTTTTTTAATCCTCAATTAGAATGGAATTAAGTATTGGTAAACAAATATTGATAAATTTCTACTGATCCCATTCTTGAACCTTCTTCATAGATTTTTTTTGTAATGATCATGCACACAACAATTAAAAAATTCAATTGATCCTTCAAAAAGAACAAATTTCCCTTTCTGGGAGTTAAATGAACGCTACCCTTTATAATGGAAGGTTATTACTATATGACCTCGATTACCACATTTCTATCAACTTTTTGTACCATTGAAACAATTTCAAAGGTGTTTCCGTCCTCATATTTGACATAGAGTTTATTGAATATACCTACCTTTATGATTTTTACCTGAACAACCATAGAGACAAGATTCACACATATATGATTCATAAGAAAAATCAACAAGGTCCAAGTGGTCAATCATGACTCAAAATATTTGGTTAAGAATAACTACAAGAGTTCTCATTGTATATTTCATTTCATTCAGTTTCTTATTTAGAAAACCACCATACTTTTATTCATATACATTGTTACTTTAGTACCTGATAGATCCATCCATTTACTGGAAACAAAATATTTAGTGTGAGAATATCATAAAAATAAACATATATTTTCTTATGAGGTTGGTAAACACTAATATATACATAATGATGTTATCTTAAACACATTCAATTTTTACAAAATAACTAGGACTCTTTCTAATATTCTAACAATTTAAGTTATATAAAACATGTCACATAAGATTAAATATTAAACCATCCTTTAAAGTTATCCAAAACGACCATTCATACGAAAAATAAGGCATTGACCTTAATTATTGATTTAAGTAAATAATTTTACTTTCAATCTCATTGAGGATCATTTTTGGTTTTTTGTTTTATAGAATCAGGCCACAATTATGATATAACAACTCAAAATATTTTAATGTAGACTCTTCTACTAATAATATTTTTTTTTCAAAAATTAAAACTCATTGATTATAACTTGATTCATTTTCTTCATAATAATATTCTCGAATTCTTCCTTCCTCGTACCCATCCTTAAACCCTCTTTAAATCATCACAAACACAATAGATGAGCATGAAAAACTCTGTAAGGGAAAGCATGGAAAATAGTTTTTGTGGGATCTTCAAATATATAAATAATAACATGAGGACTTTAACAAATTCATGAGAATTTTGAAAATCATAAGAATAAAAACATGGATCGAAACTTGAAAATATGGCTACAACATTTTATTTAGACATTCATAAGAATATCGGCATAGTCCATCCCTAATGTGTCATATAACCAAGTTTTATCCCCAAGGTGTTATATCACCAAGGTCCATCCCCAAGGATTCATTCCCCCATGTTCTATCACCAAGGTGTCATAAAAATTACCATTTTTTTCCAAGGCATCATAAAAATTACAGTGTTTATTAACCAATGTGTTCAAAAAGTTACCAAAGTTTTTCACAAAGGTATCTTAAAAATTACCAAGGTTATTCACCAATGTGTCATAAAAATTACCAAGGTCATTCACCAAGGTTTAATAAAAAATGGCATATATAGAGATTAATTTATTTTCCCAATGCATTGGAGGGAGATATAGGTCCCACCCATCTCATAATGAATTCATTATTATAGGTTCCACAAAATCATAAATCACTTATCATATCATAACCCATGAAATAAAAAGGGTTTCTTAAATATCATTCCCTCATAATCCATATAAAATAAATGGAATTAATAAAAATAATTCCATCATAAAAAATATCAAATAAAAGAAATAATATGGATATAAACATAAACCTTTGTAATCATGGATGGAAAATAATTTTGGAAAAACAATTCAAATTCATTCTTGAAAAAAATATCTTATCTTTTTCAAAGTCATTTTTCCCCATATTTCCACATAATTTTAATAGAAAATAATTTTCTTTAAAATAAACATGAAATAATGTATAGGAAGATTCATGTAAATATGTATTTATGAAGACATAAAAATACATTCATTTAATATAAGATAAAAATATTATTTTTGTACTCTTACTGGAAAAGTCAAAAATACCTTGTATAGAAAATAAAAGAATGATTCTTTCCAAACCATTTAACAAAAATTCAGCGATGGGTAAAATGAACATCAAAAAAATTAGTATAATAATGTAAATAATATTATATATTTGGTAAACATGTATTTTAATGATATATATACCCCAATAACTACTTATATATAAACAATCTTGGACAATAATGAGATTGTGAAATTATTCCTTACATTAGGTATAATTTCTTCTGTAAGTGTCTAAAACTGGTTTATAGTGGAATTGAACCCATTATAAACATGTAAAAAACACATAATTATATTTATTATATCATATATGATTCACTTATAAATTTATATTACCATTTATTTATTAATTCCATGAAAAAGCAATGTTTTGGGTAATAATCGTTGTATTTATCGTACATGTTTTGACATGTTATTCATGATTTTATTCCATATAACATGATTTAATAACTTCCAAAATGTAAAACAGTATTTATATATCATTAATATTCAGTATATATATATATATAATATAGATAGATAAATTAAATAGAATACATCTTTCATGGAGATGATAGGTCAAACGTAGTCATGAACACTATTTCTGTTTCCTTATTGAATTGAATAAAAGAAAGTAGATGGAATATATATATAAATAAATACATTAGAATTATTTTTCCATATATTTATTTCTTATTTGTTTTATAAACATTATAATCATTATTTAATTGTTAATGTGGAGAATTAATCTAATCGTGCCGTCGAGACTGTAAGCAGTACATTCACTGGAGTAATGATATCATTCCTTTAATGGTTAAATGGTATGTAATTGGATGGTTTATGAATTTTACAGAAATAATTCCATGTTATATTTATTATTTAATTCATTTATAATCATAATTATAATCGTCTAAATAATTTATAGATGAAAAATATTTTACACCACGACTTGGAGACTGTAAGTCGTTCGTATTTACACATGGTGATATTGTATATAATAAGATGGTTAAAAAGTGTAATATGGTTGTCCCCTAATAATAAAAATATCCTAGAATATAGTATATTATGGAGTTACAATTTAATTATTTTAACAAATTTTGAACAGGGAGTAGAAGAAGAAAGGAACTTTGAAAGAACGGATAAAACGATTACCTCTTCTTCTGGTATCTCCATTGGATTCTCACAAAAACACTCCTTATGTTTGTTTTATTCCCCATGGGTGGCATCAGAAAAAAAATTAATTAATTTATGATGATATTTTGGCAGGGTTTTGTCGAGCCATGGTGCTCTACATGTGTGATTAAAATAGAAGGAGAAGTCCCCTTTTATAAGAGAGGTGTGGGGAACTTTAGGAATGCATTTAAATATTAATTTATTATAAATTTATTTTCAGTTCATAATGGTCCCAAACTCATTTATTTCAAATATATGATTCTTATGGGTATACATAATCTCAAAAAAAAAATGTCTATGAAATGTTGACGTCCCACAATTAACCTTATCTCTTAGCTTTAACCCTTAGTTAGAAACATTACCTCTAACCATGTCTTTTCGTATTTTCATAATATATGGTTACTATAGTTACTATATAATTACAAGATAACCTCTAGTGAATTATTAATGAAATTGTTAAAATTATATAATTCACTTGGCCAAATAAATATTTTTAGGACTATAATATCATTACATAAAATATTATTTGTTTTAAACACTCTTTTATGTCAATTTTGAAACTATTTCGTAATTTATTTTTGTTAATGTAATAACAAATTGACCCCTTCAGACCAAGTAAATTAAATAATCCCTCACATTTCAATTTCTTTTACAAAATTATTTTATGGAATCAAAATTTTCATATTAAAATTATTTGAATACTTATAACATCATTTATTTGAATATTTTATTAATAAGGAAATCATTGCTTCATCATTGTGTCATAAGTACATTTATTTATTGAATTCCTAAAAATTATAAATATAATACAATGATATAAGAATGATTTTTATCTTTATAATGAATTTTTATAGTTATTGAGATCAATTATATAACAACACCTTAAAATTCATTCAGTAAAAAGACACAAGTTTATGTTATATTTTCCATTACATTAAATTAATTATTATAACATCTCATTTTCACACCCAAGTGGTTCTCAAATTACATATGTTATCCCTATGGATTCTCATGGTTGTTACTATCTCATCCAATAGTATTAGTACACGTTTTAGGGTAGTTTTATGTTATTATAATTTAATTTTTTACCCTTATTTACCTGATTTACCCTTTATCCATGGTAAATAAAAATAATTAATTAAGTTAATATTAATAATTTCCAAAAATAAAACCTACAAATTTAAATCATTTATACCTTATAATTCCAAATATGTAATCAAAATTTCCATTTTCAAAACACATAATCAAAAGATATTAATTTAAAACTAAATCATGTTGTCCAAACTAGGAAAACAGGTTTTAAGAGATTAAAATTATTCAAAGATTGACATGTCTTTCTCTCTAATTAAAATGTGAACTTACTTAAAATGACCATAATTTGAATAAATGATAAAAATATAATAAAACTAAAATTAAAACTCAATTTAAATAACAATATTACTATATAAATATATTTGATGAAAATGAAGTTGTGAATTAAAATCCAGTATTTTTCACTATTCATTACAAAATGACTTTTATCAGAAAAATACCAAATGTAAATTTTGATTTCCCTAAGCTATAATTTTTTTATAAAATATAAAATATAAATGTGGGGAAAATTATTTTTTAAAAGGGTTCTCCATAAAAAGGAAGAAAATTTACCTTTTAAAAATATTAGAGTATTTTTTTCTCAAATTTGGATTTATTCTCTTTTTAAGCCTCTAAAATCTATTTAATAGATGTATACAAATTTTGAAAATATGGAATATAATAATAATGTTAATTCGGTTCACTACAACCAATTCCACAGCTAGGCATTAAATTATATTTAAAATAATAACATTGTCGTTGTATTATTTTTTGGTATCACTTACTATTGTGTGAATCTTAAGATTTTAGAGAGACCAATTATTTCATTTCAGGTGGACTATCATATAAAAATTATCCTTTAAAATAAAAATAATATTAAATTAAAAAATATTAATCTATATGAAAATATATTATTCTATAAATACATGGGATGTAACATTGATAATGCATCTTAGGTTAATATAGTAGATATGATATTACCGATTCAATATTATTTTGAAGGGATGATAATCCCATAGTGGTAGTCAGGATACACGGATTTGATTCACATGTACTAATGATTATATTATAAGAATAATGTTTTTATAATTTGTGGATATTATTTTGGGATTAATTTACCAAAATACTAGCCATTATACTATGAATGTACATTATACCAATGGGTACTCACTGTATACATGATTTTGAGTTGGTTTAATTGTGATATGTTATGACACGTCATAAAAAATGATAAAATATGTATTGTCACAATTGGGTGGTTGTGTAGTGCCCATTGCAATGAATTATTTTTATTTTATTCCATTTCTTGTTATTTTACATCAAATCCTATAATAGAATACATGAACCAATTAATATTAGTATTTTTTTGGGACTCTATAATGACCTTCTTGTTTTATAATTCAAATTCCCTTTTGAAATGAATAAATTTCTGGTTATAAAAATATGTAATAAAAATATGTTAACATATTTTGTTTTATATTATATCGTTATAATTTATATCCAATTAGATAAAAAAGAATAATAAAAGTCATATACAATGAAAATATAGCCAATGTACAGTGACTGTTAAGATTGTTTTATATTACGGTTTATGATAAATTCAAATTGACACACACAAAATAAGAAATAATCTTGAATATTAGGATATAATGTCATAAATACCATTAATAAGAGATTATAATGGAGGTTTACTCATAGATATTTTCCATTGACCAATACAAATACATGATTCTTTAACTAAATCAAGTGAAATTTTTTTTACAGAAGATGTTATGATTATTGAGATCACGGCCCAAACCATTTATAGATTTCACCAATAAAATTTATAAATTGGGTCACACTTATTTTATTAAACAAAATTCCAAAAAGATTTTTTATTTTTATTTTATTTAACACCATACAAATATATGTGTTGAAAATTTATGAACACAAGATAACTAGAATATATAAATTGATCAAATGGTATACAGTATCAATCTCATTTTCCCCATGATTTAGTGTTATAGTCCATGATTAAAAATAAAAAATGGAATAGAGTCTCTCAAAACACTATGGTGTATTGGAATCCCTTTACACACTATGGTATATAATATGGTTTATATTCTCAAATTTTATCCAAATTTCAATAAATATTTGTAAAATTAATAAAAAACATCACTACTCATTGTGAATCCTTCCAAACAATTTGGCGAATTGATTATTATTATCTCTTAGATATCATATTAACACTTTTTACAATAATAAATCCTCATTATTGGAACGTATTTCTGTATATTCTTGACTTTTTATAATTTAAAACATTTATGATTTCCTGAAACCATAATTTTATTGAATTTGTTATGATTTTTTATTAACATGTTATTGATGATTACATATTATCTTATGAAACAATATATATAATTTTATTTAATTTTCTAGATTATTTATTTAATGTATGTTCATATGCCTAAAAATGGATGGATAATGTATGTACAATATCAATTGGATCACTAATGAATTTCTGAAGGAGTTGCGATATTATTTGGACCGTGCATTAAGAAATGATTCTGATGCCATATTGATTCAATGCTTGGGTTTTGATAGTGTTGTAAGACCATGGATAACTAATGACGTTGTGAGTTACGATATCAATAAACATAGTTTCCAAAAAAAATTAACATGTGTGGCATCATAATGGAGAAAAATCTCAAGTGTTAAAGGACATCGATTTAGTGGAATGTATTGGTATAAAAAATATGATTCCTGATTGGATTCCTTTTTTTGAAGCTATCTCCACATGTAGACTATTTCAACATGACATGAATATACGAAACATTGTTTTCATCTATTAATAAGGATGACGACATTGAGAGTGTTATAAATCTGATTAAAGATACAAATACGTTGGTATATCAGGCATATCGAAGAAAGGGAAAACATGAGATTATAATGGGATTATATCATGCAAAAAATAATGTATGGGTTTATTAATTCTATGATATACTATATTCTTAGATTTATTAAGGATTTGATTCTTGATGATGTATTTTTTTTCAAGAAAATGATTACAGGGCAACAATGTTGGTGGAAAAATAATAATTTTCATCAACTATAATCCATTCTTTCCCTAATGATTATTGTCTGTTCTAAAGAGAAATTAAAAATATGAGTCAGTGCAAATAGTATGGTACATAAATGTAGAAGAATAATAAAGAAAAAACATAAACTCACATACTAGATAAAGTTATGTGGAACTTATTATTAATTCATATGCTTTAAAAAATCTTATGTCAGAACAAATTTTAAGGAATATGAGATGGGATGAAGTTGAAATAAATTATGATAATGATCAAATAGTTAATCCTGCAGATTGATTGGTTGGGAATAAATTTGATAGGTTAAATCCTTGATTTTTAACTTACCCTTGAAATGTTAGATTGGGATTATCTTCTAATGGTTTCAACCCATTTGACCAAATGCATATTGCACATAGTGATTGACCTATTTTTTCCACATTAATAATAATCCTTCAATTATTTGTATGAAGAAGACAATTACTATCACGAGTATATTGATATCTAGACCCAGTGATCTGGGGAATGATATTGATTTATACTTGCAGCCAGTAATATATTAGTTAAATGGCCTTTGGATTGTCGGTGCACAAGCGTATAATGAATTCAGGAAGGAGTATGTCATGTTTTATGCAGCTTTATTTTGGATACGAAATGATTTTTCTACCTAAGTAATGATTTCTAGTTTGAGACCTAAAGTTCAATTATTATTCTCCATTTTTAAGAAAATTACATGTCCTTGTAGATTAAGGTTTCGACGAACATTCATATTCAGAGGGCATCGACGATTTCTACCAATGTATCATCCATACAAGAAAAATCGAAGATAGTTTGATAATTCCATAGATATAGATGAGATGCTTCAGTGAATTTCATGAAATGACATTGTTAATAAAATTTGATGATTTGAATGATGTTCTTGGAAAAACTCAATCAAATATCATAATGAAAAAGAATATTAATTTGTGTTACAATATAAATTTGAGAAAGAAAATAATGTTCTATGATTTGTCATATTGGTCATCAAATTTATTACATCATTGTTTGTTTGTAATAAATATAAAAAAAATTGAGATGTTACATGCTTTTATTTTTAATTTCAAAATAAAAAAAGATGATTTTCAGTCTCTTCATGATTTGATGGATTTGCGTATAAGAGTTAAACATTATCGTAAGATAATTTGTCAAAATAATTTGAAGGCCCATTTTTCTTATTATTAAATGAAAAATGTGGATAAAAAAAATTTCTTCATGTCATTGAAGTTTTGAAGGTTCCAAATCATTATTCAAGTAATATTTTGAAACGGGTGAAAACACAAGATATGAAACTAAAATATCTTAAAACCCATTATTACCATCACATATTACATGAGTTGATTCCTAATTTTTTTATCATTTACTATTTCATAATTTTAGATCTTTTTTGATTATGTAATTTAATTTTTATCAATAACTTTGTGCCAAAAGATTGAGCAGAATTGTTGTTCTAAAATTATAGAGAGATTGATCAATTATTAATTGTGCCTTGGAGAAAATAATACCATCGTCATTTTTCACATGTACGTTACATATAATTGTGAATCTTCTCATATAATTTCTTCTTTGTGGTCTTGTTTCGAGTTGATGGATGTATCTTATATAAAAAATGATGTTTACATTGAAAACTAATGTGAGAAATTAATATCATCCCAAATAATATATTATCAAATGATTTTCAGAACAAGAATGTATGGATTTCTATTCATATTACCTACATAACATCACTATAATATCTAATAAACTGATAAAAACTAAAGATGATCAATATGATCTTACTGAGCCTACATTTCCTTCACTACTCCAAATAGGGGGATATCTAGATCGGTCCCATTGTGTACATTTACCAGGGAAGAGTGTGAATTTTCTCATCGTAAAATATTATTCATCTATGGTGTACCTGATGATAATATCGGGTATGTAAACTAATAAATATTATTTTTTTAATTCTTTGACTTCTTAATATTTTTGGAGAATTTAAAGCCTTCATATTTGTAGAGAACATTTATAAATTATAAAAATGATAAGTCTCCTTTTATCTATTATGAAGAAGGAACTATTACACAGCCAAGAATTTCATTGTGGGTTAAAGTCAAAGGTAATCAATTTATTTTTTTCATCATTCAATGTAATCACATATCTTTATTTAATATTCGATATTAGTATATTTTAGAATGTAACTCTACCAATTAATTTAGTATCAGATGATGTAAGAGCATTTTCTATATGTGCAAACAATGTAGCACATGATTGTAAGGAAATTTTGGTTAATGGATTTAAATTTTTTATAATTATTAATGTAAAAAATGAAAAAATAGCATGATGGTTTCATGATATATATAAAAACATATTGTTATGTGAGTGCATCAGACAGACAACCTTGATCGTAAAATATTAAACATTATGGTTTTGTTTAATGAAACATTTTACAATATTATCATGAACACGATCGTGTCATAATGATGAAATGCAAGTGGTTTGATTGAACGACACGAAAATGAATTCAAATTGACAAATATGGATTTATAGTGATTGATATGAACCTCCTGCTTCATACTAATAAAATATATATTCTTTCATCACAAGGTAGACATGTGTTTTATGTAACTGACCCATTACAATGAAAACATGGGGTTATCATTGATGTCATTCCTAGAAATATTTTTATGAAGACTTGGATAAAAATGTTGTTGTGGATGAAGCTATTGGTATTTATTTGAATGTTTCATTTGATGACATAGTTGATTTATTTGTTAGAATAGATTGTGAACTAGAAATTGTAACAGGGGACACATATAATTGACACATTAGTAAGTATTTACTTGTTAATATCACAATATTGTATGTGATTTTTAAAAATTCTATCCATGATATCTTATTAACTAGTATATTTTATACCATTTTCTAATAGAAAATTGTTAACATTCTAACCAATTTATGTTTAAGAAAGTCTTTAATAATTCTTGAACATAGAAATGTCTTAATTTTTTATCAATATAAATATCAAACATGAAAATTCACCTCATTGTTTCATGATAACAATCTATTATTTTAAATTTGGAATTATATCTATTTATATTAGAAAATTATTTTAAATTTATTGGTCAAAATGTATGATTTTGATGATACAAGAAGATATAGAAGAATACAGAGAAATGAATAACATATGTATCATCTAGGAAACACTATAAGTACAATTTAATTTTAAATATTATGGTATTTTATACTATTAATATTTTTTGTTCATTTTATTTTATCATCTATGTTTTTTAGGCTATATCATCATGGAGATGGTTGGAATATACTACTGAAGATGATAGTATAGTGGGGGTATTGATCTTATATTTCAGCCTACTACTCTGCCTCTTGAGTAGCAAGGAGGTTATCCTCCCATTATGAAACAACCATATTATCCTTACCCACCATTTGAATATTACATTCTTACCACACCAACATTAGATGGTAGTTCTCAGACTCTCATACTTCCTTATTTTCTTTTCCCACCATCCACTGTACCGAGAACTACCCCACCAAATATCCCACAACTATATCAATATCCATATTAACCATCATTTGAATAGGGTTACCCATCGTGTTTTCTCATACCATTATTACACATATAATCATCTATTATATAGAGTCTACTAACAATAGATATCCCACATACCATATAGGTTACTCCCCCTCTAGACGCAATGCTTCAGGGGTCAGCAAATCCCCCATCTACAAGTATGTGTTTAAACATTAATGTTTGTGATTAATCATAAATTCATATACATTATTTTCTATTTTTTTATGATTTTCTCAAGATTCTCCCAAATTATGAAGCCAGACCAAAATGTGAGAGGTTTGGAATAGACACATACAAATCATGTTTAATACAATCAGGATTGTGCTATAATTAAAAAAATAGTACATAGTGTAATAGTTTTATGGGAACACTTTTTAGATCGAAAAATATCATTCCAGTTTAACCAATAGGATGGAGGGAAGTTGGAGAATAAATAAACAACAATTCTCAGAATAGATTTGGGTAAGTAATGTTAATCACCTTTTATATATAAAAAATTTTAATATTTTTTCACAAATATTTTTTCCATTACAGCTTCGATATAATTTTATTGATGGAAAAAATTCCAAGGGTTAAGGTTAATGGATTGAAGTGAAATGTGGTGAGCGTAAAAGTATGACATATATCATGGATGAAAAAATAGAGTTGGTACAGAGCTTGATGAAGTGTCGGTGATTCATGATTTCCCAATATCACAATAAAAATCTATGTTTGGGTATTGGAAGAGTCCAATGTTTGTGGTATTTTTTAATATCATATATTTTCATTTATTTATTTGAATATAATTTAAATTTTAAATTACTTATTTTACTTATGTAAATAAAATTATAAAATTATATTTCTATAAGAGAAATCAGACAGAAATAAAATAAATAAGTGTGGAATGAAACACGTTTATACTTGTGGACACACATCACTCCCAAGTCATGAGCAAGAATAGGTAATATAAAATTTTAATTATTTAGATGATTTTAGTGTAATTTTTTTGACATCAAATTTTGATTTATTTATTTGTTTTTTCTAGAAGAAAGGCATTGAATATCAAAGGTTGCATTCATCAATTTACATAATTTTGTACAAGAAGAAAAAAAATATTTTACTAGGAAAAAACCAACACTCTGATGGTTATTGTAAGTATATTTAAATTTCATTTATTTTTACTGGAATTAATTCCTCATATTATTTTATCATTTTAATGTATTTTATATATCAATCAATGGAATTATTTTTTGGAATTAGAAGAAAAATAACCTAATAATTTGGGATTGAATGATCATATACATTAGGTATTAAGAGATGAGTATCTGTGAAGAGTGCATTGTTGATCTGGAGAAAAGATTGTACAATCTCAATACTGGTCTTCTAACAATGTTTCTTCGAGTACCAGTTCTGGATTTGTAAAAATAGAAAAAATGTATTCTTTAATCAATAAAGAAAATCAAAAATCCTAGAAGGTTATAACTAAAAATACGATGAAAGTTATGTCTTCCCTTTATTCTACACTTCCACCAGAAGCAGATACAATTGTTGATCCTTGTTTGATGTCAATGCATTCTGGTTTTGTAGATTATTCTACCAGACATGAAGCTAGAGCTAGAGCTGGACCCAGTGATGGGGCTAGTGCTGGTACCGATGCTGATGTCCATGATGATGCTAGTGGTGTGAGAGGTGGTGATGGTGTATCTATATGAGGTGTGGAAGAGGATTATCATGATTCTGATGATGCTGGTATTGAGACTCACTACTGATGTAAATTTTATTTTTTGGATGGTTAATAAAATTAATTTTTTATGCAGTGAATTTTGATTATTTTAATGCAGAATTATATTATGATGTTTTTGTCTATTTCAATATATATTGAATTATTATATTAGGATGTATATCTTTTTATATACTAGATTAGATTTATCATTATTAAATTGAATTTTATCCTCCTCTGAGGTGACCATCGTACCTCTTCACCAACAATGATTGGAGGTGGGCCCTCAACCTCCTCTGGCACACCTCTGAAGATATGTAGTCTAATTTACCATTTTTTCTGATTCTCATCTCTTTCTACAATTAGTCTCTCACCCTCATTCGTATTCCTTTTAAATTTCTTCTATTAGTGAACCCATTCAGGCGCACCACCGATGGTAGTCCACAAGCATGTCCTTAATAAATGTTTTTTTCCCATTTGATTATATTTATCTTCATAATAATTGTACATGTAAATATATATCATATATAAATGGGAATGTAATAATAATAGACCAACCAATGGAAACAATTTGATCTAGGATTGGATTTTAGGTAAATAAGAGAACATAATAACATTATAGTTACAATCAAAAATATTTTAATAATTTTCTGAAGGAGAGTGGGGAATGGTGAATGGGGGTGCTGGTGTTGGTAGGTGGTTTTGGTGAGGGTAAGGTGTGTTCCTAAGGGGGTGGGGTGATGGTGTGGGGAAGGATAGGGTAGTGTGTGGGGTGATGGAAAGTGTGTGAGTATATAGAATAAATGACATGTGGGTTGAAATGTGGTTATATATCTTCTCATGCCCATTAGATGTTGTAACCAAACATGAAAATCCATCGATGGAGGAATCATTGAGGAATAATGGAAACCCCTCATGGTTTTTTGAAAAATGTATGGATTTAGTATTTTTTCTGCTTCTCCGGTTTCAACTTTTATATCTAATATTGTGTTAGAGAATAGTTACTGATAAATGATTTTAAATTATGTATTATTAGGGAACTAGTGCAGTATCTAATGGATTTTTGAAGGAGGAAAGGGTTTAATATAGTTTTTTTGTTACCAAAAAAAATCTATGTCAAATTTTATATCTTTTCATGTATTTATTTTTTACTATTAATTTGGTTGAATTTTTATTTGTTTGGGTTTTGTTTATTCTGATCCCTTGTTTTTCTTATATGGTTAATTTTAGGTAAAATTCGATGAATTGATTAGTTTTTTATAATGAAATATAAATAGGATCTAATGTGGAATTATTTTACTCAAATATCACATGTGTTTATTTTTATAAAAACATGCATATTCTTTGGTTAAACTTTAAATTAATCGTTTGTTTTGGGTATTTGGTGTTTTTCAATTCAAAATTTATTCTTTGTGAATATTGAATAAAAATAAAACATTTTGTATTTGTGGATGAAGGTGGGGAGTGGTGCAAGAAGTGGTGGGGTACTGGAAGGGGGAAGAGGATGGGGTTCTTTTGGGGGATAGGGGGTGGGGTTGGTGGGTGAGGCGATGGTGGGGGTATGGGGTGTAAGATGGGGTTGGTGACGGTGTGGGGATGGGTGGGGGCATGAGGTGGGTGATAGAAAGTGTGTGAGTATAATCCTCAAACCATCCTAATTCAAATCAGGATATTACATCAATATCCACTATAAATCTCTAACCAAAACTAATTTTAATTGTTATCATAAGAAGGGGGTCAGGCAAGTCACCAGTTACTCCAATGTATCTCATTTCTATGGTATTAGTGGCAAGACCATATCTATTTAATAAATCATCGATATCAAATTCTTATCAGACTATAGGATCAATAAAAGTGGAGGGAATATCTTGAAGCAAATACCTAAAAGACTGATTTGATCAGTAATAAGTATTACCAATTTATGTAGAAGGTAATTCATGATATTTAGGAGTTATGGGACCTCTCATATAATGTGTATTTATGGCTGATAATATTCGATATATGATGGTTGTTGCTAACTATATGGTGTGTGTTCTTGGGGTGTAGGTGGTGCAAGAGGAGGGGGGTTTTTAGTGTGGGGAATGGGGTAGGGGTGGGGTGATGGTGGGGGCAGGGGGGGACGTGTTGGGGTTTTAGGGGGGTAGGGTGTTTGGGTGTTGGTGGGGGTGTCGGTGGGGGGGGGGGGTGGGGTGTTGGGGGGTGAGGGTGGAATGATGGTGGTGGGTCAGGGGGTCTCATTGGGAGTAGTGGGTAGGGTTGGGGTGATAGTGGGGTATGGGTGTGCTGGTGGGGAAAGGGTGTGTGAGAGGGGGGGCGGTGTTGATTATGGGGTGGGGTGCAGGTGGGGTGCAGGGTTGGGGTACAGGAGGGGTGGTGGGGTGGGGTTTGGTGGGGGTGCTACTTAGGGGTAGGGGTGGGGGTGGGGTGCTGGGTTATGGGGGTGTAGGGTGTGGTGTGTTGGTGTGGGTAAGGGGGTGCTAGGTGGGGTCAAGGTGCATGATTCATAAATTATCTAATGAAGTCATTACTAATAGTCTGTGTAACATCATATTGTATGATATCCTAGAAGTGAATGAATCATTTGATAGGGATAACACACATCAATCGTTCCTTGGTTCTCTTTCTTAAAAACATAAAAAGGTGTGTTACAATGATTGTTTCTCAATGATTCATGGAATGTATACGACTTTATTGGCATCAATTAATTTAATCCTACTAATTTTATTTTCCCTTTCACGAGAAATGTTTTCATGAAAATTTCGCAGGAGCATGTTGGAATCAAACTAGTAAAATCTGTACTCCACTCATCATAGTAAGTGAACATCAGATAACATCCTTTTCATGTGGATTCTCATTTTTTTATTTTATTTATGTCATGAAATGAGTTTTTTAGGTTTCTTATGTAAAACTAAAAATAAATTATTATAGAAATAGGGACCTGTGATTGGAATTTATATTTTGATGTCGTTGGGGTTCCACTATAAACATCACATTGGTTATTGGTTGTAGTTATAGAACATTGGGGATTTATAGGGAGTTATTTCGAAATTATACAATTTTGATATAATTATTTCAATCAATTATAACTTCAAAATTTATTATGAATTGGTTTTAATTTTTTAACGTTGGTTCTTGGAAATTAATTAGAGTCTGGGGCATCAAAATAAGATTCAACCAAGATGAATCGTGGGAGGTTAGATCTGCATTGTTATACAAAAATAATAATTGGTAAAGATTCAATTAAGGTATGTGGTCTTCGATAATCACACTAGGGATTCATAAATATATGCTATGGTGAATTAAACATGTGTCCTCGTTACTAAATTCATTAGTAATTTAAAGAAAAATAATTTCCATCATAAATTCTTATAAATTTTTAATCCGAAGTTATTTTTCCATACTTATTATATTCTATGGGAAATAGATGACCCATAAATAGTTTCTTCCTTACATATGAAATTTTGGCAATGATTATTACTTTTGATGTGATACCTAGTGTCTTCTAGGCCCAAAGAGGGGTGTGGCCAGAGTTATTGTGTTTTAATAGTGCTTTTATTGGACCCTCAAACACCTCTAAGAGGGTGTTTCTATATTGAGTTGAAATTAAATTTCTCGACCAGCCCATGTGAGGATCCATATAAAACATGAGATCCACATGGATCATTCCATGGTGTGGCATAATTTCCAATGAAGGAAATTGTCCATTTTTGGCATTACACTAATATTTATATAATAACATACTGTTTCATTTATTTAATAGTGGTTATTGTAATATTTACCAAAGTGTACATTGTCACTCACTATACATAACTCCGTTTGGGTGTACCAAATGAATTCATTTGGTTTCAGGTAATTTAAATTGACCTCTGTAAGTGTTGATTTTTAACGTTAGTTTTAGGATTAATCTGATATCTTTTTCAATATTAAGGTGTTTCTTTTCCACACTTTATGTAATAAAATATTTCATGTATCATTTACTTAAATATTAAAATATCATTCAATAATATTCCTTTTAATTTTAATTTTTTTTAGTTATTTGTTATTTAGTGATTCAATATTAAATTTTTTTCATGCAAATATGAGTATATATGTTAATTTTATTAAAGAAATAATCATCTAAATAAACATATAATCAATAATTAAATGTTGTTTGATGTAACATAAATAGTATTTATTCATTGACACTTCCTACCTCAAAATTGGAAAATTTTTTATGAGTTGCGTTTCCTCTCTTTGTTGATTAATATATTGGTCTTGCTAGTTCAGGTCATGATTCATAGGGCATGTCTGAATGTAATTGTGGGGAAGTTGTTGTTGAGGCTTTGGTGGTATTGTGTTGTGCCATGCTTCATTTTGAAGTGGTAATTCTGTATGTTTTATGCATTGTAATAAAAGGTAATATCAGGTTGTTTCATGAGTTTTATCATCAATTTACTATGGAGGGTAGAGTAAAGGTATTATCATATAATAAAAATACTATATTTCCATCTAGGATGAGTTTTATTTTCAATAAAAGCATTGTTATATGTATGTGTGTTGTAATCCCCATTTTTACTTGGATAGAATAGGTGATCTCCAATTTCACATTTAAGAAAGAGAATACCATTGTGGATGAACCAACGGTAAATCTGATAAATTATTTGATCAACATGTTGGATGCTGCAGTTCCAAAGGAACAACTTCTCTCTGGAATAAACCCTCTAGAGAATCTTAATTTAATAACAATAGAAGTTTTCCTCTATAAAAATGTTAGGTTTTATTATGGACATTTTCAATGGGACTGATATTCATTAATACAAAATAATATCGATGTTATATATCCAAAAATGGAATGTTCAAGACAATGAGATCACCCTTGTTCATTCATCTCTTGGATGTTGTAGTTTTTTCTCATAAGGTGTTTGTTTCTTTTGGAGTTGTTTTATTAGATGGAAAGATGTATTAGGTAGGTATGATCCAATATAATGTTAATTATGTTATTTCATTTATCTTAAAATGTATCACCCTCAATAACCTAATGGCATTTTTTCAGTGAATTATGTTACATGTATTATTTATAACGTTTCATTATGTTACCTATATTTTGTTTAAAATTGAAGTAGTGTCTCATAATAAATTAACCTGGTAGTGATTACTGAAATAATATCATTTGGTAGCTCGGTTTGTTCTTGGGGTAGCCTCCACCATAACTGATCCTCCCGAAGATTAATCTACAATGTCTCCTTGGCCTCCTAGGGTGTGGAAATGGATGTGTTAGCTGCTAGATGCAACAAATACCACCTATACATTCCTCGTGGATACCTAGTTCTACCAGGTATGAGGTAGTAGCTTAGTTTCTCGGTATGAGACCATATCTGAGTAGTTGTGTATTAGGATAGAAGGCTTCATCTGTTGTATCTGGCCATTTTTTTACATAAACTCGAAATCCTATAGTTAGGTTTCTAAAATGTGGCTACAACTTTGCATGGATGAAGATATTTTCATAGTTCCCAATAATGGAAATAGATTTATTCCCACAGTCAGAATCAAGGATATATGTTTTGACCTATAACTATTCCTAAGGGTTATGGTTCCTTAAACTGTGACTACAACCTATAGCCATGGTTTTAGGGTCTATAACCACGGTTCGAAACCATGGATGTAACATTATTTTGTAGTAGTGATGGGATTTCTCGTCTCTCTTTTATTTCTGGGAGACATATGACAATTAACCACTCATGTATCTTGTGTTTTTATATGAAACCCTTTTGACATGTTATATCACCAATATACATATTTTAATTATATTTAATATTTCTTCTAATTTTATTATTTATTGGTTCTGATGATTCATAAGATTGATAAAATAGTAAGATATTTTTGTCTAAAATTCCCTTCTTTGAGATATATGTCATGTTATGAACTTATATTCTTTTATAATTTATATATACCCTTAGAAATATAATATTTTCAGTTTATTTATTCTTATTTTATTTTATCTTTCATTTTATATTATTCTTTCATGGGGCTTATTTTCAAGGATACCAAAGTGGTAATGGTTTTTAGTACAATCTCATCATTTCTCAAGATTATTAATTTTTATGACTCTGGTGATGAAATAATATGATCCATATCTTAAAAAACACATAAATTATATTTTTATCTAGTCATTTCATGATAAGATTGTTTTTTCATTTATTTTACTCTCTTTATGAACTCAATAATAAAAAAAGAATTTTTTGGATGTAAACCAAATTTATTTCTCTCTTTGGTCAAAACCCCATTTTTCTTTTATATATTAATTTCCAAAAAATGATTAAAAAATTATCTATCACTCTAAAATTATTTATTAAATAACATTTTAACCATTTTTTACTTGTAAAAATTGTTTTAAATGGAAACATTCAATAAATTAAAAAAACAATGCAAGTTTGGACTTTTTTTCAAAAAGATGAATGCAATCATTGTTTTAATGTGTAAAAAATGGATGGTATTTTCTAAAATCAGGACCAAAATAATTTTTTCATTATTCTTCTATATACTTCACATATTATTTAAAAGAAAATTATTTACAAAAAATCATGAAATTTTAGTCTTAAAAAGTGATTTTTGAAATGGAAATTCTATATTACACAAAAAAATGTTTTAAATGATTTTTTTATGATTACATTATGAGATTTCATGGTTGTTTTTAAGGAAAATAATTTTAAATTTTTTTATGTTTTAAAATTATTTTTTCAAATTGGAATGTCTATTTTCCTGATGAAATTTTCTAAGTGATCTTTCGAAATCATGTTCTATATAATATGTTATACATTGATGTTACATATTCTTTACTTTTAATATCATCCAAGGATACAATTCAAATTTTATATTAATATGTTTTATGTTAATGATGAAATATGTTTATGAAACCCTTTTATCTTACATGGTTTATACCATGATAAAATTATTTTAAAACCCACTACCATTTCCATGGGGTATGCTTTGATGAAACATTGAAATGATTTTGATACCTATTTCTTTTCTAACATGTTATGGTGAAATGTTTATGAAAACCATTTATTTTCATTGGAATTGATATGATGATTTTTGTAATGATATTTGGGAACACATATGTATTATTTTAATTATGTGATAGTGGGTAAGTTATAACTAAGGATAGTGGTAATGTTATAACAAGGGAATGTGGATGAATTATAACCTGGATAGGTAGGACCTATATTTCCATCAAATGCATTAGGTAAAAACTAAAATCTTAGGAGAAACATTGGACATGAATGGGGAGTGAACCATGTTAAGTAAGTAAAAATATCCACTATTATAGTCATGTGATGTAGGGACCCTAGCCATTTACTTATAACATTACATGTTTTTAAGCATAATTATACATCAGAGTACAAGCCAAGGATCGTTAAGTATTGTTTCTTGAAAGATTAGGAACATAAAACATAAAACATGGGGCTAAGAAAACACTTTTTTTTATCTTCCATAAGAACTCATAACTTTATCTATTCCCTTAGATCTTTATAGGGTACCATGGGGAACAAATGAACAAAGGGATGAGCTAAAAATCCATGTAATGGAAAGAACAAAAGGATACTTATTAAGCACATGAGTTTGGGGGCATGAAATAATGATATCTAAAGAATGACACACATAAAATAATATCATATAAGAATGGGATCATATAAAATGGAATCAAATAAATGTTTAAGAATCATAAAAAATTACTTTAGTATGGTCTAAGGCTAACCTCCAATCTCATTTCCCATTTTAGTACAGGTCAAGGTTAGCCTCCAATCTCGATTCCCATTTTTATACGGGTCATGGCTGACCGCCAATCCCATTTCACATCGCATCTCCTGAGACTTAACTTTAACTAATTCATTGGAGCACTATATAGGCACAAACATCTAATAATTTTAATGAGTATTCATTGCACATAAATAATCATACATAATCAACCATACATAAACATAAGGGTTCCCACAGAAAGAATTTTGTACCACAATGATGACATAAATCATATCCAATGGGTGTATCATGAACATGTCCATGACAGAAAGGGATTAGAATATACATGGAAGTTGATAAGATAAAATAGGAATATAAAATGGTGCGTTATTTCAAATAGAAGTAACAACATATAAGAAATTTAATTGAGAAATATTAGCCTTAAAACATTTTTTTGCAGTTTTAAGGAACATTCTGTAGAGATTTTAAAAAAAATAGAGAAAAATATATTATATAAAACCAGTATTGAACCATTATGTTTTTCATAAAAACATTAATTTTATAAATTCAATGGTGTCTTAAAAAATAGGATGGAGTGCAACTGAAATTGGAAAAAATTGGGACGTTACCCCAAAACAGGTCTTCTTATCAGAAAGTTCTAAGGTGGTAATATTTTAAAAACATGAATATACCAAAAATAATGTGATAAAAGGGTATTCAAAAATTAATTTTATAAAAATTCACAGAATTTAGAATATGTAAATAAACAGATAACATAACTTCATTTTGATATAATAAAAGATAAATCAACCTGAAATAATAAAGGATGTTCGGTCAGATTTCGTTACGGATTATCGGCATGGTGTTGGGTGTACCTAAGAGGTCTTGATAAGAGAGAAAATGTGTTTATAATCACTTATAAAACATTATGTATGTATGTTAGAGGTGAGAAAACATGCCCCATAATTTGGGACTACCCATAAATTCCATATCATAGAGGACAATTTTGATTAAGAGAGAAATGTGGAGGATCCATTACTTTTTATATAACGGTATTCCCTAATTATATTAATGCCCCGAATAAAAAAATTATGGTTATTAATTAAGAAATAAGGAACCTATTATATATGTAATTGATTTATTATAACCATTTTTGGTTCATTATAGACTATTTTGATTGGTTATAAGGATCAATTTTATTGTTCGGCTTGTTTTCTTACGTGGTTTTAATGATAGGTTTGCTTATATACATGTTTGAATAAACATGTAAGAATAAACTAGTTTCCCAGAATAGAATTTGTATGTTATTAGTGAACATAAATTATACAACATGGATATATAAATTCATTTGGTTATTGGGAGTAAAGATGAGTTAATATATAAATCATTAGTGATAACTGTTTTGGTTAATCGGTGGGTTTGATTACAATGAACATGTTTTGATTTAAAACATTATACCATTTGTAAAAAAAGGATTACATAACATTAACAAGGATATATTACATATATAATAACTTGGTTCAAATATAATAAAAATGGTTTCATTACCTTAATAAAAGATGAAAAAAGAAATTGTTAAATGGGTTTCCTTGAATGTGCTAAATTTACACATCTCAAACAGTGTTTCCATTTTATTCATTTGAAATATGGGGAAAAGAGAGATGATAATGAGATATTACATTAGCATAAAATTTTTCTATTAAATTTATTTTACTAGTGTTATCGTACTATTTTCTTTAATGGAGGCCAGGAATGATAAAACAGAAAAAAACATAAAAGAAAAAAGAATTTGAATGATGAATTTACCTCTTGAGTTTATCTCCTTTGAGATCTTATTAAAGGAAGAGGTTTTGATATTTTTAAGAGTCTGGGGGTGTCGGATGTGGCGGAGGATATTGGGTAATGATTTGGATAAAATATTGGAAAGGCATGAGGCTTGAGATTATTCAATAGAAGAAGGAATGAGGGGGGTATTAAAGCGGGGGAGTGGAGGGTTTTCAAAATATTTTGGTCATTAGATTATGAATTTACCTCAAGACCAAAAATGGTGATGATTCCATGACCATGAATTGTAATATATTCATGTGATTGAAAATATATTGGGCTTACATTATCATATCATCACCAATGACTCAATAAATCCAATATTTATCATTTAGCAGAAATTGTCATATTTTACTATTTATAAAAAATTCAATTTTTTTAGCGAAATACCAAATTTTAACCTAACCATTTTTTGATGTGTAGAATCCAAAAAATGAAATCCATTTTTCAAAAATAATTTCATAAATATGATTATTTTAATATGTAATTAAACTCATAATATATTATTAAAAACCAGTTTTAAAACATTTATTTACTTATTCTAAAATATTGGAGCATCATACTTTAACTTGAATATTATATTTATACTATCTTAGGTAAGGTTACAATTCTTCAGGGTATATCAATATTCATAAGGGTATGTTACTATTCATATGGGTAGGTAACTATTCACCAAAAAATATTTCTTCTCAAACTCAAAATAACTTATTGATCACAACCGTGTATGTTGGATTTTTGAAATTTGAATCACATAAGAGAAAACATTATGTTTTAAGGCCACATAGCGCTTATTAGTTCATTATGTAGTGATTTTATGTGATTATAGTTTATAAGTGAGGAATTTCCATATATAAAACATTGGGATGTTACATTCTTCCCAAATTATGAAACTTCGCCGTTGAAATTTTGTATTACATTCTAGGAAATAAATAGGTGTGGGTACTTTCCTTTATTACCTCTTCTAGTTCCATTGTTGCCTCTTCGTACTTGTGGTTCCGCCACAATACATTGACCAGGTGAGTTGTCTGGTGACATAGAGAATTATCTTTTCAATTCATGATCTTCACTAGATACTCCTCATAAGAATGACCATCATCAAACTATACCACCTCTTAAAAGAGTACATGTGAAGGGTATGGTATGTACTTCCTTAATATGGATACATGAAAGACATCATATACATTTGACATAGTAGGGGATGTTCTAGTCGATAGGCCATTTCTCTGACATGAACAAGAATCCTTAAGTGGTTGATTTACCTGGGACTTAACATCCATTTCTTCCTAAATATCATGACCTTCTTCAATGGAGATATGTGTAGAAATATCATGTCTCCAACTTTAAACTCAAGGTCTCGTTGATGATTGTTTGCATAAATTTTTTATCGACATTGGTTTTCCTTGATATGATGTTGAATGGTTTTCACCATATCCACCATTTCATCAACCATTTATGGTCTTAAAATATTATGATCACCGACTTCAACCCAACACACCGATGTTCTGCACCTTTTCCCATAAAATACTCATATGGTTCTATTTGGATGCTCAAGTGGAAACTGTTGTTATATGAGAATTCAACCAGTGGAAGATGTTGGTCCCATCCTCCTTTGAAGTACATAGAACATTCTCTCAACATTTATTCTAGTGTTTGAATAGTTCACAAATATTGGCCATTAGTTTGAGGATGATATTCCGTACTCCAGTTCAGTTTAGTGCATAGAGCATGTTGTAAAATTTTCCAGAACATTGAGGTGAATGTTGGATCAAAATCTGATACAATACTTTTTGGTACACCATGCATCGTTACTACTTATTTGATGTATATCCGTGCAAGTTTATCCAATAATAAGTCTTATCAAATCCTGATAATGTGATTTATCTTGTTATGAAGATCCACAATGACCCATATAGCATTGTTTCCTCTAGATGTCCTTGGAATTCAAATGAAAATTTCCTTGGTATTTTTCTCTCAATTCCAAATTGGTATGGGTAGTGGCTGCATCATCCTCTTAGAAGTTTTCCTTTCAACCTCCACTTGTTAACATACTAGGCAATTTGATGTATATTCAATAATCTACCTTTTCATATTGTCCCCCAAATGTTTTCTCATAGATCTACAGACATCATTGTTGTATGTGGATGGATAGAGAAGGTCGATCTATGTGCATCATTAAGAAACACATTCTTTATCTATGGATCATATGGTACACATAATCGTGACCCAAATAGAACAACTCCATTTTCATCCACCTTGAACTGTTAGGATTCCCCATTTTTAATATCTTCCACCCTTTTCAGAATTTCCACAACCTTTCTTTGAGAATCATTTATTTTCTCCATGAAATATGGTTGAGAAATCATTTGAGAAAGGATTGGTGATGTTCCTTCCTTAATAATTTCCATGTCCATCCTCTAAAATTCAATGAATATCAGATTCTTTTAAATTCTCATCGTTGATAAAGTTGAAGGGTCCTTTCTTCTTAGATCATCTTCCACATTGTTTTCCTTACCAGGGTGGTAGTGGATTGAGTAGTCATAATACATGATGAGATCTATTCATCTTCACTGGTGCATATTGAGATCTTTTTGTGTGAATATATATATTTGAGACTCTTGTTGTCAGTATATATCTTACACTTCTCCCTAGAGAGATAATGCTGCCAAATGTTCAATGCAAAGATCACAACCGCCAACACCAATTCATGCGTAGGATATTTCTGATCATAGATTGTTTCTATCTTGAGGCGTAGGCTATCACATTATCATTTGAATCAGATAACATCCTAATACCCTCTTTGAACCATCAATGTACACCACAAAGTGTTCTCCACTCGTTGGGAGTGTGAGTATGGGCATAGTGATAAGCCACTTTTTAAACACTGTGAAGCAGTTATCACATTCCTGACTCCAGAGAAACTTTACCCCCTTCTGTGTCATCTTGGTCATTTGGTTCGAAAATTGTAAAACATTCTTTACAATTCATCGATAATACCTATCTAGATCAAAAAATATGTGGATCTCCATTACAGATGTTCGCCTAGGACACTCTTCAATTGCATGTATCATAGAAGGGTCCACATGTATCCCTTTGCTAGTGATAAAATTCCTCAGAATGATACTTCCTTCATCTAGAACAAACATTTACTATACATTTCATTCAACTTATCCCTTCTCAATTTCTTTAACACAGTATTCAAATTCTTTCCATGTTCCTCCTTGCTCTTGGAGTATATCATAATATCATCAATAAAGACTACCAAAATTTTGTCGAGGTGATCTCTAAAGACTATATTCATTAAATCTGTGAAAATATTTAGAGAATTAGTGAGACCTAATGGAATCACTATGAACTCATAGTGTCCATACCTTATTCGAAAGGTAGTATTGGGAATATCTTCCTTCATCACCTTTAATTGGTGATATCCTGACTGAAGGTCCACCTTAGAGAAATAAGTGGTCTGACAAAGATGATCAAACAAGTCATCAATATATTGAAGGGGTACTTGTTCTTTATCATGATTTTATCGAGATCATAATAATCAATGTAGAGGAACATTGATGCATCCTTCTTCTTGATGAAGATGACTGGTGCACCCCAAGGTGAAGCACTCTGGCATAAAAACCCTTCTCCAGATTCTCTTATAACTACTTATTGAGCCCTTCCAACTATATGTTGTCCATTCTATATGGTGTCTTGGATATAGGAAGAGATCTAGGAATATGTTCAATTGAGAACTCTACCTCATGGCCATGAGTAAAACCAAGATGCTCTTCAGAGAATACATCATTATAATACCTCATGATGAGCATGTCTTCAAGCATGATTCTCCATTTTCCCTCAATCATTTTAGCTAGATATTATTGATTATAAGTCAAAAATATACACACTTGAGATGATGATTCTAAAGGAGATTAATATTCCTCATTACACTTTTAAGGAATCATAGGATGATTCGGGATTTGAAGAGTGATCTCCCTTTCCCGACAGTTGATGTTGTATTTGTATACAGATAGCCAATACATTCCCAAGATAGCGTCGAACTCCACTAAAGGAAGTATGACAAGATTTTTTGGGTGGTTCATTCCACAATCATTAACTGGGGAGGAATTATAAACATTTGATGCAATGATTTCCCCATTTTATTTTCTCATAGAAAACTTTTCCTCTAAATTTTGTGGTGGTGTTTGAATATTTTTACTAAACTTGCATGATATGATAGAATTTGTAGAACCAGAATCAAAAAGTATATTCACTATTTTGGAATGAATAAATATCATACATATTACAACATCATTTTCTGGATCCACCTCAGTAGTAGTGATATAATAATCCCTTCCTTGCTGACTTGGAGGTTGTTGTTGATTGACTCCAACAACCCTAGTCTTAGAAAAATTGCTTGCATAATTCCCATTTTCATTGCAGTTGTGACACTGCACTAAAGGATAAGTGTTGATATGAACCTACCATTATTCATCTGCATAAGCAGGATTATTCATATCCTATCAAGAGTTTTTATCCAAATGACCAAACATTGCACATTTGAAGCAGTTCATGGTTCCCTTCATATTGTTCCTAGGGTGCTTCTTCCAAAACATTTATAAGGGGAAAAGTTAGGCTTCTTTCCATCCTGGTATTTGTTTTTAGAACAACCAATATTTATCTCCATTTTTCCTCTTCCTATCACTGGGTCCATGAGACCACTGAGAGTATCTAATCTCCATTTCATCCTTCAGGTCACAAAAAACAATATCCTCATAACTGTCGAAGTCTCGAATCGCTAATTCTTTATATAGACTCAACTTAATCCTCTAAAGAAGAGATACCCATTTCATTCATTGTTCATTATAATGCTAGAGGAACACTTGTCAATCCTCATGATGTTTGATTCATATGCCTTGATGGACTCATCTTATTTCTTCTTGAGTCTGAGGAACTCTCATTCAATATTGACACGAAGGGTTTGAGGAAAATATTTATTGAAAAACATCCTCTTGAATTACTCTCTATCCATGGAATCAATTTCCTCTTGGGGCATTTTATTCTTGATCAGTGTCTACCACTGATTAGTTTTTCCATCAAAATGATAGACTTTCAGTATAGCTTTTTCTTCTCCTAAGCACTAGAGGATAGAGAATATCATTTCAATGGATCTAATTCACTATTTCATGTGGAAGGGATCAGAAGATACATTGATCATGGGAGGCCTTTTTTCATATAAGATTCTATGACAAAATTCTCTTTCCATGAAGGAGGATGGTGTTCCGCATGATTCAAGTCATTATTCACAACTCGATCTGGTAGAGAAGGTACTGTCATGATGTTTTGAGAACCTGTTTGTGTCATATCAGGCATATCATTTTGTATATCTTCACATTTCCTACCACATTGATTATTGGAACGATTTCATCAATTTCCCAACATTCACTATGAAAAATAAAGTATAATTAGAGGAATTTAATACTTATACAATGAGAATAAAAGAAACAGTAAACACAAAAGTATAAACTTGTAAAAGAGAAGTATATTATATCTTCTGATTCTTCATGTTTTAATTTATGCTATCCTCAATATATTTCTTAACATATGTTATTATGGGATTTTTTGTTCATTAATAATGGTTTGTAATATGATCACAAATCAACCAAATCACATCCATCAGGAGTTTCGTAACCAAGAGTGTAGAAAGACCCATTTTCGGGCACTAGTTCCCATTTGAGTCAAGCTCAATGTGTTTTTTTTAGGTTTTACCCCTAGATACGTTTGTTCCAGAGCTGCCTCTACCAACTTGTATCCAGACAGGGGTATTTTTTTTTTGATAAACCACATACTCAATACTCACCAAAATGTAGGAATGTTTTCTTATACTTAGTCTCATTCTTAAGGTTATCACTATGGTGCTCTATTGAAAATATCCAATATAACTATACCATAATCTAATACCAAATCTAGTGACCCTATAATTTTACATATAACATTACATGTTTTTAAGAATAATTGTACATCATAGTACAAGCCATTGGTAATTATGTCTAATGTCCTGGATGACTAGGTACATAAAACATAAAACATGAGGCTAAAAATTGTTCTTCATTTAATATACATAAACATATATTAACATCCTTTGATCCCTTACATCTGCATTGGGTACCCTAGGGAAAAAATTAACAAAGGTATGGGCTAAAAAATCCCATTAAGGGAAAGAACATAAGGATATATCTAAAACACATAAGTTAGTAGGCGTGACATAATGATATCAAAAGCATGGAACAAATGAAATCATATCATATAAGCATGGTATCATATATACATGGAATAATATAAATGTGGAGGAATCATAAAACATGTCTTTAGTACAGTTCAAGGCTAACTGAAAATCCTATTTCCCACTTTATTATGGGTCAAGTCTAACTGCTAATCACGATTCACATTTTAATACGGGTCAAGGCTAACTATCAATCCTGTTTCAAACTGAATATCATGAGACTTAAAATTACTAAATGCATTAGAGAACTATATGTGCACACCCATTTCAATATTTTCATGAATATTCATTCCACATAAATAATCATACATAATCAACCACACATAATCATAAGGGTACCCACAGAAAGAATTGGGTACCACAATCACGACATAAAGTATAACCAATGGGCGTATCATGAAAGTGTCTATTGAAGAAAGGGATTTGAACAAACATGGACGTTCAAGAGGTAAAATAGGCATATAACATGGTATGTTACGTCAAACCAAAGTGAAAACAAAAAATAAATGTATTTGAGAAACATTCACCTTAAAACATTTCTCTGTGATTTTAAGGAAAATACTATACAGATTTTAAAATAAAAAATTGAAAAATCATTTCTATAAAACTATAATTGAACCAAGATGGTTTTAATAATATAATAAATATTTTATAAATACCATGGTGGCATAAAATATAGGATATAGTGTACTTGAAATTGGATAAAACTTTGAGAAGTTCCCTTAAAATAGGATTCCTTATCAGAAAGATCTGAGGGAATATTTAAAAAATGTGTATATAAAAAAAAGAGTGTCATGAAAGGGTTTTAATAAATTAATTTGGTAAAAAATAACTTCATTTATAATATTTACATAAATAAATAAGATAACTCCATTTTTATATATTTAAAGATAAGGAAACCCAAATGAACAAAGGAGGTTCGAGTAGATTTTGTTATAGATTATCAGCATGGTGTTGGGTGTACCTAAGAGATCTTTATGAGAGAGATAAAGGGTTTATCATCCCTTATAAAACATGTTGATAGTAGGGGAGACGTGAGAAAACATAACCCATCTTTTGGGAATACCCATAAAAAGTCATATCATAGAGGATAATCTTGATTAAGAGAGAAATGGAGAGATACCTTAAATTATATCAGACTCTGTTCTCCACTAGTTATTAATGACATGAATAAACAAATTATGATTATTAATTAATATATATCAAACATTATCTATTTTTAATTTACTTATTATACCTCTTTTTGGTTAATTCAATACCATTTTGACTGGTTATAAGGTTCAATTTCATTGTTCATGGTCATTTTCTTACATGGTTTGAATAACACTTTTGCTTATATTCATGTTTGGATAAACATGTAAGATGAAATTATTTTTTCATAATGAAGTTGTATGTCATTAGTAAATATCCTGGAGAACACATGGTTATAAAAATTTAGTTTGATATTGGGAGTGAAGATGAGTTATTATATAAAACCATAATGATAACCATTTTGGTTAATTGATGGTGTTGATTGTAATGAACATGTTTTTATTTATAAACTAATATGATTTTTAAAAAAGTATTACAGAACCATATCAAGGATATATTACATATATAATAATCTGGTTCAACCATAATGCAAATTGTTTGATGACTATAATTAAAGACGATAAATTAAATTGATAAATTTGTATCCTTTAATGTGATAAATTTTCACATCTCAAATGCTGTTTTAATTTCTTTAAAATTAATGATGGGGAGGGGATAGATGATAATGAAATATCCCATTATAATAAATAATTTATATTACATGAATGTTACTGGTGTTATCATACTATTTGGGTTAAGTGAGGTGAGGAAATAAATAAGAAAAGAAAAGATCTTAAAAGAAATAAAAGAACTTGAAAGAGGAATTTACCACTTGAGTTTATCTCCTTTGAGAACCTCTTTATGGGAGAGGTTTTGGTATTTTGAAGAGTCTAGGGGTTTTTGGACATGGGGGATATACATTGGAATAGATTTGGGTATAATATTGGCAAGTCACAAGTCTTTAGAGTAGTGAAGAAAAGATGGAGTGAGGGGGTTATAGTGGAGATCAGGAGGGTTCTCTTAAATTTTTAATCATTAGTTTATTAATTTACCTCAAGAGAAGAAATAGTGATGATTTCATAACCAATAATAGTAATAAATGAATTTTATTTTGAACCAATTGGTCTTAAATCATCAGATCAACATCAATGAATCAGTAAATCCATTATTTAGTATTAATCATAAATAATCATTTTTTACTATTCTTAAAAAATTCATGTATTTTAGGAAAATCCCAAAGTTTACCCTAACCAGTTTTTAATTTTTGTAATCCAAAAATGAAATAAAATTTTCAAAAATTATTTTGTAAATTTGATTATTTTTATATTTAATTAAACTCATAATTTATTATTAAAAACTTGTTTTAAAACAATCATTTACTTATTCTAAAATATAGGAACATCATACCTTCACTTTAATATTATCTTGGTAATATCATAGGTAAGGTTAATATTCATTAGGGTATATCACTATTCATTACGGTATGTTACTATTCATAAGGGTATGTCACTATTCTCCCAAAATTATGTTTTTATTATCAGACTCAGGAAAAACTTACCGATCGCAACCATGTATGATAGATTTTAGAAATTCAAATCACAGAACTCACAAACATAGGTATAAAGGTCGCATTGCGTTTAGTAGTTCATTATGTTGTGATTTCATGTGATTATATTTAATAAGAGATAAATTTTAATTTAAAAACATTGGGTTGTAACATGTGAGTAAACCTTTGAATAAAATGATGGTTTGGTGTGTGATTCCATTCTACTATGATATTATTGGTAGTGATCCCTGACTACTTTGGAAATTATTTTCTAATCTTATGTATATGAAAAAAAAATTTGAAAATATAATGTTATCTTGGCTCATTTTATTTGATTCTATTAATATTAAAGTCTTATGAACTACCATTATTTATTCCATGATTCATGATTGTGATCTATGATATGAAGGTTATGGTTTTCAAATGTTATTCTCATGTTCTTGTAACCTTATCCACATGATATATTAATATTCCTTGTTTAACCATACTAAGAATATTAGATCACTCTATATTATGTTTCCTTTCACCAATTTATGATGAAGGGTATTGTGTATGATATATCTATAAAGGGTGATAGTTTTTAATAACATTTTGGGAAACAATGTATTGTAATTATGGACCAGTTGTTTTTCTATCCATATTTCTAAAGGAAATAGAATTAAATGTTTCTAGCATGCATCATATTGATACCAAACAGTAGTTTATATTTACCTTTTTATCCGTTTACGGGTTATTGACTTGGAATCTTAAGAATGATCTAAGTCAGAATCAAGGAAAACCATATTCCACTACATTTTCCCCATATGTAAACATAATATAATCAAAATAAAACAAATATTTCAATTACACCTAGGATCTCATAAACTAACCACTTATGAATTGATGGTATACATTTGAAAAGGGAGTTATATCTCTAGTGTATTGAAATGAATATATAATTAGGATTTAACCAACACATTTGTCACTTTACCGCTTTCATCACATTCATATATAATTCCATTACTCCATAAAAAATGATCTCATTGTGGTCAATCTAAATCAATTCCCCATATCATGAATCATTCTTACATATGGACTCAAAAAATAATTCATATCACAAAAAAATATTCCTTATGGAATATTATGAAAGAAAATACCATTAAAATAAACATTGATTTTTTTGTTAATAGAGGTATATTTAATAATGTTAACATAATTCCAAACTCTTTAATGATATAACTATAAGACTATCACTTAAATAAAATCCCCTCATATCAAACTATTTTATCAGGTCTATCAATAATATCACTGCACCATAAAAACAATATATTGAAGGTAATATGTTCCTTGAGGTATTTCCATTCCTTCTCAATATCATCAAAAAAACATGTAACACCCCAAGCTTCTACGGTACGTTTCCCTTCGAATAATGTGATAGCGTGTGTTGTACGCAACACCGAGTTCTAACACACCGTAACCAATCAAATTAGCCGTTATGAATAGTAATATCTAATTTTTGAAATCATATATATTTTATATTTAAAAATTAACTTCATTTTTGGATTCGGAATATCGAAATTAGCCTAGGGTAAAATTTTGGTACTTTTCGGATAACTTTAATATTTTGATGAATAGTGAAAATTACTAAATTTTAATTAAAAACATATTTTTTAATCAAAATAATTAATAGTGATAAATTGTGAATTTGAGTGGTATTAAAGTATATTTAGAATATATTTTTACCATTTAATATAATGTTGGTCATTGGACATAATTTTACAATTAAACCGAACATAAACAAGTGTCAATCTTTTGATAGTTATTACCTCTTAAAAACACGCTTTTTGTTTTGACAGCGGGAATTAATTTTAAATTAATTTCTGCCACTTCTGTGTTTTGAATTTAGAAAAATGGATTCCATATTTGGAATCAGGATTTCCAAATTGTGTAAATAGGTAACTTTTATTTTTAGATATTTTGAATAATTACTGTGGTAAATATTTTATTTACCATGGTTAAGGGTAAATCCGGTAAATAAGGGTTAAAAAAATAATATTATAATAATACAAAATTACCCTAAAACGTGTCCTAACCTTATTGGTGGACACATACCCGACCATGAGCATCCTTGGGTCAATTTGGGGACCCCTTGGAGCCACTTTTATGTGGTAGGGACACTTTATATTAATAAAGATAAAATAAAAATAAAAATGGCATAAGCTTACATCTTTTAGAAGAACAATTTTTACATAGGGTTATACATGTTGGATTTTCGATTATAAATATTCATTATAAAGATAAAACGATTTCCTACATAATGATATTTTATTTATAATTTTTAGACATCAAATAATTTAAATTATTAATGACACAATAATGATACAATGTTTACCTCATTAATAAATCATTTAAATAAATAAGATTATAATGATTAAAATATTATCTAAAACCTGTACAATTCTTATTGGTTGATGTTATTTAGAATATTAGTCATCTTATCTTCGACCTCAATGATTTTTGGACCATTATAAACCGAATATAATTATATTATAAAGTAATACATTCACTCTTTCCTAAAGAGCCCCTCTTCTCCCTTATAAAAGGAGACCACTTCTACTCATTCCTCACACCTCTCAAGCCACTTGGCTCGTCCAAACTCTGACCAAATAAGCTCCCCACATCCCTCTCCTCCTCCTTGAAGCTTCCCCTTAGGCATAAATCATTTCAAGAAGTCATTTGGTTCCAACCAAAGTGAGTTACCTAAATTAAAGGTAACGATTTCTCTTAAATTATTTTCCTTTATTTTGCTTCTCCAACCCCCAAACTCTTTTTATTTCCTTTCTTTTGTAACAACACCAGTATCCTCAATATACTAGGATGTTGTTATAAGAAGGATTCAAACTACACATACACACAACTCCATCTAATGGATGATGAACATAATGTTTCTGTGGATGGCAAACTAACGCCTCACGAAACGATGATTGATCAAATACATCTTTCCGCCTCTCATGGTGGCCATTATGATGGCACTGTAATTAAATATGATATTAATGATATATATTTTATATATAAGCTTCTGTAATTCCATTTTATTTCATACCATTATTCGTTTCATGTTGTATATACATACGATAATTTCATTTGAGGAACTGCGGACTACCGCCCCCTTAAAATGATATGACTCGTTCATACCACACATGGAACGTATAAAGGATGGTGTTAATGAACTTAAGTAACATATATAAAATATTATATTATACTGGAATAGTAATATACCTATGTATCATTTGGATTCAATTCTTTTAAAATAAAAATTAAATGGAAGTAGCGTTCGTGCGTACGTACGGACTACTGTCTCCACGAACGCGGAGAGATCCATCCTCCATCGTATCCATTCAAGTCTTATTCTCATTTTAGGGTTAAAAATAATGTTAATATCATTCTGATTATGAATAGGATTTAATCTATCCATTACAAACATGTCTTACGTAACCAAACATTTAAGAAGAACGAATCGATTATCACCTGAAACGACGATAATACTAAGATATTATTAATAAAGCAATGTTAAAAGATCATATATGATATCATATTAATGTATATGATTCTTGTATAATTTAATAACAATTATTTCACCATTATACAGGAGGTTAACCGACCCCAACAAAAGAAAAGTACAAGGTAAGGGTTATTTCACAATCTCTTCATTATCCGAGGTTGTTTATACGTAATAATCTACTGGGATATCTTTATCATCCACATCCATGTTTCTTAAAAATGTATTTCAAAACATTTTTACTATTTACAAGAATATGGGTTAAAGTCATTTATAACCTTGTTTGACTTTTTATAAGAGGTTTATAAAGGAATCTTTCCGTCATTTTCAAAACAAGGTCCTTTTTAACCTTTTCGACAGAATTGAGGTAAGAATGTTTTTTTTAACTTATACGGCGGGTGCGGTTATTTTACGCCGTTATAAAATCTTCAAAGCTTTCCTTACAAGCTTATAAGAATATTTTCAAAGAAAACGTTTTATTTTATATGGATCTTAAATGATTTCAAAATAAAAGGAGATATTTCTTTAAAAAGAATTTTGATTTCATCTACGTCAACATCCTTTGATAGATTTTATGATTATTTGAAGTTGATTTATTATGATACAAAACTTCTATATTGTATTGAAGGTTTTGTGATATGTTTTACTATGGATGTGCTGTTTTTATACCATTCTTAGTTTATGGTGAAATTATTGACATTTTGTATGCTAGTTTTAATACGAATGTTTATGTTATGTTTAAACCTTTTCATATGGGAATGCATTGGACTTAATAAGTGACGGGTGGAGCCCGCTATAGCTCCTCGATGCATCGGTAGGTCTCATGAGACAAACTAGTGTCTTGGCACAAGGCCTTGACAAAATCTTATTTGTAGTCTGGGCACGAGGCCTTGGCTATGTGGTTATGATAGTCTGGCATTATGCATTCCAACATTATGAAAGTGGTTATTGATTTTTGCATGTGATTATTCGATTAGTAGAATATCCATGTGAATAAGTAAATGGAATTATTTCATTTTACTTTTGTCATACTATGTTGAAGTTAAAGTTTAAAAGGCTTTTGTTTTAGTAATGCATTGCCTTAAATGTTTATTCTTATTTATGAAAGTTTCCTCTATATTGTTATCCTTACTGGGCATTTGAGCTCACCCCTTTTCTATGTTTTATTTTTCCCAGGATGTGAAGAAGTAAATTATGAATGACCTGCAGGGATATTATGTGGGGATATGAGTGTGGATTATGGATACATTATGTTATTGTAGTAGTTTTTCATTTTATGATGTAATGTAAAACTTATGAATATATCTAGTGTTTCCAAGGCTACTAAACCAATCGGTCTTTCGAGATTTGATCTTTCTTGTGATCATGCCAATGTTACGAAGTAATGCACCGACTCTGGGTAGCTGGGGTCGGGGCGTTACAAAACATAGATATCAAAATCACCCACAAAATTAATCAATATGAAACTAATCCCCCTATTATCCTTTCTTATAAACTCTATAGAGTAAACATGTCATCATATTCATCCACATTCATGTTATAATGCAATACCATAGATAAGACAATTTGGTTATTGTACTAATTTTAGAAAAGATTATAATAATCACATTAAACAGTTAATCCATTCTCCACTAACTTGAACAAAATGAAATATCATATCATAGATGACCCATTACACCATAATAAAATGCTGATAGTCATTACCCATTTAAATAACCATTTTTTTCATCTCTATACACCTTAATGACACCTCCAAATGATTTATATTTAATAAACCCAACCTATGGAACTGTATACATCATTTCACATACCATGATTTAGTAAATAATCACCCACCATATCTCTCATAGTATTGTTAAGGTTGTAAAAAAATGGATTTAACTAACTGGATTGATTGTCTAATACTAAAATAGATGATCTTTCAGTTACATGATTGAAGATTCTAACCACTATAAATATTTCTAATGTTGTAACAATTACTACAATCAAGTGTTATAATCCCTATAAAAGGTATGTGTACATTGATTAATGGTATTGAAATGAAAGAGAAAAGGTTCTAGAAAGGCCTTTATAGTTATTTTAGACACTACCCTGAATAACATTAGAGACAAAAAATCACTGTACAAACAAAAATTGAAACCACATCCTTAAAAATATCATAGGATCGTCAACATGAACTAGATATTAAAAAAAGGAAGTCAAATAAATCATAATCACATAAAATAACCACAATTATGATCATTTCACACTATTTACATTGGAATCATTGACCATGCTCTTAGAAAATAGACATACCATTTACAAATAGAGTGAAACATTTTTTTAGTTTCATCTAACTAAGGATCCATAACCTAACATCAACTATACCCCCTTTATCACTCTCTAAATTACATATCCAAATATTTTATAAATTATGGAACATATAGGACCACACTTTATTCCATGATATAACTAAATGTTATTAACTATTGGATAATTTGTCAAAAATCATTAAATTATGGTGGAGGAATCATTCCACATCAATGAAATTTGTTTAGTTTATAGGAGTAACTGATCCCAATTTTGGGTAACATCTAATGTCTAAACTACCTGAAATTCATAACATGCACATCACATCTTTTGAAATTTTTGTGGGAGACCCACACCTCACTAATGAATACAACCCAATTGGAAGATTACCAAACCATATTGAATATCATTCCCAAATAAATGGGAAAATATAGACTCCATGAATGGAGGACCACACCCCAACACGTGATGTAATACCTAATATTTATATATCTTATGGGGCATTATAATTTGTCACTATTATTTCTCATGGGTACTATCAATCTAGATGTCCACAAAGGAGGACCCCATTATAGAAAAATAGTGAATATCAATTGTGTTGTTATATGGGGGACCCGTAACTCATGAATGGAAATTTATATTAATTGTGTTATTACCAACCTCATAAATAAAGGAAACATTAAATAAAAAATCTTGGAGTAAGTTAACTCTATGATATACAAATAATAACCATTTTTAATCAGTTATACACAAACAAAGGGAGTGCATAAACATACTAAATATATTGAGATCCATACCTCATCAATAACAGTTTCAAAAGAGTGTACTAGAACCCCTAAAAAAATAGGGCACTAATGGATACTATAACCCATGTTAAAGTTCTAGTATATTTAATAAAATTATTTATATGATGTCCCAATAAGATATCATGAAAACATTAGTAAAGAAAACTCACACCAATGTAATAGTTATCATGCTTACGCCATATATAAAAGGTTACTATGATTTCATTATAACTCATAATGATGTGCTTAATACTATATAATGCGTTTTGAACTTAACTATACCCATTTAACTTTTGTAGGGAGATAGGAGTAACATAGTGTATTCAGCGAATGTTAAACCACCATAATTGATGATATTTAATCGACTAGATGTTCACTTCTTCTGACATCAGTCATAATGGAATGCCTCACCTCACTGACTAAATTCTCATGAACATAGATACCAAAATATTCTCCCTAAATTACCATTCATATATTATTTCTAGCAATAAATATAGTAAATAAAAATATACTATAAAGGACACTTTAATTTTATGTTGTTTATATTTTCATCCTATATTTGTGGGAGAGAATTGTAATAATTTTATTACATCAGACATACAAAGTTACAATCAATGTGACCATATAATAAAATATATTAATATCTCAATAAAGTGCATGACACCCCAAAAATGTTTTATCAGTATTCCTTTATTGAGGGTCTCAATAGTCCTATATTATCACCAACATCCTTTAATCACAAAGGTTCTTTTGTTTTATTATGTAATTATTAATTCCATATAGCTTTATTCACGATAATATTAGTAACTTTTAGTGAATTAGCGCTACCTAATCCCAATTATTTCTTACACAATCCATTTAAAAAATGAATAAAATGTAATAATATAATCCTTCGGTTGATTATAAAAATGATTTAATATCTATTAAACCAACCAACATGCTATAATAATTCAAAAAATACTGCATGAAAAGGAAACCCTAAATTCTTACTAAATAATTATATCACTACGTGAGCATTCATACGTCATTGATCTTCAAATGAGATTCATCATCTCTTAAATGTTTGTTGGGGGAAACCTCAGAAGTATTCTTCACATTCCTAATAATATATGAATTGGGGATTATATTCATGGAAACATGGAATCCCTTTAGTCAAACAAGTGATAATGAATTATTTTTCATCTATGTAGTGATCGCCACCCTTATCATTTTATTCACCCCATCCCCATTAAATAAAATATTTATACTCAACCCTTCTTGGAAGAACTCCTAATTGAAAATGTCCACTAAATTTTATATTATGTAACCATTCATAGCTCTAGCTCCCCATATTCAAAAGAAAATAAAATATAAATAGTAAGTTAGTTCTGTATGTATTTTCCTCACAAAAAATCCCAAAAAAAATACCATGTGAATTTTACATTGAATATCACTATAAAATGTACATTTTTTATGATCCATTATGACTTAATCAATAAATATTATCAACCACACCATTAATAGTACTACTTTTGTTGCTACAACATACTATTTTTCATTGATAATTGGTAAATGAAAATTTTAAATATTGTTATCCAATTGATATTCATTACTCTATATGTAAAGACATATCATGAAGTAATCTTATAAGTATTTTGATCTCGCCCAAAGTCAACATCAATATATACTTACAATGGATTATTCATAACAGAACACAGGGAACTAGATTCCATTTGATTAAGATACTTGGGAATATACTTCACATCTTCATTAATTTATATTCTAGAGTTTTCAAAAATCTAGTTAATAACTACCAATGTCTATTTAATATCTATACAAGTGAAAACCATTGTATACATAAAATTTCTACTGGAGGATGTGAATAGAACATTATCCATGTTAATTTAATAAAAAAATTGAGATTCTTGATCATTATATAGAATTTAATGCCCAACCAGGGGAGTGGAATTTTATTTTCATCAAGTCATTCCCAACATTCAATCCCTTTCTTGATTTTACTCTTACTAATCATTAACCAAAATTTTATAATATTTATCCATTTCAATTCACATACTATGTTTCTTATTATCATAACAAATATTGTTTATTTGATAATTTCAAAAAAATCATTCATTACCTCTTAAATCAATTTAAAATTAAGACCATCCAAGATCTTATCATCCACATATAAGTTAAATACAATGAAACATCCTTCAACATAATTATTCTCATACTAAAAAAGATCAATTTTTTTTAAAAACATTTTTTTATATCAATTAATTCATAATATGATTCCACATCATTGTCACTTTTCCCTCCCAAACAATCATATTTCAGATTTCTCACTAAATCATAATTTTATTTTATTTTGTGATCCTATTTGGTTTCATGGAGTGAATTTCCTCCCCTAAATTACCATTATGGAAATATGTGATAAAATACAATTTCTCTATATTTAGATCATTTAAGTAAATAATTAAAATAATAATTATTTTTATAGTATTCTTTATAATAATTGTAAATATATCTAAAAATTTAATACCATTTTTTTATTGGAAACCATTTACCATAAGCATAGCCTTATACACATTACTTTTATTAGATTCCAATTTTTTCAGGAATCCCAATTTGTTTTCATGTTCCCTATTTCTATGTTTTAGTTTCACTAGCTCCAAGGTGTTAATTTCATATTGTGAATCCAAATCATCCTCTATGTATAACTACCATTTAAAGGAATCCTTGGGACCGGTTGACCATTCAGGATTTTTTTCCTTCATTTATTAAGATTTAGAGGTGATGATCAACACCTTGCCTTTATAATTTTCAGCTATTTCTAGAAAACAATTATGATACTACTTGTAGTTCATCTATTCTTTAAACTAAAACTAATGAAAATATTCATCCTATTCTATTTATTGTGATTCAATAGACATCATGAAGTTAGGTATAAAATATAGTAGTCTTATATACAAACCTATAATGATATTACTTGAACATTCCTTTGGAATTTGAACACATTTGTATGAACTAGAACAACCTAAATTTTTTGGAATTTGAATTCCCGCTAAACATATGCATATTTGAACTTGGAAATGGGAATTTTATTTATTCTCCTCTTCCTTTTAAAACTATTTTCTAATCATACCAATAAAACATCTCATTAAATGTCACATTTTTACATTTTATGAATTTATTTTTATTATCACCCCAATAAAAAAAACATGATCTATGCCAGCATACCAAAAAAATAACCATGTGTGAAACATTTATTCAAGATACTTTTATTCCTATGAATCCACATGAAAATTTTAAGCACAACCAATAATCCTGAGATGATTAATTATTCAGTTTTTATAAGGCCACCATGCTTTTGAAAAATCATTCCATAATGATGGATTTTGGTTGATCAAGTACATGAACATGTACACAGATTCTAATGAAAATTTATTAGTTATTCCATAGTGAATAATATTAATTTTCATCTTAACTATAAAAATACAATTTATCCTCTGCACAAAACCATTTTTCTAGGAATTCTAAGGACCATTTTCACATATCTAATTCCACTGCATCTACATTAGTTTCAGAAACTCCTTTTTGTGAAATAACCTCTATTATTAAATTTTAGACACTATATAATACACTTATTGTCTCCATAAACCATTTATTTAGACTAAAAATATACCAAAAGACATCCTACTTGTGATCCAAAAGATAAAAGTACATTGTAATGTCTTGTGTTTTTTATTCAGGTCGAAAACCTATCCCTTCTAAATTTTGGAAATAATTATTAATCCATCTTCTAAAAAGTTGTTCAAAACTAAATTCAGAGACTTCTAACATATTTATATTCTATTTTTGGTTTGTTTTAGAGGCTTGGATAGTGCATCATGTGTTTTGGTTAGGTTTTTGGGGTAGTAGAGGCTAAATGGTATGTTTTGGAATAGAATGTGAGGGCGACCAATTTAAGGTAATAAGTGTGGCCCCTTGCATGTGACTATATAGCGGAGTTTTAAATTGAAACATAGTTTTTAAACTTTTTTAGGGATGTTCATGACCATGAATGAATGCTTTATATTTTTACAGCGACTTTCATATGTTTTGGTCATTGTTAGAGGAATCTGTGTGGAATGTAGAATGGGTACAACCAGAGAGAAAATACCTCAACAATATAGCCGGCATAGTTACCACATGGTTTGGAAAATTATGTGGTTAAAACATGTGGCCGAGACATAGTGTTTCTTATGTTTTCCTCATTATTAATTTTCCTTCTTTATGGCCCTTTTTCTACCTTTTCATGTGTATAGTATGATGAAACATCCTCCTCCTCTCCTTTAGGGTGTGGGGGGGTTAATCCTTCTCCTCTTACATGGGTCTAGTTTTTGGTCGACCTGATACATTGGAGTCACATGGGAAAGGATAACCTCACATACCCCCTTGAATTTTTATCTTACTCCTAACATAACACTATTTACATCTGATATGGTTTCAAGGGTTTTAATGGAAACTCACATCTATGAAAAATAACTCTTCATTAGAGATTGATATCAGAAGTTCCTAAATCTATAAGTCTACGGTATGTGGTTTATATATTTTTTTTAATTTTTTTGGATGTTTGGGTGGTGTTACTATTATCACATTTTTTTGGTATTTTGTGCGAGACACAATTATATATGTTTCTTAATATTAAAATGATTGTGTGACCCATAGGATGAAATTGGGAATGTCTAATTCCATTTTCTCTTCAAAAAGGTAAGTTTAGAGTCAATATATACTTGGGGTGGTTTAGCCCACGGGTTCCAACCCTTTATATTTGAGAAGTTTTAATTAAATTAGTTTGTTTAATATTATTTAAGGCATTCAAGTCCTCTAAATATAATTATTAAGATTCTATTTCTATTTAATTATATATTATTAAATTGAATTGGATTTTTAAATTGAATTATATATATATATTCTTAGCTTGTGAAATGATCTATTTGGACCCAAGGGGTCATGAAAGTCTTGGCCTGTGTTTGATGTGGTTGGGCAATAATTTTGGGCAAGGATTGTGATATTTGGATGGAATGACCATCCAAATTGAGTGACATAGTCATAGGGGCACTACATGGTAGTATTGATGTGGCTTAGGTTATGTATTGGTGATTTCCACTCACTCATGATGGAAAAGGAGTTTAATTGACTCGTGGGAACATAGGTTGAATCCATTGATGATGTGGTTTTAACCACTAGTGTGGGTATATAACACTGGTAGTTGTGGATTTGGTAATTATGGTTTTGGGATGCTTACCATAGAAATCCAGGTGCAAGTTAAGGAGCCTTTAGTTGATAGTAGTGAGGCTTTCTGATGGGGGTTGAGAATCATCATGATTTAGGCCTAATGCCCATATTTATTTTGGGGATAGACATTGTTTTGCCTCTAGATATAAGTCTTTTGGTCGATGCATTCGCTAATATAGGGTTTTGAGGGACCATATTGCTTTTTTGGGATGTGTCTTCAATAGATTAATAATATATTGAGATAGGAGGTGTTGGGAGACATGTGGTGAAAAGATACATTATTTAGCTGGAACCCAATGGATCACCTAAGATACAAGGCTTTAGAGGTACCTTAGTCTAGGGGACAGGGACCCATTTTACTCTTGGGATTCATGTGTTGGCCGAGGTAGGTGATGGATTCCTTGTGGCTATTCATCACTAGGAAATCCATGGTTATTTATTACCTCATAGAAATTTCCTTTAATTTATATTTCATTACTGATTTGACATTTATTCTAGGTATGAACCTCTTAGTGGTATCCTACTGCTATTTTTAAAACCCTTTATTGGGTCCTTTGGGACGCATGTATACTTTGATAATATAGGTACATGTAACGAATAACTCTCAGTTTTTGGATCATAGTAGCTGCATGTAGGGGGTTTTGAATAGGACGTTGAGGTCATGTTTAGTCGGAGTTTCAATTTTGTTTTTCATTCATTCCTATATCATCATTACTTTTTATATGTATGTATTTTAATGTGGATGTCCCTTTGACAACCAATTTTATTTGGATATTGTATGTATACCATATTTTGATATGTGTTCTTGTTCTCTTTAGTTGATATAATTTGTGTGTTTGGTATGATAGCTTGTTTATTTATCTACCACTATTGTTTTTTATTTATTACTTCTTATTTTTCTTGTTATTGATGATGATTCCCCTTTACGGGTCTAATTAGAGTCTACGGGGTCTTATTTATTCCACTGGTTTATATATTTTATTACTCGGACCAGTATATTATCATTCCCAAAGGGAATATCCTCCCCAATATACATTTATACACCCTCTCTACATGTTGGTAGCCATTGAAATTTGGGAGGTGTGCCTATGGTATTGGCACCCATCCCGATACCAATGTTTGGGTGGCTAATCGGGATAGGGATACTAAAAAGTGGTATCAAAGTTGTTTTTTTACATTTATTCATGGTATTACTATTTGGGTAATGGTATACTACATAATAGGTGATGTCAAAATAGGGTTAGAACTCATGCCTGGGTGCCTGCAACACCATAAATACATATTGGAAAATGTTTCTAATGGTGTGAATTGTCATTATATTTTTCTCATTGTAGGGTTTATATGATTTCCTCCTTGAGTGGTAAATTTAGAATTTTATTTTTAAATTGTTTTAAATTTTGATATGTGTCCCTTGACCTAGTAAGGTAAGGGTGATTTGGAACATTATCCTAGTATGTAATAGTGAGATCACATGTTTGTTTAGATTTTTTAGGCACATATTAGGGTATTTGAAATTTATAAATGCATGTATGCTTTGTAAAATGACTCTTATATGTGATAAATAACATAGGATTTGTAAATGTTACATCCCTTGTTAATGTTTTAGTCATTGTGTAATATGTATATATATATATATATACATATATGAAATTTCATGTGATGTGAAAAACTTGGGACTGGGTTATATAAGAGAAGGATAGTCTCATGACATGGTGTTATTTTTATCAATAGCTTGGGTGATGAGGTTGCCATTTTGAGGTGTCGTAATTCATCACAATGGGAATGGACTAGAAATATTGAGATACATGGACCAATTAATGGTGGGTAAGGATTCCAGGAGGCCATCAGGCCACGAGGAATGGTTTTTGTATGGGAGAGTAAGGGTAGTGAGGAAGCGCTTCCTTTTACTAGGTTCCCTATCTACATTATATATATATATATATATATATATAAGTGTGTGGGGGGGGGGGGTTGTATGAAAATAATGATATTCATAAGTATTCCCTTATATTGATCAGATGGAGTGTAAACTGATTGAAAAAAATAGTACCATAGGAGCATGAGTATGTTTAGACGCTTAAGGGTTTGGTAGAGTTGGTAAAGGCACAAGGATAATATCAGGCTCAGGTACAGGTTCAAGTACAAATGGGATAGTTGCCAAATTTCTCTACAATTGGTCCATGTATTGACGAAAAACTCAAGTCAAGCCTAGTGTAGGTTTTATAGGGTATCGAACAGGATGCTTGGGGAATAAAGCCATTTCTGCCTTACATTACCAAGGAATTTTAGTCATATAACCCATTTCATTATCATGGTGCGGGTAGTCTAGATGTTGTTGAACATTGGATAGATAGAATTAATATAGTCTTTATGAAACTGGATATGCCTCTAGGGAAAAGTTCCATATTAGCGTCATACCTGCTCAGAGGGACATCCAGACACTGGTGGGATATAATGGTTTTGGATGGTTGACCCGAGGGTTATAACTGGAAGGATTTTGAGGCCATATTCTTCAAGAAAATTTTCTTAGGGAAGATCAGGTCATAATGGGCTTGAGTTTTCATGATCCTTATTGAGTTGAAATTACTTTCATGGAATTTTTAGTGACATTCACTGAATTATATCACTTTTCATGCGGTATGGCTATCGATGAAACCTCCATGGTTAGGATATTCGAGGATGGTTTAGGGAACACCATTTTAGGGCGTGAAACATCTCTTGAGTGGACTTATTCTCCACGATAGTAAAGTAGGAACTCATATTTGAGGGAAACTACCCTGATAGGTCTTACTCGATCCATGTTGTAGCTTCAGATGATTTCAGTAGTGATGCATAAGATGGTAGGAAATAAGAATGGGATATGTTCAAATTGGGTAGTTAGACCAAGGAATTAGAAATCCACAAAATGATGGATCCTCTAAAGTTTTCTTCTAGTTTGGAAGATAAGAAATTTCTGAACTCAATGTGTGAAGCTTCCAAATAAGGGACGGGCATGTGGGTGGGTTGGACATCTCGAGAGGTTCTTCGGGAGGACTTCGTGTTTAGTCAGTGCTCAGGTTCTAGGGATGTATTAGACCACTGAGTGTGGTTCAGGATTGGTTCTAGGTGACTTCAGATAAGGTTCAGCTACTCATTGAGGTTATGGTATAGATATAGGACCAAAATTGGGGTTAGTGGTCAGTGGCTGGTGCAACACCATAGGAAATTTAGGCTTTAGGAAGTCATACTTCAGGCTAGATGGACAATATAGAGTTACTATGGAATGATTAGGATGGTGAGTTGATGAAATCCAGAGGTATGCTATGGGCCTAGCCATGAATACATTTTCTTCTTTTTTCATGGCATGTTGTTTCATGTCTATTTTGGAATAGCCTATTGAGGCATATCTATTTTTGCTACACATGTGGTATGGGATATAAAAATATATTTTCTAGATGTTCTTCTATAGGTTGGAATCATATAAGATGCATTATATATATATAATGGTGGATTCACTCTATTTTATTATGTTGTGCATTATTGGATGCATGACTTTTGGGAAGAAATGTATTCAAAATTATCAAGGTGAAGCGCGACTTATTTCTGGTGTGAGGAATCTGGGCATTGATGTAGTGTATTACTTGATTGAGGTGAGAAGAAATGGGGCTGATTTGAGTATCTGTTGAGATACGGGACCTCATAGTTACATTTTTTATTTGGGCTCAAGGCAGACATTGATGCAGTATAGGATGTGATTGGGTGTCTGGAATGACACGGGATCACTTGGTAAGGTACGAGAGTGACAATGTATTATAGGATGATCATGGTCCTAGGAATTGGTTATCAGTCATTTTTTAATTTCTGTGTTTGGATGGATGTTACCAGGATAAGAGATTCCTAAGGTGGGGATCCATGGAATAAATTAACCTACACCATTTTGACTGGGGCAGTCAAGGTTTTTTTGAAAGGTATGGGTATGTTGGATACCATCTCCTTGTTTCATTTTACTGTTTATCAAGGAGATCAATTAATCTGGGGAGGTTTTAACATCCTGGTTATTTATTCAGGTTGAAAATGTCTCCCATTTTTGATTTCTGAAATAGTGGTTATGCCATTTTCTAAACAGATTTCCAGAACTCAATTACAAGAGTTCCATCAGATTTATATCATGACTTTTATTTTCATTAGAGTATTAGAGAGTGACCAGAGTTTTTTGGATATGTTTAGAGAGTGTTGGAGGATAAATAACCTATTTTAGAAAATCATATCAGGGTGCCCAGTTTAGGGTCAATAGTTTCGTCATTTCTAGGTAACTGTATGTCCCACTTTTCAACTAACACAGTGTTTTTGTAAACAATATGAGGGAGGGGAATGGCCATGCATGGGTGTCTACTGTTGTTGTGGGGAATTATACACAGTTTGTGCGCAGTTATAAAATACTATGAAAGAGGTTACATGGGTACTTAAATTTAGGAAACACCTTAATGTTTGAGCACACAAGGTTACCACACAGTTTAGAAAACTAGCAGGGTAAACCCTGTGGCCTGTACAATGTGTTTTTTTAGTTTTCATAATTTTTCATTTTTCATCATTCCCCCTTCCTTATACCACATCACGTGCATAGTAAGAGAAAACCTCCTCCTTCTCTCATACATGGTATTTTTATTCCTCTCCATCTTTAGCAGTTTGATATTAGATCTGTAAATTCGATTGAAATCATATCGGTAAGGATAAACTCACTCACATATCTTCTTTGTTTATCATTCACCTCACACACTATTATTTCCATCCAATATTAATTTTTATATAATATCAAATCTACACCAACCCATAATGAATTAGAGCTCGATATCAGACATTCCTACATCTATGAATCTATGTATGTGGTACATATCATTTTTAGTGTTTTTCATATGTTTTCATGGTTCGGCATTCATCACACTTTTGGGTATTTTGAGCAAGACCTAATTATAGTAGTTACTTCACATTATAATTATTATGTGACCCATGGTTTTTTGTTCCTCATTTAAAATTATTTTATCACTTGAGAAAGGCTATTTTAGAGGCCATCACTTCTTTGAGTGTTTTAGAAAGGTGTGCCAACCCTTTATATTTGATTTGTTTTAATTGAATTTATTTCATTAATCTGATTTGAAGCATTCATTTTCTATAAATTAAATTGTTATTATTTTTTAGCTATAAAATTCTATACTATTAAATTTAGTTTCTTAATTAAAGTGAATTTTAAATATATATATATATATATATATACTTTTTTATGTAATGAGTTGTTTGGACCCAATGAGTCGTGATGTTATTGGCCTGATGTTTAGGTGGTTAGTACATCATGATTGAGTGATTTGACCAATGGTTAGGCTTGGCCTAGATTGCTCGAGTGGTTTGACTCTAGGATTTGGCATCAAAAATGTTGTTTGGAGGCAGAGAGGTTGTCAGGTTCAGATTTTCTTGTGATATGGGGATAAAAAGACCATCATATTTGAGAAACATGGTAACAAGAAAATGAAGTGATGTTGTGGACATGGTATATGTTGTGTATTGGTGATTGGTGGTCACTTTTGAGGGACAAAGAGCTAAATTGAGTCATGTCAACCCATGTTAAATATATTGATGAGGTGGTTTTGACCACTCATGTGGGTAGATGCCCCCATTAGTTACAGCAAAGGTAATTTTGGTTTTTGGTGTTTCCCATAGAAATCCACATGTAAAGTGACGAGCCTTCAGTTGATAGCAGTGAGTATATCAATTCAAGGATATGAATCACCATGTTTGAGGCCATCATCCTAGATTTATTTTGGGGACATTCATCGGTGTAACTATGATTTTATGGTTTTGATCTGATCTGTGCTTTCGAGCTAGGGTCTAAGGGACTTGATTATTTTTTTGTGGTGTGTATTTGGGATGTTTGTACTATAATGAGACATGATTTGTTGATAGTCACGTGCTATCGAGATACATTATTGAGGATGAACCAAGGGGTTTACCTGAGCTAGTAGAATTCAGAGGTACCTTGGGTCACGGCCCAAGGTCCCATTCTACTTTTGGGATTTCAGTGTTGGTCGAGGTTGGTGATGACTTCTGGGTGGATGTTGAGCACCAAGGATGCCGTGGATATTTATTTCATATTATTTCATTCCTTTTATTTATATTTCAAACATTCATGAACACATATTATTGGTATGCACCTTGTTGTGGTATCTGACCAATATTCATCTCACACCCTTCATGGGTCATTAAGGACATGTGTAGAGTTTGTGAATTTACATTCATTTAAAGAATCATTCTCATGTCATTGATCATTGTATTTTCTTTCATGGAGTTTGGTGTCGGTCATTGAGGATGTGACTAGAGGTAATTTCGATTTTTTTCTTCCATAATGTATCAACATGTTGTTTTTTATACATTTATATTTTATTGTTGAAGGCCCTTTGGTTACCCTTCATTTTGGATATTGTATGTACGACCAGCATTGATATTAATTATTATTCTGTTTAGTTGTTACAAGTTGTTTGTTTGACAATATGGAGTATTTATTTATCTTATACAAAAGAGGTTTATTTATTTCTTTCTATATTTCCTATTATTGACTGTGCTTCCACTTTGCAGGTCTAATTCATGTCTACTAAGTCTTATTTATTCAACTACATGATATATTTTATTACTCATCACTGTGTATTATCATTCCCAAAGCATATAGCCTCCCAACTATACTTTCTTACACCCTCACAACAAGTTCACTGCTATTGGAACTCATGGAGGTTACCCTAAGGCTAGTGGAACATGATTATATAGCACAATTCAGTTGGATAATTGGGTTGGGGATTATAAAAACACTTTCCTCGGTGAATTTTCATTGAAATAAAAAAAATCCTTTACTTGATTTGACTAGATCTTTTCATAGACATCATTATGTAATGATTTTATCATATTTTATTGGAGTTCTTTGACTATTATAGAATGAAACCTACTATTTCATTCCATGTATGAAACTATTACAACATAAAATGTATGAATGCTCAATATGGAATATTCCTTTAATGACCTAGACCATTCTAGGATGTTCTTTGTATGTATTTCCATTTATATTTTTTTGGGAAATCTTGTAGAAATATTGGAAGAATTTATAGCTAAGATATTCATCCTAATGGTTTTAATGATTTAAAGTTTTATTCTGGACAAATGGGAGTGATTAGTTTCCTGAATAAAATTTTTCATCCATATTTTGGGTAGTTTATAGGGTGTGATTTCTGATTTAAATCATTGATTTATGATGTGAATATATAATGGGTAAAACATAGTAATTTTTTCTTCAATGATTCATGACATTAATATATATATATATATATATATATTACAATGATAATTTTTCCCATGTATATAGGATTTGTGTGTTGATTTTATCATTGAATCTAAAACATTATACATTCACGATGTGAATGACCCAGTCACTCCATTAAGGTTCATCTGCTAGAGAACCTATAAATCATATCACACCTTTTTATTCTCTCAAAATCCACCAAATTTTTCTCAAGCCAATGTATATAGAAGTTCTTTTTCATTGTGTGTTGAAGCACATTCAATTTGGATTTATCCCCAAGTTATCATGATCAGTCTATGGTGATCCATTGCTAGTTTTCACTCTTTCTCTTGTGGCTTTTTCTCCATTCATTTTTGTTTTACCACATTCTATCATTCCATATAAAGAAAAGTTTTCTCCAACATTCTCATAGAGTTTATTTTTATGTTTTCTAAAAATTCAAGGTTTAATGCACTTCAAGGGCTATAGAATTCTTGGTGGAGAGGTGATAAGAGATCAATTATTGTTTTTCAATACTAGTGTTGGCGCAAAAATGTTGGATGAAAAGAATGAAGAAAAAGGGGCCTCGCGACCTACCTCGTGAAGCTACGGCACAGATTCCCACCAAGCAACATGGCCACCATGATGCAAAGGAGGCGGTACACTCCGAAAATTCCCCTGACGTTCGTGAGCCCACCGCAAAGCAACATAGGCGCTACGCTCTTCCAACGCCCTTGACGTTCACGACCTACTGCGAAGAAACTGAATCCCTTTTTGTGCCACGTCAGCTTTGCTCTGTGGCACCTCTGTCCTATAAATACGGGAATCCCCTCAAACCCAATGGATGGAAAATCTGACCTTTAGACTTCTGAGCTCCCAAATCGCAAATCACCCTTTTCAATGTGAACCATGAGCTACGTGAGCTATTTTTTCTTCACGAGATGCCTCCGCCTTGCCTCATTTTTATCCCCTCTTCCAAGAGGGATGATTCTCACGAAGCCTAAGGGCCTTCGCGATGGAAGGGGATCCCCAAGGGGACCCCAGTTGTCGTAGAGAATTTATGATTCATGAAACACCCTTCCCGTACATGTGATCTGCATTCCAAGGTTGGGTCACTGTACTTCGAGAAGTACATTTTTTCACAGCACTTCGCTTCGCGAGGCACCTTTGCTCCATGAGGCTGCGCTCCGCGAATTCCCTTCCACATCGAGAAGCACCTTCCATGTGCACCTCCAACCCATGATAACGCTAAGGAACCCCACTTCGTGAATCACACCTCTTCTCAAGTGCCCTCCACCACGCAGAGCGACTGAACTCCACAAGGTCCCCGCCTATGGACCCCTCTGCCTGGAAATTCCTTTTCCTGTGCAACCCTCTAGGCTCGTACATTGTGATTTCAAAGTCTCCTGGACGATACTTACCATAGTCTGTCTTCGACTAATGCTTCTTCACATAGGCACGCTAATGGATATTGCTTCTTCTCATAGCCACGCTAACGTGGACCCCTCGATGGTTCGCTCTGCGACCCCCCTTCAGCACGGCATTTCCAGTACCTTCCCTCCCACAAGGAGCAGAGGGTACTGGTGATGTATGTCCTAGGGGTATGGTGTAAACCCACCTCATCTGAGCTACAGGATGTTAAACTGCCACGCACCCTCGTCCTCAACACATGATGTTAAACTGTGACATCGCCTTGTGCCTCTCACGCGGGGTGCCCCCTCCATGGACATTCTCCACGCCCCTTTACCTCCACAGTGGATGATATCCTCCTTCTGGGAGTGTCGTTAGTCCATGGGGAATGGAAAACACCTCTTCATAAGCCCCCTATCTTTTCTTGCTAGAGGCGGCACCCCTGCTCCTCCTCACTTCCTCGGTGCCATGTCCAATGGAGGGCGTGACCGGGAACCAGGCCTCCACCCTAGAGTAAGTCCTAATCCCCCTCTCCCACTGTGCTTTTTCACCCTCAGGCCTCCATCCTAATGTAAGTCCCAACACCATGGGCCTACCAACACATAACCACCTATTCGCTTCCCACAGATGCTCCCTACGCGACGTGATCATCAGGCCCCAACAACCTCTTGTTTCTCACACCGAGCATGACTCATGTGGGCTTAGAGTAAGCACCGACCCTGACCACCATCCCATGCGAACTACAAGAACATTGATTTGTGATAAGGCATGGAATATAGGAAGCCTCCAAGATTTTCATGCCCGTTACCCATCAGGCACCCGGTCTATCTTCACGTCGGTTCTCCGACACCATCCCATTCTTAAGTAGGAGGACATTGATCCATGCTAAGGCATGGTACGTAGGAAGCCTCCTTGAGGTTCAAGCCCACCACCTAGTGGACCATGATCCTTATTCACGTCAGTTCTACGATACGCCCCCATCCCACATGATGTTAAACTGTATCCCAATCCAGCGTTAAGCCGTTGCATTCCCACCACATGGTCGTTCTGATCTCCTTCGCATCAGTTCACCCCCATCCCACAAGATGTTAAACTGCATTACAATTCAGCGGTAAGCCGTTGTGACACACCTGAACTATGTGTACTTTGATCCATGTCAAGGCATGGTACGTAGGAAGCCTCCCTGAGGTTAAAGCACAACACCCATTGGACCAAGGTCTATCTTCACTTCGTTTCACCGGCATCCACTACTGAACTACATGGAATTTTATTCCTTCCAAAGGGATATGTAGGAGGTCTCTTCGAGGCTCAGGCCCAACTTCAATGTTGCCCTTATGATGGGCCATTTCATTCCCACTCCACATCATTCAAATCTCCATCATCCATCCGGATTCTCACCCGGGCCGCTACATCCCAGTGAGATCATGCCACCTCATTCCCCTTCACAGTACTGAGGAAGCCGCCCACATGCTAACCCCCATATTAGGGATCCCACAAGGGGGTTCTTCAATCTGACCCACACTAGCTAGTGTTATGATCAACCCAATCCATATCTTCGGGATGTTAACCTTGAGGTATACCCAATGTTAAACATAGTAAGCTGAGGAAAACCTCAGATACATGCATATGGCATATGATTCCCCTTGCTCAATGTGGGATTCCTCGGGATTTTGTGCCCTCGAAAAGCTATATAATAAGGGAAACAGGACAGACACACCAATTCCCCAGTGTCCGGACATTCTAGTGATGTATCAACATGACTAATCCCCCAACTGAAGGTTACTACCCTGAATGGACCCCTTGGAATGTCCTGACAGAAGAAGAATAATTAACTGGTGTCCATGAAAGTACGACGCCGGTAAGAGTTTCACGAACAACGTATTAAATCTATGAGGGAAACCCGAACTAGGGGATGAGTTCTAAGGAGGAATCCACAGAAGGAAGAACCGACATCCCATCATATTGTTTCGGTCAAGGAGCAGACGTCCCTGAACAAGGAGTGAATTCCACCCGCCTTTGGAAAGTGGGAATGCGAGGTAAAAAAATTCGCGCCTGTTGCGCTCAAGAAGATGGACGCGCGCACCCTGGCGAAAGCGCCGAAAACAGAAACGGTGAAGCAGACGTGAAGATGTTCTCTTAATAGTGGAGATTAGTAGCACTCGAGATATCAGTATAGTGACATGTCACCGGATCCAGTTATCTGGTGTCGGGTCCAGCCAAACAAATAGTGGGCCTGGGGAGAAACTCACCAGAAGTTGGGGCAGTCAAAACATTGGGCATATCGGTCTGCGACGTTGTCAGCGTGGATCCCTCTTACTGAACATGGAAGACGGAATGGCACTATGGAATTTGGTTTCAATTTCTTTTTATGTCAGTACTAATGATCTGATCTCACTGCCTTTAGGAGCCAAGTTGCAGCATCACGAACCCGATCACCTCCCGCCCACCGACGTGGGGGAAGGGGCAATCTCAACGTGGCTACCCCGCGTGGTTTTTCCTATTCTATGACGGCCTCGACTTCCGTGACTACTGGGCACCCACGCCCCCTCTCCCCATCATAGATTATTCAACAAAGGGGTAATCAATGACCTTGTACATTGGTATGAGGAAGAAGGGGTCATCCCTACGAGGGACATGGCCCGCCAGGATTTAGAGGCATTTATGCCTCGCTGTCAACGCCGCCCCCGAGGGCCGTGCAGGGAGCCGTTTTCCCCCACTCCAATTGTCAACCATTTCGAGAGCCTATCCCCGAAAATCCTCGACAACTCCATTCCCTACGCTGATGAGGTAGGGGATGTTCAGGCCCACCCGACGAGAGTTCTGTCCCAGGGGTTCCCAGTGAGGGCCCCCACCAGGTCGCGCCAGCGCTGCCACCTGGTTCCCCAAACTGAAGAAGAGGTGGACTACCTACCTACACCACCAGCAATGGCCTGGCTGACCCAACCCCAGCATCAGGCACATGTTGAGGATGACTCCCATCGAGTGGATTCAACGTCAGTGGCTACTATTTCCCGAACCGACGCTGAAGTGAATCATCAACCCCTTGTATACGCTGAGTAGGGGCAACTATATGCCCGGCCTAGATCGAGGCCCCATCCACCCCATGGGCAGGCTGGGTTGACCCTCCTGGCCGCAAGCACAGGTAGGGACCACCACAGACTTACCCGCGGAAATTCCACCCAGTACGGTGGCCCTCCCCGTGCAACCAACATGGAGGATGCGGGCCCTTCCTGCTCCCAGGCCCGGCTCGGAGGTATGCCTCGTGCCAAATTCGACCCAAATAAGGGCCTTCCCCATGGTAACAACACCTCATATGGGAACCTCCCCCACACTCATTAGACTGGGTTTGGATCCATCCCTCCTTCCATAGACCCCCGGGGTGGGAACGTTGTACATCAATTCACTATACGATGTGAGAACCTTCCTCACACCCTTGTAGCAGCAAAAAATGGTCTTATTCATACTATCAACCCGAGGGGTGGAGATCAACTTCACTTCACCAACACCGAACACGGAGGTTCTACCCATGTTCGGTCTGATAAGCACAGGGACCTGACTCATGCTGACGTCACCAAGGGAACTCGTCTCCAAGGTCCTACCCATGCTTCAGTAGGTTCCAGCGGGAGGCCCACCCTTACTGGCATCCAGCATGGAGGTCCTCCCCGTATCCCCCTTCGAAATCTGCCCTGGTGATCCTCACAACCCGGCCCACTTAGGCGGAATTATTCCCTGCCCCAACACAGGTACAGCCAAAGAACCTTCTCGTCCCAGGAATTGTCCTTCCCCGAAGATCCATCCTGGGGCAGAAAGGCAGGTTGTAGCAGCCGTAAGTAGAATACCAGAAATCTTCAGATGAAGATTAAACCGTTTCATTTCTCAGATTCTGAAGCAGAGTACGACTTAGTAGTGGAACCCTCCCTTCGGTCCTCTTTGTCAGGACCGGGGTAGAAACAAGGTATATCAGTCTCATCCTTCCAGAGTGTGATGTCCACCGGATTACCGCCTCTCTTCGCAGGTACATCCAGGAGGAATAAATTTTGAGAGTCCCATAGCTTTCGACAATGCATTCACCACCATCGTCACTAGAAGAACCCTCTACCTCGACCAAAGATCATCGAGAGCTATTTTGGGGATCTATGGCGGTTGAGCAACAGCGTGACCCATCGCCGGTAACCATGATCCTTGTGCCAGACGTTGTGTATTTGAGCCTGTCGTATCGTGACATCGTAGTCAGGTCATGGCACTCCTATGAGGATGGCCCGGAATTCGGCGTCCAATTGTCTTGTTCGCCATATTCTCCACCGCCCATTTTACTGTCTTAGTGGTCCTCCTTAGTACCTCTACCGGTTCCTCAGCCTCCTCCGGTTGATGAATGGGGAAATATGGGGCCAGACCCTGAATCCGATCCCATGAGCTTCTGGAACATTCTTGCGGCAGATCACTTCCCGGAGATGTTCTGGCTGATGGCAGCATCAAACTTCTATGTGCTGGAATCCCTCACCCTAGAGGAAGTCGAGTGCTTTCGCCAAACCCTATGGGCGACAAACTTCCGTCTTTGGTATCATCGGGTGGTGTACCCCAGGAGCCAAGTTCACTTTGAGGAAATCGGCGAACAATGTCTTCTGGTATATTTGGCCGCACTCCCCATGGCCTAGTGCCCAGAGTCACCAGGTCGCCAGAGGACCCTCCAACAAAAAAGCATCCATAGTTTCAGGGTACTCCGCAAAATTATCAGGGAAGCTACCCCCCACATGCAAGTCCGTGGCTTGGAGAAGTATGTTGCCCTCCTCTTCATCCCTATTCGACGGCAACCCGACTCGATAAGAGATATTAAGGAAATGCCCCCGGGAAGGGTCACGGTCCACATTGTCAACGTCATGGACAAGGAGGAAGATCTGGAATTTCTTGATGGAGACTTACCCTCTGAGGATGTTCCACCATTGTTGGACCCATCAGGGATGATTACCCATTAGCAGAGAAACCTCCTAGGTCTCCCTATGCCCACCGAGTCATTCGTACTTAGTCGGAATGCTGGTAAGGGTAAAGAGAATGTCAGATATGTCAATCACTCCGACCCGTCCACCTCAGTGAAAAAGATGTAGGAAGACCCCGAGAAGGCTGAGTTGCGCTAGAAACTTGCTGTGCAGAAGAGGCTAGTCAACTAACTCATGTCCAAACGTGCTATAGAGTGATGACCCGACTATGGAAATCCTTTAACGGGGTTGTAGGGGAAGGAAAAAATTCCCCCCATTGAGATGCCCCTGGGAAACCATGATCATATCGCTCCTTCAGATAGGGTTGAACCCGAAACTCAATAAAATAGGTCGTGATATGTCTCACCAAACAATCCCGAATGGCGTGACAATCTGAGGAATCCAGCATGGGTTCCCCCAGCTACCCTATAGCCCATTCCATGTGCCACTCCACGAGCTACTGAACCCATCTACTATGTCGAAGAGCTCGGTAACACACTCTTGGGTAGGGATCCCCGTCAAGACAGGGACACCTGCCCGGAAGATCCGATGGTGGCACTCATCGCCCACCTTGAGGTGTTGGACACACTATAGGTGGCAGTCCCACCAGATGGAAAGCTGTATCCAGTGTGGGTGGGTAATATTCATGCACCCCCAGGTTTCATAAATCCCATTTTCTCACCCTTTAACAGAATAGGGGACCCGCTGCAACACCTGGCCCACTTTCCCTCCAGGTGTGGCCCCATGATGGGGACTCCAGCACAACAGGAAGCTTCCAAACTCCAATGTTTTGTGTAGACATTGGAGGGACATGTGTTTGTCTAGTACAACCACCTTCCCACTGGATCGGTGACTGTCTAGGAGGATCTTCACCTGCAATTTCTATACCAGTTCATCTCCACCACAAGAAAGACTAGCATCAAAGACCTCTCCAGGTGCATGAAGAGGCCCGATGAGGGAGTCATAGTCTTAATCACCCGGTGTAACTGACTCACTTACTCCCTCAACATGCCACTATCTCATGAGAAAATACTATCAATGTGCATGGGGAATGTCAAAACAGAAGTGGTTCCTTACCTAATCACTCAGAACTACCCTGGAGGATTCTGAGACTTCTCATATAAGGCCCAGTGCCTCATGGATGCTCTGCAATAGGATATTCAAGCACATCTGCTACCCCTAGTGATCCCAACAAGGAGGGCTGCCAGAGGCGATCCCATATTAGTGGCCCAAATAGAAGCCCCTAGGCAACTAGAATTGCTTCCAATAGCACCGGCTCCGCAACCTCGTAGAGGCCCTCTGCCTCAGGCACAACCTCCTGCCTTGCAGTGACCGCCTCAAAATTAGCAGGTTCCCCCCACGTAATGCGCCACCGCTACCTATGTGAGATAATCAGGCTCCGCCTCCTCGGCAGGCTCCTCCGTCCCCTCATCAGGTCCAGGATTCCAAAGACCCCTATCTAGAGAAAAGACACCAGACTTACTCATTTAGTGAGGATCATTTCCCCGGTTACTTCCATAGTGCCTTAGAGTAGGGGATTGTGAACTTACATGAGTCCAAAAGGCCGGAAGAGGAGAATCTCATCGATCTCCCCAACTACTGCCCCTATCATCGGATTTTGGAACACACCCTCAAGAAGTGCTATGTGTTTAATGACTGGCTCTATGACCAGGTCGATAACAGCATAGTCAGGCTGGGCCCGGCCCGAGCATAGTTGGCGGGTGTCTTTGTGAGGTAAAAAAGTGGTAGAGATGATGAATGTGAGTGGCAGCAGGTGCCCAGCCATGAATCCTGGATGTACGATGACTAGATGGCTCATAAAATAGTCTCTCGCTCCCATGGTATTATCTGGGCACTCCTGAATCATCCAAAGCCTTCAGCATATGCGACTAGCGCCTCTATGTAATCATCTCAGCCGGCCTTTTCCCAGAAGAGCATGCATCGGCGGCACAAGAAGAAGCAGTGCGCTCCACCAATGCCATCGTCATCCCGCACTCTCAGTGAATTCATTCCCCCTGAGATAGGGATCCCTCCCAAAATCTTCCTGATGGTGGATGATTCATCAAGAGACAGTCAGGGGTACGCTTTGGTTAATACCACGGAGTTTGTAAATCCCTATATGACTCTCGACGAAGGGGAACACCAGGCGGACCTCCCCAATGTCCCAAGACGATGCCAACATCGGCGAAGACGTGTCCATATGGGTCGTCAAGGCATGTTAGCTGGAACTTTCATCCAGGATATGCATTCCACTGAGGCCAGAGAGAAGGCCCATCACAGAACATAGCATGCACAACCTCCTCATCTGGCGTCCTCAGATCTACCTCCACCGCCGTTTGTGCAACTAGATCAGACAGAGCTACCTCATCTGTACCACATCTATTCTCACCCTGCTACTGGATGATATTAGTTGTCCGGTCCTCATCTGGCAGCTACACTTCAGGCCTCGACTAGTGAGCAATGGGGCGTGCCTAGCACTAGCCATCCACCAGTCCAGTCGGCACAGTCTGTCATGCCTCCAATCACCGTGCGGTCTCCTGTAAGATGAAGTTCACACCTAGCACGGAATATTTATGTTCTGAAGAACCTTTTTGGCAACCCAGTGAGGCTTTCTATCCTCGAGTCTCTCCGCCTGCCATCAGACATGCGTGAGGCGCTTGCCGAGGCTCTAAGGAGCCCCCTCCAGTTTGAGACAGAGCTAGCAGATGCAGAAGCCTTCCACGCTGAGACAATTGAAAATGATGAATTCCAGGAAGTTATCTCGTTCTCCGGTGAAGACGAAGACCCTCCCATATAGGGATACATTCGTCCACTATACATCACTGGTCAGTTAAATGTTGTGGAGGTCTGCCCCTGTCTTGTTGAGACGGGTTATGGGTTTAACCTAATCCTGACTCGAACACTGCAAAAGCTGAGGTTGTCTGTGGATGATTTAACTCACTCCAACCTAAGAATCCAAGGGTAAGATAGGACGAAGCAGACCTTAGTCGGCAAGATCTGTTTAAAGACCCAGTTCGGTGGCCTAGTTTGCTGTACTGAATTCATGTTTGTCTTAGATGACACCGCATACAACAAATTGATGGGAATTCCATGGCTCCACCTTCATGAATTTGTCCCTTCATTGTATCACCAATGCCTCAAATACTCCCTCAATTGTCAAGTAGGCGTTCCCCAAGGAGTCGCATCTCCTTTTGCCTCTTGTAATGCATTTTATCTCTACGCTGAATATTACAAGAGCAAGGATAAGTAGATTCTGGCAAGTAAGTTTGAACGTGCCCCGGTCACAAGTGATCCCTGGGCAGGTCTGGATGACGCCCATGTCTTCCCATTCTATCGACTGGAGGCCACGACCCCTGAAATGGGGCTGTTTTTTGTTGTTTCGGGTACGACAGGAAGGCATATTACTCGGTCCAAGTAACGGTGAAAGATCACGTTGTACTCCTACACCAACCAGGCTCGGGTGATCCCGGAACCTCCTACCCTCGTACGGTATCGGGACGTCCACCCAATGGAAATGACAATACATTTTATGTGTATGTTTTTTCGGGATGGGATTAACCGGCTCAAGTCGACGCGCCACTATTGCTTTGACATCATCAAACATGGCCCTCTGTGTCGAAGACCAGATACGATTGGGTCAACTTCCTTCATCACCATGGACTCACCAGTGTAGGAATCTCCTGATGTGTTGACCACCGCTGCTCAAGCCGGCACCATCCTCCCATTAGAGTCTGGCGGCTCGGAAGCAACATCCCCCACAGAATATCCCTCCACAAGTGGAGAAGAGGATCTACAGAATTCCCCTCCTGCCTTTGAGCAAGGCTTCTCTACTTTGGTCGATGAACTGGTACAGATGAACATTGGTAGCGAGGCAGATCCAAGGACCACATTGATTAGTGTAGCCATGTCCCGCGAGGAGCAGTAGAGATACGTGAACTTCCTTAACCAACACTGTGATGTGTTCGCCTGGAGAAATAGCGAGATTCTAGGACTAGATCCCCAAGTATCCATCCACCACCTTGGTCTCCCGACATAACATCGCGGGTTCAAGCAGCCTCCCATAAGGATTCACCCTTCTCAATGTGCTAAGGTTGAGGCCGAAGTTGACAAGATTATCCCCGACAATGTCATCAAGGAAGTCTGGTAGACCAAGTGGCTAGCCACCATTGTTCCTTTCTGGAAGAAGAATGGGAAGATCAGAGTCTATATCGACTTCCATGATCTCAACCACTACTGTCCAAAGGTTGATTTTCCCCTTTCGGTGACAGAATAATTGATTGATGCTACAGCCGGGTTCCAATCCCTCTCCTTCATGGATGGGTATTCTGGGTACAACAAGATCCGGATGGCCCCCGAAGATGAGGAACCCACCACTTTCAGGGCCCCCAAGGTACTTTCTATTACTAGGTTATGCCCTTCATCTTGAAAAATGTCGGTGCCACCTATCAGCAGGCCATACACCGCATATTCAAGCCAATTCTTGGAACATTAGTGGAGTGCTATGTGGAAGATCTTATGCTCAAATCTCATCAATTCCATGACCATCTCAAGGACCTTGAGAAATTATTCAGCTTACTCCATTCTCGCCACATGAAGATGAACCAGTTGAAGTGTGCCTTTGGGGTCACCTCTGTGAAGTGTCTCGACTTTGTTGTCAGATATTGGGGCATCAAGATCGACCCAGATAAGATCAAAGCCATCGGCCAGATTCCCCCCATGAGTAATATTTGTGAGCTTCGAGGTATTCAAGGCCATGTAGCCTACATACACCGATTCATTGTGAATCTTGCTGGAAAGTGTTATCCCTTTTCCCGGCTCATGAAGAAAGGATCTACCTATGAATGGGACAAAGATTGCAAGACCACTTTTGAAGAAATCAAGTAGTATCTGCTCCAGCCTCCGTTCATAATGCCACCCTTCACCAGAAAGCCACGGGTCCTTTATGTGACTGCTCTGGAATGGTCTCTCGGTGCCCTACTCGCCCATAAGAACATTGATGCGACATAGAATAACCTCTACTACCTTAGTCGCATCCTCCTTGATACGGAGACCAGATACTCCCCTATCAAAAATAGTTGTCTTTCACTCGTGTTTGTCGTACAGAAATTGTGACATTACCTGTAGCACCATGAGTTAAATTTGGTCTCCTGGGTAGACCCACTGAAGTACATCCTAAACTGCCCCATGTTGACTGGCAGACTAGCACGATGGATGGTAATTCTCCAGCAGTTTGACATCAGGTTTGTGCCCCGGAGGGCTATCAAGGGGTAGGCATTAGCAGACTTTCTAGCTACCCATCCAACCTCTGCGGATCAGTCCCTGGACCTTGATTTTCTTGATGAGGCAATCCTCTCTGTCGATCATGTCGTCCCGTGTTTGAAAATGCACTTCAACGGTGCCTCCCGGAGTCCCACTGGTAGAAGGTTCAACGGACCTAGGCTCAACAGGGAGGTCTTGGGTATTGACTTTATCACCCCGGCACAAGCCGTTCTACCGTACTCATTCCTGTTGTTAGAAAGATGCACCAACAATGAAGCAGAGTATCAGGCTCTCATCACTGGCCTCGAACTGGCCATTGATATCGATGTGCCCCCTTTTCATGTGAAAGGGGATCTGAATTAGTTATCAAGGAGTTCAATGGTGACTTTGTTGTCAAGAATCCAGAGCTCGTTCCATTTTTGGAGTGCACCCTCTATCTAATGGCCCATTTACCTTCTCCACCAGAGGATAACCATTTCCCTCGGTCACAAAAAGGTCGAGCGGACGCTTTGGTCGGTTTAGCTGCGTCACATGCAGAACCCAAGTAGGATGATCTGATTATATATGTGGCACACCGGAGAGTCATTTCCCCATCATCTCATAGGATAATGACGGCCCACAGGTAATCCATCTTACTGCCAGATCCCCCACATCATGAGCCTTGGGTTCTTCAGATGTAGTGGTTGAGATGACTCCCGACTCGAGAGCACCTCTTTTCAAGTAAACCCTCCAAAATGGTTGTCTCTCGGATGATCGGGCCGAGCGCGAGCGGATCCGACGCCGCGCACTACAGTTTACCCTCCAGAGTGGTCTCAGTCTTGATCAGATCCTCTATAAGCATGGTTTCAATGGTGTTCTCCTCCGTAGCATTCAAGGAGTTTAGATTTCTCAGGTCATGCAAGAGGTTCATGCTGGTTCCTGCAGAGCCCATCAAGCTGGGCTGAAGCTATCCCATCATATCAGAAGACAGGGATACTTCTGGCCCTCTATGATCCACGATTGTATAGAGTTATCCAAGGGATGTCACGCGTGACAATTTTATGCTAATTTCCTGCATCGGCCACCAGAACATCTCCACTCCACCAAGTACTCTTGGACCTTCGTAGTGTGAGGGCTCGATGTCATGGGATCGTACCCACCGGCGACAGCTCGCAGGTGTTGGTTCATCCTAACCGCTACAGACATCTTCTCCAAATGGGAAGAGGCAGTCCCACTCAAGGAAGTCAAGGTCATATCCATTGTCGATTTTGTGAGCTCCAACATAATCTACCAACTTGGAGTCACTCACATCGTGCTCACTGATAATGGAAAAAACATTCGAGTACCTTAGCTAATGAAATTGTAGGCCAAAGACTATATCCATTCGAACCATACCTCTCTCTATCATGTGCAGGAAAATGGACAGATCGAGGTGTTCAACAAAACCCTCTCTAAAATTTTGCAAAAAATGGTTGACCTGAATAAGAAGAGTTGGACGGAAAAAATCCCCAACACCCTCTGGGTATATCGGGCGACGACTCACAATTCTACCCAGGTGACTCCATATTCCCTTGTGTATGGGGCCAAGGCCATCCTTCCCATTAAGATCTGACATCCATTGTTACGCACTAAATTCTATGACCACTAGGTTCCAGATAAGGTGGCAGAAATCCATTTAGCTGAATTAGAAACACTCAACAAGAGTAGGATCTGTGCCCTGCACAATCTAGAAAGGCCTCAGAATAAGATAGCTAGAGCCTTCAACAAGAAGGTTCATCTTCTCTCTTTCTTGCAAAGTTACCTGGTGTTGTCCCTCTGAGCACCAATGATCCTTGGCAGGAAACAACAAATGTTGGAGCCCAAATGGGATGGACCTTACATTATTCACAAGGTTTACTCTAATGGAGAATACTCATTGGTGACCATGGATGGTGAGAACATAAATCCTCCCACCAATGCCAAGTTCCTCACGCAATAATTTTCCTGAGCCATTAAGGTCTGACATGACCTTAGACTGTACGGTCCGGCACAACCCTAAATTGTACAGTCCGGAAAGACCATAAATTGTATGGTTCTGCACGACCTTAAGCTGTATGGTCCTACAAGACCTCAAACTAGACGGTCCCATATGACCCAAAACTGCACGACGGTCCTGCATGATCATAAACTGTCCAGTCCTTCTTGACTTTAAACTGTGCACCTTTCTGATTGACGTCAAACTGCATCTTGATAACTACCTATGGCTTGATTCCCATCCTCATGGGATACATAAGAATGCTCAGACGCCCGTCTTGAGCCCAGTCCCGAGCTCTTTTCTTTGACTGTCCCCCCTGGGTATAGTCTCCTCGGAGGGTTCTTGCATGACGTGGACTAAGCTTCTTTAGATCCACTCATACAGGGATTATAATGGTCACACCATTTGCCCACTCCCATTCTCCTATCCTCCCTCATCCTCCCCGCGAGACGATAAACTACATGGTCTTCAGGAACTACGTATGGCTTGATTCTCATCCTCATGGGATATGTAGAAATGCCCGGTTATTTTGTCTATTGGAATAGACCAAAAGATATAATCTTCCCCTCTGGTCAAGATATATGGAAGGTTGCATACTTTTTCCCCAATTCACGTTGAGCTAGCCTCGATCCGGCTGTACATCCCCCTCCCTAGAGCTGTTCGCCTCTCTCATAGATGGGTACAACTATGCTTCACCCACTCCATGACTAGGATTCCATCACCTTCCCCATCTGAAAGAGCCCCTGAATGGTATGGATTTTAGGCCTAACCTCCCTCTTACCACTTTGGGCCAAAACCCTCGAGGATATCGAGCAACAAATTGATTCATGTCCCGCGTTTAGAATGTGGTCAGTGGTCGATGCCCATTTTTTGCTCCCATTTCAGGTCACTATAGGGACGATGTGTTTCGAACATGGTCAACAGCTATCCTTGATTGTTGGGTTCATCCCCAGATGAATCGACCATCGAGTTTATTGGTTCATTCTACCATGTTGTATCTCCAAGTGACTAACTTCCCCTAGGCGATGCCAACCCTTAGGCCCCTTAGCCTTTTCGGGCCCCTGGCCCATGTTCTCTCTCTCATGGGACTGTGCGGTATGGTATGGGATTATTTCCACATTCACGTCAGGTTATTCTCCCTTCCATACACCTCCCTTGATTGGGGTATTCTACTCCCCCGCCCTCGTCCTCACTACAAGATGTTAATCTGTGAGCTGTTCAGGCCTTCCTGACCGAGGCCCAGCCTCAGGCCCCCTGGCCTTTTCGGGCCCCTGGCCCATGTTCTCTCTTACAAGAATATGTGTTGTGGTGTGGGATTATGTCTTCATTCACGTCGGGTTACTCACCACGTCGTACGCGTCCCCATTATGGTATCCTACCCCCTCAGGTATCTTCGAGAACTACGTGTGGCTTGATTCCCATACTTATGAAATATGTAGGACCACCTGAATGCCTAGACTTCGGTCCCAGCCCCATCACTCGGAAATATCCATTTTACCTTGGCCCCTTGGCCTACCATCTCCTTCCTGGATGCCTTCGTCAAACCTCTTTGGCGGTTCAACAATGTTCCCAAAGGTACTATGGTTTAGTACCGGGAATGTCGGACTCTGCTCAGACATGCTTCCACCATCTTTTTAGGCTTTGTGTTCCTCTTCATTAGGGCTTCCATCACCTTTTACACCCGAAGGTACTCCTAAATGGTATGGAAGTTAGGACTAAGGGACCTCTTACCACTTTTGGCCAACACCCCCAAAGGTCGCAGACACCAAACCAATACAAATATCGCGTTGTGAATATGGTTAACGGTCGATGCTCATTTGTCGTTCCCACTTCAGGCTGACGTGATATGGATGCTACATTTCTGCTATGGTTAACAGTTTTCCTCCATCGTCACGCCATCGCCATTAAGCCCAAAATGTCAGTTACATGATTCACATCCTTCTCCACCTCATCATGTCCAAGTGGAACTTCAAAAATCCTGGTATTGTTCCTTAGTGCATATTTGTGCATTATGAGGACCAGAGTCGCGGTAGGGGCTCCGCACCGATTTCACATTAGTGCTCTTTCCATGTGTTGTGATAGGAATCTTCCTCCCTTGTTTCCCACACTGAGTTTGACTCACATGGGCTTAGAGATCGGGTCGAGGTCATCGCCAACATGGAAAGTTTACACCCCTCCTTGGTCCGATCTCTAAGACCATAAACTAAGGTCTCCTCATAACTACGTATGTCTTGATTCCCATCCACAAATGATATGTAGGAACACCCATGCTTATTTTCTTTGGGTCTAGCTAGAGTTATTCTAATTTTCCTTTTATGTCCCACCTTCTGGAATTTGACTACGGGACCGCTTGGCGTGGTGCGGGATGAAGTCCTCATTCACATAAGGTTTGAAAGAGCAGCACCACGTGCACCCCGTTCTAAAAATTAGACCTCCTGTTTCCTGTCCCTCATGACAATAAACTGTATGTTTTCCCGCCCGGATGTCTCGTTTTCGGGTCCAGCTCATTTGGGAGCTAGTTTCTCATCCTATTTACCTTTTACTTCTATGTAGGCCCCTTGTCCTAAGGTCTCCCTCTCGGAATTGTGTACGGTGTGATACAGAACCATGTCCCCATTCACGAGGGTAATGTTTTATGACACCGAACACATTCCCCACCTAGCATCATCTCCTCTACGTCTACACTGTAGGATGTTAAAATGAAGGCTTGGTCATATCACATGGCCCTAAACTGTGGTATTATCATCCTAGACACACGATGAAAAACGGAACTACATTGTGATGACCTCATCATAGAGAACGTCACATTGGGTATTGGTCATATTCCATGCCATTTGTCAACGCCTACTATGGCTTGATTCTTGTGGCGAACCCTAGGCATGTCGCTTCACAAAAAAACCACTCACCTTAAAGGACAAACATGATTGATCAAATATTGCTTCTCTTGATGTGAGGGCTAGACCCCCACACCCCTTTCATCCTTTTCACTGGTACCATACCATGCTGCGTCACCTTGCAAGAACTACATATGGCTTGATTCTCATCCTCAAGAGATGCATAGGAGCTCCCAGGCACTTCCCCGTTGACCCAACCTAACTTTTGTGTTCGGTCCCTTGACTCGACCACTTCCCCAGAGAACACATGGTATGAAAAGCTTATGTCCTCATTCACATCTGATTTTGTAACCTCCTTACCACGTGTCTCCTTCTCTCCTTACCCGTTCATGGCCTGACTTCTAAGTCATTAAATTAACACCCTTTCAAGAACTATGTGCAGCTTGATCCCCATCCCCATGGGGTACGTAGAAATGCCTTTTTATTTTGCTTCAGGCCCGGCTCAACTCTCATTTTTTGTCCCTAGACCTAAAATCTTCTCCCGGTAACACGTGATGGTCGGAACCCCCAGTTCCCATTCACGTCAGATATTTGAGTTACCCCACCATGTGCCTCCTATGTTTACTCCCATTCATGGGCCGAACACTACGACCCTAAACAAAGATCTCCATGTTGGAAGGGACTCGGCTCCATCTGTCTAATACGTCTCATTAACGTATTCAGGTGCATTTTGACAAAGATCCTGAAGAGTGGAGTTTTTATGGAGACATTCGCCTCATTCCATGACCAAGCATCGTGATCTCACAATTTGGATCCTCATCCTCTTCCATATCCCAATGGACCCTCAGACGAAATGGATGCTAGGCTTAGGGGCTCTCCATGGATAATGGGCCTAAGGGCTCTCCAACCGTTTCAGGGCAATGACCCCAAGGATCCTGGATGACATCTATGACTAGTCCCCTGTTTCGAACATGGTCAATGGTCGACCCTCATTTATCCATCCCCAATACTGGATAACGAGATATGGATGTTGCATTTCTTCCAAGGTCAATAGTTATCCTCCATCGTCACGCCGCCATCATTGTGATCCAAATTTTGAGCGTCATGATTCACACATTTCCACTTCCTCATGTTCAAGTGGAATTCTAACATACTCGCCTTTATCTCTTCGTGCTTCTAGGTTCACTTCATGGATGATTTAGCATCATTTCTCTAGTGTTTACCGAGCATCCCATTGCCCTACCATGCCCCTTCCGGTGTCGGGAAAGTCCCACCATTACTTCTTGTCTACCACACCGAGGACAACTCACGTGGACTTAGTAGTTTTTATAGGGTGTGTACCAACGCGGCCAAACATCTCATCGTCCAGCATGACGTTAAACTGTGCTTCCAGAACTACGTATAGCTTGATTCCTATCCTTATGGGATACATAGATACACCATGGTATTTTGCCTAGGGTCCATCCCCAGGGATTGTAAAATCTTGTTCCTCCCCATTTCCGGCCCATGGCCTGACCCCTTGAGAGGGACCATGTAACTGCAACTGTACCCCGAACAAGTCTGGGATTCCCTAAGATGACATTAGGAAGCAAAGGATCCCTCATCATAGAGGTTATTTCTAAAATAAGGAATGATCCATGATCAAACCGATGCATCCATTTGGTGTGCTCCCACCACAGAGGCGTAACTTTGACAGTGTCAGATTCTATTCGAACAAACCCTCACTCTATGTTCCATGCTTTGTGTTCCCCTTATTCAGGCCCTCGTCCCCTTTCATGCCTGGAGGAACCCCCTAACAGTATGGATGCTCGGCTCATGGACCGTCTACTATACTGGTCCAACGTTCCGGAAGACTAATGGATAACATTTTTAGTCAGGCCCCATGTTTCAAACATGGTCAATAGTTGGCCCACATCTATTATCCCCATTTCAGGCTAACGCAACAGGGATACTGTGTTTCAAACAAGGTCAATAGTTATCCTTTATTGTCATGACACCCCCCCATAGTGTTTCGAATTTTGGGTATTGTGTTTCACACCTTCTGCTTCCCTATGTTCGAACTAATCCCAATGCCCCTGGCATTACCCCGGTCGTGCAAGAGATCACATTGAAAGAATGGATCGTCGATTGTTCTGAGATCATAATTATCTGATCGGGCCTCTCCCATGTCTTCCCAAAAGATCCGGATTGGTTTCTTAAACCCCAGATACCAGAAGCATGGTCGACGCATTATGTTCAAATGTAATAGCATGGTGATCAACCCTTGTTCCTCACATTGGGCTTGACCCGTGTAAGCTTAGGGGGTGACCACTGGACATTTCATGAATATAACAGACATGTATGCATCCAACCTTAAAAACAAGACTCATGCATGCTACAACATCAAATAAATTGAAACATTAAAGTATGTTTGAGAGTTTTTGATCCTTACAATACTCGGGGGTTCAATATTTCCCTGGAAGGGTTGACCCTGTCAAAAAAAAGATATAGTTCTGCCACCCTTCGACTTGTGGCATCCAGGAGTTACTGCCGCCGGCTCAACTCATGCACCTCCTCAGCAGCGACGGGGCGCAATTCATCATCCTCAGTTTGGGCCTGCTCTATGTTGGCCTGAATGATGACCATTTCTTTGGAATCTTGCCTTAGACGCTCTTCTACATCTGCCAGCTGGGCCATCAATTGTAAGATCATATCTTATTGTGCATTAAGAGAGGCTAAGTGCTCATCTTCCCAGATCCAAAGTCGTTGGACTTAATTTTCATCCTTTTGGGGTTTCTTGGTGTTTTTTTCCTTCCTCTGCTGCCAGACCACCTTGAGTTTGTGATCATATTCCCGAATATTCTCTGCCATGAGATCTCAGATGAGTAGATGAGGGCACTAAGCATCTACTCCCCCAACACACAATTCATGAAGTCGCGAGTGATGTATTTCCATCGCATCCATCCATAATGCCTAGGGGGGTCTATTTGATAAAGCGTACGATCATCTTCCATGATTGGCAGCAGAAAATATCTTTGTCCTCTTCTTCAGAGGTCGTCTTATCCCAGTCTACGTGGTTGGCATGATCGTGTGCGGGGTATGCCCTCAGGAAGTCTTCAGTGGGGTCTGCATCTGGCATGGGATCAGGCACGACAGCTGTTGTTGGATCAGACATGGCGAGACTTGGGTCGACTGGAAGAACCTCATCTTCGGACCCCACCTCAATGACCTCAGGCATGACTCCGCTGGTGATCCCACTAATGATGGGGGGAGATGCAGCTCGGGTGGGCTGGGGAACTATCTCAACGATTACTGGCATGCCTCTAGGAGGGGCGCCGCTAGAAACCCCGAACAGCCTCACCGCAACGGCCCATGCCAGTCGAAGAACATTACGTAATAGATAAGGGCATGAACTTTAGTTGGAACGATCAATGTGTGTAAGTAATGATGTCAGAGGAGAGTACTTACAATGATTTAACTCCGGGTATTGCTCCTCAGTTGATGATTATAGGACCCCAAAGCGTGGTCCTCCATATATGTTTTGAAGGTCCGAAGACTCTAGAGAGTCAACCTCGGGTGTCCTAGCCCAACCAGACATAGAACTGGACGAGAAAACAAGTGCGGGTTTCGAGGGTCCTACATCATCACCCACTGAGGGGAGAGAGCGAGGCTTGTGTACAAGGTCCTCTTACGCGGTTCAGACATTGGTAAGAAGTCCATAATGTCCTGAGATCAGACCCTGAGGAAAGAAACCTGGAATTTTACCTCGAGAGCCTCCGCAAAATCGGCGATACTAATGTCTTGATCGCCAAATTTACCTTCCTCTAATGGGCTCCCTCCACTGGCCACGTTCCCCCCAAGGGATTTGTCTAATTCTTCCGGTAGGGGGAAGGGCTCTCTCAGCTCGGTGGCCGACATTTGTGGGGGTCCCATACGATCCAGAAGTACCATCACATGGTTTGTCATTGGATGTGGGGCACTACTAGAATGTATGAATTCCTCCATCTCATCATGATATTTCTCTGCCATGACCAGGGACACTACGAAACTGGCCCGTATAGGGCCTATACCCGGAAAATCCATCCCGATGTGGTTCAGGTGTTCCTACATCTTGGGTGGGCCGACGAATTACCGGTTGACATCCCAAATGCCCGAGGCCTCTGGGAAAACCGAATTCTATGGAATATCGATATGGTGCAGCCGTTTCCCCAGGTCCTGAGCAGATATCCTGCAGAATCTCCTCGGTGGTCGGCCCTCCGGATGGCTCTGCTCTCCGGGGACCACTAGGTCCACTGCCGCTATTGGATCTGTCGCCGCTGCCTAACCCTCATCTAGTGCAGGTCTCATCGCCACAGCATCCCCGCAACCGTGAGAGGACCTTTCCGCACTCCGACCCTGACCTCTGGATAGGGCATGCCCGCCATCACCATCTCGAATGGTTGGCTGCTTCTTCATTTCCCCCCGGATAAGCTGCCTCCCAGCTTATGGAATACTCTTTCACTAGTCCAAATACGGAATTAGGCGAAGGCAATGCATTTGGCATTATCCCATATTCCCATGTGAACATGATCCACAATTTCATTATCGCACACTGGTGCTCCTCATGGCGCACCTCCAAGCAGACCCGTGGGGTCAGTCGCTGTAGGCACCAGAATTTCCTTGCAAACCGATGCGGGGTATACAGCTAGAAAAGAGGCTCACGGCCCACCCATGCCACCAAGACTCCAACACAGAAGGCCTGGAGATTGGACCGATTCTCTTCCGTCCCTTGAACGAAGTTGGTGAGTACCCCCATCGGTAATGGAACAGGGTGGAAATTAAACTCGTCCGCCTTCCACACCTGATTCAGTTCCAATGGTATGGATAATTTGGTTGGAAAAATACTGGAAGCATTCAAAATGGATGGGCGGAAGTTTGACCCTAGAGGCAAAATGGGGTTCAGATATTCTTAAACACCCATGATGTGTGCCGCTATCCACCCATACAAGAAGATAGAAGGCCTCACATATCCTCAGCTGCTTCTTTCCCTCGCTAATGTGATGTAGCATCTTGTACAATATTGCGAGCATCGGGATCCCCATATTGTCCCACCCTCCTGTGGCCATCATGGATTCCATGATGAATGAGCTGGGCCTCACCCACATGTTGGTATCCCTCACTGGAAGGATCCAACAACAAATTAGGGCCACGATAAATGCCGCCAATCTGACTATCAGATTTGTTCAGTATTGACACTGAAACCCCAAGTCTTCCACTAGATTTACTCCAAGAGCCTCCAATACGAATTCTCCATTCCCCGTTGAGCCCCCATTGAGCATGTCCTATGCCTCGGGGGAAACACCCGATCTTTCGGGAATTGTAGTAACTTCTTGAACCACTTCTTAAAGTGGAATTCCCCCACCTCTTCATTATCTTCTCCGAGGACCAGTCCCATCGGTGCTAGCACTAGTCGCAGCATCTACTCTGGATCCTACCACACACTCCTGATGGGAAGAAACTCATCGTACATAGCTCCCAAGATCGGGACCCCTGAAATCTGATGGACATCCCACAGACTGATGCCAACCTCCCCATGGTGCAGGCGAAATGTGTTGGTCCTGGACCACCATCTGCTCAACAGCTCCGACATCAGCTGTTTCAGTTGATATATGTGGAATGGGAGTCCCAGGCTACCTCGTAGAAACCCACTCTCCTCAACTCGGCTTCAAAATTCTCGCATGAGGCGCCTACCCAGTAAGACTATGACCAGTCATTTGTGAAGTTTCCACCCTGGGGTAGGTCCCACTCATCGGACCACCCTTTCTTCAAATCCCTCAAGGATTCCTTCAGTATTGTGCGTTACATGGGAGGGGACATCTCCAGCTGCAATGGATTCCCATAAAGATTGTTCAGGTGGTTGTACAGGAAGTCGGTGGCAATAGGTGTGAAGTCCTCCCACGCATGACCATCGGCCGCCCTGAACCATTGGAACTAGCACGGTGTGCTTCTGAACCAGCAAGCTGGTTCATCCCTACTCACCTTAGGAATGAAAATTTCATCCCTCAGTCTGAATCCATACTAGGGAAATCCCTTACACAACTGGTAATTCTTCTAGCTCATTGAAATCAGTTCCATCAATGAATTATGGTCTTAGTGGCTACAGAAAAACTCTCCTATGCCGATTTGATATTCCATCTCATCCCTCCATGCGGAATCTGCAAGCACCCCCAGTGCAGCTTCTTGATGGGAAATTGGGTTTCTGAACTCATAAAATTTTCATGTCGGGTCGTGAAGCTTGTTCACAGAGCTCGTTCACAAATCCAATTCATGGAGCCTGGCCTTGTCCTGCAAGAAAACGTTCGCTTAGTGCTGTCGCGGAGTCAAAGACTCGTGGTTCGCCGTGAAGCTCGATTCACTGTGAGCAGTCGTGGAGTATGTGGAGCTTCGTGAATTGAGAGCGCAAAAGGAAAAATTTTCAGATGGAAAATACAAATGAAAGGCCACCCCCTATTTATAGTTGGCTTCCCTCAGATATTGGTGGCGCGTCCCGCCCACGCGGAGCTTCGGGGCGCGTCCGGACCGCTTGGCTCCTGTCCGCCTTGTGGGCCCTCTTTGCGAGTCAGCACCGCGAACAACCGATGATTTTAGAGATTTATCTCATACATCAATCCTTGATCCCTCTGCGGCTCCCAGTATTAAGGGGGAATTTGTTGGCACCAAAATGTTGGTCGAAAAGAACGATGAAAACAAAGCCCCACAACCTTCCTCGTGAAGCCACGACATGGAGTCCCACCACGCAATGTGGCCGCCATGAAGAAAAGGAGGCGGTACACTCAGAAGACTCCCCTAACGTTCGCAATCCCACCATGAATGAAATGAGGTGGTATGCTCTGTTAACTCCCCTGATGTTCATGAGCCCTCCGCGAAGCAACGGAGGAGCTTCGCTCTGCCAATGCCCTTGACGTTCGCGACCTGCCGCGAAGCAATTGAAGCCCTCTTCGCACAACGTCAGCTCTGCTCCATGGTGCCTCTAGCCTATAAATACCAGACTCCCCCCAAGCCCAACGGATGGACAATCCGAAACCTTTGACTTCTCAGATCCCAAATCATGAAGCACCATGTGCTATGTGAACCATGAGCTATGCGAGGTATTTTTGCTTCGTGAGATGTCTCTGCCTTGCTCATTTTGATCCCCTCTTCCGAGAGGGTTGCCTTTCACGAAGCCCAAGGGCCTTCACGAAGGAAGGGGATCCACAAGGGGACACAGGTTGTCGTGGAGTGTCTATGATTCGCGAAACACCCTTCCCATACACGTGATATGCATGCCAAGGCTGGGTCACTGTACTTCGTGAAGCACATTTCTTCACGACACTTCGCTTCGCGAGGAACCTTTTTTCTCCTCGAGGCTGTGCAATGAGAATGCCATTCCACTTAGTGAAGCACCTTCCATGTGCACCTACACCCCATGCTAAGGCTAAGGCACCCCACTTCGCGAAGCACACCTCTTCGTAGGTGACCTCCACCATGCAGAGCGACCGAACTCCACAAGGTCCCCACCTATGGACCTCTATACCTGGAAATTCCTTTTCTTGTGAAACCCTCCAGGCTCACACGATGTGATTTCAAAGTCCCCTGGACGATACTGCCAGTGGTGTTTCTTTGTCTCATGCTTTTTCACATAGGCACGCTAATGGATATTGTTTTTCCACATAGCCATGCTAACGTGGACCCCTCGATGGTTCTCCCTACGAGCCCCCTTCCGTACAGCATTGCCAGTACCTTCCCTCCCACAAGGAACAAAGGATACTAGTTATGTATGTCCTAGGGGTGCGGGGTAAACCCACCTCGTCCGAGCTATAGGATGTTAAACTGCCAAGAACCCTCATCCTCAACACATGACGTTAAACTGTGACATCGCCTCGTACGTCTCACGTGGGGTGCCCCTACCTTGAACATTCTCCATGCCCCTTTGTCTCCACAGGGTATGATATCTTCTTTTTGAGAGTGGAGTTTGTCCACAGGGAAGGGCAGCCACCTCGGCGTAATACCCCTATATTTTATTGTCGGAGGCGGCGCCCCTGCTCCTCCTCACTTCCACGGTTCCAAGTCGAGCGAAGGGCGTGACAGGGAACCGGGAATCTATCCTGGATTATGTCCCAATCCCCTCTCCTGCTACTCTTTTTCACCCTCGTGCCTCCATCCTGGAGTAATTCCCAACACCATGGGACGCCCAACGCATAATCTCCTCTTCGTTTCCCACGGACGCACCCTTCGCGATGTGATCATCAGGTCCCTACAACCTCTTGTTTCTCACACCGAGAATGACTCACGTGAGCTTAGAGAATGAACAAACCCTGACCACCATCCCATGAGAACTATGAAGAATTTGATCTATGATAAGTCATGTTACGTAGGAATCCAACACGAGATTAAAGCTCGTTACCCATCGGACCCCCGGTCCATCTTCACGTCGGTTCTCCGACACCATCCCATTCTAAACTACGTGGGCTTTGATCCGTGCTAAGGCATGGTATGAAGGAAGCCTCCAAAAGGTTCAAGCCCAACACCCAATGGTCAAAGGTCCTTATTCATGTTGGATCTCTAATACACCCCCATCCCACATGACGTTAAACTATATCCCAATCCAGTGGTAAGCTGTTGTGATCCCACCACCTGGTCATTCCAACCTCCTTCACGTCGGTTCACCCCCGTCCCGCAAGACAATAAAATGCATTCCAATCTAGCGGTAATCCATTGTGACACACCCGAACTACGTGGACTTTGATCCATGTCAAGGCATGGTACGTAGGAAGCCTCCATGAGGTTCATGCCCAACACCCATTGGACCAAGGTCCATCTTCACATCGGTTCACCAGCATCCACTACCGAACTACATGGACTTTGATTCCTGCCATGGGGGGTACGTAGGAGGTATCTCGAGGCTCAAGAACGACTTCACCATCTCCCTTGTGATGGTCCCATTTCATTCCCCCTTCACTTCATTCAACTCTCCATCATCCACCATGATTCTCACCCAGGCTGCCACATCCCGGTGAGATCATTCCACCTCATTCCCCATCACAGTACTCAGGAAGCCGCCCACATGCTAACCCCCATATCGGTGATCCCTCTAGGGGGATTCTTTAATATGACCCAGTACAGCTAGTGTTATGATCAACCCGATCCATCTCTGTGGGATATTAAACTTGTGGCATACACAGTGTTAAACATAGGAAGCTGTGGAAAACCTCAGATACATGCCTATGGAATATGATTCCTCACGCTCGATGAAGGATTCCTCAGGCTTCTCTTTCCTCAAGAAGCCCAAGAATAAGGACAAAAGATGGAAATGTCAATTCCCCAGTGCCCAGACATTCCAGTGATGGCTCAACATGACTAGTCCCCCAACTGAAGGTTGCTTCCCTGACCGAACCCCTTGGAATGTCCTGACAGAAGCAGCTTAATTAACTGCTGTCCATAAAAGAAAGGCACTAGGAAGAGTTTCACGAACAACGTATTAAATATATGAGGGAGTCCCAGACTAGGTGATGAGTTCCGAGGATGAATCCATAGAAGGAACAACCGACATCCCATCTTCTTATTTTGATCAAGGATCAGACATCCCTGAACAAGGAGTGAATGTCGCCCGCCTTTGGAAAGCGGGAATGTGAGGTAACAAAAGATTCACCTGTCGCGCTAAAGAAAACAGACGTGCGTGCCCAGGAGAACGCATAGAAAAAAAGTAGTTTTTTGAATGATGAAACCCTTGATCTTTTGGATTCATTACTTATATTATTTTATATAATATTTTAAATTTATTATGATTTATCTCATTGGAAAATTATGGTATTGATATAAACCAATATTATACCAAAATTAATGAATGAATCAGTTTTGGTGTGTAGGGTTCTTATTTGTTAACATCATGGTGATTGTTTCACTCTTGTTTTTCTAGATAATGTGCTATATGTTTTTTGGTTTTTGGTATTTCATGTCTGTATGAATGGAAACTGGATAAAGTATATGCATCTATTATTTCCTAAATAATAAATCATGAATAAAATTTCTTAATAGTTATTTTTCTTAAAATATATGGAAATTGAATTGATTCAGGAATTATGTTTAAATATATTTATTATAAATTGATATCATCTTCCTCAATCAAAATTTTTTATAACTTATGATTAAATAAATTTATTACTTCAATATGATAGAAAAATATTTTTCCTAAAATATATTTTTTACGGCTCAGTGAGCCTCTATTCATATGATGTTTTTATTCCTTGGTTTTATGGAATAGATATACTATTAAAATTTATATTCATTACTTTTTTCCATGTATTTTTTAGTCTATATGTTGAACCATTGTATATAAAATTATGTGATCATAGGATGGAGAGTGGATATGATATAAATGGTAATGCATCTAAGGGTTTATGGTAGCATTCAGCACCTGTGATGGTTGGATGGATGGTGATATGGATAGTGGTTTTAGGAATTGAACATGGACTAATAGAACAGTTTGGATATAGTCATTACCACTATTTTAAATTCAGAAAATATAGGATTCTGAAATGTAAAGTAATTTTCACTGAAGGATGGATGGTCGCATGGCCTACATTTTTTCATTTTTCCCCATTGCTTAATGTACCGGTTGTTCCTGGACTATCTTTCTTTAATGGTAGGTTAGGATGATGCATAGAGTACCTGGAATTATGAAATTGAATGCATTGTTATGTTATTTAAATTTTGTGGATGGTAGGTTAATGGTTGACATAGAAAATTATCTTCGAATTAATTTTATAATGATTCGTTAATAGAATGAATTGAAGGAAGGTATCTTGAAACATTTCTATCCTAATAGGATATTTAGTTCGGAGTGGTGGTGATTTATTGTGCTTGAGACAATAGTTTGATTCAAGGATAAGGATAGGTAGTTTCCCAAAGTTGTTTATATGATCTATTTATTTATATATTTTTTCTATTTAATATGCTTCCTAACCCATGTCGGTAGGGAATCCAACTCCCAAAGGACTCTTGGGTGTGTTTTTCTCAATATCCAGGATGGAAATAACGGATGGTTGGATACCCTATATTAACCCTATATACTATACTTATTGTTTTATGTACTTGTATTATTGGGAGTCACCTTCATATATATATATATGTGTGTGTGTTTGTGTGTGTGTGTGTGTGTGCGTGTGCGTGTGTTGAGGAATGTAAGGAATTGTGGTTATTTCATACACATGTGACATCAAATATAATATCCTAATGATTATAATATGTGTATTGTGTATAAATTGTAATTAATTGAGTTGTAGTGTACGGTTTATAAGCTATAGAGGATCATGATAAACTAATTGGATATTATCTGATGGTTCTGATGTTGATGATATTAAGAGACACATGAGTTGTCGTTTATTATGATGTTTATTTTGATGAATGTGGCTTATTTGATAGAGTTGGCTCCAGACATGTGATGTTATGGTAGAGAGGAAACATGTTATGGAATTTGGAGTGGGGTACCATCACTTTTAAATTTATTTAAGATATTATATTATTACAACTATATGATACATGTTGAGTGATACATAAAGTGACAAGAATTTTAGTGTACCACATTAGGTGAAGCAGTAGTTTCATTATTTATTGGTTAGAAATTATTATGGAATTTTCACTTTAGGATGATTATATATAGGGAGGATGATAATATGTATAAATTTTTACTCACCCAACATATTTATAAACTATTTTTAGGTCTGTAAGACACTCTTAGTTATTTGACAGGACATGAGTAGCTCGTGGAGTTATACAAGTGTTTTTTTCACTTTATGGTCGCTGCTGAGGTTTTCATTAGGTACTTTTAGTTTCACTATATATTTTGGGTTTGTATGAAGTTACATACATGTATTAATATCTTTAATATATTATGAGGTTATCTTTTGGGTGGTATCATCTAATCTCTCATTCCTCATATTCTTCATAGAGGGTAATTACTCCCATTGGTGTTGATGATATTCCATAAATGATAGGCACCAAAACATATCCTATTGATGTAAAATTTCATGAATTAACATCCCTATTAATTAATTATCACACCATGAGGGGTAGAATTGGGGTAAAAGGGTCATGAAGAAGTGTTATTATTGGATATATGAGGGATATGATGGATTTTTTAGGTAGAAACTAGTGAGAACTACATTGTTTGCTAGTGAAACAATTTCATTTGAGATTAGTATGTTATCTAAACAATGGATATATAATATGAAATGTTTATTTGTGGAATCATATGATCTGAAATAATTAACTTCATGTTTATTTAGTATCTTATGTGAAGTGACACTATTTATAGGGTGAATACAATAGAAAGGATCATGCATCATTCTGGATTGTGCCTGTGTTTGAAAAGGGTATACTTTTGAGTTAAGATAAACTATAATTTATTATTATTAATTATTCTATATTTATTTTTTTCATTACCTAAACTTTTTTTACGTTATATTATTAAATAATGTTTCAAAACCCAATCAGGTTTGTGTCGAATATGTTTAACAAGATGTTTGGGATGATCATGGTGGAGTTGAGGTCCGAAAAAACAAAGAGGAAGAAACTTTGAGATTTTTAGTGCAATGGTCTAAAATAATACAACGAACATATTACAAATTCATTGATATAAGATTGGTTAGAGTAGGTGTAGATATCATTCAGTTCGATCTCTGATTAGAATGAACATCCTGTTTCATTTATGATGTCTATGTTTTGAGGGGAGGACTTGAAGTGATGGTTATTGTTACTCAAGGACCTTGAAGAGTCTACTATTTCATGGGATATGTTCATGGATATGTTCTTAGATTATTTTATTTCATTAAAAACAATGTTGTATAACCATAAAGTGCTTATTACCCTTTGTGAGTGGAGTTTCATCATGTGATATTTTGAGATCTATATTAGGAACCTACTTTGATATCAATCGAACATGATACTGGATGAGGAGGATAGGGAGAGGCAATCCATAGAATACTTATGTCTAGATATCCAAAGTCATGTTGTTGAAATATATTGTGATAAGTGTGATAGAATATGTTATTGAGTTGATGTTTTCCTAGGGTGGATCATCTGGAGAGGGGAGTTGTTAATTTTATCTTGGTAGCAATGTTTTGGTTCAATGTTCTCGTTTTCTAAGATAGGATAAAATAGTTTTTGAATACCTTGGGAAGGTCTCAACCATATTGATCTCATTTAATCGTGGTTGGAAGATCTCATGTCCCTACCAAGGGATCATAAGTTTTTTTTCTTATTATTTCCATGTTCATCAATAGCATGTGTGTCTGCACTTTTTTAGAAGACAACATGTAGTTGTTGGCTTTTTTTTGGTTCCTCCATTGTAATAGTGTCATCTGAGGTAGAAAAAACATGGTTCTACTAACTATGATCAATAGAGGTAAGATATATAAATCATAGAGCAAACCCTAAGTGATAAGACTGCAACTATGGGACTCATCATCGTTATGTTAAAGAGTTTGTAGGGAAGGTCCATAGTAGTGTCATGATCTAGAGTTTCCAGCACATGAAATTATGGATTCTTTTCAAGGTACCATTTTTTAACTACAATTCATTCATTTATTGATTAAATAATTATGCACACCATTATCTCAACATCCTTGGTCCAAACATTGGTACATAAGGTATAGTTGCTACTCATTCCCTTTAGCTTTATTATGATTATTGGTGGTCGAACTAATTTTTGTGACATATGTAGAGTAGTTGGGATAGCTCTTGGTTATGATTTCTCTTTGGGATACATCGTATATTTATGGATATATCCATATGATATCATCTATTACATTGACTAATATAATTATTTATATGATATCATGGATTTCTTCAGAAGATATATTTTGATAAATTATGTTGATGATGATTATATAATGATTATTGGTGAGAGATAACTTTAAATGGGTTAGAGTAATTTTCAGTCCTAGTTTTAATTAATTGTTCAGTTGATGGTGAGTTCATTGGAGGTTCGATTATGAGTGTCTCTTATATTTGTTTAGGAGTTCCCTAATGTACATCCAGTAGAGGTTAGGGAACTACACCCTCAATAGAATATCGAGTTTGGGATAGACCTACAGTCATGTTCTTCTATACTTTTGATGTCTCCATATGGGGTTATTCATTTTGATTTGTGGGAGTTATGGATATATATTGATTGTATTTGAAATGATGTTTTATTTTATTGCGTATATCAACATGTGGATCTCCATTTAGGTTCACAATGAAGGATGATTGTATTCTACACATTAATATTGATTATAATCACTTGAATATGTGTAAAGAGATGAATTACATACCTTTTCCATTTATTTATAATTCTTTCAATCAACCGGAGCGTGACAGTTGGTTCTTGATTATAAATATACATACAAGATATAATAAAATTTCGTTGAATGATGAATATGATCTAAATTATTCATCTTTATGTTATTATGAGAATTATGAGTTTATTATAATATCATTCATTATGATGAACAATCCATTTGTATTAATGGGATTGATAAATGAAATAATCTATATTTATTTATCTGGTTTATGGTTATTTTTTAAAATGATATATTTGTATACTTAGTGACTGAGAATGAGAATATAGGGCATCTATATGCCATTTTAAGAGTTCTTCATCATTAGTAGCCCTTCCTGATTTTTTCTAAGGGTGATTTTTGTGATTATGGGGTTCGTTTCATTGGGGATTTCATGTCCTAGATTGAAGTGGGCATAGATATATCAAATATCGTAGTAGTCATCTCTGGGATATCCCACAATAGTTTTTATGAGGTACTTAGTTTCCTCTTTCTTGTAGGATATCATTAGAGTTTCATACCCAAATTATCATACATTGTGACTTCTATGAAATCCTTGACCAAAAAGACTGTGTCTTATTATTGTTTTCCACTAATAAACATATTTTGAGTATCTGAAGGAGGTTTTGGTTAGTTCTCATGTTCATTGGTTTTTGAAAGAAGGATTTCTATTTGTTTTTTACTATGATAATACACATCTTGGAATGGGGTGTGTCCTAATGTATTATAGGGATATTGTTGCTTATTGGTATCACTTGTTACGAATCAATTAATATAACTAGATTACCCATGATCTCATGTTTTCAATAGTTGTGATTTCCTATAATTTTTTATGATATTAACTTATATGTAAATTCTTTGTGGGTTTTACACATTGTAAGAGACCATTATATATCTTCTCCCATCATGTCCTAAAATTTATACAGTGATGGTGGATGGAATTCATTCAAGACTACGACTTTGGGAATTCTCATACCCTGGAATGGGTAATTTTTTAGCTAATAGTGGTTTTTTGATTGAGTCTTGGGATTTTTGGAGTGTGATTGAAGATCTCTCTATAATGCACCTTGACATGGGAGTGGTTGGTGGAATATGATTCCATTTTCAAAAAAGGATGAAGTCATATTTAGTCCATCGGGTTTCAGATACCCATATGGGTGATTTCATTGATGAATTATAAAGATATCAAGTTATCTATGGTGGTGAACCTAATTTATGGTCTAAGTATGATCAACCTAATGTGTTATTATATGGGATTATTATTTTCGAATAGTGATACATGCGGTGTTTCTCTATGTGTCCCATAGATCTCCCTTAGAGTTAAGTCAGGATAAGAAAATATGTTTCATGCTTTGGGAGGTCATTTTTTGGTCCTGGGTTCATGCATTCAATAACAACCCAAGATTTCATAGTAAGTTATTTTCTTTAATGAAATTCAATTGCTTGTGCTATACACAACACCAAGTTTGAGTGCACCATGACTTACCAAAGTTGTCGTTCAAAAGTAGTTCTGAATAATATTGAATAAATTTTGAATTTCATATACTCCATATAATTTTAGAATCCATATTTTGTGTTTCTTAGACATAATATAAGAAAAATTTCATTTTTTCAGATAAAAGAAGTATTAAAAAAATGAAATTTTACCAATTTCTATGGGAAAACCTTTTTTAAAACCAATATTTTACACTTTTATATATTCTATTAAATTAAATTAAATTCTTCTTAATGATCGATACATAAAAATTTATTTTGAATAAATTTTTGGTACTTTTTTGATAACATTCAAATTTTATGAATACTGAAAAATAATAAAATTTAATTGAAAACATGTTTTTTAATAAAAATAATTTATATAGTAAAATTATGCATTTGAATGGTTTGGAATTATAATTAAATTATATTTTTATCATTTGATACAATGCATGTCGTTTTTTGTAATTTCATATTTAAATTTCACCTAAATACATGACAATTGTTTGATAGTTTTAACTTTTTGAAATCCTCCTTTCTGATTTCAACAATGAGAATTAATTTTAAATTAATTCATGCAACATAAATGTTTTGTATTAGGTAAAATAGAAATCATTTTTGAAGTCGGAGTATAAAAATTAGCTTAGGGAAATGTTTTGGTATTTTTCTATAAACATTAAATTTTTGATGAATAGTGAAAAACACTACGTTATTATTTAAAACTGACTTTTTATTTAAATAATTATTTATTCAATTTAAATTTATTTTAAGTAAAAATAGTAATATAATACCTATATAAGTTCAATGTAATTAATTGGAGTAATTTTATAATAATATTAGATGTATAAATATTTATGGAACATTTTAAACTTTTGTACACACCTTATAGGAGCATTTAAAAATTTTCATAAAACATAATTTTACTACTTCTATGAGTTGAAATTCCTAAATCTGTGGTACATTGTTGACATTTGTAAATAAAATTCAATTTAATAAGATTAAAATAATTTTAGGTGAATAGTAACTGTTAACGTTTTTTACCGTGGTTAAAGTAAATATGGTAATTATTGTAAACATTATATTATAATTACCATAACACATGTACTAATTCTATTTGATAAGTGTAATTAGACCAAAAACAACCTTTGGAATAAAATATGATCCTCTTTGTTCCACTTGGATTAGATTATGACATTTATTATTATTTTATTTAAAGATTAGTTAAAAGAGTAAAATTCAAATTTTAATAACTAATCCATTTTTAATATAAGATTACACACAATATAAATTCGACTATAAATATTCATTAGAAAGATAAAAATATTTCCAACATAATTTTATTTTATTTATAATTTTTATACATAAAATAATTTAAATTATTTATGACATAATGATGATGCAGTAATTACCTTATTAATGAAAGATTAAAATAATTGATATTAAAAATATCCAAATAAATGTAATTTTAGACTTTTGATGAATTAAAATAATTTTATAGGTTAATATTACATGTTAGGGTTGATTATATAATTTTTTTTCAAAGTAATCATGTTTTTATGATATTCAGAAAAACAAAATACTAAATAATGTCAAAATCGTCATAAATGTGTTTTAAAAAAATTACTATAATATTTGTTGATATAATATTCTTTAAATATATGGTTTTAGAAAATGGTCTTAAATAATATTATATATGTCATTAATTAACCACTTTATGTTATCTTGGTAGTTTTGAGTATGTTTATTAACCATATAGTGTAAGAATACTAGATGACACGGTAAAAGTTAAACTATTTAACTAAAAGTTTAATATAAATTGTAAGGTTAATATGATGATATAAACCTGTCTAAAACTTTTTGGTAGTGAGTTTTTCGACCCATCCCCACCTTATCTTTTAAATAATTCATTTTTGAGCCATTAGAAACTGAAAATGATTTTATTATAAAATAATATTTCAATATTTTCCTAAAGTGACCCCCACCTCTCTGCTAAAAGGGAACATCTCCTTATCTTAATTTCCTGCCTCTAAGCCTTTTGGCTAGGCCAACCCCAGAAAAAATATCCTACCAAAATTTCTCATTTAATTATAGAGGTCATAAATTGGTCATAAAGCCATCATATGGAGCACTTTTCATCCAATCAAAAGAAACATCCCGAAGAAGAGGTAAATATTTCATCACCTCTTTCAAGTTCATATCTTCTTCCACTTCTTTATTCGTTGTTGTTTACATTCTAAAATAATAACTCTAGTATATTATATATACATTTATGTTATTATAAAAATTTTACAACCATATTCATTATTCTATCCACCCTATAAATGACAAAGTCATCATACTTGCGTACGTACAGATTACCCTCTCCACGTCGTGGTGTAGTTTTTTTATACAAAAACATCATTATTTGGATGGGTATTATAATGAGTATAACTGATGTAAATAATAAATATAAAATTTTAATGATAATTTATCTATGATATAACATCCAATTACATATGATTTGACCATCAGTATAATGATATTGTCGCTCGTGTGTTCGTAAGGATTACCGTCTCCATGAACGTGATGAGATTCATTCCCCATTGTAATCATTCAAGAATATTTTTAATTTTATGATTAAAAATAATTTTTATAAACTTATTTGAATTCTTTATATAATTAAAATACATACTATCTATAACAAACATGGCTTACATAACTGAGTATATAAATTAAAACTGATCAAGTAACAACTAAAATGATGATACTACAAAAATATTATTAACCAAGAAATATTAGAGGATCGTATATGATATCATATTTATGTATATAGTTATTGTATAATTTATTAAAATGTATTTAACTATTATATATTATTTTAAAGTACCCTCAACCATGAAAAAGTACAAGGTAAGGGGTTTTCATCTAACATTTATTCCCGTGAGATTCATGCTATATTTCCCACTATTACCATTTGTATGGTGTATGTACTGCCCATGATTGTATTGTTTTCATAATATACTTTAATATATGGGTATTTAAATCATAATGGGATGATCCTTATTCCATGGGGTGTATGTTTTGTATGTTACCAAATCGGTAAGGGAATTTCAGATTTCAATTTCCACTCATTTAGTTTTAGAAAAACATCCTTGATTACTATATTCTAGGATTATATGTGAAATCCAAATTTATTTACTTATGTAGTAATTTAAACTCCCTTTTGTGTGTATATAATTTTTATACACATAATCATTCCATTTATAAATTCTCACGTCATCGATGTAAACTAAATAATATTAATTTTAACTCAATTTTTATTCATTGAGTTAAACATCCATGACATTGGTGTTGTTTTTACAAGAATATGTGTGAATGTCCTCTTATTGATATACATTGAATATAAAATCATATTGGGTGTATTTATATTTGTCACATATAATTATTTCATTTATTTATCTTTAACCTAAGGATACAGTATTTATAAAGGAATTCATCTCAACTTACATTCCATTGAGACTTCTTTATTATTATGCTCCAATTCACTTTTATTTGGTGTATATACTTTACTTTGACATAGTATATCATGAATCCATGTATTATCATGATACTATAATGTTTTGATTTCCTAAATTATTTATATACAAGAATCTATAATTTGGAAAAGAACTCTAACTAAAATATCATTTTAAATGTTTTAATTATTTATTCTTATAAACCATTCACATTAATTTCTATATTTTCAAAATGGTTTTAAGGATTTTTTTATACGGAATTGATTGTTTTAAATTGTTAATTAATTTCAATAGTTTAAACGTGGTATGGGACACATTGGTTCAAAAATATCTTTTAAATGACTTCATTTATCAATTATGTGACTTTTAAATTATTTCATGAAAAGGGATATTTCTCTCAATGATTCTACTTGTCAATTTCAACTATGTCAAAATCCTTTATGGGATATTATTCTTTATCGAGGATGATTTATTATGAAACAAATATTCTATATTTTATTGATGGTTTTGTGATATGTTCGATTGTGGATGTGTTATTTTTATACCATTCATGGTATATGGATAAAGTATTGATATTTAGTATGCTAGTTTTAATACGAATGTTTATGTTATGTTTAAACCTTTTCATATGAGGAATGCATTGGACTTAGTATGTGATGAAGGAGCCCGAAATAGCTCCTCAATTCATTGGTAGGACTCATGAGACAAACTTGTGTCTTCGAACAAGGCCTTGACAAAATTTTATTTGTAGTCTTGGAACAAGGACTTTACTATGTGGTTATGAAGTCTGGCATTATGCATTCCATCATTATGAATGTGGATATTGATATTTCATGTGATTATTAGACTAGTAGAATATACATGTGAATAAATAAATGACATAATATGATTTTTTCATTGTTATATTATTTTTAAGTTTACATTTACAATGATTTTTTAGGCTTATTCATTGCCTTAAATGTTTATGCTTATTTATGAATGTTTCTGCTATATTGTTATCCTTACTGAGCATCTAAGCTAACCCATTTATATGTTTTATTTTTCCTAGGATGTGAAGAAGTATTTTATGGTTGACTTGTAGGGATAGGATAAGGATATATGTGTGTTTAAAAAGTGTATGAAATGTTGTCTATGTTTTTATTTCATGATGTAATGTAAAACTAATAAGTGTATCTAATACATCAAAGGCTACTAAATTGATCGGTCTTTCGAGACACGATGGCATGTATCATGAAAATTTTATGTTATAATGCACCAACTCTGGGTAACTGCGGTTGGGGCATTACAATTCGTATCAGAGGAATTTTAGTACATTCCCTGGAAGTAAGATTTAGAAAGAAACTCTAAATAAGAAACACTTCCCTAAGATAGAAATTGAGGATTAGTGTAGAATAATATCCAAAATATTTGGTAATGTAAATATTAGGTGGCTTTTCCAAGAAATAAATCATTTCCTGTATGTGAGCAGGTAGAGACGGCTCTGGAATAGATGTACCTAAGAGTGAAAATTCCAAAAAGGAGTTTTGGGCATGACCCAGTGTATCCTGGTACACGAAAACGGGCCTTGATGTACTTTTGGTTAAGAAACTCCTGGGGGATATGCTTAGGATAATTCACATTTTCATTACAAAACGATTTGAAGGATTTTAATATAAGATGAGAATAAATAACCATGGTTATTAAAAAGGTGTTCTATATTGAAAATAAGGTGTTATGATATTCTCTATATTATTTTATGACTCACACTATGCTTTCTTTTGATAGTCAAGGGTTATATTCCAAGGAAGTCATAGTAACATTGAAAATGATGTAAAAGGTGAACATAGTGGTGTAAATAAGCAAAGAAATAGAATATTTATTAGTGTAAAAGATATCATGTTTATGCTGAATCAGTTTTCCCAAAATATTATCAACAAAATATATATTTACCAACTCTCGATCTCAATGAAGAAGAGAAAGTGGTTAATGATAAGAGATCCAGCAGTGAAGACCGTGGAGAGAATAAATCTCAATTTCCATCATGCATGAAATGTGGAAGGATACACCTTGGAATTTATCTCAATGGAACAAAGAAATGATTTATTTGTGGGAAAAAATGACATTAAGTAACGAATTTCTGAGGAAAAATAAAAAGTACTATAGAAGAAAATATAAATGTTCCTAAGAATCCAATTACAGTCATTTTTTTATATGTAAGGGACCCTAGCATTACCTGAGTCAATTAAATATTCTATAGGATAGCCTCTATGTCAAGAAACTTCCTTTTTGGAAATAAATGGATTGTGAAATGTTTAAAGTATGGGATTAATTTGGAAGACTATTCTCTTGTTTGTGTATCCATGTAGTTTGTTATGTGAAAATTATATTTGACGAAAAATTATCTTTTCTTTTGTGGATATAGTTATAAAGAACCATTTGGGATTATATGATCCTTGAATTTGAGGAAATTATGGGTTATAAATTTTTGGGATGAAAATGTGAGGTATGAGAAAACATTTGTGGTTAAATTATGTTATAGTTATTTTGAAGAATTTATCTCATTTTGGGAATTTTATAAAATAGAGTTTTTGAAAAAGGACAACACGTAGCCTGTGTGACAACCCATCACGTCAAAAAAAGTTGTGGGAATCGAACCCCCAACCAGAGTGCTTTTGGGTTTTATCACTAACCATTGTACTACATGTATTCCCTGGTTAGTGTGACTAATTGTTTTAAGTTAAATGATTTATTGATCAATAATAAGTTGATTTGGGATATTATGTCTTATATCAAATGGATATCCTTAGTATAGGAAAATGATTTGGTGATTAAGTGATAAATGTTATTTTGGAAGATGTTTGCTTTGAAGGGAACACTATATGCCTAATGAAAATAGAATACTATGGGATTTCAATTGAGGAGTAATGGTGGGTTTTTATATATGTTTTTGTTGTGTATTTATTGTGATTTGGGTTATTTATGAAAATTATTAACCTATAATAGAGAATATGTGATTAGGTTAATTAATTTTAAGTACGTGGCATTAATAGTAGTCGATTTTATTTGAAGATACAATTTAACATGGAATACTACATAATTAAATTATTCAATGTTTTGGGATTCAATATTAGTTTGGATTATATTAAATTATTTGGATGGAAATTTTTTATTGATTGGTATTTATTGATCTTTAGGAATTGTTGTTTTAATTTTACAAATAATGATTAGTATTTCATTCTCTAAAGGATTATACTTTTTGGGGATCATCTGGTCTTTTACTAACCATTTTGGTTTTGGTTAATATCTAAAGACAAGGAAATATATATATTATCCTTTTTAGATCATGTGATTCTCTTGAAATTGATTCTAGTGCTTCAAGTGTGACCAAGTCATCTTGAATACAAATTGTTTAAAAAAAAGAGATGGGTTAGTGGTAAAAATTTATTAATGGATGAAAATATAGTTAAAAAGTATTTATATACCTTTATGTTCTTATTCAATATCAAAATTAAATTTCTTAACATTATGAAATGGAACTAAAAAAACGTTTTTAATTTACTTTTTCTACTGGGAAACAAATGACTGTTTATCCCATCACAAGTTTGTAGTTTTCTTATTGTTAAATTTCTCCTAATCATGTTTTATATCACTCTCCATCAAAACATGACACTTAGTTTTTCTTCCATATCCAGGTTTTCGAACATGGAATCGTAGTATAGGTTATCTTGGGTGACCAATGTACTTCTATTTCTTTCTTTTAATGTGATACTTTTGCTGACTCTTTTTCTGAATTGGGACATTCAATGAAGTTCCCAATCCAAATTTTGAAATTGTGAGCATGCAATTTCCAAAAGGGGTAAGAATGTAACACCTTAAGATTTCATATTAAGTTATTTTCTTTTAAGTAATTCAATAGCTTGCACTATACGCAACATTGAGTTTGAGCGCACCCCGACCTACCAAACTAGTCATTCAAAAGTGGTTATGAATAATATTAATTGAATCATGAATTTTCTATACTCCATATTATTTTATAATCCATATTATGATTTTCTTAGACATAATATAAGAACAAATTCAATTTTTTAGATAAAAGAAGCATTTTTTAGAAAATTAAATTTTACCATCTTCTAATGGAAAACCCTTTTTAATACCAATATTTGACACTTTTATATATAAAATTTAATGAACATAAATTATTCTTTATAATTGATATATAAAATATATTTTGAATAAATTTTCGGTACTTTTCTGATAACTTTCATATTTTGATGAATACAAAAAATTGCTAAATTTTAATTGAAATCAAATTTTTTAATAAAAATAATTTATAGGGATAAGTTATGCATTTGAATGGTTTGTAAGTATAATTAGATTAAATTTTTATCATTTGATATAATTCATGTCATTATAAGTAATTTCACATTTAAATTTGACATAAATACAAGTCAATCTTTTGATAGTTTTTACTTTTTAGAAACATGCTTTTCAGTTTCGAAAATGGGAATTAATTTTAAATTAATTAATTCAGCATCAATGCATTTATTTTGTTAAAATATAATTCATTTTTGAATCTGTAATATCAAAATTTTCTTTAAGTAAAATGTTTGTTATTTTTCTAAAAACATTCAATTTTTTATGAACAGTAAAAAAAATACTTTATTATTAAAAACCAACTTTTTATTAAAAAATTATTTATTTTAAGTTAAAATAGATATATAATACCTATATAAGTTTAATTTAATTTATTTTTGTCATTTTATAATATAATTAGTTGTATAAAATTTTATTAATCTTTTTAACATTTTTTACCCACCTTCAAGGAGCATTTGCAAATTTTCATAAAACATAATTTTACTGCTTCTGTGAGTTGAATTTCAAAAATATGAGTGGCACAATTGAAATTATTATGAAAAATGTGGTTCTATAAGATGAAAATAATTTTTGGTTAATAGTTACTTTTGAATTGTTTTTACTGCGGTTAGAAGTAAATAGGGTAATTAAGGGTAAAAATGATATTATAATTACACTAACACTTGTCTTAATTCTATTGTATAAGTTTAATTAGGCCTAAAAAAACCTTAGTAAAATAATATGATCCTTTTTTGTCCACTTGGATTAGATTAGGACATTTATTATTATTTTATTTAAACAATAGTTAAAAGAGTTATATTCAATGTTTAATAACTAAAGCATTTTTAATATAGGATTACACACAATATATATTCAACTATAAATATTAATTATAAATATAAAAATATTTCCTACATAATGTTATTTTATTTATAATTTTTTGACATTATATAATTTAATTTATTTATTACACAATGATGATTAAGTAATTACCTTATTAATGAAAGATTAAAATAATTGATATTATAAACATCCAAATAAATTTAAATTCGAACTTCTGATGAATTAAACAAGTTTTCTAGGATAATATGACATTTTAGGGTTTATTTAACGTATTTTTTCTAAGTAATAATTATTTTATTATTTTTTAAAAAACCAAATACAAAATAATGTCAAAATTGACATAAATGAGTTTTTAAACCAAATACAATATATTTGGTTGATATAATATTCCTAAAAATTTATTCTTTGACTAAAGGTCTTAAGTAATATTATATATTTTATTAATGAACCACTTTATGTTTTATTGGAAGTATGGAGTATGTTTATTAACCATATTGTGTAAGAATACAAGAAGAAAAAGTAATTGATAAACTATTTAACTAAGAGTTAAATATAAAAGAAAAGGTTACTATGATGACTTAAACCTATCTAAAACCTACTTTTTGAAAGGTTTTAAACCAATTCCCACCTTATCCATTAAATAATTCATTTTGGAGCCATTATAAAGAGAAAAATATTTTATTACAAAATAATATTTCAATCTTTTCCTAAAGGGACAATCATCTCTCTTATAAAAGGGAATTTCCCCTTCTCTTAATTTATCATCTCAAATGCCTTTTTGCTCCACCAAACCCTGCCCAAATATCCTCAAAACTCTCCACCCTTCATCGTAGAGTCCATCCTTTTTTCATTAATCTATCCTATGGAGCACTTTTGATGAAATCAAAAGGAAGAACCCGAAAAAGAGATAAATATTTCATCATATCTTTCATGTTCTTTTCTTCTACCAATTCCTCATTAATTATTGTTTACATTCTAAAATAATAACTCCAGTATATTATATATAATGTGATGTTATTATAAAAATGGTACAACCATATTCATTGTTCTATCCACCCTATAAATGACAGTTAACATATGTGCGTACATATAGATTACAGTCTCCACGTCGTGGTGTAGTATGTTATTCGAACACTTAATTATTTGGATGGGTAAGATAATGAGTTCAACTAATTTAAATAATAAATATAACATGTTAATTATTATTTATATATGATATAAAATCCAATTACATTTTATTTCACTATTAATATAATGATATTTTTTGTCGTGTGTACGTACAGATTACTGTCTCCATGAACGTGATGAGATTCATTCCCCATTATAATCATTTAAGAATGATTTTCATTTTATGAATAAAAATAATGTTTATAAAATTAATATAATTCTATAAATGAATAAAATACATCCTATATATAAAAAACAAGGCTTACGGAACCATGTATATAAAGGAAAACAGATCACCTTACACCCGAAACGTTGATACCACTAAAATATTATTAACAATGAAATTTCAGAGGGTCTTATATGATATCATATTTATGTAAATTTTTTTTGTATAATTTAATAATATTTATTTAACTATTATACTGAATATTAACATTCCCTCAACAAAGGAAAAGTACAAGGTAAAGGGTTTTCAACTCACTTTTATTCCAGTGATATTCATTCTATATTTTCCACTATTACCATTTGTGTGGTGTATTTAATAACAATGAATGTATTTTTTGTGTAATATACATTAATTTAAAGGTATTTACATAATAATTTGTTGTTCCTTCTTCTATGGGGTGTTTTTTTTATGTTACCAAATCGGTAATGGAATTTCAAATTTCAATTTCCACTGATTCGGTTTTACGAAAAATTAATTGATTACTATACTCCATGATTGTTTGTGAAATCCCTATTTATATACTTATGTTGTAATTTTACACTCCCCTTTGGGTGGATATACATTTTATACAAATAATAACTCCATTGATAAATTCTCAAGTCATCTATATAAACGTGATAAGAGTAATTTTAACTCAATGTCTATTCATTGAGTTAAACATCCAAGACATTGGTGTAATTTTGAAAAGAATATGTGTGAATGTATTATGATTCATTTACACTAAATATACAATAATATTGATTGTATTTATATCTTCCACACATAATTATTTCATTGATTTATCCTTAACTAAAGGATACGATCGTTATAAAGGAATTCATCTCATCTTACATTCCATTGATACTTCTTTGTTGTTATGCGCCAATACAATTTTATTTGGTGTATATAATTGACTTTGACATAGTATATCATGAATACCATTATTATCATGATATTATAATGTTTTTATTTAAAAAATTATTTTTAGTCAAGCTTATCTCATTTAGTTAGGAACTCTATATAAAATATCATTTTAAATGTTTTAATGATTTATTCTTCGAAACCTTTCTCATTAATTTCCATGTTTTCAAAATGGTTTAAAAGATTTATATATATATATATGAAAATTTTAAAATTTTAATTCCTTTCATTAGTTTCAAAGTGGTATGGGACACTTTTATTAAAAACTATATTTTAAATGACTTCCATTATAAATTATGTGTCTTTTAAATGATTTCACGAAAAAGGGATATTTCCCTCAAAAACTTTTACTGATCAATTTCAACTATGTCAACATCATTTATGGGATATTATTCTTGATTGACGAATATTTGTTATATTAAAAAGCTTCCATGTTGTATTTAATGTTTTGTGATATCATCGACAATGGATGTGTTATTTTTATAACATTCTAGGATAATGGATAAAGTATTGAAATTTCGTATGCTAGTTTCAACATTAATGATTATGTTATGTTTAAACATTTTTATATGAGGAATGCATTGGATTTAGTAAGTTATGTATGGATCCCTCTATAGATCCTTGATTCATTGGTATGTCTCATGAGACAAACTTGTGTTTTGGCATAAGGTCTTGAAAAAATCTTATTTGTAGTCATTGAACAAGGGATTGACTATGTGGTTATGAAGTCTGGAATTATGCATTCCATCATTATAAAAGTGGATATTGATATTGAATGTGTTTATCTTACTAGGAGAATATCCATGTGAATAAGTAAATGGAATTATTTGATTTTATTTTTTCCATATTTGGATGAAATTTATGTTTAAAAGGATTTTGTTTTAGTCTCATACATTGCCTTAAATGTTTTTGCTTATTTATAAGTGTTTCGGCTCTATTGTTATCCTTACTGAGCATCTGATATCACCCCTTTCTATGATTTATTTTTTCTAGGATGTGAAGAAGTATTTTATGTTAGACCTGTAGGGATAGGCTAAGGATATAAGTGTGATTAAAAGGGGGATGAAATGGTGTTGATGTATTTTATTTCATGATATAATATAAAACTTATGAGTGTATCTAGTTCTTCCAATGCTAATAAATTGATCGGGATTTTTGGACATGATTCCATGTATCCCGCTAATGTTATGTAATAATGCACTGACTCTAGGTAACTAGGCTGGGGGAATTCCAAATTCATTTGTAGAGTTTGTGTATCAATGTTTAGTCTTCCAAAATATGACTGAAGAACATCATGTTCTCAGTAGTTCTCTCCAGCCATTAGATATACCTCAATGAGAATTAGAAGACATTTATAGATAATGTTTCACAGTTATACCAAGATATCATTAATTATATGATGATATATGGGTATAATTGAATTATTCTAATAAATATTCACATTTTTTAGTGATTAAGTATTTTCGTTTAATTGATTTTTTATCAGTGATGTATCTCAATGAAGTAATGAGGATTCATGGAATCTTAATGATGATAATATCTGATCATGTACCTAATTTAACATTTAGGGTATGGATAATTCTTCAATATTATTTTGGATACCATTTCTGTCTCATTAATACTTTTTATTCACAAAAATAGGTTCGTATAGAGTGTTCCATCTAGACCCTTTAAGAGATATTGTACACCTGAGTCCTTGAATTTAGATATTCATTTCTAAGGAACCTACCATGAGTCATGTTTTCATACACAAATTTTTTCTACTTCTCTATTGGTATGGCACCATTTTAGTCATTATATGGTAATCCTTTGCATTCTCAGTTATGTTGGACTATGTTCAGAGAGACAACAATTATTTGGACATAACTAGTGGAGAAAATGGCCGAAATGGATTGGGTGATTCACAAGAAGATAGAGCCGATATAATACAACCATAATTTCAATGATGACCATATTTTGTGACATATGTTTTAAAAATTCTATATCATGTGTTCTTGAAAGTGACTCCTCATCATGGGAAGGGAAGGTTTTTTAGGGGAGTGAACATTCCCCATGGGGTTTTATCCTTTTGAGGTGTTAGAAAATACTGGAGTTGTTGGGTATATATTAACGATTCCCCCGCATATAAGAAGTATTATTGATGAATTTCATGTATTGTAGATTCTCCACTATCTTCATGATAATTATCATATCATCATATGGGAAAATATGTACATTGATTATGATGTAACCCTTGATGAGTGGCTCATGGATATCGATGTTTTCTAAGGGAAGGTGTTCCACAAGAATGATGTTACCTTGGTTTGTGGCCAATAGTGGAATGGTGAATGGTGAGGAGAACCTTGGAACATGAATAAAATATATGTATGATGTATACCATGTTTTTTTATTCTTTATCTTCATCTTTTCATGATATTTTAATGATATTGATCTTCACATGTCTTATAAGATGGATTTCTCTTAATTAACCCCTTATTTATTGTATTTCATCTATTTGATAGGTATCTCCCTGGGATATTATTGTGTACTTTTGTTCATTATTTATATAAGTGCTATGGTTTCTCTATTTTGATGGAAATATTCATGTGAGGTACCTCTCAGTGTGGGTTTTCAAGCTACCCCACTTTTCATCATTTCTCTCTTGGTTTGGAATTAATTATCAATGGAAAGAATTATGCTAGGGGTATCTTATATAAGGAATTTAATCCTTTTCGTCAGTTCTTTTTCCTATTTATTCTATTCGAGCTTCATGGGGGAAGCATATTGTATGTTTGGTTGATTTTTGGGGCTGAAATATTTTTTTAGAATGAATTCACTCTATCATGTTCTATTCAAGATACGAGGGAGATATATTTGGCCCAACTGATTATCTTTATCACATGTGAGAATATATTATAGGGTGTGATTCAATACTTTAATCATCAGCTCCTGCTGATAATGGATGAAGGGTTGGATTCGGTAAACCCATCTTTGATGATTCACAACTTGGACATGTAATTTATATTGTGAATTGATCCAAGGTTTATATGATATGTGATACATTATTTTTTGAGCCTCAAAATAAATTCATTCATGACGTGAATGAACCATTCGCAAAAAGAATGCTCATCAAGAATTACAACTATAAATCTCTTTAGACCCATGGTTTCTCTAAAAAATATCCAACTGTATAATAACCTCAGGAATCTAGAGGGGTCCTTTTAGTCATTTTGAATCCCTATAAATTTGTATTGATATGAATCTTCCCATTATTGATGTTTAGTGATCTAAGGAGTGTTTTCCCTATTTTTATTGTGGTTTCTTCTCAGTTATGTTTTGGTTTCTCTAAATATATTTTAAAATATAAGGTAATTTTTCTCATTCACTCCCATATAGTTCTTTATATGGTTTTAAACGTGTTCATGGTGCACTATCCAAAATGTGTTATAGAATCTTTATGGGAGAGGTGTTCAAAGATATGAATTTTTTTTCCATTCCTGTTTGAATAATGTTAAAAACTTTGAGGCATGTAATCGTTATAGATAATGTTTTAAGTAAAATTATGAATATATCATGATTTATCTCATTGGGTAATTATTATAATCCAGTTAATAAATATTGTATTATAATTAATGAAAAAATGTTTTGGTATTGTAGAGATCACCTGTGTTTTCATAATGCTGTTATTTTGTATCTTTTTCTTTCTACAAAATGATTTATATTTTATTGGTTATTTCTTTTAACATGTTTTCTATAGTTAAAAACCAGATAAATAACATAAATCTGTTAATTCTTGATGACTATGAATATTCGTGCTTAATTGTAATCTTTCATCTCTATAATTGATCTAAATTAATGTTATTCTTAAATAAAATTTAAATAACTTTATTGTATATTGATAGTTTACACCCTGGGTTGCATATGGTTGTAACATATGATTTAGTGACATTGTTAATTCAAAAAGGTAAAAAATGTGTTCATTATTAAAATTAATTTTATGGGTCCAAGTGAGGTTGTTTCCCTATAAATGTTGAATGACCTATTTTTTAGATCAATATTCCCTATTGGATGTTTGATTATTTAGTTATTATGTTGTGTTATTTATCTGGATGTTGAACCTTTCTATGCAACATGATATGATCTTGGTATGTCTTGTGGATTTGTGAGAAATGGGAAGCGATTTGTTTGGGGAAGTCGGTACTTGTGATGTTGGGAATAATGTTTATATTTATTGTGGGATTAGGGATGGCATCTGGACTGATAGAGCAGGTTGAAGTTAGTCATCCTACTATTTTATTATGTTGAAATATGGGTTAGTTTTATGTTAATTAATTTTTAGTGAAGGTTATATAATCAGTATTCATATATTTTTATTAATCCATTAAACACTTTTTAATAGAGATGAATGTTCTTATACTGTACACCATTAAGGATAGAAAAGGACAGGTCCCAGAGTACATGAAATTATAGAATGGTAATGAATGATAAATGGATTGAATTGTGGGATTTTGTGTTCAATGGTTGAATTTGATAATTATCTAGAAACTAATTTAAATCTGAATGTTTAACAAAAATAATCAAATTAAAGTCTCTTGAAACATTTGTGTTTATATAAGATAACCAGTCCTTAGTGGTGGCGTTGGAGAATCCAATAGACAGTATATTTAATTGAGGTTATGTCTAGGTAGTTTCCCATAGTGATATTTCCCATATATATATATAATATGTTTTCTAATTTCATAACCTGTAACACTGATGTCATTATGGTGAATGACACACAGTGGACTCTAGGGGGAGTTTTCCCCACCATCCTTGTGGGAAAGGATGGATCGCTAACTACCCCCTAATTTCATTCTCTCTTTTCTTAGTAGTATTATATATTGTTATTTGTGGTGGTTATTGTAATTCCCTGACCCCAGAAGCCCATAGTTGATGCATTATTCTAATACTTTGGCATGATTACAAGGAATCAAGTCCCAAAAGACCAATTAGTTTAGCAGTCTTGGAAAATAGATTGCATACAAAAACTTTACATTAAATTTCAATCATAAAATATAGCCTAGATAGTTCTTTGAAAACACCATTATTCACTTTATCATAACCCTGTATATCAATCATAATACACTTCTTGGAATCCAGGGAAAATAAAACATAAGAAAGGGGTGAGCTCTGATAGCTAGTAAAGGTAAATAATTTAGCAGAAGCTATAAAAATTTAAGGCAAGATGTGTATTAAAAACAATAGAATATTAAACATAATCATGAACATAATATGTTAAAAATAAATCAAAAATAAACATATAAACATGCACATGGATATTCTACTAGTAGAATAATCAAATGTAATAACTAATTTCATAATGAGGGAATGTCTAACACCAGATATCATTACCACATAGTCAAGACCTCGTGCTAAGCCTATAAATAATTTTTTTCAAGTACTTGTGCCAAGACACTAGTCTATATCATGATACCTACTGATGTATTGAGGAGCTATAGCGGGCTCCACTCGTCACTTACTAAGTCCATTGTATTTCTCATATAAAAAAGTTGAAACAAAATATAAACATTCGTATTAAAACTAGCATATGAAATGTAAATAAATTAACCATAAACCATGAATGGTATAAAAATAGAACAATCTCAGTCAAACATATCATAATTCATTCAATATAATATGGAAGATTGTATTATAATAAATCAAACTCAACCAAGAATAATATCCAGTAAAGGATACAGACATAGTTGAAAATGATCAGTAAATCTTTTTGAGAGAAATATCCCTTTTTTTTTAAATCATTTAAAAGTCACACATTTATAAAGGAAGTAATATAAAAGTGATTTTTGAATCAAAGGTTCTATACCACTTTGAAACATTTGAAAATAATTATCCTGTCAAGACTTTCATATCCATATAAATAAATCCTTAAAATAATTTTTAAAACATGGTCATTAATTAAAAGAATTTAGAATGTTAAATCTTTAAAACATTTAAAATGATGATCTTGTTAAAAAGACATTGCCGTAAAAACATAAAAGACTAATTTTTATTTTTTTAGGAAAAATGGGTATCAATGATAAATATGTCCTAGTATATACATACACACAAATAATCTTGGATAATAATGAGATTGAAGAAATAACTCTAAAATTCACTTTCCTTTAGTCTTGGGTATGTTTAACCTCTTGTATGATGATCATAGTATGTTATTAAATTATAAAAAATTCATATTAAAATTTATGATATCATACATGATTCATTTATGACTTTATACCACCCATTTAATAATAACTTCCATGTTAAATTAACATTTCGGGTAATAATCACCTTCTTTACCGTACATGTTTTAACTTGTTATTCTTGATCTTATCACTTAGATCATGATTTAAATACTTCAAAAATATAAAACTTGATTTATATATCATATATATATTTAGAATATAAATTTGTATAATATAATGATATATTAAATGGAAAACACCATTTATAGAGATGGTAGGTCGTATATACGCATAAACGTTGTTTCCATTTTCATATCGTATTGAAAAGAATTAAATGAATAAGATATATTTAATTAAATATACACACAAACACACATAGATATATATATATATATATATATATAGTAGCATTATTATGTTATATATTAAATACACATTAAATATATATATTTTTATAATCATTATTGAATGGTGAATGTGGAAATGAATCTCATCGCGTCGTGGAGATGGTAAGTCATACATACACACAAGCAACTATATCATTTCTTTAATGATTAATGGTGTGAAATTTGATGGTATATTAATTTTATAGAGAAATTATAATGTTATTTTCATTATTTATATAAATATTACTCATCATTATATCCATCCAAATAACGTAGTGTTGAATAACAAATTTCACCACAGCATGGAGACGGTAACACGTACGTACGCACGCATGGTGACATTATCAATTTTAAGATGGATAGAATAATTAATATGGTTGTACCGTATTTATAATAACATAAAAGTATGTAGAAGGTACTGGATTTGTTATTTTTGTATGGAAATAACAAAGAAAGAGGAAGTGGAAGAAGAAAAAAACTAGAGAGATGGTGGAAAAATTTTTACCTTTTCTTCGGGTGTTTCCTTTTAAGTTGATCAAAAGGGCCCCATAGGTTGTCTTTCTGTTCAAAGTAAGGAATCTAGGTTTATTTTAGAGATGTTGGTAATATATTTGGGTAGGGTTTGGCTGAGCCAAATGACTTTGGAGGTGTGATTTTGAGAGAAGGGGAAGTGCCCTTTTATAAGAGGGGTGAGTGTCACTTTAAGAAAAGATTAAAATATTAATTTATTATACAAACATATTCGTTTTATAATGGTTCCTAATTAATTTATTTCGAGACTTAGGTAGTTTTGGGTCTAAATATTCTCAATAAATATGTTTTAGGAATGTTTTGGTTACCATTTAAACCTTATCTTTTAGATTTAACTCTTAGTTGAACAGTTTAACTTTTACCGTGTCTACTTTTATTCTTACACTATATAGTTAATAAACATACTATAAACATCCAATAGAAGAAAAATTTGTTCATTAATTACATATATAATATTATTTAAGACATTTTACAGAATAATAAATTTTTAGGAATATTATATAAACCAATAATATAGTATTTGTTTTAATAAATAATTTGTCTCTATTTTGACTCTAATTGGTATTTTGTTTTTGTGAAAGTCAGGAAAACCTTATCACTTCAAAAAAAATTATATAATAAACCCTAACATGTTATATTAACCTATAAAATTATTTTAATTCATCATATTCTCAAATTATATTTATTTAGATATTTATAATATCAATTATTTTAATATTTCATTAAGAAGGTATTTACTGCATCATCATTCTGTCAAAAATAAATTTATTTATATAATCTCTAAAAATATTAAATAAAATACCATTATTTAGGAAATATTTCTATATTTCTAATGAATATTTATAGTCGATTTAATCTTATTTGTAACCCTATATTAAAAATGGTTTAGTTATTAAACATTTAATTTTTCACTTTTAACTCTTCCTTAAATAAAATAATAATAAATGTCGTAATCTAATCCAAGTGGATATAAAGTATCATATTTTATTACTAGGGTTTGTTTGGTAAAAATAAATTTATCCAATTGAATTAATACATGTTATAGGGTAATTATAATATCATTTTTACCTTTAATTACCCTATTTACCATTAACCATGGTAAATAAAAGTCAAAAGTTACTAGTCACAAAAAACTATTTTCATCTTATTGAACAAAATTTTAATTAATTATATCAACCATGTCTCTAGGATTTTTTTAATTCAGCTCACAGAAGCGGTAAAATTATGTTTTAGGAAAATTTGTAAATGCTCATAGATGGTGGTAAAAAGATGGTAAAAAGTTCAATAACAATTTATACCTCTAATTTTATTGTTAAATGACTTCAATGAAATACATTTAACATATATAAGCATTATATATCTATTTTTACTTAAAATAAATTTAAATAAAATAAGAAATTATTTAAATAAAAAATCGATTTTAAACAATAATGTAGTTTTTTTCACTGTTCATCAAAAATTTAATGTTTTCAGAGAAATACCAAAAATTTACCCTAAGCTAATTTTGATATTATTAATTCAAAAATTAATTAAATTTTACCAAATTCAAAACATATACGTTTTTTAAATTAATTTAAAATTAATTTTCATTGTCCAAACCAAAAAGGTTGTTTCAAAAAGTAAAAACTATCAAAATATTGACAAGGATTAATGTCAAATTTAAATGTGATATTACTTATAATGAAATATATTGATTTAAATGATAAAAATATAATCTAATTATACTTAGAAACCATTCAAATGTGTTACTATACACTATAGATTATTTCAACTACAAAAAATGTTTTCAATTAAAACATAGTATTCTTCACTATTCATCAAAATATGAAAGTTATCAAAACAGTACCAAAATTTTATCCAAACTAAATTTTTATGTCCCGCTTCTATAGAAATATTTAATTCCATATAATTTACTATATAAAATTTCAAAATATTGCTCTTAAAAAGGGTTCTCCATTAAAAGGTGGTAAAATTGATTTTGTTTAAAAAATATTATTTTATCTAAAAAACGAATTTGTTCTTTTATTATGTCTAAGAAACACATAATATAGATGTTATGATTATATAGAGTATATAAGATTAAAAATTTAGCTAATACTATCCATATCCACTTTTTGAACGGCTAGTTTGGTATGTTGTGGTGCGCTCGAACTCGGGGTTGCGTGTAGCGCATGATATTGAATTACATTAATGATCTAACGTACTTTGAAATCATGGGGTGTTACATTATTTTATTCCTTAATAAATTTCTTCCTCGCAATTTGAAATTTTTCATCAAAAATAAAAGGATAAAAATAGAAATATACCTTTGTGAAAAACCCACATCGGAAATTGGGTTAATAAAATTAAGTCTTAATAAGAGGGAAAGGGAAATGAAAAAGTCACCACCAAATTATGATCTCAAATAGGAAACATTGGTGGAAATTGAAGATACATAATTGGAATAAAAACATAAATATTTATTATGAGTGATTAATGTCATCAATCACAAACAAGTCTACAATTGAGTGCCTCAAAGCCATCGATCTATGGTGATTTAAAATATCATCAGTTCAATAATAACCTATGGTATTAGGATACCACATTTTTTGTATTAATATCACTTCTCTAAAGTTTAAGAATTAATTTATTCATATAATAAGAGAAAAAATATATATACTAGAAAAAGTTTCATCTTTCAACTAATTCATACCACGAATTCATCTTTCACTCCAAAAGATAATAGAATTCAAAAATATTCTATTTACCCTAATCATATGGGTTTCCAAAAATATTGAATTCATAATTCATTTTTCAGAATAAAAAACTAAATTATTATGACCAGGACATCACATAGATTAGTGGTACATGATGAACGCCTGTCAACCATCAGTTGCAGGTATAAGTCCCGCGGCCTTGCCGGACGCAACGTGTTGTCGCCTGACCTCTGGGTTATTCTTTTTATAACAATCAAAAAATAATCTTAAGAAATGACTTAAACATAATAATAGTATCCAATGTCAAGAATAATCCATTACAAAATTTAATCTTATCCAAAATACTTATGTCCCAATTCAGAGTCCAAAATTTTTAGGGAAGGAAAACACAATGAAGATATTTTTGGCCACATAATAACATGTGAATACTTTCATCATGAATTCTATTAGAACACTGTAACACCCTGAATTACCATAAAACCATATTTATTACATCCATGCTCCCTTATTCCTTATAGAATACTGGATATACTTCTTATATCCAAAAATGTTGTAATCTCCAACAATGATGGAATATACAAACCATTAATCAGTTCCAATGATGTCAATAATATCCAATATAATTTATCCAAATCAATCATCTCTTATTAAAAAACCAATACCTCTATATCAGGTCTATATTAAAGTTTTATCATTACTTCAACCATGTATTTTCCAAAAAAATTAACATTCTATTGATTCAAATTTCTTGGTACCACACAATCTGATATCCTTAATGAAATAGTTCTATTGTACGATCTTTATATACTCCATAATTATTATAACCAATACATCATTGATACAATACTCAAATGATATAATTATTCAATATCAATATATGCAAACTAGTGATTACTCTTCATCTGTGGTAATATCATAACTTGATTATTATCCAACAACATCATTTGTGATATACTCTAATGATTTTGTCATTGATTCCCGTAGTGTCCCAACTTCTTGCAGATGAAGCATTGTACATTTGAAACATTTTTATTACCCTTGAAATCATGTACTCGGTGACCCTTTTTTCCACACATATAATAAACTCCCATTCCCTTCAAGTATTTACCAAGGTGATTCTTTCCAAAGTTATCACAAATGGGAAAAATATTCTTTTCCCTTATTCCTTTATCCATCTTTCTCTCTACCATCATTTTCTTCTCCGGCTTCCCTTCAAAGCCATAAGACATAAGAAAATCATTAAATATCTTAATAACACGTGATATTATTTCTTCATATAATGATAATACATGAGAGAGACTGTTTCCTTTCAAAATGTTGGCTTAATAATAGAATGATATGATCCTTATTACTCTTTGGATCATGTGTATTGCTTTATTTCTCATTCCATCTTTTGGCCACCATTTCTAAACAATGGCATACACTAGTTTAGTTTTATGAATCGAAATTCATAATATCAAACATGTAAAATACATAACGTAAATTGAAAATATTATGCATATAATCTGTAATCATAAAAAAATGTTTTCTTTGAGGTATTATTTACTATTAAATCTTTTATAATGGATTGTAATGAAAATGTGAATTATCCTAATCATATGCCTCAAGAGTGTCGTATCCAAAAGTGCTGCAAGGCCCGTTGTCATGTACTAGGATACCCCAGGTCAATCCCAAAACTCCTAGTTAGCGTTTTCACTCATAGGTACATTTGTTCCAGATCCCCCTCTACCTGATCGTATCAAGATAGGGATGTATTTCTTGGAAAATTAACAAAATATCTACATTACCAAAATTTTAGTATGTTCTTCTACTCTAATCCTAAAATTATATCTTAGGGTAATGTTCTCTAATCAATGTTTTTCTAAATCTTGTTTCCATGTTTATTGCTAAAATTCATCTGATACCAACAGTAACACCCCAACCCCAGAAGACAAGAGTAGGTGAATTATTTTAATACATTGGCATGATTACAAGGAATCACGTCCTGAAAGACCAATCAGTTTAGTAGTATTGGAAGATATATTACATACATAAACTTTAAATTGCAATTTAAAACATAAAATATAGTATATATAGTTCATTGATAATTCCACTATTTCCTTTAACTTAACCTTTTATATCAATCATAATACACTTCTTGGAATCCTAGGAAAATAAAACATAAGAGAGGTGTGAGCTCAGATGCTCAGTAAGGTTAAATAATTTAGCAGATGCTATAAACATTTAACGAAAGATGTGTAATAAAAACAACAACCTTTTTAAACATAATCATGAGCATAATATGGTAAAAATAAAATCAACCCTCACCATATAAAAATGCACATGGATATTCTACCTCTCGAATAATCACATGTGAAAACTAATTTCATAATGAGGGAATGTCTAATGTCAGACATCATTACCACGTAGTCAAGGCCTCATGCATAGACTACAAATAATTTTTTTTCAAGGCCTTGTGCCAAGGTACTAGTTTGTCTAATGAGAACCACTGATGCATCGAGGAGCTATAGCAGGCTCCACCTATCACATACTTAGTCTTCTACATTCCTCATATGAAAAAGTTGAAACATAACATAAACATTCATATTAAAACTAGCATATGAAATGTCAATACATTAACCATATACCATGATTGGTATAAAAACATAACATTCACAGTCAATCATATCATAACTCATTCAATAAAATATGGAAGATTATATTGTAATAAATCAACCTCAATTAAGAATAATATCACAAAAAGGATTCTGACATAGTTGAAAATGATCAGTAAAACTTTTTGAATGAAATATCCCTTTTTGTGAAATCATTTATAAGTCATACATTTATAAATAATGTAATTTATATGATATTTTTTAATAAAAGTTTCTCATACCACGTTGATAATTTTAAAAATAATTAACATTTCAAAACATTCAATTCCATATAAATTAATCCTTAATATTATTTTGAAAACATGGACATTAATTAAAAAAAATTAGAAAGATAAATCTTTAAAACATTTAAAATGATGATATATTTAAATAGAACCTCCCATAAAACCTTAAAATATTAATTTTAATTTTTTTATGATATATCGGTATCGATGATAAATATTTTTCAGTCAATAATTACACATAAACCATCTGGGATAATAATGAGATTGAGGAAATTACCCTTACCTTGTACTTTCCATTAGTCGTGGGTACTTTTATCTTCTTTTATGATGACCATTGTATGTTATTAAATTATACCAGAACCATATTAATATTTATGACATCATAAATGATTCTTAAATTAATTTATACTAAACATTTAATAATAATTTCCATGTTAAATTAACATTTCGGATAATAATCGCATTCATTATTGTACGTGTTTTAACATGTTATTCGTGATCGTATCACTTAGATCATGATTTAAATACTTCAAGAATATAAAAAATGATTTATATATCATATATATTTAGAATATAAATATGTATAATAGACATATATTATATATTTATTAAATATATATAATTTTAAAATCATTGTTGAATGGTGAGTGTGGAAAGGAATCTCATCACATCTGGGAGACGGTAAGTCATACGTACACACGAGCGACAATAGCATTTACATAATGATTAAAATGTTTGGAATTGGATGGTATATTAATTATAAAAATACATTAGAAAGTTATTTTCATTATTTATATTCATATTACTAATCATTATATCCTTTAAAATAACAAAGTGTTGAATAAAAAATTACACCACGGCATGGAGATGGTATTTCGTATGTACGCACGAATGGTGACATTATCATTAATAGGATGGATGTAATAATGAATTTTGTTGTACCATATTTATAGTAACATCTATTTTCCTTTTGAGTTGATAAAAATGGCTCCATAGGTTTGATTTCTGATCAAATTAATGACTCTACTTTTATTTGAGGGAAGTTGGGAGGATATTTGGGTAGGGTTTGACTGAGAAAACTAGCTTTAGATGTGTGATTTTGAGATAAGAGGAACATCCCTTCTATAAGAGGGGTGAGGGTCACATTAGGACAAGACTAAAATATTAATTTATTATACAATAATATTCAGCTTATAATGGTTCATATGATTTATTTCGAGACATAGGTGGTTATGGGTCCAAATAATCTCAACCAATAGGTTTTAGACAATGTTTAGGTTACCATTTTAACCATATCCTTTAGATTTAACTCTTATTTAAATAGTTTAACTTTTACCGCGTCTTCTTGTATTCTTACACTGTATGGTTAATAAACATACTATAAACATTCAAGAAAACCTAATGTGGTTTATTAATGACATTTATAATATTATTTAATCCATTTTTCTGAACCATTGATTTTTTGGAATATTATATCCACAAAATATATAGTATTTGTTTTAAAAACTAATTTATGTAAATTTTTACACCCATTGGTGTATTATTTTTGTGAAAATATTAACAACCTTATCACTTCAAAAAAAAATTATCTAATTAACCTTAACATGTCACAGTGACCTATTAAATTATTTTAATTCATCAAGATTCTCAAATTATATTTATTTGGAAATTTATAATATCAAAAATTTTAATATTTCCTTAGGAAATAAATTATTCTATCATCATTATGTGTTAAATAAAATTAATTATTTAATGTCGAAAAATTATAACTAAAATCTCATTATGTAGGAAATTTCATTATCTTTATAATGAATATTTTTAGTTGAATTTATCTTATATATAACCCTATATTAAAAATTATTTAGTTATTAAACATTGAATTATACAATTTTAACTATTATTTATATTAAATAACAATAAATTTCATAATCTAATCCAAGTGGACCTAAATGATCATATTTTGTTTCTAAAGTAGTTTTTCGTTTAAATACACTTATGAAATAGAATTAGGACATGTGATAGAATAATTATAATATCATTTTTACCTTTAATTACTCTATTTACTTTTAATTGTGGTAAATAAAAGTCAAAAGTTACTATTCACAAAAATTATTTTCTTCTTATTGAATCACATCATAATTACTGATATCAACCGTGTTTCTCAGATTTTTGATATTTCACTCACAGAAGCGTTAAACTTACGTTTTATGCAAATTTGCAAATGCTCCTAGAAGGTTGGAAAAAGATTGCAAAAAGTTCAATAAAAATTTATACCTCTAATTTTATTATAAAACGACTTCAATAAATTACTTTGATCATATATAGGTATTATATATCTATTTTCACATAAAATAAATATAAATAAAATATATAATTATTTAAATAAAAAGTCTATTTTAAACATCAACGTAGTATTTTCACTATTCATCAAAAATTAAATTTTTTTAGAAAAATACTAAAAATTCACAAAAGGATAATTTTGATATTTTAAATTGAAAATTAAATTCTATTTTACGAAATTCAGAAAATAAAAGTTTCTTTAATTAATTTGAAATTAATTCCCGTTTTCAAAACCAAAAATCGTGTTTTAAATAGTAAAAACTATCAAAATATTGACATGTGTTTATGTCAAATTTAAATGTAAAATTACTTATAATGAAATAAATTGTATTCAAAGATAAAAATAAAATCTAATTATACCTCAAAAACATTCAACTTCATATTTTAACACTATAAATTATTTTGATTAAAAAAGATGTTTTCAATTAAAACATAGTATTTTTCACAATTCATCAAAATATAAAAATTATCAGAAAATTACCAAAATTTTATCAAAACTAAATTTTTATGCCCTGATTATAAATAAAAATTTAATTTCATTAAATTTAATATAATAAAGTGTAAAATATTGTTTTTAATAAGTGTTCACCATTAAAAGGTGGTAATATTGCATTTTTTTAAAAATACTTCTTTTATCGGAAAAATTAATTTGTTCTCTAAGAGACACATAATATGGATGTTAAAATTATATAGAGTATATAAGATTCCAATTGCATTTAATACTATTCATAACTGATTTTTGAATAGCTAGTTTGGTAAGTTGTGGTGCGCTCGAACTCATTGGTGTGTGTAGCGCATGTTAGTGAATTACTTAAATGAGATAAAGTACTATAAAATCTTGTGGCCTTGCAGTTACCTTCCAATATATGTAGAGGGATATAGTGGATTTTGGTTTTTTCAGACATATATATCTTTATATAATGTTTATTGTGGATTATTTTAGGAATACATTACAAGTTTTTAATGACATAAGGTGTAATACATGGTGTACATGCAATAGAAGATCTCAGCAAACAACTTGGATAATATTTGGATGTTTTCATGATGAAGAGATTGTATGAAAGAATAAGTATAAGTTATTATTTTTTTCCATTCATGAATTTGGATTATTGGATGGATATGCCTAAAGATGTGCAAAGGTTGGTCAAGATGAATACTAGTGGTTAAGTAGTAGTGTACCTTCACATTTATACTTATGTAAGATATTATATTATCAAATATATATGATACATGGTGAGTATACTTGTATACACACCCAATTCCTATATAAATTATTTTTAGGTCTATAGGTTCTAGTTGGTTATCAAGAAGGGAATTACTATCTTGTGGCGTTATAGAATATTTTCTACGCTTTGAGGTCAACATAAAGTTTTTCTTTGGTACCTTCAATTTCATTATAGTTTTTATGTTTTTACAAAATTTTGTATATGTGTTGGGATATGTTCTTTGTTGTGAGTAATAGTTATTTATGGTATCATATTTTCTCTTATTACAAATATACTTTTTAGAGGGTAATACCACTAATTTGTGTGTATGATATACCCTCAGTGCTAGTTTCCAACCCGTGGCCAATTTGTGGCTATTTTTTGGCGTCATCATCCTCCATTGGTCATTTTAATCATAGGAGTTGTTCAATTAGTGGGAGGTGTTGTGAAAATTAATTTCTTTCTAAAATCCACCCAATCATCTCATTGAGTTATCAATTCATGTAGTTCTAAAAATAAGAGCCTTTAGATGTTGATACAGTAATAGTTGTTACTGCTTCTATTCGTATGGTAAGGTATATAGTTTTAGATTTATCCCCTATAGAAATGACTAAATAACCATGATTGATTTTACACACCCCATTAGAATGTTTTGTTTTTTGAAAACCTCATCATCTAACTATAAAATGAGAATAATATTAATTTCAACACATTTAGTATATGAAACAACATTCATCTCAACAAATACTAAATTTTCAACAAGATTTTTATATTTCCCATTCCCCAAATTCATAAAAACATCATCATCAACATCATTTACTTTATCGAAATTTCTACAGAACCAATTTAACATGTATCCTCTTTCACATATAGAATGGAATAATGCTCAATAACTTGTATACCATTATTATATTTTAATGATAACACTGGGAATAATATAACTTTAATATACTATTGTGACATTTCTTGAACCTATGTATCTAGATGTTCTCTATAAGATAGACATCTAATCCTAATATTTTTTCTTTAGGTGATCTATCATACCATTATACCAAATTATAAGAACTTTCATAATATATTTCCAATTATTCATCCCTCTTTATTTATCCAGTAAATATCTATGACTTCTCTGATGATGTGATTGTCCTATCCATTTTAAATTTATTTAATTCCTAGAATATGTATTCGGTTCCTTAAAATAAATTTATTTGTTTTGAATCAAGTTCTATAAATCATATAATGCATGAAAATATTTTCCAAAATAATTTCAAATTACTATCACCATCTCTTTCGATGATTCTGGAAAATATAAAAGTTTCAAAATCTCCCAAAAATCATATGTAAATTTTATATTTTTTAGATCGAGTTAATTTCAGATCATGTCAAATTCATTCACATTATCATAAATTAATATCTTTTATGATATTTTCGTACTGAATAACGTCTATTGAAGATACTTATTATTATATATATTCTTCATTTTTAAAAATTGTTCAACATTTTTATCGTTTCCATGGATGTTAAATTAAAAATATATTTCAAATAAAATTCTAATCAAACCATGGCATTTTCTATTGGTCTATTCTCATTCTTCATTTTCCATCTTCTTATGCTAATTTTTACTCAATAAAATGTTAGGAACATTTTGGATCATATGGTCTTCCAAACATATCTACTAAAAAAAAGTTCACTACATCAAATATATCCACTCAGACCGTACCTTAATCTGACAAAATTCCCTTTTCCCAATAACTCATACGGAAAAAATCAATAAACAAGGGTATGAAAAGATAAATCAATGTTTTCAGAGTTCTAATATCTAATATGACGTTTTGGGAATAGAAATTTATATGATAATAAAGTCATCCAAAGTTAAACCATCATAATTTGAGTTTTTTAATCCACAAGATGTTCACTTCTATTGAATTTATGTTGAGTGGTATTCAACAACTCCTTGACTAAATATTCAAGAAAAAATGAAGAAAAAACTAAATCCTTAATCAAAATTAATAATTTATTTTGAAAAAATAGTACTTGAAAGAAAAATAAACATAAATAACTCTAGTATTATATGGTTAAGAGTTTCATCATATATACATGGGAAAATTGAAAAAAAAAATTACATAATAGTTATAATGTTAAAGTCACTGTAATTGTACTTCCATGTAGACCACTAACTCAAATGAATACATGAAACCTTGACAACATGTTCCCAACTACCAATTTTGAATGGTCTCACATAGTCATCTTGAAGCCTCAAATTCCTTAAACATGGTGGTCCATCCATTTCACTATGAAATTTTTGATCCCCAATAACTTTCTCTGGTCTGACCATCAATTTCATGAAGATAAATAGTGCTACCAATGCCTTACCCTTTCTCACAACATCCATACAATGGGTAATTCAAATTTAATAAATTCCATCTTTAGGTGATTTAAAAAAAACTCTATACTTCATTTGAACCACCGACGATGCTTCATTAATTAAACAATTCACCCTACAATAATGTCAATCTCTTCCTAAATAAATTTATCATTGAATGAACATTCAGAAAACATTGAACATTAGTGAATTTAATCATAATTTGAACATTAATTGGGAATGTTTTTTGAAAAAAATCATCATATTCCTAACACTAACAACGATCATAATACCCAATTAATTGGAAAAAAAATACTATAATCCTCGCATAAGATTGTTTCTACCACCACTTTCAATAGTTGGCGTTCCTGCTCTGATGATAATTCCAATTTATTTTTAGAATTTATTCCCTAATTTATTATTTAAGACCTTACAAAACATTATATATTTATATTAAATGGGAACATATAATTTTTTAATCTCTGATCAAATACTGACCTACAATGAACCTCTGAGAGCCCATATGGGATGATGGTAAGGTCACAAATGTTACTACCCAAGTATATTTTTAATAATATATCATTATTATTGTTTATTAGTGTTCATGAATTTGAATTTATATAAACCATCTAAACACTTATATGTGTTTATATCAGGTCTCGAGAAATATTATAAAACCACTAGTAAACTTATCATATGTGTATGAATAATATTCCCACATTATATAATGATGAATGTTTTATTTAAAAGTTATGTAAATTATCAAAACACAATTTCACATTTTGAACTGTTTAAAGAATTAATTAATTATAAAATATGTTATAAATGGAAATTAATATTAATTATATAAATTAATATTAGTATTTATTATGATAAATAATTTTATCAAGGAATGAAATAATTATATGTTATCTAATTTTAAAAGAAATGGGTTTTTATATAAACTGTTTCTCCTTGTATTATATGGATTCATTTAAAAATAAGAAAAAGGATTATGAGAATTTTAGTTTTATAAAATAAATTTATTTTTGGATTTATTAAAACCAAATTTTGTTATGATTGATTTTATAATTTTATCTACAATGTTTTTTTCGAAAATATTGAAAAATACCATCTCTTATAAATATCATTACTTTTACTAAAACATCTTGATATAATATTGAATTAAAAATTTATAGAACCATTGAATCGACTAGAAATTAATTTAAGTAGTAAAATATTTAATTTAAAAATAATATGTTAAATTTATAAACCTATGTTTCACATTTATAAAACTAAGCTATATTTTATTATAATAAAAAACGATTATGGTCACATTCTTCTCATTTAGTATTAGAAATGATATATTTGATTTTGGGTTTATTTTAAATTCACAAAATAATATTTTTTATAATAATAAATAAATACCATGGTAATAAATACTATAAATGGTTTTTATGTAAATTCATTTTTATGCTTAAAAATTATTTTTTCTAAAAAAACTTTTCTTGCAATAAAGGTCCTTTTTTAAAAATTAATTTTTACCACATATAATATTTCAATCATTTAATTTTTTTCAAAATTTCAGTAATAAGTTTCAAATTAATTAATAATAAGAATGAAATTTTTAGTTATAAGATGATGTTACTATTGTGAATTTTAATTAGCATAATAAAGGAAAAAATATTGTAGTATTATCAAAGTTAAGGATAAGTTCCCAAAACATCAAAAAAAAATATATAAGTTATTTTACCTAGACATTGTCTATAAAAATCATACCTCCTTAAATTAATATCAATTTCATGTCCACTTAATTTAAGTATACCAATACCTTTTAAAAAACCAATATGTCACATCTCTAACATATTATATTAAAAACGTTGTTATTATAGGGATCAAAAATTAAATAAATTATGATTTTTTATAGAAGATAACATTTATGATGAATAAATTATATTTATGATTTTAATATATTTTTAATTTTACATAAAATTTTAATTATCCTAAATTCATATGCGCCATCAAAATAAAAAATATTCATGTAGTACAAAAATAATTTCAAAAATATTTTATATAAGAAACTTTGATAGAACTAGATCCATTCATGATTTTTATGGAAACAAATTATCATTAATAAGTAATTATAAATTATAAATTCTAATTTTATTGTCATATAAATATCACTGAAGTTAAATTATTAAACAAATCATGGAAATTAAATTAAAGGGTACATAATGAAAAAAAAGATAATAAGTTTATTAAAAACTATAAAAATATTTTCCCAATTAAAGTTTGATAGATAACGTCCTAAAATTTCATCCAATGTTCATTTATGAGTAACTTTTCATTATAAAATGTCATTAAATACCCATAAAGATTAATTTATCCATGAAAATGATTTTTTTTTCTTTATAAAAGGGGACTCCAATTATACTTTCCAAAGAGAAATATGATTTAGGTTTTCACCAAAAAATATAATCAAATTCTTATATAAACATACCTTCCCATGTAACCTATCTCATTGTGTACCCATAATCCTCTCTTCAAAATAATTTATTTTCTATGAAGAACCAACCCAGGACGACCATGAACTGGTCACCCGAGCCTGTCCGGGCATGGCCCGAAGGGCGTTTCTAATCCCTACGAGCTGAAAACTAGTGTCGGGAATGAAAACATACACTTGGGAATGATTTATTTTTGAATGAATGCAATCAGGACAATAATAATAGAACAGAACCAAACAATCCATTAGAACCAAAAACCTAAAAAAGATATTAAACAGTTGGTCCAAATACATTATACAATTAGAAAAATGGAAACAAAGAGGAATAGACTGAAAATGAATCCATGCTAATACGATGTCCATCTGACCTTCTGGTCACCTCGATCCACAAAACTAAACATTACCCATGATGAACACCTACAATAAACCCTAAAAAATATGAACTTGTAACTGAAATGAAAAAATAGGCATGAGAATCAAGATTCTCAGTAAGGAAGCCAAGATAAAACAATGAATCAAGGAATCTTCTTTCCAAAAATAATCGAATTATAAAATAATTAATTAATGTTACAAAATTATGGTTTTATATTAAAATTTTTTTTCCCATCATAAAATCCTACACATAATACCCATTATTTCCAAAACTAGATTACATTCTAGAACCAAATTTCAAAACAATGAAACCCAGGTTAGTGCTAAAAAGAATAAGAAAAACAAGCAGGCAAAGAATATTGTACAATAGAAAGTAAACATGAAATGTGACCCATAACCGTGGGTGACCATAAACATCCCAAGAAGACCATTGTATGTACTTTGTATGGATCCACCTTCCTGTGTATGGTGAACAACCAATGTCTATAAACAATTGGATGCTCTCATGGTCTTCCTAGTGGTGAAGCCTTGCTGGTATATCCACAACTCCAGGAGGATAATGACCCTCTAATCAGTTCGAACAATAAACTATTTCTCGATAATCTAAAAGGTTCCAAAGAACCCAACGTGTTAATAGTAATAATCTTTAAGTAGGAGGCCCTCGCACGCATGACTCATCTAACCTCACATGACTACCCCAAATATGAACACAAATATAGGATAACCCCTAATCGATATCAATACTAGTATTTTGTCCCATATATATATATATATATATATATTTCATATCACATGAAGCCTCCAATCGGGCTAGAATACCATTGAACATTTAAACCATTTCAAAAAACATTCCTATTTTCCAACCAGACTCTCACATTTTTCAAATCACAATACTTTTCAAGTTCAATACAAAACATATCCTTTGAGATGGAAGTTCAAAACGGGCCAAAACATTAGGAACAAATTTAAAACCAAAAATTTCCAAAACACTTGAAGTAACCCTTTACCAAAATCCCATTTTAATATTTCTTTTGAAGTCTCCTAAGGGAACCAACTTTGTTTGAAAACCAATATTCTTTTTTGAAATAAATATTTCAAAAGAATACCATTTTTCATGTGTCATATTCATTTGAGGGAATGTCTATGTGTGCACATATTAAACCCATTGATGTTCCAACATCCAATATAACTCCTTTCATCCAATAAACCATTAGAAAACCAAATCTATCCAATCATTATTAAAAGAACACAACCATCCCATTGTTTCCACAAAACCCCTTCCAATGTCCCTAAAACACACCTATCAAGCCATTCCATTTAGAAATTACACATATATAACCAAGTTCACATCCAAATAAGATATATCACACTACATTTGAGTTAATAAATAAATAAATGACATAATTCCACTTTAAAAGAACAATCCATTTCAAAACCAGCACCATATTTTCCTTAAACCTAAAAAGTTCACAAAAATATGTTTGGGAGAATATTTATAAAAAAATCAATCATCACCAAATCATAATTTATATCTATCCATGGGTATAACAGTTATGTGAATAACATTTATGAATAAAATGAAAACATGAAAGTTCCAAAGGATTATTCCAAAAAAGAAAATTTTAATTCACCTACCTCAAATAATTCTCTAATGGGGTAAACCTTCCAAGAGAGGGAGATATAATCACCACAAGAAATACACACACCATATCAGAAATAAAAATGTACCACATGATCCAACACTAACCCTATGGTTCTCCCAAGGGAGGAAACCCCAATGAAAACCCAGGAAATAATGAGGGGAGGGGGAAGAGATGAGATTTAATGAAGTGAACATGAAGAATCAGCAACCATCCTTGATAAATCACCAAAAAAGTTCCCCAATCCGATTTATGATAAAGGAGGAGGCTATTCTACTTTATTCTCAACTGGTAGGGATTCTTTTTTGAGTATGAATCAACAAAAAATGGTTTTCAACGTCAAAACATATTAATCCCATAATGGGTTGCTTCGTTTTGCTACATGGTTTGGAAAACCGTGCGGGAGCTACTAGAATAAATCTTGAAACTTGTTGGGTTATGTTGCATGGTTTGTGGAAATTGTCCTCAAACCATGAAACCATGAATATTAGTCAAAACCACTTAAATTAAATCACAAAAACTAGGAAATTACAACCTATTATCCTTGAATGTTTTAAACATAATATAGATACACTGATGGCATCAAAAACTCACTAACATTGAACTTTATTCCACCAAAATTCAAAATAACAATGAATAGGTATAGAAGAAAACAAGTAAAACAAAAACACATGGACTTTTATTGCACACTCAATCCATCCCTCAACCAAAATATCTAACAACAAGAAATAAAAAATAACAAAATAAAATAGTGATTGTGGTGTGAAGATTATCCCCTCCACAAACACATTTTCTCCCATAATGTAACCTATCCGAAATTTAATCAAAACTCAAATCCATGACTAATCAAATCCAAGAGAGACCATGAACCCCGGGGTAACTATACACCCCGTAATTAACACCCGACTGGTAAAAAATAAACTAAAACCCAAGATTAAGGGAGAGCACTAGAGGGTTATCCCCACCACAAGAATACAAAAAGATTGAAAAGCTAAAACCCCTACAAACCACCCCTAGGGGGGCACCATGAGAACATCTATCAAAGATTTACTGAACTTCTAGCATGAAAAAAACAACTCTACTATAAGGAAAAAGAGAGAGAACCAACTACCGAGAAATCTGGCATTCCGAGCACCTAGATGGAAAACCCAAAAAAGATATGAAAACATTCCAAACAGGGTTGATCAACAACAAAGATGGAGTTAAAATCCATCTTCGAACTCATACAGATAGCACTAGGGAATACCTAAAGAATAACTCAACCCAAAACATTCACTATGACAATGCACTCTTATCACCAATCAAGAACCTCCAAAGCCAAAACCCATCCCAGAACAAACCAAACACACACTCAGAATGACGAGCAATTAAAAAAATATGGAGTCAATGAACATAACAGTTTGCATCATATCAGAACAATTCCATCACTCCCTCGCACAAGAACGTTGAACCCACCACCATTGAGAAACAAAAGCAATGTAATGTCATATTTTTTCAATATAGAAAAATATAGACTGTGCTGAGATCCCTCAGACCATCGGAAACCCCTAACTATGCGCGAGCTTCACCTAGATACCTAAGGTTGGGGCTCCGATGGATGAAGAATCTTATGCCTCACCATCCGACACTAGCATCCCCCAACCAACACTACCTCCTAGAATTAAACAATTTTCATAACATTCCTTGGTGATCAAAACAGTCACCATGATAACAAGACCTTGTAGGGATGCAGAAAACTGGATTAGAATGCCTGAACTGACCATATTGGTGGAACACATATGAAGAGTGTGATGATATAAAAACCAGCACTGATGGAAAAGATTCATCAAAAATAGGTTCCTCTAGAACACTCCGCTAGAAAGATAGAGAACCCTTAATAAATATTACCACCACAAACTACACCTCAAATTACTTCTATAAGGAAAAATTCGACATCCACCGATCTATAACTGGACCCTTAGAAAAACCCACAATAGTATGGACATTAACAAACTCGGGAGTTCCCAAACAACTAAAAACAAACTCTACCTATTAAAACCACATTCCAACCTCAAACAGACTACTAACAATCCAAAATAAAAACAACTCCTGAGAAGACAACTAATTGGGCACGAATCTCTGACAATATTGGATACCATTCAAGGAAGCTTACCCTAAAAAATATGAAAAGAACATCTGAAACTGGCATCAAGGAAACATTAATCAAAAGTAATAGCCCAATATAAGGGATATGGGCTTACAATCCAAACCTATACAAACATAAGAAAACCCCACCATCTCATTACAATTCCAGATCTCCTTCTCAAAGGACATTTTATAAATACCAAAAACCCACATTCCAAGAAAAACCATGTATCAAAATCACTTTACCAATCAAACCCATTTTGGAAAAATAAATGCAAGCCTTAAATTCCAAAACCATGCCCATAGAATCACATGAACCTTCACATGTGTTTTCACCCAATTACTTCCACTTAATCAACTTAATGTAACCACATGCACATTCTGTATACACACTACACATGTGACACTTCATAAGGAACACCAAGGGACAAAAAATCCTTTTTTTTAAATTCCAAACATACATCATTTATTTTTTCAGAAAGACATAATCCCTTATTTAAAACCCATTTCACTAAAATACAAAATAATTAAAGAGAAAATCTTTTCCATTTCAAAAATAAATTCACATTAAAGCCATTTATATTTCTAAAATCCATTTTCAATTTCAACACACGCTCACAATAACCAAGGACAAAAAAACCACAACCAACAATGGACTACTTGAATAAGGAACCAGTGTTTATACGAAACCTGGGGACAGGGTGGTGTTCATGCCCCAAGTAATTAAAAAAACTAAGAGGACCATGAACCACCAACCTGTACTCGACATGGTACACCACCCCATGTGAGGTCACAAAATGACTTCGTTCCATCTCTATTTTCATTCCGCACCCCAAAAAAATCCAAGACAAAGACTCTCTCCCATACTACCCCTGGTAACTCATGTCTCGTCACAAGTAGTGGTGATTAGGAACTGACCCATGACTTACCTCATGAGCCCTGCCAACCCTAGTCTCCATATATCATACACTCCAAATAACAAGGGCCTACCCTGATACCATTTTTTCCCAAACCAACTTGGGTATACCATCAACTGGTCACCCAAGCCGGTCTGTAGCATGGCCTGAAGGGCGTTCCCAATTTCCAAAGGATGGAAACTAGTGTTGGTCATCAAAACATACACTTGGGAGTAATTATAGCCCAAAATAAACCAACCAAGACCAATATAATAAACCGAACCAAACAATCCATCAGAACCAAAAACATAACATAGATAAAAATAGTTGGTCCAAATACACGATACAACAGAACAAACAGAAAACCAATATATGAAAAAATCAACAAGAAATCCAAGCTACTATGATCTCTATTTGATCTTCTGGTTCCCTCCACCACTAAAATGAGTATTCTCCATAAATATCAGCTACCAAGAAGACTGAAAAAAAGCTGAACTAGCAACTAAAATGACAAAATAGGCATGATCACTGAGATGATCAGTATGGATGAAAATATAAAACCCAGAATCAAAGTATATCTATTCCCAAAACAATCCACATAAACATGTTTGGAATTTAGTTTTAAAATTATAGTTTTATCATTTTAAATAAAACCAAATTATTTTCCCATTTTATAATCCAACACACAATACCAATCATTTCCAAAACCAGATTCTATTTTATAACCAAATTATAAAACCATGAAAAATAGGGTAGTGCTAAAAATCTATATAAAAAAGAGGGAAACGAATCTTTTACAAGAGAAAGTAAACAATGAACATGATCAATAACCGTGGGTGATTCTAATCATACCTAGAATACCCTTGGGAATAATCCGTTCTGAACCACCTGTCAGCATATGGTGTATCCCCTATGCCATAACCAACTAGATGTTCTAACAACCACACTAGTGGTGAATCCCTACAGGCCTGTTCACGTCTCCACGAAGGTACTAACCCATCTAATCAGGGATAATAAGAAATCATATCTCAATAATCTAAAAGATCAACATGAACTCATGGTGATGATAGTAATAAGATGTAAGTAAGAGGCACTCGCACACATGACTCATCTCACCACACTTGCCTACCCCAAACATGGACACTAATATACGATAACCCATATGGGATATCGCTTCCATAAAAGAGTCCCATAATTATATAAATACATTTAATATCACATGAATATGACAATTGATAATCCATACCATTAAAAATTTAAACCATTCCATAAAACATTCATGTTTTCTATTCGAGCACTCACATTTTCCAAATCAAAACCCCTTCCAAGTTCAATACAATACTTCATGATTCAGTTGGATGTTCCAAACAGGCCAAAACATGAGGAATAAATTTAAAACCAATCTTTTCCAAAATAATTTAAGCAAACCATTATAAAAACACAATTTAAACCATTCTTTAGAAGTCTCTCAAGGGAACTAACTTGGTTTGAAAACCAAGAGTCATTTCAGAAATCACGATTTTGTAAGAATACCATTTTCAAGTGTTATCTTTATTTTAGAGAACACCCATGTGTGCACATAGTGAGCACATCAATGTTACAAAATCCAATGGCTCCCCATTCAACCAAGGAACCAATTGATAACCAAATCCAACTATTAAATATTTAAAATATCACAATCATCCCATTTTTTCATAAAAACACATTCCAAGACCTTTAAACCCAAAGATAAAGCAACACCATAAACAAATTAGACCAAAAAACTGTGTTCAAAGATATATAATATCCATCACAAAACATAAGAGAAAAGAATTTCATAAAAGACATAATTCCACTATATGCGAACATGGAATTTTAATACAAGCACCATATGTGCCTTAAACCTAAACACTTCACACAAATCTGGTTAGGAAACTATTGTCAACAAAATAAATCAACAAAAAATCATCATTTACATATATTAATTAGAATAATGGTGGTGAGAATAACTTTTAAGAAGAGAATGAATAGATGAATGTGCAAAAGTATTATTCTAAAAAAGAAAAATTGAATTCACCTACCTCAAATAATTATCAAACCCAGAAAAACATCATAGAGAGGGATATTGGAGCCCCATGAGAAATCCAAAAACCCTAGATAATAGAAAAACAGAACACATGAGCCAAACCGATTTTTAGGGTTCGTTAAGGGGTGTGGGACCTCAAATAAACCCCTAGAAACATAGAAAGAAGGGGGAAGATGGGATATTTAATGAAGGGAACATGAATAATCACCATCATTCCTTGAAAAATCACCAAAAAGTTCACCAAAACGATTCAGGATTAAGGGGGAGGCTCTAATGTTAGATTCCAAACTAGAAGGGCTTCATTTTGGAGGTGGAATCCCCAAAAACATGTTTCAACATAAATATTTATTATGACTATAATGGGAAGTACTGTTTTTCTTCATGGTTTAGAAAACTGTGACCAAACTGTGTGATAGAAAATCGAATGAATATAGAAACATTCAAGGATAAGTTTGGAAGTTTGGGGAAACTATGCTCAAACTATGCAACCCATAAAATTTTCCAAAAACCACCAAATTACACCCCAAAACACTATGAAAGTCCATCCAATTTTCATTGAATGTTTTAAAAACAATATAATGACACTGAGGGCATCACAAACTCTCTAACACGCCACTTTCTTGCCATAATATTTAAAATAATCATGAATCGGTCTAGAAGAAAAATCATACCACAGAAACACAATGCCTTTTATTGAAAATTCAATCTGAACCTCAACCAAAATATCCAACATCAGGAAATAAACATAAACCAAAGCAAACTATTGTAAGGGTGTGACATGTTCAACCGAATGAAAGATATCATAGGAAGGGATAATTGTCATAATTGAGTGATTTCATGTTTATTTTTTCTTCCACCACCTCCAAATATATGATAAACATTATAATATATTTAAATAATTATCATTAGTATACTAAAATGTTATTATTTCAATGGAATAACTATTATTTATCTTCCTATGATCTATAAGAAAACGAAAACGTCATCCCTGATGCATACAAAATTCCACCTCAATGACCGATGAATTTAAATTTTCATCACTACATTCATATTGATTTATAAAAATGTTCTTAATGAATAAATATGATATCTATAACTTGATTAAATTTATGGAATGACAGTTTTTCTTTTATAATAATAATATTTATAATAAATTATCATCGTAATTTTTAACCACCTAAAACATGAACACCATTACTCTTTACAAGTAATAAATTATTCCAATTTTCTTTTTTTTATTCTTAATGCATATTTTCAGAAATATAATTTATAAATATAATTAAATGATTTTACAATAATTAAGGTACTTTGAAAGGGATGTTATCAATATACAATAGCATGTAATTAATCATTCAAACATTATAGTGTGTTATTTTTTAGGCTGGATTTACCCTCTACATAATGTATGTTATAATGTTTATGAAATTAGAGATTATGAAAAATTAAATAAAGGAAATAAAATTTAATAATTATTAATTCAATTTCTTTTCATAATTCTGAAGTGGTAATATTCAAAAGTAGTAACTAAAAATTACAATTTTTTAACACGTCATGGGTTCCATCAATATTACTCCCATGAATTAAATATGGTACCCCATAACTCTACATAAAATTATTACCATATAATTATCATTATTTAGTTGATTAAAACTTGAACAAGACTCTATGAATAATACCACAAAACCGAAGTATGTAAGGGGAATAAAAAAGTAAACACCCAAATAAAATTTTTAAAAATTATAATTAATATATGTGTAAGAAATAAAAAAAATTGTTTAATGGAATTAAAATAACATTTAATAAGCATATAATTAATATTAATATTAAATCTAAATTTAATATACATGTATTCTAGATAATCTACACCGAATTATAGTATGAGGTAACAGTTTTTGGTCTCAATTTCAATAACATGAGACGTGTTTCATTTTTGTGTCATGTTTTGGAATGATTTTTATTAACTTATTAAAAAATATATGATAATATTTTTTTAATTTAAATAATTGGAATAAAAAATATTAAAAAATTTAATTCTTTAAATTGTTACTTATTCAAGTGTTAGGAAATTTGTAGGGGTTTTCACATCAAAATTTCATTTATTGAGACATGTTTTTCAATATACACATATTTTTTATATTGATTATGTATATATAATTATTATCTATTTATTATTGTCATTTAATTTTTTATTTAAAGTTCTATCCTTCATGGAGTTTTAATTCAAAGGTTACCAACCGGTTATGTTTTTTAATCCAAACATTCTTTTATTGGGGAATGTTTCATTTTATAAACCGATATTTCTCATTATGGTGTATATACATCCTATTTAAAATAATACTTCATGATAAATTTCATCCACGGTATTTATTATCATTTATATTCTTCTTTTTATGGTATTTATATATAAAACATCATATGTTGTTATTTTTAAAAAAATCTATAAATGTTTTGAAGACTTTTACCGAACTTATTTTCCTTAATATTCATAATCATTATATAATTTCATGAATTTTATCCTCTGTTCTCAAATGATTATTTTAGAACATTTTAAACAATGTTTAAATTTCATTACCATGGTTTTAAAAGAAATGTTTTTAATATTTTCTATACAAGTTGTTTTTATTTTTTTTACTATTGTGTGAAAAGAATGTTTTTTAAATCATCCATTTAAATTTATTTTCCCCCCATTGTGATTGTTATTATTCATTAAAATAACATGGGTTTCTCATATAAAATTTTATATCATTTATTTTCTGAATTATTATTTTAGAATCTATTTTATTAATGATTGAATTTATTTCACATTAAACAATTTCTTAGGACGTTTAAAATATTTTCTCTAAATTATATCTCTAATATTTCTTAGGAAACATTTTTCTCACATTTTTGAGAAATTTGTCTAATGGTAAATAGTTGAAGTTAATTTTCCCCTCACATTGGAATTGGTTATCATTTTTCGAAATTCCTCTTGTTTTTAACGGGTTAACAATAAAATCTATATTTTTAGGGTGCAAGGTATGTTTTCATTCATAAAATGGTAAACATTGAAACTATAATGTGTTTTGTTCATAATTTAGATCTTGAAAATTATATTTGATGATGGGTTCCCCTATTATAGAACAAAAATTTATTTTTTATTGATTAATTTTCTAAATAGATTATTTTTTAATTAACAGGTATTGTTTTTAAATTATAAGATTGATTTAAAGGGAATTTTAATCATGAAATTAATATGATATCTTTAGTAACCATTATGATTAATAATTTTTAATTATTATATACAATGATATGGTTTTATAGAATTATTTTCATAAGAAGATGGTAGGATTATATGTAATTTTTAGGGATTTTTGTTATTTACTCAGGCAATGACACTCCATTAACTCAATTCATATGAAATATTTCAAGCTACGAATCATGAGTTATAATCCCTGATTCAATTTGAATGATTTTATTATGATATGTTTACAAACTTTTATTATTCTCTCATACCAATGTGATTATATTATTTCCACATATTATGTTTTATTAATATATATTATGTTTTCCCTTATTAATAATATGAGCTCACCCTTCTTATGTGTCCATTTTATTAGGTTTTAAATCGGAATATTAGGTATGATTTATCTAAATGGGTATTATATGCGAATTGTTTTTTAGAGTCATTTAGGATCCCTTGTGGACTAATAATTTCTTCATTTAATATGAATAATGTATTTTTAATGAGAAATATTTGGTTTTTGTTAGTTAATGAATTTTTCTAAATTCTCGGCAACTATAAACCTAAAATGAATATGGTATACAAGAGATTAAATATTGGTTATTAGTTTTTTAATTATGGATGGTAAATATATTCCCTATTTAGCTAGTATAAATAAATGGGATGTAAAAATATGTGTTTTTTCACTCTGAATCTATGTGTATGGGTCTAGGAAAGCTCAGTTAGTGTCCGAGTAGGGTTTAGATAACATTAGACGTTAGGATGTTATCCAATTTCGATAATTTAATATTTTTGGATACCATTAAGGGTTGATAAGTTAATGGTATATCATATGTTCAGTGGAATAGATACCACTTTTGATGAATTATTTTGGGTCAATTAATTATATTTTTGTAGGATTTATAGTTGGGACATAATAATAATACATGATTTAGTTTTGCATAACGCATTTGGGTTCATAATTTGGTAATATAATATTGAAGAGTTTTATGGATTATTTTTTATGGAATTATTTAAGTCAAAACTGTGTTGTTATTTTTATGTTTTGGTTTTAGTGATTAAACTATTGATTTTTCAGAAGATGGTATATTCCTTTTTAATTGTGAATTATCTTTTACCACGATAAACATTTTTATTTTTCATAATTTGTAAGAAACATATTGAATAAATTATTATAAAGATTTGGGCTTAAATGGGGAAAATTATCCTTTAGAAAATTCTTGACCAATTAAGAGATAATTTTCATGATTGGTTATGAAAAATGTATCTTAGATATTCATTGTTTAGAATATGAGATTGAATTGAGGATGAAACAGATTAAGACACAAAACCAAATGATGTTATTTTTCTTATAAAAATCATTTGAAATAAAGAATGTATTTTTTTATCAAATTATCAATAATAATGATAAAATTATTCATCAATGTAAAAAATGATAAATCTATCACATATTTTGGAGAAAACATCACCTGACAATCAATTTTTACTTAGAAACTCATTAAAAGGTAATAATTTTTTAATACTAAAAACATGTATTAGATAATATTTACAAAAAATTTCCAATACATGACCTAAAAATTAAACTTAATTATTTATGGGATCTAATTCCCATGAATCAATTTTTATATATATTGATCTTTCACTTTATATTATCTTATAAATGATCTTGAAATGAATTCTATACGCTTATATATTAATTTATCATTAATCGATGGAATATTTTTTTCCCTTGTGAATTTATAATTCACAAACAACATTGAATTATAATAAATGTTATTATCTCAATCATCTTTTTCTTGATTCATAATCTTTTTTCTTGGAATATTTTCTTATATGATTGATATATTCTAATAATATATTTCCTTATAAGTATTTTAATTTTCCAACAAGGTAAATTACATTTTCTTGTTATATAGATATTCTTTGATGAATTATTATTGTGTTACTAAGAATAATTCTCATTCATTATGTTGACTATTATTATCATCTATTCCTATGTTCCTTCTTACTATATATGTTCTCTTATTTTTGAAGATAAGTATGTTTTCTCTTATGAATATTTCATATTTGGATCATCTCTATTAAGAATGAAAGAATATATTTTATATTAAATTCCTTTTTCTATAACAACCATTCAAAAAAGCCTAATAATCCATTTATTAATACAACTTTATATTTCATTTACCATATACTCCACATTTATTATCATTATCCATTTTATTTTTGGGTGCTATTTTTGGGGCTTAAATTAAAAATTATTGTTCTTAATATCCTCCTTTATCCTTTGAAATGGATTTTAAAATGTTCCTATTTAATTTTTTTCATAATCCTTATCTCTCTAGAATCATGGTAAAATTACCAAGACATCATTTATCTAATATGGGAAGAATGTAAAAACCCATTAATTTTTGTAATAAGTTTTCACTTCTATGGTTTGTTGAAATTCAGAATTATATATTCATATAAAGGCTATAAACACGTATATATATATCACACCTAATAAAATATTATACAATCAATTAGATACACAAAAATTCATTAAAAATAATTATTTGTTTTGAAATCATGATAGTTTTTTATTTGAGTCTTAATAGAATTTTCTTAACATAATTTCATATTATGAACTTTTAAAAAAAATTAAGGTTTAAATATGTTATAAAAGGATATTCATGTCAATTAAATATATTAATATTCATATTTATTATGAAAAATAATTCTATCATGGTCCAAAATAGTTCTATGTTTTTATTTGAAAATAAAAATGTTTGTAATTATATTATTTTCAATTTATTATTTTAGTTTATATAAAAATAATATTTCCAAAATTTAAAAATTTAATTTAATAATAACAAAATAGGTTTTTGTTGATCTTGAAAAATTATATTTGGGTTAATTTTTGAGATATTCGTAAAAAGAAAATTTAATTGACTATTGAAAAAATTGTTTTTTAGAAATACTATAAATTTTATAACATCCGCATTGTATAAACATACCATTAACACTATATATTATTTTTATCAACCAAATATGTGTTTGAGAACTAAAATTAATCATTTAAATACTTTATTTTTTATTTATAAACCTATATTACCGATTGTGTAACCTCGTTCATATTTTATTATAAAAAAATATTATTTTTTCTTCTTTAAATTAAGTAAGTATAGAAGATGATCCATTTTTTGTATTGATTTTAATGTCCCAAAAATATTCTTACATTAATCATAAAACATTATATTTAATATTAATAAATTCTATTTATGATTTTGGTGTAAAATATTTTTTTTATGATAAGGAATATTTATGAAATCTATTTTTGTTATCATGAACATTCTTATAATAAAATAAATTATAAACACCAATCAAAATTGAAAAATTTTATTTTTTTCAAAAAAAAATTAACAAAAAAATTTCAAATTATGTTATATGTTCCATTTCAATTTTATCAATAAGAATAATTTACCCCATTAATATTTAATAACCATAGTAAAGAAAAAATTATAGTTAAATGGTTATGTTGAGGGATATGGTCACAAAATATCACTAAATATTTAATTAAATTCATGGATATTGGATTTATATAACTCTTATAATTACTTTCTATATTTTTTTTAGGTTTAAAACTTTCTTTATTGAATATAAAATTTATTTAATAATTAAAAATTAATATATCTCCCCTCTCACTTATTTTACCTAAAAATTATAGTTAGGATATAAAGAAAATAAATTATAAATAGTTCTATAGGATAAAATTGACCATGGATGAATTATATTTGTTTTGATAGTTTACTTTTACTTTGAATAGTACTATAGTTATCTAAAACACTTTTTCAATGTTGATGCAACACTTGTGCAAGTAGTAGAAAAGTAAAAGTAAATAGTTTTAGAATCATAAAAGAGATAATATTTGGATAAAATAGATAATTTATCAATTTTGGGATAATAATTGTATTTAATAAGTAATTTAAATTTTAAATTCTAATTCTTTGGTTATCCAGATATTTTTGAAGTCAGACTATTAATATTACCCTCAAATTGAAATTAAAAGGTATTTAATGATAATTTTTATGAAAGATTAAATTAAAAATATCAAAAACTTTTAATTATTAAATAAGGATATATAATTTTTAAAAAATTTCATCATATTCTCATATACTTGAAACTATTGTTTGAAATGTCATTTTTGACCCTTGAGAACATAATTTTAGTGAAAAATCTATAGTTTTTTTTTCAAAAAATAGGACACATTATAATATTAAAAAGACACATATGTTCTGGTTTTTTCATAAAAATATACCCATGTACACATAAATTCATCCCATTCTATGTAACTAGTCCCCATATCTGACCATAGAACTATCTTTTAATGGATTCAACTCCAATCAAAATGAGGATATCAATGAAAATATAATTTTATTTGCTATGTTATATTAGGTTTCATTCTTTTTCCACCTTATCAAAATATATTATACCCTCTATAACATCATGGAATAAAATATTTATCATAATTAAATGTTATTATTATTCTGGATAAACTATTAACATACATTCCTTTATCCATTTAGAGAAGAAAATTTCACTCGTGTTACGAGCGACTACCACATCCATGAATAACTTATTAATTTTTGCATCATGGTCATTCATAGCTCGTTATAACAATTTATTTTATGAATAAAAATGATATTTATAAAATTATTAATGTTATGTAAATTTTTTTATTATATTATTAATATTAACTAAATAATTTAATAATATATTAAACTACATAAAACAATCATATCAAGACTCATTGTAATTAATAACCTCATACCATTGTATTTTATTTATCAATTACATAAAAATAGTATGGAATTTCAGTTATAACATTAATAAAATGATTTTTTAATCATTATGATTCTATAAAATTGATATCATGGAAAATTAATAATGTATTCTAACTTCTTAAACAATTATAATATGACATTTTTCAGTCGATTTAACCATTTACGAGAATAATGTTATAAATTTTTTTTGAGAATTATTTAGAAGAATTGTATAATGATAGTAATATGTAGTTATAATGAATTTAATATATTTTATTAATTATGGAGTGATAACATTATAATTTATATTTACAAATAAATTCCAATTTTTTATTAATTCAGTTTTCATCGAAAAATGTATTTTTTAATAATTCCATGTGAACCATCGACATATGTTCAATGAAATGACTATGGGACTCTATAATTATACAAAAACAATTAACATAAAATTAACATTCTTTAGTTGATGAAATCATGTACAAGTCTTTTGATATGGAACTGAAAAACCTAATAATATAAGGGAAAAGGAATGGTTAACAACCTAATGTCATATTTAACAATAAAAATTTAATTTATATATAATAATGAATTATAAAAGGTTGTTATAAATCAATATACCTATTAATAATGTTAAAATTCATATAACTAATAATACTAAATATTATATATATATATATATATATATTTAGAGCATATATATGACCAAGATAGAGTTAGTGGTAGGGGTTTCTTGGTAACAATCTCAATTACATGAGAAATGATACATTTTTAATGATGTATTGATATTATTTTTATTCACTTAAACATGGTTATATTATAATAAAAGTTTAATATAATTCATCATATTTAAAAAAACAAAAACATGTGGATTTTTTAAATTTATTTTCATACGTGTGTTACGAATTCTATAATTGTTTCTCATCTCAAAATTTCCTACATGAAGACATGTTTGGAAATTAAAACCTATTTTATTTTATATTCTACATATATATATATATATCCTATTTTATTGTATATATCATTATTTCCTACTTATTCATGGAATTTAATGTTCTCACTCATGTTCTATCATTCTTTGTATTTTAATTCAAAGAATAATAAGTTCCTAATTTTTTTGTCTAAATTTTCCATCTTTAAGATATTATTTTTATTAGGGCACTATATTGATTATTATGGTGTATTTATATCTTCTAAAAAATTTTATATCATATTTATATTTTATTTTTGTTATTAAATATTCAATTTTCATGTAAATATTTTCTAGTTGTTTTAATTTTAAAATCCATAGGTTATCTTAATCAAATAAATTATTTGAAGGATTAGAAGTTTTATACCTAACTATTATTCATATAAATATATATTATTTATATGGTTTCCTAGATATTCTTCTCTATACTATAATAATTGTATAGTTTAATTTTCATTTATATTTTAATTCCTTTAATAATATTTAAAATATTAATTTTTTATCATGTCATATATGAGTTAGTTTTCAATTTCATTACTAACATGAGAAAAGAATATTCATTATGTCTTTTATGTGAATTAATTTTACCATTTTCTTAACTGCTATTCAAAAAAATGATTTCATTCCATGTTTCCATTATTTTTTACAGAAAAATTATATTTCATTTTAATTTAAATTTTTTCATTTGGAGTATAATTTATAAATGACATACGATATTTCAATTTAAATGATTACTTACTATGTTTTGAGTGTTTTCTCTTAAATATATATATAATTATCCTTAGAAACCTTATTTATTACATCATCATTTAATTTCACGGTTGTCTTACATTTTTATTTCATTTACCCTCAAAACTAGTTGGTTGACATGTTTTAAAAGTCATTATGTTTACAATGGGATAACATAAAATCGTTATATTTATAGGTTGAAATGAATTTTTGGTCATGTATTGGTGAAATTTAAAACCAATATTGATTTTATTATTTTTCATGTTTCATTGAAATAATATAGGATAATGGGTTGGTCCTTTATACCCCACTGATGCATTCAGTAATTATATATTCTCTGGAGACTTATTTGGGAATTAACTAGTGATGTTTTTCCATTGAAAGGGTAATTGTATGAGTGATATTACTATGATTTCCCTAGTAACATGCATGGTTGTTAATTTTTTATTCATTCTTATGATATGGTTTTAGGAAATTATTGATAAAATAAGTTAAAATGTATCTATGTTATGTTTTTATGGATCTTGATTATTGAAACTTACTCTCACAGTCCTTTTCCTCATTTCATATTCCCAATATTCATGAAATGACTCGTGATATATAATCTATATACCATTTGGTAAAATTTCATTAGTTTATGTTCATGTACATTTTTTATGTTCCCATTCCCACATAATAAGCAACTATAAACATGTGATCTTCAAATGATATCAATTATTTTTAACCAGATGAAGAGTTTTAGCTCAACTTATAATGTTGCAATTTCTATAGGTCATTAAGAGGGTTGTTAGGTATGATTTTTTTAAGGTCGTAATTTGTGAATAATTTAGTGTGATATTTTTGAAGAGTTATTATAAAATAGTTATTTTGTTTTATAATTAAAAAATGTCTTTTGTATGATAATGATATGGATTTTTTATTTAATGGTTTATCATTTACTAATTAAATCTCTAAACCTCAAAGTTCTTAGTAGTGAGACAAATTCAGTATTGGCTATTAGTTTTTTGATTTAGGAATGATTTTTTGGGGTCACATCAACTAGTCTCAATTCTAGTATGAATAAATATATGTTTCTATCAGAATATTTTGGATTATTTTCTAGGACATGTCAGTGTATGGAATAATAATCCCAACACAAATTGGCTAATTGTTATTAAATAGAACCAATAAATGAAATAATATGTGGGAGGCCTTAGCATACTAAAATCATGAACTTTAATAAATCTAAAAGAATGAAATTTGTCAAAAAACTACCAACATGGTAACATGTCTAATAACTAAGGCTATGATATTTCATATATATAGTTTTCAAATATTTTCTAGGAAAAGAACATAGTCAACCCCCAAAATAAAAAATATTCCAAGTCATTAAGGAAATAGGGATAAAAAAATAAAATAAAAATTCTATGAAAAATATTTATTATTAAAAATATTTATATGAACATCATTATTTCCACCAATTCAAGAACCACTAAGGATATGATTCGATAACACAACATCCTCTAAGATCACCACAAAACATAACATCATCTACAAAAATTGTACATGTTATGAAAGTAACAATCATAATGGTGTTAGTATAGAAATACATAGTAGTTCACCTCCACCACAAAAATAATAATAATATTAAATTCAATCCATAAATTGGGGGAAACTAAATAACCACCCAAATTAATAATTATATGATAAAGTATAATGGAAAACCAAGGGAGATGAAGTTACTACTTTCTTTCCTAATTTTTCTAAAATCAACTAACTTAAAAGTAGTGATAGAAACTAGATATTTTACCCATAAAATCATAACATAACACTCCCAATTGGACTATATGGTATAATGGAAAAATACACATCTTTTCACATTACGATAATGCTAAGTAGAAGATAAATTTTATTTACCTGGTGAGGACTTGACCGCAAACAATAACACCACCCCCAAGCTGACCAATGTTATAGAAGTCGTTGGGATAAATTGTACCAATAATTTTGTTATTCTATATTCACCTTGATCAAAACTCTCTCAATAATATGTAAAAATAGAAATATATAATAGCAGCTCATTATTTCCAAATAATGCATGATTCAAATAAATCATTGATAAAATATATTCCTATGAATTTATCATCAACATCATGGTCATTATATAGAACCCTTGAATTGCTAGATTAATCTTATATTGGTAGAGGGAAAACCTACACTATAAATAGGGGGTTCCATTCCACTTTTGTTGGGGGGTATCTATACCCCATCATTAATAAGGATGTAAATTTTTCTCATTGATAACATCACAACAAATGGAATCTCTAAGATTATTTACATAATTTAGAGAATATAAACCCTAGTATTTGATGTAACAGATAGTTCATTACTTTAAGGGTAACCAACATATCATTGATCACACCGCACCCAAGGGAGTATCTATCACCATTATTAAACAAATTATTATCTCCTAAAAAATTAAAATTGGTATTTAATAAAGGGAAAACACCTTCAACACTCTTAGGTTAATTATTACTACCTAGATTACATGAAAAATCCCATAAGCATGATAAATGGGAGTAAATATGTAACCTTATTTGGTAAGAACCAATATCCAAAACTAAAACATACTCTCATTCAGTGACCATTCTCCAAATTGTTATTTTTCATATAAAAATAGTAACCATGGAGTGAATTGGAAAAAAACATGTATGTGCTCAATGATGATTTATATCCCTTATCTAACGTCCATTTTTCTAGTAGGATACCCATAAATAATTTACAATATGTTTCAATGTCCTTAACTATTCCACAAACCATTATAAAATCTAAGTCATCCACTCAACTCACATAGAGTACAAATCATTACGATTAATATAAGTAACACATTCCAAATAATCAACACATTTACCGGGAAGTACATAACCTCTGGATACATGTAACTTCTCGCATGTATTAATGTTTTTTCACTAAAAAAGCAATGATACTTAATTTGTAAAAAATATCCATGTATTTTTCCTTTTTTTAGTAAAGATAATTACATAATGTAAATATACATTAAAATTGTTAAATTTAATTTTTTTCATATTCCAACACCTATGTAATAATACGTGAAAATGTACCATAAAAGGGAATGTAATTGACCTACAATCCATTTAACATGACATGTGTTCCCTAGGGATGTAATTGATACGATTTCCATGGAATTGTTTCTAAAATAAATGGGATTATTTTGATAACAGACTCTGAGATGGAATGTAAATATGAGGCATGGAGTAGACCAAATGGAATTCCAAACTTTTTTTATACTTATTAAAAAATCATGCGATCATGTTTTTCTATCTTTTAAATTGGTGCTCAAATAAAAAATATAAGGGCACCGTTGAACTCATAGTGATGTAATTTTCCTAGAAAGGGCCTAATATCATTCGGTGTGGGTCGACTAAAAAAGATAATATTAGGACTTTTTTAAGAAAAAAATAATAAAAAAACAAACTTCTTTATTTTATTTTTGAGATTTCAAATTCGTTGTGACGTAACGAATCTATAAAGATTTGTAACGAAAAGGTTTTTTCATAAATGAAATAGTGTAAAGTTGACAACTCAATGAAACTGAAAATTATGAATCATATTTTCCACATTAATGAATAGAAAGGATCCAAAGATATGGCAAATGATGCTAGAGTTGTTTTCAGAGGCCTTGAATGAATTTTTCAGAGAATGACCAATGATGATGGATCAACAAAAAGGATCGAAAATGACATTGGCAGTTTCATGATCAATGAATATCGGTGGAACAGGGATCAAAGTGATTTCACAACTTCAATCTACATCTCCAAGCGATCCTAACTCTTGGTAGGGGTTGTTATTTTAATTATATCTTCCCCACGTTCTTGTTTTTAATCAAAAACTATGGATCAATGCACGAACAGGTTGACCCACATGGTTTGATCGTTTTTGCAGGATGGTTTTGGTTTTCGTTCTTGAAACTTCTATCGAGTGAAAATTAACTGCATGATGAAAGATGTTTGGGGTTCATTCCTTGAATTATTATTTGGTATTCCTCTCCCCCTTAATGTGCATTCTTCTTGTTTTTCGCGGGTTGGTGAATGGTCATACTTTGTGCAACCTTTCTTGGCATAATGATGAAGGAGGTGAAATGATGGTAGTGAATGTCAAATAGAAGTGACACTGGAAATAGAGTCGATCGAGTGCTTCCTGACGGAGAATATGGAAATGAAGATTGGAACCCCATGCGACGATGAATGTGGACCTAGGTACCACGATGCTTTACCAGATTCGAAAATGGAACATTGGAGCGAGTCTGGTGTCCCACAAAAGCTTCCCCTAATAGAGGTACAAGGAGTCAACCATGTCCCAGGTGGTGGGGGGTGGGGAGCTATGGTGGTGGTGGTAGTTTTATTGTAGTTGTCTTCATAGAGGTGGGTCGCAACATCTACTGAGATAGGAATAGGGACCCGCGGGAAGTCACAGGTCGCACTGCCAAACTCGGTCTACATGAGAAGAATGGCTTACCAGGGAGGCATATCTAGCTAGAACCACATGGTGTGAGACAGATGCGGTAGAGCCATTTTTGGGGTAGAGAAACTGGCCCTCCCAAGTGGGTTGGTCTTTTACTAGTGGGTCGTGCCCAGCCTTGCGGATGGGTCTGGAAGCGGGCAGGACCCATGGCCCGGTGGGCTGAGCCCCACATGTCGCACCTATATCCCAACAGGCCAAGCCCAATTGGTCATGTAAAAACCGAATCAGGTCAGACCCAAATCGGTTTGGCCGAATCAGGTTGGGTTAGATAGGACTCAGACCCCACCGGGCCTAGTTTTGCTAAAACACTTGTGGCATTCAAACAGAGCGCCTGTTTGGCGACCCATATCCAACACTGTAACGCTTGCGATGAGACTGTCCTTTTGAGATTATTTAAGTGAGTTTTTAGGATGTTGTAATATGGCCTATGTTTTTAAGATTATTCTCCCCTGATACAACCATACTTTGGGAAGTATCATGGTGGTTCTTATAAAGATGTGTTAGGATGGTTATTCCCTTGACGACCCATGCTTCTGGTACTCCTTATCCATCTACAAAGGTAAAGACGATACTTCCTACATTAGTGGTACAAGATTTTTCTCTTTTATTGGTTTCCTCTAAGGGTGTAATTTCCTGTGGGACCAGGGATTGAGTCATATATCATGGGGTAAGCACTTCCATAACATACTATGGTGTGAGTCACCCATAATGAATAAACCGACAGAGTCAGAACTCCCTTATATTTCGAGAGTGTGTATCCTATATTAACTGAGTGTTACACCCTAATAAGTTTTGTGCAATTCTTCTATATACGAATTAATACCACCTCATCATAATAGGGTGTAGGTTCTTCATGAGTTGTAATCCCATGTTTGAACGAAAGTAAAGGTCTTCACATATGGAGTCATAATACCCAATCGCTGAGTTGCAGTGGGGAGTGAGTCCTATATAGGTGTTGAGGATCCCTAAACTATAGAAAATAGCTACAAGGATATGTATCGTACATCTGGTCTGAACGATACCTACATATGATCCACTTATCCTTATATGTACTAAGGTTTGGGACACTTCTTATAGGAGCGACTGGGGTATTGTATGATAGTATGGAGTAGTTATCCCTCAACTATGTGTAGTGTAGAGATGAATTCCTCTTCACTTGGGTTTCTGTAGACTTTCATTGGGTTATAGACTGTGATAAATAGACCTCTAGTGTTGGGAACTAGAGTTGGACTTATTAGAATGTTCGTGATGGAGTGTGTCTCTCGGACGAGTGTTGTCAGACATGGCTGAGCTCGTGGAGTACCATCTCCTGGTTTTTGTGTTATAACATGTTCCTTCGGTTAGAAGCCTAATGATGGATATGAGGTTGTGACATCATGTTTCTTATTGAATGAGATGAGTATATCTTGATTTTTCATGGTATATGTATGGGCATATATTTTAGAAGAGATGAATGTGCATTTCATTGTGGTTTTACTCTTGTGATTTATCATTGTGTTTTCAGGGTCCCTTATGGAGTATTTTTTTTACTTATCCCTGTATAGCCTTTTCATACTCATGTCAGGTCTTGTGCAGATGAATGACGCTTCGACAATTTCTGAGGAGGAAAATGACCATGTGGTGTTCCTTGAGAGAAAACAAACAAGTTATACTCTGAAAACATCAGGTAGCTACCCTCCACCTACCCTCCAGGTGGGGTTCTCAGTGGATGAGTATAATATAATTGGGGTTTTACATGTGTAATTTCTTTACATTGGTGGTCTTCTATACTTACCCAGTTTTCCACCTTGTACATTAAATGTTGTTCTAATCTGGTTTTTTTCCTTAGTGGTGGATTCAGTGTTCTACTTTTTTTTTGGGATGAGGTAGTGTGTGTGTGTGTGTGTGTGTGTGTGTAATGGTACATCAAAAATTCCACCAATTTGTTGGATAATGCATTCAGTTCTAATTTCTATCCCTTGGACATTGGGAGGTGGTCTTGGGGATGTCGCAGAACAGGCCCTGGGGGACGGTTCGTGAAAAATCAGTATCAATGTAGAATTAGTTCCACCTTTGGACCTACAGTTTGTGACATTGGTTTTGGTTCCATCATGATGGTGTTAAGATGATTCATGTTCGATTCTAAGTCCATAGGTACTAGTGTTTGTGTGGAGGCTGACAAATCCATTCACTTGGATTCTGATAACCTACAATTTCGACTCAGTACATTATGACAAGGTTCATCAGGAAATAAATGGTACATGCATCATATAGTAATGGTTTATTCTTTCTATGTCCTTCTTGAGTAAGTTCTCCGGATATACTCTTTTAACCATGGTTCTTCATGATTCATTTCAGGATCCTTCCACAATGATATCCAGATATGATGTACAACGTGATCGTAATGATGATCCTCCCCAAGTGGGGTCTTCAGTGCATGGTACTAATTCTTAGTCGTTACCTCAGGGTGGATCACTAATGATTCCACCACCTGTCGGATATATGTTTCTACCACCGCTACAAGTATAGGATGCATGTAGGATGAGTGTGATACATGAGATCCTGAGATAGAGACCTCATAGGTTCCAAGGTGAGACTGATACTCAGGTAGTTGAGGATTGGATTGAGGTGGTTACGCGAGCCTTCTGCCTAATGAGGATGCCTCTGGACTAGATGGAAATCTTATTCACAATCCTTCTTCAGAGATCATTTGGGAGATAATGGAGCTTGATGATCAATATTCATGATGAGGTGAGCCTAAACTAGTTATCCTTTGAGCACCTCTTTAGGGAGGAGTTCATTTAAGAGACATTATTCTCTATGCATATACAGAAGCTACTGCATCAATAATAGGGATTCATGACAGTATCAGAAAACTCAATGATATTCATAGATCATTCTCTCTAATCTACATATATGGTTCAGTACCATTAAATTAGGGCCCAGAACGTCGAGTAGGGACTATGCCGGGAGATGAGGTCATTGGTGATCCCCCTTAGCATTTCATCAAATGTTTGGTTGCTTGAGAGTTCATTGGTGGATGAGAGTTTCCTTGATGAGGAGTTTATGGAGGTGACCTAAAAAAGAAGACATGGGATAGGTGCAGATACTGGAGCTAGAAAATGATAGGCAATAGGATCGCGACATTGGAGGCATACCCATACCTGAATATAGACACATGGGTTTGTGGCATAAGAGTACCACCATAGAGAATAATATCCACATGAGTGGAAATGTTACACTAGTTATAGGTAGGGACAACATGCAAGGGATTTCTCATCCCGTCGGGCTGTTGAGGGGGAGGTTGTTGAAAAGCTTCCTTGGCAGAGATAGCGCTTGGAGTATGGAGTTACACAAAATGGCATGTGAGGATGAGGATCAGGATGCGTAGGAGGATGTGGAAGGTAGTTTACAGCTTTTCCACCACCACCCCTAGTTGGTCCATGCTAGGCTTAGGGATCTGAAGGACTTGAGTGTGGACTGCTACATATGATCATGGCATATTACCATGATGCTTCATGAGTGATTCAATATATGATCTATGTGATTTATTTTTGCTTCCATTTTAAATAGAAACATATACTAGTTGTTCTCCTATTACCATGAGTTCTATTTGATATTTCAAGGTTCTAATTGGGATATGGACTTGACCCTAACACTTAGATACTTTTACTGGATGAGACATGTTGATCACACAATCGCACTGATAGTGTGACCAGGATCTTAGAGGCGAGTGTTGTGGTTGGCATCTCTTAGTTGTCGTGTTGAGGACTTACGATGTCATTCTTTGCATGGAATACTACCGTTCATACCTAGATTGACTGTGTCAGGAAAAGGATGTGGTGTGTATGTGATGGGAAAAATGGTTTTCCTTTATTGTAAAAAGGAAAACCCGGTTTTCATAGGAAAAAATCTCACAAAGATCCATGCTTGGGATCATTCCAGGGTGATAGGGTTAGACCCCCATGATGATTTCTGTAGTATGAGATAGTGACATACCATCCATAATCAACTTAAATGAATCTACTAGCTGTGGTAGTGTTTTTCTCAAAAAAAAGATGTGGCTGTAAAATTTTGTAGAAAGAGGGCCTATTAAGACCCAACATTCACTCTTGGGAAGCTCTCTTTCACTCATAAATAACCTTGTGTGTTTAGAGTCAACCCTAAATGCATAACACTTGTAGAGGATTTATCATAGTTCAACCAAGGGTGGATGTAAACTATGGGGTTCTTTCTGTATCTACATCAGGTTAGCATGGAGGTGACCTACTAGACCCCAAAACTATAGATGGACTAAAGTGCATGGTTCTTTCCCACTTGTCGTAGCTAAGTAGATTTTCCCTGTTATTTCATGATGTTGACCAAGAAGAATATGGACATGAGATTGGTCGATCTCTTTGGCTCTTCAATGTAAATTCTTGTAAGCAATGTAGGTACCCTTGGTGAACTCAGTTTTCATCCCTTGAGTGTAGGCCTTTTCTTTTCAGCAATGAAAATTCATAAGGTGGGGCTAATGTAATGGCCCAGAATTCCATGGATTTTTTTAAAAGTTAAATGGGATTATTTTGAGACTAGGATCATTGAAAGTACGTAATTTTGAGCTTTTGAGTTTTCGTAATGGGTTTTCCAACATCTTTAATGATTATTAAAAAATCGTTTGAGTTAGTTTTTCTATATTTTGAACTGGTGCCCATATCAAAAATCTGAGAGCACTATTGAACTAAGAGTGATTGGGTTTTCTTAGAAAGGGACTAACATCGACCGACGTGGGTCAGTCAAAAAAAGTTAATATTCATATTTTTTAAGAGAAAAATTATAAAAAAATAAAATAATCTTATTTATTTTATTTTTGAGGTTTCAAATTCGTGACGGCGTAAGGATGCTCGGATGATAAGCAACAAAAATGCTACTTCATAAATGAAACAACACAAGGTTAGTGACTCAACGAAATAAAAAATGTTGAATCATATTCTCTACTTAATTTCTTATAAAGGATCCAAGGTTAGGTCCAAGATTTCTAAAGTTTTTCTCAGATTCCTTGAATGAATTCATTGTGGAACGACCAACAACGACGGATCAATGAACAAGATCAAAACAGACATCAACAGTTTGATGATCGACTAATGCTGGTGTAACATGGATCAAATTAACGATGCAACATCAATATAAATATTCAATAGATCCTAACTCTCTTTAGGATTTGTTATATGAATTATATCTTCCGCCATTTAATGGTTTTAAAATACAACCATAGATCAACCCATGAATAGGTTGACCCTCAGTTCAATCGTTCTAAAAGAATAAGTTTGGTTTCTATTCTGGATCCTTCTAATGAGAGTGGATTAAACCATGATGAATGATGGTGTGGGTTCATTATATGATTTATTATTTGGTTTTCCTCTCCTAGTTGATGTGCATTCTTTGTGTTCTTCATGGGTCGACAAATAGTTGGTTTTTACACGATCATTCTTGGCGCAACGACGACAGCGGTGCAACGATGATATTGACGCTTGGATCGAGGAGTCGGGGGAAATACCGTCGATTAAGAACTTATTAGAGAAAGGGGTCTCAATGTATATTTTAACCCTATGTGATGAAGATTGCCTCTCGAGGGATCTAGATATTTTTCAAGATTTGAAAACAGACCACCAGAACTAAACTAGGGGCCTGCAGAATTATCCCCAGGTGGCATGTGGTGAAGGAAGCATACAGAGTGGTGGGGGAAGGAACATGGTGGCAGTAGTGGTAGCTACATTGTTTCAATCGAGGTGGAGGCGGTTAAATGCTCTATCTTCAGTAGTGACAGGGATCCGTAGAAAGCTGCCGGTCACACCGAAAATTTTAGTCAGCGTGAGCGGACTCGTGGACCAACGAGGCATCACCATGTGGTGTTGCATGATGATAAACGGATGCACCATATCCATGTCCAGGATGGATAAACTATCCATTAATTGAGGGTCAGGCTTGTGCAAGTGATCCACACCCAGCTAGGTGAGCCAGACCTTCGACCCAATGGGATGGGTCAGGATGGGCCCAATGGGCCGGGTCAGGTCATTCCAAGGTCGTGTCGATCCCAGGTTAGGTCGACCATGAGTCAGGTCAGTCTGACCATGAAAGACTGGACCCGGACCATACCGACCCCCCTTTTTTCTAAAATGCTCATTACATTCAAATGGAGAATCTGGATTGATGGTCCATCTACGGTGTTGGCACCCTTGTTATGAGATGGCTCTTTTGAGATAGTCTAAGTGATTTTTTTGTGGATGTTGGAAGATGGAAAATTGGTTTGAAGGGTAGGATCTCACAGTACAAGACGACATAGCGCTAAATCAGGGTGCTTATTATAATTAAATGTTAGGATGTTTACTCCCTTAATGACTCAGGCCACGAGTACTACTTGTCCCTCTGCTAATGTAATGATGGGACTCCCCATTTCATGGGTGTTGGTTCATTTCCTTGGAGTGGTTTCCTCTGGGGGTGTATAGCCTTGTGGGACTAGGTTGAGGGACCTCTAGTCTGGGGTCGGTACTTCCCTAACGTACATGGTTCTGGGTACCCCATAATGAATAAATTGATGGAGTCGGTAATCCCATATATAACTAGGGTGGAGGTCCCCTAGTCATTGAGTGGTACTCCCCTATTGAGTCAGGTGTGGGACCTCGATATACGAAGTAGTAATCCCCTTTCTTAATAGGTTGCAGGTCCTTCATTACTAGTACTCCCCTATTAGAACCTGGGAAATGGTCCTCACTTAAAAAGTTGTACTCTCCTATCTCAAGGTTGGAGTAGGGAGCAGGTCCTCCATAAGAGTTGCAGATCCCTAAATTGTAGGAATCAACTTTGAGGAGCAGACCCCTCCAGCTGGTGTAAATGATTCCTAGGTAAGATCTAGTGCTCCCCCAATGGACTGAGGCACGCAACACTCCTTACTGGAGAAACTGGGGTATCACAGGATAGTCTGGAGCACTACTCCCTCAACTCTACATTGTGGTGAAGGGTGGGCCTCTCTGCTTGGGTTTCCATAGTATTGTGATGTGGGAAAGGCTTTCATGACTAGACCTCTAGTTTCACTCAATATAGTTTGACCAAGTAGAATGTTTCTGGTGGAGTGTATCTCTCAGATTGGTGCCACTAGAGATGGTTGATCACATGGTGTGTGATATCGTGGTTTTTGTGTTATGACTTGAGCCTTCGGTGAGAATCCCAATGTTGTCTATGAGGTTGGGACCTCGTGTTTCTTAGTGGATGTGTGGATTATATGTGGATGTTTATGGTATATGTATGTACATATAAATGTGTTGAGCTAATTGTGCATTTATTTGTGGTTTTTCTATAGTGATTTGTTGTTTTGGTTTTGGGGTCTCCTACTGATTATTTTTTTACTCACTGCTCTGCATGATTTTCCAGAATGTTTGTTATCTTGTGGAGATGACCAATTATTTGATAGAGACTATGAAGGACCAAGACCTAGTGGTGTTCAGTGAGAGCATACAAATTAGGTGTAATCCAAGGACGTAAGTTAGCTACCCTTAACCTACCCTCTAGGTTGGGTTCTTTGTGGATGAGTATCGAAGACTTAGGGTTTTACTTTTGTAATGTCTTTTTGTTTGTGGGATTTTATACTGGACCAGTTTTCCACCTTGAACTTTACTTTTTTTTACTCTGGTTGTGCATTTCATTGTGGTTTCTTTTACTATTGTACTTTTCATATTTGTGGGATGGGATTCTGAGTGTTTGTATGTGTGTACATGTACTAGGAAAATACTTCCTATTTTCAGGATAATTCATTTGGAACTAGTTCTCAGACCCTAGACTTTGTGAGGCAAGCTTAGGGTAGTTGCAACATGGGAACTTGGGTATGAGTCATGAAAAAGGATTAGTTGGATTTCTGAATGATATTTATTTCCAAGTCTTATGAAAATATATTCTATAAAATTATCATGAAATGACATGTATAACCTGAGGGGTGGTTAGGTGTGTACCTGACCACATCCTGAGTGATGTATCTCTACATATATGGTGTGATTCAATAATACCTGGTCTATTTGATCTTTAAGAATTTGGGGACAATTGGATGGAAAACAACACCCTCGGTTGGGTTAAGTAGATAAACTCACCCAATTAGTAGTCTCACATAGCCATGTCTCTTACCTAGATATGGATTTTGTGTTTCCAATGTACATTATGTGAGCTCTAATGGATAAGAAACTATATACTTCACATGAATCGGTTTAATATTTATTAGAAAAACAGGATTTTACTATAAAGTTACACACCATGAGATATTTAACTACATATATAAACCCAATTCAATTATACATTGTGGGAAAACATGATTCCTCAATAACTACACATGTGTGATTATTTTTAAATATTCTAAAACATAATTAATAGATTGGAAATCATCATACCTTTTAATAAATCTTCATTACTACCACCATTCAATCTACTTCCTAACACCAATGTTGTGGTCATATGACCTTGATTACACTACCCTTTAATTTATTTACATTAGATACCCTACCTTCATTCTTTACTCAATTTATTCTCAAATCTCCCCAATCCAACACACATCATCCCTCGTCTATTATCATACCCGATGCCGCCTCCATTTATCATTCCACCACATGACCCTACATTTCTCTTCCTTCATCTTCCATGCACTAAGCCAAACTAAGGATTACTTAATCAACATTGTAAATAATGAGGAATAATTTTTTCATTGGAAGTTAAAAATATATATGGCTAAAAAGACTGTATATGGTGAAGTTAAAGAGTGTTTGCTTTAAAATGAACCCACCAAACCCTTCTTTATCATATTATTTTTGATGAATATAGTAAAACATAATAAGAAAAAACTCTAATTTCGAAAATAAATCACAATAATCAATTATAAGAATAAAATTTAAAAAATTGTCTTTAAAATTTAATTTTTAACAAAGAACATAACATGATATAATAAATAGATTCTTCCCCTGATAGTGATTCACCATATCTTCAAATATCAACCTTAATCACGATATGATGTTAAACCTCCTAAAAGAATCCCACCCCAATTTATACCTAAGGTTTCTATTAGTGATTTTGAATAACCCCAGTTATAGGATATTAAATATGTCATAATGGATTAAAATTAAGTTATTCAGGAATTATTTTATTAAAGAACTAAAACAGGCCCATCCTGGGCCTGGAAATTTGAACATAAATTAGACCTCTCCTGATTAAACCAAACTATTCCAAGAATAACTATAGTGATAATTTTTTACAAAGATATAATATAAATATATTTTCATTTGAACTAATTGGATAAATACAAATTCAATAAATAAATATTAAATATTCACTTTAAAATCAATTGTCCTAGAATCACTATAGAACTCCACTGAATGAAAAATAACTCATCCAAAATCAATTGGACCATAATAAAATACTTTTGAGGTTACTTGTCAGGGTAAATGTATTGTTTCACCCTTTATAAGGTTTTAGGGCTTTAAATATCAATAATGGTCTATGTAATGCTCAAGGAAAAACCTAAGACACTATTTAATCTACATATATATTCATCCCATATTTAATGAGAGAACTTTAATGATGATCTTACAAAGTCATATTATATCATCTCATATATATGATGATCTCTTTTAAAATACATCTATAAAAAAATATTCAACACATCACATATGGAGAATATATATCTCCCTTGAGCTCTCCACCTTCTAAACATATTATAAACCCTATATGCTTGAATATTTCCAATAACTATTGAGAAAAAATCCAACATGATATAAAAATAAATTCTTGGAATATATATTTATGACATATATGGTCATATAAATATCCCCTTTTGGTGAACATACTCATTATTATAACCTATTTTGTTCAATAGAATCTTTTCCATCAAAAATCATTTTCTTCAATATCATCATTTATTTGTGAACCACGATTATAAATATTGAAACAATGTTATCTATAATGAGAAATAAATCCCCTTATTTCATCAAATGACATTATTTAATTTCATTATTGTATATTAAGATTTATATACCTTTAAATCCTACATTAACAACATAATAAAAATGAAAAAAAATTGTGAGTGAATGGGATTATACCATCATATTTCAGACATGATATGTTTGAGAGTAATACCCTATTTGGAACAAGGGATAATTTTTCAACATCATGGGGCATTATTACCTTTATCACCTTTTGATACTAATAAATGTGGTTTCAAAATAACTAATTTTAACTTAGAGTAATCTTTATGATTTTACAAATTAGTACAACACATGACCATCCATAAATGATTTTCCTTCACAATATTCCTCATCAAGAAGTTATAGAATCTAAAAAAGGAATAGTTCACAATGAAAATATCAATTAGACACTTTAATATTATAATCCAAAATTATTAATATAAAATAAGGGTAACCAATCTAATAATTCTATATATTACATAAGGGAACTCAAATTGAATATATATTATACATTCCTAATTTGATTTTTCAATTAAATAATGATTTGAATACTTAAACATTATTATGTAACTCACGATAAAATAAAGATAAAGGAATTATTAGCTCGTATATTAGACATTGATAGGAGGTTATTTTCCTATTTAGAGAAAAACATGGCTTGTCAATATTTTCATAATAACCCCATGGAAACATAATCACTTTTTTCCATCCTTGTGATCAATAAGATTCTCTAATTCCTTGCGAGTATCAATGAACATTTAGAGTCTTTCATTATTCATTATAGCCAGTTACTTTATCTAGGCAATACTCTTAATATTTTGAGATTTTCTAATGGTTATATTCATATGTATAGAAAAATAAATACTCTATTTGGATTTATGATATTATAAACCACTAGTAATATATATTGACTGATTATTTAATGTGGATTGAGTACTCTAAAAATGGAAACAAGATTAAAAAACTCATTATTAATTATATTCTTATTCACCATGTGATTTAATAATTATCTGTAAGGATCCTTTTGACATTACCCAACCACCTTTTCAGGTTCAACCATAAATTCTATTTCCTTGATTACTCCTCTTATTCCTATAGTTTTCATCACACTTATATTTATCCCTTATAATAGAGAAACAATTATTGTTGGTGTGTATAGAACTGTAAAACCTCTCAAAATGTTTTTATATGAATCAAATGAATAATGAAATTATACCTTATTTTAGATGTTTTCTTAGATAACTTATTGGAAATTCTTGTCGACTCCCCCACGATTCAAAACCTTTATATGATATGGGAGTAAAATATTTTACCACCACATGTATGATTAATGTCAATATACTCTAAAAGACCAACACCTTTCTTCAATGAGAAATCCACTCAGTTAAAATCATGGTTAATAAAACTCTTATAATAGATTTTCTATCTGATTTGAAATATTTTCCACCCTTTATGCCTCCTCAAGCTGTGAAACATCCTATGTTGCCTTTTATTTTCACTAATTCATATCCTTATTATTATTAATCATAAATTAATTATTTTATTTTTATTTTTAACAATATCACATGAAGTATTAATGTATTTATTCAAATTTTTACATAATATAATTACCTTTTCACCATTCCTACCATTTCTTACACGATTCATTTTTAAAATATTTGTGTCCAAATTTTTTTTCGGAACTATAGAATGATCTTCATGTTTCCTGTTAGTATAAAAAAATTCTAAGTTGGTTTTTACCATTAATCATTATCAGTAATAATATTTTTTATCTCCACCTTTTGGATATCATTTAATGAATTTTTAGTATCAACAGACATTTCTAATTATCCTTCAAATGATCATTTTGAAAAATCATGTTTTGTATGGTAATCTCAAAATCATACCTCTTTTTTACAGGATTTATTAGTTTTCACCAATAGTTTATGTTAACTTCACTCACATCTCATTAATCTCCTTGAATTTTGATTTATTTTTAGAATTATTAATAGATTTATTATCGTTCCTCATTTTTTCTCCTTTTCATGTTCCATTATATTTTTTGAAGTCACCAAAAGATCCATAAACATTTATAATTTACATTTTGTATCCTCATCTATACATTCCATGAATATTTTGACTTCTTCACATATCCATTATTCTCTATTAGATGGGTCCTTAGACAATTTTTATTTGAAAATATCATGTTTGTGTCATTCATCCCCCATTTCACATTCCCTATGAAAATATAGGTGATTAGTCAAACAAATTCACAAATTTTAACAAATAAATTAGGCTATTTTGAATTTATTTCATTAAAAAACTATGAACACATTGATATTCACACGTTCTTGGGTTCTACATAATGAATTTTTGAAAGGAGTACTTATGTTCTAATTTCAGGTCACCATAATCTCTAATTTGATTCATCTTTATTAAATAAAAACTTTTATACCAGAATAAATTTTATAAGGATTTTGATAATTTATTATATTTATTATATGATAATTCATTAATTTATTTGCTAATTTTTTCATTATTTTAATTTTAATTAATTTGTACTATCATATTTTAGTATATATTTGTAGGATTGACACTCTGACATGAAACCAACATAGTCTCTCAAAAATAATAAAAATTTCATTATATGAGTAGTATAGTCTAATGTAAACATTAAAGAATGAATTAATAAGACATCATATCCAAACATAAACCATTGATATGTCACCAATTGGGGTATGGGGTTTTGTATGAAATATATATAATATATCTAGAGGCAAACACAACCACATAGAAAATCCAAAGAAGGAACTTCCGGCCAACACTATACTATAGAGATTTCTCACACAATGTTTTCATATCATTGTACATGAATCATTTACAACACAACCTTGAACCACAATATACACTATGATATCCACTGATACCCACCGAGTAGTGAGGATTCATACTTGGGGAAGTTTAACTGTCAATGTGATGTATCTTGGGAAGTTTTGATGTTGTATTAAGAAAGAAACTAATTGAAAAGATGACTATTAATATATCCTTATGAATCAACACAACTAAAATTATCGTGAAACTATTTCCTCCCACTAAAATTTTATTTACAATCACTCAATCAATGAAATGATGAATGCAAGACCTGTAGTGCATGGGATGATCAGCATTTCTTGTGTTTATCAAAATTCATTCATATAATTAAAAAAACATAATCATATGACTCCAAAATAATGTTTTTTAATATTCATGATGGGATAAAAACATAATATAATAATTTATTTAAGACAAAAAAGAATAATAATTCCCCTGGATATTGATGATGTGAAACTCACATGTGGCTTGTCTACATTTGTTTTGGGGACAACGATCATATTCTATCATGTTATCTAGAAAAATTGAGACATGATACCAAAAAATAGTAACATGTAAATAGATATAGGAATGTTAAAGAATCATTGAATCTTCGACAAGGGGTCTAAAATAAATGGGGTAATATGAACAAAATATACATAGAAGTATCTAATGAAAATTAAATTCCCATGTAGAAATGATTTATGAGATCAAGGAAGAATTCCTTAGGTGTATTCCTATTCCATGATGAGGATGAATATTAATAAATGATATATTTTATTTAGTTATAAAATTTAATACATTATAGAATTATATGGGTTATAATAGATGATTTACAGAAGTGATCCTGGCTTCATAAGAACTTCCTCAGTTGGGGGTGAGGGATAATATTATCATTAATAATGAGATCATTTATCCCTTTATTTATATTTTATTATTTCAATAAATATTATTTAAGATATTCTTAATGGATAAAAGGAATCTTTCAGAATATGTTTTCTTTTATTAATCTACTTTGTTTTTTCATTTTATGATTCATTCATGATTTTAAAATTCCAACATATATGATTTTTGCATGAATACATTATGAATGAGAGTGAATTAGTGATAATGAAAGTTCAAAAACTCACTTGTGTATGTCTAAAAATACCGGTTGAAATAGTTATGTATAGTGTAGTTTAAATATTAATTTCGAAGACACATTATACACATTAAGTAGAACGTTATTGATCATAGTGAATGTATTAACTGGAGTGATACCCACACACATGATATTGATATTCACACTAATAAGTACATGAAAAAACCAAGATGTAAACCTAATATGAACATTGTTATGGTAGTACAACACCATGGAACAGAAAAGTCACTACTCTTATAAGGTAGATATAGGAAAAATCCAGGGTACTTGCACTATTATAGTTTTGTTCTAGTGATATACTCTAATTAAGTGTTTCTATGTAGTTAGTAGTGGTTTATCATGATATTTTCATTCCATATAGATAGGAATATGTAATTTTTATTTCATTTCATACTCATTTATAACACCATTGGAGTGTGAATCATTTGGTCTTGAACTTATAGTTATGATAATTTTATTTATTCTAATCTACTTATCTCCATACCCTCCCTTTAAACTCATTTCTTGTTTCTTTTAATTAAAAACTACCAATCAAGAGTACCAGTAATCACATAATCGTGTTTTCAACATGAATTCCCAATATAAATGTAATTATGACTAAATTTACTTCAACTATGAATTGGTGTGATTTATTGGTATAGGTGTTGATTCCTAGTGTTTTAAAGGAAATCAAAAAAGATGTTTCAAAAAAACAAACTATGAAAAACATAATAAACTTAAAGTATAAAAATATATTATTACTTCTCTAAAAATTATTTTGAAAAACTATTATTTGTCGTATTAATTTATTATATAATATTTTATTCAATTTCTCCCAATTTTAATATATATTTTTTATTGGTGAAGGAATGATGAATATGTTAGTGTATAGTGACTAGAATTAGGTTCTTTTTAACATATTCAAGTACACTAGGCACCCATTTTTAGATTTTTAGTGGATTGAGGTTTTTATTACTCCTAAATGAGGAAGAATATAATAATTAGATTGGATTTATCAAACAATAAAATATATTTAAATGGATTATATAAATAAAAAGAGGAATAATAAAGGGGAGCTTAACCTAAAGAACTATCTACCATCAGGAAGAACAAGAACAAATAATGGATAATAATGAACTGAGACCGAGCGATTTAAATAAATGAGATGTAAAATAATGTTTGGATTCAGACACAATAAAGGTTTGAGAATAAGGAGAAAGAACATTAAGAGCCTAAACCAATAGAGGAAACAAAAAATCTGGATTAGGGTGTTCAAAAGTAAATTGAAGAAGAGGAAGCCATACTGGAAGTGTACCAATGTTATGAAAAAGTGGAACCAGAGGAGAATATCGAAAATAATATACCCCCATCCTAGATCCTAAATCAGATTACATATACAATGTAAAAATTATATTATTTTATAAACATTCAATCAAAATAAAAACTCCCAGGGATATATGAAACATTCGATGAGTGTGTTTTTACATTAGAGGTTATAAGGGGATATTGATTATCATTATAATGAGGATTATAGTTTCATCCTAGATAGTGTGGTTTCTAATAATGAATCTAAACCTCCAATTTATTGGGTTTATATATATGATAAATTCCAGTTAAAGGGATTTCAACCAATGTTCTGAATGGGAGGTAACCCAACACATTTTTTGGCCTTCTATATTTTACGTTTTTTTAATTTTTTTATTTAATTTTTCAATAAAAAATATCATTTCTAAGCCCCTCCATCATTGTTTACGAACCCGGCGTCCCACTTAGATCTATTGAAGAATATTCTTAACCCACTTCTTGTCGAAAGAGATACATTACATTGGAAAGAAACTAAAGTTCCATTATTTTTTCCATTCACTGAACATTCATTATTTTATTCTTTTTATTGTATAACTCACTTTAGAAAGATTTGTTATTTATATTTAATAGGCTATGTTTGGGGTTCGTTTATTTAATTGGTAACATTCTTGAACCATCTTTATAAAATGATATAGGCGAAACATTTCATATGATAATCATGTTCCATTTAATTAAATTAACTTTTATAATGTGGTTAAATAAAAAGGTTGTTGGTGTATTAGTGTGATTACAGTTAATAAAATTTATTGAGAATCATTTACTTGAGTATGTTGATGTGGTTTTTGAAGTGAAACATTTAACAACATCAATTTATATGTTAAACATATATAAATATTACTCATATAAGTTTAAAATTGTTATAACCACTTTTAATTTTTTTAATGAAATCATGTGTGATTAAATAAAGGGTTTTCAATAATATCCAATGACTATGTTTCCAAAATAAAGATTAATATAGATTTTAAATAATTTGTTTATTTCCTTTACTATCAAAACAAGTGAGAGGTGTTCCGGCTATTAGAATTTCTAATTTCCGAATTAGTTAGTCACATCATCATAAATGAATTTCTTAAAATATCAATAAATTAAAATAACAAAATTTCTTAGTTTGGGTGCCAATCATTGGATATAATGGAAGATGTTTGAGTTTTTTTGGACCAACCTTGTTACAAGAACCCTGTGGGGGGTAAAACTATGTTCACACTAAGTTAATCCTTTTCTTCCATTAGTCTCTAAGTATATTGGAATCTTATTCCCTTGTTAGAAGGAACATGAAATATATCTATATTTCTATTCAATATGAACCCATTGAATACTAAATATAGATCTAAATATAAATAAAAACAACATTGAATGATTTTATTTTGTTTAATACTAATGAAAAATCTTTGTAGCATACACATGGTGATGTGATGGTGTACCAAAATCCATTGTTCCCATTTTTAGTGGATACATGTTTTGTTTGATATGCACTAAATTGATTTGGAAATAATTCACATGAATAATGGATACATCAACACTATTGTATCCTTAGTCTTGATCTTAATAAAACATCAATGTCAATATAGTTTATTGTGCATGTAATGAAACATAATAATTTATTGGACCCATCATAATGTATTAAATGTGTGTGAAACAACCACTTCACCACCCATTGTTTCATCAATTATGAACCATTTTTTTAATTTATGGATTTCATAGTCATTATATAGTTTAATGAATTTTAATATCTTATTAGATGGGTTTCAATGAAATTTTATTTTTTTCCAGTATTTTTATTATAATTATTTAATTAGGATTAAAAACATTTTTGGATGGATTTGGAGTTTCCTTCCTCACTTTTACAGATAATAATTTTATAATTTCTAATATACCAAACATTATGAAGATATTCATGATTCATTATATTTTTTCACAAGGTTCTAGAAATTACACTAACACAATTTATCTCATTAGGTTTCTTGGTATATCGTATTTATAATGTTAACGATAAAAATTTTTATGTTCCAAGTTGAATAATCTTTTATGATGTACAGTTTCTTACCAAATTAATGTTATAAGATAGATTCCATAAAAAACAGTATTATATGATCAATATTGGTTGGAGAAAATAATTTTATCTTTAGTGGAAGAAGAATAAATATATAAGGTATTACAAAAAAAGGAACTATGAGAACCTAACAGAGATATATGATGTAAATATACATTGGGAGAAGATGAAATTACAATAAAAAATAATTGGAAAATTATGTCAAAATATTTTCATTCTCAAAAATATGGGGAATCAATAATGATCTAAATAATTGAAACATACAATTTCAATTGTAATTTATTTTACATAGATACACCTAAAAAATTTATGAGATAATTGAATGAATAAATTTTAATTTGAACAAAATGAGAAGAATTCCCTAGAGAGAGTTCATTGGACCAATATCTTTATTTAGTTTTACATGATAGAGTTTAACTAAATTGGGATATATTAAATCAATAGATAGTGGGAAACCAAAAAAATAGAATTAGATAGATAATAAAAATAGAGGTAATATAAAATTCTATAAGGAAAAATAATCCTTGTGAAACAATACAGCTAATGGAAGCCTGGGTTTATCAGTCAAATGTAATATATTAAAAAGATCATTCAAAGTATTGTTATATAAATTCCATATGGAGGGTATATTTTCAATGCTATAAAAAGTATAATGATTGGTGTCATGAGACAGATTTTGCCAGCTGGAGTAGATTAAAAATAATCCATACCACACAAAGATTCACTAGATGGAGGAGTGCCAATGTAAAAATAAAAAAATAGGTTATTGTTGAATATCAAATATGTTTTCCATATTTTTTACCAGGTATACATTTACAATAATTTTTTTTTAAAAAAAATCTTGGCCAAAGACAAAGACACAATTTATTTAAAATTCATGAAAGGAACAAAAAAATTATGAAAGAAAGAATTTTTCTACACTCTTTTTCAAAGAAAGGGAAAAGATCAACCAGCAAATCATCACACCACGTAATGTCCTAATTTATTCCCTTGTTAGAAAGTCCATTATACACCATGTTTGCTTATCTATAGGTATGTGTGGCAATGTATCTGATCTCTAGATGTGAGTTAAGGAAATTCATCCAGTGTGCTATAAGAGGGCAAGTATGGTGAACCACACCATTCCAAATTTCTTGAATAATGGTGGTGGAGTCAATTTCAATCCAGATGTTATTTTTACCTTTTGGATTAAAAATTTAATAGCCTTAATCATAGGAAACATCTCTTCTTCAAGGGAAGAGATAATGCTGCATCTGCCATATAACAAACCATGACACTGACCGAGAGCGTCCCTAAAGATGTCCCAATAACCCGCAGGTCCCAAATTTACTTTTTAAGCACCATCAACATTAATTATATTCTCTCCAGAAAGTGGTGATTTACAGACCACCTCGAAAGTGCTATTCGGTTGTTGGAAGATGCCATCAACTCTAAGCCATCGCAGGATCATAAAGTCGCCAACCAAGTTCTCGTAATGCGCTTTCTGAAGTGTGGTAGCATCCCTAATGGAAATAAGAATTATCATGCGACTGAAATTAAGGTTAAATGACTAATTATTATGAATAATGGAATTTATATAATTCCAGATAATTTGGAGGATCTCAAAAACAGCGGATAAAGAAGGTGTTCTTGATTTTTCAGGAAGTGTCAATCTCCACACATTGTTTTAGCTTAGAGAAAATATAGAAAGATCATTACCAGATGTAGTCAAGCCTGTTAGTAATATAATTCAAAAGAGCATAGGATATACCACAAGACTAAAATAAATTATTTTTTTACTCCATATGTTGATGACAAGGTGACATTTAGAGTAGAGTTGGATACCACAAGACTTGATGATTTGAAGGTAGTTAAATGTGATTGAGTTGAGTGAAAAAAATCAAATTTGAATTCTTAGATCCCATAATTTATAAATTTTTTATTATGATGTTTACCTATATAAAGGGTGTATGGAAATGTATGAGTGAATGCTGATTCAATTATGATATATTTACAAATTGTTTAATTTTTTATAATCTAGTAATGTCAGTATGCCATCCCCGAACCCTAATGTTTTAAGAAGAGGTCCTGGACACAAATTTTAGATAGAAAAACTAGATAAAGTGAATAATATTGAGGCATAATTACTTTAGGTGAATTAGAAATATATTTATTTGTTGAATACATAGGCACATTTGAAAATTTTTTAATAGATTGAGGTTTACTATACTGAGTATTTTAAACAAAGTATTATGGTCTTTTTGCAAAATATTCCAATTTTTTGATTCATATGGATATGAAAACATTGAACCTAATAGAAAACAGTATAATTACATGTTAAGATATTGATTGATCTTGGTGAGAGTTTTCTTACATATAATCATATCATTATATGTTAAAAATATTATGTACTGATGTGAGCTAATAGTATATGGATTTAGTTACCCACATTGGAAGAAAACTTGTAAAAATGTCATGTTCCATTCATTATATTATTTTCATTGTATAACAGCAAAGTTAATATATAAATATATGAGTATAAAATCTATAACAAGTAACATGGGTAATTTTCTATAAAATGGAAGTTTTAAAATATCACTATTGATTCACCCCCCCACCAGTAGGGGTCTTCAGATTCATGGTAACTGTATGTGTGATAATATCTCCTAGGTTCCCATAGTAAGTAAGATACTATCAACTTGGTTAATAGAGTATGTATTCATACCCTCGATGGAAAAAACTATCACATATGAAAATATAGAATGATAAAATATCTTATGTCACTTATCATGGAAGAAATTGATACAATGATTATTGGGTTTCCAATAAAAAAGTTGGTTTTGGAATTTTTTTTGGTTGAAGGAAATCTTGATATTGATTGAAATAATTAAATATATATTCTTAGGTCTCTATAACAAAATGTTAATATCAAGGTGATGAGACTCAAAATAGAAAATCAAATTTTGGACCAACATGAAATAAGCTTTAAGATAAATAAAAATGATAAATAATTAAGTAATAAAATCTAGAAAAACATGATCAAAGATATCAAAATTTTAGAAGAAGAAACCATTAATTACAACTTCAAAAAAGCTAATGAAATTTTCAGCAATATTAGAGGATTTTGGGATGTCTTGTATGATTTGAATTTTGTTAAATAGATTTATGAGTGACTTTATAAATAACGTTGATCCTAAGGAATCTAATTTATATGTTAAATATGACTTATCCCTTCATGAATTACATAACTCTATTTTGAGTTACGAAATATGGAATGCTCCTTCATTAATGAAGAATTTAATGGATGAAATTTCCTTTGAATCTATAATGAATCCTAAATTTTGAGAACCTAAATATGGGATAATAGAAATAAATTAATAATAATATAATAATTATTATTATAAAAGAAATAATATAATCATTTCCCTTATTTTTTAAAATTATCATAAAGTTAGATGGAAATATAAAAGAAAACTCCC